>CM062820.1:981852538-983251078 GCA_031772625.1 Pinus tabuliformis | reverse complement strand
CCCAGCTTAGATCGATGAAATCTAGCCTAAGACCTCAATCAAAGTCCTATTTTTAACATATTTTTCTTAAAGTATTTGCTGCCTGAAATTGAAAATCATGAATCCTTTTTATAAAATTTTACAATTTCAGAGAAAAAAAGAGAAGAAAAACAATCTATGGTTATCCTCAATCCTAGCTTTCACTGTGGCCTCAGTATGCATCCATGTTCAAATTTTGGCCTTAAAATGAACCTGCAAAAACCAAATAAATCAAAACTCTGTTGTGTTAAAATAAAAACTCTGCATTTTTGGAATCTGGTTGGAATTCTGCTGATCTGGTTTTCAAAGAAAAGGTATGAAGGATTAGTTGGATATCTTGTAGAAAAGGCATTGACAACACATTGTGTTGAAATATCTATAGAACTACCGATTCATTTGCATTAATATCAAGGTATCCAAATTCCTCCCTATCTTGCAATCTGAGAAATGGTGGAGTGATCTATCAATTGGCAAGTCCGAGAGAACCAAATATTTTTTGTTCTTAATTTATGTTCTCAGGACTTTGGATCTTCACAAAAGGATAAAGAAACTTTTTGTTTTCTTCAATCCAATACACCACTCTGCAGTCATTTTATGAATTTGCACCCTGCAACTTTTATTTTAAAATTCTGCTAGAGTTTACGATTGCTAATTGAGGATCTGTTTATACAAGTCTCTGTTTTGTAAACACATTTTCATTGTATGCTCTGTATTCTTTTTGCAACCACTGGTTTTTCCGCAATCTTCTCCATCTTCCGCTCATACAACCGTTCTGCCTCTGTGAAACCATCGCTTACATTTCATCAAATACCTGATCATAACAAATGAAACAATGCTAATCTATTTGAAAATTTCTATACGGATTCATTTGTTAATCAAACAAGGAAAAACGAATGTAGCAATAAAAACATAAACTCAGAAAAAAAAAAAAAAAAAAAAAAAAAAAAAAAAAAAAAAAAAAAACTTTGAGAGCTCGATTTTCCCAAACGAAGGAGAATTTCAAGAAAATAAAACATGGGTTTTTTTTCCAGGTGGGTCAATTAGATAACCCAGAAACCGTTTGAGAAATTTGTGGCGGTATGGGAGAAATCTTCGGTTCTTTGGAGCCTCTTTTTTGCCGCCGCGTGAAGAAAAACGGAATTTGAGTTAATTAACTGATAGTTTGAATGTGTGATTCAATTCTGCGTGCCTGAGGAAGAGAAATCCGCTCAGGTCCTATCTCCTTGGTGGCCATATCATCCACCGTGTCACTGAATATGAGGAAAAAAAGTTTTTTATTAAATGCAGAGAGAACAATTCAAACACGGCACGCTATAGTTGAAATACGACTCTTTGTCATTAAAAAACCGTTTGTTGATTTTGCCACCCGTCTAAGCACTTGCTCCGCCACCTCTCGATTAATAACAGTTCTAAATTAAACAAAACAGTGGTTAACAGCAATCCAATTGAACACGGCTCTCCATCACGTGAACCAGTCCAAACTGATCTGGCAATTTCTATCTAACTTCACTACTCCGCTCCGTTCCTGCCACTTGTTCTCTGTTTCTCCATTTACCATCACTGTATTTTTCTCCATAAAACCATGTCAATTCCCTGCTAACACATTATGAATCTTCTTCATCCATCATTCACGCAGATGAATTGTTAGAACAAGAAGGAAAGAATGGGTCTGTTATTGAGGGCAGAACCGGAAGGCTTAAGTCTATGAAAGGGCCAAATAGTTATGATCATGGTTATAGGTTGTTTATCAAACTATAAGTCCATTATAAGATTGTTTTGCTCCATTCACAGAGTTCCTACATGCAGACAATGAAAAACAAATTTCAAAATTGATGATCGACTATTTTAGCTTAACTTTCCGCAGCTGGCTCAACTTTCCGCAGCTAGCTCAACTTTCCGCAGCTAGCTCAACTTTCCGCAGCTGGCTTAACTTTCCGCAGCTATTTTGTTAAACTCTAGGTTGCAGGTGTCATCAAGTAAAACAAGTCACATGGGTAGCTAAGGGAATGTTGGTACATGGATGGTGTCCTATTCATTCGATCAAATTGATGAAAAAGACCTCGGTCAAAAGGAATTCAAATTGTGTGTTATCACTAAGTCGCCACACTGAGTCGCTGCATGTCAAGAAAAAAATAATAATTTTGAATCAATGAAATGAATAAGTTATTTGCTCACTTTTCTGAAGGTATTGATTAATTTTGGACTGATGATGAAAGATGAATGGCTAACTTTGTATCCAAGATTGTAGCTACAGAACTGTGCACATTCCGCAGCTAAAGTCTAATTCCGCAGCCAGAAAAACCTCATTGTTCAAATCAGCCTATCTTTCTCATACAAAATCAGATTTTGATGATTTAACTATCATTGGAAAGATCTCAACAAGATCTATACAATGAGAAATCTATCATTAGAGTTTGAAATGGCAAATAATGAAATAAATTGCTGGAATGAAGCAACATTCAACTTAGGCACCAATTTCATAGCAGGTATAAATTCTTTTGATTTTTCCTTTGAGAACTTGTTTCATTAATACAAATTCTTAGTTTTGTATGTAAATATCATAACTAGAGAGATTGATCACCTCTCTCCTTTGATAATCTTACATTCCATTGTAGAAGAAATATTAGTTTTTTTGCAGGTTTCAGGAGGAAGGACAAATGACTACAAGAGAATGGTGTCTCTCTAAGAGACCAATTTGTTTCATAAGAGGATGGTCAGCAACAAAGAGGAAATATGTTGATGCAAAATCAGATCCAAACACTTGAAAAACTTTCAGATACTATTGTCTCCATCATATCCATCCATCACATCCATACCTCGTAATAAACCATTCATCTCATTTTCCTCCATATTTTCCATTTTCATTCACATACACTTTCCATCTCTTTTTGTCCATTCATAACCCACAAATAAAAGCAAGAGGCTCATTCACATGCTTATTGCCATTGCCATTTCTGTTCTCCATTGCCATTTTCCATTTTCATCTTCCATTCCTTGTCATTTTCATTCCGCAAATAAGCCCTGCTTCAATGCAAATTATTGAGTCCATAGTCCTTTGAGTCTAAGTTCTTTGTAAAAACACCTTGAGGCTTGCATGCCTTAATGGCAAGTCCTCATGCTGACAAACAATGGGAATACATTAATGTCCCTTGTTCTTCAGATCTTCTAGGTGACTCGACTTCAGCAAATTCACTCGTACCTAGCAAGATGTGTTTGGGCATCTTGACTCTCATTGTCGTCAATGGTGAGAGTTCTCGTGTTGACTAGTGGCATCCATTAATGGCCACTAAGCCAATAATTTCCTACTATGTTCGACATCAGAACATCTTTTCACATAGTAGGAATTGTGCCAATGAGTTTTGAAGACATGAAGACTATCATTTTCAGCATTTTGGAGCAGAGTCAGCGAGTTTCAGTAGAATCAATAAAAAGTCATCTTATCTCTTTATCCATGACTCCTCTTGTTCAGCCACTTGAAGAAGAATATGATCAGAAATTTTCAGCCACTACACATACAACTCATCCATTCCAAAGGGTAAGTGAAGGTACGGCATTTTCTAACTTTTGACCATAGAATTCCATAAAAAGCTAGAATGATAATTGTTGGAAAAACATTTATCTTCCTCATTTCATAAAATTGCCAATACCATCAGTTGGGGGGGGAATACATTCATATTCATATCTTGCCATATCCATATCATATTCAGGAGCTCACATACTTCCAACATATATTAATTATTACATTGCTATTATGAGCATACAATGGCTTTTGAAAAAGTGCTTAAAGGATAAATTGGATACAAACAAATCATGGTTGTCACACAAGAACAAACCATCATGCAATCCAATAAATATTACTTTGCAACAATAATAAAAATATCATTATGCAAAGTTCAAAGATCAAAGTAGAAGGCAACAACAAAGAAAAAAATGGTTGTAACACAAGAACCAACCATGTTGCAATTCAAGTGAAACACTTTGCAGAAACATGAAGTTATCAAATGATATCATGCAAAGTTAAGCCAAAGCTCAAGGATCAAAAGAGTTAATGTAATATATATTGCATGAGGACATGCAATAGCTTCAGTTGGGGGGTTATGTTGAGTCTTGAAAATGTCATTCATTCCATTACACTTTCACTATTATGTCCATTATATCACCTCCATTTCACCTCCATTTCACTACTATGTCACCACATTCATCTCACTTTCATTATCATTGGGCCACCTTTATGTTTTTCCAATATTTATTATTTCTAAGCCTTTTAAGTGAATTTGTGGTTAAACATTAGAAAATAATGTGCATATGCTTATACCTAACAAATGGGTTGAGATTGTTGACATGTGTAGGTTGAAAGGAGGCTTCTAGAAGACCCTTATGTGGCACCCCAAGGCCAAATTCGAATTTGAGTGGAAAGAATCATGGGATCATGAGGATATGTGTCACATCTCCTAATTGTATTGTAACTCTAAAAAGACATGTGTCTTATCAGTTCCTATTTTGATTAGGACTCTAGAGGTAGAGGGAGAGATTCATGGACTATCATTAATGAGATGGCTCTCATCTTTTTGTATAAATAGGAGATCTCTCTCCTTCATTTGTTAGTCTTTTAGTCCCTAGTTCTTAAGTTTGTAGTTCTTCCTTGATGGCTTTTGAAAGCTTTGGAGAACTTTGTTGTACTTTGTACTTTGAAGAATTTGAGTAAAGCTTTGATGTTCTTAACATGGAAGGAGATGTGAAGTAGATGTCATGGAGCATATTAGAATGTAAGGTAGAGTAGATTTCATTTTGTAAATATTGCTTTGATTTTATTATGTTATTTAATTTCTTTCAAGTTTGATAGATTAGATTTTTCATTCATGCAATTTTATTCATGCAAGTGGCAGAGGGCCCCTGCACACTAAAGCCTTGTATAGTTGTCATTTAATTCTGCATTTAATTTTGTTATGCTTTTGTACATTAGCTGTACATAACAAGCTGTTTTGATTACTGTTGTTTTACATTAATTTTGTTATGCTTCTGTATATTAGCTGTACATAAATTGCTTTCAAGTTGATTGTAGATTAGTGATGCACATAGCCTTTTAATGACTAATGACATGATAGAATCATCTTGTCCTTTTGCTGAAACAGCAAGGATACTGGGTCTCATAGTCACTAGCTCATTGATTGGTTATTGCATTTTATTTTGATTGAAGTAGCTGCATATTTACACTTTTGTTTAAATACTAATTCCATCAATAACATGTTTTAAGATCTTTTGAAGTGCTAAGTTTTGGAATTTACCATTAGGGACATAGGCCTTTTCTTGAGATCTTTATCCATACTTGTCCTTTAAAAGTATTCTTAAGACCTTAGAATAGGATTTCCATTTGCATTAAACACTTTAGAAAACCAACAAGAACAAAACCACAAAAACAACATAAACTATAAAACAACGAAGTAAGAGAAGGTTAACTAAGCACATATGGTGCACCACACTTCATCAGTTTACGATACCCGGATTGATAATTTATGTAGAGCAATTTAAGACGTTAAATTGACTAGACAGGTTCAAACATTCCTCTACAAGGATATGCTCATGCATATATGGAAGGTGACAAAGATAACAAGAGGAGCACCATAGGGTATGTGTTTATTGTAGATGGAACAATTGTCAATTGGGTTTCAAAATTGGAAAACATTGTTGCACTTTCAATAATGGGAGCAGAGTATGTTGTTTATATAGAGGCTAGTAAAGAAATTATTTGGTTACAAAGGTTTATGGATGAGTTGGGCAAGAAGCAGAAGATGAGAAGGTTATATAATGACATCCAGAGTGCCATTCATATTGCAAATAAATCAACATTTCATTCCAAGACTAATTATATATAGCTTAAGTACCATTTCATACAGTCAGCGTTGGAAGATGGATAGTTGAAGCTGGAAAAGATACACACTAACTAGAATCCTGCAGCTATGTTAAAAAAAGTTGTAACTAGGGAGAAATTGATATTCTACTCAGTTTCAATTAGTCTTCAAGAATGATGATGAAGATGAGAAACAGTTAGGTCCAAAGTGGAAGCATTGTCCAGCAAGTGAAGTAGCGATGGAATTGGTATAATAAGTCTCCAAGTTGGAGATTGTTGGATGTGGGGCCTAATTATCTTCCTAATTCATAGGTTTTGTTTTAGCTGCATTTGGATCCCAATCCCCAATGGGGGGATGTGGGGAGGATTCCCCCCCCCCCCCACACCCCCCAAACTTTTGTTTCCTGGGGAGTTCGAGGGGGGAGGGTGCGAATGCATGTTTGGAGCCCCTTCTAGTAGGGGTTTGGGGGAAGCACCCCCAAAGAAAAAAAATAGATGAAAATTTGCCTTGTAAAATATTGTAATTTCGTAGTCAATCTGGGTCGTTCATTAGGCAACCTCATTTTATATGAGGGAATTGTATTACAATTGCATATTATGATTATGAGAGAGAATGAGAGAGGAGATTGTGTGAGATTGAAGAGAAAATTATAGTAGATCTGTTGTAGATTCTATCTCTTCATTTTTCTAGATAATATAAAAAAGGATTAGTTGTTTCTTCGTAGACGCAGCCCAAATTGGGTGAACCACGTATATTTGTGTCACCCTTGTTCTATGCATTTATGTATTTGTGTTTCCACATTATTTTGTGTATTTCATTACTCTGTTAATTAATTTCTAAAAACTAGTATTAGAGCTGAAGGTTTATTTGGCTGATAAACTCGCAGGAGAGAAGGGTTCCTGGTTCAAATGGGAGCAATGGCGGAAGATGGTAGGTTTAGGGTTGAGAAATTTAATGGCCAAAATTACTAGCTATGGAAGATGCAGATGGAATATTATCTATATCAGAAAGATATGTACCTATTGAGCTGAAAATCAAATAAGTCGATTAGTATGACGGATGCAGAATGGGATATTCTTGACAGAAAAGTACTAGGAACAATACAGTTGTGCCTGGAAACATCGGTGGCATTCAAAATTTCAAAGGAAATGACAATAGAAGGTTTAATGATGGAATTGTCCAAACTATCTGAAAAACCCTCGGCCTAAAATAGGGTATTTCTTATTAAGCATCTATTTAATATGAAGCTGTCAAAAGGTGGATTTGTTGTTGATCATTTAATTGAATTTAACACGGTTACCAGTCAATTAAGTTTTGTAGGGGTAAAAATTGATGATGAAGTTAGGGCTCTGTTATTTCTATGCTCATTTCCAGAAAGTTGAAATGGCTTAGTCATGGCTATTAGTAACTCTATCTCTAGATCTAGTACTTTAAAGTTTGATGATGTTGTTGGTTCTATCCTTAGCAAGGAAATGTGATGGAAAAGCTTCGGTGAAACATCAAGTATTCATTTGACTATAGAGACTAGGGGAAGAAAAATGGAAAGAGGAAGGAGCCCAATAAATCATAGTAAGTAAAGAAAAGGTAGATCCAAGTCTAGATCAAGGATAGTGTGCTAGAAATGCAAGAAGAAAGGCAACATGAAGAAAGATTACAATTCTTGGAAGGGAAAAGAAGGAGATGGAAAATAAGAGAACAATCATGAAGTGAATGTGATAGGTGATGTGTTGCAAGATGCTTTGATTATTTCATTAGATAATATTATTAATACCTAAGTCGTAGATTCAAGGGCCTCATTCCATGCCACACCTGATAGGAAACATTTTCATGACTATGTTCAAGGAGATTCTGGACAAGTTCATTTGGGTGATTATAAAGCCTATTAAACCATTGGAATGGGTAAGGTTTTTATAAAAAAACAAAATGGAAACCAATGGTTGTTAAAGGAGGTAAGGCATGTTCCAGATCTGAAGAAAATTATAATTTCAACAGGGCAGTTAGGTGGTGAATTTTGTGTAACTACGTTTACACACAAAACCCAGAAGGTCACAGAAGGAGCCCTAGTAATAACAAAAGGATAAAAGGTTGGTACATTATATTTATGCAATGGTATTTCTAATTTTGTTAATGATTTAACCTCCCTAAGAGCAGACATGACATTGTGGCATTATAGATTCAAGCACATGAGTAAGAAGGGGATGCAGATTCTTCACTCAAGAAATTTGTTGCCAAGTTTTAAGCATGTTGATTTGGATTTCTGTGAAAATTGTGTTTATGGAAAATAAAAGAGAGACATATTTATCATAGTTGGGAAGGAAAAGAAGAGAAAAAATAAGAGCTCGTGCATACAGATGTATGGGGATATGATTAGGTGTCATCTCTTGGTGGCTCTCGCTATTATGTTACTTTTATTGATGATGCAACTAGGAAAACCTCGATTTGTTGTATTCGAAATAAATATGATGTAATTGATACTTTCAAGAAATAGAAATTTGAGAATGAGACAGGAAATAAGTTGAAGTGTCTTAGATCAGACAATGGAGGTGAATACTGCAACAAAGATTGATAACTACTATTCAGAGCATGGAATTCATAGAGAGAAGACAGTTCCAGGAACACCAAAGGAAAATATTGTGTTAGAAAGGATGAACAGGACAATCATGGAGTGTGCAAGGTGCATGAGATTTCATGTAGTATTTACCTTACAATTTTGGGTAGATGTTGTAGATATTGGTGTTTATCTAATAAAAAAAGGGCCTTCAAGTTCCTTGGATGGTGGTATTCCAGAGGAGGCATGGACAGGTAAAAAGGTAAAATACTCATTTTTAAATACTTTCAGTTGTGAAGCTTTCTCCACATCAATAAAGAAAATAGAAAAAAGATTGAGGAAAAATCAAATAAATGTACCTTTATTAGATATGTCATAAATGATTTTGGTTATCGCTTATATGATTATGAAAATCACAAAATAATTAGGAGAAGAGATGTCATATTCAATGAAAAGGTCTTGTATAAGGATCAAATGCAGGAAAAGGAAAACAAAGAATACGCGGTGCTTCATGAGATCACGGAAAAAGTAATGGTGCTTGAAATCATAATGATCAATATCCACAACAAAAAACAACCACAATAGCAACAAACACCTCAAACACATGGAATTGGTTTTAGAAGACCTACCAGGATAAGCAGACCCCCTTAATGATACTATCCTTCATTATATTATGTATTGTTGACTAATTCTAGTGAATCAGAAAGATATGAAGAAGAAATGCAGGTAGAAACTAGGAAGAAGTGGGACCAAGCCATGGAAGAAGAGATGGACTCCTTGATGCATAATCAGACTTGGGACTTAGTTAAGTTTCTTGCAAGTAAAACAACATTGCATAATAAACGAGTTTACAGGTTGAAGGAATAAGATGGAGGTAAATAGAGGTATAAGGCTAGACTTGTGGTGAAGGGGTTTGCACAAAAGAAAGGTATAGAATTTGAAGAAATTTTTTCTCTTGTTGTTAAAATGAATTCAATCAGAACTATTTTAAGTCTAGTGGAAGTAGAATATTTGCATCTTGAGCAGTTAGTTGTAAAGAAAACCTTTCTCCTTGGTATGAGAATAACTAGAGACATGAAAAATAAAAAAATTAACATTATCTCGAAGTGAGTACATAGAAAAGGTGTTGGAAAGATTTAATATGAAGAATGCGAAACTAATCAGTACACCTTTGGCTAGACATTTCAAACTAAGGAGATGTGTCCCAAGACCTAGGAAGAGATGGATTATATGTGTAAAGTTCCATACACATCAATTCAATTATTGGAAGCTTAATGTATGCAATGGTTTGTAAAAGACTTGATATTGCACATGCAGTGGGAGTTGTAAGCAGGTATATGAATAATCTAGGGTATGGAAGTGAAGTGGATTCTCAGGTATTTGAGAGGTACCATAAATCAAGCATTATGTTTTGGAGGTTCAAACATTGCTCTACAGGGATATGTTAATGTAGATATGGAAAGTGACAGAGATAACAGGAGGGGCACCATATGTTATGTGTTTATTGTGGGTGGAATAGTTTCCAATTGGGTTTCAAAATTGCAAAACATTGTTGCACTTTCAAAAATGGAAGCAGAGTATGTAGTTGCTACAAAGGCTAGTAAGGAAACGATTTGGTTACAAAGGTTTATGGATGAGTTGGGAAAGAAGCAGGAGATGAGAAGGTTACATAGTGACAGCCAAAGTGCCATTAATCTTGCAAAGAACTCAACATTTCATTTGAGTACTAAACATATACAACTCAAGTATGATTTCATACAATCAGTGTTGGAAGATAGACTGATGAAGCTGGAAAAGATACACACTAGCCAGAATCCTGCAGATATGTTAAAAAAAGTTGTAACTAGGGAGAAACTGAGATTTTTCTCAGTTTCAATTGATCTTCAAGAATGATGATGAAGATGAGAAACAACCAGGTTCAAAGTGGAAGCATTGTCTAGCAAGTGAAGCAACGATGGAGTTGATATAATTAGTCTCCAAGTGGGAGATTGTTGGATGTGAAGCCTGATATCTTCTTGATTCAAAGGTCTTATTTCAACCATGTTTTGATCCCAATTCTTGACAAGGGGTGTAGGGGGCTTCCCCGCGCCCCCCCCCCCCCCCCCCCAACCCCACTATTGTTGTTTGGGATGCATGTTGGAGCACCCCCCTGGTGAGTGTTTGGGGGAAATGTGCCTGTAGCTAAAAATATATTAAATGCTTCCTTATAAAATATTGTAATTTCATAGTCAATCTAGGTTGTTCATTATGTAGATGATTTGATGGTAGAAGCTATGTTAATTTAGGGTTTTTTTCCCTAGAAGGCAACCCTTGGTTTATATGAGGGAATTGTATTGTGGTTGTGTATTATGATTCTGAGTAAGAAAGAGAGAGAAGACTATGTGAGAGCGAAGAGGAAATTACAATGGATCTATTGTAGGTTGTATCTCTCCATTTTGCTAGATAATATAAAAGGAAGGAGTGGCTATTTCTCCATGGACATAGCCCAAATTGGGTGAATCACATATATCTGTGTCTCTCTTGGTTTATGCATTTTTGTATTTTTCTTTCCATAATATTTTGTGTATTTCATTGCTCCGTTAATTAATTTCTAACACTTAGTTACATATTTCAATGTTACCCCATCTAATACCTCAAGGTAATAAATGTTGCCTCCTCTTACGACTCATAAGCATCACAATTGTCAGCATATTTGTTATATTTCTTCATCCATGGTAATGATATCCCGCATACTTTTCTCATCATTTATCAATGTCAAGATAGGTCCTTTAAGAACTCAATGGCACCATGATTTCTTGCACTAACTAATTTAGCTTGCATTGTTTCCACTTCTATCGACCCCGAAAAACCTAGCATGGTGTCACACACTTGCAATACATTCATGATTCAGGTGGATATTTATGGCCACCCACCTATTCCACTTGGATCCCCAACACTGTTTCTTTTAGTTTCCTTAATTGTAGCACAATTTACTATTTTTTCCATTTTTCAGGTCCTAAACTTCTGATGTCATTTTGAGGCCCTAAACGACATTTTTGGAAAACGAGCAAACTTGTAGCCTATGATAGGGTGTTTGTAGTCAAAATTTGTAGTCCTCAGATAGATATTTTTAATGGGGTATCGTACACATCAAATATAGATCATATGCCAAAGTTACAACCATGAGAAGTTTATTTACCAATTTAACCCAACAAAGCCCACAGACTTTTGGCACTTCATCCCCTAGGGTTAGGTTTTTGGATGTTTAGGGTTTTCCATTATTTATCAATAATAAATAAGCCTTCAAACCTCATTATAACTCAGTTCAGAAGACATGTAGCCACCACATCTCTTTTCAAGAAACTGTCGGAGGTGCGATGCGATGGATCGCAATTGCAAATCACAATGGTGCAAAAGTTCTGCATATATAAAACCCTAGTTATCCACTGAATTGTGAAATGTGATAAGTCCTTGGATGCGAGAGGTTCATTGGTTCCAGTTTATAGTGTTGTCGGGTTCGCGATATCGCAATCGCACAATCGCCACCATGTACACAAACCTTAAGCCGTCGATCCTTGTTGATTGTGCTTTGCAATGGAAAATTGGTGCCGACAAATTATGGCCCACCGCTCGGTTAGCGGATTTTTGGAGTGAAATTGTGGGTTCCTGTCGGATGTGGAGCATTTTGTGGAACGAATAGTGGGAAAACAAGGGGAAGTCATAACTTCTTCAGTTTTCCACCAAATTGGTTGCAAAAAGAGGCTAGATAGCCATTTTTGAGTATTTTGGACTGATTGGAGCAGGTTTCAGAAGAATTTGAGCATTGTAAACACATATTTTTACACTTTTGAGCATAATAGAGAGGCCCAAGCCATTGGAAGTTGGACCAAGGAGATGTAGCCCAGGAGGGGTGAACTCCTTTATCATGTGCTTGTTGTAATGTGTTTTGATGATGTTCTATACATGTTTATGCTGTTGTTTAGTTTCTGGTTTATGTTAAATTACTCATAAAATTAACATAAAAATTCTTCATTTTACTTGTAAAAATTGATGAATCCTTAAGCACAATGAAAGCATTTTGTTTATAATCTGAAGAAGATCTTAGTACTACAAACTAATATTCTAAATTAGATCATAGAGGGATATATGGTATATCAAACAATTTCTTATATTCATTAATATTGTGATGGAATAGGAAAAAGTATTAATGTATTGGATTCCATTTGGGATGTCAACTTTGTGGATGATTTTGAAGGGGAGAACCTATTGGGGAAAGGTAGAATGAGAAAAGTGAGATGTAAGTAGAAAGTGGAGATTTATAGCACATTTGACTTGTTTGTTTTTATGTATCATACTTATTTAATTTTTACTCTTCCTACATAATCCATTATTATGAAGGTATAACATGGTAACTAATTATAGATATGTGAATTATTTTATTTTAATACAATCAGTCGAGAGTGGGATACAATACATTTATACATTGTGAACAATAAAGATTGGATGAAGGTATGTATTGAACAATGAAAAAAGCCTAATAACGGTAGGTTATCATGGTATGGTATGTCTTCATTGGTCAAATAAGCTCAACGTAGTGGATATACCAATCGTACACAAAGGGAAATTGATTTAGCATATGGTTTAAATATTTTCAAGTAAGCATATTCACCCATACTACTTAGTTTTTCTTACAATTATATTGATGCATACGACATGCTTTTTTCTTAATTTTCAAACTTTTCAAGTATAAATATGCATGCTTAAAAATTGACAATGCATTTTTTATGTGTTTGATGTATTGCAGGTGAAACACCACAACAAAATGTGTTGCAATGGTCATAAATTTAGCTTCAAAAGGTTGGATGAAAAGATGAAAACTTCTAATAGTGGGATAATTATAGTATTTCAAGTTATCAATGTCAGACGAAGAACTTGAAGAAGTTGAACCAACTGTATAGGAGCATGTTCCAGATGATGATATAGACAATGATGATGATGATGATATGGTGAATCCTTTGTAAAATTTTGAATTGGATGATACAGATGATGATGATGATGATATGGTGAATCCTTTGTAAATGAATTTTGAATTGGATGATACAGATGATGAGATGGATGAGGAAGAAGATTAGTGATATCAAAATGTTAAAAAGTAAGAGGTATGTATTTATATGTTTTCAGTTTGTTTGTTCTCTTTCTTTCACCTCAAATTTTTGTTTTCTGAGTTTTTATGTTTGAATGTTACTGTGTTTCTTTCAAATATATTATAGTAGATAGTTTGGGTATAGGGAATTGAGAGTGATGTGAGGGGGGGAGGATCCATATGAGCTTCCACCTTCACATGGTTGGAAATAATACTGAGAGGGGGGCTGAATCAATATTTACAAATAGATAACTTTTTCATTTCCATAATCAAATTTATATACGCTACTTCAGAGAAGGGAACTTGCGTGTGCACGCAATTGTTCTTAAGGAAACCATCGTATATCCAGTGAACTTATGATTTAGTTAATTCATCATATGTCGATATTTAATCAATGCATCAGTACTTTATTAAACATTAAACAGTAACCATGTGCAATAATAACAGAATAAACCATCACACATAAGCAACACACATGAACACCAAGATTTAAGGTGGAAACCCAATGTGGGTGAAAACCACCTGCTCCTGTTGTCTTTGTCTTCTTTTAATAATAAGAAAATATGTTTACAATCTTATACTGGTGCAGACTCATACCAGTACGTAGTCACCCACCCGCAGAAGGCTACAACCTTCTCTCATTCTCGAGCTTCTTCTAGAAGGGAGCTACAACCCCCTAGTTCTTGTACTAGCCGATATATTTACTAGTACGTAGGCTTCGACCTACAAAAGGCTACAACCTTCACTCGTTCTCTAGCTGCTACTAGAAGGGAGCTCCAACCCCCTAATCAAATCAACAACCACTACTAGAAGAAGCTTCAACTTCCTCACTAAAGGCTCCAACCCTCAGTATCCTTCAGGGACCACGTTTCATAAATTTTTAGACTGGATGCTCTTGTGTACACAACAATACACATGAAGGCCTCATTTCATCAAATTTTCATACTGGACCCATTAGTAACATTGAAGCTCAAAATCAATACAACCATCAAATACATCTGCATCAACCAATCACTGAAACCCAATCAATCTCTAATATAACTGAAACCCAATCATCAATCTCTGATATAACTGAAACAATCAATCACTGAAACCTCTAAACCTCTAACACAACTAAATCAACCATTCATTCAAACTTAATCAAATTCAACCAATCAACTAGAACAGACAAATCACTGTAACCAGTACACAGATCTGAACCCAGAACACTGCATCAACAACCAGAACTAACTGTAACCTCAAAAGGCATGTGTCAGAATGTATACACTCCTCTAATGAAGGAAACCTACATGTATACGCTACTTCCTTTTGCCCAACCTGTGTATACCTCTAAAGATACTGAATCATAAAACCTCTGAAACACAAACTATACCAATTAGTGACATCCTGAAGATCTACTGTCATATTATAGAGTTCCAAATGGATAGCAACAAGGATCACCCTTATTTCCCAATCAATTAATCAATGAGACACAAACTCTTTATGCATTCAATTTTACTTTCAGATCTAAGAAGACTTCATTGATAGACAACAATAAAACAAAATCATTGATCTGATAGATCAGTCATCCTTGAACATCAAGATTTTCTTTTGCATACGCTACTTGGAAGAGTCGAACCAATGTGTATACGCACCTTCACCAAAGCAAACCAGCGTATAGATCTGCAAATACTTACTTATAAATTCGTTTCTATTCCCGACTTCAAACATACCCAAATAATCACATATAAAGGATAAAATATGTGTTAGCAATTAGATCTATCCCATCCATTATCAAATCACATAATGATAAGTCATTATGATCCTCATCCATCATTATCTCATCCACCATCAAACACTCAGGTGCATATTTAGTCTAGATCAAGCAAAGCATCAGAAACCCATAACATGCATATTTTCCTTTGATCTAACACTTCATAAGATATTCATTACTTGTGCACTTATCCCTTTGATATTCTCCTCCTTATATAGTTTTAGGCCTTTCTCAATACCTTAGACCAAAACCACTTAGGACCAATACCTCAGACCAAATACCTCTGACTAGTACGTTGGACCAAATACCTCGAACCAAATACCTTGGACCAATACCTTGGACCAAATACCTCGAACCAATACCTTGGACCAAACCTCAGACCAAAACCTCAGACCAATACCTCGAACTAAATACCTCAGACCAATACCTTGGACAACCCGACCAAATACCTCGGATCAATACCTTGGACCAATACCTCAGACCAAATACCTTAGACTGAATACCTTGGACCAAAACCTTGATTTTCCATCCCATACGCGCTTTTCCTTCTGTGAAAGTGCGTGCATACATATACGCTTCTTCTATTCCATGAGCTCATGTGTATATGCTACTTGGACAAGGTGAACCAGTGTATACTTCTTAAACCATTCTCTTTCTTCAATTTCTTGATTCTGATCTGCAGTCCTTTGTTCCTTCGTCCTATTCTTTTGTACCATTACTTTGTTCCCTCTGAATAGACTTGTTATAATGTGATTTTCTATATTACTTCTGAAATGATTCCTTTGAACTGCCCTGCAATTTGTCACATATGTAAACACAACTGTCATGCATTCTATCACATTTGATATCTCTCCTATAGATGCATCTAGTTACCATATACAAGTTAGTTGTTCTGCTACATGTGGGTTGCCATCAAGTACAAGACATGCATCATAATTCCAACAATCTCCCCCTTTGGACTTGATGGTAACCATGTTGGTGTTGATTACTGCAAGCTATAGAAACTGTTAGAGATAACAATCAACACCAAAATGCTTTCCCCCTTTGACATCAAGGGCAAAGGGCGGACCAAGATATTCTCCCCTTTTGAGATCAAGGGAAAATGGATGACCAAAATGAAGACTTCCATATATTAATAGATGAATATGAACATTTATCATGCTCCCACTAGGCACATGTTGAATTCTCTGATTAAACTCCCCCTTTGTACATGTTGAGATGCACTATACTATCCATGCTCCCCTTGAGGACATGTAGAGTTGGAAAAAATATTTTCTAAAGGAATAACATGACTCTATAACTCAACTATGTGATTATGACATTCCTATCACCAATGCCTCATACATACATCAATATCCCAACCAAGTGGGGATATACCAAATTTGACTCATCTACCCAACCAAGTGGGGATATACCAATTGTTTATACATGACTGAAATACAACAATTATTACATCATCCTTCCCATGCATAGTGGGGGTACAAATTACATCATATTACCAAAAAGGACTCATTAAAGTACTATGATAGACAGAGACATATTATGGGCCTTTATATGACCTTTACATCAAATGATATAAATGCCATTTATAACAGAGACCAAAGATCTAAACAAGACCATGATAATCATCAACAACTATCATACACCATGTGTGATCTACACCATAAGCATCTGTTAGCAACATCTAGACCAACAACCTGTATATGTACATCATCAATTCCCAAGATATGATAATGTAATATCATCAAACTGTGACAAAGTACGCCACATATAGATATCAACTCACCCTCTTGATCTCATCAAGATCAACTTTCTCTGTTTCCTTAGTAGAAAGAGCCTTATCATAACCTTCCATGAATCAGTTAAGCATATATCGTGTCTCCAAGCAGTAACACATAATAATTCATATCATATCATATGTATGTGAAAACACCATAGTCATCATCTATGATCATAACATCATCACCAAGAACTGCATGATCTTTCCACAAGAACACTGAATATATCAACCATGTATCATTACTAGGGAACATCCTACATCTGATAAGCATCAACCATGATAATCACATATGTGAATATCAAACCTATCATCATAAAGTAAGAAGTCATCATTGTTATGTGACTAAGTGAGCCATGTCTTTGAATATCCATGTCTTCAAATGGTTATGCCTGCAATAACACCATTCTCTTGGCTAACCAACAATATTTATCAATATGTATGTAGCAAACCATGAGCTCATAGTCATTTGTCAAGCTTTCTTGATACCATCAATGACAACAATCCTCAACCCTGTGAGAGCTAAGAACTATAGGAATCGTGCATCATAACTGCACCATATGAAATTTATGCATCTTTGAAGGCATGATGACAACAGCATAAAAGAAATGAGTGGCTCATCATCAAATAATGAAGTTGTGTACTCAAGCTTTGTACTTCTCCTTGTCCTTATGAAGATCACCATGTAAGCAACATATATGTACTATATGCATCATCAAAAATTCATCCACAATCATCCATAAATCTGATCTGAATAACAACTATGTAACCCCAAGCAATACAAGTATCATCTGAGATTTCATCATGGGCAACTCATAACCATAACATAACATGATGTATCATTTAAACTCTTTATCCATATAAGCATCATCACCATTGATAAGAATCATTAGGTACCAAAGACTTCTAAACATAATGCCAACAATGCATTATTAGAAGCATAGCATATTCTCCCCCTGAACCTGTGCCACCTGTTCACTGTCAGATCTGATCATTGCATATATCAGTAAGAAATATCAAGGCATCATCATGAATCAGATATACATCAAGTCATCAACAACTTATGAGGATCAACAACACTTCTAAATAACATCCACATACTGTAGTCATCAATCATCAAGACAGAAAAGATAATTGATAATTGTCTGAACCATATCAAATCATTTTTCTAGGTCTGTCCAACTGTTTCTTCATAAAACCAATATATACGTGGCTGTGCAGCTTTTAACGCGTATATATGTGACTTGTCTTCATGATAACTATGTATGAGAATTAGGATACTGAAATTTCATAATTTTAGTTCCTTATGAGTATTTTCTATCTGTATACTGAGCTATGCCACATCTTTTTGTCTGTAATTCCTTCTTCTTCCATACCTTGGAGTGTGATTATGTTTGTTCCTTTTGGTATGTTGGCTGAAATTTGCTCATGCATTCTTTTGCTATATGCCCAAACTTGTTACAAGTATAGCATCTTAAATGTTTCATATTCCTTCTAAAGAAGTCAATGGCTTTGTGACCAAACATATTGCAAGAAAAACAATATCGCTTAAAGTACCTGGAAGCTGATGATATTTCTGTGTGACGGTTATTAGCTTGAACCATTCTACTTATGCATCTTGCTGCAACATGTCCAAAATTATGACATACACAACATTCAACATTATTCATCAGAGGAAAGAAATGATTATCACTTCCATAGTTAGGAGTAAATGATTTTCTTTGAAGTCCTTCCTTCCTTGGTTGTTGATGGGTTTGACCTCTTATCTCCTTGTTAAGCATTTCAAATTTTTCATTAGAGTTCCCTACCTCATCTTGTGAACTAGATTCACCTTCAACAGTTTCATGAAAACCAAGACCAGATTTGATGATAGGAGACCTTTGACTACTAAGAATATTATCCAAAATCTTAGTACTATCTTGAAATCATAACATTTTATTCTTTTCTTCTAATTTACCTTTTAGGATATTTACCTCAACCTGATATTTCTCTTCCTTTTCAAGATACTGCTTTTTCATGATTTCCTCAGCTTTTCTTCCCTCTTCCACTTGTTGCCTTAATTTGAGAACTTCATTTTCTTATTCATCAGATGCTTGGAGAAGTTATTTATTCCACTTATTTGAATTTTTGAGATCTTCTTTTAGAGAAACGACCACAACTTCAAGACCTTCACAGTACATGGTTCTTTCTATAAGTTCCTTAGTTGTTGTGTCCTTTTCATTCACTTCATTTCTCAATGATGTCACTTCATCCTGCAGCCTTTGACATTGATCTTCCTTTTCCTTGTACTGCTTCCTTACTTTGTTTCCTTCCTCCAACTGAGATTTTAATCTGGTAACCTCTTCTTTGTAGGAACATTCCCTTTTATCAATTAGATATTTTTGATCTCTAATTGTGTCTGTGAGATTTTTAAATTCTACCTCTATTTGATTTCTCTCTCTTTCACCCATAAGAGAAAATTCAGTTGTTTCGCTATCACTTTCATTATCTTCAAATGAACAAAGAAATGTATCACCAGAGGACAACAAATTCATACTTGATAGTTCTTTTGCTTGTTCATCTTCATTCTGAGGTGTTTTTGAATCTGAAGAGTTGCTTCCACATAAACCAATCGTCTCTCCCACTGTCATAGTTCCTTTGAGATGTCTTCTTCTTTTGAGGTGCTTTCTTCTTTAGCTTCTTTCCCATTGTTACTACAGATCTCCTTCAAGCGATCAAGCTTCTGCCAAAGGACATGCTCTGATACCAATTGTTGGAAATAATACTGAGAGGGGGGGTGAATCAATATTTACAAATTGATAACTTTTTCATTTCCATAATCATATTTATATACACTACTTTAGAGAAGCGAAGTCACGTGTGCATGCAACTGTTCTTAAGGAAACCAGCATATATCCAATGAACTTATGATTCAGTTAATTCATCATATGTTGGTATTTAATTAGTGCATCAGTGCTTTATTAAACATTAAACAGTAACCATGTGCAGTAATAACATAATCAACCATCACACATAAGCAACACACATGAACAACAAGATTTAAGGTGGAAACCCAATGTGAGTGAAAACCACCTACTGCTATTGTCTCTGTCTTCTTTTAATAATAAGAATATATGTTTGCAATCTTGTATTGGTGCAAAGTCATACCAGTATGTAGGCACCCACCTGCAGAAGGCTACAACCTTCTCTTATTCTCCAGCTTCTTCTGGAAGGGAGCTACAACCCCCTAGTTCCTGTACTAGCTAATATATTTACTAGTACATAGGCTCCGACCTATAGAAGGCTACAACCTTCACTCGTTCTCTAGCTGCTACAAGAAGGGAGATCCAACCCCCTAATCAAATCAACAACCACTACTAGCAGGAAGCTTTGACTTCCTCACTGAAGGCTCCAACCCTTAGTATCCTTCAGGGACCACGTTTCATAAATTTTCAGACTGGATGCTCTTGGTACACAATAGTACACATGAAGGCCTCGTTTCATCAAATTTTCATACTTGACCCATTAGTAATATTGAAGCTCAAAATCAATACAACCATCAAATACATCCGCATCAACCAATCACTGAAACCCAATCAATCTCTAATATAATTGAAACCCAATCATCAATCTCTGATATAACTGAAACAATCAATCACTGAAACCTCTAAACCTCTGACACAAATAAATCAAACAATCACTAAACCTCTGACACAACTAAATCAACCATTCATTCAAACTTAATCAAATTCAACCAATCAACTAGAACAGACAGATCACTGTAACCAGTACACAGATCTGAACCCAGAACACTGCATCAACAACCAGAACTAACTGTAACCTCAAAAGGCATGTGTCAGAATGTATACACTCCTTTAATGAAGGAAACCTACGTGTATAAGCTACTTCCTTTTGCCAAACCTATGTATACCTCTAAAGATACTGAATCATAAAACCTCTAAAACACAAACTGTACCAATTAGTGACATCCTGAAGATCTACTGTCATATTATAGAGTTCTAAATGGATAGCAACAAGGATCACCCTTATTTCCTAATCAATTAATCAATGAGACACAAACTCTTTATGCATTCAGGTTTACTTTCAGATCTAAGAAGACTTCATTGACAGACAACAGTAAAACAAAATCACTGGTCTAATAGATCAGTCGTCCTTGAACATCAAGCTTTTCTTTTGCATATGCTACTTGGAAGAGTCGAACCAGCGTGTATACGCACCTTCACCAAATCCAACTAGTGTATAGATCTACAAATACTTACTTATAACTTCATTTCTATTCTCGACTTCAAACATACCCAAATCATCACATATAAAGGATAAAACATGTGTTAGCAATCAGATCTAGCCCATCCATTATTAGATCACATAATGATAAGTCATTATGATCCTGATCCATCATTAGATCTCATCCATCATCAAATGCTCAGGTGCATATTTAGTCTAGATCAAGCAAAGCATCAGAAACCCATAACATGCATATTTTCCTTTGATCTAACACTTCATAAGATATTCATTACTTGTGCACTTATCCCTTTGATCTTCTCCTCCTTATATAGTTTTAGGCCTTTCTCAATACCTTGGACCAAAACCACTTAGGACCAATACCTCGGACCAAATACCTCAGACCAATACCTCAGACCAAATACCTCGGACCAATACCTTGGACCAAATACCTCGAACCAATACCTTGGACCAAAACCTCAGACCAAAACAACGGACCAATACCTCGAACTAAATACCTCAGACCAATATCTTGGACCAAATACCTCGGATCAATACCTTGGACCAAAACCTCGGACCAAAACCTTGGACCAATACCTCAGACCAAATACCTCGGACTGAATACCTTGGACCAAAACCTTGATTTTCCATCCCATACGCGCTTTTCCTTCTGTGAAAGTGCATGCATATGTATACGCTTCTTCTGTTCCATGAGCCCACGTGTATACACTACTTGGACAAGGTGAACCAACGTATACTTCTTAAACCATTCTCTTTCTTCAATTTCTTGATTATGATCTGTAGTCCTTTGTTCCTTTATCCTATTCTTTTGTACCATTACTTTGTTCCCTCTGAATAGACTTGTTATAATGTGATTTTCCATATTACTTCTGAAATGATTCCTTTGAACTTCCCTGCATTTTTTCACATCTGTAAACACAACTGTCATGCATTCTGTCACATCTGATATCTCTCATGTAGATTCATCTAGTTACATAGATTCATCTAGTTACCATATACAAGTTAGTTGTTATGCTACAAGTGGTTTGCCATCAAGTACAACACATGCATCATAATTCCAACACACATGGTTGGCCCTTTTAATTAGACAATATAGAGAAGCTCATTTGCATATATACCATAATTTCCAATTTTCACTTTAATGGTTCGTTAAGCAGACGTACCAGATGATTTGGGTGACGAGTGAACCTGGAAACACAATGAACTTATTTCTCCCCAACCCACTCATTTGTAGCCTTCATTGTGGACAAGTTAGACTCAACATAATCACATTCCATTCTCATGGATTGAGAAATAATCCTCCCATCCAAAAAACAGACACGAAGATGCCTTAAATGCAATAGTTTCCATGATTGTTATAGTTGACACTACTTAGAAATGAGAACATTGTTTTTATTGGAAAATTATTTTGTATACATTTACAAAAAAAATATAACAATTCTTAACTAATGTATCCTCTTTTAGTTTTCCATGAACCCTCCAACACAGATCTCTTATATTCAAACAATGTATTATCTTAATTCATTGTACTATTCAATTTATTAAATAGCTAAGAGAACTATTCATGTGCATTTAAATTCAACCTGAACACTTGACATATGGTTGGGTGTCATCATATTTATATTCTTAATTTTTAATTATATTAATGAATAAATTGTTGTTTTCCACATTGTGTAGCCATGTTGAACTAGGGGTTCTTCATATGTTTAATCACAAGATACCATGGGATTTCATCATAATAGCATCAATGATAACATTAAATTTCTATTCACATTTAACACATGAAATACATGATTAATTTCAACAAAAATCATATCATATTATATATTAAGATTATTATATATATTAATATGATATATAACCAAAATTAAGATTATATTAAAGTAAAATTAAATATAACGTAATTTAAATTTATATTATATTATTTTATAAATTGTTAATTTAATTAAATATAATTATATTAATATTTAATTTTGTGTTTTATGTTATAATTATATGTTATTTTTTGTTTGGGGTCCAATATAACAAAAGAATTATTTGGCTTCCCCGCATCGATCTACATACGAGGGCACCAGGACACAAGGGTTTGGTTGATCTCATGGCACCATTTCACTCACCTTTTGGAGCTCAACACCGCATTAAGCATGCATTTTGTGTCTTCCCATCGATCTGCATATGAGGGAATCAAGGTTTGGTTGATCTCAAGACATTGTTTCACTCACCTTTTAAAGCTCGACACCCCATTAAGGCCACATTTTTTGGCTACCCGTCGATCTGTATGCGAGGGCACAAGGGTACCATGGTTTGGTTGATCTCACAATACCATTTCACTTTCCTTTTGGAGATTGGCACCACATTTGCACTCATGGTTGGTCGGTCCTCAACTTCTTAGGTAAGCATGCTACCTCTTGGCATTTTTTTATTGGCATTTTCTTAGATATTGTGCACAAATGATGGATACTAATCATTTGAAATAGAACGTACCCATTGAAATGATACCCAACTTAAGGCATCCATAGATCTATCTCTGTAATTGGCATTTGGAGCCCATCCCTCTGATTCAATTTATGGTGGTTAAGTAGTGGATCTGTGGACTCATATACCACATCTCTAATCTTTGGAATGGTAGTCCCCACGATAGAGGTTATGTCATTTGAATGTGTTTAGAGCTCATATTCAAGATGTGATTACACGACAACAATGACGAATAACATGATGAGAGATATAGACCTTGTGAGGTGATCTGGATTGGATCATTATATTATTTTTTCATCCATATCATTGCATTTGGAGTGGAAAAAGTGGAGGAATCAGCTCATGGGACGATTTTTATCGGCGGGACCCAGTTTAGCAAAACAGGGTTTGAAACCTTTCGGG
Source organism: Pinus tabuliformis (assembly GCA_031772625.1). Taxonomy (NCBI): domain Eukaryota; kingdom Viridiplantae; phylum Streptophyta; class Pinopsida; order Pinales; family Pinaceae; genus Pinus; species Pinus tabuliformis. The sequence continues at coordinate 983,226,892 of CM062820.1, read as the reverse complement.
AGCATTTTGAGGCATCAAATGAAATTTTTTGGGCTAAAAATATATCGCTTCAACACATTATAATTTCATGTTATTCTACACACAGTGATCTTTGCAATAGTGCAAGAAGCGCATCAATTAGAGTCTGTATGCAAAACTTATGCCACTCTAAATTTGACCTTCATGTTTTCACACCTATAATTTGAGAGGATGTCACATTGTCCCCCATTATTTATGGAAAATGGGCTAGCCACATGATTATGATGTAAAATAATCTAGAATATTCTATATTGTAACTCTAGTTAACAATTGATGTAGTCAAAATTAACAACTAGTAGGCTATTGGGTTATGTTATAACCAGGCCACTAGGAGGAAGAGACATTCCATTCCTTTGAGAGAATTTTGTTCCATAGCTGAGAAAAGATAGCCAGGAGAGATAAGAGGAAGAGAACACACCGAGGATGTTTACACTATAGCATCCCACAGGCCACATGCATTACTTCTTTGCACCTGTAGCCATATTTCCAAACAGAGAAAGAGAGCGAAGCGACCTCATCTTCTAGCTGGTTTTTCTCCCGAAAGGGTTTCTTAGAGAGTATATCTTGTTTCTTGTGTGTGTGTGAGAGATTATTTTGTCGTTCTCTAATTTTATACATAATTTACATTCACATGCATGCACTAATTACAGTTAAATATACAGATCTTCAAGTTTAATAAAACTGTAATAGTGTAGAATCTCATATTTTTAATATAATATTATCAGATGTATTGTGAAAAATTGTCCATTGGAATAGCCATGGAAGTTTATTGATCATGAGGTCTCTAATTCACCTTCGCTCTTATCTCCAAATTCTCTCGATCTTGCACTATATATTGTGACACCTTCGTCCGTTAGATTATAAGCCTCCATGGAAAGAGTGTGATTCATAGTATCATGGAATATCCCTCACTTTTATCTACCCAATACTAATTGAAGGATTGGAACACATGTAATAATACCACTATATGCGCCCTACACCATTCGGATTCCATTCACTGATCTACTCAATTCCTTCTTCGTTGAGTGAGGATAGACCCCTCCTTCCTGGTGAAAAAGGATCTTGGCTCTTGGTTGAAGGGTAAAGGCATATGTTTCCCTTTTTATTGGACTTGTGTTTAGGTGGTATATGTAGCCTGGTCTCTACAATTAGTGCTTGATAAATTTCCCACAACTTTTTTTTATATGCCTCCATAATTCAGCCCAGGGTTATAATTGTAGGATGCACAAATCACAGGATCTCATACCACGAAGATTTATATCACTTCCACAAGTCATTGAATACTATTATGAATAATGGAGATTGATGGTAGGTTAATACACTTTCTCAAAGTCCTAGATTTGATTTAGGTATCTTCTTGACTTTTGAATGTGTAGAAATGATGCATAGGGTATTATGCTTGTGACCAAGCCAACAAGAGATCTCGGCTCCTTCCTTCAAGGAGACTATATACCTTGCAAGATGACTATGCTTAGAATTTCAATAGAGAGCTCATTTTATGTGGCTCTTTCTTCATGCATAGGTATAGAGAGAATCTTGATTCTCAAAACCAAAACCCAAGTGATGATCCAGCCAAACCCAAACAGATCACTGCAAAAAAACCAGACTAAGGAAACCCTAGGTTCTTGATTTGTAATTGAATGGATATTGGATTTGGTTAACGATTTGTAATGGGGTTTTAGATGAATTTTCTTGAGCACTCTAATGAGATGATGTTTTCCTAATACATTAGGTAATTGATGATTATTGAATTATATTAAATGGGTGTGACACTAATATTTGTCTATTTAATTGACGATCAAATAATTGTTCTTGGATATTAAAAAAAATTATTGATTGGATGTTAGAGTGGTAGCTAAAATTCTTAGAAGACTTTGAGGTAATGAAATATCTTAAGTGTTATGAAGAATTACCCTCTTAATCACCTTATGGTTTTATTTCATTAATTTCAATATGTTGCATGCTCTGTAAACCATTGTAAATATGAGATTCTTAATGAAGGGGGGGGAATAAGTACTATGTATGTAGTTTTAGTTTTTTTTATTATAATTTTAGGAAAAATATTCTTTAAGGGTGTGTGTATGTAATACTCCAATGAATTGCAATTATGTGGTGTGTGGCCAACATTGGCATATTTTTATGCTACATTGAGACTATGTTATGATTGTTATTGATAAAATTTGCATTATGAAATTTGTTGCTTAATCATTTTCTATACTTTGATTACTAATACTTTTGCAGTTTGAGCTAACTTAGATGTTATATTTGACATAATGTTACATTAGATAATCAATGGGAACATTACATTATATTTCCACACTAGTGTGCTTATATATATGGACATATATGCACCTTTATCAATTGTTGATTTTTATAGATAAGTACATTTGAGATGACAATTTCTATGTTGTTCATGGCTTTGTGCATAATATACATGAAAGTGTAAGAATATCAATTATTACTTTTAAAATATAATGTATGTATATTATGATGGCATAATATTGTGATTTATAGAATTTTAATTTGAATATGATGCACATTACAACTATATTCATAATGATTAAATCTTAATGTATATCTCATATACGATCTAATTAATGCACTCTAGTTGATTATGAGTAAGATATGATCTTGTGACTAAATGAATGCTCATATATTGGATGATATGCTCTATGATTTGATAAATGTTTTTGGCACTAGTTACATTAGATATATGTGATTATGTTATCAATATGATAGTCAAGTGTTGACATGATCTTATACATATGATTGTTTAATTAATGCATGTGATGTATGAATAGATACATGTTATGAATTAAAGTATTATTTTTTTTCCATTTAGAAAATTATTGATATGATAATCACTCTATAAGCCCATAGGGATGTTCTAGTGTTGGATTTCATGGGAGTTGATAGACATAATGAATCTTAGTAGAAGTGCCATAATATGGATCATCGATAGGATGTGAAGAATTCGCTAGTTTATTTTTCCGTCTTGTTGAACGTGTTGGACCTTCCAACATTCAGGGGTATCCCCTATATGAATTCCCAATTAGACCTCACACCACTTGGTGTAGGATCCCCATCCAGAATAAGACCCGATTGCTGAAGCAGTGGATTTTAATGATGTGCCTTGGCTGCAATAACACAGAGTGGTGTAATTTTACTTTGGTGAACAAGTGTATGACTCTATGGAAGGTAAAGTGCAATGTATGAAAATGTTCTAACACATGAAGGGAAAGTGAGTGAGCCCCTTAGAAGCATATAATAGTACGCAGCTTGAAAAGAGCACACGAGCATAAAGACATCACAAGTTAGCTTGTGAAATAGTTCACACGTTAACCATGACGGAATTAAAAAGAAACATGCATTCAACAAGATTCATACTAATGAAAATGAAATAGTTCATAAGCATTATCGTAAGTGAAATAACATATATTTCAAACACAACAAGAATAGTCCTACTATATTCACAACATATTCATGAAAATGTGTCGGCTCTGAGCTTTTATTAAAGTTAAAGTTCCAAGCATACATATACCATTGACAAACCACTAGCCCCAATAGTGGAACATGAAGTCTACACCTGCTCCTCCAAAGAAAGATACTCCCTCTATGCTATGGAGAAGCCAAGGCTCTCGACAAATCCCAAGCTCCTGATTCTAAGATAAAATCCTAGCCAAAATCTTAGCTCTCAAAAGCTAGTTACATGAGTTAAGAGGGTATATTTATAACAAAAGGGGTGATTATTCACTTCCCCTTGTGACTCTTGCACTTCCCTCATGACACTTCAACTTCTTTACAAGATGAATCTTCAACTTCATTACATCATGAATCTTCACATTCCACAATTGACACTTGGAATTCCACTTACAAATTAATTTCAGAAGAATATTACAACATACTCGTACCCATATAAGACAAAATTGGGTAGAGCTAACTAGACAGACTAATAAGGCAAGACAGTTAAGCTTGAGTTTGGGGAAAATCCAGCTCATAAACTTCCACTTGATGTTTTTCGGTCACATAATGGTGCCAAGCATTGTATTGTGCGATGACATCCCCAAACTATGTGGTGGTGTCAGGCTGGAAGTGGACTCTAGCCTATGTGGCATCTGGGTACACTGATTTGGAACCAATTTGTGTTTCCTTCTTGAGTAGGACTAACATTGTATTTATTTGGATAGGGCCACCAATGTACTTTTGCATACTTTTTCTATTTACTTCAAGATCTTCCTTGATGGTGATCTATCTCAACTATTTCAAGTATTCTTAAATATCCTTCTTGACATGTTTCCTACGTTTTGTCTTAGTGAGTGAGCCAACTGATGGGATCCTATGCGATTTCACCAAGAAATCCAAGTTGTTTTACAATCATGCATATGAGGCTCGATAGTTGGCAATAAATGAGGCAAGTTGTTTGTTATTTTGGATGAGCATCTAAACCTTTTCTTTCTCCAACTCTGCCTCTCGCCTTATTTTCTTTCCCAATTCAAGTGATACCCCTTTGTGTTTCATTGACCATTCATGCATGACAGTAATAGCTAATTGTATAGCCTTGAGAGTTTTGACGTGATATTTACACTTCAGCTGCAACCCATGTAAGTGGACAATTTCCTTATGCATAGTAACAAGCTTCTCATAAATATTTTGCATGGTCTCTCCCATTGTCGATACTTCTCCTAGTATCGTTGCCTTCAATTCTTCTAGATAGACCTGTGCAGGAGATACAATTTTGTACCTATACTCGGAGTTGTTCAAACTCTTGCCTAGCAACCTGCAAGTTCTTTTCCAACTATTTGTTCTCGACCATCAGATATTGTTTGTTTGACTTTGTAGCACCTACGAAGGCCAAGTTGGTTTTGGTAATGGCACCTGGATTTCTTCTGGTATCTATCACAATCACCCTTTCTCTGATAAATGCAGGAGATGTAAGGTCATACAGAAAATGTTTCTTCCTCACTTGTACAATATTTTCCTAAATCTCTTCATAAGTCAGATTGTACGTGTCCATAACTAGACCATCATTAAACAGAACAATTTCCTCTTCCTCCCTTGGAGCTTTATTTGCTAGAGGAGGGGGAGACTAAATGGTGACCTATTGTGTACTTGACATCAGGTCGACATCTTGAATCTATAGTATCGGTTCCATCTCCATGTCTTGGATCTTGATCAACTCTTCAATCTCTTGAGCAAGCTCCTTGGGCCTACATCTGCTTGCTTCCCTCCTCTAGCTGTTGATTTTATTCTTGTTCTACAGTTTGTCTTCATGCAACTTATTCTTCTTCTACTCTTAACCTTTCTCCTTTTTCCCGCTTCTCCCTTTCTTTCTCCACTCTCTTTGCTCTCATTATTCGATCTCCTTATGTTCTTCCTCCTATATCATTTATTTCCTCTTCTTCTTTTCTGTTATGGTCGCTTTAAGTATGATTGGATATGCTTTCATCTTGTGGCTTAACTCTCCCCCTAGGCTATGCACAAATTTCCTCTTACCTTTCTCGTGCACTAGTTCATACTTCTCCATTGATGTTGCCTCTGGAGTGACTTCTTTCTGTGGAGTAACCTGCAATGTTCTAGGAAAGCTTACTGATTTGTGGGACTTGGAGGCATTATAACAATTCTTCCATGCCTCCTCCTTAGGTTTTTGAAAGGTCTCGCTTAGCCACTGAAAATGAATCCTCACACATTGGTCTTTGCAAACATTCCTCGAATTGTATGGGTTGAAGTCCAAACAACTGAATGAAAAATTATCTATTCCCTTGCCTTCGATGTCTACAACTTTGAGATTCTTGATTTCATACAATCTGATCTACATAGGAAGAGCAGTCTAAGGTGCTTTCTTCTTCCTGTGAAAAGTTGCTAATAACCCTAGGGAGAGATGGTACGTAATTTCTTGCATGACTAATTTATCAGTGGCATATCTCGATAAAAGATGCTGAGACTTTTATCCGCTGAACACTCTGAGGAAAGTTCCATCCAGTGAGGCAAACCAATCTGCTATCTCTCAAACTGCTTCCATTGCCCCATGAGACATGCAAGGTGGCTCTTCCTCAAAGGTCAACTTGTACAATGGAATGAGGAAGTGATCAATCGTCTTTTTCATTACTCCACTATGGCATTTCGAAAGAATCTTGTAGTAGATGCACATGAAAAGCTCTCTTGGTGTCCAAGTCCAATTCATGCCACGGAATGAATTGTGTGCACATATTGCATCCACTAGATAGGTAGACATGTAAAATCTAGCATGCTTTCCCTTGATGGGACTGAGGGCATTAGCTACATGGACCCTTAGTTGTTGAGAAAACAGGTCTAACCAATTGAATTGTCTTCCTTTGTTCACAACCTAGTTCAGTAAGAATTCCCACCCTTCAGGGAAGGTCTCAGTGTTCTGTTGACCATATATTTTGCAACATAGAAGTATCAAGAGCTGATAGGCCCTCCTAAGAGATTTTTTCTTGTCAATTTTGGTTGGTGTCTAATAAAACTTTGCTGGATCTTTCACCCAACTTTTGACAATGTCCTTGGTGCTCAAGTAGTTGGTGGCATCATAAAAGTAAGAATCCATGAGAAATTTTAGCTCCAGAAAATGGTACATGAGATGATAATCAAGTTCCAGAAAAGAAGCAAGCCTTTGTCTGCTAGCATTGTTCAAAGTCATAGTCTTTGGATCTATATGAGAAACTATCCAACTGACAACGTATGCACATGGGAAATTTGGATACCTGCATGCAACCTTATGTAACCCTGACTTTTGGACATTGATATACACTTGTTAGTCCTCAAGGTCTACTTTGAAGCTTCTTGTTGAGAATGCTTCATTCACTTTTTGCCATGTGATATCTGATTCCTTCTCTATGAACAGTTGAGTATTTGCATAAACTCAAAATTTCATTAGCGTACTCTCAACTTCCTCCCTCGTGCGACTTTCTATGGTATCCTTTGAAGCATATATCTTTAGTGTTATGATTTCAGTGACAAATGAAGATAAGTGATCAACAACTGCAATACCTATAGGAGGAAAATACACTCATGGAAAAGACAAATTAGCTTCAGCAAATTGACTCTCAAAGCAAGATCACAGTAGAAACCAGTGGACTGATAAGGAAAATTGCACAATTCTTGAGGTGAAGGAGGGAGATTGGCTTCCTAAATTGTGCATTATGTAGTCTCAATAGCCAGTGGTGTAGCTTTAGGCTATATACGATGCAATGTGCAGTTCAGCTTGGGCAGACTGGGGTGGAGACTACACATTGCACAATCTTAGTGGCCAAGGGACAGGCTTGATCCCTAGAACTGTGCAATGCACAGTTGGGATAGCCAGGTATTGTGCATTGTGCAGAATCAGAGGCCAAGAATCAAGCTTAATCCTTTGACTTGCACAATGCCCAGCTAGACAAGGAAACTGCTGGCCAAGGGAAGGGCAGATCTACCTAGAAAGAGTATGGGAAACTGGTAGATTTGAGTGATGGTGCAAGTTAAAGTGCAAATATAACTAAGGATAGATGGATGAGTACAAGTTAAAGTGAAAATGTGACTAAGGATAGATGGATCAATGCAAATCAAGTGCAGAAGATCAACATGCAAAGGGAAAAACAAACATGCATGGAGAGTCACTAAAACAACGACCACTAATGGAAAAAAATAAGAAAATTGATGTGACACTTGTAAAAGGAAAACGTCGGACTAAACCAACACTTGTACAATCTAATATAAGTTAAAATTCTAGAAACCATGAGAAAAACAAGAAAAACAACACTCATAGAAGCCAAATGACAAAAAACAACAAAAAAAGAAACAAAAGATGAGAAAAGCAAAAATCACCTGGAAAAGCACCACAAACTCCAACGAAGGATCCTTGATCTCCTTGGGAATGTTAGAACTCCATGATCGAATTTATAAATGAGCTCTAGGGGTGTCCATTATATAGATCTATATTGATTAGGGTTTATGACGTGCATGCCTAAAATCAAGGAAAAAGTGACACTTGGCGGAATGTTCCAAAAATAGTAAGTGTGCCACCTTCAAGAAACTAATTAATGATCCAATACTGTGTAGTTTATAAGCTCAAGGAAGGTATTCCATCCTAGATTACACAATTCCAATCATTAAGGTTGGTATGCCTTCCAAGATTGCACAGTTTCTGGAGGTAATCCCAACAATGTTTCCAGGTCAAGTCAAAAGCTTTCTTATGAGTGAAATATATCAAAACATGATCAATACATCACAAGTGAAGCAAGAAAAGATAATTCTTGATCACAAAATGAATACTTGAAGACAATGAAAGATAAGATCTTATGGATATAAGGGTGGCTCCAAAATCAATGCATGGACAAAATTTTGGAGGGTCGTTGTAGCAACTACAACACTTGGTGACACACTAGTAGAACTCCAAATCTCTGTATGGATCTTAGCTCATGTAAAACAGGTTTAACTCTTCAAAGTATTGTTTAGCTCATTGATAACCATAACTTCTTTACATAGCTTAAGTTAAATATGTAGTCCTTTCCATTCTCTTCATCAATGAAACACTACAAAGGCAAGTCAAAATATGTTATTTCGATTGGGGATGGAAAATATACAGATACACAAGTGAAGTAGGATTGTCAAAGTCTTGGTTTTCATCTTTGGTTTTTCTCCATTGCCATTAGGCCTAGAAATTATCCCAGCGTAGTCACTTCAAGGACACAAACATTGCTCCATTTCTAGTGAGCCTGGACAGTACCCCAGTGGAGTTGCTTGCTTCACGTATTTGTGCAAGAATCCTTTCTCTTATTTTTCATTTTATTATTATTTCCTTTTTTGTATTTTTGTTCAAAGAATTGTGCATAGGCAATTATTGATTTAATGAGACAGAAGAGGGATCCCAACTTATTGAGAGCAGTAGAGGTTTTCCCTTCATAGAAGGATGTTTATACACCTCTGAAATACAATTCACTTATTAAAGTGTCTTCCCATACTTACTCTACTTGACTTAGTTGACAAGATGAAACTAAAAAATCACAAAATCGATTAGAGTAGGTGTTGCTAGTTATAGATTTAAGCATCGTGATTCCACTATGGATTTCTCCAAAAAATAACGTATTTTCCATTATGGTATCATCGACTGAAAGATGCAAGATTCATGCAAATAGAGGGAATAAACATATAACCAAGCATTGACAATGGCACAATTTCCTCTTGAAATTTGTTATGCTTGTTTCGAAAACCAAACATGGTCTCATGTGGAAGTTATCCTACACGAAACGGAAAGGAAATAAAAGGGTTAGGGAAAAAAATAAATCTAGACAAAATAAAAAAAACTAACTAACTAATTACTCCTACTCCTAAACTAACCAAAAATAGGCCAGGCTTAGGTAAAATGAAACTTCCAATGTAACCACTGACGCATGGGATGACCTATATGGGTGAGGGAATCCATATTAAAAAAGATATTCATTCATAAAAAGAAATAATAAAGATGAATTGATACATGCCATGACATTTGAAGAGTGAAAGAACACGCAGAAAAATAGAAAAATAAAGCACATGCAAGAAACTTTGCGCATGCATTATGGTTCTTATGAACATTGCATAAAATATTCATACGAGAGCAATATTTCGTACTTATAAACTTGGAAAGCATAAATAAATATAAAAACTTACATTTCACAATAGACCTTGCCAGGTATGATTCCTCCAATTATTGAGAGATGAGATCATGCAAAGCAGATGGAGGATGTGAAAATTGATATATGGATGGATTTTCAATTCACGTGATCAAATGATGAGGATCCTCAGAAGATATAGGACTATTTTGATCAAAACTAGAACTGACCTCAAGACTATGAGAACCTAACATAACCATCATCTTAGGTTGAAGTTCCTTGATAGCTTGTGAAAATTCCATGACATCAGATGGTAGATCATTCAAAACTGGTGGCTTAGAAATATCAACAATGGAAAAATTAGAGTCGTGACTAGATGAATCAATGAATAGATCATGACATCCATGATAAAAAATATTGTGATCGTAAACAAAGGCATCCTCTTGATATAATGAATTGTAGAGAGGGGAGTATTGAAAACAAGAAATTTCACCCTCTGTTGCTTCAAAATGATCAGATGATGGATTTGAAATATCAAGAAGAGAAGATTCTTCCTCCCCACATTCAGATGTAAAATTGACATTCCACAAGTTCTGAGTATGATTGGAATTAGCATCGTCAAAAATGGATTCTTCGAAAGATTCAACAGGTGTAACAGAATTGTGGAATATGTCGAGATAATGCAGGAGAGGGGAAGAAGGAGAAAGATCAACCTTAATCACAGATTCTTGTCCAAACATAGAATCCTAGACATACTCATCGTAAATGATATCACAAGTTGGCTGGTCAACACTAATTCCATCCTGAGTTTGATCCTCATGATCATCAAGAAGAATTGAAACCAATGAACACAACAACTCACAATCGGAAGGACTAAAATAATCAACAGATGAAGGGCGAGGAGAAAGAACATCATCAAAAAAATTAAGCTCACAGTCCAAACTTACGTTTAAATTCTAAATATGTGGGGTTGGAGAAGATGAGGAAGATCAACGGATGTATTCTCAAGTTCTCCAACCTCATCCTACATAAATGGAGTTGTTTTGATGAGGGGAAGATGAAGAGTCACTAAGAACAACAACTTCCTTCATCGCATATTTAGGAGCTCCATAACCAGTGTATGTTGGGAGACTTTCGAAAGATTCATATTCCTTTGGATTCATCCAAATATGAACAAGAAACTCGAACTTCTATTTCATTAAATTCCAATGAACTTCATCTTCAGAAAATTAAAAACATAAATGAATAAAATGATCGTGAAAATCGTCAAGCGATTCATCAGGTGCTTTTTGCAAACACATGATTTTCTTGAAAACAAATTTATAATCATACCTACCAAAGGCACGGTATAGCTATTTTACAAGATGTTCGAAAGAGTGTACAAAAGAAGTTATCAATGTGTAACATAATTCCTTGATGCAAACTTCGAATGTGAGAATGAACAACCTACAAGCAGCATCCTCACAATGAATATTGTGTTTAGTGCATAATTCAAGAAAGTGAGCGGTGTGCTCGAGCATGGTTGTTTCACCCTCGCCACAAAATTTTAGATTCGAAAAGTCATTACATATTCCCATGGGCACTTTCATATTTTTGGTTTTGGAAAAACATGTCAAGGTTAAGATATGGGAAGAAGCCATTAAAGATATGGAAAGTTCAAGCATAACTCATGGGCTCAAATTTTCATCTGGCTCTCATTTTAGTGCCAGAAATGTTGACGGCATTGGACCCACCAACATTTAATGGGTCTCCCCAATATGAAGTCCCAATTAGACCTCACATCGTTTGGTGTAGTAGCCCCATCCGGAATACAGCATGGTTTTCGAAGCAGTGGGATTTAATGATGTGGATTTGTAGCAATAGCACATAGAGTGGTGAAATTGTGACTTTGGTGAACAAGTGTATGACTCTGCAAAAGGTCAAGTGTGATGTATGAAAGCTTCTAACACAAGAAGGGAAAGTGAGTGAACCCCTTAGAAGCGTGCAATAGTACGCATCTTGAAAGGAACACATGTCATCATAAATACAACATGAGTTAGTCTCTGAAATATTTCACACGTCAACCGTGATAGAATTAAACAAAAGCACACATTCAACAAGATTCATACTAATGCAAATGAAATAGCTCATAATAACTAGCATAAGTGAAATAACATATATTGCAAACATAACAAGAACATTCCTACTATATTCACAACATATGCATGAAAATGTGTCGGCTATGAGCTTTTATTAAAGTGAAAGTTCCAAGCATACATATACCGTTGATGAACCACTATCCCCAATAGTGGAACATGAAGTATACACCTTCTCCTCCAAAGAAAGATTCTCCCTCTATGCTATAGAGAAGCCAAGGCTCTCAAAAAACTCCCAAGATCTTGATTCTAAGCTAAAACCCTAGCCAAAAGCTTGGCTCCCAAAATCCCCTTACATGAGTTATGAGGGTATATTTATAACAAAAGGGGTGAATATTTACTTCCCCTTATGACTCTTGGACTTCCCTCATGACTCTTAAACTTCTTTACAAGATGATTCTTCAACTTCATTACATCATGACTCTTTACATTCCACAATTGACACTTGGAATTCCACTTACAAATTAATTACAATAGAATATTACAACATGCTCTTACCCATATAAGAAAAACTTGGGTAGAGCCAACTAGATAACCTAATAAGACAAAATAGTTAAGCTTGATTTTGGGGAAACTCTAGCTCAACAACATCCACTTTATGTTTCTCGGTCATGTAACGGTGCCAATCTTTGTACTATATGATGACATCCTCAAACTATGTGATGGTGTCAGGGTGGAAGCGAACTCTAGCCTCCATGGAATCCGGGTACACTAATTTGGAACTAGTTTGTGTTTCCTTCTTGAGCAAGACCAACATTGTATTGATTTGGACAAGGCCACCAATGTACTTTTTCATATTTTTTCTGTTTACTTTAGGATCATCCTTGATGGAAATCTGTCTCAACTGCTCCAAGTATTCTTCAATCTCATGCCTAACCTGATTCTTGCGTTTGGTCTCAATGAGTGAGCCAATTGATGGGATCTCATGTGATTTCACCAATAAATCCAAGTTGTTGTAGAACCAGGTGCGGTACCGCTCTGTGTAGTAAAGCAACAGTGTGGGGCTGTCTACACTGTGTTACAAACAAAACATGCGGTCCTCTTTCAAAAGTGTGAAAAACAAAAACAATTCAAAATCTAAAAATCTACCCAATCCCACACACGTCAAGAAAAACCAAAAATGGAGAAAAAGTTTCTCTAGTCAAAGTAAAAGTAAAGGCAAAAAACCAAAATTCAAGTCCCCAGTGGAGTCGCCATTTTGTCGGGTGGATAAACCGTTCTTGCGGACAAGACTGATCTCCCTAGTATCTATGGATATCTAGCGACAAGCAAACCAAACAAATTCTATCTTTCTCTAAATATGCGATTTATAAATAAAGGCTAATAGATGTTCTAGGCCTACCTCGAGTCCAGTGCTAGTTTGTGGAAGCCACGCTCTGTTTGTCCAAATGAGATCCCTTTTAAAGAATCTGCAAACACAAATAGGCACACATATCAAATAACACCTGCATAGCCAATATAATAAACCATATTTATCATGATGATCAAGGAATTCATGAAATAAATCATAGAAGACAATTTATTGAGAAAAATGAATCTGATTGTATTAACTTTAAACAAAGAAGAACTTTACAACCTTGGTTCCTTGATGTTGTACAAGCTCCTCCCAGGGTCCAGCAAGAATCTCCTCTACTTTGACAAGTTTCACTCTCTTCACAAAGAAGCCAAAAGGTATGTAATCTCTCCTCTCAAGCTCAAATAGGAAGTATAAATTCAAACAGCATTTACCCTAAAAAATGTTCAGCTTTCAACCTCCCTAGCAACCAACCCAATGCCTCATTTTATAGTGCAGAGGAAGGAAGTTACCAGGTCCACCTTCAAAGGGATAGAGTCCTCCTTCAAAGGGATAAGCTCCTCACATCAAGGGGTTAGCTCCTTTAGTTATGGGATGCATGAACCACCTAGGAGCGAACTTGCCACCTCAAGATTCCTTCTAGAAGCATCCAAAATTAACCCAAAGTGAGTTTTTAATAATAAACTTGCACCTTTTTGACTTTTATAGGGGTCCGCACCCTTTCCTTTAGAGATAGAGCGGGAAGGTCCGTAGAGGACATGACCAAGAGGTGCAGGACCATAGGTAATGCTAAGAGAAAGTGCAGAACCAGAGTTTTAGAGATTTTCAAGGAATTTCTCTCATTTTTAAAGGCTTGACATGAAGAGCTGAGGTTTAAGACTTGCATAGGAGGAAAGTATGAGTGGTGATAGACTCACAGTGATTGCAGAATGTCACGGTGACAATATTTTGTGCAACACCATAGATGATAAGTCATGACGTGTGTCATTGGGAAATATAGTGTCTATGCAAAGCTGCTAGTCCCACTAAGACGGGTAGCTATCTTAGAAACAAACAGATTAAATTTACTTTCATTTTCCTTTATGAGAAGTAGATAGGAGAGGATCCAAGAATACCAACCTCGATCTTTCACTCGGTTCTTCGCTTGTCCCTTCTCCTCGCCGACAGGTCTTTGCCGCTTCTCCCTTGACCACTCCGCTTCAAAGAGTACCTGTAAAGTCAAAGTAGCATAATAACTTGAAAGTGCAGAGATCTAAAATCATAAACAATATAAGACCAGATATATATTGACCACACAAATGCATATACAATCAGACATACAAGAATGTGGAGGAAAACTTGAATAGCTTTATTATTATAAACATTAGAAGAAAGGATTACAACCCATTGATCTGACCCAGCATCATCCTCCCAGCATGAAAGCCCTTCTTCACCTCATGAAAAGCTTAGATCGCCCAACACTATGATATTCCACCAAGAAATCAACAACACTTCCTTACAAGATACAAAATTCTAGCCTCTGGATCTTTGGGATGAGGGATCAATATATAGATGATTGCAGGGGGGTGAGTCAGCTTCTAGGATTTTGATTAGTGTCCTCTCTTTGATAGTTCTTGATTCCACTTGGATATTGATGATCTCTTACTATCCCTGGGCGAATTCAGAGAGGCAAGTGTCACAGGAGAAGGTTCCTGGAAGATTCCATGACGATCCACCTTGTAAACTGTCTCTGCCATTTGTCTACTCTTGCCCATCGCACCCTACAGAAGGTCTTTCCAGTATGCATCACACCATTTACACTGAGCAAGTGAGATGCATTGCACCCTCTACACTGGGTAGTCTGTATGGTCCAGCTTTGACTAGTTCTAAGTAGTTTTCTGTGGAGAACTTTTGGGAGATGATGTAATCAGTTGACCTTGTTCCTTTAGGGTGTGAAGCAACACTTTTAGGGACTTAGGAGCCCTTGGTTTATGGACATATATGATTGGGGTTGCAGTGTCCAAAAATTTCTATAACAGTTGCCCCCTAAAGCATGAGGTCATTAATCTTTTAATGTCGGGTGAAATGCTTTATCATGAGGATCCGAAGTTTTTTCGAGCTAGAAGGAGACCTGTAATAAGATACAATACAATACATTATTTCCATAATATTTTCATGATCTAGCTGAGGTGGGAATTCCCATGCTCGGCTTTATAAATTCATTTTCATGTACATAGGACAGACAACCTATGTGTGGCAGACTGATGATTCTGATAGAGCCATCATCCTTTGATTCAGATGATCATCTGTGCAGCAATGATGTACATTTGATGTCTTTATTTTCCTAAATATATCGCAGCCTGGATGGATGAAAATAGATCCGGGGTCTTCAAACTCGTCCAATCTTCACTCGGAGTACAAGTCGATCCATGTGAAAGATGTTCTAGAGTCAAACACGGAAAGACATCGCCTGATTACCAGCCAATGATGTAAGCTGTTAACAGGCGCGAGAGAAATCACCGATAATGATGATGACCCTCAAGGTACTACAGTACAATTCACATGGTGTGAAAAAGGGACTTGGCGTCGAACACCACGCAAAATCTTTCGGTCGAAGGCCATTGATGTAAACCTGTCACTGGAAGTGAGAAACTTGCCATTGAGGCATGCAAACTTCAAAGTACTGAAAGGGTTCTTCCTAAGTCGACTTATTGGATAATGAGCTGATGTTGACAAGAAGCGACCCATCGTAGGAGGGCCTTAATGAATCCCACATCTATGACATGGAATGGAGTAAATGATTTTAGAGGTGAAAATGATCTGATGATATAGGGTTCAGGGTGGCGGTCATGAAAGGATGGAGTGTGAATGTATTGCAGTGGATGAGACACAGGTGAATTCTCTGAGCGAATTCTCTTGAACATACCGGAAACGCTGACATGGATTGGTAGCATTAACCCCAAATATTGATGGTGCAATGGACCAATGGTGATATGACCGGTGAACGGAATAACCCAACCCGACTCGGACATGGAGTGAAAGTGTCATGTTCAAGAGCGAATTGCTACCAATAAAGTTTCTTCAAGTTTTCTTCCCAATTTTTCCCTAGTCATTGTTGACCAGTACCTCTTTATTTTTATCAAGCTTGAGGAGGATAACATATGTTTGTTGTATAATTTTCCCTTCAGCAAACTCGTCGCTATGTTTTAACAAGCCTAGTGACAGTGAAACTCGTTCTTGTCTATATAGACAAGTTTGTCGCTATTGGTTTTAACGAGTTTAACGACAAAGATAACTCGGTCCTTTTCAATTTTAGAGAGTCTGAAAGGGACGTAAAGGAAACTCCAATAATCCTTTTTCATCATGTAATCCCTTAAGTTTGAAAAAGTATAAAATAATACGAAAGGGATGAATTTTCAATAATTTTAACAAGCCGAACAAAACAAGCGCTCGATCTTTTTGTGTAATAATCGCTCAGGTCCAAAAAGATTAAAATCTAAAGGAGGGATAGCACTCCGGTAGCTTTAACGAGCTGGAGAGGCCAACTACTCAACAATCTTTTCATATTTTATGAGTTAGACGAAAAGATCTTAAAGGAGACTTGTTTTTTGAGGAACGAGTGATAATTTCAGGTAGCAGCTGATTCCAGGTAAGGTTTGGAATTTTCCAATCACGGCAGTGTCACAAGGATGTCTAATAGGATCACTCTTTGCAATTGTTCCTCAAAAAGGGGTAAAAAATCAAATGGAGGTGAATGATTGGCTAAAACAAAGTGTATGTGATGATGAGAACACGACCAGGACTCAAAAGTTGATGATAATGCATTCACAATGGTTATTTACTGGAAATTGGTTCATTTTTTAATGAGCTTAAACTTTGGGGGAAACATTTTCTCATTGCTTAGGTTTAATTTCTAACGAGCTTGAACTTCACATAAAAACTGCTCGTGCTAGTCGTATAATAAGGATGTCTCATCGATAGATTCCATTTTTATGGAACTTGCACCTTTCGAAGCTATGCTCCGCTGCCTTTCGTATGCAAACTAGGAATGACCAACTACACTCCTCTAATTAACTACCAGGATCACTACCAAGGTTAGGTAGGAAAATTTTTCCTTTACTTTGTTGGTGCCATCTGGCCCCTGCGAAGATGAACGGTCGACTCAACCACTCACCCGACCTAGGCAGTTTAAGTTAGCGGAACCATAGAGTTAGCGTTATGTTGGTCGCTTTTCACTTGCTCACAAAAGGTTTGCATGCCCCCAGGTATAGTGAAGCAAAGTTTCCAGGTTACCATTTAGAAGTTCTCGCGTTCGCAAGATAGTTTCCATCTGCACAGCAGACAGAAACACTTCCTCGGCTTAGTCCATCTGGACAAAGGCTCCAATCACCTAACCTTGACGAAGGAATATTATCCTAGTCTAACTCCCTCTTCCTATATAGACGGGCATCGTACCAGTCATATATCCTTTGTGGAAACTTACCCTATACCTAGAGTTTCCCTACCGAAGTAGACCAGGGTGCATGTGATGAGCCCCAAAAATGGATAATTATTTGGGCTCATTCAACCTCCTAATTCGACTTAATCCACCATTCTCATTAGTTTATTGCATGTTTTTTATTATATTTATGCTAATAGATTGAATTGGGGTAGTCATTATGCCAACAAGTCTAATGGGTGCTTTGTGTAGTCTTTTTGGTCAATTTGGAGACAAAATCAAGGGTTGAAATGAGCACTTGGCAGCCAAATTCGTGGGAACAAGGTAGAGGATTTGTAGGAAGGTATCCCCTTCATTTATGGGCCCTTACCTCGAATTCTCCACCATCAACTCGAAGTTCAAGGGCCACCAAATAAATTAGCACAAGGGCAGCCAAGCAAGTCAAGTAGGACTGTTGTTAACTACAAGTTTTGGGCAGCCGAGTCCCTAAAGTTTAGGAGGATTGTTGGGGTCCTCAATTTGTATAAATAAGAGGGCTTAGGGCCTCATTTCATTTAGTCATTTTTGTTAGCCAGTAGTTAGTCATTTCAGTATTCATTTTGTAGTCATTTTGTAGTTCGATTTTTAGGCAGTAGATTAGCTTTGCTTTCAGCACATTTTCAAGTTCTCCTTGTGGACAGTTTTTGGAATGTAACATTTCTTTTGATCAATAAAGATGAATCCAGCTTTGCACCAGCTCTAAATCTCTCTTAGGAGGCTATAGCTCTTGGGGTTGGGCCCATCTCAAGCACCCAGTACCTCCTTTGTTTACTTTCATGTGTCTTTGCTGCATTCTTAGAATAAAATTTGCTATTTAGATTTAAATCTTGTTTTGTTATTTAGGTTGTTTTTGATGAGTAAAATAGCTTTTCATGCTCAGATTTAGTTGATACGTTGTTAACAGAAAAATCTTCAAGAAAAGGGCCATCAAACATCTGTGGTTTCACCTCTCCCTTAGTGGGATCAGGAGCTGTGACTAGGATGACTTTGCTGCCCACAAAAACATTAGTTTGCTTTACCATGCAATCCTGAGTGTACTGTTTTCATTTGCAGAAGTTGGTTATGCGTTTAGATCTCTGAAATGGTTCATTTCATCTTTGATATACATGGTTCTCCTCCAAATAAATCTGTTGTTCATTCGTTTTATTGACAGTTAGATTAGATTAGCTAGGGCTTTGATTATTTGTAAGACTTTGTTGATTCGGTTAAATGTACATTGTGCAGGGCATCTTTACCACTCTCTCATCCACGTAAGCTTCATCTGATCCAGCTGTTCCATCTCCTAGTTAGGTTCCTCATCTCACACCTGTCCTTTTGCCCACGTAGCCCTACCTTCTTGCTCAATCATTGTCTTAGCCTTCTTTAAGCCAAGTCAGCCTTCTACACCCTCTCACCACACCATCCACCAGTCCCTGGGTCACTTCAGACCCCTATCCTACCTCCATATCCATCCATGCATCTTCCCTCACTCACCCATCCTCCAAAATCCAATTTTTAAACATCATGTAGAAATTTCTGAACATCCTGTAGAAATTCCTAAAACATCTTGTAGAACCCCTGCAGAATTCTTGTAGAAGCTCACGAATGAGGTTTCTTGATAGCCAAACTTTGTGAAACTCTCTAGAAGGGTGTTAGGGATGCCTTAGATGCTCTCTAAACCTTCCCAACCTTTTCCAAGCATTTCTCCTCCTTGATCCACCCCTGCACAGTAAAAAGCCAATTAAAAGCACATGCATGATAATTCTAATAACTTATTCAAAAATACAAAAAGATGTTTTCTTCAGATAGAGGTAGTCTAGACACATGTATTTTACCTTCATAGAAGTAATGGCATCTCTTCCAATAGTTTTCATTCTCTCCTTTGCATCAGTAGGACTAGCTGGTAGAATTAGGGTTTGTTAGGGTTTGCGTTACTTTTTGGCTTTCAGTTTCTTTCCGCAAGTAGATTAGCTTCCTTTGAGTTAGCTTTCATCCATCAGTTAAAAAGTTTCTTCTAAGAGCTCATAGAAGTTGGCTTAAGCCCCTAGCGGACTTGTGCTAGCTAACCAAGTGACAGCTGCGGCAAGAGCTAGTACTTGTGCATACAGCACCGTCGCTTCCAAGTTTGTTACGAACTACCGGGTTGATAAAAGTAAAGAAGGGAGTCCCAGGAGTTGCAGCATTATTGCTGCAATACTGGGGCCCACCAGCATGCCCCCTGGGTTTTAGTCATGTCCCCCCGAATTACTCACGTTCTTCAGGTGGACGGACTGGAGATTAATGAGACATTTCTTGAGTGAAAAGACCATTTAGGGATGGCATTTGACTATTAGCTATGTGTGAGCTGGGGAACGAAAGCTGGTCTATGAGCTGGACCACTCAGCCTTCATGCGGAAAACACATTACTCTAAAGAGTGAGGAGACAATGGCTCCCATGCTATAAATATAGTCACGCCCAAGGAGTAGATTATAATCTAGAGGTCCTTGGACTACCATTACATTGATATAAGTGGTTTTCCTTCTCAACGTTATAGGTACATTGGGAAAGATCCCTAATGGTCGACTGGTTCCTTTGTCGAAGCCTGTCAAATTTCTCATCTCAGGCCGAAGCGATGGCGAACCAAGCGCTTTCCAAGCAGTTGAGGAAAGGATACTCACAGAAGCCCCTTCATCTATGATGGTACCAACCATGATGATTTTGTAAGCTTGTACAATGATTCGGAATGGTACACTAGCTAGTAAATGGGGTCTGCCAAGTAGATTCCAATCGAAGGAAACGACTAGGTTGCTTGGAGGTGGGACCGAATAGACAGCCGGATATGACTCTGACGAACTTCCTTCCTGCGGTAAAGGAACAGGTAGATTTCCCCCATGTTCATCAGAGTCTGTGTTTACGAAAATAATTTGAACGGTGTCGTTCTCATTCTCTTCGGTGATTGTATCATCTGAAGATGGACCTTCCGAAGACAAGACCGGGTCGACTGCCACCTCAACCTTTTGACTTTCGTCTGGTATGGATTCAGCAGGTTTATCTTCAATGACAAATGCTTCGACCGACCACAATGGCGTGTCGGTCGGATTTCAACTAGTGACAGACTCGGTAAGAGTTTCTTGTATCCAGGAGGAAGTCGTAGCAGTGAAGCAAGACGTTTATCCAAGACTCTTTTAGATTTGTCTAGGAAGGGACAATGGTGGATGACGTGATCGCCTTCACACAGTTTACAAGGAAATTTACATTTACTTTTCTGTCCAAATGCTTCACTTTCACTAGTTGATGGTATACTTTCAACATGATCTTCAGAGGTTGATGACACCAGATTGTGCAAACGAGGAGACCAGTCCCTTAAGATCGGAGGGATGCAAGGACAATCTCGATGATAGTGGTCTACTTTGCAAATGACACATGGAGATTTAGGCTTGGACGGTGCAGTGTGTGTATTTTCACTAGACGATGCTCAGTTACCCCTTTCGCCTTTGGCTCCTTCTTCTTCTTCTCTTTCTTCTCCTTCCCCTTCTTCTCCTTCTTAGTTACTTGATTTTTGGCTTTACCAGCTTCATCAAGTGAAGAGGAAGGAGGAAAGGGAGAATCGGACGAAGTAGAAGGTTGGAGAGTAACTTTAGTATCATCCAGTTGCTGACTCAATTGTTCAGGAATCACGGTGTTCTGAATGACGGAGGTCGAGAAGAGCCATATTGGCAAGCCAATCGTCAATCCTGGAAGTGACAATGTGGCCATATGAGGTGCACCAACATCTCCCCAAGAGGAGAAAGGAATAGGATTTCCTCCAAGGGGAAATCCTTGGTTGGTGGACTCCATTTTCTTCAACCTAAGACCAACGCGAGAATGGTGATATTATTCCGATTAAAATAAATTTTAAACGCTTTGACACAACTTGTTTTTTCAATTTTTAAGAGTCGAGAAAAAAAAAAAGATGACTCTAGTCACCTTCGATTTTTTATGAGCCTGAAGTGACAAGTGCTCAGATGCACCTTTTCCTTTAAGGAGTATAAAAAGGAACGGAAGAGACTACTCTGGAAATCTAGACAGAGGGATTACCAAACCAATCGCAAAACTGCAGAATACTTTTTACGGTACGGCAGTCAATCTTCCTGAATGTTGTGTTTAGTGCATTGCAATCGATAGGGCGGCAGACACGACTTCCTATGGATAAAGGATATAGCCTATTGTGGTTTCCCAATATATACTTAACGATATGTGGGAGCACAAGTCCGTACTGGCACTTGTCATCTCAAAGAGGAGGAATCACCCAACCAACAATGAAAGCGATAGTTACCAGGCTTTAAAATGCCGGAATACATCTCTAGCCTAGACTTCTAGATGTTGTGCGTTAGGTTCCAAAGCATTTTTATGTTCATTGAATTTATTTTTCAGTTGATCTTTCTTAAGAAATTTTCTTTTCAGGTTCACCGCGTGATGTAGATATACAATTCCTAAAATGCAATCTAAGATGATAAACAATCGTTTAATCTTTTTTTCGCAATGAAAATCCTAGCTACTAAAGAAAGAGAGATGATATTCTTTCAACATAGAGCAGAGAGCACACACTAGATGCACTGTCCTAAATCAAATCAACAAGTAGTCTAAATGCAAATGCACATGCATGTATTTGTTTTCAGCTTTCTTAATGTGTGAATGACAAGAAGAATGCTAAGCACAAATTTGAATTATCTTTTCAAAGCGACAGTACTAACAAATTTCTCTTCAAAAACGAAAGGAAGATAATGACGATACTTTGCTATTTTGAATTGAAAACTGCTTTCGACACTTGAAAAACTACTAATTCAAATCAAATACAAGAGTAACTGTATAATCGACCATCAAGAACATTAGAATTCTTTTCTTTCACTGAAATCGACACTTGCAACACTTCCAAATCAAGATACGATAGTTTGATTATGCTACTTTTTGTAAAAGAGAATTGTAAATGGTGCACAATACATAAAACCATTCACAATTCTTTGTACTATGGAGGCGGAATCATGCAAAGGAAGGGAGTTTCCACAGTGGTATACTGATCACAGACAACAAAACTCCTTAATAAAGCTGAAGAGAGTGAACACAGAAACCAAAATTTGAGAGCAGAAGAGGTCTTGTCTGATCAGCACACCTACAACACAGGGAAAGTGAGATGCAGTGCACCTACTACACACGCATGGTGTGATGCATCTAGATTCCCAAATGGAGAAAGTGCGATGGTCCAGGGATGAGACTTCAACTTGGTTCTTCGTCACAGTTTGTAGCTTAGTTCAGGGATTTAGGCCGAGCTAATGATAGTCAGTAAATAGAAATCATAGGGGCTGATCTAATGAGGTTACTAGAGCCACCACTAGGGCAATTAGGATGTTTGCAAATCGATTGTTCATTTTATAAACAAAACCTGAAGATAGACTGAAGCAGCATTGATCTACTTTGCACTTGTATAGCAAATGCAATTCGAAGGCTAGCTGGCTTAACTTCAGGCTCTGTCTGTAAGTTTATAAAGAAAACAAATATAGACAAGCAAACAATCTATTTGCTCCCCAGTGGAGTCGCTATTTTTTTATCGGGAAATCTAGTGTCTATGTAGAGTTGTTAGTCCCACTAAGATGGGTAGCTATCTTAGAAACAAACAGATTAAAGTTACTTTCATTTTCCTTTATGATAAGTAGAAAGGATAGGATCAAAGAATACCAACCTCGATCTTTCGCTTGGTTCTTCACTTGTCCCTTCTCCTCATTGACAGGTCTTTGCCGCTTCTCCCTTGACCACTCCGCTTCAAAGAGTACCTGTAAAGTCAAAGCATCATAATACCTTCAAAGTGCAGAGATGTAAAATCATAAACAATATAGGGCCAGATATATATTGACCACACAAATGCATATACAATCAGACATACAAGAATGTGGAGGAAAACTTGAATAACTTTATTGATATAAAGATTAGAAGAGAGGATTACAACCCATTGATCTGACCCAGCGTCATCCTCCCAGCATGAAAGCCCTTCTTCACCTCATGAAAGCTTAGATCACCCAACACTATGATATTCCACCAAGAAACCAACAACACTTCCTTATAAGATACAAAATTCCAGCCTCTGGATCTCTGGGATGAGGGATCCATAGATAGATGATTGCAGGGGGGTGAGTCAGCTTCTGGGATTTTGATTAGTGTCCTCTCTATGATAGTTCTTGATTCCACTTGGAGATTGATGATCTCTTACTCATCCTGGGCGAATTCAGAGAGGCAAGTGTCATATGAGAAGTTTCTAGAAGATTCCATGACGATCCACCTTGCAAACTGTCTCTGCCATTTGTCTACTCTCGCCCATCACACCCTACAGAAGGGATTTCCAGTATGCATCACACCCTTTACACTGAGTAGGTGAGATGCATCGCAACCTTTACACTGGGCAGTCTGTATGGTCTAGATTTGACCAATTCTAAGCAGTTTTCTGTGGAGAACTTCTGGGAGATGATGTAATCAACTAACCTTGTTCCTTTAGGGTGTGAAGCAACACTTTTAGGGACTTAGGAGCCCTTGGTTTATGGACATGTATGATTGGGGTTGCAGTGTGTTGGGTCCCTATAATACTAGTGATTACCCCATTACTATTGTAGTTATACCCCTTATTAATATTGTTGTGCCCCTATTTCCCCCATATTGTTACTACTGTGCCCCATAGAATCCCTCTATTGTTATTTTTGTGGCTTTATATTATTATTGTTAGGTCGGCTGGATTATATTGTGACTCCTTAGACTCCTATATATAGAAAGGAGGTTTTGTCATTTGAATCATCCAAGAATTGTTCATTTATGTAATTTAAAGGAGGTTTCCCCCTTGAAGAGGTTGAATTCTAAGGCGTTGATCTATCTTTTCTATCTTTTCTTGAGCTGGTTTCATAACATTTGGTATCAGAGCTTTGGATTCTAGGGTTTCACTGCTCCAAACAGGTCATCGTGGCATTTTCGCTATAACTTTTTTTTGTGACGTTTCAGAAGTCGAAAAAAAAACCCATTTGAGAATAAATCATGCTGAACCTTGGGTCCTAATTTCAGAGCCTTTCACGGGATATTTACGGAGATATGATCTGAGGAAGTTGGTCTTGTTACAGACTCCTGAATTACATTCAAAACAGGTGACCTGGGGAAAATCGTCATAACTTTCTCTCTGGGGATCGGATTGAAATTTTGTAAGAAGGTACAGAAAGAGGACGGACTGTAGTTTCTTGTATGCATGTTTCAGATCCAAAGGTCAAAACAGTGACTCGTGGCACGTCGTACAAGTTCGCTCTACTGAACTAGTCTATAAGCAAGTCACTGTGGGAGATTTCACATAACTCTCCCTTGGAGAATCCAATTTGGGTCAGACTTGTGGCATTGGAAAGAGGACACAGAGGGCTACTACAACTCAAAAATTTAGAACTAGATGATTGGAAAGTACAAAGATACATCAGAGGCAATATCGAGCTCCTACAAAGTGAAAAAAGGTGTGTAGATTTTCTTAAATTTTTGCTTAAGCTTGGTTTGAAAATTTATTTTGAAGGAATTCAAAGGGCATAATAGAGCATTATTATCGGTAACTGATGCCCCGAGGAAAGAAAATGCAAACACCTAGTAAGGTACCTGAAAGCTCTAGCATGACTCATGAAGAAGACGAAGAAATGCAACATGATGTATCAAAATTACAAGACCAAGTGCAACAACTGTCCCTTGCACAAAAAGGAACAGAATCTAAGATGGATGGTTTAAAGAAAGATGTAGAAGCTAATATGGATGGTTTAAAGAAAGGTGTACAAGCTAAGATGGACTATTTAAAGAAAGGCGTAGAAGCTAAGATGATTGATGTGGAAGCTAAGATGGATGATTTGAAGATAGATTTGAAGATAGACATGGACAAATTGAAGATAAATATGAATAAGCTCTTACAAGAAATGGTCCCTAAGGGTGAAAGGGTACTAAAGGAAACTCATGATGAGAACAAAAGAAATGTTAATCATGATTTCATAGTTGCTAATGTTGGATCGAAGACTCACCATATTCCAAAAATCGATATGAGGAAGTTTGATGGCAAGGATCCTGCCACATGGATATTACAGATGGAGCAATTCTTCGATCTCAATAATGTGCAAAACACACAAAAGGTACGTATGGAAACTTTATATTTGGAACCAAATCAGTTTGTATGGTATCAATGGCTTTGCTCTCGTAAACCATTTATCACTTGGGCAATTTTTACGGAAGAATTGATAGCACATTATGAGGATACAAAAAGCAACACTTTTTTTAGCCAATTGATAAGTCTCAAACAAAAGGGTTCAATAATGGAGCACATTGAGGAGTTCCAAAAATTGAACATAAGGGTAAAATATATTCCAGAGGAGCATATGATTGATGTGTTCATAGGGTCTTTAAAGGATAATATCCAACATGATGTTCGCCTTTGGGAACTTGATTCATTAGAGAAGGCATTCAGGTTAGCAAGAAAAATGGAAAGCAAAATTATGGCAACCAGGAAGCATACCACTCACAACTATAAAGACGGAAGTGTTGTTTCCCCTAGTCTTCCACAATCTATAAGGTTGACACCACAACAATTGGAAGAAAAAAGAGCAAAAGGGCTTTGTTACAGTTGTGATAGCAAATACACTAAAGGTCATAAGTGTGCTGAGAAGAAATTATTCTACATAGATTGTGAAGAGGAAGAAGAAAAGGAGCAAGAAAGGTCAAAAGAAGAGGATATTCTCCAGGAACAAAGCCTAGATGAAGAACAAATAAATCCGACCATATCTTGTAATGCATTGGTAGGAATTACCACTCCTCAAACCATCAAGATAGAAGGACAAACCAAGAAGAAAAAGGTAATAGTGTTGATTGATTCAGGAAGCACCCACAATTTTATTCATTGTAAGGTAGCAAAAGAATTGAATTGCTTCCTATATCCAACACCAGAGTGTCAAGTGATGATTGCAAATGGAGGAACAATAAATTGCTCTGGAAAGTGCCATAATATCAAGCTATCGATGGGAGAATATGTATTGACTAGCCCAATGCTTTCCATTCCAATGGGAGGTGCTGATGTTGTACTAGGAGTCCAATGGCTACAATCCCTGGGTAAAATAGCTTTTAATTTTCAATAACTTCTCATCAAATTTTCTATGGAAGGAAAGGAAGTTGAATTAAGGGGTATTGCAGGGAAACCAGGAAAGATAATCAGCTCTAATAGTATGACAAAGCTTCTAAAAAAGGAGCAAAGAGGTGTAATTGCACAATTATGCTCGCTAGATGTTTCCACATCGGAATCATCTATTTCTCCAGATCTCCAAAAAGTCCTGGACAATCATTCCAAGGTATTTGAGACTCCCAAAGGTCTCCCACCTATGCATGATCATGATCATGCTATTCATCTGATTCCAGGAAGTGTTCCTCCAAACATCAGGCCGTACAAATATCCCTATGTCCAAAAGAGTGAAATTGAACGTATGGTTGCAGAAATCCTAGAGGCTGGTATAATTCAACCGAGTCAAAGTTCCTTCTTTGCTCCAGTAGTATTGGTGCACAAGAAGGATGGATCATGGCACATGTGTCCGGATTATAGGGAGCTCAACAAGCTCACTATTAAAGATAAGTTCCCCATTCCTGCCATTGATGAATTACTGGATGAATTGCATGGATCAATTTACTTCACCAAGTTGGATCTTCGTTCAGGATATCATCAAATCAGAATGAAGACTGAAGACATTCTGAAAATAGCATTTAGAACTCATGAGGGTCATTATGAATTTTTGGTCTTACCTTTTGGCCTTACCAATGCACCTTTAACATTTCAAGGTTTGATGAATTCAATTTTCAAACCATTCCTTAGAAAATTTGTGTTAGTATTTTTTGATGATATACTAATCTACAACAAGTCTTGGAAGGATCATGTTGAACATGTTGACAAGGTGCTACAACTATTGAAGGAGAAACAATTATATGCAAAAAGATCCAAATGTTTCTTTGGAGTCCAGGAGGTGGAATATTTGGGTCATATTGTATCTCATGAAGGAGTTAAGGTAGACCCTAGCAAAATTAAAGCCATTAAGGAATTGAAAATCCCCACATCCATAAAGCATCTGCGAGGATTTCTCGGGTTGATGGGGTATTATCACAAGTTTGTTAAGAATTATGGGAGAATAGCAGCACCTCTAACAACATTATTGAAGAAAGATGCATTTTCATGGACTTCGGAAGCAACAAAGGCCTTTGAGCATCTTAAAGAGGCAATGTGCCAAGCACCGGTCTTAGCTACACCGACTTCACAAAAACCTTTATTGTGGAATGTGATGCTTCAGGAAATGGAATTGGTGCTGTTCTAATGCAAGATGAAAGACCCATTGCTTTTGAAAGTCGTCCAATCAAGGGAAAGTTTTTAAGCAAAGCTATTTATGAGAAGGAAATGTTGGCAATACTCCATGCACTTAAGAAATGGCGACCCTACCTAATGGGAAGACACTTCAAGGTAAAAACGGATCATGATAGCCTTAAATACTTTTTACAACAAATAATATCCTCTGAAGAGCAACAAAAGTGGGTCACAAAGATGTTGGGTTATGACTTTGAAATCATCTACAAAAAAGGGAAGCAAAATGTGGTGGCAAATGCACTCTCAAGAAAGGATGAGGATGTGGAAGCATTGTTGTGCGCCATTTCTATTATCCAACCATATTGGATAAACGAAGCAAGGGAGGAATGGAAGAATGACAAAGAAGTGTGGGCACTTATTCGAAAGTTACAACAAGATTCCAGTACGTCTGGTACATTTAGCTGGCAAAATGATTCATTATGGTACAAAGATCGCTTATACCTCTGTAAGAATTCCCAGCTAAAACAAAAGATTCTTATGGAATTGCACACTTCTCCCTTAGGAGGGCACTCAGGATTTTTAAAAACTTACCACAGGGTTAAGAAGGAATTTTTTTGGGATGGCCTTAAATCAGATATTCAAAAGTTTGTGGCTGAATGTTTGGTTTGCCAACAAAATAAAGTTGAAACAATTAGGACACCGGGTCTATTACAACCTTTATCCATTCCAAGCCAACGTTGGGAGGAGGTTTCAATGGATTTTATCACAGGTTTACCCAAGTCTGAGGGAAAGAGTGTCATCATGGTGGTAGTTGACAGACTTACCAAGTATGCACACTTTTGTGCATTATCACATCCATTTAAAGCCATTACAGTTTCTACTGCATTTATGGAAACAATTCAAAAGTTACATGGAAACCCAAAGATTATTGTAAGTGACAGAGATCCCATTTTCACTGGAAATTTTTGGACAGAATTATTTTCTTGTCTTGGTACTCAGTTAGCTCATAGCTCATCTTATCATCCTCAATCTGATGGGAAAACTGAGATAGTAAACAAATGTTTGGAAGGATATCTTCGTTGCTTTGTATCTGGTAAATAGACACAATGGGTCAAATGGTTGCCTCTGGCTGAATGGTGGTATAACACTTCCTTCCATACAGCAACAAAAATGACCCCATTTATGGCACTTTATGGGTATCAACCACCATCCATCACATAATATTTAAGAGAAAATTCTAAGGTTCAGGCAGTATAACATCACATCGAACATCAACAACAAGTCCTCCAACTCTTAAAGGATAACCTCGTGTTGGCACAGAATAGAATGAAACAACAGGCAGATCAACATCGCAGTGAAAGAAGTTTTGATGTAGGTGATTGGGTATTCCTACGGCTACAACCATATAAGCAAATGTCCCTCAAGCAAGCTAATAAGGATAATAAATTATCACCAAAGTATTATGGTTCGTACAAGGTGTTGCAAAAGATTGGTACTATGGCATACAAATTGGAGCTTCCTACAACTTCTCGATTGCACCCAGTTTTCCATGTTTCATGTTTAAAGAAGGTTATAGGCGACAAGCTCCCAGTTCAAACAATATTGCCAGAACTTGACGAGGAAGGAAAGATTATATTGGAACCGGAAGCAGTCACAGAAACAAGAACTCGACAGCTACGAAATTGTTCAATTTCAGAGTATCTTATCAAGTGGAAGAACTTATCCGCTGAAGATTCCACATGGGAGGATGAGAATTTTATGCAGAAGTATCCAGAACTACTCAAGCATTGAGGACAACACTTTTTTGAAGGAGAGGGGCATGTTGGGTCCCTATAATACTAGTGATTACCCCATTACTATTGTAGTTATACCCCTTATTAATATTGTTGTGCCCCTATTGCCCCCATATTGTTACTATTGTGCCCCATAGAATCCCTCTATTGTTATTTTTGTGGCTTTATATTATTATTGTTAGGTCGGCTGGATTATATTGTGACTCCTTAGACTCCTATATATAGAAAGGAGGTTTTGTCATTTGAATCATCCAAGAATTGTTCATTTATGTAATGTAAAGGAGGTTGCCCCCTCGAAGAGGCTGAATTCTAAGGCGTTGATCTATCTTTTCTATCTTTTCTTGAGCTGGTTTCATAACACAGTGCCCAAAAATGTCTATAACACGTGGGCTTGGGGATCTTCTCCAGCTTTACCATCAAACTTGGGACAATCACCGGGAATCTTAGTTGGAACCGGTGGCCAATACGGATTATGAAGAATAGGATCATTTTTCAGTTTGGACACATCTGGTAACTCCAACGTTGCTAAAATGGGTAATTGAGAGTTAAAGGACATCTGAGGCCATGGGTAGGAGGTAGCGC
Organism: Pinus tabuliformis; assembly: GCA_031772625.1. Lineage (NCBI taxonomy): Eukaryota > Viridiplantae > Streptophyta > Pinopsida > Pinales > Pinaceae > Pinus > Pinus tabuliformis. The sequence goes on along the minus strand of CM062820.1, from coordinate 983,196,708 downwards.
CAGAGTTCCAGCCAGCTGCTTGTTGCCCCCATTGATTCTGTCTGGATAGATTTGGCCCAGAAGGGTTCTATCTGTAGGGATTTTGTCCATAGGGGTTATAGCTATAACTGGATGGCTATCCTTAGATCTGCCCCCCAGCATTCCATTGATTACCAACTTGGCCTGCAGGAGCAACATATGGTTGCTGGTAATTCTGGTAAGGACTCACCTGCAGTTGTTGATAATTTTGGTATGGGGCAAATTAGGTTTTCCCTTGGGATTGCTGGAAACCATAAGGTGGCTGGGCTCCAAACTGAGCCTGGGAGCTAGGCTGTGTTTGATAAGCAGGTTGAGATTGGGATCCAACTTGCATTTGAGGACCAGATTGGGTCTGGAGCCCAAACTGGGGCTGAAAACTGGGTGGAGCTTGAGAGGCAACGATCATTTGAGTTCTTGGTTGAGCAGGCCCAGATGGATGTCCTTGAGAGAACTAAGGCTGAGCCATTTGGCCAGAAGGTTGACCTAGTTGAGATTGAGGTTGACCCATTTGCCCAAAAGGTTGAGTTTGCTGGGTATTGGATTGTCCTTGCACAACTGAGGGTTGTCCTGATGCGCTGGATGGCTGAGCAGACTAGACAGTTGGTTGGCCTGATTGGATTTGAGGCTGACCAATTTGTCCAGATGGTTAACCAGACTAGACGGTGGGTTGGCCTTGCTGAACGTAAGGCTGACCGGCTTGCCCAGAAGGGTAGCCTTGCTGGACACCAGGTTGGCCTTGTTGTATGTAAGGTTGTCCCGAATTACCAAAACTTTGCCCGAAATAAGTAAAAGATGAACCACTAGAGGCCGAAGGTTGTCCCTAGAAGGGTTGTCCTTGTGGGCCTCCAGGTTTCCCTGGATAAGGTTGTCCGTAATACTGCTGTCCATTAGAGGGCTGCACGTAAGATGACTGACCTTGATAAGGTGGTCCTTGAAAATTCGCAGGGGGTACTTGGCCACCATGATAAGCGGTGGTACCCCAAGCGACGACTTAATGGAACCGAGACCTCAACCGCAGGTTGAGATGGCAAAGGTTCGGGGTAATAAATATGAGCTCCTCAAGAATCATAATAATGAAATGGATCTTGGGGATTCGGATTCTGAAGAGCTTGTAAATATTTCTCGTATGCCCCCCTGCTGGAATGAAACCAGAAGTAGGTGGGGAATTTAGTGTAGGATCAACAACTTCGGATGTAGATGTCGATGGGCCACTATTTGTAGATTCGGATGAAGGTCTAGCAACAGTGGTCACAACTGAGGATGCAGTGACAGCACCAACAAAAAGGGCTGAAGAAGCCAAACAGACAGTTGGAATAGTCGGGACTAAGGTGACAGACACATTGTGAATTTGAGGAGTAAAAGGCTATGAAGTCAGAGTGACGGTATGAGACCACATGGAACTCGTAAGGGGAGTTCTAGAACCCATAACATCCATCAAAACCTTATAGCGTAAAGGCAGCGTGACACCGAGAGGGGTGACATGAAAGGGTGAAGTTTCCGTTGGGATAGGAATTTCACCACTCGTCACAACGGATTCTTCACTCATGATGGGGGATGTGTCATCCATGTCAGAAGAAGACATTGGGACCGAAACACTAGGAGGAGTACCGAGAATATCTTCTTTGGAAGGCTCCCAAACGGTGTTTCAATTAATATCGTAAGACTCGTCTTCTGGAGCGTGAGAGTTAATTGGTTGGATACTCGAAATAACAGGGAGAGTATCACTGACAACTGGTATCTCAGGAGAAATAGAAGAAGGAGACCCTTGGTCACTTGGAACGGGAGATGAGATCGGTGATTCCGCCAGGATGATTCAATTCAAAAATCCTAGGAAAACTAATGAGAAAGAGCCCTACACAAGCTAAAATGCAAACAAGATCTAACAGGGTAAATGTGAACGTGGCCGAATAAGTTTTAAGACACAGGAACAGAACTTGACCTTTTCATCTTTAAAGAGTTGAGAAAAGGACAAAAAGATGACTGTAGTCATCTTCGAATATTTAATGAGCCTGAAGTGACAAGTGCTCAGATGGACCTTTTCTTTTAGGGAGTCCGAAAAGGAACGAAAGTGACTACTTTGGAGAAGCTAGGCAAAAGGTTTACCAAACAACCTGTAAAACTGCATATACACCTTGGCAGTCATATGAAAACCAAGGACTTTCCATACGGCAGTCAATCTTCTCGAATGTTGTGTTCGGTGTGTTACGGTTTGCAAGGCGGCAGACACGGATTACTGAGGATAAAGGATGATAACCTAGTGGGGTCCCCCAACATATACTCAATGGTACATGGGAGCACAATTCCGTACTAGACCACTATTGAGTCACAGAAGGAGGAATCACCCAACCTTGAGTGAAAACAATAGTGACTAGGTTTAACAATGCTGGAGCATGTCTCTAGCCTAGACCTCTAAATAGTGTGCGTTATGTTCTAATGCATTGTTAGGTTTATTCAGTTCATTTTAGAGTTGATCTTGAATTATGTTTCAGTTTTCAGGCCTTACTGTATGTATACAACAAATCCTAGGATGCAACTAGAATGAGCGAAATATCCTTTTACTTCAATGAACACCTACCTACGAGAGGGTAGAGGGATCATTCTAAAACCAAGAAAACCAAGATAATCAAAGACAGTCACTCAATGCATATAGACATCAACTCCTAAAGTGCACAAATACTACTAATAAGAGATTTTATCATTCACTTTCCAATATGCAAACTTGAAATGCAAATTCACTTTCACTTTCGTATGCTAAATGAATGCAACCTTTTTGATTTTGATGTCTTTAAATCTAGAAGAAAAAAATAAGCAAACAAGTGTGGAGAAAACCTGTTGATCCAAACAATTGTGATCTATGTTCGGTAGTGAAAAGAAATTGAATCAATACCAAAGATTGGTTCAATAACAGTCACTAATCAATCAACCAAAAACGAGCAATGGGGAAGGCTCAATCAAACCAACAAGAAAGCTGCAAATGAACCTTGAACAAACCAGTAACCAAGCCAACTGATTCAAGGAACTTGAAATAATGAACTAGGTCACACAGGCAAAAATGGAAGATTCATTCAACAAAGCTGACAAAAGAGTGCTTTAACCATAAACAGTGAAAAACAAACTACTGAGCAAGCAAAAAAAGCAAGGGACCAGCAGGACTGATGGACTCAGGAGGCAGAATTGAAAAAATCAATTCTACAGCAATCAGCGTGGGTAATACACAAGCAACTAGTGCTGACAAAGAACTAACTGCAGCAACAGAGTGATGTTGTCGTGGAAGTACACGAATTTTCCGCTATGGTTGGAATTTCAGAACCGTCGTGACTGTGAGACGTTATTATGCGACGCACAGGATCTTACAAAAGGGTGAGCGCGATGACAGCGCGACTGAAGCTCAGTTATGCACCCGCGATGATCTAGATTGGGTGAATTTGTTCCAATTGTCAGCCTTCTAGATGACTCCAGACCTAGTTGTTGGCATATTTTGTGTCGCCTTTCCTCCTTTGGTGTGGAAATTCCATCATTTGTGCTGCCTTCCTTGGAGATAAGCTCACTCTTCCACCTTTCATGGAGACTCCTTCTCCTACTTAAACTCTCACCATTGCTATGCTCTGCTGGTTGGATAGTTGGATAGTTGGCTAGTTGGTAAATTCTTGGATTGAGCAGTGTTGTTAGTGTTTGTGAGTTTTCTAAATAGCTGGTGTGAGTGTGACAAGTGTGGGATTGTTGATAGCTTGTGGAAGGTTATGAAGTGACCTTAACTTTGTGTAAAACTTATGAGTGAGAGAGAATTTTGTATGTTGGGAGATCCATCTTCAAAGAGTGAATGCTTGAAGAACATGCTGGCTAGATCCCTCTGAGAAGGCTTCTGACATCAAGACTTTGGTTGTAAGCTTGGTCTTATTTCATTATTAATACAATCAATGATGTTTTCCTATGTCTTGTATGTAATTTACTTGATAGCTCATGACTTCTTGACTTTGTGAGTAAATAGATCATTGTTGTTTTCCGATTACGTGCCTTGTTGTATTTCTTTTGCATTGTTTCAAGTTGATCATTCATTTGGAGAAGGAAGAGGAAGCTGGAGCAGTGCAACGGAACTCCATCGACCACCAGTTGAGGTAGGCCTCCAACTATGACTGTATGCCAACAACCAGGTTTGGAGTCATCTAGAAGGCTGACTATTGGAACAAATTTGCCCAATCTGGATCATCGCGGGTGCATAACTGAGCTTTAGTGCTGACATCGCTAGTGAGCAGTGTATATAGTCAGATCATTGCTAAAGATAATAAGTAACCTCACGCTGGAGCATGAAATCGGACCATCACGGGAATCAGATGTACTTCCACGCTGAAAGCGTGACTGGACGGTTTATGAGCGTCGTTGAGTGCGTGTATTAAGTCCATAGTCGCTATGAGGCAGATAACTTAGGAAAAGTGGGTCATTTGGCAGCACAAGAGAGCATTTGTTCAATATGAGCATGTCTGACTTGGACACATGACACAGTGGAAAGACTGGGATGAAGGCATTGACAAATTACTGTGTAACAATAAGCCTGTGTTGGGGTGGAGAATCTATAGGTGATTATTATTTTTCCAGGAGTATGATTTTGAAGTTATTGTGAAGCCTAGACGACTAAATGTGGGATGAGACCATCTCTCATGCATCGAAATGAGGGAAGAGCCCACTAATTTGGAGGAGGGATTGCCTGACGCACAACTCTTTGTAGTGCGCGTCACAGATGGTCACTTTGAAGACATCATACACTTCCTAATGACAGGAACTGCCACGAAAGGCTACACCATCTAGCAGAAAAAGGAGTTAGTGGTGCGCACGGTAGACTTTTCTGTCATTACCAGACATATATACAAAATGGGGTTTGATGAAGTGTTGCGACGATATGTACCATAGTTTAAAAGAAGCAGTATCCTTGCGATGCTCATGGGGGTGTCACGGGAGGCCATTATGCAGTAAGAGTGACCGCGCAGAAGATTCTACATGTAGGGTTGTGGTGGCCAGCGCAGGGTTGTGGTGGCCAACCCTCCATCAGGATTCCAAAGCCTACTACATGGATGCGATGTGTGTCAAAGGACTGGCAAGCCATCGCAGAGAGATGAGCTGCCCCTGAACCCATAGATGACGTTACAACCTTTGAAGAAATGGGCCATAGATTTTGTGGGACCCATTCAGCCCCCAGGAAAGAAGATAGGAGCACAGTACCCTATCACCATGACTGAGTATTTGAATCGATGGGGGAGGAACAACCTGTGAAGGACTGCATAGGTGCGACCACTATGAAGTTTCTATTTGAGTATGTACTGATGCAATTTGGGTGTCCAAAGGTTTTGATGAGTGATCGCGGTACGCACTTTCTGAATGAGACGATCAACGTGCTGACAAAGGAATTTCAGGTGTACAACCAGAAACTCATGCCTTATCACCCACAGGCTAATGGGATGGTGGAAGCATTCAATAAGATGCTGGAGAATTCACTGACCAAGGTTTGCAATGCTCAGCGAAGTGATTGGGACCTGCGCATACCTGCAGTACTATGGGCCTACTGAACGACATGCAAAAAGTTGACTGGGCAGACACCCTTTAGGCTTGTATATGGTGTTGAAGTAGTGATGCCCATGGAATACATTGTGCCTAGTCTACGCATAACGACACTCATGGGCATGATGGATCGCAGAGCCCTGGAAGAGAGGCTCGTGCAGCTTGCTGAGCTTGAGGAAGAAATATTTCTGGCTAGATTTCAACAAGTCCAAAACCAGCGTGAAAAAGCATGGCATGATCAACACATTAAACTACCTTTAAGGTAAATGATCTGATTTTTTTATATGACAACAAGTTTGATAAACTTCCAGGGAAATTCAGGATTCACTGGCTAGGGCCCTATGTCATTAAGGAGATTACCGACGGTGGAGTAGTTCAGTTGGTTAAATTGAATGGATATCCCTTCCCGGTAAAGGTGAATGGTAGTCGATTGAATCCATACACCGTGATTCGACCAGGTGAATATATGAAGGTAGCATAGTATTAACATTCCAGGCAGCTTAAAGGAGGCGCAAGGCTATAAACTACACTGCCCGGGTTGGGGAACTGCACGATTGGAGGATTGTATGGAATGAGGCAATGTCACAGGCTTCGCGACAATGCAAAGAGAGCTGCGCTACCCAGGGAAAAACCACGTAGGTCAGTTGGAAAGTGACCGTTAAAGTCATTGTTCATGATTTGACGATGAGAATGCGGCCAAGTGAAGCAGGCAGCTGCATAGTGCATCGCTGAGGTTGTCGTCATACAGGTCAAGCTGGGAGGTCCTCATGCCAAGATCTCCGCACCTGCAGAGTGACTTGAGGGCGAGTCACCATGTTTGTGTTGGGGGCCTGTTGGGAATGAGTTCCCCCAAGAGTAGTTTTGGGGCTAAAAGCCCATGTTTTGGGATAATTTTGTAATAAAGTTGTAAAGTCTCCGCATTTTGTGGTCATGGAGCGCGAAGGTGTCAAGAGTCATAAACGGTTGTCTACCATTATTTTGTAAAGTGTTAAGTCGGATGTAAACATCCACCCATGGTCCGTGGACCATGGAATTGTATAAAAAAGAGCTAAGTAAGTAAAATGTAAGTAGTGTAGGTAGGGGAAGTTAAGGAAGAAAGTAGCGAAGTAGAGTGGATAAGTCTAAGTGTTCTCAGGTCTTAGTGAAGACAGAAGCTCTGCAGCTAAGTGCGCAGAGGCCTAGGGTGGAAGTCCATAACTGAGTTCATGGACCCTTGCAACTGTGTGCACAGGGCGGATAGAGTCTGTATTAAATTGGAAGATATCAATAAAGAGAAGTATTCTACAATTAATGTGTATTTAGTCTTTGTTAATGCATATGATTATATTGTGTTTTGGGTTTAATTTACAATGTTTAATTGATGCACGAATGTATGTGATTATATCTGTTAATCGAACATAAGTAAAGATATCAGTTTACGTGACATTAACTGTGATTTATTAGTAAGATAAGTAAGATACTTGAGATAACTTGGGAACCTATACAATACATTGTCATAGTTGCACGAAATTACCTGAACCACAGGTTAGGGCTGCGCAAAGGTCACTCGTACACCTTCGCGGAGGTACTGAAGGGTGGAATAAGGGGTATATTGACAGAGCCCTAAGGCTTAGCAACTTGCATGGAAGTAGGAGTAGAGGGTATAAACCGTCATCATGACCATCTTAGGGTGAGGAAACTTGGTTCTAGCATCCCCCCATACTGCTTCAGGTGAGACTTTGGGCTGTGCTTCGCAGGCTGATGCCAAAAGGGCCAGTAGTGTAGGGATTTGTTTGGATAACTAATGCTGAACTTGGGTCAGGGCCCACAAAGCCAATAGAGTCGCACCATAGAAATTGCTTCAATAGGAGAAGCCTCAATTTCCCTTAACAAGATATAACAAGTATCCACACTTTTAATTTTGAATTTTTTTGTAATCAATTGCTTCTAAATTTTCTCAATTTTTTTCCACTACATGTCAGATGTACTGCTAGCCCATAGTTCACAACTATAGAGAATTGCTAGAATCACTAAAAGACCAAAAAGAGTTTGAGTGGTCTTCTAGTCCCATAACTCTACCTCTCTACACCTATTTTGAAAAGAATAAAATGCTTTTCAACCCCCCAAAGTTCTTTTTTTTCTACAACCATCCCAGCTTAGATTTATGTTGAATTCAATTCCGAGGTATTTGCAATCCAGAATTTCTTCCAAAGTGCTTCCTTCAAAGTAGAACTTATGCTAGTTATGCTTTATTTTGTTAGAGAAAACCACTACTTTCATTTTTCTAATATTGAATTGCATCCCCACCCTTCTACAAAAATGCTCAAGGGAAAGTAAGTGTTCATGCAAACCAAGAGTAGATTTAATAATCCTAATAAGATCATTTGCATACAATAGTAGCCTTATAACAAACTCACCCAAATGGATATCGTCACCCCCTTGCGAATTTAGCCACTCTTCAATCTTGTCGATATATAAACCAAAAAGGGTAGGAGATAATAGAAAACCTTGCTTGACCCTGACATCACTTATAAAACCTTCAAAAATGCCTGCTTAAGTTCTAATTTTGACTTTCACCTCTTCATATAACCTATGCACAGCTACTCTCAAATTCCTAGGAACCCCAAGTTCCATTGAAAATGGAATAATAAAATCCTAATTTAATTTTTTCCTTGAATAAAATTCTAATAACACATCATATGACAACTTGTATTAGTTAACTAAGTTAATTTGACTTATTTGGCTGATTTAATTCAAGTTGAGGGTATAACATGAGTCATGTAGAGTGTCTCCTACTTTGTAGGAGCCTTGGTTGAGTTTATTTTGAGTTGTAATTAATTAATTTAGTTTAACTGAGTTAAAGTCAGTTAAACTAGTTCCAACTATTGGAGGAATTAGTGGGAGGTCTAGTAGTGTGGTGTGCCTGCAGTGATCAACTAGTTAACTGATGATTCCCTCATAAATAACTCATGCATGTCAGATCTGAGAGTTACCCTGTTGAGATTGGAGTTCAAGGATGATGTACTATCAATTGTATAATCATATGAATTCTACAGGTGGTGCCTGTAGTCGGAAGAAGGCTTGTGAGGATTGCGCAATTCCAATTAAGGAATTTCCCTAATTAATAGGGGCTAATTCCCAAGGAAATAGGGACTTGGGAAAGCAATAAATTGGTTACGTATTGGCATGAGCTTGTTTAGGAAGTAGTGAGACAAATAGAGATAGTGAAGAGGTTGCCCAAGCTTGAGCAAAGCATTGTAATATTCTCATATTTTTTGAATAATGCAATATACAGATAGCAAGGGTTTTTATCTGTGGATTTCCTTAGGAAATAATTGTGTGTTGTGTTGACTGAATTCTTTCTCTTGTACGCTTCGTGATTTCACAATCGTTTAATTCTTTTTGTTGATGAGTAGAGTAGATTCATGTCTACTATTTGAGTAAATTACAATTATTAGTTTTAATCTACAAGGAATTTCTACATTGTATTACAACATAAATCACTCTAGAAGAGGAGAATATGAGTTTGTGTTTTTCAGGTGAAATTGAATTGGCAATATGAAACTTCAGAGCCAGTAGGATGTCCTTCTATGGATTGAGACTTGAATATGCCATTGAGGGTTGTTCAAACTATATTTCTTGGAAGGAAAGGATGGAGGAAGTGTTGGAAGACAACGAGCTTAAGGAATTCACAAACAAAGATATTCCTAAGCCTCCAGCAACTAATTCTCAAGATTTGGTAGAGTGTAGAAAATGTGTTGCAAAGGTGAGAAGGATTATCCTAGAAGGAGTTCAAGATCATATTGTCTCAAACCTCCATAGTAAGGACACTCTATATGCAATGTGGAAGGCCTTGATAAACTTGTTTCAAAATAAAAGTGACCACATGAAGCTGGCATTGAAGAACAAGATCAAGAAAATCAAGATGGAGAGGGGTGACACAATAGCAAAGTACTTGACCAAGTTCACCCAATGTTGGGATGAGCTTGGAAGTGTTGGTGTTACAATTGTTGAAGATGACTGTTATAGACATATTTGGGCACCGCAACCCAAATCTTATATGTCGATAAACCAAGGGCTCTTTAACCCCTAAAAGTGTTGTTTCATACCCTAAAGGATCATAGTCAACTGATTACTTCATTTCCCAGAAGTTCCACTTGAAAAACCACTCAAAACTAGCCAAAACTAGACCATAATGACTACTCCATTGTCAAGGTGCGATGCATACTAGCTGCTACACTAGCCAGGTGTGATGCATACTGAAGAGGCCTTCTGTGGGGTGCGATGAATGAGAATGGACAAATGGCTGAGACAGTTTGCTAAGTGGATGCTCATGGAATTTTCTAGAAACTTCTCCTATGACACTTGCCTCTCTGAATTCACCCAAGGATGAGTAAGAGAACAATGAAATCTCCAAGTGGAACCAAGAACTACAAGTGGAATGACACTAATAAAAAACCCAAAGATGACTCACACCCTTGCAGACATCTATATATGGATCCCTCATCTAAGAGATCTAGAGGCTAGAATTTTGTAATTTGTAAGGAAGTGTTGTTGGTTTATCTTTGAGAAGAGACACTGTATTGTTGGGTGATCTTGCTTTTCTTGAGGTGACGAGGCTTTGATGCTGGGAGGATGATGTTGGATCAGACTGTTGGGTTGTAATCCTCTCTTCTATTATTAATAAAGTTCGTTGAGTTTTCCTCCATACAATCGTGTATTTTTTAATGTTGTTATTTGTGAATGCAATTGTATGTTCAATGTGTTTCTGATTCTGCATTGTTTATGATATTATAGATCGAGATGCTTCGATGGTGTTTTGTTACTTTGTCTCTACAAGTATTCTCTAAAGTAGGACAAGTAGGAGAGGAGTTGCAAGCTCTATCAAGGGAGAGAGAAATCAAGCAAGGAGTCAATCGAAAGATCCAGGTTGGTCCCCTTTGCTTCTCTCTTATCTATCATACATAAAGGAAATCACAAATTGCTTTGATTGTTTGTTTCTAAGATAGCTACCAATCTTAGTGGGACTAGCATATCGAAAAGACATTAGTTTTCCCGAAAAAAAAAAAAAAATAAATAAATAAATAAATAAATAAAAATAAAAAAAAAATAAAAAATAAAAAAAAAATAAATAAAAAAATTGCGACTCCACTGGGGAGCGAATAGTTTGTTTGTTTGTTGTTGATTTTTTACTTCATAAACTACAGACGGAGCCTGAAGTTAGCCAGATAGCTTTCGAATTTCTCTTGCTATGCAATTGGAAAGTAGATGAATGTTGCTTCAGTCAATCTCCGAGTTGGTTTATGAACTGAACATTTGACTTACAAGCATTCTAAATGCCCTTGTGGTAGCTCAATAACCTCCTAAGATCATACCCTTGTACTTTTTCCTTTACTTTTCATAGTAGCTCAACTTTACTGATTGAATTTAGCTGCAAATTTGACCAAAAACCCACCTCAGTTTCGCTCCTTGGCCCATCGCACTGTCTATCACTAGAACCAATATGCATCGCACCTCCTGTGTGTAGCAGGTGAGATGCATCTCTGTTTCTGTGAAGCATAGGTGCGATGACTGAGTAATCCTATTTCTTTCTTTGAAATTTGGGTTCTTTCCTCCTTGTTTTCAGCTCTATTCAGTTTCTCTGCTGCTTATGATCAGTATCTCATTACTGAAGCGTCCTTCCTTTACATTGTTCAGCCTCCATTGATTAGGATTAGTAAATGTTTTTATGTATTTGTCCATCATTTACGATCCTTTGTCAAAAGTAGCTTAATCGAACTGTCATTTTTGATGCAAAAAGTGTCGTAACTGTCATTCTGAGTCAAAAGAAGAGTGTCATATAGTCTTCCTCTTCTAGATAGTCGATTGTACTTTTGTCATTGTATTTGATTTGAATTGTTAATATTTGAAGTGTTGAAAGCAGTTTTCTATTTGAAATTGAAAAGTGTCATTTGAGTCTTCCTTTCATTTTGAAAAGAAATGTCGAAATGTCGCTTTGAAGAAAATATTTCAGATCTATACTTGGTTTTCCTTTTTGGCATTCTAACATTAAGGAAATGAAAAGCAAATACATGCATTTGCATTTGCATTTAGACTGTGTGCGAAAAATGATTTAGGAAAAGTGCATTTAGTGTGTGCTCTTTGCTCTCTGTTGAAAGAATCGTAATCTTCTTTCCTTAGTAGCTAGGATTTTCATTGCTAAAAGAAAACAAAGATTGTTTATCATTTTAGGTTGCATATTTAGGAATTTTACATCTACATCACCCGGTGAACCTTGAAAGACAAACTTCTAAGCAAGATCAACTCTAAAATAAATTTCAATGAACTTAACAATGCTTTGGAACCTAATGCAACACATTTAGAGGTACAGGCTAGAGACATGTTCCGGCGTCGTAAAACCTGGTAACTATCATTTTCATCAAAGGTTGGGTGATTCCTCCTCTTTGATATGACAAGTGCTAGTACGAACTTGTGCTCCCCGTACCATCGAGTATATATTGGGAGAACACAATAGGCTGATATATTTTATCCAAGGAAGCCATGTCTGCCGCCCTATTGATCACAATTCACTGAACACAGCATTCGGGAAGATTGACTGCCATACATAAGTCCTTCGTAATTTCTCTTTAATTTACCACCAAGGTGTATATCGCAGTTTTGTCATTAGTTTGGTAATCCCTCTGTCTAGATTTCCAGAGTAGTCACTTTTGTTCCTTTTCGACTCGTTAAAAGAAAAGGTCCATCTGAGCACTTGTCACTTCAGGCTCATTAAAAATTAAAGGGGACTAGAGTCATCTTTAGCTTTTTCTCGACTCTTAAAAATTGAAAAAGCAAAGTTGTGTCAAAGTGTGATAAAATTTATTTAATATAGAATAAGATCCCTGTTCCTTCATTGGTCTTAGGTTGAGATAATGGAGTCCACCAATCAAGGAATCCCTCTTGGGGGCAATCCTAGTCATTTCTCTTCTTGGGGAGATATTGTGCTCTGCATATGGCTACATTGTCCCTTCCTAGAATCACAATTGGCTTGCCAGTATGGCTATTCTCAACCTTCGTCGTTCAAAATACCGTGATTACTCAGCAATCGAATCAGAAACCAGTTGATACTGAAGTTGACCCTTCGCCTTCTACTTCGTTTGTTTCTCCCTCCCCTTCTTCCTCTTCGCTTGGTGAAAATAGCGATGCTAGTAACCAGGTGACCGAGAAGAAGAAGAAAGGGAAGGAGAAAAAGAAGAAGTCAGTTAAGCAAGGGGCAACCATGCAGAATCTGGTGAAAATCCGCACACCAAACTTTCCAAACACAGATCTCCATGTATAATTTGCAAAGGAAACCACCTTCATCAAGAATTTCTGTGCATCCCTCGGATCTTGAGAGAATGGTCCCCCCGTTCGCACCGTCAGGTGTCATCAACCTTTGGTGATCATGTTGACAGCGAACCACCAACTAGTAATAGTGAAGTCAATGGACAGAAAGGAAAGGTCATATTTCCATGTAGGGTATGTGAAGGTGATCATGCTCTTCACCGTTGTCCTTTTTTGGATGAAGCCAAAAGAGTTTTGGATAACTGTCCTGCTTCGCCGCAGCGACTTCCACCTGGATACAGGAAGCTCTCCCCAAGTCCTTTACTAGTTGAAAATCCAACTGACATGACTCAATCGTCGGACGAAACACCTATTGTTGAGAGTGAACCTTCTGAGTCCATACTGGACCAAAGTCAGTAGGTCGAGATGGTAGTCGACCCAGTCTTACCATCAGAAGGTCCACCTTCAAATGATACAATTTCCAAAGAGAATGAGAATGACAATGTTCAAATTCTTTTTGTCAATACAGAGTCTGATGAACTTGGGGGCAATCCGCCGGTTCCTTTACAATAGGAGGAAAATTCCCCAGTTCAAAGGGTTCATCCAACCGTTTATCCGGTACCCCCTCCAAGCAGTCTAGTCGTTTCCTTCGATTGGAATCAACTAGCAAGACCCTACCTTCCATCTAATGTACCATTCTAGATCATAGTACAAGTTTACAAAATGATCGTGTCTGGCACTATCGTAGATGAAGGGGCTTCAGTGAGTATCCTTTCCTCAACTACTTGGAAAGAGCTTGGTTCACCATCGCTTATACCTGTGACAAAAAATTTGTTAGGCTTTAACAAAGGAACCATTCGACCATTAGGGATCCTTCTGAAGTTGCCGATAACTTTGAAAAGGAAAACCGTTCACTTGAACGTGATGGTAGTCCAAGGACCACTAGATTACAATCTACTTCTTGGACGTGACTATATATATAGCATGGAAGCTATTGTTTCCACACTCTTTCGAGTGATGTGTTTCCCGCATGAGGGAAAAATTGTCCAGCTTATCGACCAGCTTTCATTTCCTGGTTCAAACATGGCTCCGAGTCAAACATTATCCCTAAATGGTCTCTTTGCATCAAGAGTGTCTCTTCAACCTTCATTCCATCCACCTAATTGTGGCGAGTAGTCCGGTGAATGTACCGAAGCTTAGGGGGCATGCACCCTTGTCCATCCAGACGAACCTAGTTGAAAAGATAGGTTTCCTTGTAGGTTATGTGCTTGGTCTAAAACACCATTTCCTTTTAGGTTATGTGCTCAGTCTAAAACAATATTTCCTTATAGGTTGTGTGCTCGGTCTGAAACACCATTTCCTTGTAGGTTATGTGCTTGGTCCGAAACACCATTCCCTCATAGGTTATGTGATTGGTCTGAAACACCATTCACCTTTGTCCACTAGGGGGACAAAGCCAAGGAAGTGTTTTTGTCTAACCGCTGATAGAAACAATCTTGCCTAACCGTAGTGACTTCCATATGGTTACCTGGAGACTCTCCTTTTCTCGATGCCTGGGGGCATGCAAACATTTTTACGCAAGCGAAAAATGACCAATTTCTTTTCTTAGCTTTTTAGATTTTTTAGCTTTTTATTTTTAACTTCTTAGGTTAGGTGGTTGGTGAGAAAACGTCTGCACACCAGACGGACCAAAGGAAGGATTTTGTCTAAGACAAAACCATCCTACCTAATCTCAGTAGTTCCTTAGCTTTTTAGTTTTTCTAGCTTTGTAGTTTGGTCGTCTAGCCTACATAAAAAGGCAATGAGCATATGTTATCGTAGAGTTCAAGCTCACTAAAAAATAAACCTACCAATGAGAGACATCTTTAGCTACTGGGATGAGCAATGTTTCCGCAAGGTTCAAGCTTGTTAAAAAATAAACTGCCACTGAGCATAGTTTCTTCTGATTCAAGCTCATTAAAAAATGAATCCACCCTCGGTAAATAACCTTTGTGATTGCCCTGCTATCATCCTTTTGAGCCTTGGTTGTGTTCCTACCATCACCTCCATTCTTTTGGCTGATCATATGCTTCCACTTGATTGTTTATCTTTTTGAGGAACAACTGTGACGAGTGGTTCTATTAGCCACCCTCTTCACATCGCCATGTTTTGAGAAGTTCCAAGCTTATCTAGAACCAGTGGCTACCTGAAAACACCACTCGTTCCTAAAAAACGAGTCTCTTTTAAACTCTTTTTAGACTCGTTAAATATGAAAAGATTGTCGAGCTATTGGCCTTTCCAGCTCATTAAAGTAAGGGGAAGCACCATCCCTCCTGTACATTTTAATCTTTTTGGACCTGGGGGATCATCCCACAAAAAGATTGAGTGCTTGTCTTTTTTCGGCTTGCTAAAGTGATCGAAAAAGTCATCCATTTTGTATTACTTTAATCTTTTTCAGACTCAAGGGATTATGCTACGAAAAATAACTACCAGAGTTTCCTTTTCATCCCTTTTCAAACTCTCTAAACATGAAAAGGATCGAGTTGTCTTTGTCATTAAACTCATTAAAACAATAGCGACAAACTTGTCCATCCAGACAAGAACGAGTTTCACTGTTGCTAGGATTGCTAAAACATAGTGATAGGTTGGCCCGAAGGGCAAATTATAGAACAAGCACATGTTATTCTCCTCAAGCTTGACAAAAATAAAGAGGTACCGGTCAGTAATGACTGGGGAAAAAGGGAAGAAAACTTGAAGAATTTTATTAGTAGCAGGTCGCTCTTGAACATGACACTTTCACTCCATCACCGTGATTGAGTCGGGTTGGGTTATTCCATTCACCGGTCATATCACCATTGGTCCTCCACACCATCCATTTTTGGGGTTAACGCTACCAATCCATCTCAGTGTTGCCGACATGTTCAAGAGAAGTTGTTCAGAGAATTCACCATCCAGCCAATGCCTCATCCACTGCAATACCTTCACCCTCTATCTTTCATGACCGCCATTCTTGAACCTTGTATCATTAGATCATTTTCACCTCCAGAAAATCATTTTCTTCGTTTTGTATCGTAGATGTGGGATACATCAAAGCCCTCCTACAATGGGTCACTTCTTGTCAACATCAGCTCATTATCCAAGAAGTTGACTTAGAAACAACCCTTTCAGTACTTTGAAGCTTGCATGCCTCAATGGCAAGTTTCTCACTTTCGGCGACAGGTTTACATCAATGGCCTTCGACCGAAAGATTTTGCGTGGTGTTCAACATCATATCATATATTCACACCATGTGAATTGTACTGTAGTACCTTGAGGGTCATTATCATTATTAGTGATTCCTCTCGCGTCTGTTAACAGCTTACATCATTGGCTGGTAATTAGGTGATGTCTTTCCATGTTCGACTTCAGGACATCTTTTCACATGGATCAATTTGTACATCGGGCGAAGATTGAACGAGTTTGAAGACCCTGGATCTAGTTTAATCCATCTGGGCTACGATATATTCAGGAATATAAAGACATCAAATGTACACATAAGCTGCACAGATGATCATCCAAGCTAAGGGATGATGACTCTACGTACAAAGAATCACTAGTCTGCAACCGTAGACGATTATCTGTCCTATGCACATGAAGATGAATTTATAAAGCTGAGCATGGGAATGCTCACCTCAGCTAGATCATGAAAACAATATGATGATGATGTATTGTATTGTATCTTATGCAGGTCACATTCCAATTCGAATACCTCGGATCCTCATGATAAATCATTTCACCTGACATCAAAAGATTTACGACATCATGCTTTAGGGGGCAACTGTTATAGACATATTTGGGCACCGCAACTCCAATATTATATGTTGATAAACCAAGGGCTCTTTAACCCCTAAAAGTGTTGTTTCATACCCTAAAGGATCATAGTCAACTGATTACATCATTTCCCAGAAGTTCCACTTGAAAAACCACTCAGAACTGGCCAAAACTGGACCATACTAACTGCTCCATTGTCAAGGTGTGATGCATATTGGCTGCTACACTAGCCAGGTGCAATGCATACTGAAGAGGCCTTCTGTAGGGTGCGATGAGCGAGAATGGACAAATGGCTGAGACAGTTTGCTAAGTGGATGCTCATGGAATCTTCTAGAAACTTCTCCTATGACACTTGCCTCTCTGAATTCGCCCAGGGATGAGTAAGAGATCAATGAAATCTCCAAGTGGAACCAAGAACTACAAGTGGAATGACACTAATCAAAAACCGAGAGATGACTCATACCCTTGCAAACATCTATATATGGATCCCTCATCTGAGAGATCTAGAGGCTGGAATTTTGTAATTTGTAAGGAAGTTCTGTTGGTTTATCTTTGAGAAGACATTGTATTGTTGGGTGATCTTGCTTTTCATGAGTGAAGAGGGATTTGATGCTGGGAGGATGATGTTGGATCAAACAGCTGGATTGTAATTCTCCCTTATATTATTAATAAAGTTATTTGAGTTTTCCTCCATACAATTGTGTATTTTTGAATCTTGTTATTTGTGAATGCAATTGTATGTTCAATGTATTTCTGATCCTGCATTGTTTATGATATTATAGATCGAGATGATTTGATGGTGTTTTGTTACTTTGTCTCTACAGGTATTCTCTAAAGCGGGACAAGTAGGAGAGGAGTTGCAAGCTCTATCAAGGGAGAGAGAAATAAAGCAAGGAGTCAAGTGAAAGATCCAGGTTGGTCCGCTTTGCTTCTCTCTTATCTATCATACATAAAGGAAATTGCAAATTGCTTTGATTGTTTGTTTCTAAGATAGCTACCAATCTTAGTGGGACTAGAAGATCGAAAAGACACTAGTTTTACTAGAAACAAAATGGACCACGTGAATTGTACTATAGTACCTTGAGGGTCATTATCATTATCGATGATTCCTCTCGCGTCTGTTAATAGCTTACATGATTGGCTAGTAATCAAGTGATGTCTTTCCATGTTTGACTTCAGGACATCTTTTCACATGGATCGATTTGTACATCAGGTGAAGATTGAACGAGTTTGAAGATCTCGGATCTAGTTTCATCCATCCAGGCTGTGATATATTCAGGAATATAAAGACATCAAATGTACACAGAATTTGCACAGATGATCATCCAAACTAAGGGATGATGACTCTACATACAAAGAATCACCAGTCTGCAACTGCAGACGATTATCTGTCCTATGTACATGAAGATGAATTTATAAAGTTGAGCATGGGAATGCCCGCCTCAACTAGATCATGAAAATAATATGATGATGATGTATTGTATTGTATCTTATACAGGTCACCTTCCAGTTTGAATACCTCGGATCCTCATGATAAAGCATTTCACCCGACATCAAAATTTTTACGACTTCATGCTTTAGGGGGCAACTGTTATAGACATATTTGGGCACCGCAACCCAATATTATATGTTGATAAACCAAGGGCTCTTTAACCCCTAAAAGTGTTGTTTCATACCCTAAAGGATCATAGTCAATTGATTACATCATTTCCCAGAAGTTCCACCTGAAAAACCACTCAGAACTGGCCAAAACTGGACCATACTAACTGCTCCATTGTCAAGGTGCGATGCATATTGGCTGCCACACTAGCCAGGTGCAATGCATACTGAAGAGGCCTTCTGTGGGGTGCGATGAGTGAGAATGGACAAATGGCTGAGACATTCTGCTAAGTGGATGCTCATGGAATCTTCTAGAAACTCCTCCTATGACACTTGCCTCTCTGAATTCGCCCAGGGATGAGTAAGAGATCAATGAAATCTCCAAGTGGAACCAAGAACTACAAGTGGAATGACACTAATAAAAAATCGAGAGATGACTCATACCCTTGCAAACATCTATATATGGATCCCTCATCTGAGAGATCTAGAGGCTGGAATTTTGTAATTTGTAAGGAAGTTCTGTTGGTTTATCTTTGAGAAGACATTGTATTGTTGGGTGATCTTGCTTTTCATGAGTGAAGAGGGCTTTGATGCTGGGAGGATGATGTTGGATCAAACAGCTGGATTGTAATTCTCCCTTATATTATTAATAAAGTTATTTGAGTTTTCCTCCATACAATCGTGTATTTGTGAATGTTGTTATTTGTGAATGCAATTGTATGTTCAATGTGTTTTTGATTCTGCATTGTTTATGATATTATAGATCGAGATGCTTTGATGGTGTTTTGCTACTTTGTGTCTACAGGTATTCTCTAAAGCAGGATAAGTAGGAGAGGAGTTACAAGCTCTATCAAGGGGGAGAGAAATCAAGCAAAGAGTCAAGTGGAAGATCCAGGTTGGTCTATTTTGCTTCTCTCTTATATATCATACATAAAGGAAATCGCAAATTGCTTTGATTTTTTGTTTCTAAGATAGCTACCAATCTTAGTGGGACTAGCAGATCAAAAAGACACTAGTTTTCCTAAAAACAATGACCTAGTCAACCTAGCTTTTCTAGGCTTCCCAAGAGTTGGCACAACTACCAGGATTCGGTAAATGGGAGGGAGAAGCTACCAAAGTGGGAGCATTTGTCATCCAACTTGGTGCAAGAATAGATTCAAAGGAACACCATAGATGTATCCTCATCCAAGCATGATGATGAGGATAATTGTGCCTTAGATGGAAAGGCAAATAAAGGGAAATGGAAGTCATCCCATTCCAAATCATATTTTGGTCAGGGCAGTAAGAAGAAGGACTTATCGAAAATTAATTGTTTTCACTGTCATGAGCTAGGACACTATGCCATGAAGTGTCTGCACAAGAAGGTCGATAAGAATCCCTCAAGAGGAGGAGCAGGTGAAGCTCTTGCTTCACAATTCAAATTGGATTTCACCCTCATTGCTTGCATGATAACATTAGTGAGGGACAGTGTGTGGTATCTAGATAGTGGAGCCTCCATCCATATCATTAGAAACAAATAATTCTTCAGTGATTGGAGGAGAAGGACCTCTAGATGCACATCAAAATGGGAGATAATGGAAGGTATAGCGCAACTGAAATTTGTATTGTTACTTTTCAGAGGGAGTCTAGTTCTCCTCTCATATTAAAAGGTGTCATGTATGTTCCAGGTCTGAAGAAGAATTTGGTTTTAATTGCTATTTTGAAGGACTATGGCTACGATGTGATATTTAGCAAAGGAAAGGCTTTCCTTCATCACATAGCCTTAGGAAAAGTGAAGAGGATCAAGGCTTGAGTGAAGAACCTCTATAAATTGGATGTAGAAGATTGTATTTCTTTGAGCATAAAATAAGAGAAGGTGCAAAGCCAGGACATTGTTGATTTGTGGCATAGAAGATTGGGTCACTTAGACCATGGAGCTTTAAAGATCATGCAAGAAATTTCTACAGGACTTCCAAAGTGCGCACTAGAGCAGGGAGATACGTGCAAATGGTGTACATTGGGGAAGTACACTAGAGCCACCTTTCATGATAAGGATAGTCAAGCACAAGAAATCCTTAAAAGAGTTCACTTAGATGTGTGTGGACCATTCTCAACAGCCACCACGACCAAGCACAGGTATTATGTAATATCTGTAGATGATTTCTCTCATAGGTTCTGAATTTTCTTCATGCAGAAGAAAGATCATACATTCTAAATTTTGTGATTTTAAAGTACTTGTTAAGAAAGACACTAATAGGAAAGTGAAGACTGTCAGGAGCGATAATGGTGGAGAATATTGTCGAATGAATTCAAGAACTTCCATGCATCTGAAGGCATTCAACGAGAGTTAATAGTACCCCATAACCACAACAGAATGGGGTGGCTAAAAGGAAGAAAAAAAGTATTGTGGGAGATACAAGGGCAATGTTACATGATAAGGGCCTACTGTTGCACTTGTGGGCTAAAGCATGCAACACATATGTATATGTGCAAAACATGATTCCTCATTGTATTCTCGGGATGAGTACACTTGAAGAAGTTTTTCAGGTAAGAAACAAGATGTGTCACACTTCAGGATTTTTGGTTCATCAGTTTACTGTCATGTTACCAAGGATGCAAGGAAAAATATAGAACCAATAGTTGAGTTGGACATATTTATGGGGTACATTGATACACCTCACAACTATCAGGTGTACCTATCAACTCACAGGATGATTGTTGGGTGTGTGTTATCCATGACTACCCCACACGTGGGGGGGTTACAAGGGGGAGGGAACCCCCCTATACGTTTCGTCGTGTGCAACAGGGGGGCGATAACCCCCCTACATGGGGTCTGGGGTAGTGCCCTAGAAAAATTTTTTTGGACCCTATATTAGGTGGGTGGACCTACCTATGGTTTTGTGCATGGATTTCGCACATGGTTTTGGGCATGATGGTTTTCTATTCATGGTATTTTATAGATCTGGTTAAGGGAACTATAATATGTTCTAATATAGGGTTAATGGATTAGGGTTTATGGATGCTTCATCATGTATATAGATGCATTGTAACATTTAAAGGTATATAATGAAAAATCAATTTAGTAGTCCTGGTTTTGGGATCCAGGAGAAAATCTCTATGTATATCTATTTTATGTTTTATGCTCTCGTCATTGTTTATTTTTTGTTTCTTAGAATTCGTATGTAGGTAATTTTTGTAAAGGGTTAAAGCCTACAATTGGTATCAGAGTTGTTTTGGCTTCAAGGGGACACCTTTGTTGCTAAGGGGTTTTTCTCAGACCTTTGGTAGAACCTGTTTAGTGGGAGATCTGTGGGATCGATTATTGTGTTGAAAGAAGATGGTGAGCAGTGGAAATATAGAGATAGAGAAATTTAATGGTTAGAGTTTTGAGTTGTGGAAACTCAATTAAGGACGATCTAGTAGTGGATAAAGCTCAGTGGATTGCAATAGATCCAGGTACTAAACCAACGACAATGTTAGCTGAAGACTAGGTGAAGTTGGATCAAAAGGCAAAGAGAACAATACAATTATGTGTCTCAGATTCAATATTGTTGAATGTATCAAGGAAAGCTTTGGCAAAGGCTTTATGAGACAAGTTAGGGGCTTTGTACCAATATAAGTCTCTAGTGAATAAACGGTTCATACGAAAAATGTTGTATAACCTGAGGATGAAAGATGGAGACTCAATGACATAGCATTTGAATTCTTTTAATATTGTGGTAAGACAATTATTATATGTTGATATTAAAATTTTAGATGAAGATAATTGCATCAATTTGTTTTGTTCTCTACCAAATTCATGGGATAGTCTGGTTGTTGCAATAGGTAGCAATGCAACTACCTTGCAATTTGATGAAATAATCTCATCCTTGTTGTCATAGGAGATGGGACAGAAAAATATGGAGGGCCAGAATGGTGATCCCTTGTCTGTATGAGGATGGTCCCATAACAGAAAAAAAATAAGTCCTTGAGTGGGAGATCTAAATCTAGAGCGAGATCTAAATCTCTAAGAAAACCTGTAAAGATGTGCTGGAAATGCAGAAAGGAATGGCACTTCAAAATGGACTGTAAATCTAAAGCTCCTAAGAAAGGAAAGGGATCTGATGATGCTCCTTCTGCAGAGGCAAAAACCACCTCAGATGAAGATGGGGATGTGTACTTGGCTTCTTCTTCAAGTACACATGCAGATCATGAAGCATGGTTGATTAACTCAAGTGCATCCTTTCACTTCACTTCCCATAAGGAGTGGTTCTATGAGTATGAGAAATATGATGGTGGTGATGTCTTCTTAGGGGATGACAGGAAGGCTAGAATAGTCGGTCACGAAAAATTCAAGTTGAAGCTGCGAGTTTGAAGTACTAGAACACTTTTGGGTGTAAGCAAGCTGGATGATCGAGGCGTAAAAAGAGTGTCTGAGAAAGATACCTGCAAGATGGTTTAGGAAGCACTAGTATTGATGTGGGGAGTTCAAATTGGAACTCTATACAAGCTTTAGGGAAGCACTATTATTGATGGGTGCAATAGTTATGTGGTTCCTGAAAGTGGAGCAAAAAATCTAGTGGTCTCTAGAGAAAAGACCATTCTATGAAATCAAAGGCTTGGACATATTGGAGAGAAGGGCCTTCGAGCACTTCATGGTAATGGTATGGTAGAAGGTATGTATAATTTCTCTTTGGATTTTGATTTGTGTGAAAATTGTGTATATGGGAAACATAATCAGGTGAGTTTCCCCTCTAGTGCTAAGAGGGCGAAATAGATATTAGATCTTGTGCACAGTGATGTGTTTGGACCTGTGTCGGTTCCACCATTGGGTAAGTCCATGTAACATGTATCATTTATAGATGAATTCTCAAGTAATACATGGATATATTTCCTCGGGAAGAAATCTAAAGTCTTTCATAGGTTTAAAGAATTTAAGGCTCTAGTGGAAAACTAGATAGAGAAGAAGATAAAGGTGTTGAGGACAGATAACGATGGAGAGTTTTGCAAGAAGGAATTTGAATATTTCTGTAAGAAGTGTGGTATATCATGGTAGAAGACTACTCCATACACACCTCAGAAAAATGGAGTTGCAGAAAGAATGAATAGGACGTTGATGGGAAAGGTAGGAAGCATGCTCAGTGGTGTTGGGTTAGGATATGAATTCTGGGCAGAGGCAGTGGAAACTGCATGTTACCTGGTCAAAAAATCACCTTCATCAGCATTGGAGGATAAGATTCCATAGGAGAGATGGACTGGTAAGAAACCTTCTCTTTCACATCTGAGGGTATTTGGAAGTGATGCATATGTACATGTTCCAAAGGAGAAAAGAACAAAGTTGGATAGTAAATTTGAAAGGTGCATCTTTATTGGGTATAAGGATGGTTTAAAAGGTTATAAGCTTTGGAACTTAGAAATAAGGAAAGTTTGTTTACAGTCGAGATGTGGTGTTTAGAGAGGTGAAATATGTTATTAAACATGAAGTCCTATCAAAGGAACCTGAGAAGATGGACTTTGAGTTAAAGGAGGAAGAATCAGACTCTAGAATAGAACATGAATCAGAAGATGAAGAGCCACAAACTCTAGTTGTGAGAAGATCAGTTTGAGAAAGAAGGCAGCCAGAAAGGTATAGTCCATCTTCTTTCTGTTCAAATTTTGTTTTATGTATTAGTGATCATGATCCTAGAACTGTAAGGGAAGCATTAGATTTGGAGGATGGCAAACTCTGGAAAGAGGCCATAGTTTATGAAATGGCATCTTTGCACAAAAATGAGGCTTGGGATTGGTGGAGTTGTAGGTTGGAAGGAAACTCATTGGAAGAAAATGGTTTAAGAAGAAGATGAATTTAGAAGGCAAGGTGGAGAAATACAAAGCTCAGTTTGTAGAAAAAGGTTATACCCAGGTGTCGAGAATTGATTTTGGTGATATTTTTTCTCATGTTACCAAGGTAGCTTCTATTAGATTACTTTTATCTATTGTTGCTAATTTTGATTTTGAGGTAGAATAAATGGATGTGAAGACACCATTTCTTCGTGGGGATCTCGAAGAAGAGATCTACATGAAGCAACTTGGAGGCTTTGCGATGAAGGGTAATAAAGAAATGGTATGCAAGTTAAAAAAAGTCTTTGTATGGGTTAAAACAGTCACCAAGGATGTGGTATCAGAAATTTGATACATTTATATGGGGACTTGGCTCACCAGAAGCAAAGCAGATCACTTTGTGTATTTTAAATTAATTGGTGAGCATGTTATTTATCTGGTCTTATATGTGGATGATATGTTGCTGGTTGGAAATGACACAGAAATTATCTAGGATTTAAAAACCCAATTGTCCTCTGAATTCGACATGAAAGATCTTGGTGCTGCAAACTATATTTTGGGCATGGAAATTAAATGAGATTGGGCAAAGAGGAAGCTCTGGTTAAACCAGAGGAAGTATGTCAACACAATACTGCAGAGGTTTAATATGCAGGATACTAAACCAGGGAAGGTTCATATTCCTGTAGGTGTAAATTTATCTGTTGAACAGTGTCCCAGGACACAAGAGGAGGAGGGCATGTCCTGTGTTCCATATGCAAGTGCAGTCGGTAGCCTGATGTATGCAATGGTCTGTACTAGACTAGACATTGCACATGCAATGGGAGTATTGAGCAGGTTTATATCAAAACAAGGGAAGGAGCATTGGACAATAGTGAAGTGGGTTTTCAAGTATTCGTGTGGCACTCATGATTATGGTTTGTATACCAAGGAAGATCGGGATTGGAAATATTTTTGGACATCCATGGCTTTGTTGATGTAGACTAGACTGGAGATATGGATAAAAGAAGATCTACAACTAGGCATGTGTTTAACCTATTTGGAGGTGCAGTCAATTGGATGAGTAAGAGACAGTCTGTAGTGGCACTTTCAACTACAGGGGAAAAATACATGGAAGCCACTCATGCAAGCAAGGAAGCAATTTGGCTGTAGAGATTGTGTTCAAGTATGGGGTTAGTACAATGAGCTATAAGGATAGACTGTGATATCCAAAGTGCAATTTTCTTAGCAAAGAACCCTGCTTATCATTCAAAGACAAAGCACATTAATGTTCAGTATCACTTTGTGAGGGATATGGTTGAGGATAAAAAGGTGTTGCTGGTAGAGGTGGACACTGAAGAATACTGTAGATGCATTGAAAAAGTCTGTGAGCACTGAGAAGTTCACTTGGTGTAGAGAAACAATGGGTGTTGTAGGGTTGGACCAATGACTAAGCTCTCATGCGGCCCCCTATGGAAAGAAAGCAACAAGTGGGAGAATGTTGGGTGTGTGTTATATTCTTTCCACAACTATCCCACATGCGGGGGGGAGGTAGCCCCCCCAGTACATTGTGTCGGGCGCAGCAGGGGGGGCAGAAGCCCCCCTTGTCGGGGGGTTTTCAGGCAGGTGCTAGCCCTTGTGCACGGGGTCTGGGGTAACGTCCTTGGATATTTTTTTTGGACCCTATATTAGTTGGGCAAACCTACCTATGGTTTTGTGTATGGATTTCACACATGGTTTTGGTCATGATGGTTTTCTATCCATGGTATTTTGTAGATTCGGTCAAGGGAACTACGGTATGTTCTAATATAGGGTTAATGGATTGGGGTTTATGGATGCTTCAACATGTATATATATGTATTATAACATTGAAAGGATTATAATGTAAAATCAATATGGTAGTCCCAGTTTTGGGATCCAGGGGAAAATCTCTGTGTATATATGTTTGAAGTTTTATGCTCTCATCATTGCTTATTTTCTGTTTTTTAGAATTCATATGCAGGTAATTTCTTTACGGGATTAAAACCTACAATGACAATGGTTCGTAGAGATGAAGAGAAGGCCATGAGATGTTCCCTTGAGAGGGATCTTTAGTTACATGCAGATGAGGAGCTTTTAGTTGCAAAGAAAGAACCTCGGGATGATGTGGAGTAGCCACATGCAAAGGAGTAGAGAGTGGAAGCACCCACTCATGCAGAGACTTCCATAGATGGAAGGAAGTGTAGAAGAGAGGATGGAAGATTGATGCATGATGCTAGATAGAATGTGGGAGCACCCACATCACAACATAGGTAGAGAAGGTCACTAGATAAATACACTAGCTACATGGCTCTAATGAGCGAGAGTGTAGAGATTGAGCCATCCTCATTCAAGGAAGCAGTGCAAGAACCGATATGGTTTGATGTCATGGTTGAGGAGTATGACTCCATTATCAGAAATAATTATTGGGAAGTGGTCCCAAGACTAGTAGACAAGTCAGTGGTGAGTTCAAGTTGGCTTTACAAGGTAAAGAAAATAATAGATAGGAGTGTGGAGAAACACAAGGCCATATTTTATGGCCAGAGGGTTCTCTGTGGTCGATGGAATTGATTACGAGGAGACCCTTGCTCTAGTAATAAGGTACTCTTCAATCAGATCTATTCTAGCACTTTCAACGCAGATGGGATGGAAGATACATCAAATGGACATGAAGACAAAATTCCTCAGTTGTGTGATTGACAAAGAGGTGTACATTGAGAAGTCAGAAGGATTTGAGACCTTCAACGGAGAGTCACATGTGTGAAGACTCAAGTGAATGTTGTATGGTTTGAAACAAGAACCCCATGCTTAGTACAAGAAGATTGACAATTATTTCACTAGGGTGGGCTTCACCAAAAGTGAGGCAGATGAAAACCTTTAACATATTGTGGTTGAAGGTAAATTGTTGATTATATTATTATATGTCAATGATTTAATTCTAACGGATGATGAGAAGCTAGTAAAATCTTGCAAAGATGATCTTGCAAGAGAATTCAAGATGAAGGACCATGGGCTCATACATTATTTCCTTGGTATGGAAGTATGGAAACAAGATGAGGAACTGTTTGTCTCTCAGGGAAAGTATGCCAGTGAGATACTGAAGAAGTTCCACATGGATAGACGCAAACCCATGGAGACTCCTCTAGCACGGAATTGGAGGAAGGAAGATGCTACTTCAGGTCAAGTAGTGGAGGATACTATTTATAGGATGCTTGTGGGTTCACTTATGTATTTGGTGAACACACGACTGAAAATATGTTTTGAAGTTAACCAACTTAGTTAAGCAATGGTTAAGAAAAAC
The DNA here is from genome assembly GCA_031772625.1 of Pinus tabuliformis. Classification (NCBI taxonomy): domain Eukaryota; kingdom Viridiplantae; phylum Streptophyta; class Pinopsida; order Pinales; family Pinaceae; genus Pinus; species Pinus tabuliformis. The sequence goes on along the minus strand of CM062820.1, from coordinate 983,169,398 downwards.
AAACTCTATTGGAAGGCAACTAAACACGTGTTGAGATACCTCATAGGCACCACTCAGTTTGGTATTTGGTACAAACAGACAAAGGAAGTGAAGCTTCAAGGCTTCACAGATGCAGTTTGGGTAGGGAATCCATCCTAAACGAAGAGCACATTAGGGGGAATCTTTAGTATTGGGTCAGCAACAATTTCTTAGTAAAACAGGAAGCAAATATCAGTTGCACTCAATTCAGCAAAAGAAAAGTACAGGACTACTAGTCAAGTAGATTGTGAGGCTGTTTGGATGAGGAAGATCCTTGTTGGGTTATTTTTTCAGCAGATGGATCCTATAGTGATTTACTGTGACAATCAGAGTTGTATCAAACTCTCTAAGAATCTAGTTTTTTATGATCGAACCAAGCATATCGACATCCGGTATCACCATCTATGAGATTGTGCACAGATGAGAATCATGTTGATGGAGTATATTCTTATAGAGGAACATGATGTAAATATTTTGAGAAAGGAATTGTCAAGATGAAAATTCGAGTTTCATAGAGGTAGGATTGGGGTAGCAGATAATACCTTTCTTGTTGAGGAGTGTTGAAAATGCAACAAGAAAATTCTAATTTAATTTTGTCCTAGAATTAACTTGGGAATACAATTGTAATTCCACATCACATGACAACTTGCATTAGTTAACTAAGTTAATTTCACTTAGTTGGCTCAATTAATTCTAGTTGAGGGTATAACTTGAGTCATGTAGAGTGTTTCCTACTTTGTAGGAGCCCTGGTTGAGTTTATTTTGAGTTGTAATTAATTAATTCATCTTAACTGAGTTAAAGTCAGTTAAACTAGTTCCTACTGTTGGAGGAACTAGTGGGAGGTCTATTATTGTGATGTGGCTACAGTGATCAACTAGTTAACTGATGATTCACTCATAAGTAACTCATCCCTGTTAGATATGAGAGTTACCTAGTTGCGATTGGATTTTAGGGACAATGTACTATCAGTTGTATAATCATTCGAATTGTACATGTAGTGCATGCAATTAGAGGAAGGCCTATGAGGATTGTGCAATTCCAATTGAGGAATATCCCTAATTAATAGGGGGCTAATTCCCAAGGAAACAACACAAGGAAATAGGGAATTGGGAAAGCGAGAAATTAGTTAACTATTGGCCTAGGATTGTCTAGGAAGAATTGAGACAGATAGAGATAATGCAGAGGTTGCTCGGGCTTGAGCAAAGCATTGTAATCTTCTCATATTTTCTAACTAATGCAATGTACAGATAGTAGGGGTTTTAGTTGTGGATTTCCCTAGGAAATCATTGTGTAATGTGTTGATTGAATTCTTTCTCTTGTATGTTTTGTGATTTTATGATCGTTTAATTGTTTATGTTGATGAGTAGAGTAGATTCAAGTCTATTGTTTTAGTAAATTACAATTAACAGTTTGAATCTACATGGAATTTCTACAAGTTCCTCCATTCTGTGCCAAAGCTTTGTCAAAGGATTTTTTGAAATCAACAAAAGGCTTCTTCCTTTTTCTCCCAAACTTTTTCAATGATGTTCCTTAAAGTTATACCATGATCAACTGTGGAATTTTTAGTTCTAAAACATGCTTTCCCTTTAACCTGTTTATCTCATTCTTCTGCCCACTTCTTGATTTTATTTTCTAGCATGCTTCCAAATAACTTTTCAACAAGGGGATTTTTATTATGGTCCTATAATTGGAGGGAGTATTGACGTTACGACTCTTGAAAAGAGGTATTTCCAGAATAGTTGTCCAATTTGTGGGGAATCCCTGTTGTATGATGTTTTTGAAAATTTTTGTAATGTGAGGTGCAAGAATTTCTAAGCGCCATTTTAGATAATCTGCTTGGAGCTCAACTAAGTATTTTTCTTTTCCAACACCCAACTTCTTGATACCCATCTCTACCTCTTGCATGGTGACGAGTTCAGTATCATTGTTTACCAAGGGAGGAGGGTCAACCTTGGAATCTCGCTCATAAATTTGTCTTGCATAGTCAAACCATTTAGAAGTTGTAATACTATTTTCAGTTTGCATCTTTCTCGTTGTATAACTAATGTGAGTGTAGATGGATACATGTCCTTTAAATGGAATAAACATTTTATCTCATCATTTATTTCCAAAGTAGTTATCCCTTGAAACTCATCTTCCAAATCAATCACATAGAGATTTTTCTTATTGACATTTTCAACCATAAAGTGTGGTTCATCTTCAGGAAAAATTGATGATGAAAATTTGATGGTGCTTAATGAATAAATATGGGAGGAACCTCGAAATATAAGGGATAAGCCAAAGATTCAAAGAATATAACCATGAAAGAGAAAATTCAAAAAGTGAAATAAATATAGTTATTAGACAAGAATGCTAAAAGAATAATGATTAATATATAAATATTTATTGATTAATCGAAAAAGAATAACTATAAGTAAATAAAAAAAGGAGTGATATTATAAATATTATTAACATAGGTAGTATTAGGGTTTACCAGTAAATATATTTAATGGAAATAGTAACAAAGATAATATTAATTATTAAATAATATCCTAGAAATAATTTATAATATGATGAAAAGAAAGTAAAAAGATTTAATAATTAAAATTAGTATTTAAGTATAAATAACTATTTAATAAGGTGGGTAATTATATGAATAATTGTTATTAAGGTAAGGAAAGATACTAATAATATTAATAGTAATATTAAAAATATATATTTATCTCTTGATGGGATCATTGAGTGGTTGGCATAATGAGATGTTATCCTCTCAACCCAGTTTCAAATCTCACATGGGGACATTTTTAGCCTGTTGTGATAAGGCTCAAGTATGCTCACCCACTCCCATGAAGTGTCGACTCTTACTAAGTCATAAATTCTTCGTATATTTGGCTTATAGGCTATTGGATATATTCTCAAGGAGAATGTTCCCCCACCCTCATGGAGTCTCGACTCTTGCTAAGTCATAAATTCATGGTATATCTGGCTTACATGCTATTGGATATACTCTAGGTGTTATAGTGGCAACCATTAGGTTTGATATTAGGCCTCACCTAGATTACACTAATGAGATACTGATTCACCATGGTAAAGAAAGTAAATAAATATTAAAAGTACCTATTCATAGTACTGCTAATAAGAAAAATTTAATTAATAATCAATAATTGAAAGTAATGGTACTCATAATGAATATAACTTAAATGTTAATAATACAAGCAAGATAATGGTACTCATAATCAATATAACTTAAATGTTAATGATACAAATAAGATAATGAAGAAGTAAATAAAGTTATTCCTAATGAGGGATTATAATTAACCAACCTAGATCCATCTTAAATCTAGATATATCAAGTGTCGAGAGGGATAAAATCTCTCTAGTTGCAAACCTCTTCCTCTTTTTTAAGTGTAAAGTTAAAATGATATAATTTTAATATTGGAATATATGATATGGAAAAAATTATTGGTGGCATGACCAACAACATCATGCAAAGTAAATGGAGTAGGCTTTGGTGGCTTAGGAGGAGCTGGAGTTGGTTGGGGTGCCTTGTCTTTGGTTCCCTATTTTTGGGTTTTGCACCCCTCACCAAATGCTTTCGCAATAGGAGTAGGTTCCTAAGGAACTGAAACAAAGGAAGGGGTAGGAACAACAACCCGAACCAAGGTCAAAGCAATGTAAGGTTTGAGTTGATAAAGGGGGAGTATTTATGGGAGGATCAATGTACTAGACTAGGATCCCCAAGGTACCCATGAAATGTGTAGAATAAAATCACGGGGATGGAAATAAGAATGATATATGACCAGAAGGGTAATGACCTAGGGCAATGGCTTTAAGATGGTTAAGATCTGGTGAAATGGTTCTGGATGAAAGGGACTAGGAGAGATACTAGCATAAGGAAGAGAACCTTGAGGAGTAATACTTGAAGGCTTGGTTGAGTTGGGAACAACATGTTGCGAAGGTGTTGGCTGTTGTGAAGGCATACCATACCGCTTGTGGGCGGCCCATGATGCTTGGAGCATGAAAACAATGGACGAGCTAGGCTCAGAAGGAGTAGGTGGTGGACCATAATAAGCACCAAGAAAGGTGGAATCTTTGTAGATTCGAGGAACAACATTGGTGAGGGACGAGATGGTTTTATTTTCAGTCATCGAATAGAAAATTGACTAAGGTGAAGTCTGAGACTTATGATCATAGTACGTCAGTTGATTTATAATGACGATATTTCCATTATCAGAGAAGCACATCTTATAGAAAACCGCAGATGCAACAACTGACATGGCATAGGTGTAAATATGACCCTGTTTTCTCTTTGTTGGAAATAACACTGAGACGGGGGTGAATCAGTATTATCAAATCAATAATGTTATTTCCAAAACTGATTTATATACGCTACTTCTATGAATTGAACTAGCGTGTACACACAACTGTGATTAGAGAAACTAGTGTATACCCAGAGAACTTGTGATTTAGACAATTTATCATGTGTTGATCTTTAACCAGTGCATCGGTAACTTATTAAATAGTGCAGTAAAACAGAATAAATCATCACACATAAGCAACACACATGAACACCAAGATTTAAGGTGGAAACCAAATGTGGGTGAAAACCACTTACTGCTGTCACCTCTGTCTTCTTTTAATAATAAGAAAATCTATTTACAATCTTTTACTGGTGTGACTCATACCATTACACAGGAACCCACCTGCAAAAGGCTACAACCTTCTCTCATTTTCTAGCTTCTACTGGAAGGGAGCTACAACCCCCTAGCTCTTGTACTAGCCAATGAGTTTACTAGTACGTAGGTGCCAGCCTACAGAAGGCTATGACCTTCTTTCTTCTTCCAAGGACCACGATTCATAAATTTTCAAACTAGATGCTCCTGGTACACAACAATACACATGAAGGCCTCGTTTCATCAAATTTTCATACTGGACCCATCAGAAACTTTGAAACTTAAACTGCATCAATCAACATTCAGTTGATCTAAACAATTAGATCACTAACACCAGAACACTGTGCTGAACCCAGAAACCTGCATCATCATTCAGAACCAGCTGTAACCTCACAAACCATGCATCAGACTATATACGCTACTTGGCTGAACCCAAACTACGTGTATACGCTACTTCCGTTAATCAAACCTGCGTATACCTTCAAGACTATTGCAAACATAAACTTTTGAATCAAGTTTGTACCAACCAACAATATACTGAACATCTACTGTCAATTTATAGAGCTTTACCCAGGCAACAACAGAGATCACTTCTTCTCACTTATACAATCAATCAATCAAATAACAGCCTCCTTATGCATTCTGTTTTACATTCAAATCTAAGAAGACTTCATTTACAAACAGCAATAAAACAACAGAATTTGATCAGATAGATCAGTCAGATCTGAAAAAAGAAGCTTTTATTTTGTATATGCTATTTTGAAGAGTATAACTAGCGTGTACATGCACTTTTGAAGAGACAAACTAGCATACAGATCTGCAAATATCAACTCATAACTTTGATGCACTTATGAACTTTAGAAAACCCAGATAACAACATTTAAAGAATAAACCAGGCATACACAGTCAGATCTAGCCCAATCAATATCAGATCATCCAATAATAATTCATTTCAGGTCTCATGATCCTGATCCAATATCGAATTCAAGGTGCACAAAGTATTTCAGATCAAATCACAAACATAGCCCCTGCAACATAAAATATACTTCAAATAGAAGTATTCCTTAGAAACCCATACACTTTCACATAACACTTCATAAGATATTCATTACTTGTGTCATTAGCCCTTTGATCTTCTCCTCCTTATATACTTAGATCCTTTATCAATACCTTGGACCAAAACCACTTAGGACCAATAGCTTGGACCAAATACCTAGGGTCAATACCACAGACCAAAATACCTCGGACCAAATACCTAGGGTCAATACCATGGACCAAATACCTTGAACCAAAACCTTGGTTTTCCAACATGTATGCTCTTTTCTTCCTATGGGAATGCGTGTATACGTATATGCTCTTTTTGTTATGTGGACCAGTGTGTATACGTTGTCTTGACTAAGTGGACCTGTGTATACTTCTTTAAATTGCTTTTCATCAGCCTTTTCCTTTACCTTCTTTATTCTGATCAGTAGACCTTAGTTCCATCTTCCTGTTCTTCTGTACAACAACCCTGTTACCTCTGAATATACCTGTTGTACTATGAGTTTCCTTTTACCAAAAATGAATTGACTTGTGAGTGATTTTCCATCAAGGACAACACTTGTATCATAATTCCAACACGCTCTTCTAGCACCTGTAGCACAAGTGCTTCAGGAGATATAGAAAGCTTCCTAGAGACAACCTCTGGGTTGATTGTAGACCAGTGCCTAGGAAATCTTAGATAGAGTGCATTTGAGATTATTTGAGGGATTATGTTGCACTCCAATTGGCACAAAGTTTGAAAAAGAGAATAAAAGGGGTTTGGTTCAATAGCCCTTCATCAAGGTAGGCTCAAGCCAATACTTGGATCCAAATGCTCAGGGGGTGAATCAGGCTGATCTCAAATAGGAATTTCTTGTTTTGATGGCCAACACACAACAACAGACACCTTTAATATTGGCGTTGTAGTAAAGTGAAGAGGAGAAAAGGAATGAGGGAATTATGTGCATAGGGCTGATTGCAATACATAATCCTAAGCAACGATGTTCCAGCATAAATATGGAAGAGGGAGGAGATGAAAGAGTGGAAAGAATGGAGCACAAAATAAGGTTTCATGCCATATACCTCATGGGCACATTTATCACCAAACAACATGAGTAAATTTGTGCTCATATAGGTACTATAGGTTAATCGAATAACACAAGTAAATATGTCTTATACACAGGTATTTTTCTCTATTTAGAAGCCTAGATAAATCCATGAAAGGATGAGACCAGAAAATTCGTTACACAATTTAAGAGAAAGAAAAACATATATGAAAGGAGATTTACAGAGAGGAAAACATATTGCACATTGCTCTGATAGGAATCAACAGAATAGTTTCGTTAATCCTCGAGTCCCAATCACCAATCCATTATATTTATCAAGATATCATTCAAGTCCTTCATGAACAGGCAAGTAGAACTAAAAGTGGAATCATAGAATTTGTACCACTCAGGTACAAAATTCTAGAACCTTTATTAAGTGTTTATTCCCCCTGTTTGTAAGGAGAGGAGGAGCTTTGAATTAACAATTACAAAATATCTCAATTAGAGCTCCAGTTCTCTAATTGACTAGTTGTCTGAGTGTGTGATAGCTCTGCTGCCCATAATGATTACAATCAAGATTTGATTCCCTTCTTTAAAATGCAAGAAATACAGAATAATCCAAAATAAGGAAAATTGAATGATGGTGAGGAAAATATCATTCTGTTGTTCCTGTGAAGGCCCTTTATCAGGCCACGTCTCTACCACAATGTATCCCTCTAGCTCTTCTGTCAGTTCTTATCATTTTTGCGTTAACTTTCTAGCTTCACCATCTCTCGAGTTGGTAGCGATCGACTGTGTTTGCTTGTCACAGATCAGAGGCAGAGTTTGTCCAGGTAGTCCTTTACATTTATGACTAAGTGGATCTCCACGCTGAGGCATTAAGTCTTCCTGAGTCCCCATATTAATTTATCGCTGCACCATGCCTTCATTCAATGCCTCAGTTGTCGACCCATCTGCCTTCAAAGCCTTGTACCATACTATCAGGGCATCATTGTATCAATACTTTTACTCTGAAAGGCATTACAGAACAACGAGTCCTGATCTCCTTTGGCCCCCTTTGTTTTAGCCCCTTTCTGCCTTTCTTCTCATATGACCGGGGGGTTGTGACATGGGGCTTAGCCCTAAGGTGTTAGAGCCTTTAGACTCCTATCCAAGGGCATTTGTCCTTTTATAAAGTTCTTTGTGCCCCTTTCCTTTAAGTTCCTCTAGGGACCGCATGCTTAGCCAAATATTAGAGCTCCTCTACATCGAAGGTTTCCAGTTGGGGTTTTTATATTGGAGCCACAACATGTTTGCAATCTCCGATTGTGATAGCCCTTTAGTGCTCGGCCTCCAGCTCGACCATTGCTCTTTTATTCCTTTGTGACCACAGACCAGCCCCCCACATTGGAGCCCCTTTATCACACTTTCCCATGTGTGCACTACGTTACAAAGTGTCGATAAGTGATCCAGGTGGATATTGGTGGCCACCTGCCAAGTCCACCTGGACCCCCACCATTGTCTTTCTCAGCATTTTCAGTTTCCTTAATTGTAGCACAACTTACTATTTTTAGCAGTTTTTCGGGTCCTGAACTTCTGGAGCCGTTTTGAGGCCCTAAACGGCGTTTTTTGGGGAATCCAGGGGCAACATGGGTCCATGGAATGGACCGATGTTGCCCGTTCCAACAATGATAGTGCTCGGATAGATCTTTCTAATGAGCTATTGTACGCGTCAAACGAAGATCATATGCCAAAGTTACGACCCCGGGAAGTTGGTGTACCAATTTACCCCCAAACGGGGCCCACAGTTTGGCGTTTTATCTCCTAGGGTTAGGTTTTGGAATGTTAAGGGTTTTCCATTGTTTCTCAACAATAAATAGGCCTTCGAGCTTCATTGTAACACAGTTCAGAGGCATGTAGCCACCACATCTCTTCTCAGAGATAAGCTACCATCGCCCTAGCTGGTTTATTTCCATTTCTGGTTGTAAGCATATTTCAGTATTTTCCATTAATGAAATGAAGTATTATTTCCGCTGCATCTTTATGTATATGGTTATCTCTGTAATTTGTTGTGTTCCTGTTTAAATCCGAATCAGTGGTATCAGAGCGGTCTGCTTTTTCTCTATTTTTCTTTGCATGTCCCCAACAAGGTCGGGATATAAGGAGTTAGGGCTCGAACTGGTTGAACCTTTGCAAGACCAGCCTCGCAAATCCCGACGGCCTCCCATGGCGGACGAGAAGAAAGACGAGGGGGCAGGAGATCCCATCAAAATCTTGCTCGAAGAAGCCCTCAAGCGACAACGGAACGCGATGATGGACAACTTTGCCTAGATCCTTCAGCGGCTACCCAGAAGCAACGCATCGACTTCCAGCAGCTACTTTGGAAACGCCACACCCTTTAAGGTACAAGTTAATTTTGAAATCCCCATATTCGAGGGTCAGATAGACGCAGATGCCGTAGATAAATGGTTAAATCTGCTAGAGGGTTATTTTTCTACTCATGAATTTTCGAGTCGGGAAAAGATTGTTTTTGCTCTTCTCAAAGCAGTCCCCCACGTCAAGGACTGGTGGGAAACCTACTGCGAGCAGAAGGATGAAAATACTGGCTCACTATTTTCAGCCGCACCCACCTGGGATTCGTTACGGGATGCCATCAAGGAGCAGTACTACCCTGTCGGAAGCTATGAGGATGAATACATAAAGTGGACCACGCTACGGCAGGGAAGGGACCAAGACGTGCCGGAGTTCACCAATCTTTTCCATACCCTTCGTACAAAGTTGGGTATCAAGGACTCGGAGCAACATTTGATACTCAAATACGTGGCTGCCTGCACAAGTACATCTAGGAAGAAATACAATTCCTAAACATCCCCTCGCTCGGCGCAGCATACCGATATGCCGTCAAGGTCGAGCAGAAGTTTAAACAAAATAAGCGAGACTTTGGATCTGCGAATCCGAAGCAGGGGAAAGGTGCCCCTAAACCACAAAACAAAGGACAAAGCCAAGGCGGGACAGCCCAAGACAACCAGCCGAAGCCACAAGCAAAGAACAGCGCCGCGAAGCCGAAAAAGGACACTGGAAAATGGTGCGAGTTCCATAAGAGCTCCACTCACAACACAAGTGAGTGTCGGGCCAAGCAGTCACTGGTGGCTGAGCTAAAGGTTTCAGAATCAGATGCATGTTCTGACTCTGAGTCAGAACCCGATAAGGGGTATGAAAAAGGGAAGCAGATCATTGATGCGGATCCCAGCGCCACTGTTGCTACCGCAAAGATCCAGAAAAATGAACCCTAAGATCCAGAGGAGGAGGAGCGTCTCTTCCACTCCCAGATGTGGGTAAAGGGCTCCCCGATACAGTTCATTGTTGATAGCGGGAGTCAAAAGAACCTCATTTCGGCAGAGGTCGTGAAGCGGTTGGGCTTACCGACCACAGCACATCCACAACCATACACCATTGGGTGGCTTCACCAAGGACGAGATCTTCGCGTGAGCTAGCAGTGTCGCCTTCCATACAACATCAAGCCCTTCACAGATGAGGTATTGTGTGACATTGCTCCCCTTGAAGTTTGTGATGTATTACTAGGACAACCATACTTGTGGAAGCGACATGCTGTGTATGAATCAAGGCCCCGTGCTGTTATTATTACATTGGGAAATAAGTTGTTCAGGATACCAGAGGTAGCACCACCTGCTGCCCTCTCTTTGATTACTGCAAAACAATGTAGTAAGATCATTTCCAAAACCAGGAAATTTGTTTTCCTGATGATACGCCCTCAAGGAAAGAAGAAGACAGTGGCCGCGGCCTCCAAACGGGGCCCCTCTGCACGACAACTACAGATGAAAAAGGTTGTGGAGGAGTACGAGGACATCTTCACCTCCCCGGCAGGGGTTCCTCTGCACTGTCAAGTCAAGCACTCCATCGATCTGACCCCAGGTGCGCCGCTACCCAATGGACCGATTTATCGTCGCTTCGTTCTGGAGAACGATGAAATCAAGAGGCAGATTCAGGAGCTCCTGCAGAAAGGTCACATCCATCCGAGTTCATCGCCCTGTGGGAGCCCGATCGTGTTGGTACAGAAGAAGGATGGGACGTGGAGACTCTGTATTGACTATTGGGCGCTGAACAAGATCACTGTCCGTAATAGGTACCCGATCCCGCGGATTGATGACCTCCTAGACCAACTAAAGGGGGCGAAATATTTCAGCAAGATCGATCTGAAGTCAGGATATCACCAGGTACCAATCGAACCCTCCGATGTGTGGAAGACTGCCTTCAAATCCAAGGAGGGCCTCTTCGAATGGTTGGTCATGCCTTTCGGATTGACGAATGCTCCTGCAACCTTTATGAGGCTAATGGATGACATCTTGCGGCCATTCACCAACTCCTTTGTAGTAGTATACTTGGATGACATTCTGATCTTCAGCCAGAGTTGGGAAGAGCACCTCCACCACATCCGACAGGTTCTCCAAACACTGCGGCAACACAAGCTATGTGCCAATTTGGAGAAATGCACTTTTGGCATGACCCAGGTTCAGTATCTGGGATACATCATTGATGAACAGGGGGTGCATGTCGATCCGGCCAAGATCCAAGTCATTCGGGATTGGCCCTCTCCAACCACTCTAACAGAGCTCCGCAGCTTTCTAGGTCTTGCCAACTTCTACCGCAGGTTTGTGTTGGGGTTTTCTCATATTTCTTGGCCCTTGAGTCAAGTCACCAAGGGCGGGGCGAAAGCAAAATTCTTTTGGTCTGAATCTCAACAGAAGGCATTCAGGGAATTGAAGGATCACCTCTGCACAACACCAGTGCTCGCGTTACCAAATTTACAACAACCATTTGAGGTCGAGACAGATGCCTCTGACTATGCTATTGGGGCAGTCCTTACTCAACATGGACATCCAGTGGCATATCACAGTGAAACACTTTCAGACACAGTCCGGAAGTACCCCACTTATGATAAAGAGATGTATTCCATTGTACAGGCCTGCCGACAATGGAAGCATTACATTCTGGGGAAGGAAACGGTCATCCACACAGACCACCGACCTCTGCAGTTCATACAGACCCAAGGGAAATTGCAGAATGATCGCCATCAGAAGTGGTCTACATACCTGCAACAGTTTCACTTGAATATCAAGTATAAAAAGGGCAGCACCAATAATGTTGCAGATTGCCTCAGTCGGCCACCGATCATGGCGCTGACCACCGTGCTCAACTCTTGTGGGCACGAGACTGCTGATTGGCCACTTCTCTACAAAAGTGACCCAAAATTCGGCCACACATACCGGACACTCTTGGAAGGTCGACATGTTGCAGATTTTCACCTGCAGGACGCCCTATTATGCCACCTCGGTCACCTTTGTGTTCCTTCAAGTGAGCGTGCCAAGATGATTTGGGAAGCACACTACAGTCGGGCTGCTGGGCATTTCGGGGTCGAGAAAACAGTGGCAGTACTGCAAAATTATTTCTATTGGCCAAATCTTCGACAGGATGTTGGGAAGTACATCCGATCATGTACTGCCTGTGCCATTGCCAAACCGACCATTAAGAAGCACGGCCTCTATACCCCGTTGCCTACCCCTAGTCGACCTTGGGAATCCATCTCCATGGATTACATGTCAAGCCTTCCTTCCACTAAGCATGGAAATGACTGTGTTTTTGTGGTCGTCGACAGGTTCTCGAAGATGGCCATTATGATGGCCTGCAAGAAGAATATCACAGCAGAAGCCACTGCTAAACTCTTCTTTGAGCGAGTGTGGGTGCACTTTGGGATCCCACAGTCTATCATCTCAAATCGGGACAGTCGGTTTCTCAGCACATTTTGGTCCAGTCTCTGGTCAATGCTGGACACCAAACTCACGAAGTCCACAGCCTTCCATCCTCAAACTGATGGCCAGACAGAGGTTGTCAACAGGATGATTGTGCACATTCTGCGCATGTATAACTCAAAGCATCCACGCACATGGGACGAGAGCCTCCCCTATGTTCAGCACAGCTACAACCGAGCTCTTCACAGCTCCACTGGCCATAGCCCTTTTCAGGTGGGTTTGGGATTCCAGTCACTATGCCCCATTGATGTGGCCATGCCCCTTGCAGCTACTCACATGAATTCAGCTCATGTCCAGTCCGAAACAGATAAGGCCACTAGCTTCATTGAGCGCATCCAACATATTCGCCAGCAGGTCCATGACATTCTTGAGAAATCAAATGCCAAGTACAAGCAGCGACATGACCAACACCGGGTGCCACACAAGTTTCAGGTGGGCGACAAAGTCTGGTCGCATTTGCAAAAGGAATGCCTTACTGGAGCCTATCGGAAATTGAGACCACTCCGATATGGTCCTTACACCATTACTAAGGCGATGGGAGACAATGCATTTGAGCTCAGCATTCCCCCATTCCTTGGCCTGCACCCAGTGTTCAATGTGGACCGCCTTCGGCCATACTATCCACCATTGCTAGACACATCCGACATTGCAGAACAGCTCAAACCCACAGAATTAAATCCAGATTGCATGGAACAAGCTGCAACTGATCGGATCATGGGCACACACATTAAGAACACTCGCCAACAGAATATCCAACTGTATCGAGTTGTCAAAGCAGGCCAACTCCTTCAGCAGGGCAAGTGGCTCACCAGGGAACAAGTTCAGCAGAAGTTTCCTCATCTCATGGAGGAGCTCAATGCAATGGGGACCATTGCTTCCTAAGGGGGGAGGAATGATCCAGGTGGATATTGGTGGCCACCTGCCAAGTCCACCTGGACCCCCACCATTGTCTTTCTCAGCATTTTCAGTTTCCTTAATTGTAGCACAACTTACTATTTTTAGCAATTTTTCGGGTCCTGAACTTCCGGAGCCGTTTTGAGGCCCTAAACGACGTTTTTTGGGGAATCCAGGGGCAACATGGGTCCATGGAATGATAGTGCCCGGATAGATCTTTCTAATGAACTATTGTACGCGTCAAACGGAGATCATATGCCAAAGTTACGACCCCGGGAAGTTGGTGTACCAATTTACCCCCAAACGGGGCCCACAGTTTGGCGTTTCATCTCCTAGGGTTAGGTTTTGGAATGTTAAGGGTTTTCCATTATTTCTCAACAATAAATAGGCCTTCGAGCCTCATTGTAACACAGTTCAGAGGCATGTAGCCACCACATCTCTTCTCAGAGATAAGCTACCATCGCCCTAGCTGGTTTATTTCCATTTCTGGTTGTAAGCATATTTCAGTATTTTCCATTAATGAAATGAAGTATTATTTCTGCTGCATCTTTATGTATATGGTTATCTCTGTAATTTGTTGCGTTCCTGTTTAAATCCGGATCAATAAGCCTCAACCTCTGATTTGCAATTGCCGATGTGACATCATCACTGCCACGTGGCACTTCCTGAGTGGTGACATGTTTCACCCATATATGCCCTCTTTGGACCCTTGAAAATTCCAGATCTGCATGCAACGTCTCCTCCATACATGCATGTCATGATGATGTCATATGCCACATAGATTTATTGGGACCAATATTATTCTGCCACGTGGCCTTCTAGAGGAGAGAGTAAAGGCCCATCCACCCTTTGTTTTTCGCTAATTTCCTTTGTAAATTGCTTTCGATCTTTCCCGATGATTTGTAATATTGGCATATTCTCCCCATGATTTCTTAAGAGTGGTCGGTTGAATATCGATGATTGCTAATTTGCGACATATTTGTGTTGTTGCGATCACTGATCGCTGATTTCACCCCAAACCTTTGATTTCCTCCTCATTGCCTTGGACCTCTGATCTTCGATATCATTGGTTTACTCTATCATCCCTCACTGTTGTTTTTATAAAACTCCAATTTTGATTTGTGACATGCTCCCAAACCTCCTATATGTTCTTCTTTCTTTCCTTTCAAAAGCAACAAAACCCCTGAACTTCAACTGGCCATATCTTCTGATCCAGAAGTCCATTTTTGGACTTCCACATACCATTGGAAATATCATTCCGATCACTATGAAATGGAGATGGTATGATTTAGCTTTGATAGATTTCGTGTCTTGGAATATGCTTCAAACTTCACTGCTCTTTGGCACTTTGGACAACTGAAAATACATTTTGTAGTGAGTGACAACATTGCCTCCAACTGGGGACAGTGCCTTACTGGAAAGGGGCTAAGAACTTGAAAACTAGTAGCCTTCACCATTGGGCATGGAATTAAAAATATAATGAACTTATACAACCATAAAATCTCCATGAAACTTTATTCATGGAGATTCCTTTCCTCATCAAACTAAAATGCAGAAAAATAAATTCTGCCAACTGGAAAGTAAATTCTCAACTAGTGACCTTATTTACATAAAATTCTTAATTATGGATAGGGCATCAATTCACCTAAGTGAGTTAAACCCTCCAATGACACCAAACCAGCATCAAATTACTGGACCTTATGCCATTGTGCTGTTGGGAGTCAACAACTAAAACAGGCATACACCACTGCCCCCAAACAGATATTCGAGGCTCATTTCTTTTGATCTCCTCCATGAACCTTCTAATTTGGATGTGTTATTGAAAATCATTGACTAAAATAGGCATGCACCATGAAAAATATGCAAACAAAAGTTTTGATACATACCCCAAGGACGACATCTGTTGCTAACTAAGGAATGTTGTCATGTAGTCAGTTGTTGGGTCGTAGAACTGACGAGAGAAAATTGCAGCTGCCTCATTTTCTTGAAAAGTCTGCTAACCAATATCCTCTTGGTTAGGGTAGCCACAAAAATTACTTGGCTCTTTTCCTTTTTCACAAATGGGCCAGGAGGGGGAGGATGACTTCTCTTCTTTGAGGACTTCAGGTTTAAAGCAATTTGGATCTAAAGGACCCTTCCCCTTGTTAGCTGGTCTGGGAGGCTCTTCGAAGGAAGTGCCTTTATTTTGGTCGTGTCCCCTTGATCACATTCTAGATGATTGAAGAACATGTCTCTTTTTCAGCTGAGGTATCATGAAATAAAAGAAAAGCTTGCAGCAATCATCCATCTCATCATCATTTAGCGTTGCATAAAGATCATGCTCCTCTTCTTCATGCATCCTAACTTCTTGTTCTTCATCAGAGAAAGAGGAATACTGTTGTCGAAGGTTTATACCTTCTAACTCTAGTTTTATTAGTCTATATAAGGATTTATTTATTAAGTCACCCATCACTTCTATCATCTCTTCCATGTCTTGATAATGTAGTTGCCATAGTGTTTACAATTAATATTTAGACAGTGGAGTCACCAGGGTGTTTATAATGAAATTCAGACAGTGGAGTCATCAAGGTGAGAGATCTTAAACCCACACTTCCCTTGGTCACCTAACAGAGGGAATGTAAATATTTATTGTACCTAGGGAAAAATATACTAATCTATTCCCCGACAATGGCACCAGAAAGATGTTGTTGCTTTTTCAAGCAACTGTAGCACAAGTGCATCAGGAGATATAGAAAGCTTCCTAGAGACAACCTCTGGGTTGATTTTAAAACAGTTCCTAGGAAATATTAGATAGAGGAGTGGATTTGAGATTATCTTAGGGATTATGTTGCACTCCAATTGTCACGAAGTTTCAAAAAGAGAATAAAAGGGGCTTGGTTCAATAACCCTTCATCAAGGTAGACTCAAGCCAATACAAGTAGTAAATAGGCCTTACTTCTTAACTACTTAGGAGCTTGGTTAGATTTTCCATTTTTCAAGAAGCTCTTGGATCTTGAACTTTATTTCCTCATTTTCTAAAAGAGAATGACGATAGACTAGCACATTGGGCAAAAGAGCATTGCAATGTATATCAATTGAATGCTTGAATTGATAGTGTAGAGGTACCCTAGTGGGTGACAAGAAGTTTTCTTAGTACTCTTCCACGATATTGTCCACTTGATTTTACTGCATGGAGAGGCCCTTTGTGGAGGTCATGGATGTGACCACAAACTTTTACTCACTTTGAGATCAAATAAGGAAGAAGAAAAAATTCTCGGTTTAGGAGATGACCTTCTTACTTTCTTAGCGAATATCAAAGAAATGGAGGTAGCCATAGCTACCTTTATTATCTTGTATAGTTATCTTCCCTAAGTAAGAATTAAATTGCAAGGTTTATACTCATTTACAACATTCAAATTTCACAAGTATAGTTGGCCTAAAATAACATCACAAACTTCAACAGGGGAAATATCACACAATACCTCATCCTTAAAGGGCTTGATGTCATAGGCTAGGTGACAATGTTGGATGACATGGATATTTCACCCTTAGCAAAGCCACTCGATGGTGTATGGTAGTGGATGTGGTGTTTTCGATAGGTCCAACTGCTTTATGATCTATGTTTAGATGAGGTTCTTTTGACTTCTGTTATCATTGAGGAAGTGTAGTAGAGCACCCTTCACCCACATATACAAGTGGAAAAGGTAGTCATCTTCATCTAGTTCTTCTAGATCAATTAGATAAGCCTTAGTGGTAGCAACAATGTCACTGAGTTCTGCACCAATGATCTAGTTCCCCTTGCCTAGATCTAATTCAAAGTTGGATCCTACAATTGAAACTAAGGCTTTCATCTTGACCACCAATGACCACTTTGAGAAAAATTCATCAGTGTTATGCTAGGCGCTCTTATGGAATTCAAATAACTTTCTCATGTCTTTCTTTGTCTTCGCATTAACCTTCTTTATTTCCAGCTTAGATGGGTTGTCCTTGGGTGGTCCACCTTGGATCTGTATTTTTTTTTGTGCTTTAAGGCTACCTTTTCCCTGCTTTTAGTGAGATAAATTCACAAATACAAACTCTTTCTTATTCTATTTATATTTATGTTTGATTTTGATAGCATATTGATGCACTAATCCTAGTGAAGAGATGTCTAGAAACTCTATTCTTGTCTAGTTGTATCTATATAAACTGCTATGGTATTTTAGCACCAGGTGTCGCACCGATTCTTTGATACCTAGTTTGGTGCACAAAATATGAAAGATATTTGTGAACTCTGACACTATTTGGTCCCTCTAATGTGATAGTATGTTCCTTCTCATGTAATGGATTTCGTATCTTCTAATAGGGTAATATTGTTCCTTCATAACATCCTTCACAGAGCCCTAAGTGGGTGTCATTACAAACATTGCAGATTCCTTTGTGGCCTTTTGCTCACTGTAAGTCTACCACCAATCCTTAACATGGAGGATGGCTTTAAGGAGTGTAAAGGTTATCTTTTCTCTATTGGAAAAATTGTGGACTGAAAAATACCCTCCCGCTAGATTTAACCATTTGTCTAGAGCATCTACATTTATATGACCTTCGAATATAGGAAAATCAAAACTAATTTATACCTTGAAGGGGGAGGATCCTCCAAAGTGATTGTTTGATAAAGATGTATTGGTTGTCATCATCTGTTTAAGGATCTAGGAAATATCATCCATCATCTCATTCCTTTGTCACGTGAGGGCTTCCTCGAGCCCTAAATTAATAGGAGCTTTTGCTCCTTCGTCTTTTTTGTCTTTTGCCATGGGAGGTTGTTGGGGTCATTGAGTTCAGTCTTGTAAAATTTCAAGTATTTCAAGCCCTAACTCCTTTGACTCTGACCTCATGCACAAAAAAAATAGATAAAGAGCAAGCCTAGACTTGTGAGGAATGAGACAAAATATTGATAATTAAAAAATGTCATAAGTGCATAAAAGAAATAATGTAAAGGAAACCCATATGAAAAGAGTTGAATTATTTTTTAAATGGTAAAAATATCATCAGACTACATCACAAAGAAAAAAATTATGCCTTTATAATAGTGAAGTCCTGCATTTCTATTACTTATGGTGCTTTTTCATCATACATCCAACACGATGGGTTACAAAAGTCATGGGTGAATACCATAAATCAATATGGTAAAAACTAATGAGTATTTATATATCGTAAAAGAAAATTGTATGATTAGATATTTTAATTTTTTTCCACCTCTCAAATACCATGGGTGGATACCATGTAACCAACAACATGGGCTTTTAGTAAACAATTATTGGCTATGGTGATTAGATGGAAAAAGTGGATAGCCACCAATTTGCATTTGGGCCAAAGTAGGTCGAAGATGAAAACCACTTTCTTTGGTGGTTAATCTTATACTCATACTATATCTAAATTTCAAAATATTTGTCACATTACCAAATTTCTTTTTTTTTTAACTCAATAAAATTATGATATTAGTAAATCATCACCATCATCACTATCGTTTGAATTGAATATTATTAATACTTGAAATTGTTAATTTTTTTAATTAATATTAAAAAATATTTTAATTAAAATTTTAAATTATATATATATATATATATAGTAAATAAAATATGTAGCATTATATATGATTAAATATACTGTAATATAAAATATCAAAATTTATAACTCTTTGAAAAATAAAATTTAAGTCAGCAAGGTAAGAAGTATAACTAATGTTATTATTTTTAAAAGTATAACTAATGTTATTATTTTGAAATATAATTTTATTTATTTTTATTTGATAATTAGAAATTTAAATGGAAGAAGTTTTGTTAGATTTAATTAAAGTTTAGGTTGTTTATTTTTAAAATTTTGATTTATTTGATTATAATATAATTTTTTATAAAATTATAAATTTTTATGATTTAAAATAACTTTTTAAATATTTTAAATACATAGAAATATTTTTCAAACATTTTTAAGATTTATATAACTAGAATTTATTAATTCCAACTAATTTCTACTCAATTCTAAAAACATAAACCAAAAAATATAACTGATAAAACCAAAACCCTAATGAATATATGGAAACTACAGTGTATTACAGTGTCCAGTAATTGAATTCCATAACCCAAGATTATTATGGTACAAAGTAAACATTTTTTAAGAGCTCCATTGATTATTAGTCATTATCGTTACCCTGCCAAAACAAGACCACTGCCAGCATAAAGGAATAAGATTATATATGATTAGATGACAAATTGTAATAACTCTGATTTGAGGCAAAATCAATCAATTAACTTTAACTTTACTATTCAATCAATCAATCAGTCAGTGATTTGTAATGTTAAATTTTCAAATTTTACGCTGAAATCTAAAAAAAACATTAGTCACTTAGAGATATTTCCATTTAGATAGCTGTCCAATGTATAATGTCTTATGAAATTTTTAAAAATTCAATAAATATATAACTTTATTGAAATATTATAAATTTTCAAAATTTACCATCAAATTAAATCTACGAAAACATTTCCTATAAGGGGAAATGGGTCCCCTTATAGCTGTCCATTGCGTGATGTCTTATGACTTTGGTAAAACGCTAACACACTCATATCTTTAATACCATCTTTTATTATTTTTGAGTTGGCAGATGCGAAGCAATATTGATAGTTGTGTAACCGTGTCGTCCCATTGGTGCTCAATGCCATGAAGTTACTCAACCTTTGTATCGAATAAGTTAACAAAATAGCTATAACAGCACAGGGCCATCGTCATGGTGTGAAAATATCTTTCCATAATTTCCATAATTTTGTATGAAAGAGATGGGTAAACCTTTTGATATAAATGGAATTGGCATTTGATATTCAATTCAATAAATTATTGGGGAATTGAATTCATAACTTTATATTAAGGATTGTTTTAACAAAACACCTTATTATTTAGACAAGGAATTGAATTGATGACTTCATATCAAAGAGTCATTGTCTATTCAAAACCCTGTGGAGTAATTTTTTTTAATATAAAAGAGATATATATATATATATATTCTTTTACACCAATTAAAATGTAATAGGTAAAGAAGAAATACATATTCTTAGCATTAAACTATCTTAAATTTAGACAATATTTACCAAAAATATTAAACAAAAAGTTATTTTAACAGGCCACATTAATAAAATATTTCAATGTCCACAGTCATTAAAGCATTTAAGTATCAAATAGTTAATATTTAAATATTTTAGTTAGATAGACATTGAAATATTTTATTGACGTCATATATTAAAATAGCCTTTATTGTTAATATTTTGTCAAATGTCACGTGCACATGTATTTTTTCCTTGAATATAAAAACAATTGAAATTTATCTATCCATATATATATATATATATATATATATATATATATATATATATATATATATATATATATATATATATATATATATATATATATATATATATGCCTAAAACACCTCAATCATGAGTTGATGTGTCACGCCCCCAGGCCTGCGGTAGTCTTTCAACCGCTCTTGGCGAGGTGCGGCACGACCGAACACTTTCTTTTCACCAATACTTATGTTCATGGACTATGCCTAACCACTTGTCCTACTTAGTTTGTGTTTCTCAACCAATTATTATTATTCCTTTATACCAATGAACACCCATACACATTCATTATCAACAGCAATTATACATGAAGAACACAATTGCACATTATAAAGGGAGGGGCAACTCCATGAACAATGAGTATGCCCGATATCATTATATTATATAACTTTACAATGTTTACAATGCTTTACAAGTATACTTGGAAACACCAAGTTTCATACTTAGCCGATTTTACAAAGGCCACACCTTCATGTGCCAACTAAAGTTCCTTGCCTGAATTGGGCAAGCGCACCCTCACACGAGCTGCCAACTGCACTCCTCAACCAAACTTCGTTTCAACGATCGGGCGACCTCACCCAAGTCACCCCACGTTTCCTCTTGCACGATGGGTAGGCGACCTACCCAAGTCAGCCTTCACACTTTCGCACGGCAGGCGGGCGACCTCACCCAAGTCCCCGTTCACCACCGCATTTCGTTTGCACGCCGGGCGGGCAACTCACCCGAGTCATCACCCGCACCTTTACCCGAACATCGGGTGCCTTCACCCATGCCCTTCACCCTTCACCAAACCTGCGTGCTATTCTGTGTAGTCTTGCTCGTGAGTTGGGCACATAGAGTTGTGCCTTAACTCAGCCTTCTTTACACTTCTTCGCACCTTCCTTTGATGTAGAGCGAATGACCAAGTTTGAATTGCCCTTCCAAAGCTCCAACGCCTTGTTATATATACGCCTCCATGCATGGTCATGCCACCCATGGCCGACTTGTGTTTCTGTCCAACCGACACCCTTTGTTTGCCTATTTGGTTGGTCAGCTCATCAACCAATGCCCCAAATTACACTCCTTTCCATCGTC
The DNA here is from genome assembly GCA_031772625.1 of Pinus tabuliformis. NCBI lineage: Eukaryota > Viridiplantae > Streptophyta > Pinopsida > Pinales > Pinaceae > Pinus > Pinus tabuliformis. Next base: position 983,147,537 of record CM062820.1, on the reverse strand, counting down.
AGCCCATTTGAGTGAATGCTCAGCTCATTCACTATAATTATGAGACCGCCTTACCACTTTCGCACGCGCTCAAGTGTTCGCTTGGCCTTCCTCCAACTCGTGCACTCAAAAAATGTCACACTTTGCATCTTGGAGGTGATGACTTGGACCGCAGGTCCTTACATCCTCCCCCACTTGAAATCATTGTCGTCCTCGACAATCATGCCACCTTGGTAACCATCTTGTTATCAAGATTTTCATATCCGAACAGTCTTATCCATGATATCAACTCCTCCACATACTGCAAACATCCTTGCAACATATGTAGAACTACTGTCTTTATCATGTCTTGTTCCGGTAACCATCTGTTGCCAAGCTCACCATACCAAGGTATACACCCCACTGGCATGTCGTATCTCGGAAATCATCTCAAACCATGATCATCAACCATCTTGTTGCAATCTCCACATGCTGCTCCCCATCATGGAAGGCTGGCCTTTCCATCTCAAGCTACATGCTTCCTGCAACATCTCGTGTCGACCTCATCATGTGTCGTCCTCGTGTGAACTACTAACATGATACTCCAACCCAATGCTAACACATCTTTGCACACTTCACGACCCCATGTTTGAACTAGTCGGGTGATCAGTCCAACTATCATGCTCAAACCATGAGAATGCACATCCTCATGCCACCATCAGTCGTTTCCCAGAACATCTCATCACATCCTCAACTTGATCAAGAATCCATCTCCATACATGTATAAGCCATGCTCAGGTCCATGAAGTAGTCTCCATCTCATCTGCAACATGCTATCCATGATGTTTGGTGTCAATGTGCTGCATGAAATCAGCCACATCTATCCCAACATCATCAGCCATCTGCAAAACATCCATCTCCTCAAAGTGAAGAGATCCTCTCATCAAACCTGACTCTCGATGTGCCACATCCAAGTCCATGAAGCAACCTCCATCATATCTGTATGTGCCATCCCTCAAGTCTCCCATAGAAACAAGTATACACCTGTCTCATCTATCCATGTGCTGCCCATGATCATAGATCAATCAGTTCCCATGTGTCAAAAGTGGTTGAGTCTCGGCTCAACCCATGCCCAAGTGTTTCCACCAAGGCATCATCAGTGTTGTAACTCCATCCCTCCAAAGTGTCTCATATCGATCCTCCTCCTCAATGCATCAGATCCTCCAAGTCCACCGTATATGAAGTCTCCAAAAGTCACAACAATCTCATGTCATCATGAGCTCCATGAGTCATCTCCAACCAACATCTCAGCAAGCATATAAGTCTTGGCCTAAAGGTCTCTACAAGATGCCTCAAATCTCCATGTAGTAGGAATGCTTCATAGTCTACTCACAACTCCATCCAAGTCCATGGTCTTGTTGTACATAAGTGCACAACCTCTCCATCGGTTCATAAGTAAAACATCTCCATGCCACACCAGCAAATCCACCTGCACAACATCCCTGCGTTGGCACTCCTCATTGGATGCCCATAAGTGACACCTCTACAAGTGCTCCTGCATAATGTCCCTGCATAAGACTACTATTCTCCATGCCTCCAACCTAATGTCCATGACTAAGTTGCCCATGTAGTCCAACCAAGTAGACCCATCACAAAAATCGGTCATCCTCATCCAAGCCTGCAAATCTTCGGTTTAGTGAACTCGGTCACCCAACCATATCATCATCATCAAGAGTCCCTTACATCATAGCTCCCCCACTAAAGGTTTCACCAAGACTTGCTCTTGGTCTCATCCATGAGAAGTCCACCCAAGTATCAATGTACCTCAAGTGTGTGCCCTCCTCCAATCTATCCATGAGTCATGCCAAGCACTTAGCCAATCCTCCATGTGGCTAAAGCATGACCCAATCCCCTGCAATGATCATCATGTTCCTCCCTTGTCACAGGCCTTTGCACCTTCTACCATAAGGTCACAAACAACCCCAACAAGTCCTGCAACAGTCAACAATCCTGGCTTCTCCATACAAGGTCTCATCGTAGACATCCATGGTAAGATCCTCCCTAGCATCAACAAACTGATTTTGCTCTTCCCTGCATATGGTTCATCTACCAAATGCTCAAATGAAACATAGGTGTCACTAGTACTTACATCATCATCATGAGGCTCCTCCATGTGAGTATCCTCATCCATCCATGTTTGCAAACCGCACGACCCTGGTCCAACTTGATCATCCTCAAGTGCATCCTCCCTCATTGTCACATCTACAACATCCTCAGTCAACACGGCTTCCTCTTCCTTGTTAGCACAATCTGCAACTTCATCCTGCTCCATTGTCCAACCAAGTTGAAGAAGTTCGTCTTCAACATTCTTTTCCAAGACTTCAAGTTTATCTCGAATTCGAGGGTTCTCTTCTTTCAACCACTTCAACCTGTATAAGGTAAGCAAGAGCTTCCCTTCGCATTCTTCCAAACCTGCCATGCCTTGTCGTTTAGCTTGGCCCATGCACTAAGCTTCACCTCTGCTAATCCTGTCACGAAGTATTACACTTCTTCTACCATTCACCTAAATCACCCTGATATTCCACCTGTCACCTGCAAAACTTGAACTCCCTTCCAAGTCTTCGGTCTTCGTAGAATCAGCTCCTTGATTTAGTTCACCAGCTTTGATACCACCTGTCACGCCCCCAGGCCTGTGGTAGTCTTTCAACCGCTTTTGGTGAGGTGTGGCACCACCGAACACTTTCTTTTCACCCATACTTATGTTCATGGACTACGCCTAACCACTTGTCTTAGTTTGTGTTTCTCAACAAAGTACTATTATTATTCCTTTATACCAATGAACACCCATACACATTCATTATCAACAACAATTATACATGAAGAACACAATTGCACAGTCTAAAGGGAGGGGCAACTCCCTAAACAATGAGTCTGCCTGATATCAATATATTATACAACTTTACAATGTTTACACTGCTTTACAAGTATACTTGGAAACACCAAGTTTCATACTTAACCGATTTTACAAAGGCCACACCTTCGTGTGCCAACCAAAGTTCCTTGCCCGAGTTGGGCGGGCATGCACTCACACAAGCTGCCAACTGCACTCCTCAAACGAACTTCATTTCAACAGTCGAGTGACCTCACCTGAGTCACCCCGCATTTCCTCTTGCACGACGAGCAGGCGACCTACCCAAGTCACCCTTCACACTTTCGCACGGCAGGCGGGCGACCTCACTCGAGTCTTCACCACCGCATTTCATTTGCACGCCGAGCAGGTGACTCACCCGAGTCATCACCCACGCCTTTACTCGAACGTCGGGCGCCTTCACCCGCGCCCTTCACCCTTCACCAAACCTGTGTGCTATTCCGTGTAGTCTTGCCTATGAGTCGGGCGCATAAATCTGCGCCTTAACTCAGCCTTCTTTACACTTCTTTGCACCTTCCTTTGATGTAGAGCGAATGACCAAGTTCGGGTTGCCCTTCCAAAGCTCCAATGCCTTGTTATATATATGCCTCCACGCATGGTCGTGCCATCCATGGCTGACTTGTGTTTTTGTCCAACCGACGCCCTTCGTTTGCCTATTTGGTTGGTCGACTCATCAACCAACACCCCAAATTACACTCCTTTCCATCGTCGGCCCATTTGAGTGAACTCTCAACTCATTCACTATAAGTATGAGACCGCCTTACCACTTTCGTACGCACTCAAGTGTTCGCTCGGCCTTCCTCCAACTTGTGCGCTCAAAACATGTTGCACTTCACATCTCGGCGGTGATGACTTGGACCGTAGGTCCTTACATGATGTGTCTTGATCATGAATATGGAGTTAAAACATAATATTTAAAAAAATATTAACAATAAAAAAATGTTTAAATGTCTATAGTAAATACAATATTTTTATTTTTAACTTATGTAAAATATTTTTGTATAAAATTTATACAACTTTAGTGGGCCTAATAGTTAAGAACACTTGTTTCCTCCCAAAAAGTCACAGGTTCAAATCTGAAGTGGGGTAGAGTATGTATTCCTTCATAAACTTTAGCAGTCAAATCACTGCACAGAGGTGGGTTCCTTGTCCCACAAACAAGGGGATCTCATATACCTAAGATAAAGATAATTTTGTCTAAGGTGAAGAGAATTGTGTGGTAGTTGTTGTCGTTCTGTATTTTTGAGGTTAAGGGAGTAAACACACAAGACAATATCAAAACCACTTTGGAAGCTGGGATCTATCCCTTTGAGCTTCAGAGAGGGATCTCTTTGAAAAATTTAGCTTTGTTTTATGCGAATTTTAGACTACTTATGACTGTACTAATTGTTTTGATTGAATGGTTTGGTTGATTTAATTGTTATAATTCCATTGGGCTATGAAGTCTAAAGATTAACTGGATTTGCATCAAACTTTGAAGGAGTTTCATAGGGAAATCTAGGTTCCACTAGTTGGATCTTTCGGAATTTTAAATGGATTATGAAATAGAAGAAATACATGGATCCAAATGCTCAGGGGGTGAATTGGGCTAATCTCAAGGAGGAATGTCTTGTTCTGATGGCCAACACACAACAACATGCAGCTTTAATATTGGCGTTGTAGTAAGGTGAAGAGGAGAAAAGGGAGGAGGGAATTCGGTGCATAGGGTTGATTGCAATAATAAATCCTAAGCAATGATGTTCCAATAGAAATATGGAAGGGGAGGAGATGAAAGAGCAGAGAGAGTGCAACGAAAATTAAGGTTTCATACCCTACACCTCATGGGTACATTTATCACCAAACAACATGAGTAAATTTGCACTCATACAGGTACTACAGGTTAATCGAATAACACAAATAAATCTGTCTTATACACAGGTATTGTTTTCTATTTAGCAACCTAGATAAATCCATGAAAGGATGAGACTAACAACTTCATTAGTAACACAATTTCATAGAAAGAAAAACATATATGAAAGGATATTTATAGAGAGGAAAACATACTGCACATTGCTATGATAGGAATTAATAGAATAGTTTAATTAATCCTCTTGTCCCAATCACCAATTCGTTACATTTAGCAAGATATCTCTCAAGTCCTTCATGAACAGGAAAGTAAAACCAAAGTGGAATCACAAAATTTGGACCACTCGGGTACAGAATTCCAGAACCTCTATTAAATGTTTCTTCCCCATATTTATAAGGAGAGGGGGAGATTTGAATTAACAGTTGCAAAATATCTCAGCTAGAGCTCCAATTGACTGATTGAATAGTTGTCTCGGTGTGCAAAATCTTTGTGTCCCATAATGATTACAATCAGGATTTGATTCCCTCCTTTAAAATGAAAGAAATACAGAATCAACAAAAATAAGGAAAATTGAATGATGGTGAGGAAAATATTGTTCTGCGGTTCCTGTGAAGGTCCCTGATCAGGCCACGTCTCTGCCACAATGTATTCCTCTAGCTCATCTATCAATTCCAGTCGCTTTTAAATTAACTGTTTGGCTTCAACACTCTCTGGAGTTGGTAGTGATCGACTGTGTTTGCTTGTCATAGAGTGGAAGCAAAGTTTATCTAGGTAGTCCTTTACATTTATGACTGAGTGGAGCTCCACACTGAGGCATTAAGTCTTCCTTAGTCCCCATACTGATTTACCGATGCACCATGTCTTCATTCAATGCCTCAACTACCGACGCATCTGCATTCAAAGCCCTGTACCATACTATCAAGGCATCGATGTATCAAGACTTTTACTATTAAAGGCATTACAGAACAGCAAGTCTCGATCTCCTTTAGACCCCTTTGGTTTAGCCCCTTTCTGCCTTTCTTCTCACATGACTTGGGGGATGTGACCTGGGGCTTAGCCCTAAGGCACTAGAGACTTTAGACTCTTGTCCAAGGGCCTTTTTCCTTTTATAAAGTGCTTTGTGCCCCTTTCCTTTAATTTTCTCTAGTGACTGCATGCTTAACCAAATATCGGAGCTCAACTACATCGGAGGTTTCCAGTCAGGGTGTCGCAACATGTTTGCGATCTCCGATTGTGATAACCCTTTAGTGCTTAGCCTCCAGCTCGGCCTTTGGTTTTTTATGCCTTTGTGACTGTGAACCAGCCCCCCACATTGGAGCCCCTTTATCGCACTTTCCCATGTGTGCACTGTGTTAAAAAGTGTCGATAAGCCTCAACCTCTGATTTGTGATTTCCGATGTGATGTCATCACTTCCATGTGGAACTTTCTGAGTGGTGACACATGTCGCCTAGATATGCCCTGTTTGGACCCTTGAAAATGTAAGATCTGCATGCCACGTGTCCTCCGTACTGGCACATCATGATGACATCAGACGTCACGTGGATTTATCAAGAACAATAGTATTCCACCACGTGGCCTTCCAGAGCAGAGAGAAAAGGCCCATATACCCTTGGTTTTTCATTAATTTCCTTTGTAAATCACTTTCGGCATTTCCCAGTGATTTGTAATATCAACATATTCTCCCTGCGATTTCTTAAGAGTGGTCTGTTGAATATCGCCAATTATTGATTCGCGACATATTTTTGTTGTTGCGATCGTTTATCGCTGATTTCAACTCAAACCTTCGATTTCCTCATCACTGCATTAGACCTCTAATCTTCAATATCGACGATCGTTGATTGCTAGTTTACTCTATCCTCCCTTGTTGTTGTTTTTAGAAAACTCCGATTGCGATTTGTGACATGCTCCCAAAGCTCCGATATGTTCTTATTTATTTCCTTTCAAAGGAAACAAAACCCCTGAACTTCAACTGGCCATATCTTATGATCCAGAAGTCCATTTTTAGTATTCCACATACTGTTGGAAAGCTTGTTCCGAGAACTATGCAATGGAGAGGGTTTGATGTAGCTTGGAGAGATTTCATGGCTTGGAATATGGCTTCAAAATTCACTTCTCTTTGGCACTTTGGACAACTGAAAACACATTTTGGAGAGAGTGACAATAGACCCAATAGGATGTTATAGTCTGCATCAATGATCATGATTTCTATAGAGACATTCTTGCCGAAAATAGTGATAGAACAATTGCGATATAAGCCAAGGGGATGAGAGGGATGACCATCCCAAGCACAAAGATTGATGGTGGAAGGTGACAAGTGAGGTGAACCAATTTGCTTCCAAACACTAGCATCCATCACACAAGTGGAGGTGCCTTCATCTATGATAAACCACTAAACAATGGTGTTTCTTATGGAGACTCGTATTTGAAATGAAATGAATGAAGGAAGGGTGGGATGTTCTGACTTTTCAATGTCAAAGACAATCATACGATTGACAAAATTATCCACAACACCCAAAGTAAAGAGTAGAGATCTCCATTGGGATAGGAACTTCTGGAGGACTTCTAACATTGACATGGAAACAAGAGACTGTGCCAAGTCATCTACTATGCTATAGCTATGGGTGGCTTTAGCAAAAGCAGCATTTCGACATAATGGACCCTTAGGGATGTTGGGGATAACCTCTACCTTAGGTAGATGGATATGTAACATACCATTTGATGACGACAGAGGCTTAGTGGAAATTTTAGGTTGGGACTCAGTCGTTGACTTAGCAGGTGGCTTGTCATATTGGTGTGATCGAGTCTGAAGGTTGACTTGTTCAGTGTTGACTTCATCAAAATTTATCATAAGAATATGATAATCATTGTGACCAGATGGTGGAGGTGGGGGAGCTGCATGACCTTGTGTAGGTTGAGCAGCTAGATATCCTTGGTGAGGAAAAGGATTGGTAAGCACAATCAGTTGAGATGAAGCAGAAGGAGGAGGAGGAGCTATGGGTTGTTGTCCTCTAGAAGTAGCTGCTTGAGCTTCCCATGTTTGAAGCATATGAGATAAAAGGGGACACTCATGAGTATAATGGCCATATACACCACAACAAGAACAATATTTTTTCATATGAAGAACCTTGTTTTTCTTGGGTTTCCCACCCTATTATTTGCTAGTCGGACTAGGCTGGCTTCCATGAGGTGTGTTAGGTGGAGAACCCTGATTACCTTGGTTACCTTGAGATTCTTAGTTCCGATAACCTTTCCCCTTATTCCTTTTCTTGGGGTTGGGGGAATTGGTTGTGATATGCTGAGCATACACTTGACCTTGTGGAGTAGGTTGTTGTTGTGGCATAGGTGGAGGAGGTATGGGGAGCTGGGGCGCTGGAGTGCTAGGTGATACATACATATAGTAAGAAGATGGGGAAACATTAGGATAGATAGGTGGAGCAACAAATGGCCCTGGCATCTACTAATGTGGATGGGGATATGCATATGACATGTTGGAACCTGGATAAGATTTTCCATGTGAAAAGTTTGAGGGGGGGGGGGGGAATAGGTGTAAGAGGAACTGGTCCCCCCATAAGGTTGACCATAACTCATCGGAGGTGGAGAATATGGTTGAAGTTGAGGGTGTTATCTCAAAATCAGACCCTGGAAGGCTGCTGACCAGGAAGACCTTAAGTAACTATTTCAAACCTACTTTAGGCTGAGGCTTAGCCTCCCCAACCTGAGAGGGCTCTCTCAAAGGATTAATGATATTGATAATGGATTAGATGGGTAACTCTATTAAACAAAATAATCCACTCCACTCTTCCTCCATAGTCTCTATAGTGTAGTTTGACTTCACAAATATATGAGGAAAGCTACCTCGCTTGATCTTCAAAGAATTTAAATTGAAAGCCTATTAATTTGCTTCCCATGTATGAACCCAAACATCATCATGATTGTGAACACTCGGCTCCTTTACGAAGCTTGCAACCTGTGCGTACCAAGACACCTAATGACCTAATGATGAGGATAAGTGGTTGAATTGATAGGCAAAATGTATGGGCTAATAACTGATGATGTAGAAAGATAACAAATTTTGATAAATTAGACAGCTGGATGAGATTTGTTATGGATCAGCACGAATCCCCGATTTCGTAGCGCATAAGAACTTTGAAATAGGATTGACATATGGAGCTTAGGTGTGATGTTAGACCAGTGATGGATGAAAACAGAGTGTTGATATTTATTTAAACATACCAACAAGACTCCTAGGATTTAGACACTAAATTAAACCCGGACTAACACTTAACCTTCACAATCGAACTGATGTGAACAATTTAGAAATTGCTTCTTAAGTGATAACAGTGGCTCCACTTGGGATAGTGTGCTCCTGTAGTACACTAAGAACTTGCAGGTCTAGTGCTTTATCCTCTTATGACAAACAGAAATTTGCTTGACAAGCATCCCCTTTAAGCTTCTTGGGCCTTCACCTCGGGCTTAAGCTTGATGATCACTGTAGGAGAAAGAAATCTATATCTACTGAAAAATGCTCAGTCAACCTTGAGCTTATTTGCATTTTCCCACCTACCTACCCTATCAATTTCAAACTTCTTTCAGCTTAATCAATGTGAAATTTCCAATGTAGCCAATCATTTGTCTTATCTGATACTTGAGTTTTTTGACTGCATCGGAGTTCAGAGCAACTATGATATTGTGATGACCACTGCCACTGAAATTGCCTCTGATCTTCATAGAAAAACTGAAACACTGGAGAGTAAAACTCTTCCATGTATTTAGCTATAGGATCTTGTTGAAGCCCCGAAAATCGGGTTGACAACAAGGGGGATACCTGCCTGGTCCGGACCTTGGTTGGCAGCTCCTTATCCGTTTGGTATAGCGGGTCCGACTGGGGATAATGGGACCAGTTTCCCAATCTATGGGTGTGTGTGTGTGTAGAATTGGATGTTGCTGATCTAACAGTAACTATCTAAGCTATTCTAATTCAAACTTTAATCTAATACTATGCTATTGTAATCTAATAAAAACAACACATCTAATCTATGCTAACCCGGGATGTAACTTTTCTATTATGCGATCTAAAGAGATTTCATATAACAACTGGTAATAAAGATCATTCAATGATTATAAGAAAGGAAATCAATTAAGATGAACTATTTCGCATAAAAAGTTAGGCAAAACAGTTATGAACAGCATATCGCATAATAAGCTATTCATAGATTCAACATAAATAAATAGCTACCACCGTACAAAAGCTCCAAATGGTAACTCAAGCATTCAGGAAATAACATATAAACAACTAAAAACTGTATATCACTTTTATGACTGGTCCTACTCATAAGCTTCAAGCAACAATTATTTATTTCTCCTTGCTCTAACATCTACTAAGAGTACAGAAGTGCAACATCAGTAGCAGATGTCAAATGCAAACATCAACAAATCTTGATCCATTCATTCACCAAAACCTCCTCTGAGGGTGCAAAAGTGCATGTTCTGAGGACAAGATTTTGATAAATTTCTGGACCCTTCTCTAAATGCATGAGAAGGGTTTAAATACTACTTAACTAAATAACTTAATTACACATATTCAGGATACGGTTTAAATGACCGCCCTTTTTCTAAGCAAAATTATTTCTAAAATTAAATCTAATATCTAACTATTTCTGCATTTGCTCCTTAATGTTGCAAGCATTCAATATTTGCCTAGGTAGAGTTGGTTGACTGTCTTCCGCTTTTGATTGAGCTAAGGAAACAGAAATGGCAAGCGCTGGCACTATTTTTTCCCAGCAAAATAGCAAATATACTTGAGAATCATCTCTGGCTATGTGGATTTACTGTGTATGTTCAGTAATAACCCAAATTCCACTTGGTTAACCCTCAAATTGCCTCTGCCTTTTCTTTCTTGCGCTTTCAGGCTTATGAATGACTGAGCAGTTAGGGACTTTGCTTTTTGAGCAATTTTCTCAGTGATGCGCGATTAGCGCTAGGCGCTAATCTCGCATCAAAAACTGCCTCCGTTCTTTGATCAGGGCCTTTCTGGTGCGTTTTTTGCCTTTAGCACCTTTCCTTCACCGGGTATAAGCTTTAAAATTTTGCAAACATACTGCTTTTGCGAGCTTCTAACCTTGAGCGTTGTAAATCACCTGTTGATATCATCATTGTTCAATTACTCATTAAACCATGGCTCTGACTGATAGATCTGTAATGGATAGCTCAGCAGCGCTCTGGAATTTGTGGCTCTGTTACATGCGGTATCCGTTCATGAGGGCATTTTTTATCTGCTTCCGAGCTTTTGGAGCTTTACGTTTTTCCTTAATCGCTCCCTACACATTGCTTCCTATTGTTTTTGTTTTTCATTCCTATAGTTCAGACATAAGGAGAGAGTAATGAAAATTGACAAGAAATCTCTGAGCTCTACGGATGTACAAAAACATTCCACCTGACGTGAACTAACTCTTCGAAAAACACAAAACTGTCTTTCATTAACACTTGGCGTACATTCATTAATTTTCATTAACACGCGTATTCAATTTTTCTTGAATGTTTGAGCCGGGGAAAATCTACGATGGACGATCTCTGCGATTCACATCGCAGCATCGCATCATCGCGTTATCGCAAGATTGCAATTTTCATCGAGATGTGTTATCACAGGGTTGTCCGATCACATTTATCGCAGAATCACAGATTGCTGTTTCACGCGATCGCAAGATTTCCGATCGCAGCATTGCGTTATCGCAAGGTCGCAGATTTTTTACAATTCGTTAAATAGTTATGTGTTGTTTTTGCGATGTTGCGATATGCGATATCTCATATCGACCATCGACGATTTTTTAAAGTTTTCGTTTGTGAGCGTTTCTTAATGCATGCAATGTGATGGATTTCACTTCACACTCTCATGGTTTGTCATTCTACTCACAAGGAAATGTCTTATCTTCTTCGCGCGATGCGATATTTTCTTAAGGAGTATAATAAATGAGTTTTAATTGAATTTTTTGAATTTTTTCTAAGGGTCCCCACTTACCTAGTGTTATTGCTAATACTAAGTAAGGAGGGGGGGTTGTTGGTGGCCACAACAATTGGCGATTCACTTGGAACAACTAGTTATCTCTGTTTTCCTATTGAATTTTTCAAACTTCCAAAACAGAAAATTTTTCAAAAATTAAACTTTGTTATGGACATATAGAGTACATTATGCTTTAAACTGTCAATGATATTTTGTTTCAACCTCTTTTCATTCTAATTATTTGCTTCCTTAGGCTAGTCCTTGTATTTACATCAACCATTACTTGGTCTTGTAAAGATAAAATAAAGTCTCCTCTGTAAACCAGTTTTAAATATGCTCATTTGTCATAGGTAGAGCCTCTGCTGCCAGCAGGAATTTATAGCCTCGACAGGGTTACCTGTTACCCAACAATGATCCTGTATCCTACTTAAGGTGACCTACAACTTTCAAAGAAAAATCCATATTTACACTTATTGCTTTGATTTTCTTTTTATTCTTAAAGAACAATGTCTTGGTTTGGTAGCCAAATTATGACACAGTCACTCACTTGATTCATAACTTTGCTGAACAAGTTGGCTCGTGATGAGACCCCTTGTCTTTTGATTGCAACAATCTTGAGTCATTGCCCTGTTGTAGTAGACAGTATTGGCAAAGTCAGCAAGTTATGATATCTATGATTATGATAAGTCGGCTCGTGATGAGACCTCTTATTCTCAAGATATAGTGTATCCTTGGATTATCCCTCTGAAAGTTGCGATTTTCCTTAGCAGGGAGGAAGTCATTGTTTCCTTAAGATAGCTCTGGACGACAATAATAGAGTTTTTGGAAACAACTGTTCTATAGAGAATCTTCATTTTGTTATTGATACCTTTCATTGTGCTGATATAAAACAATTTCTTCACTAAAGGTTGCTTTCATCAAATTCCTTGAAGTTGAAACTTGTATCATATCTAGGCTAAAGTTTTTAACTGTATCTGTCAATAATAAAGACCAATTTTTCAAAAGATTTGCTATTTATACAAGCGAAAAGCTCAAAATCTGAAAGAGAATTGGTGTCTTTTTCGTAAATACCTAATGTAACCACTCACAACTAGTTTTATTATGAAAAGAAAAACTATTCTACAAAAATAGAAGAATAATCTTCTATGGAAAATATTTCTTGAGAATTTGTCCATTAACAGGCAAAGGATCCCTCCTACCTGCTAAATCCTGTAACACAAATGTTGATGGACCTATGACTTCAACAATCTGAAAAGGACCAAGCCACATCCTTTGAAATTTTGTGTGTTTGCCCTTTTCTTCATGAGCCTTATCCCACTTTAAAACTAAATCTCCCATCTGAAAATCTTTTCTGGTCATTATGTTTGAATCAAAAGAGGATTTTACTAGCGCTTGATGATGAGCATGTGTTTTCTTAGCTTGTTCTCGTTGTTCTTCTAATTTAATTATTTCCATTTGTCTCAGCTGTAAGGAGGAAGTGGGTACTTCATCAATGTATTGTACTAAAGACAAAGAGGGAATGGCTAAGTGAGTTGGAAGAACCACTTCTTTCCCATAAACTAAATTAAAGGGAGAAGTGCCGATTGAAGCTTTTTGCGTTATCCTATCTGCCCATAAAGCATATACCAAAGCTTTGTGCCAATTCTTTTGATTCTGGTCAACTGTTCTTTTAATAATCCTGATTAGGTTTTTATTTGTTGACTCAGCTAACCCATTACCTTGTGGATAGTAATTGGCCGAATATTTAAGTTTGAATCCTCTTTTAAGTGCAAAATTAGTCATTGCATTTCCAGAAAAGTATGATGCATTGTCAAACATTAAAGCAGATGGCAATCCAAACCTAGTGATTATAAATTGATCTATGAACTCAATAATATTTTCAGAATTAGCTATCTTGAGCGGAACTGCTTCTACCCGTTTTGTGAAATAATTTGTTGCCATGAGGATGTATCTATGTTGCTTAGAAGAGTGAGGAACGATCTCACCTATTATGTCCAAGCCCCACTGACTGAAAGGTTGCTCGATGTTTACCGGCTGTAGTGGCAGGGACGACTTCTTTTGTCTCCCAGCAATAGTTTGGCAGACTTGACATCTTCTCACGTAACTGTGCGAGTCTTTGAACAGCGTGGGCCAATAATATCCTGCGCGTAAGATTTTATGTGCAGTAGCATCTCCAGCATAGTGTCCGCCTGCTGGCCCATCGTGGAGTTCCTGCAAAAATTTTTGAGCTTCAGTTTTTTCAAGACACCTAAGAAGAACATAATCATAATTTTTTCTGAAAAGAATATCATTTATGAGCTGATATTGTTTAGCTTTCAATCTTAGAGCTCTTTTCTTAGTATTATCAAGGTGTGAAGGAGCATACCCGTTCTTAAGATAATAAATGATATCATCATATAATGATTCTACATCATTTAGGCTTACCTCACCCATTTTTACCTCTTCCGATGGAGTTTCAGAAATTTGCGATGCTCCGGCCAGCATTTTGCAGAAGCCTTGACCTCTTACAATGTTTGCTAGTTTGATCTCAAGGTCGTATTCTTGTAAGGCAGTAACCCAATTGGCCCTTTTCTCACCCACATCCTTTTGTACTAGAAGATTCCTTACCGCTGGAAACGGTACTATGATCTTAGTATGGGTTTTAAGTAAGAAAGGTTTGAAGTATTTGACTACTTTGAAAACAGCATAAGCCTTTTTCTCCACGTCTGAATAATTGAGTTCAACACCTTATAAATTTGAGCTAAAAAACGCAATTGGAGCTTCCACTTTTTCTTGATTCGCTTGAGTTAGTATTGCGGCATATGATTTATCTGAGGCAAATGTGTATAAAATAAAAGATTCTGAAAAATTCGGGGTTGCTAAAGATGGAGCATTAATAATGGCTTGCTTGATCAGGTTGAATGCTTCATGTTCATCTTGACCCCATTTAAAATTTGAATTCTTTTTAATCATGGTCTGCAAAGGAGACACGATTCGCGAAAAATCTAGAACGAATCTCTTTACAAAATTGATTTGACCAAGGAAAGATTGCATGGCTTTTTTGTTATGAGGTAGGGATATTTCAGAAATTTCTTTGATTCTGTCAGGATTAATGTGAATACCGGAATTTGACACTATGAATCCTAGAAGTTTCCCTTCACTTAATGCGAAAAAAGATTTCTTTGGGTTAAGTGAAATTCCATACCTTAAACATCGTTGAAAGATTTGTTTCAGGTCTTTGAGATGGTCGCTTCGCTTCTTGGAGTACACTGTTATATCATCCAAATAAATTACTACAGATTTATTGACTAAACCTCTGAATGCGATGTCCATGGCTCTCTGAAATGTAGCACCAGCATTAATCAAACCAAATGGCATCTTCTGATATGCATATGTGCCCCATTTAGTTCTGAATGTGGTTTTCAACTGATCATCAGGATGTACCAACACTTGATTGTACCCTGAAAATCCATCCAAGAAAGACATTAGTTCTGAGCCTACCACCGCCTGCAATATTTGCTCCATAGGTGGAAGAGGAAAATTGTCTTTTTGACAGGCTTTGTTAAGATTCCGAAAGTCAATGCAAATCCTAATGTCTCCATTTTTCTTTCTAACGGGTACCATATTGGAGACCCATTTGGAATGTCTGACGGGAAATATTATCCTGGCTTTCAGTAACTTGTTGAGCTCGGTTTTTATCTGATTTTCTAAATTGGGGTGGATCTTTCTCAGTTTTTGTTGGACAGGTTTTTCGTTATCGATCATGGGAATAGTATGCTGGATGATAGAAGTGTCGTATGTTTTCAGCTCATCATAATTCCAGGCAAAAACATTTTTATATTGTCTCAAAAGACGAATATACGCTAGTTTTTCTTCAGGGGCTAGGCCGAGGCCTAGATTAATGTTTTGTGGTTTAGTATCGGTCCCCAGGTTTACTAATTCGTAGTTCAAGGTTGAACTGTAGAGTTTTGAATTTGTAGACCTCTTAAACCGATCTTTCAAATCGTATAAGTCTTCTAACTTAACCACCGACTTCGATATAGCATTATTAGTGCTATTTTGTTGCAATTGTCGATCGTGTTTGTCTTCGTCAATTATTTGATTGGAGTAGGATCCTTCAAATGTGAGGAAATTTACGATATCTGGATCATAATTGAATACTCTCCAATTTGTGATCTTGTTAGGAATGGACGGTCTAAAGATTAATTCTATTGAGAATCTATCTGGACTAAAATCTTCTGAGGGAATAAGCTTAGAAGCTACGTTAGCCAAAAGGTCTGCACTAGCGTTTTGTAGTCTGGGGATTGAAGAAATATTAAATGCTATGAAATGCTCAGTCAGATCTTGTACTAAAGATTGATAGTGTTTTAAGTGACTTGATAAGCAATGTATAGTGTTACATACCTACTTAACCACAATCTCAGAGTCTCCAAAGACTTGAAGATACTTGACATCTAACCCGATTGCCTTGTATAGGCCTTGAACCAAAGCCTCATATTCTGTTGTATTGTTTGTGCAATCAAATTCAAGTCTGCATGTGAGCATGATCTTTTCTCCTTCTGGACTAATCAGAACACATCCTGCTCCTGCTCCTTCGTTAGATCTAGAGCCATCAAAAAATAATTTCCAAAACAAAGATGTATTTACAGGTTTATCTAAAAAATTAATACATTTCGAACTATCAGTTCGAGAAAAATTTTCAACTTGGGACAAAACTGAATTTTCTAAATAAGGTGATGCATGAGCATTGAAATTGCCGAGGAAAGAATCTACCAAGTAATTGTCAATGATACTGTTGTTGTATGCTACCGGTTCATTTTCTCCCTCTAACTCCGTTACTATGTACTTCTGGTGTAGCTCTCGTTCAACTTTTATTTGATTCGGTTTACCATTGTAGGGCAGCCACATGTGCGACCAATCAGTTGCGAAGTATCCATGGAGTTTCTCTGACCAATCCCTGCTAAGGATTAAGCCATAGAATTTTGGGATGTCAGCAACTAGAATGTCAATAACCTGACATACCTTCAGGGTTGGATGACAATCTTATGGTTACTTGATTTAGTTCGCCGATCACTTCGACTTGAGATCGATCGAGCTGAACTATGCGCACTGCGGATTTCTGTGGTTGAACATTTAATTTGGCACATATAGATTTGGGTAAAATATTCAATGAAGCACCGAAATCTACTAAACAATTGTGCACATTTTTATTGAAGATTTCATAGGTGAGGAGAAACGGGGGAGTGTGAGATCTTGATCTTCCTCCAATCAAGGCGATGTCATTTGGATCAATCTTACTGATCGCGTTCGTTAGAGGTCTTCCCATGTTGTGGGAAGCTTGAGAAAGTACAGCTGCAAGCAAAGGTGCAACTGGCACAGCATATAATTCTTTCATCATTATCTTCTGTTGATGTTTCAACTTGCTCAGTTCGTAAAGGGTGATATTAGCCCTAGTATTTTTCATGTCATCAATAATATTGTACTCCATTTCATCCGATACTATTAGTGTTTTTGATGGAGTCGTTTCATCTGCTTGGACTGGGCTAGTTTGAGTCGCTTTGGATGTCGTTTTCTTTGTTGCGACTTTATCTTTTGTTGCAGAGCTCGCGCTCTTTTGCTTAGGGGTAGTTTGGGGAGGATCAAGCTGATTTTTACTTCGTGTGCGAACTGGAAATACTTCTTGATCTTCCTCTTGTGGGAGGATGAAATCCCACATTCCTTGTAATTCCACAACTTCTTCGTCATCGGTCTACCCTTTAGTGGCGATTTCCTCTTCCTCTTCCTCGGATTCAGCATTTGAAATGGCATTGGGTGGCTTTACATTCGTTGAAGGACCTCTTTTAAAAGCTCTATAGGGCTTTTTCAAATAAGTTTCTGCTACTTGCTTTTTTATGTCGACCATCTCATTGGACATGGTCTTTAGAACTTTCTGCAATCCTTCTAAATCAAAAGGATCTTTTGCTTATTTCTTCTTGGAGTCTTCCTTGAAGGTGACTTTTTTGGACTTACATTCCTCTATCGCGGATCTCTTTTCCAGGGCTATTATTCGTTTTTCTACTGCTAACGCCTCTTTCATGTTTTCAACTAAGGTCATTTTATTTGCCCTGTCCATGAAGATGGCTATGTTCGATGGTAGAGCGGTAATATACCATTCACATCGTACTTCTTCGCTGGGCTGAGAAGCAGTAGGAATTTTGTTGAAAATTTTGTTGAACCGTAAATTGAAATCCTTAATAGGCTCTCTAGCTTCGGCTTGAAGATTGGATAGGTCATTGATTAACGTTTTCATTGATCTGTCATCACCAAACTTGGTTAGGAATTGGTCTTGGAAGATATCCCAACTTGTAATGGATCCAGAGGGTAATGAAAAGTACCATGACCTGGCTGTCCCTTGCAGTGTATAGGGAAAAAGTCGAACAACAGCATCTTCATTAGTAACTCCATTGAGATTAATGGAAAGCATGAAGTTGTTTATGTGCTCTTCTGCTAGCATACATGCCTCGGGATTGAATTTGGGCAGCCATTTCTCAGGATGGGCTGGTATTTGACTCAAGGGTGCAGGCATTAAGACTGCCCCAGGTTTGTTCTATGGAGACTGGGCCATCGTTGAACTGCTAACAGAGGAAAGTACAGAAGATGATGCCTGTGGCTGGGAGCATGAGGATACTATGATCGTAGATGATTGAAGAGGGGTTGTGGGAGTTCCAGTGGATGGATGTATGATGATCTGGAGTGGAGGTGTGGATGGTTGACTTCGCGGTGAAGTAGAGATGGCTGATGCGGACGAAAGAGTATCACTGTCAGACTCTTGCGGTGATTTCCTTTCTCTTTTCCTGGTGGGAAGAGGTAATTCGGTTGGTTGAACACCAAAATTTTCACTCTTTAGCCTGGTCAGGGGATGAGCAGGGTTGTACTGCAAAGTCATGCTGCCTTGAGATTTATCAGACCTCTGAGGGGAGATGGAAAATCGCTGAAGTTTGTGAATCAGGGATTCGACTTCAGGAGGTTCAATGGTAGATTGGTCTGAAATATCAGGTTGGGTAGCAGTAGTTGATACTCGAGCGACTTCTGACTCTGGATTTAAATGTAATGGGGAAGTCGAGGGAGATGATGAGGGTGATTTACTCTCAGAATGGTATTCAGATTTGGATTTACTTGCCATTCATAGTTCAGGCCCTCCTTCTAGCGCCAAATATGTTGAAGCCCCGAAAATCGGGTCGACAACAAGGGGGATACCCGCCCAGTCCGACCTTGGTTGGCAGCTCCTTATCTGTTTGGTATAGCGGGTCCGACTGGGGATAATGGGACCAGTTTCCCAATCTATGGGTGTGTGTGTGTGTGTAGAATTAGATGTTGCTGATCTAACAGTAACTATCTAAGCTATTCTAATTCAAACTTTAATCTAATACTATGCTATTGTAATCTAATAAAAACAGCACATCTAATCTATGCTAACCCGAGATGTAACTTTTCTATTATGTGATCTAAAGAGATTTCAGATAACAACTGGTAATAAAGATCATTCAGCGATTATAAGAAAGGAAATCAATTAAGATGAACTATTTCGCATAAAAAGTTAGGCAAAACAGTTATGAACAGCATATCGCATAATAAGCTATTCATACATTAAACATAAATAAATAGCTACCACCGTACAAAAGTGCCAAATGGTAACTCAAGCATTCATGCAATAACATATAAACAACTAAAAACTGTATATCACTTTAACATATAAGTAGAAATGGTCAAGAGATAAAAGTACCATTTATGACTGGTCCTACTCATAAGCTTCAAGCAACAATGATTTATTTCTCCTTGCTCTAACATCTACTAAGAGTACAAAAGTGCAACATCAGTAGCAGATATCAAATGCAAACATCAACAAATCTTGATCCATTCATTCACCAAAACCTCCTCTGAGGGTGCAAAAGTGCATGTTCTGAGGACAAGTTTTTGATAAATTTCTGGACCCTTCTCTAAATGCATGAGAAGGGTTTAAATACTGCTTAACTAAATAACTTAATTACACATATTCAGGATACGGTTTATATGACCGCCCTTTTTCTAAGCAAAATTATTTCTAAAATTAAATCTAATATCTAACTATTTCTGCATTTGCTCGTTAATGTTGCGAGCATTCAATATTTGCCTGGGTAGAGTCGGTTGACTGTCTTCCGCTTTTGATTGCGCTAAGCAAATAGAAATGGCAAGCATTGGCACTATTTTTTCCCAGCAAAATAGCAGATATACTTGAGAATAATCTCTGGCTATGTGGATTTACTGTGTATGTTCAGTAATAACCCAAATTCCACTTGGTTAGCCCTCAAATTGCCTCTTCCTTTGCTTTCTTGCGCTTTCAGGCTTATGAATGACTGAGCAGTTAGGGACTTTGCTTTTTGAGAAATTTTCTCAACGATGCGCGATTAGCGCTAAGCACTAATTGCACATCGAAAACTGCCTCCGTTCTTTGATCAGGGCCTTTCTGGTGCGTTTTTCGCCTTTAGTGCCTTTCCTTCACCGGGTATAAGCTTTAAAATTTTGCAAACATACTGCTTTTGCGAGCTTCTAACCTTGAGCATTTTAAATCACCTATTGATATCAACATTGTTCAATTACTCATTAAACCATGGCTCTGATTGATAGATCTGTAATGGATAGCTCAACAGCGCTCTGGAATTTGCGGCTTTGTTGCATGCGGTATTTGTCATGAGGGAATTTTTTCTCTGCTTCCGAGCTTTTGGAGCTTTACATTTTTCCTTAATCGCTCCCTGCACATTGCTTCCTATTGTTTCTATTTTTCATTCCTATAGTTCAGACATAAGGAGAGAGTAATAAAAATTGACAAGAAAGCTCTGAGCTCTACGGATGTACAAAAACATGCCACCTGACGTGAACTAACTCTTCGAAAAACACAAAACTGTCTTTCATTAACACTTGGTGTACATTCATTAATTTTCGTTAACGCGCGTATTCAATTTTTCTTGAATGTTTGAGTTGGGGAAAATCTGCGATGGACGATCTCTGCGATTCGCATCGCATCATCGCGTTATCGCAAGATCGCAATTTTCATCGAGATGTGTTATCGCAGGGTTGTTTGATCACGTTTATCGCAGAATCGCAGATTGTTGTTTTGCGCGATCGCAAGATCGCCGATCATAACATCGCGTTATCGCAAGTTCGCAGATTTTTTACAATTCGTTAAATAGTTATGTGTTGTTTTTGCGATGTTGCGATATGCGATATCGCATATCGACCATCGACAATTTTTTAAAGTTTTCGTTGGTGAGCGTTTCTTAATGCATGCGATCCGATGGATTTCGCATTGCACTCTCACGGTTTGTCATTCTACTCACAAGGAAATGTCTTATCTTCTTCGCGCGATGCGATATTTTTTTAAGGAGTATAATACATGAGTTTTAATTGAATTTTTTGAATTTTTTCTAAGGGTCCCCACTTACCTAGTGTTATTGCTAATACTAAGTAAGGAGGGGGGGTTGTTGGTGGCCACAACAGATCCCAGAATACATGATCGGCTTGATGATTCTCGTAACTTTCTGGTTGTGCAAACTGATTTTCAATAACAGTGTATTCTTCCTCAATCACGAAAGATAAAGGAAGCAACACCCTCTCCTTGTGTTCTACCATAGAAATCTTTTGAAAAGAATGATCATGACCATGAAGACTATATGATTGAATTTGACCTTGTAAACCTTCAATGTCTTTCTCAATGTCCTTAACAACTTCATCCAAAAATTTCATCTTATCTTCTGTCTTGAACTCAAATGATTTTAGATAAGAAGACAAGGTCAAAGAAAAATTTCATCTATTTCTTCTGTTGACACCTAATCTTCATGATTGGGAATTTTATGTAAATAAATAAATTGGGAAGGTGAACAGTCATCGGGAGATGAACTGAACAATCACTCCCTATTGTATATAACAATGGGTTACCTATGGAATATACACGAATCAGTTTTTCTGAGTTTTCTGCCAAACTGGAGTTACTCCTGGCCTGACATGGTATCAGAGCCAGCTCCTTTTTTAAGCCTTTATGTTTTTGTAACTCCTGGTTGCTCCACTACTCCCCATATAATTCAGCAACTGATTACCTGCGTTCTGTCTGCCATCCCTGCGCTCGCTGTACCTGCGCTCTCTGTCTGACATTCATCTGACATGGTGTCATATGTTTGAACGATGGACGTTTCATATGTTTGAACGTTGAATGCTTGTGTTACAGTGTGTGGGGTCTCGGAATTGGATGCCTGTACACGCAGTGTGTGTACCAACCAGCACCATTTGCCTAATTTGAATGATATTTGCCTCAGGAGGTGTCAAAAGCACTGCCTTAGGCTTCGTTCTGGTTCTTTCTATTAGCCCCTCTTTTTGTGCTTGAGGAGTCGTATTTCTGGTATTCAACTCGCTGCTACTTAGCCACCAGCGTTCACGGATTCTCCTATATCCGTTTGCACTGCCCAGCTACCCAAACATTTACGCTATGGTCTTTGCTCTGGTTTTCACTGCCCATACATACAGTTACGCTGCCTGATTGTGAACGCTGTCTGATACTTTCAATACCATTGAACGCTGCCTGATTGTGAACGCTGTCTGATATTTTCAATACCATTGAACGCTGCCTGATTTGTGAACGCTGTCTGACATTTTCAATACCATTGAACGCTGCCTGACATGGTATCACAGTCGTTCTGTATTTATGTAAAACTCTTCACTGCCGTTAACCCTGAATGAATGCTTTAATGGTATTATGATTTTATTATGTCAATATCGTAATGATAAAAATATCGATTCGAGATACTTTCCCCAACTGAACTGCGAAGTCAGGAGGCTCTTGATGATGTCGTGCACCTCACTCTGTTTATGTGAAGTTGTCAAGGCTAAACGTTTGCACAAGTCAAATTCCTACTAATTTCTGCATCATATTAATCCCATTGTGATTATTTTCATATCTTATTATTTTGGTCAAGGTCTTTCAACTTTGATATTAACGATTAAAAGGTTGGAATATGTGCGAAAGCGGCTCAGTTTTGATAAGCACATATCAGAGCGCATTGTTGGTTTTGATAAGCACAAATGAGAGGGCATTGTTAGCTTTTATAAGGAGTTTGTGAAGAAGGGACTTTTCTGGCTTGTCTACACATCATTTGTTTCAGAAGATTATAGTTTTTGAGACTTGGAGATGCTGATGAAAGGGTTTAAACTTGCCACATTTTTTTTTTGAGTCTTCCCTGCGATTCGAACCTCTGACGTCTGAGCTATTTTTCTCCGACGGCATTACATTTCTTCAATATTTGCGTCCAAGGACGAGCAGTGTCGAAGGTTGGTTGGTAGCTTAAAAGGAGTCATCCAGCTTCATCGGCAGAACACAGTCTTATTTAAAAAAAAAAATCATCAGCCTTTGATTTGAATGCCTGTAGTATTGCGCAGTCTTGTTTAAAAAAAAATCATTCAAAGCATTTGTGGAGGTGAATAGTAGTATTGCATAGTTTTTTTTTATCATTTGAATGGTAATGCTGCGTTGAAGCATTAAAGTGATATGTAATATTGAAGTGATATGTACATAATATTTCAATGAAATGCTGATGCTTCTATCAAATATTAGAGGGATTTGAAGAAAATATAGTGCATAAGGCTGTAACGTAAGGAAATTTTTTTTTTTATCAGCAGAAGTTATTTATCAGCAGAAGTTTTTTTATCAGCAGAAGTATTTTTTACAGAATGCATTCAATCATCTCTATGGTAGGAATAGTTCTCACTGGCAAGGAGAACTATCCTGAATGGTCTCGGATGATAAAACACACCCTCATCTTCAATGAGTTGTGGAAAGGAGTGTGTGTCGGAGAAGGAGACAATGACCCAGTGCAGCCTACATCAGACAAAGAGCTCGTCATTTGGGAAAACAAGAACAGCAAAGCCTATGCATTAATCGCAGCATCTGTAAATGAAGAAGTAAGTCGTCATATTTCATCATATTCAACTGCCTTTGAAGCTTTACAAAAGCTGAAAGAACTCTATGACTCACATTCTGCACTTGAAGTTGTTCAGCTCATGATTAAACTCTTCACTCTTGAACTGAAAAATAATGATCCTCTTGCTCTTGCATCTGAAGTAAAGTCTATAATGCATGATATTAAATCCACTAAGGTTGAGCTGGATATCCCTCTTATTGCTTTTCTCAAGGCACTCTATCCTACCTACTCCAATTATCTTGAGTCTTTACAAGCAAATGGAAATCTTAAAGATATAACCTTTGACTCTCTTGTGAAAAAGTTTGCTAAAAGAGAGAAAGCCTTTGGAAAGAAGACAGCTCCTAAATCTTCTGAAGAGACTGTGTGTCTTGCTCATAAATAAAAGCATCCTGCTCAAGATTCTACAAGAGGAAGAGGTGGACGAAGAGGAAGAGGAAGATACTTCAGAGGCAGGGAGGGCAGACATTCTCAAAGAGAAAAGGCAGATTTGCATTGCATTCGCTGCAAACGAAATGGATCACATGTTGCTTCTACATGCAAGCTACCATGGGACAAAATTGAGCAGAAAAGAAACCAGCAGAAAGGTAAAACTGATGATACAGACAAAGGTAAAGCACCTGAATCCACTCATTATATTGAGGCACAATGTAACATTGGAGTAAATGAAGATTTGTTTAATGCTTCACTTGCTTCTTCGAAAAATGATTGGTTGCTTGATTCAGGAGCAACCTGTCATATGACTCATAGAAAAGATTTTTTTGAAGATTTCACTGACAATGTTGATGGAGCAGTATACTTTGCAGATCAGTCAAAAATCAAGCCATCAGGGCTTGGCACAATCAGGCTTAAACTGCTTGGTCTTCCAGACTTTCTTCTGGATCATGTTCTATATCTCCCACAGCTCAAGAGAAACTTGTTGTTCTTGGTCCACATCCGCCAGCAAGGTCACTCCATTCATATGTTTGATGGCAAGCTTGAGGTAAGAAAAGCATCTGACCACTCACTTGTCATGAGGGGAATAGAAGAAGAAAGGCTTCTCAAACTGCAAGGAACCTCTGCTCATGCACAACATTTCTCATATATTTCTCATCATGAAGAAGGTACACATCCATCAAGTTTATTATGGCATGCTAGATTTGGACATTTAAACTATGACAGTCTCCGCTTATTGAAGAAAAATGGTGTTCTTGGTTTGCCTACAATTCCTAGGAAACATAAGCAATGTGATGCTTGCATTCTAGGAAAGCATAGCAAACAGTCCTTTCATGATTCACATTCAAGAGCACATAGGAAGCTTGAACTCATTCATTCAGATTTATGTGGTCCAATGCCTGTTCCTTCTGCAAATGGAAATAAATATATCATGACATTTATTGATGATTACACCAGAATGTGTTGGGTTTATTTATTGAAGAACAAATCTGATGCTTTTCAAACATTCAAGAATTTTCATAAATGGACTGAAAATGATGCACAATCTCATATTGGGTCTATTCGCACTGATAATGGAAAAGAATATACATCAAATGAATTTGAAAACTATCTTCGCCAACATGGGATCAAACATCAAACAACTGTGCCTTATAATCCCCAACAGAATGGTGTAGCTGAAAGAATGAATAGAACAATCTTGAATATGGTACGATCCATGCTTTTCTTCAAAAATGTAAAGATAATGTTTTGGGCTGATGCTGTTCTATGTGCTGCATATATAAAGAATAGATGTCCATCTAATGCTATAAGAAACAAGACTCCTTATGAATTGTGGTATGGACATGTTCCTTCGGTAAAACATCTCAGGATCTTTGGTTCCACCTGTTATGCTTTGATACCAAAGGTACATAGAAACAAACTTGGTGCTAGAAGTCGTAAGTGTATCTTCCTGGGGTATTCAAACACCTCTAAAGCATACCACCTCTATGATGAAGTAAATAAAAAGTTTGTTGTATCTAGAGATGTCATTTTTCTTGAATCATCCAAATCTGACAATGTTGTTGAGCGGCAACTTGATCGCTTGGATAGATTCGCAAAAATGAAATCATTTCAAGAATTTGATAATCAGATTCCACATCTTGAAGGGGGATTCCTATACTAGATCAACATGTGGAATCTTCTTCTAAAGAACAATCTCCCCTGCATGAAACTCCAACAACAGATGATGCTTTAAGTGATGTAATTGATAGAATTGGGAGACTCAATCTTGATTCAGTCCCAACTCAATCAACAGAGCAGCCTGGACCATCTCAAAAAGGTCCCCCAAAATGGCTGACAAAGACACTTGAAAGTGTTCATCCTGATGAAATTGGAAAAACAGGAACCAGAAATTCAAACCGACAAAATGGAGGTGATGTAGATGACTCTAATTCACTTGTTGATATGGATGTTACTTATGATTGTGAATTGAACTTGTCTACAGATTTTGAACCAACTTCCTTCAAAGAAGCTGCTTCTCATGATGAATGGAAAGAAGCGATGCAAAAGGAGTATGATGCTCTCATAAAGAATGGCACTTGGAAGCTGGTTGATCCTCCATTTGGAACCAAACTAATTGGCTGCAAGTGGGTCTACAAGAACAAGTACAAAGCTAATGGCTCACTTGACAAGCACAAAGCTAGGCTTGTGGCAAAAGGTTTTGCATAGAAGGAAGGGGTCGATTATGAGGAAACTTTTTCCCCCACAGCAAAATGGGCCACCATCCGGACACTCTTTGCACTAGCAGCTCAGAACGGTTGGAAAGTCCATCAAATGGATGTAAAAACTGCATTCTTGAATGGAGATCTAAAAGAGAATGTTTTTATGTCCCAGCCTGAAGGATTTGCTGTGAAAGGACATGAACATAAAGTATGCAAACTTGTGAAGTCCTTGTATGGCCTCAAACAAGCACCGCGAGCCTGGTATGAAAAACTAACTGAGCATCTTCTGAAACTCAACTTCAATCATTTTGATCTTGATGATGCAACTTTGTTTGTCAAGAAAGTTGGCAAAACAGTTTTGTATCTTGTGGTATATGTAGATGATCTTTTAATGACAGGGAACAATGAAAGCTACATTGCATCCATAAAGAAGGAATTGGGGAAAAGTTTTGAAATGACTGATTTGGGCTATGTTCATTACTATCTTGGCATTGAAGTAACCCAACATCCAAAATCGATATTTATTTCTCAAAATAAATACATTGGAGATTTGTTAAACAGATTTGGCATGACATAATGAAATCCTCTTTCTACTCCAATGGAACAAAACTTAAAGCTCACATCTATTGAAGGAAAGGAATTTGACGATGCAACAAAGTATAGACAGCTTATAGGAAGTCTCATCTACCTCACTACTACCAGACCAGACATTTCATTTGTTGTTGGAATCCTCTCCAGGTTTATGCAAAAGCCTTGTGAGGGACATTGGTCTGCTGCAAAAAGAGTTCTAAGGTACTTGAAGGGAACTCAATACCTTGGAATCAAGTATACACAGGTGGACGACTTCAACTTGATTGGATACTCTGATTCAAACTTCGATGGAGACAAAGAAACTGGGGTATCTACTTCAGGATATGCTATGAGTCTTGGATCAGGAGGTGTCTCATGGAGATCACGCAAACAATCAGTTCCAGCAGATTCCACAACAGAAGCAGAATACGTGGCAGTAGCTGAAGCAACGAAAGAAATTGTGTGGCTCAGGAAAATTCTTGAAGATTTGCAGGTAAAACAAGTACAATCAACTCCACTCATGATTGATAACACCTCTGCAATAAAGTTGGATAAGAACCCAAAGTTCCATGATCGAACAAAGCATATCGATACTAAATATCATCTCATTCGACATCATGTTGAGGCCAAAACAATCCATCTCCGTCATTGTTCCACAAATGAGAAAATTGCAGACATCTTCACCAAAGCACTTGGAAAGGAAAATCTTGAATGATTTAGAATGATGCTTGGACTCACCAACATCCCTTTAGATTAAGGGGGGTAATGTTGACACCTAATCTTCATGATTGGGAATTTTATGTAAATAAATAAATTGGGAAGGTGAACAGTCATCGGGAGATGAACTGAACAATCACTCCCTATTGTATATAACAATGGGTTACCTATGGAATATACACGAATCAGTTTTTCTGAGTTTTCTGCCAAACTGGAGTTACTCCTAGCCTGACATCTTCATTAATACGATCAGCATTCCATTGTTTGAAACCTTGAATTGAAGGAGAGTTTGCCACCAAATCTGATCTATCTATCCATTTCTCCAAAAACATAAGCCAAAAGTCTTCAAATGACTTAATAGATTTAGCAGGAAAGCCTTCAATCCACTGTTTACATTTCCCTTGAAATGAATCATAGAACAACATAGTGCAAACATCCTCATGTTTGACTCTAAGAAGCTCGGTAAAATCACAAAAAATTTGATATATGCTTCAAAGTTAAACTCAAATCTTCTCCATTGAATTTTGGACCATTCCTTAGAAAATATGTATCCTTGGGAAAATGATTTGGGAAACCATGAATTCCTGAAAAATTTATGCATGCATACCTTGAAATAAGAATGGTAGCATCTGAGTTCTTCATAACTCAAGTGGAATCACCATGAATCTATGAATTTCGAATTCTTCAACAATGGAGTCGCCAAGGTAGTTTGCAGCCTCGAAAAGTCTTCTGAGCTCCTGCTACCTTCAGAAGTTCAGTCTCTTGTTTTCGGGAATGAATAATCTTCAGGCTCCCGGCAGACACACCAAAATGTTATCTCAAAATCAGACCCTAGAAGGCTACTGACCAAGAAGACCTTAAGTAACTATTTCAAACCTACTTTAGGCTGAGGCTTAGCCTCCCCAACCTGAGAGGGCTCTCTCAAAGGATTAATGATTTTTGATTATGATTAAGATGGCTAACTCTTGTGAAACAAAAGTAAAAATGTGAGTGGTGGAAACATAATTAGAAAGTATCCATTGGGCTTATGGAGTCATATATGCTTCAGTATTGATAGTAAGGTTAGCTCTACATAGAAGTCAGGGCATTTAGAAGTCAAGGCATTTAGAACTCAATGCATGTAGAAAACACCAGAAATACAAAGGACCGACACAGTTTATGAATGCATGAAGGAAATTAGAGCATTGTTAGTGATTTCTAAGTAATCATACATTCATACCACTGAATATAACAGGAAGAGAACAATACAAGACATTCCAAGCATCAAATTCCTTCTGATTCTTGAGAAGCAAAGCCAAAGTATTGTATTACTAAAAAAGAGTCTTTTACATAAAGCCAAATATCAGAGCTTTTCTCAATAAATTTCCAACCCCAAGTACATTGCTCTTTCTCCTATATATAGAATTCTTTACAAAGCTGAGATTCCTCCTCCAACATGAGTGGAACTCGAATTCTGCTTGCTATGACACCTATTCAAACTTTAACTAGCTATTAAATACAACAACTGCTAACTGGAAGTTTTAGAAACCTAAGACAATTAGGAGTCTCACTCCACATCATGCTGATAATAGAATTTATTACAATAAAAACTCGTTCTCTAATAAGTGGTTCCCTTCAGTTTAACTTTGATGGATGTTTAAAACTCCTTGCTGGCCCTTAATGTCTCATCTCCTTTACTTCTCCTGCAAAGTAGGATACTGCCCCTGTCTTTCTGCTTTTGGTTTCCTCGAGGATATTTGAAACCAATTAACCATGTTGTTCTTCTTTGATTACACAAAAGTGTATTGGAGTGCCACGTTCTTGATGTGATGTAGACCTTGCCAATGCACGTGTATGAGGATAAAACCTATTTAATTCTGCCTGAAGTATGATGAACAATACTTGGCTGTGATCAGTTTTATGACAAATGGATTATGGTTTATATATGCTTTTCCTTTGCTCATTTTGTCCTTGCTAAATGCTTGTCTTGTGTAAATGATCCTTCTTTAGAAACTTCTTTTCGAAAAGGTTTCCCTTCTGTCCCTCAAAATTGGTCAACTTCATCAAAATATGTAGCTACAACAGTTTCGTAGGGTGCTACAAAACTGTTGTGCATTAGGCATTATCTTCAGCAGTTTCGTAGCGTGCTACGAAACTGCTGTGTAATCACAAAAACATAGTTTAAATGCCAAAATTCTACTGTCTTGAGCCCCTTTGTATTGAAATGTCCTTTTCAACTACCCTGAAGCTATTCAAAACTTAATGGAGATGCATCATTCTTCAAGAAAAACTGCAACAAGGTGAATCATCAAAATTTGGGACATAACCTTACTATGTGATCTTTGATTTGCCTCTTCATATTTTGTGATTCAAACTCTAACACCTTTGAACATAGTTTAACTGCTTTCTTGAAGTCTTTTAATTTAAGACAACATGCTGCATGATTCGGGTTACAAAATACTTTCAAAACCTTTGATTGCTTTTTTCCTCAGCATTGAAGGAACTGTTGTGCTCAATATATTTTGCAGCGTTCTCATATTTCTTTGCAGCTCGCTAGTACTTTCCAACCTTGAACAGAGAATTTCCTCGCTGCTTATTCCATTTAGAGGCCTCTATTTTCTCTGTTGTATCCATAACCCACGATTCTTTTTCCTTAGTAAATGATATCATTTCCACCTCATAGATGAGAGTTGAACTCTGGGTTTCAATATTTCCAAAACCATATTCAGGTCCTATTGTAATCAGGGAAATCTCCCTTGTCTTCATGGTTTCCATTGCCTCCGAAATAGCTAGACAAAAGTGTCCATCATTGACATAAAAATCCACGCCTTCTTCTGTGGATTTTGCCACGAGTATTCCATCCTCAAGCTTTGCTTCATATTTCACAGTCACGTCATCTAGGTCTTTGGGTCTTTCATATTTTTCTCCTTCAGATATTATTTGTTTGAGAATTCCTCCATCATTTCATACATCAACAGTCTTAGTTCACGAAAGTAATTCCACATCAAATTGGAGGGTGACATTGGGAGGTATAGTGGGTTGCACGCCAGAAGAACCATATGCCAATTCTGGAGGTATTGTGAATAGTGCGCATTCTCCTTTCTTCATGGTAACAATGCCTTGGTCCCATCCTTTGATAACTTGGCCTTGGCTCTCCTCTGTCTCTCGAGGAATCGAATTTGGTACCATCTAGTAAAGTCCCACTGTAATGCATTGTTACTTCGTCTCCATTTTCTGGTGTTTCCCACCTTGTGCCAATCTTCTGTCTCTATAGAGTTAGCCATCAAAATCAATCATATAGTCTTCATGGTCATGATCATTCTTTTCAAAAGGTTTCTATGTCAGAACACAAGGAGAGGGTTGCTTCCTTTCTCTTTCATGATTGAGGAAGAATACATTGTTATTGAAGATCAGTTTGCACAACCAGAAAGTTATGAGAATCATCAAGCTAATCAGGTATTCTGGGATCCTATAGCTAAATACATGGAAGAGTTTTACTCTCCAGTGTTTCAGTTTTTCTATGAAGATCAGAGGCAATTTCAGTGGCAGTGGTCATCACAATATCATAGTTGCTCTGAACTCCAATGCAGTCAAAAAACTCAAATATAAGATAAGACAAATGATTGGCTACATTGGAAATTTCACATTGATTGAGCTGAAAGAAGTTTGAAATTGATAGGGTAGGTAGGTAGGAAAATGCAAATAAGCTCAAGGTTGACTGAGCATTTTTCAGTAGATATAGATTTCTTTCTCCTACAGTGATCATCAAGCTTAAGCCCGAGGTGAAGGCCCAAGAAGCTTAAAGGGGATGCTTGTCAAGCAAATTTCCGTTTGTCATAAGAGGATAAAGCAGTAGACCTGCAAGTTCTTAGTGTACTACAGGAGCAGATTATCCCAAGTGGAGCCATTGTTATCACTTAAGAAGAAATTTCTAAATTGTTCACATCAGTTCGATTTTAAAGGTTAAGTGTTAGTCCGGCTTTAATTTTTCGATGTTTGCTTTAGTGTCTAAATCCTAGGAGTCTTGTTGGTATGTTTAAATAAAGATCAACACTCCGTTTTCATCCATCATTGGTCTAACATCACACCTAAGCTCCATATGTCAATCCTATTTCAAAGTTCTTATGCGCTATGAAATCAGGGATTCGTGCTGATCCATAGCAAATCTCATCCAGCTGTAAAATTTATCAAAATCTGTTATCTTTCGACATCATCAGTTATTAGCCCATACATTTTTCTTGTCAATTCAACTACTTATCCTCATCATTAGGTCATTAGGTGTCTTGGTACGCATAGGTTGCAAGCTTCGTAAAGGAGCCGAGTGTTCACAATCATGATGATGTTTGGGTTCATACATGGGAAGCAAATTAATAGGCTTTCAATTTAAATTATTTGAATATCAAGCGAGGCAGCTTTCCTCATATATTTGTGAAGTCAAACTACACTATAGACACTACGGAGGTAGAGCGGATTTCTGTTGATCATGTTGCACACCTAAAACCCTCAGATGGAGGCTTAGCTGCTATTCAATTGTCTGCACATCTAACCGGAATTCACAGTGCCATAAAAATGATTAACAACCGTATTAGAGTTCTTTATCATTTCTTGTCAGCAATGCAAAGAGCTAGCTATCATTAATCTCAGTTTGGTAGGCAGGAGCATTTTCAAATTCAGCTATGATTCGGTGGTTTTTGTCCAGTCTAGCGTTGTTCCCTCGACGGACTGCTAGCCACCTTCACTTGCAGCCATGCATGCTCCTGTTCTCGTTTTGAATGACATTATAAAGCGAGAGACTGGAAATAGGGTTCGCCATGCAAATATTCAAGCATCAAAGGCTGTTGCAGATATTATTCGAACCACATTAGGTTCTTGTTATATGATGAAGATGTTACTTGATGCAGGAGGAGGTATCGTGGCTACAAATGATGGTAATGCTATCTTGCGGGAGTTGGATTTGGCACATCCAACTACAAAGTCGATGATTGAAATTCCATACGAAAATTCTTTGCTTCGGCAAGTTTCCAGTCTTCTAAGAAGGTTGCCTGCCATAGAATCCCCAAAGTTTCAAGATAACAGCTCGGGTTTGAAGAAAAAAAAAAAACTTCTGAAGATTGGCACAAGGTGGGAAATGATAGAAAATGGAGACGAAGTAACAGTGCATTACATTGGGACTTTACTAGATGGTACCAAATTCGATTCCTTGAGAGACAGAGGAGAGCCAAGGCCAAGTTATCAAAGGATGGGACCAAGGCATTGTTACCATGAAGAAAGGAGAATGTGCACTATTCACAATACCTCCAGAATTGGCATATGGTTCTTCTGGCGTATGACCCACTATACCTCCCAATGTCACCCTCCAATTTGATGTGGAATTACTTTCATGAACTAAGATTGTTGATGTATGAAATGATGGAGGCATTCTCAAACGAATAATATCTGAAGGAGAAAAATATGAAAGACCCAAATACCCAGATGACGTGACTGTGAAATATGAAGCAAAGCTTGAGGATGGAATACTCATGGCAAAATCCCTAGAAGAAGGCATGGAGTTTTATGTCAATGATAGACACTTTTGTCTAGCTATTGCGAAGGCAGTGGAAACCATGAAGATAGGGGAGATTGCCCTGATTACAATAGGACCTGAATATGGTTTTGGAAATATTGAAACCCAGAGAGATCTGGCTGTAATTCCACCAAATTCAACTCTC
Source organism: Pinus tabuliformis (assembly GCA_031772625.1). Classification (NCBI taxonomy): domain Eukaryota; kingdom Viridiplantae; phylum Streptophyta; class Pinopsida; order Pinales; family Pinaceae; genus Pinus; species Pinus tabuliformis. The sequence goes on along the minus strand of CM062820.1, from coordinate 983,114,236 downwards.
ATCTATGAGGTGGAAATGATATCATTTACTAAGGAAAAAGAATCGTGGGATATGGATACAACAGAGAAAATAGAGGCCTCTAAACGGAAGAAGGAGTGAGGAAATTCTCTATTCAAGGTTGGAAAGTTCCAGCGAGCTGCAAAGAAATATGAGAAGGCTGCAAAATATATTGAGCACGATAGTTCCTTCAGTGCTGAGGAAAAAAAGAAATCAAAGGTTTTGAAAGTATTGCGTAACCCAAATCATGCAACATGCTGTCTTAAATTGAAAGACTTCAATAAAGTAGTTAAACTATGTTCAAAGGTGTTAGAGTTTGAATCACAAAATATGAAGAGGCAAATCGAAGATCACACAGTAAGGTTATGTCCCAAATTTTGATGATTCACCTTGTTACAGTTTTTCCTGAAGAATGATGCATCTCCATTCAGTTTTGAATAGCTTCAAGGCAGTTGAAAAGGACATTTCAATACAAAGAGGCTCAAGACAGTCGAATTTTGGCATTTAAACTGTGTTTTTGTGATTACACAGCAGTTTCGTAGCGCACTACGAAATTGCTGTAGCTACATATTTTGATGAAGTTGACCAATTTTGAGGGACAAAAGGGAAACCTTTTCGAAAAGAAGTTTCTAAAGAAGGATCATTTACATAAGACAAGCATTCAGCAAGGACAAAACGAGCAAAGGAAAAGCATATATAAACCATAATCCATTTTTCATAAAACTTATCACAGCTAAGTATTGTTCATCATACTTCAGGCAGAATTAAACAGGTTTTATCCTCATACACGTGCATGGGCAAGGTCTACAGCACATCAAGAACGTGGCACTCCAATACACTTTTGTGTAATCAAAGAAGAACAACATGGTTAATTGGTTTCAACTATCCTCGAGGAAACCAAAAGTAGAAAAACAGGGGCAGTATCCTACTTTGCAGGAGCAGTAAAGGAGATGGGACATTAAGGGCCAGCAAGGAGTTTTAAACATCCATCAAAGTTAAACTGAAGGGAACCACTTGTCAGAGAACGAATTTTTATTGTAATAAATGCTATTATCAGCATTATGTGGAGTGAGACTCCTAATTGTCTTAGGTTTCTAAAACTTCTAGTTAGCAGTTGTTGTATTTAATAGTTAGTTAAAGTTTGAATAGGTGTCATAGCAAGCAGAATTCGAGTTCCCCTCATGCTGGAGGAGGAATCTCAACTTTGTAAAGAATTCTATATATAGGAGAAAGAGCAATGTACTTGGGGTTGGAAATTTATTGAGAAAAGCTCTGATATTTGGCTTTATGTAAAAGACTCTGTTTTTAGTAATATAGTACTTTGGATTTGCTTCTCAGGAATTAGAAGGAATTTGATGCTTGGAATGTCTTGTATTGTTCTCTTCTTGTTATATTCATTGGTATGAATGTGTGATTACTTAGAAATCACTAACAGTGCTCTAATTTCCTTCATGCATTCGTAAACTGTGTTGGTCCTTTGTATTTCTGGTGTTTTCTACATGCATTGAGTTCTAAATGCCCTGACTTCTATGTAGAGCTAACCTTACTGTCAATACTGAAGCATATCTGACTCCATAAGCCCAATGGATACTTTCTAATTGTGTTTCCACCACTCACATTTTTACCTTTGTTTCACAAGAGTTAGCCATCTTAATCATAATCAAAAATCATTAATCCTTTGAGAGAGCCCTCTTAGGTTGGGGAGGCTAAGCCTCAGCCTAAACTAGGTTTGAAATAGTTACTTAAGGTCTTCCTGGTCAGCAGCCTTCCAGGATCTGATTTTGAGATAACAGAGGGTATGAAATGGATCCAATGATATCGTCATCGACATGAAATTCCCCTAGTGCATTAGCAACACCAAGTTAAGGCAGTTTGGGAATAACAATATAAACATAACCTAACTGGGCGTAGACTAGGTCAAATTTCAAGGCTACTTGTGGCACATCTTCTTTAGATTGAGGGAAGTGAGAAGCGACATATTTAGAAATGGGGGCCAAAAGCAATCTAAGAAACTAATCCATATAGACACGACATTCAAATTCAAGAGCTTTACATATGCTCCTCCTTCTACGTCATTCTTGAACATGGTTAGATAAGTGAGTGGCAAAAGTTTGACGGAAAGAAGTCAATAGTCCGATACCAGTGTCATAATGGAGAGGTAACTAGAAATATGATAGAAATTATCTGGCAAGAGTCGTGAAAGTGGAATGAGAAGCTTTGGGTTGATTGACATATGACTTAGCAACAACTATAGTAAGAGTGCATTGGAAAAGGCAGAGACGAATGGAGTCTTCTATGATCAAATTAGGTGAACACCACATATGGAATGAGCAAACATGATTAGTAAGATATTCTCTAGGATTACCTTCAAACTTGGGGATGTCAGAAGGAAGATTGATAGGCATAGCTGGCCAATTGGGGTCATGGAGAAGAGGGCTGTTGATGAGCTCGGTGAAATTAGGGAGACTCAAACCAACCATAAAAGGAAGCAATGGAGTAGAAGTTACCATACCGGTGGAGGTTCCGATCGTGGGGTTACCCTGGTTAGTACCACCTTGGTTTCCACCTTGGTTTCCCGTACCTGCATTGGTACCTGACACGGTGACTATACGGGGTTGAGAAGATGCGAAATCAAAGAAATAACTGGAAGAATCAGTAGAACCAGAGTCAAAATGAGGACTTAATGGAGGATTGGGAGGATGGAATCTAACTCAATGAGGATGAGTAATATGTCCTAACAGAAACTCAAGGCGAACTCCTCAAATACTCCATGAAGGGGGCACAATGATGTCAAGACAATGATGAATCTAAGGACTAAAGGGTGATGATAGTATAAAAAGAGCAACAAATAGCAAGAAAACATTAACTATATTAATGATGTTACTCTAATACGAGCAAGAACATCCTATCAAAGAAAAATACCTCGAGCCTATAGGTGGTCTAAATCCTCAAATAATCCTAGATCTACTATTTCAAATGGCCTTCCAAAGAACTTCTTACTTGATGGATTTTGAAACCCTTTAAGCAAAGCTATCCAGAGAAAGGTAGGGTAGAGAACCAACTACCTCCCACAACGAGTCCTATAGGGTGTTTTCCTAGGATTGGTTACTACAGCTACCTTCATCCCATGGGGGTGGTCGAGTCTTGAGCTTCTTGGTGATCAACCACCGCACGAGATTCCTTGCCATAGGTTGGGTAGCCCCAAGGAGAACCAATCACATGATGACCTAACCTAACACCCTTTGAATCGGGTTTCTGATGCACTCCGAATTTGGACCGTGGGATGGTGAAGGATTTTAAGCTCCCTTATATGTCCACTTCTATGTCTCAATGTAAGTGATTGATGGGTGTTATTGGAAGTCTATCGCACCGATCCTACACAAATTATTTGGCCCTGGCACCTAAGTGGGCTTAATATATATATATATATGTTAAATTATTAAGGTGTAGTGTTTCAAGTCTTGGCTTGGAGGTATTAACATAGCTCATGTTCACTTAAGGTGTGTGTGTGTGTGTTTGATAATGATGTGTCAAGGGGATTAGTTAACTGAGCATGTTTTATGATGCCATGTGCTGCTAAAAATAAAGTGCTGAAATTTTGTAAATAATGCTGAAAATGATAGAAAATAAAAAGTCAATCAAGCACATAAAGCCCCACCCAAAAAGGCTATCAAGCAGCTAAACAAGAGAAGGAAAACAAGCTACTCAAAGACACATAAAATGCCTAAAATATTTAATGTCAAAAGGATTGAGATATAGAGGCACTAATCTGCTATAAATGGTGTAGACACATAGCAAAAATAAGAGGTGACAAATGTTATAAATGATAGGTATGAAGCTCCAAAACCTAGGATGCTCAAGGGGATCCTAAGGGGGAGAGGAAAGACCCAAACTATACAGGGAGAAAACATGAAATAAACCTATCCAAAAGTGTTATAAAGTAATACATCAAACTCTGAAAATTAATGGCTGGAAATGTTGAAACCCTAGACTCCTCACCAAGCCAATGTCTTCCTAAAAAGGTGGAGATATACTCTAAACCCTAGGGGGGTTTTTCCTTCCTCAAAGAGAAAAATTAAGAGAATCTAGGCCTAGGGGAGACTAAAATAGAGATAAGAAATCCTTCCTAGTCCACACACAACCCTCTCAGTAAGTCTGGTTTTTTTTGAAAAATTTTCGGGAAATATCGAAAACGCAGGTATTGACCTGGAAACAATGGAAAACACAGATAACTAGCCAAAAACTGCGATATGGAATGTAGATACGGGGCTAAAAATTGTGTTTAGCTCCCGGGACTCATGGTTGGAAAATCTCGCACAAATTTTGTCGTCTCCTGCTTGGCTGGTACCTGTGACCTGCGGAAAGAACCAAAAAACCTGTAGAATCCAAAAAATTGACAAAAAAGGAAAGAAAAATAAAAATAAAAATTGAGAGGCTATAAATAGATGTAGAAAACTTTGAAATTTATTGAAACTTCAGTCACCCAGGAATTACATTACTACACCAATGGAGTTTTCATTTGTTAGTATGAAATTTCTTGGAATGTGTACCAAAAATACTTCACTTAAGTCACTAGTGACAAGACCCTAAGAACAATTTGTGGTTCCTTACACTTTAGATCTACAATAATAAAACGAGAAAAATCTGCAACAAAAATACATATGTGATCCAAAACAACAAAGAACAATCAATATCCAATGTAATAACCTAATATGGAAAGGCTTTTAAATGAATAATAATATTTATTGATAACACCTGGTGAAGGAGATATACAAAAAGGATATGCAAATCCCCCTCTGTGGGACAGGTCCTTTAATACCCTTCATGCTTCAGTGATCGATTCTCTCTCTCTTAATATGTGAAAAACCCCAAAAATAGTGTGTAGAACCCAAGTGGGAGCTCAAATGAAAGAAGACGATAATGGTGACGATGATAATGATCATAGTGAAGAATGGATGAAAAACCCTCTTATTTATAACAAAGTATTGGGTTGATCTCGAAAATGGAAAATAACAAAATAATATTGACCAAATCACAATCTAACCATTAGGAATACTTTATTATATCTTTTGGAGAGGGAAAAGATATTCAAAATGGTTAAATATCTTTATTTAGAAATAATTAACAAATAAAATGATTTATTAATTATTTCGTGAGGATTAAGAATGGTGTGAAATTGAAATAATTATTAAATAGCTTACAAAAGATTTTTCGGCGAAAATCACATGAAATATCATTTGCTAACGCGTTTCGAACCAACCAGTGTGGTTCATCGTAAGGACAAGTTGAAGAAACAGATCCAGCTTAGCATGTTAAATAGACCGAGCAGAGCCTCCAATGGCTAGTTTGACCAACCGCTAATATTGACTAATGGACCGAGATCAAAACATTTTATTTTATTTTATTTATTATTTATTTTTATTGTTATTTTTATTTATTATTATTAGTTATTTTTATTATTTTTATTTTTATTTGTATTTTATTTATTTATTTATTTTATTTTATTGTTATTTATTATTATTATTATTATTTATTATTTATTTATTATTTTATTATTTTATTTATTTATTTATTTTATTTTATTTTTATTTATTTATTTATTTAGTTATTTTTATTTTTATTTTTAGTTATAGTTAGTTTATCTTTATTTATTTATTATTTATTTTTATTGTTATTTATTTTATTTATTATTATTATTATTATTATTATTATTATTATTATTTTATATTTTTATTTGTATTTTTATTTATTATTATTTATTATTATTTATTATTTTATTTATTTATTATTATTTTTATTATTTATTTATTATTTATTATTTATTATTTTTATTTGTATTTTTTTTATTTTATTTATTTATTTATTTTATTGTTATTTTATTATTTTTTTTTTATTATTTATTTATTTATTATTTTATTTATTTATTATTATTTTTATTTTTTAGTTATTTTTATTCACATTTAATTTATTCATAGAAGTGGTCCTTTGCAACTAATTTCCTTTTAAATAATAATTAACCTATAATTTTTAACTATTTATTAATAAACTATTATCACTAATTTAAATTATTTATTGGTCTCCTATATAACTTAGCTCCTTTTTATTATTAAAAATGTTTTGATCCCGGTCCATTAGTCGATATTAGCGGTTGGTGAAACTAGCCGTTGGAGGCTCTGCTCGGTCTATTTAACATGCTAAGCTGGATCTGTTTCTTCAACTTGTCATGACGATGAACCACACTGGTTGGTTCGAAACGCGTCGGCAAATGATATTTCATGTGATTTTCGCCGAAAAATCTTTTGTATACTTGATATGGATCACAGAAGCCTCGACTCTACTATTAAATAGCTATTTAACAATTATTAAAAAATAGAATTAAAGAATAATAAATAAATAGTGATTTATTTAATTATTCATAGGTGATTTAGTCAAATGTGACAATGAATAATTATCAAACAATGATTGAATAATTATTCGTAGAGAAAATTAAATAAAGAAAGATTTATTCAATTATTATGATGGAGTTTTTTAAATTTTAATAAGAAATAATTTAATAAAAATAGTTTACTAAATTATTTCCCTTGGTAAAAGTGACTTTACTATGGTAAAATTAATCCTACATAGTGTATTTCGATCCACTTGGTTAAAAATAACTAGATAATCATTTTTGGTGATAACAATTTAAACATGGATTAATATGGTAATATAATTTCCATCATTTTTATATTATAAATCCGCATAATAACACATTTTTCCCTTAAAGATTTAAAAGTAATGTGATAATTTCTTTCCATTTTGATGTTTAATTGTTTACGACATAAATATATATACTCATTCAAATTTCCCCTACTATCTAGAACATATTACATAAATACATCTATCCAAATAAATTAATAATAAACAATAAATATCTTTAGATAGTTTTTACGAATTTACAAAAAATAATTCACAACTATGTTTACCTTTCCTATAATATATCACTATAATAACATTTTATCATATCATATTAATGGTTATTCTATTTTTGCAATATCTTTCCTTCTTATAATTTACTACTTTTGAATGATAAAATATATATATATATTTCAACATTTGTTATATTTATTATTAATGTGATTTTTTTGGTTAAATACCCAATGACAATGATTTTTTTAATAACTAAGTATTTTTGGCTAATAAAATACAGCTCTAATTATAAATATAAAACATCGGGAGAACAAAGTTGTTTTTTATTTTCTATTTTGACCTCCGATTTTGTAATGTATGTAAAATTGGTTTTTTTTAAAAGGAATACACAAAATATAGTTTTAAATTATTGTTTTTCTTTTTTAATAAATAATAATTAATATTTTAAAATTGTTTTATTTAAATAAATTTAATTCTAATAAAATACTATTTTTAGATAATTAATATTTTAAAATTATTTTATTTAAATAAATATAAATTTCATAAAATAAAATAATAAATTATTATTCTTAAATAAACATAAAATTTGAACATATAAAAAATTCTAAAAAAATATGATCATATAGGAAAACCATTATAAATATTATGTTTTAACATATTTAAAAAAATATTTAAATTAAATTGAATTATCATATTATTAATATAGCTTTTATAATATAAAATATATTTATATACAAAAATCCAATTTTATTAATAATTAAATTTATTTATTGTATTGGAGAAATATTTTTGAATTCATATTATTATAGAATATGTAGAAATAAAGAAAGAAAGAAATTATTTTAATGTTCATGAGGCTAAATATAGTTTATGGGACAAATTGTTTTTCCATCGGATTCTCATATTCAACTTTTCTCGTGAAGCCTCATAGTAAACGCTTCCAGCTTATCGACAAATCCCTCACTGATATGTTATTCCACGAGCTAGCTGCCAGAATATCTCCATAACTTTCCTTGATGCCTTTGAATACCTCACATTCTAAAATGAAATGTTTTTTTGTTTCCACTTTTTTGGAAGAGCCAAAAATACATACTTTTTCTTCTTACACTTCTTTTGGCCTTTTCCAACACCTTGTTTCACAATGGAGTTGACAAGAATTAGTCTTCAACTGAGCAATAAGAATTTTGGCTCTCCAAGAAATATTGGCTCCTATGTACACTTTTTGTTTATGATTATGAGTGGGATTAAACTCTTCAATATAATACTTTTTCTTTCTTCCTAGCTCCTTATCCCAACTACGTTTGTGGAGCTTATCCATAACAAAAGTGTTTATCTCTTTACTGTTTGTGGGGCACGTATTCAAGAAAATAACCCATTTATTAAACCATTTGTTATTTTTCCACATCCAAGTCTTCTTCCTTTTACACAATATGTCATTAAAGAGAACCTTAGGCTATCTTCCCTATTCTATCTGCTCATTTTTTTTAAATACCTTTTGAATCGCACCATAGAAATTGCTTCAATAAGAGAAGCCTCCATTTCACTTAACAAGATAGCATAAGTAACTGTGCTTTTAATTTTGATTTTTTTGTAATCAATCGCTTCAGAATTTTCTCAATTTGTTTCCACTGTATGTCAAATGTACTGTTGGCCCACATTTCACAATAGTAGAGAATCACTAAAAGACCAAAAAGAGTTTGAGTGGTTTTCTAGTCCCATAACTCTACCTCTCTACACCTATTTTGAAAAGAAAAGAAATGTTTTTCAAGCCCCCAAAGTTTTTTTTTTCTATAACCATCCTAGCTTAGATTTATGTTGAAGTCAATTCCGAGGTATATGTAACCCACAACATCTTCCAAAGTGCTTGCTTCAAAGTAGAACTTATGCTAGTGATCCTTTCTTTTGTTAGATTAAACCACTACTTTCATTTTTCTAATATTGAATTGTGTCCCCACCCTTCTACAAAAATGATTAAGGGAAAGTAAGTGTTCTTGCAAACCAAGAGTAGATTTAACAATCAGAATAAGGTCATCTGCATACAAAAGAAGCCTTATAACAAACTCACCCAAATGGATATCGTCAACCCCTTGCGAATTTATCCACTCTTCAATCTTGTCGATATATAAACGAAAAAGGGTAGGAGACAATGGAAAATCTTGCTTAACCCTGAAATCACTTATAAAACTTTCAGAAATTCTTGCTTAAGTTCTAATTTTTACTTTCACCTCTTCATACAACCTATGAAAAACTACTCTCAAATGCCTGGGAACCCCAAGTTCCATTGAAAATGCAATAATAAAATCCTAATTTATTTTTTCCTTGAATTAAATTGGGAATAAAATTCTAATTCCACATCACATGACAACTTGTATTATTTAACTAAGTTAATTTGACTTAGTTGGCTCAATTAATTCGAGTTAAGAGTATAACTTGAGTCATGTAGAGTGTCTACTACTTTGTAGGAGCCTTGGTTGAGTTTATTTTGAGTGGTAATTAATTAATTTAGTTTCACTGAGTTAAAGTCAGTTAAACTAGTTACAGATCTGAGAGTTACCCAGTTGAGATAGGAGCTCAGGGACATTTGTTGGGATAGGGTCCCTAGGGTCAAGATTTATTAGTTTAATCAAATTTTGATGAGGATTTTGTAAAGAATGTGAAGACTTCGTGAAATATGGAAGTGGAGCACGCGGTTAAGTATGATTCAAAGGGCCTTTAGCCCCTTGAATGGGTAGGTGACAAGATGGTTTTGAGACTCACCCATAGGCTGCAGACCATGGTTTTGTAATAGAAAGGCTATAAATGTTTGAGTTATAGCGAGTCTATGAGGATAAATTTCTAATAGAGAATCATTGTAAGGGCAAGGTGCTAAGGCAGGAAAGGTATCTTTCCTGTACTTAGGTGAAAGGGGAAGGCTCCTACAGCTAAGTGCGCGAAGACCTTGGAAAGTCTGCAGTTGAGTGCGCGGGCCCTATAGCTGGGTGTGCAGGGAGAATAAGTCTGTATCTAAATGTTTACATCTTAATAAACATTGTTTTGAACCGAATCTGTGCATCTATGCCTTGTTTATTTACTACTATTCAAGTTTATGTTTTTTCACTCTATGATATATTTTATGTGAATTAAAGATTTATTTCTACACGAAACATATAGATTTGTAACATTTCTGCTTAATAAGTATAATTAATCATCTTTGCAGAGCTGGGAAGGTTGTTATATAAATTTGTTGTAGTTAACTGCTCAGGAAGGATAGATCTATGCGAGGGTAGATCTAGGTCATAAGGGCTTTAGAATATAAGGTTGATTGCACAAAAGTAGTGATTCTGTGTCTTTTATGCCTTCTAAGCATGATTGTTTACCTTCGTGAAGACCTGAAGTTCAGTTGGATAGAGTTGCAGGCTTGGATAGAGGGAAGGTATAAATATGCACAAAGGCAGATCTGAGCTATAAGGGCTTCATAATACACATCACACGGTCTCTAGATGCAGAAACCTAGTTCTAGCATCCCCTAAAACTGCTTTAGGTGAGACTGTAGCCTACGCTACGTAGGTTGTTGCCGAAAGGGCCAGTAGTGAGGGTTTTGTTGGTTGGTGTGAATAAATTTAAACCTGGGTCAGGCTCCCTTAATCCAAAAAAATATTCCGTTGTCAAGACAGAGATCTATCTAAGAGATGTGTGATGTCGAATAAGTGGTTTCCTATGAAGAAAGAGATCGAGAAGTGGATTGACAAAAAAGTGCAAGCATTTGTGTCTCAAAAGAACATGAGCCTAAATTTGATCCAAATTTAAACAGGAATGCAACAAAATACAGAGATAACCATATACAAAAAGATGCAACATAAATAATACTTCATTCCATTAATGTAAAAGACTGAAATATGCTTGCAAATAGAAATGGAAATAAACCAGCTAGGGCGATGGTAGCTTATCTTTGAGAAGAGATGTGGCGGCTACATGCCTCTGAACTTTGTTACAATGAGGCTCGAAGGCCTATTTATTGTTGAGAAACAATGGAAAACCCTTAACATCCCAAAACCTAACCCTAGAAGATGAAACGCCAAATTGTGGGCCACGTTTTGGGTAAGTTGGTACATCAACTTCCTGGGGTCGTAACTTTGGCACCTGATCTTTGTTTGACGTGTACAATAGCTCGTTAGAAAGATCTATCCAAGCACTACAACTTTGGGAAGAGCAACATGGGTGGGCCCATGTTTCTCCCAGATTTCCCAAAAAACATCGTTTAGGGCCTCAAAATGGATCTGGAAGTTCAAGACCCAAAAAACTACTAAAAATAGTAAATTATGCTACAATTACGGAAACTAAAAAACTGAAAGAGATAGTTGTGGGGGTCCAAGTGGGATAGGTTGGTGGCCAACAACATCCACCTGGATCATTCCTCCCCCCTTAGGAAGCAATGGTCCCCATTATGCTGAGTTCCTACATTTGCTGAACTTGGTCCCTTGTGAGCTATTTTGCAATCTCGGATGTGTCCAGTAATGACGGGAAGCATGGTCGAGGGCGGTACACATTGAACACTCAGTGCAATCGAATGAATGGGGGAATGCTATGCTCCAAATCATTGTTTCTCGTAGCCTTGGTACTGGTGTAAGGACCATGTCGGAGTGGTCTGAGCTTCTGATGGGCTCTTGTAAGGCGTTCTTTCTACAGATGCAACCAAACTTTGTTGCCCACCTGAAGCTTGTGTGGTACCCCTGTGGGTGAGGAGAAGTTTTTCCTATGTTCTGTCATGGCCGCATCCCTTTACTGCTACTGCTGTGTGGAGGAACCCTTCACAGGGGTCATGGATGTGGTGACGATCTTCCCCTTACTTTGGGAGTGAACCAGACAAAAAATGAATTTCCTAGTCTGGGAGATGAGCTTACTACCTTTCTTGGCAGTGATCAAAGAGGTGGCGGTAGGTGGGGCTACCTCCGGTATCCTGTATAATGAATTATTCAAAGTAATAATGTTAGCACGAGGCCTTGACTCATACACAGCATGTCGCCTCCACAAGTATGGTTGGCCTAATTGTACATCACAAACATCTAGAGGTGTAACATCACACAATACCTCGTCTATGAAGGGTTTGATGTTGTAAGGAAGGCAGCACTGCTGGCGAACTTTGAGATCTTGTCCTTCATGAAGCCACCCGATACTGTATGGCTGCGGGTGTGGTGTAGTTGGTAGGCCCAACCACTTCACGACCTCTTCTGAAATGAGGTTCTTCTGGCTCTGACTGTCAATGATGAATTGCAGTGGCAAACCCTTTGCCCACATCTGTGAGTGGAAAAGGCACTCCCCTTCCTCTAGATCTTCGGGCTCATTCTTTTGGATCTTGGCGGTGGCAACTGTGGCACTGGGCTCCGCATCAATGATCTGCTTCCCTTTGCCATTCCCCTTGTCAGGTTCTGACTCAGGGTCGAAACATGCATCTGATTCTGAAGCCTTCAACTCTGCCACCAGTAACTGCTTGGTCCGACACTCACTTGTGTTGTGAGTGGGGCTCTTATGGAACTCACACCACTTTCTTATGTCCTTCTTCGACTTCGTGGTGTTGTTCTTTTCTTGTGGCTTTGAAGGGTTGTCTTAGGTCACCCTGCCTTGGCTTTGTCCTTTGTTCTTTGGATTCGCAGATCCAAAGTCTCACTTCTTCTATTTGAAATTTTGCTCGATTTTGACAGCTTAACGATACGCCAAGCGGAGTGAGGAGATGTTTAGGAACTCCATCTCTTCCTGGATGTATCTCTGTAGGCAATCGTTATATTTGAGTACCAAATGTAGCTCAGAGTCCTTGATACCCAACTGTGTGCGAAGGGTATGAAAAATGTTTGTGAACTCTGGCACATCTTGGTCCCTTCCCTACCACAGTATGGTCCATTTGATGTATTTGTCCTCATAGCTTTTGACAGGGTAGTATTGCTCCTTGACGACATCCCGGAATGAATCCCAAGTGGGTGCGGTTGAAAATGGTGAGCCCTTACTTTCATTCTTCTGCTCGCAGTAGGTTTCCCACCAGTCCTTGAGGTGGGGGGCTTCTTTGAGAAGAGCGAAAACAATCTTTTCCTGACTCGAAAATTCATGAACAGAAAAATACCCATCTAGCAGATTTAACCATTTATCTACGGCATCTGCATCTATCTGACCCTAAAATATGGGTATTTCAAAATTAAATTGTACCTTAAAGGGCGTGGCATTTCCAGAGTAGCTGCAAGAAGCTGATGTGATGCCTCTGGGTAGCCGTTGAAGGATTTGTGCAAATTTTTCCATCATCGCATTACTTTGTCGCTCGAGGGATTCTTCGAGCAAGATTTTGATAAGATCTCTTGCTCGCTCTTCTTTCTTTTCATCTGGCATGGGAGTCTGTCAGGATTTGTGAGGTTGGTCTTGCAAAGGTTCGACCAGTTCAAGCCCTAACTACTTATATCTCGACCTCGTTGGGGACATGCAAAGAAAAATAGAGAAAAAGCAGACCGCTCTGATACCACTGATCCGGATTTAAACAAGAACGCAACAAAATACAGAGATAACCATATACAGAAAGATGCTGCGGAAATAATACTTCATTTCATTAATGTAAAATACTAAAATATGCTTACAAACAGAAATGGAAATAAACCAGCTAAGGCGATGGTAGCTTATCTCTGAGAAGAGATGTGGCAGCTACATGCCTCTGAAATTTGTTATGATGAGTCTCGAAGGCCTATTTATTGTTGAGAAACAATGGAAAACCCTTAACATCCCAAAACCTAACCCTAGAAGATGAAACGCCAAATTGTGGGACCGTTTTGGGTAAGTTGGTACATCAACTTCCCGGGGTCGTAACTTTGGCACCCGATCTTCGTTTGACGCGTACAATAGCTCATTAGAAAGAACTATCTGAGCATTACAAGTTTGGGAAGTGCAACATGGGTCCATGGACCCTAGACCCATGATGTTCCCAAATTTCCCAAAAAACTTCATTTAGGTCCTCAAAACGGCTCCGGAAGTTCAGGACTCGAAAAAATGCTAAAAATATTAAATTGTGCTACAATTACAGAAACTGAAAAACTGAAAGAGACAGTTGTGGGGGTTCAAGTGGGATAGGTGGGTGGCCACCAACATCCACCTGTATCATTCCCCCCCCCCTTAGGAAGCAATGGTCACCATTGCGTCGAGTTCCTCCATCTGCTGAACTTGGTCCCTCATGAGCTGTTTTGCAATCTCAGATGTGTCCAGTAATTGTCGGAAGCATGGTCGAGGCGATACACATTGAACACTCGGTGCAATCGATGGAATGGGGGAATGTTATGCTCCAAAGCATTCTTTCCCGTAGCCTTGGTACTAGTGTAAGGATCATGTCAGAGTGGTTTGAGCTTCTGATGGGCTCTTGCAAGGCATTCTTTCTACAGATGCAACCAGACTTTATTGCTCACCTGAAGCTTGTGTGGTATGCCTATGGGTGAGGAGTAGTCATTCCTATGTTCTATCATGACCGTATCCCTTTGTTGCTGCTACTACGTGTAGGAACCCTTCACAGGGGTCATCGATGTGGTGACGATCTTCCCCTTTCTTTCGGAGCGAACAAGACAGAAAATGAATTTCCTAGTCTGGGAAATGAGCTTGCTACCATTCTTGGTAGTGATCAAATAGATGGTGGTAGGTGGGGCTACCTCCGGTATCCTGTATAATGAATTATTCAAAGAAATAATGATAGCACAAGCCCTTGACTCATACAGAGCATGTCTCCTCCATAAGTATGGTTGGCCTAATAGTACATCACAAACATCCAGAGGTGTAACATCACACAATACCTTGTTTGTGAAGGGTTTGATGCTGTAAGGAAGGCAACACTATTGGCCAACTTTGAGATCTCATCCTTCATGAAGCCACCCGATATTGTATGGTTGTGTGTGTGGTGTAGTCGGTAGGCCCAACCGCTTCATGACCTCTACTGGAATGAGGTTCTTCTAGCTCCCACTGTCAACAATGAATTGCAGCAATGAACCCTTCACCCACATCTGTGAGTGGAAAAGACACTCCCCTTCCTCTCGATCTTCGGGCTCATTCTTCTGGATCTTGGCGGTGGCAACAGTGGTGCTGGGCTCGGCATCAATGATATGCTTCCCTTTGCCATTCCCCTTGTCGGGTTTTGACTCAGGTTCAGAACATGCATCTGATTCTGAAGCCTTCAACTCTACCACCAGCGACTGCTTGGTCCGACACTCACTTGTGTTGTGAGTGGGGCTCTTATGGAACTCACACCACTTTCTCATGTCCTTATTTGACTTTGTGGTGTTGTTATTTTCTTGTGGCTTCGAAGGGTTGTCTTGGGTTACCCCGCCTTGGCTTTGTCCTTTGGTCTTCATATTCGTAGATCCAAAGTCTCGCTTCTTTTGTTCGAACTTTTGCTAGATTTTGACAGCGTATCGGTACGCCATGCCGAGTGAGGAGATGTTCAGGAACTCCATCTCTTCCTAGATGTATCTGTGTAGGCAACCGCGATATTTGAGTACCAAATGTAGCTCAAAGTCCTTGATACCCAACTGCGTGCGAAGGGTATGAAAAATGTTTGTGAACTCCGACACATCTTGGTCCCTTCCCTGTCGCAGTCTAGTCCATTTGATGTATTTGTCCTCATAGCTTTTGACAGGGTAGTATTGCTCCTTGACGACATCCCGGAATGAATCCTTAGTGGGTGCGGTTGAAAATAGTGAGTCTGTACATTCATTCTTCTTCTCGCAGTAGGTTTGCCACCAATCCTTAACGTGGGGGGCTGCTTTGAGAAGAGAAAAAACAATCTTTTCTCGACTCAAAAATTCATGAACAGAAAAATACCCATCTAGCAGATTTAACCGTTTATCTACGCCATCTGCATCTATATGATCCTTGAATATGGGGATTTCAAAATTAACTTGTACTTTAAAGGGCGTGGCATTTCCAGAGTAGCTGCTGGAAGTCGATACATCGCCTCTGGGTAGCCGCTGAAGGATCTGCGCAAAGTTGTCCATCATCGCGTTCCTTTATTGCTCAAGGGCTTCTTCGAGCAAGATTTTGATAGGATCTCCTACTCCCTCATCTTTTTTTTCATCTGGCATGGGAGGCCGTCGGGATTTGTGAGGATGGTCTTGCAAAGGTTCGACCAGTTTAAGCCCTAACTCCTTATATCCTGACCTCGTTGGAGACATGCAAAGAAAAATAGAGAAAAATCAGACAGCTCTGATACCACTAATCCGGATTTAAACATGAACTCAACAAAATACAGAGATAACCATATACACAAATATGCAGCGGAAATAATACTTCATTTCATTAATGTAAAATACTAAAATATGCTTACAAACATAAATGGAAATTAACTAGCCAGGGCGATGGTAGCTTATCTCTGAGAAGAGATGTGGTGGCTACATGCATTTGAACTATGTTACAATGAGGCTCGAAGGCCTATTTATTATTGAGAAACAATGGAAAACCCTTAACATCCCAAAACCTAATGCTAGAAGATGAAACGCCAAATTGTGGGCCTCGTTTTGGGTAAGTTGGTACATCAACTTCTCGAGGTCGTAACTTTGGCACCTGATATTTGTTTGACGCGTACAATAGATCTTTAGAAATATCTATCTGAGTACTAAAACTTTGGGAAGAGCAATGTTGCTCCCAGATTTCCCAAAAAATGTCGTTCAGGGCCTCAAAATGGCTCCGGAAGTTCAGGACCTGAAAAACTGCTAAAAATAGTAAATTGTGCTACAATTACGGAAACTGGAAAAATAAAAGAGATAGTTGTGGGGGTCCAAGTGGGATAGGTGGGTGGCCACCAACATCCACCTAGATCATTCGTCCCCCGTTAGGAAGCAATGGTCCACATTGCGTCAAGTTCCTCCATCTGCTGAACTTGGTCCCTCGTGAGCTATTTGCAATCTTGGATATGTCCAGTAATGGTGGGAAGCATGGTCGATGGCGGTACACATTGAACACTCGGTGAAATCGAAGGAATGGGGGAATGTTATGCTGCAAAGCACTGTTTCCCGTAGCCTTGGTACTTGTGTATAGACCATGTCGGAGTGGTTTGAGCTTCTGATGGGCTCTTGTAAGGCATTCTTTCTACAGATGCAACCAGACTTTGTTGCCCACCTGAAGCTTATGTGGTACCCCTGTGGGTGAGGAAAAGTTGTTCCTGTGTTCTGTCATGATCGTATCCCTCTGCTATTGCTGCTGCATGGAGGAACCCTTCACAGGGGTCATGGATATGGTGACAATATTCCCCTTTCTTTGGGAGCAAACAAGACAGAAAATGAATTTCCTAGTCTGGGAGATAAGCTTGTTGCCTTTCTTGGCAGTGATCAAAGAGGTGGCGGTAGGTGGGGCTACCTTCAATATCCTTTATAATGAATTATTCAAAGAAATAATGACAGCACGAGGCCTTGACTCATACAGACCATGTCGCCTCCACAAGTATGGTTGGCCTAATAGTACATCACAAACATCTAGAGGTGTAACATCACACAATACCTCGTCTATGAAGGTTTTGATGCTATAAGGAAGGAGACACTGTTGGCGAACTTTGAGATATCGTCCTTCATGAAGCCACCCGATACTGTACAGCTGTCACACGGAATCGGTCAAGGGTGCGGACACAGCTGACCTTCCTAGAAGTCTAAGACATTCTAATGACAAACAAAACAAACTGGAGCTATCATTCTCTAAACATACATTATGATATGAGAAATCAAGGTGTTTTGTTCTTACCTCTGTCCAAACGCTATTGTAGAAGTCCAAGCTTTGTTGATCCGGATGAGCTCCTCCCATTCTCCAAAACCTGTAATCACCAACAGTTCAAACAATTAAATAGCACCTGATTATAACATAAAACAAAGCATATTCAACATATAGACCAAGGAGTACATGAAATAACCCATTAACAACAAGCTATTGAGAAGAATGAACCAATTTGCATTAAAGGTAATCAAAAGGAACCATTACAACCTGAGCCTTGGTGTTGTGCAAGCTCCTTCCAGGGTCCACAAGAGTCTTCCTCTACTTTGACAAAGCTCACCCACTTCCAAATAGAACAAGTAAGGGTGACAATCTCTCCTCACAAACTTCTAAATGGGAGTCCTAATTCCTGCAGCATTTACCCTTAGAAATCTATAGCTTTCAACCTCTCCTCCCTCTGGCTCAATGTCTTTATTTATAGTGCTGTAAAGAGGTTATTCAGGTCCACCATCAATGGGATAATCCCCCTCTTTGGGTGGGATAGCTCCCTTATTGATGGGATAAGTTCCCCCTTAATAGAGATACATGAACCAACTGGAGGCGCATCCATTTCATCAAACCGACCTCTAGAAAGTTCTAGAAGTAACCACAAGTAACTTTTTTAAGATGAAACTCGTGCATTTTGCCTTTTACAGAAGGACGCACCTGTCCCTTAACATACAGAGCGTCCATGGACGCAGCTTTTGTGAACATGGTAAGCGTCCCCGCAGGTAAGGCTAGAGAGAACCTGCGACCCCAGAGATAAACACATTTTTACAAGAATTTCTCTCTTCTTTGAGTTTGAGATGGATAGCAGAGGCATAAGACTTGCCTAAGAGGGTAGCATGACTGTTGATTTGAGCCATACTAACTGTAAGTGGTCATGGTGACATTTTTTAGTGTAACAGATTGCCCCCTAAAGTGCGAAGCCTGGAATAGATTAGGGTTTTGTAATTCTAGGAAGGGTGAAGCGCTTTATCATTTCAAGGATTGTCTTGTGGATGACCTGGTTGGAACCTGCAATTTTCAACACAAAATACATGTATAAGACTATATCATCACTGAGGTAGGCATTCCCATACTCAGATTCAAAACTTTAACTAATGGACTAACTATTCTGATACAGGAATGATCTTGCAGTACATTATTTTTATAGACTTTTGTAGACGCAGTATGGACGCAGCCATCTGTTTGTGATTAGTCTACATAAACAATGAATACAAAACTCCTCGCAGCCTGGATGGTAGAAACTAGATCCAGGGTCTTCACTTCTACTTCCCGAATTGGTACGATTCTAACCATGTGATTAAATGATTTGATGTCGAACATGTTAGAAACCACTTGATTACCAGTCGATGATGTGAACTGTTAACAAGCGTGAGAGAGACCACCAGTAATGTCAATGGTTCTCAAAGTACCAAGCACAACCCGTGAAATGTGAATAGATGTCTTGATGTCGAACACTTCACGGAATCCTTTGATCGAAAGTCAATGATGTAAACTGACGTCAAAGGCGAGAAACCTGCCATTGATGCATGCAGACTTCAAGGTACTGTCGATTCCTAAGTCATATTTCTAGATAATGTGTCGATGTCGATAGAAAGCGACTCGTTGCAGGCAAGCCTGCAACACGAAATCATTGTTCAAGTTGAAGAAATGTTGCTGTAAGGACTGACTCAGGGATGGTCAAATGGATGACAAGTATTTTTGCAGATGAAAGTTTTGCTTGCAGACCTCTTGAACACATAATGACACGACAGATGGCTTGGTGACGAATAACTCAAAGTTAATCCCCGGAACCAGGTTAAAGATTCTCAAAGTGGTTTGGTCAACTGTGAGGTAAAAGATTTCCCAACCCAGGTGAATGAAAAGTGTCGTGTTCAAGAGCGGTAATAAAGTTTCTTTTGAGACAAAAGGTAACAAATAGGCTCATTCTTCTCTCTTTTCCCCCACCATTTCTGGCAAGTACCTCTTTATTTTTAACAAGCTTGAGGAGGATAACATATGCTTGATTATAAGCTCATCCTTCGGACGAGTCCAACCTAGTTTAAATTCGAACCCTAGGAAGGAGTGGTTCGTTCCTGTTTTTAATTGAACAGGTCCTTTACTGTGAAATGTTTAACGAGCCCAGTATAGGAGAAACTCGGCGTTTTTCAATTTTAGAGAGTCTGAAAAACTTAAGAAGACTCCAAGTTGAACTTTTTCGTAGATTTGTGTCCCTCAAGCCCGAAAAAGTATAAAATAATACCTGGGGGAACCGCTTGATCTTGTGACCAAGGAGTACTTTCATAGTTAGTGCCACTGACCTGAAAAGTAAAAAGTGATCAAGGACACGTCGTTTTATTTCCGTATCGAGTTTGAAACGACAAAAACCCGACAACCTTTTCCTGTTTTTACGGTCAGAAAAGGGCTATAAGGGGACCGTCTTTTAATTCCATTTTAACGAGTGTAAAAGAAATGCTCGGCAATATTTTCATTTTTTAGGAGTCAGAAAAGGGCTTAAAAGATGACTCTAAGGTGTCACTCTTTCGTAAGTTTTAACGAGTTCGAAAAAATGATAAAAATGTACTCATGGTTTTCACTTTTTCGTATGTTTTAATGAGTTCGAAAAAATGATAAAAATGTACTCATATGGCCGACTTTCAATTTAATTTATGAGCACGAAAAGACGGAAAGAACTCGGCATTTTCATTTGTTTTACGAGAATGAAAGATAGCAAAATAATCTCGGTATTTTCATGAGTTTAACAAGTCTTGAAAATAATTGAAATTGACTCGAAATAGGTTTCATTTTTACAAAAGCTTGAAACAGATAAAAACTATGCTTCAAAGTAGTTTCATTTTTACACAAGCTTGAAACAGAGAGAAACTGTGCTTGATGCCCCCTAAGCGTAACTGCTAGAGCGCATGCCCCCCTGCTTCATTTCATTCAACCAGTTGGATGAAATGAAGGCTCATGAACGAGATTGTTTGAAAGAGTCGACCTAAAACTATAAGAAAATGATGCAAAAACTGAAACAACTAACCTAAATATCAAACTTAACATTTACAAGATCTAGTCAATCTCTCGACTCAAGTAGAGGAGGATTTGTTTCATTTTTTAACGAGCTTGACATAGGAAAAGAACTATGCTCGGATTCGGTTTCATGTTTACGCAAGCTTGAAATGAAAAACTATGCTTGTTACAAGTTCACATGCCCCCGGCATAATGATGCAAATCAAGGTACATGCCCCCCAAGCTTCATTGCATTCAATGAGGTGGATGGAATGAAGCTTTACTTTCAAAATCTTGGAAAGACTCGTGGGAGTTGTTTCATTTTTTAGTGAGCTTGACACAAGACGAGGAACTATGCTCATAACTACTTTCTACAATCTACCTAACAAAAACCTATACTCTAAAAAACCTTGATTCATTTTTTAACGAGCTTGACACAAGACAAGGAACTGTGCTCTAAAAACCTTGATTCATTTTTTAATGAGCTTGACACAAGACAAGGAACTATGCTCTAAAAAACCGTGATTCATTTTTTAACGAGCTTGACACAAGACAAGGAACTGTGCTCTAAAAACCTTGATTCATTTTTTAATGAGCTTGACACAAGACAAGGAACTATGCTCTAAAATCCTTGTTTCATTTTTTAACGAGCTTGACACAAGACAAAGAACTATGCTCATCATTACTCTCTACAATCTACCTACTTAACCTACCCTTGTTTCATTTTTTAACGAGCTTGACACAAGACAAGGAACTATGCTCAAAAAGTTCGCATGCCCCCAGCATAATGATGCGAAATGAGGTACATGCCCCCCAGGCTTCATTGCATTCAACCGGATGGATGAAATGAAGGTTTACTTTCAATATTTAACTTGAAAAGGGAGTTGTTTCATTTTTAAAGAGGTTGACACAAGAAAAGAACTATCCTCGTACCTGATTCATTTTTTAATGAGGTTGACTCAGTAACAGGAACTGTCCTCAAAATCCTACTTACATATCCTAAAATCTAGCTGATTCATTTTTTAATGAGGTTGACTCAGTAAAAGAACTATCCTCATAACCACTGATTCATTTTTTAACGAGTTTGACACAGTAAAAGGAACTATCCTCATACCTGATTCATTTTTTAACGAGGTTGACACAGTAAAAGGAACTATCCTCATACCTGATTCATTTTTTAACGAGGTTGACTCAGTAACAGGAACTACCCTCATGACTCCTTGTTTCATTTTTTAACGAGCTTGACACAAGACAAGGAACTATGCTCGTCCACACTGATTCATTTTTTAACGAGGTTGACACAGTAAAAGGAACTTTCCTCACACTAGCCTGTTTCATTTTTTAACGAGGTTGATACAGGAAAAAACTATCCTCGTAACTCCTTGTTTCATTTTTTAATGAGCTTGACACAAGACAAGGAACTATGCTCATGACTTCCAGTTTCATTTTTTAATGAGGTTGAGACTAGAAGAAACTATCCTCACGCTAGCCTGTTTCATTTTTTAACGAGGTTGGCACAGGAAAAGGAACTGTCCTCGAACACACTGATTCATTTTTTAACGGGGTTGACACAGTAAAAGGAACTTTCCTCGCTAATCCTACTTTCCTATATAACCTACTATCTACCTGATTCATTTTTTAATGAGGTTGACTCAGTAACAGGAACTTTCCTCATAACATCCAATTTCATTTTTTAACGAGGTTGAGAGAGGAACAAACTATCCTCGTCAACTGATTCATTTTTTAACGAGGTTGACACAGTAAAAGGAACTTTCCTCGGACTCCTTGAGCATGGCTTCTAACTGGAAGAAAGACATGTCAATGGACACACCTTGATCATGGCTTCCAAGAGATCTTCATCAGAAGGAAGAACAGTTCTTTGGAAGGAACACATGTCAAGGGACTCAAAAGGGATAAGAACATCGTGTTCAAGTAATCCCATAGAGTTTTCCATGTCAATTACCGGATCTAAATCAACAGTGAGAGGCTCACTTACATTGGTAACTGAAATCATGGGATCAGTTGCCACATAATTAACCCGTGGCAGGGTAGATACCACTTTAGAATCAGGAACAGTTAGGGGTGTCATATTATTGGTAGTTGAAGCAAGACTAGGGAACGAAAGCTGGTCTACAGTCACAATACTGCCATTGTGAGGGAAAGATATCACGCGAAAGAGTGTCGATACGACAGCTTTCATTGCATAAACATAGTCTCGTCCAAGGAGTAAATTGAAATCCAAGGGACCTCGAACTACCATAAGATCAACACAAACAGTTTTACCTTCCAAGGTAATAGAAAACTTAGGAAGGATCCCTAAAGGTTCACTAATGGTTCTGTCAAAAGCTTTCAGATTCTGCGTAATAGGCGCAAGCTGAGGGGAACCCAAAGCTTTCCAAACAGTTGAGGATAAAATACTAACAGAAGCACCTTCATCTACCTGAGTACGATGTATGTCCCTACCACCCGCCTTGACAATGATTTGGAAAGGGATGGAGGAAGGAAGACGAGGTTCTGTCAGTCTATTCCAATCAAAGGAAAAGACCTCAGTACTTGGAGGGGGTTCTGAAACAGGTGAAATGCCCCCCGGCATAGAAGAATCTGATGTAACAAGAAGAACATCAGCGGTATAAAATTTACTCTCGAAAAGGAGAGTGTGATCGACCGAATGTGAAATTGAATCGACCACTTGATCAACTAATGGATCATCAACCTGAGTGATATGAGTTTCACTCTCCAATGGAAGAGTGTGATCAATCATTCCGTCAGTTGACGGCAGGTTGGGAGAAAGTTTACGGTAACCAGCTGGAAATTCTTGCTGTGGAACAGCAAGTTTTTCCAACAATGTTGAGGCTTCATCCATGTGAGGGCAAATGTGAGTTTGATGACTCCCTTTGCATAACTTACAAGGAAACCTAACTTTACCCTTTTTCCCAGGAACCTGACTATCACTGGTTGATGGATCAACGGAAAGTTGATGAGATTTTTCTGACCATACTTCCAAGACCTTTGGAATACCAGGACAATTGACAAGGAAGTGGTCACCCTTACAAAGCCTGCAAGGGTATTTGGGTTTACGGTGCATGTCGGAGTTTTCCTCAACACAACTAACACTTACAGCCATGGTTGGTTGGTTGACGTCTTGTTTATCTTGCTTCTTCTTCTTCTTCTTCTTCTTCCCTTTCTTCTTCTTCTTAGCCTCCTGGTTACTAGCGTCAAGGCTTTTACCAGGCGAAGAGGAAGAAATGGAGGAAGAAAAATTAGGCGAAGAAGGTAAAGGGTCAACAGAAGGTTGGTGATGTTGAGATGGTGAACTCTGTTGAGGTGAAGCATCCGGTTGAGATGGAACAATTGGAGTATTTTGGGCCAACGAAGTTGAAAATAACCATATCGGTAAACCTATTGTAAATCCAGGTAATGACAAAGTAGCCATATAAGGAGGACCAACATTTCCAAAGTAAGGAAAAGTACTAGGATTCTCATTAGGAGGGGTTCCTAGGTTGATAAATTCCGGAACATTTGCCATTATATTCAACTTCAGTGAATTTTATTAACAATTTAAAACTAAAATTAACAATTAACAATTCACACTTAACAACTAAAATTCACAATTCACACCTATGGTCTCTAAAAGTAAAAACAAACAAATTAACACGCGCTATCAAATCTAGGAGTCAAACCACACACAAACAGTAAGCTCTCCGGACCGAAAACACTAGTTGGTGATGAAGCCCAACCTCGCAGAATTCAGTACAGAAATGGCGGGTGGAACAGTTACCCCGACAACCTGCTTAATGAATAGACCGGCACAAGTTCCTCCACTTTAACCGTCTCGAAGTGAAGTGAACCCCCCGGAAAATCCAAGTGAGTATAACCGACGTCTGCTCCAGGTAAAGTGGGACCTTCCCTCCACCGTCACCTCGGTAGAACCCTAAAGATTATGGTCACTAAGGTCACCAACAGTAACAAATACACCTGGGGGAACAGTCTAAACTCCGACAGCACGCAAGGGCAGAGTAGCAAGCTCAATCCCCTTACCGGCTCCTTGACAACAATCCAAGGTTTACCGATAAGTGACCCCCGGCTCCTCGACAATGGTTAATCCGAGGTTTACCGTTTGTAATACGTACTGTCTGGCGTCGTTCCCAACGAGGGGGGAATGATCCCCTCACTGGTTCGGACACGAGCTCGTGATTCTCCTTTAAGAGGAGCTTTCCTAGAGTGCAATTGAAACAATTGGATTTATTCTACTCAAGATAAACTATCTGTTTGGTTTTGTAGTCTTGGAGAGTTAAGTACTCACCTACTCCAAGACCCTAGCCTAAGCTATGTTGGTGTTTCAGAGCCCTAGAAATGTAAAAATTACTAGATGAATTTTAATTAAGCGCTGTGTTATTAAGGCTATTATTACTCAAATGGGTAAATGGAGATGAAACCAATGGTGTTATGACCCGACTCAACTGAATGCAATCGAATATGATAATGCAATCCTTTCAATTCGATGAATCCTAACTAGAGTAAGGAGAGAGTTTCCATTCACTTCCAACAATGCAAAAAATTGATCATTAAGAGAAAATTTAACAAATTCTCTAATGCACTAATTTCATCAAGAAAAACTAATGCAAATCAATTCCAAACCAATTTTTATTTTTATTTTTGTGTAAATTCAAATCAAAGAAAGCTGATCTAAATCTACGATTGATTTTTCAAAATGTAAACTATGCAATTGTAATCTATGCACAATTCACACGAAAAGTATGCAAATGTAATCTATGCACATTTTTCATTCATATTCTGAAACTGAGAACTCTAATTATGCAAATGTGATCTATGCAAGAGAATTCTCAAACACAAGATGATTCTAATGTAATCTAAGAACCAATCAAGTGCAAGTCGAGAAAATTGGGTGAGAGTTCCAAAGATCAAAACATAAAAACACTCAAAGGCGATTAACAAAAGCAAAAAGATGCAAAATTGTGAAAAGACTGAGAGAAACCTCCAAGTAATGACCAAAGGAAATCAAATTAATAATTTCTCAAAAAAGAGACTCAAAACACCCAATTGATGAAAGCTAAAAGCAGGAATGCTAATGAAACAAGTTCAGGTGAAAATTTTTGACAGGGTACTAAAGGATCTGGGCAGAAAATACTAAGGAAAATTAAAATCTAAAAGCAATTTAAAGCAAAAATGGAATTTTCTTAAATTTTACAGGAAGACGCAGGCCACCCGTTATCACAGGTGCGGGCCCGCTCTGTGAAAACGGCAACAGCGCGTCCAAAGACGCACTGTGCAGTACTCAGAGGGTGCGTCCTTCTGGAAAAATGAAGAAAAACCAAATCTAACTAAATCTAAAGCTAAGCCACCCAAATACTAATTCTCACAGTCAAAAACCAGAAAATAAAAATGATTTTCTCAAAGCAAAGTTCATATAAAGGAAAAGACTCTCTCATTAATGGAATCCCCAGTGGAGTCGCCAATTTGTCACACGGAATTGGTCAAGGGTGCGGACACAGCTGACCTTCCTAGAAGTCTAAGACATTCTAATGACAAACAAAACAAACTGGAGCTATCCTTCTCTAAACATACATTATGATATGAGAAATCATGGTGTTTTGTTCTTACCTCTGTCCAAACGCTATTGTAGAAGTCCAAGCTTTGTTGATCCGGATGAGCTCCTCCCGTTCTCCAAAACCTGTAATCACCAACAGTTCAAACAATTAAATAGCACCTGATTATAACATAAAACAAAGCATATTCAACATATAGACCAAGGAGTACATGAAATAACCCATTAACAACAAGCTATTGAGAAGAATGAACCAATTTTCATTAAAGGTAATCAAAAGGAACCATTACAACCTGAGCCTTGGTGTTGTGCAAGCTCCTTCCAGGGTCCACAAGAGTCTTCCTCTACTTTGACAAAGCTCACCCACTTCCAAATAGAACAAGTAAGGGTGACAATCTCTCCTCACAAACTTCTAAATGGGAGTCCTAATTCCTGCAGCATTTACCCTTAGAAATCTATAGCTTTCAACCTCTCCTCCCTCTGGCTCAATGTCTTTATTTATAGTGCTGTAAAGAGGTTATTCAGGTCCACCATCAATGGGATAATCCCCCTCTTTGGGTGGGATAGCTCCCTTATTGATGGGATAAGTTCCCCCTTAATAGAGATACATGAACCAACTGGAGGCGCATCCATTTCATCAAACCGACCTCTAGAAAGTTCTAGAAGTAACCACAAGTAACTTTTTTAAGATGAAACTCGCGCATTTTGCCTTTTACAGAAGGACACACCTGTCCCTTAACATGCAGAGCGTCCATGGACGCAGCTTTTGTGAACATGGTAAGCGTCCCCGCAGGTAAGGCTAGAGAGAACCTGCGACCCCAGAGATAAACACATTTTTACAAGACTTTCTCTCTTCTTTGAGTTTGAGATGGATAGCAGAGGCATAAGACTTGCCTAAGAGGGTAGCATGACTGTTGATTTGAGCCATACTAACTGTAAGTGGTCATGGTGACATTTTTTAGTGTAACAACAGCTGCGAGTGTGGTGTAGTCAGTAGGCCCATCCATTTCATGACCTTTGCTAAAATGAGGTTCCTCTGGCTCCCACTGTCAACAATGAATTGTAGTGGCGAACCCTTCACCCACATCTGTGGGTGGAAAAGACGCTCCCCTTCCTCTGGATCTTTGGGCTCATTCTTATGGATCTTGGCAGTGGTAATAGTGGTGCTAGGCTCTGCATCAATGATCTACTTCCCTTTGTCATTCCCCTTGTCGGGTTCTGACTCAGGGTCGAAACATGCATCTGATTCTGAAGCCTTCAACTCTGCCACCAGTGACTGCTTGGTCCGACACTCACTTGTGTTGCGAGTGGGGCTCTTATGGAATTCACACCACTTTCCTGTGTCCTTATTCAACTTCGTGGTGTTGTTCTTTTATTGTGGCTTCGATGGATTGTCTTTGGTCACCCCACCTTGGCTTTGTCCTTTGGTCTTCGGATTCACAAATCCAAAGTCTCGCTTCTTCTGTTTGAACTTTTGCTTGATTTTGACAGCGTATCGATACGCCGTGCCGAGCAAGGAGATGTTATGGAACTCCATCTCTTCTTGGATGTATCTGTGTAGGAAACCATGGTATTTGAGTACCTAACGTAGCTAAGAGTCCTTGATAACCAACTATGTGCGAAGGGTATGAAAAATGTTTGTGAACTCCGGCACATCTTGGTCCCTTCCCTGCTGTAGTGTGGTCCATTTGATGTATTTGTCCTCCTAGCTTTTGACAGGGTAGTACTGCTCCTTGACGGAATCTCGGAATGAATCCCAAGTGGGTGTGACTAAAAATAGTGAGCCCGTACTTTCATTCTTCTGCTCACTGTAGGTTTCCCACCAATCCTTGATGTGGGGGGCTGCTTTGAGAAGAGCAAAAAAAATCTTTTCCTGACTCGAAAATTCGTGAACATAAAAATAAATATCTAGCAGATTTAACCATTTATCTATGGCATCTGCATCTATCTGACCCTCGAATATGGGTATTTAAAAATTAACTTGTACCTTAAAGGGTGTGGCGTTTCCAGAGTAGCTGCTGGAAGCTGATGCGTCACCTCTGTGTAGCCACTAAAGGATCTGCGCAAAGTTTTCCATCATCAAATTCATTTGTCACTCGAGGGCTTCTTCGAGCAAGATTTTGATAGGATCTCCTACCCCCTCGTCTTTCTTTTCATTTGGCATGGGAGGCTGTCGGGATTTGTGAGGCTGGTCTTGCAAAGGTTCGACCAGTTCAAGCCCTAACTCCTTATATCTCGACCTTGTTGGGGACATGCAAAGAAAAACAAAGAAAAATCAGACTGCTCTGATACCACTAATCTGGATTTAAACATGAACGCAAAAAAATACAGAGATAACCATATACACAAAGATGCAGTGGAAATAATACTTCATTTCATTAATGTAAAATACTGAAATATGCTTACAAATAGAAATGGAAATAAACCAGCTAGGGCGATGGTAGCTTATCCTAGAGAAGAGATGTGGCGGCTTCATGCCTCTGAACTATGTTACAATAAGGCTAGAAGGCCTATTTATTGTGGAGAAATAATGGAAAACCCTTAACATCCCAAAACCTAACCCTAGAAGATGAAACGCCAAATTGTGGGCCCTATTTTGGGTAAGTTGGTACATCAACTTCCTGGGGTCGTAACTTTGGCACCTGATCTTTGTTTGATGCGTACAATAGCTCGTTAGAAAGATCTATCCGAGCACAACAACTTTGGGCCTCAAAAATTTTCGTTTAGGGCCTCAAAATGGCTCCGGAAGTTCAGGACCAAAAAAATTGCTAAAAATGGTAAATTGCGCTACAATTATGGAAACTGAAAAACTAAAAGAGAAAGAAGTGGGGGTCCAAGTGGGATAGGTGGGTGGCCACCAACATCTACTTGGATCAAAATTATCCAAGGAGTAGTGGTTGCAGAGATATTTATACACAGATGAGACTGAAGTGTTCTTCTATTTTTTCCTTGATGAACTACATGAGTGGCTGTCTAGATTGGTAGATAGTCAAGGGACGTGGAGGCTCGACAGCTCTATAGTGTGGAATCCAGAGCTGGTGCGATGACTGGAAGCATCAGAAAGTAACATCATGTGAGCCATGGATCACTGGATCGATCGTACACTTGGAAGTTTTGTGACCAAGTTCACGATTGATAGGACTATCATCTATTGTGAAGCGAAACGTAGGCTCTTCAAAGGACCGCGAGGTAAGTATTTGAAATCATTTAAAATTTGGATTAAAATTTTGTTGTTTGAAAAGAGAGTTATGAAATTACCTTGATGTTTGGAGCTACCCGAAGTGGAAAATTCTTTAGAAGAAATGAAGGAAAAAGCGCAGAGTACAGCCTGCTGATTGAATCCCCTTCTAGTGATGATGAAGGGATGGTGCTGACTACACCGCGAAGTGTTGTACAATTAATTAAGTAGGGTATCCCAAGGATACCTCGCCCATCTACTTTGCCTCCACTGTAACCTCCAGCTCATATGCCTACACCTTCATCTCCACCTCCACCTCCAATTCCACCATTCAACATGGTGAACACAATGAAGATGCCATTTTTTAAAGGGCTAGGGAGCGAAGACCCCGAATAGTTCTAGTTTGTTGCAAGAGCTGTGTGGATAGTACAACCGATTATAGATGATAACATCAAGAAAGCGTAGCTGGTCAAGGAATTACAAGACCAAGCTTTAACCTGGTATATCAAGTGCTGCGCAGATCATCCCAACGCGACAATGGCAGAAACTTAGCAGGCACTGAATAAATAATTTCGAAAACCTAAGTTAGTGGTGCAGTCAGTAACTAAGTTCAAAGAAATTTGACAAAATATAGATGAATCATCCTAGGATTTCAATCAGAGATTGAAATGCCTGATCAGGAAGGCCAATATGGTGATATCAGATTCACAGCATCAAGACTAGTATATCATGTTGCTCTCGCCACATTTAAGATTTTTGTTGTCACAACAAAAGATAGCAATGCAAGCAGAAGCCTTAGAAATCATGATGAGGTTGGAAGTCTCACCAATACAGGATATAAACATTGGATTGCAGCAGATTCAATCAAAACTTGAAATCTTTCACTTGGAGTTACAGATCTTGAACAAGGGAAAGGAATCCCAGCCTAAGGTGAGCACTGAGGTTTGGTGCTTGAAATGCAAGGGCCATGGGCATGATAAGGACCTTTGCCCAGTTTATCAGAATTATCTTATGGGGGGGCCCTATCCCCCTGAAGCTGGAAAATACCGTTGGACCAAGCGCGGGGGCTATGCCATGGTGCGCTATTTGTCAGGTTATAGGACAACATGTAACTGATAATTTCCATTTACTATAGAAGTTTGTACAGACCCCCCAACAGTGGTTTTACAATTTTTGTAAGTCTATAGGTCAAAATGAATGCCATTGCCGAAGTTATGAGCTAATGATGGAAGGTGGGTGCACAAGCAGCCTGAGACTGATGGGTGGGTGCGCAAGGCTGCCAAGAAAGAAATAAACTTTGATCTTAATCGAGCTAAAGAGACCTTCATGGAAGCAAACAAGAACTTCACTGAGGCCTCCACTTCAGGAAGCCAGGAGAAAGTATGGGAAACTAGTACGACACAGGAGGTAGATCCTTCGGTATTAGCTACATTTCTAAAGACCTGTATGAAGTTGTTGTGTGATAAGAGAGCAGTAGAAGGGCTCCAAGAACTAATAGACAAGTGTGCAGATAAGATTAAAGTTCCTGTTGAACAGTGCACTGTAAGGAAACTTGGTAAGCATAAGAAGAGGATAGGGCACGAATTGAGGCTGATTGCGCAGATATGCGAATATGAAATGGACCAAGTTATCCTAGATTTGGGTTCTGATGTGAATTTACTACCGAAGCAGACGTGGGAGAGAATGGGGAGACCTACACTGCAGTGGTCTCCTATTCAGCTGCACATGGATAATCAACAAAACATTATTTTGATGGGGTGCTTATATGGTGTAACGGTAGACATCGAGGCTGCGAGTGTGCTGGCTGACTTTGAGGTCATTGAGATAGTAGATGATAGTAACCTATACCCTGTGCTACTGAATTGACTTGGATTTTGATATGGATGTGTTAATCAACTTGAATAATGGAAAATGACTTTTGAAAGGAAGGCGCTCAGTGTTGTACTGCCACTAGACCCTGTTGAGGGAGCGCACTATACTGAACCTGTTGTCGACTTTGTGAGGAACGAGGATGATCTAGATCAGATATACAAGATCACAACATAAAATGAATATCGGATCAATCCTATGGAAAATGGACGAATTTCTTGGGATAGGGATAGTTCCTGTACCTCAAACTCAGATGAAGAGCTTGAACATTGGCATAATTGGTTGCACGAAGTATCTACACTCCAATGTAAAATGATGACAAATCACTACGGTGTGTCTCAACTAAGGTAAGGAAGCTTCCACATTATGATGATTTAACTGATGTTGATTTGTTTCTGGATGAATTTTAAAGGGAAGTACCTGAAGAACATCGCTTCCAAGCACTTGAATTGGCCCTACGTGCTACACCTGCCCATTGGTGGGGTATGCACAAGGAGAACTTTGCTTATTGGAAGGAATATAGAAGGATGATGAAATTAAGGTTTGGATATGCTAATACTAGGATGGATGAGAAATACAGTGGGAAGGATGATCCTCATGAGCATTTGGCACAGTGGACTATTTCTTGGGGAATGAAGCCACAACCAGAATGGGTGCACATTTTTTGTCATACCTTAGATACAATTCCAGTGAACTAGTATTTGGAAATGGAGCTTTGCCATGGGACATCTTAAAAGAGAGTTTCTTATTAACTTTAAGCTTTGAGGATGGGTTTGAATGCATTGATGAAGCACTCCAGGAGATCAAAGAAACTATATTTAGAACGCCTAAGGAACCGGTAGAATGGACTCAACTGGATTGGAATACACAATTGCACCATGTGCTGGAATGTTACAATGTGACTACCAAAGAGGAAGAAGAAGATCCATGGGATATTAACATTCTAGAGACAGAAGGATAGCGCAAAGTTGAAGGTTCGAAAGTATAAAACCCAGATATATCAGAGCCTCTGAAAACTAAACAAGTAAATTTTGGATCTCAAGCAGAGCCTAGGCTCGTGAAGGTAGGAGACTATTGGGACGAAGATACAGTCGATAAGGTGGCTAAACTCTACGCGAATACCAGGATCTATTTCGAATAAAGTTCTCTGATCTAAAGGGGTCGATTGGAGATTTGGGTGTTATGAAGATCACGTTGAAACCTAATGTGAAGCCCATCAAATAAAGACCTAATCGGCTAAATCTGAAGTATAAAGAAAAGATGCACCAAGAGCTTCATAAGATGCTGGTTGCCATATTATTGAACTAGTAGAAGAATTTGATTGGTTGAGCCCAATGGTTGTCCAAGAAAAGAAACAGAAGGTTGAAATCCAGATATGCGTAGATCTAAGAAAACTGAATGATGCCTGTGTGCACGATCCATTTCCAACACCCTTTACCGATGAAGTGTTAGAGAATGTTGGAGGACATGAGGCTTACTCATTTACTCATGGCTTTTCAGGATACCACCAAATAAAGATCGCGTCGGAGGATTGAAGCAAGACAACCTTCGTGACAGAGTGGGGTTTCTTTCAGTATACAGTAATGCCATTCGGACTAAAGAATGCGCTTGCAATCTTTTCTCGGGTAGTAATTGCAACATTCAAAGAATTTATTTATAAATTTTTGGAGGTTTATTTTTATGATTGGAATGTGTTTGGATTGGTGAAGCGCCATGTTGCAAGTCTCCATATTATGTCGGATACATGCCGTAGATATCAGATCGCGCTGAACTTGAAGAAGTGCATATTTTGTGTGCGCTTTGGCATATTGGTTGGCCATGTAGTATGTAAGAAGGAATTGATGGTGGACCCTATGGACCCAAGGAATACCCATGTTGCATAGTTTTTATGGACTCTACTACACGAAAAATGAGAAATACATGAAAAAATGTGATTGCAATCAAGTTTTTCATGTATTTCTCATTTTTCGTGTAGAAGGGTTCATTGAAAGTATGCAACATGGGTATTCCTTGAATGAGGAATCAAATTATGCATCCAACAAATATTCCCACTCGAAATTTGGGTAAACCCATAGGGAGACAAGTTTAAAATACGAGTTGAAAAAGTAATTTTTTCTTTTTTCCTTCTAAAATTTGATGATGTAATCTAATATTGTTTTATTATTTCCACTATTATTTTATAATTTTCTTAGGAGGTCCATTTTAGACCTCAAAATTCCCCTAATGACAGCTCCAAGAGGGTATTCGACTCAGCAAAGAAGGAATTAGTGGTCCACTCTATGGATTTTTCGGTGATTTTAAGTCATTTGTATAAGATGGGAATATATGAAATACTGGGAAGGTACGTTCCAAAATTCGAGCACGCTACTATCCTCACCGAAGAAAATGGAGGAGTGGCGAGAGGACATTATGCAGGAAAAGCGACTGTGTAGAAGATTTTGTGTGCAGGTTTATGGTGGCCAACATTACATAAGGATTCTAATGCATATTGCAAGGCGTATGATGCTTGCCAAAGGATAGGAAAACCTTTTGCGAAGAGATGAATTGCCGCTTAACCCTTAGGTGTCACTCCAAGTATTTGATAAGTGGTCTATTGATTTTATATGACTGATACAACCACCAGGAAAGAAGATAGGTGCACGGTGTTAGTTTCAGTTTTTTCTACCTTCAACCAGTGATCAAATATTCTTTTACCAATTCTATCAGGAGTCTCAAGGTAAAATTTTATCATGTCACTAGGTTTACAGATTAAAATTTGGTCACTAGCTAGTTTGTCTAGGAATGTTTTCATTCTTTTGGAAAAATCACACACGCTAGTCGCCTACCTCATTCGGGTGAAGATATAATGATAAAAAGAATGTTTTCATTATATCAGTGATCATCATCACCATTCCACTCAGTTTCATGTCTTCATTAAGTCATCAGGGTTTCAAGGTCCATCATCATCATGTGTAAATCCAGCATTAAATGAATCATGACAAGCAGCTCTTTAACATTAGCTTGATGAATTTTCACAAGCTCTTCATGATTTCAGTCTCAAAGGTTCTAGGAGGAAGTTTCAGTGTTCAAAAGGTAAAAATGCAGTTGAGGTTTTAGCTATCCAAAGTGGCTCAGTCTTAAAGGTGAAAAATCAGTTTCTTAAAAGGTATGTGGGGCCCATTTATTTTCAAAAAGGAATCGTACTTGCCTATAAAAACCCAAAAAGTCCCAAACTCACTTCATTTTCCTTCTATTTCCCTTTATTCATCGAGCTCTCCCCTCCATTGGAAAGAAAAACATGGGTTTTTAGGCAAAATTGGCAAAAAATTGCAGGCGTTGCGCTTCCAGAGATTGCATTGCGCTTCTGAGGCCGACGCTGTGCTTCTAGACACTGCACTACACTTTGGCATTGCACTTCTAGAAACTACACTTTGCTTGTGCCAGAGCAGCCCGAAACCATCTAGAAATCACCCAAACTCAAGATTGAAGCTTGCAATTTAATTTCTTTCTAACTAAACTTATCTACAAGTAAGTACATCACTTCACTTACCTTTTTTCTTTAGAAAGATGGATTCAAATGTAATATTTCTTCATCTAGGGTTTTAGGTGAAATTGTCATGCTATTAGCTAGGGTTAATGATGGTTAGTCTAGTTTTGATATGCAAAACATGTAAATATTTCATCTTACACCTATATACATGTTTAAAATACATTTTAACCCACTGAACCAACTATGAATCATCAAATTACTTCACCTATAACTAAACCCTAGCTCATTCCTAACGATTTGGACAGTTTTCCTAGAATCTCAGTTTTTCATTTTTCACAAGCACTCCTTTCCTACATTTCACCTCATTTAAGTACCATGAGTTTCTTATAGTCCTTATCCATCTCCTAGGATTTCCCTTACCATTATTTCCACTCCACCTATCCATCATTTCATTTTTTCACTCATCCCTCACTGTTTTTTTCCATTTTCATGCTTCTAGGGTTTCTATCATCATGGAAAGCAATTCTTCACCAAAGAGGAAAAAACACCATAAAGGAGGAAAAATTCTCAGATATGAGCCTACCAACTGCAATGAAATCAACACATCACCCTTCATTAAGCAGTGTTTTGAAGATGTGAGTTTTCTAGAGTTTTGCAGAAGGGTGTGTGAAGTAGGTTTTCATGAACAGTTGATAGATTGGATCGCCACTCATTTGAAAGGGGAAAGTGCTACCATTGCTGGGGTTGAGTTCATATTTTCAGTGGCTGCTATTTCACTTGCTACAGGGATACCGGATCATGGAGAATATTGGTTTAAGGGCATGAATTTAGATCTTCAAAATTACAGGTCCTTCTTGAAAACACCATATAGGGAAACCCATACACATATCATACCTTTTAGGTAGTTGTTGGAGAAGTATGCTCCATTAATAAAGGTTGTCATGAAATTTTTCACATGTGAGGTAAGGTTTTCTAGATTGTATGCCTATCACATCCAGCTTCTAATGCACTTTACAGCTCAGAAACCTCTCAACATGTGTAACTATCTGTGTAGAAGCCTGGTCAAGATGTCCAAGAGGGTACAGGTGAAAAACAAAGAACACTATCCTAGTATTTTTCACCATAGTTTGATCAAGACTGTAGTTCTCCATCAACTTGCAGGGAAAAACATGACATGGGATTCTTTCATGGAGATAACTTTGAAAAGGCATGAGGCTAATGTTTCAGTTCAGCATCCAAGCATGCCAACACAACAGATGGAGGTAGGATCATCAAGCCAATCATTGGAAGTTCCTAATGCACCTAGACCTAAGATTACTAGGATGTACCAAAGAGGAAAAAGGCTTGTGTTTGCTTCTCATGTTGAGAAAGGGGCCAAGCCTTCTACATCAACAAAACAGGGATCACCAGTACAGGATAAATATTTGATTGAGCATGAGTTTGAGTTGGTGGACTTGGAAATAGAAAATGTGCCTTCAAGCATGTAATAGACTATCAAATAAAAAGTCTCTAAGATCAGAGAACTCATGGACAACATGGCAAGGGCAAGGTTTGTCATCTCATTCATAGAACAAGAAAACAGTTAGCTAAAGGCTAAACAACTTATCATGGAAAAAGAGAAAGCTAAATTGTTGCAACAAGTAGGCAAAGGAAAAGTAGTATTGGAGACCAATGAACCTGAATAAACTGAAAGACAAGGCAAGAAAAAGAGTCCAAGAACCAAAGGACTCAAGAAGGAATTGAAAGAAGAGAAAAAACACAATTTTCTATATGAAGAACTAGATATGGAGGAAATAATTGCCTTAGAGATAAATGAGGACAGTGAGTATTGGTTGTATGAGTTAAATGACCACTTGGATAAGCTTCTTGACAAAGCCAATAGGGATAACCAACTACTAAGGCACATGGCACATCACTACTAGACCAGAAATATGATTTGTAACATCAAGTTCAAACAGTTGGAAAACAAGCTCAAAGAAACCCTAAAAGACCAAAATGAGAAGGGTAACTTAGACATGTTTGTTGAAGCATCCATGAGGGCTTAACATACCTCATTTTGCAGCTCATGACTAATTTTGGAGGAATTCTGAGCATTTTTGGTTTTTTGGCTATCTTGGTGCTTAATTCAGAAAATTGGCCAATCACAGAAGCGCAGTGCCTTGGTGCTGCACTTTTTCCTCAAGCATCCAAATGATAGATGGTTTGAATTTTTGGAAAGCCCATGGAATCCTCTCAAAACCCATTTCATCACATTTTCCAAAGAGGGCCCAAATTTTGAGAAAAAGAGGAAAAAGTGGTCAAACATCAGCATTCTGCCCCTCCTTTTGACAGGTGTTGTGCTTCTGGAGAGACCTTGGGAGAATGAAACTTTGAAGGCCTTCCCATGAGTCATTTTCCAAAATTAAAGGTATTCTGGAAACTAGACTTGAAAATATAGTCGATTATTCTTTCAGATATTCATTTGGACCTTAGGAAGGCATCTTAAAGTGGGCTCAAAGTTGGCATTGTGCTTCTGCAAATTTCTGTGTTTTTCATTTAAATTTCACTGTGTAAATTTCCTAGTTTTCAGTTTGACTTGGTCAAAGTCAAAAATGTTGATGTAATTGAAGTTAGTTCTAGGTTAGATGATGTAAGCATGAATAAATGGACATGATAGGTTGTTTTTGTGGCTTAATAGGTCTCATTGAGGAAGTAAAATCCAAAACAAAGTTTACAAGAAGTGTTTGTATTTGACCTTCTCACTCTCACTTCTTGATGTGGGATGTTGATGAAATTGATGTGGTAATCTAAAATTAGACTAATGGTTCACTTTAAAACCAATCAACTACACGTTAATAAGATTATGTAGGTGTATTTCCTTCCGAGGGTCCCACTAAGCTGACCAATCTGTCGGTCCCACTTGACTTTTCTACTCTCGAGCGCTTCAATTTGCACCGTTGATTTGTTTACCCAATCCTACAGATATTGCAATGTATCATGCGCAACCTAGTCTGACCAATATCCACCATCTAACTATCCCATCCGATCCAACGGCTA
This sequence comes from Pinus tabuliformis, assembly GCA_031772625.1. Taxonomy (NCBI): domain Eukaryota; kingdom Viridiplantae; phylum Streptophyta; class Pinopsida; order Pinales; family Pinaceae; genus Pinus; species Pinus tabuliformis. Next base: position 983,076,496 of record CM062820.1, on the reverse strand, counting down.
CTATTAGAGTCGGTCTGGTCAGCCCTCCGTCAGAGATCAAAGCTCTTTGTGCATTTCAATTTTAGGTGTCCCGCTCCATCCACGAAGCTGCATTTCGCTAGGGACATGCCATGATCTGACGGAGAAAGTCATGCTACTCATTTCCCTCATGTCTGGCCTCTGTTGATTCGCGTATTGGTCCAAAATCAATGAAATTCATGATAGTCAAGGTCTGATCCTATTTCAGGACAGAGTCATTTTTTATTGTTAGGGTCTAGGAAATCATCAATGTGGTTTTTTGAAAAACATGTCCATAACAAAGTCATGCAGGCCAGAGGGAGATCTTATACACCTACAGTGCGGAAAGCTTCATCATCACTGCAAGAGACATCGACTCTTCTTCAAAACTCTGTTTTGAAGAAAAGTCAAACAAGGTCAACTATGACAAAATTTTCCAAAAATCGACAGTTGACATTTTTAGATGCAGTCATGGATTTCAAAGCCAAAGGCCCAATCACACAGTTCCCATAAAGAAACGCCGAAAATTTTATCATGAGAGCCAAAATTTCAAAGAAAAAAGGAAAAACAGAGTGTTTTAAAAGTCAATGAAAAGTGCAAAACAAAAACATTAGAAAGTGGGTTTTCAAGGAAGAAAAAATCAAACCAGTTTCTCTCAAGCCTATATATACATGTTTTGAACCAAAGCAGAGGTATTGTGCGGCTAAATGAATTGGAGAAGACATTTGCAAAGGTGTGAAGTTGATATGGTGAGCATTTGAGTGAGTTGGGAGGCGATTTGGGAAGCACGGCGCACACAGGTAGGAGCGTGGCGCACTCACCGGGCACGACGCACTGGCAGCCAGCACGCAGTGGAAAATTTGCAAGGGCGCGACGCATACAAGGCGCGCGGCCCACTAGGAATCGCGCACGACGCACACAGTCTAGCGGCCCAAAACTGTGCCAAACCACTTCAAAATTTGGAAAAAGTGATCAAATTAAGAGGTAAGCCTTGTGCCATCACCTACTCATCAAGTTTTCTCAGAAATATGGTGTGTGTGAAGAGGTTGAAATCTCACCTAAAATGCATAATGTCACCCATGAGAAAATCTATAAGAAGAGGAAGGCTGGGGTTACAAAACTATGATGAAAGCACCAAGGTCACTCCCCTCCCTTTCTCTTTTCCTCTCCTCTCATTTTTCCTCATCTCCCCTTGACCATTTTTCCCAAAAACCGCCCTAAACCCTCTCCCCTGTTTTTCCAAGCAAATTTGGGTGACTTTAACAGTGCGCGGTGCACACACATGGTGGCACGGCACACTAGGAGCTAGTTCACAGTTTAAATTTGCCACTGGCGTGGCGCACTCAGAGCACGCGGTGCACTAGGCAGTGCGCGTGCAACACAGACCTATAAGCCCGAAAATGTGCTAAATTGCCCAAATATTTTGTGAATGCCTATCAAAGTTGAAAGGTAGACCAACTACCTTCACTCTTGGCATTAAACTTGATGAGAACATCATGATTTTGAAGCTATGAACCGAATACAATTTTTTTTTTGAAATAAACAAAAGGAAGACATAAAAGAATCAAGCTCCTAGGGTTCTTGCTACAGTAACAGTGTGGTCAAATTTTCTCCTACCCTACCCCTATCACCATTTTCCCTGCATCATTTTCCCCTTATCATCACCCTAACATCACTATAATCATATTCCTTTTCCCCCCTTTATTCCTATGGCTCGAAATTCAAACCCTACCCCATCAAACCTATACCCAAAATACTCCTAAATCCCTGATAACTTTCTCCTCTTAATCCCTATTCCCCTTTCATCATTCCCCTCCTAATATTCCCTATTTTATTGTCCCCTTGGTGACAGATTTACAGAGCACCTATCAGTTCTATTAGATTCAGAGGGCAGCAAAGAAATTCAGGGTACAAGCAGCAGTGATGGCATCAGAAAATTCATCAGATTATGAGGGGGATACACACAGTGACACAGCTTCAGGAGAACAGGCTCCCCGGGCAAAACGGGCAAAATGGGAAAAATGGGAAAAAGAGAAAGACAGGCATAGACTCTTGGCTGAGGCTTCCTTGGCTCAGCATGGCACTCCATAGAGAGCCCCCAGTCCAAATTTCAAAAAATTTGGGGCAATTTTGTGTTTTTGGAAATTTTTTTGGTCAAAAAACAGGGTTTTTCTCCTTGTGTGCGTGGCGCTAAAATTATAGAGCTCTAAACGAGGAATGGCTTGCATATTTGGATTCATCATCGAAAAATACATCTACCGGTGTTCGGGAGAGAAATTTTGATAAGTTTTGGGTTCCTAAAGGTCAAAAAACACCCAAAAATGGCCTCTCTGCCACTTTTTGGACACACAGAAAGCAGTCTTGGGAGAATGAAGTTTTGAAGGGGCAAATGAGCTTCAAATTTAGAAATTCTAGTTGGGTTGGAAAGTAGACAGGCCAAGCTTTCCAACCAGCCCACTTGGGCACATTTTGGACACCTGAAAGTGCCCCAAAACATGTCCCAAAGTAGCGCAACACACAGGGAAAAGCGCGCGGCGCACAGAGAAACTTTTTCCCAGTTTGCTCCCGTTTCGCGAAATTTCGGGTCGCGACTTCTCCAAGTGGGCCCGGTCATCCACTCTTTGGTTTTTTGGCACCAAAGGCGGATTTTAAAGAGTTTTCTCTCCAGGTGGGCATCTATCCAAGTGGCAAAGAATGCAAAGGGTCACCACAGCCAAATGTCATGCTTGAGAGCGCTGCACCTGTAGCTGATGGTTGGCTCTCCATCTCCTTTTCGAAATGATTTGAGTAACTTCCCAACCTCTGGGTGTTCCATCTCTTCTCTATACTTTCTATATATTGTAAGCAAGTTATTTGAAAAGGGTTGGCTGGCTTGTAACTTCTGGGAGACTGTGGGAAAGAAACTTTCTTTCTACATTGTATATTTTTACAGAGGATTAATGAAAGGCAGTGGCTCTGTTTCATGAGATTCATGTGGTTGTGAGTGTAGCAAATGTATCTCTTATGTTTCATATGTATCTTGTTATGTTTCATAATTCATTTCATATTCATTTCCATTGAAGTTTTATGAGTTAGCTAAGGTAGAATTCAATTTTATTGCTCTGCCTGTGGGAAAATTTCATGTTCAGTGTTCATTCTTCTGTTGAAAAGGATTCATGTTGTCCATGCCCTTTTCACCCTCCAACTCGATCTCTCCATTCCGCACTCTCTTAAAACTAAATTGCTAGGCTTTCCGCCTATCTTGCCTCATGAAGTAATCCGTGCCTTCATATTACATTCTCTGTTCATTGCTGACTGTTGGTCCCATACCATCCCAGAAACACAGTCATTCACAAAAATTCATTTCTCAGTTCCATATTATTTTACTAGCCTAAAATCAAGTTTCATTTATCAGTCATCTGAGACCATCTTGTTTATCTATTCACTGAGCGTGACTCGGAGAAAGCCCTCTCCTGTTCTGGTAGGGATAGCTACCAGACTGACCGTGGTTTGTGGTTACCCTGATTTTGCCTTCGTTCAGCCTGAGGCAGATTTAGGTGCTAACATAGTGGTGACTCCACTGGGGAACGAACATTTTTTTCTTGAAGATTGTTTTTCCCCAGTACATATCTCAAGTTCAGAGCTGATTGTTGATGGTGAACAACAATCCGACATAATAAGACAACTGAAATCATTCACCTGGCGACTCCATTCGCTGAAGAATCCAACAATCAATCCTTCATGGTGACTCCACTGCAGAGAGGTCAGTAGCTTTGAGATTTTCAAGATGGATCGGATTGCAAGAAGATACGCTCCCATGAGCCGAGATCACATTCCAGGCTTTCCAAATAAGATTCCCAAAGTAGATTGGTCAAGGAATTTTCTTACGTTTAAAGATGATGGTAAGAAGGATGCTGCTTTACATCTAGTTCAATTTCACATGCATATTCGCAAGTTGAAGGTTGATTTTCCTGAAGATTTCTTAATTAAGATATTCATGGCCACTCTAGAAGGTGAAGCCCAATCTTGGTATGAAAATTTGCCCGCTACTTGTATTTATTGTTTAAAGGATTTTCATGCCCTGTTCATTGAAAGATATCAAGAATCTTATCCATCATTAAATCTTGTTCATGACTGTTGCAAACATGCTTCTACTTTTATTGAAAGCCTCGAAAAATACTATGATGATGATAATTTTATGGATGATGAGATCATGGAAGCCCTGCATGAAAATCCCTTTCAGCAGCGTAAAGATGATCATGAAAATTTGCAGCATGATCAAGAGTGTAGCATGGTGGAAGATGAAAGAATTTTGCATCTTGACAGTCAACAGGAATTACATGAAATGGATCAGCAGTCTGAGGAAATTTTGTACACTCCTCCACTTGAAATTAATGAAGACAATCACTATTTGAGCAATGGAAAACAAAAAGGATTATCTCCTCTGTTTGAAGATGAGATAGATCAACTCTTGCACAGTCATGTTACAGCTCAAGTTAACGCAGATCTGCAGTGTGCACTTGGTCAAGAAGGTGATGGTGGATCTTCTTCCTATTTTGAAAGTGATGACAGTCCTGTAAGAAGATTTATAGATCAACAAGTTGAAGAATTCCATATTGTTGAAAGTGATGAAATAAAAGGTGTCGTTTCAGATCTGTCCATAGAAGAAGACAACATGCAGGGAAGTCCAGTTCTACTTTCAGAATGTGATAACATTAAGTCACCCATTTCAGATTCAGATTCAGATTGTGATGACCAAGAAAACCTTGTAATAAGTCCCATGAAATAGAACTCTGCTGCTGAAATCATCTGGGATGAAGAAGACAGAGTTTTGGATCCAAATGTTCTCATGTCATCAGAACACAGTCTTCATGAAGAGGTAATCCAGTCAGCTCATGAACAGCAAGATGGGATCTTTGCTCAAGCAAGTGAAAAAGTTCCTCTAGATGAATTTATGGTAGATGATAGAAATGTTATTGTTAGGTTTCAAGAAACATCTGAAGTTGCTTTTCTCATGATTGATGAATGTGATGAATGTAATGAGAACCTGGCTATCACATCATACGAAGATGACCTACCATATATTCAGACTTCAGAAGATCAGACCATTCAGGATTCCTTTTCAGATTCCTCCTCATATGTCTCATGTTTTGAAATGTTCTTTGAAAAGGAGATTTGTTCATCTACTTGTTCAAAAAATTTTGAAGACCAGGAACATACTCTTATTGATGCACAGTGTGAAGAAATATCAGAATCAAAGGAGAAAGACATCTTGTTTCCTCAGCAGGAGGGAAATATTCATTCTTTTCATGATCCAATGGAAAATCTGTTGCAGCCAGTAGTGAAGGTGATTATTGTAGTATTCAGTGATGAAGGAGATCATGGTCGATTGTGTTTTTGGAGGCCCAGCTACCAGTATCTGTTGTTGACCAGAAGATCTGATCTGGAGAATCAATCAAGGAGGCATCTATTTGATTGGTTACATTGGAAGACACATTACACATGATTGTACATATTGCATTAGTACGCAGGTGGCTGTCATCATGATTTGGAACCCTCGAATCTTGATAGACTGCTGCCATTGAATAAGTTTTGTTAGTTCTTGTTTTAGTTAAGTCAGTCATGAGTCATTTCCTTTTGCATAGAGTCAAGTTTTTCAGTCATTTCAGTTCGCATAGAGTCAGTTTGAGTCAAGTTTCAGTCAATAAATTGAGTCATTTCGGTTTGTCGGAATAATGGACTCCATAGCCCAATGGACGAAGGCACTGTCTGCTCACCCAAAGATCTGCAGTTCTTGGCACCTCCAAGGAGCTACCATCCCTATTGGAGCCAATGTTAGTGTCAGTCTTTGCAGCCTTCCTCCAGTGATCAAACATGCTCTTACAAAGTGATTTTAAGGTTTCAAGGTCAAATTTTGTCATTTCAGTGAGTCTTCAAGCAAAATTTGGTCACTAGGCATTAGGTCTAGGGTTTGATTTTACCCTTGTCAAAGTTGTCCAAATGTCGGTCTATGTCACTATTCAGCTGAGCCTACCATCATTCAAAGGGTTGTCATCATCATGTCAGGGTCCAATGGGTCATTTTACACCTTGTTCATGCTTCAGTTGCGCCTAGCAAGGTTCATTTCCCTCTCCTAGGGTTTTGAAGCTAATTTCTCTTGGACGGTCAAATCATCGGAAAAACTTGTATCCTGATGTTCATACACCTTCCCTTATCCTTAAAGTACCTTATCAAACACTTCCCATCACTGAGATCCCCCAAATTCCTCATTTTCACACAAACCCTAGTTTCTTGCTACAACTTGGCAATTTTCTAGGTTGGGTCTGTGTTTTGCCCTTTTGGACCCCTTCCCCTCACTCAATTTCAGAGATTCCACTTTTCCATGCTTCTTAACATCCCTCCCTACTTCCAAGAATTTTCCCAAGAATTTAGAAGCCGCTTATCCCCTTCATTTCGCTTCATTTCGACAAATCTCTTTTGCCACACATCGGGATAGGTTTTACTCCAATGATGTTTCTGAGCAATAAAAGATGAATTTGGAAAAACTGAGAGATTTTTTTGTCTATTACATGCCAAGGAATAAAAACCTCCTTCACTTTTTACACAGGTGTCATGGTTCTGGAGAAATGTCAAAAATACAATCGCCTCAGGAGAATTGATGCACCTCTGAAGTGACCTTGGGAAAATCAAGTTTTCTCCTAGCTCGGTTGGCCAAATGAATTTCTTGATGCACCAAATGATAACTAGACACAAATATCTTTCCAATGAACTATTATGAGCTCAATTTGGAGTTGAGGAAGGCATTCAGAAGTTGACTGTAACAGCACTCTGCCTTTAGGTAGCCTCATTTGGCACATTTTGAACAATCTTTGAAGATTTGAATTTTTATAGGGAAAATGAACTCCAGATTGAAAAATTATAGTTGGGTTGGAAAGTAGACTCAAATATCTTTCCAACGAGCTATCATGTGCCCAATTTGGACACCCAAAAGGCCTCCAAAAGTCTTCCGGAAAAAGCGCGATGCACAGGAGGAGGAGCGCGACGCACATAGAGAGCGCGGCGCACATAGAGAGCGCGGCACACATAGAGAGCGCGGTGCACTGGGAGGAATTTCCCAGTGTTAATTTGAACGGGCGCGATGCGCATGGGGAGCATGGCACACTGGGTTTTGCGTGTGGCACACAGGGAAAAAATGCCAAGAACGTGCTAAATCACTTCCAAATTTTGGTGAAGCCTATCAAATTGAAAGGTAGGCTCTTTGACATCTTTTTTTCATCAAGTTTTATCAATGAGATGGTGTTTGTGAAGATGTTTGAACGTCAAATACATAATTTCAACCATGAGGAAATCACTAAGAAAACGATGGCTGGGATTGAAAATTTTTGTTGGTATTGCCAAGGTCTCACTCCACTCACCTATTCCCCTCACCTATCAATTTTTCCCATCATCCCTTGTCATTTTTCCTAAAAACCTGCCCTAAGTCACTACCAAACCCCCTCCCTATTCCTCCACTATTTGGTTAACTCAAAGTCACCACAAAATTAGCTCATTGTGCAAGCCAAGCTATGGGAGAGGAGTGCATGGTCAAAGAGTTGAAAGAGTTAAAGATTAGGAGAAATTTGAGTGTTTTCATAGTGCGTGGCGCACACACCAAAGAGCGTGGTGCACACAGGGCCCGCCCGCTGTGTAAACATAACACTGGCGCGGCGCATACCTGGTGCGTGGCGCACTAGGCAGAGCGCGCGGTGCATTGGGCAGAGCGCGCGGCGCACATAAATACAAGGCCCAGAAACTATCCCATCTGCCTAAAAACTTGTTGATGCTCACCAATTTTGAAGGGTAGGAATCAAATGCAAATTTTTTTTGTAAAGCAAACAAAAGGGAAACAAAGAAATCATTGACCCTAGGGTTTATGCTACAGTGACAAAGCTGCCAATATATTTCAAACCCTACCCCATCAACCCTATACCCAAACTACTCCCGAATGCATGATAAATCTCTCCCTTTAAACCCCTATCCCTATTTCATCATTCACCTTCTAATACCCCCTGCTTCATTGTTCCCCTTGGTGACAGACATCACAAAGGCACCCAGCCTCACACCATCATCAAAGGGCAGCCTAGGTACAGTATACACAGTAGTCATGGCTTCACAACATTCATCGGAGTATGAGATGGAGACACACAGTGATTGGCGAAAGCAAACAAGACAATTACATGCTCATGCACATGAAAAACCATTATTGAGCACGCAATCATGTTTGCAAGGCACGAATAAGGAATTTAAAGGCAAAATTGAGCAAAGCAACAAAAGAGGCAAAAGAGGCAAAAGAGCAAGATCGGCTTCGAATCTTGGCTGAGGCTTCCTTGGCACATCATAGCACTCCATAGAGAACCTCCAACCCAAATTTCAAGGAATTTGGGGAATTTTTGGTCACATGACAAATTTTTGGTCAAAAAGCAGGGTTTTTCTCCCTGTGCGCCGCGTAAGGCACGCGACGCTAAATTCTAGACCTATAAATGAGGAATGGCTTGAAGTTTTTGATTCAGCATGGAAAATCACGACTACTGGTGTCTGGGCAAGAAATTTTGGCAGGGGATGAAGCTCCAAAAGGTCAAAAAACACTCAAAAATGGCCTTTCTGCAACTTTTTTGACACACAGAAAGAAGTCTTGGGAGAATGAATATTTGGAGGGCAAATGAGCACCAAATTCAGAAATTCTAGTGGGGTTAGAAAGTAGATAGGCCAAACTCTCCAACAAGCCAACTTGGGCACATTTTGGACACCTGCAAGTGCCCCAAAATAGGCCCCAAAGTAGCGCGACGCACAGAGAAAAGCACGCGGCGCATAGAGGAAAATTTGCCCAGTTTGCTTCCGTTTCGCGAAATTTCGGGTCACGTTTTCTCCAAATGGGCCTGCTCATCTACACTTCGGTTTTTTGGCACGAAAGGCAGCATTTAAAGAGTTTTTTCTCCAGATTGGCTTCTATCCAAGTGGCGAAGGAAGGCAAACAGTCACCAAAAGCCAAATGTCATGTTTGTGGCGCTGCACCTGTAGCTGATGGCTGGCTCTCCACCTCCATTTCCTAATGATTCGAGTAACTCCCCACTCCTTGGGCATTCTATCTCTTCATGACACTTTCTATATATTGTACACATTTTATTTGCAAATGGTTGGCTGGCTTGTAACTTCTGAGAGATTGTGGGAAAGAAACTCTATTTCTGCACTGTGTATTTTTGACAGAGAGTTAATGAAAGGTAGCGGCTTTGTTTCATGAGATTCTTGTGGTTTTGAGTGTAGAAAATGTGTTCCTATGTTCCATATGTATCTTGTTATGTTTCATAATTCATTTCATGTTTCATTTCAGTGAAATTTTCTAAGTGAGATTAGGTAGAATTCAATTTATATTGCTCTGCTTGTGGGAAAATTTCATGTGCAGTGTCATTCTTCTATTGAAAAGGATTCATGCGACCATGCCCTTTTCACCATCTTCAGTAATCTTTCCATTCTGCGTCACCTTAAGTTGAAATTGCTGCTCTTCCCGCCTACCTTGCCTCATGGAATAATCTGTGCCTTCATTCTCGATTCTCTGTTCCTTACTAAGCGCCAGTCCCATATACATCTCAGAAGTTCGGTCACTTTCAAAAATCTTTTCCAAAATCACTTTTCACTTACTAGCGTAAGGTAAGCATCACATTGTAAGTCACCTCAGACCATTTTTCCTATCCATTCGCTAAGCGTGATTTGGAGAGAGCCCTCTCCTGCTCTGGTAGGGCTAGCTACCAGACTGAGCGTGGTTTGTGGTTACGCTAATTTTTTCCTTCTTCAGCCTAAGGCAGATTTAGATGCTAACAGCTACCGCACAATATCACGCGCTATCTAGCACGATCGATATCAGGTCGAGAACATGCGAGAAAAGTGATTTTCCCGTACTATGAGTCACCATCTTAGGTTAATTGCACAATTTGGAAAATACCATTTACCATTTATTTTCCACGCAATATACCACTTACTATTTTCCAAATACTACCCACGTGCTTAATACAGAATCTTTAATAAATGTGCTTAATAAGATTTAGCATCTAATCTCGATATTAACCCTTGACGCTATTTGGCTATAATTATAAATGAAACACATAAATAAAAATAATACCTTATTAGGGTACAAAACACTGATACACAGATTCAAGAGAAATTCTACACCAGGAATAACACGCAACATCACACTTAATCAATTATTCAATAACATAGAAATTACAGAGTCTTGGCCCTATCAGTTTGATTACAAGAATTTGTCTGACCTCTATTTCACTCGAAAACCCTATCTTTCTTTCTCAATTTCTCATTTACTCACCCTCCTATTCAATTCCCCCCTATCATTACATTTCCCCCTTTCTTTTATGGATCTAATCTTATCCTAAATACATTGACAACCCAATATCTATTTTTATCAACTCAACTATTAAATCCCTATTCTAAAGCTCTGATACACACCTATCCTAACAAATTATCTCCTATTCTAAAAATAATACAATGGTTTAAATATTACAATAATTGAAGTAAAGATAAATTTGAGAGATCCAACTCTCTCTATTAAAATTGATTTTGACCACTCAAGTCAATGGCATTCATCTCATGTTAGCCACAACATGTGAACATACAATCACATTGCTAGCTAAGTTCGGATGCTCCTGCATCACCTGTTGGTTGAGAGAATCTTGGAATTAGTTCCACCAACTAGGCATTCAACTCTTGAAGGTGGGGAAGTGGTTCAATTGAGTCTATATGTATCATTTCTCATTCAGAGAGAAGGGTTGGACTTTTGTGAAGAGGCTTGGTACCTTATGTTCTCTTACAGCTAATACAGGAGCAGTTGTAGCTATATTTCAGGAACTCTAATTCAATGAGTCTATGGTGTTTTTTTTCTCTTTCTATTAGTTTCTAATGGATAAATCATCTCTATTTACATGCTTTATCTTCTTCCTATGAATTTCCTTGCAGTTATATAGACAAGAATCTTTAATTTAAGCTCTGTTTATGTGGAATTCATACTTGTGTTTCCTTTCTTCTAAAGCTAATGAATTCATGCTTTCACATGCTCATTAGTTTCTTTTAAGCTCACAAATCTATACTACATTGAAAAACACTCCAATTGCATCATAACGCATTAATATCTAGCTCCTATTTATACTTGTCTCTGCATACTTTGAAGCCTATACCTAATTACTTGCTCTAAACCCTAGTCCAGCAAACCTAAAAAACCTAAATTCACAAGAACTCAAAACAAACTTATATATCTAGACTAAAACCCGTCTCTTTGCATATATTCATTTAAAAATCCTTTGAGAGATCCCTCTCTGGCTTAGCAAGGCTAGCTATTGAACTGAAAGTCGTTCGAGGTTACCTCTTTCAATCTCCTCCTCAACCTAGGAAATTGTAGGGGATAACATTTTTGGCATCGTTGCCGACGAATGAAAGATCATATCTTCCCTGGGAAAGAATGACAAGGATCAGATTTGATTGCTGATGGTGAACAATGATCATACACAAGAAATTTTGTGCATCTTTCACCTGACGACTCTAGTGTCGAAGAATCCAAAGGTTTAGAATTTTCATGGCGACTCCACTATTCAAAAATTGGTAGTTTTAAGAACTTCTTGGTGACTTAATTTTTTTCAAAATGGATTCAACTGCTCGAAGGTATGATCCTATGAATCGAGCTCATATTCCTGGTTTTCCAAATTGCTTTCCTTGTATAAATTGGCAAGTTGGGCTACCAAGTTTAAAGGTCGAGATGGAGAAGATGTTAGTTTGCATTTGGTCAAAGTTCATTTTCATATTCATAGATTAAAGACTAAGTTTCCTGAAGATTGTCTAATGAAGATCTTTATGGCTACCTTGGAGGAAATAGCAAGGAAATGGTATGAGAGTCTACCATATGCTAGTTTATATTCTCTAAAGGATTTTCATTCAGTTTTCTTTCAACATTATCAAAGCTACAATTTTTCCTTATCAATGATGGATATATGTTGTGAGATTTCTGAAAATTTCTTGAAAATTTGTATGGGGATGAAGAATGTACATAAGAATATATATTAGAAGCCCTTTATGATTTTTCCTCCCAACAAGAATTAGTAGCTCCCTCCTTGGATGAACTAGACTGGGATCAAAATAGAGAAAGGCCTATTCCTGATCTTGAAAATGAAAATCACCAAGCCAATGTTGGTTTCTATGAAACTCAATGTTCTCCTCTATCTGAAGATGAAATAGATCAGTTCTTGAAAAACCATGTTACAACCCAAGTTAAGTCAGGTTTGCATTGCTCACACAGTCAAGAATGTGTAGGACAAATTTCTTCCATTATTGAAAAGGAAAATTTGGGTTTAAATGATGACAGTCATGAGACTGATGAAACTATATAGGAAGTTATTGTGAGTAATCCAATTTGTGATGTAGGTTTCCTGCAAGGAGATCAACTAACATGGATTGTTCTTTCGTGAAGAGTATAGGGCTGACATGTTTAATAATCTTGAAGAATGTGTTATGTTCAAGGATGATTTAGACTATGAATTGGAAGAGTACGAGTCCAAGATAAATAGTATGCCAGAGATAGAATCAAAGTTGCTCATTCTTGAGGAATTTACAGCCAACACTCAGGTAGCGGAAAGGCATACTTCCCTAATCCTTCTTATGGATAAACAACCAAGTATTCTTTCAGATAAAATGAAAGGAGTACTTGTACCTTTACCGGATTTCAAGACAAGGTAAAATTTCAAATTTTTAAGGAAACTTACATTGATTTTTTGTAGCCATATGGGAAGATGAATTTTATTGTATTTATGGATCATGAGCACATGTTCAGTGGACACTTGGAGTGGCCTAGCTTTTGTTTTTTCTACCTGCTAAAGGAAAGTACGAGCATGATTCAAATAAGTATCCATTTGCTAGATTGGTTACAATGGAGGGATCATTACACATGATTGTATATACATCTTCAGTAGGTGGCCGGTTATGTTCAGGATTTGAAGCCCGAGGTGAAGGTCGTAAGATCCCGATGGTCTACTGCCATAAGTAATTTCAATTAGTTTGTTTTGTTTATTATTTGTCAAAGTCAGTTAGTCCATCAGTTTTCAGTTTTTGAGTTTAGTCTTTGTATTTTGAATCCATGCCCAATGAAATAAGGATACTTGGTCTACGGTGTTCTTGACACCTCCAAGGAGCTACCATCCCCAGCTGGAGCCAATGTTAGTGTCATTTAGTTCAGCCTATCACCAGTGATCAAATATGCTCTTACAAGGTGTTGTTAGGGTGTCAAGTCAATTTTTTGTCATTTCAGTGAATATTCAATTAAAATTTTGGTCACTGGATGTTGTGTCTAGATCACTGTTGCTCCCTTCACTTACTCATGGTCTTCTTCCAGGTAGCATATCTTCATTTAAGTGTCTTGGGTCATGAAATGGTTAAATTCCTCATTTTAGGTCATGGTCTAGGGTTTCACTCCATGTGTCATCATGATACCATATGTCAAAACAAAAGCATGTCCATCATGTGATTCACTGGGTAAAGGGAGTTAGAAGCTTAGGGAAATCAAAATAAAGGTAAAGGCAATGTTTTATTTCAAATAAGACAATGCTCTAGTACACTACCTCATCTCATCATTTCTCATAGGGACATGTTTTCTTCAAAATATGTTTATGACCAAATGTAGCAGAATTTTACAAAAGTGAAAGAGGTTTTTGTCCATTATAGTTCAAGGATCAAAAAACTCCTTCAATTTATGCACATGTATTATGATTTGAGATAAATATCAAAACTACACTTGCAACGAGAGAGTTGATACACTTTTGCACAACTTGACTTCAAGATAGTTTTTCAAGGATTTGGAGCAAGTGTTGGAAGTGCTTAAGGACTCTATTGTGTATCTGACATCCTAATATTTACAATGGTACCTTCAGATCATGATTTGGATTAGTGGGGCATCCAAAAGTGCTCTACAATTTGGCACTATGCTTTTGTCAGAGACACCCTGCGTTTTTGGAGTGACCTTGGGAAAATCAAATTTTCTCTCTGTTGGAGTGTCCAAATGACATTCTTGAGGAGTCGATATTGTAGTATATTTAACGATATTTCCAACAAGCTATAAATTTTGTAATTTGGAGTAGTTTAAGGCCTCCAAAAGCAGATTACATGGTGGCACGACACACTGGGAGCCAGTTCACAGTTTAAATTTGCCACTGGCGTGGCGCACTCAGAGCGCGCAGTGCACTGGGCAGTGCGCGCGGCACACAGACCTATAAGCCTGAAAATGTGCTAAATTGCCCAAAGATTTTGTGAATGCCTATCAAACTTGAAAGGTAGACCAACTACCTTCACTCTTGGCATTAAACTTGATGAGAACATCATGATTTTGAAGCTATGAACCGAATACAATTTTTTTTTTGAAATAAACAAAAGGAAGACATAAAAGAATCAAGCTCCTAGGGTTCTTGCTACAGTAACAGTGTTGTCAAATGTTCTCCTACCCTACCCCTATCACCATTTTCCCTACATCATTTTCCCCTTATCATCACCCTAACATCACTATAATCATATTCCTTTTTCCCCCTTTATTCCTATGGCTCAAAATTCAAACCCTACCCCATCAAACCTATACCCAAAATACTCCTAAATCCCTGATAACTTTCTCCTCTTAATCCCTATTCCCCTTTCATCATTCCCCTCCTAATATTCCCTATTTTATTGTCCCCTTGGTGACAGATTTACAGAGCACCTACCAGTTCTATTGGATTCAGAGGGCAGCAAAGAAATTCAGGGTACAAGCAGCAGTGATGGCATCATAAAATTCATCAGATTATGAGGGGGATACACACAGTGACACAGCTTCAGGAGAACAGGCTCCCCGGGCAAAACGGACAAAACGGGCAAAACGGGAAAAAGAGCAAGACAGGCTTAGACTCTTGGCTGAGGCTTCCTTGGCTCAACATGGCACTCCATAGAGAGCACCCAGCCCAAATTTCAAAAAATTTGTTGCAATTTTGTGTTTTTGGAAATTTTTTTGGTAAAAAAACAGGGTTTTTCTCCTTGTGTGCGCGGCGCTAAAATTATAGAGCTCTAAACGAGGAATGGCTTGCATATTTGGATTCATCGTCGAAAAATACATCTACCGGTGTTCGGGAGAGAAATTTTGATAAGTTTTGGGTTCCTAAAGGTCAAAAAACACCCAAAAATGGCCTCTCTGCCACTTTTTGGACACATAGAAAGCAGTCTTGGGAGAATGAAGTTTTGAAGGGGAAAATGAGCTTCAAATTTAGAAATTCTAGTTGGGTTGGAAAGTAGACAGGCCAAGCTTTCCAACCAGCCCACTTGGGCACATTTTGGACACCTGAAAGTGCCCCAAAAAATGTCCCAAAGTAGCGCAGCGCACAGGGAAAAGCGCGCGGCACACAGAGAAAATTTTGCCCAGTTTGCTCCCGTTTCGTGAAATTTCGGGTTGCGACTTCTCCAAGTGGGCCCGGTCATCCACTCTTCGGTTTTTTGGCACCAAAGGTGGCTTTTAAAGAGTTTTCTCTCCAGGTGGGCATCTATCCAAGTGGCAAAGAATGCAAAGGGTCACCACAGCCAAATGTCATGCTTGAGAGCGTTGCACCTGTAGCTGATGGTTGGCTCTCCATCTCCTTTTCGAAATGATTTGAGTAACTTCCCAACCTCTGGGTGTTCCATCTCTTCTCTATACTTTCTATATATTGTAAGCAAGTTATTTGAAAAGGGTTGGCTGGCTTGTAACTTCTGGGAGACTGTGGGAAAGAAACTTTGTTTCTGCATTGTATATTTTTACAGAGGATTAATGAAAGGCAGTGGCTCTGTTTCATGAGATTCATGTGGTTGTGAGTGTAGCAAATGTATCTCTTATGTTTCATATGTATCTTGTTATGTTTCATAGTTCATTTCATATTCATTTCCAGTGAAGTTTTCTAAGTTAGCTAAGGTAGAATTCAATTTTATTGCTCTGCCTGTGGGAAAATTTCATGTTCAGTGTTCATTCTTCTGTTGAAAAGGATTCATGTTGTCCATGCCCTTTTCACCCTCTAAATCGATCTCTCCATTCCGCACTCTCTTAAAACTAAATTGCTAGGCTTTCCGCCTATCTTGCCTCACGAAGTAATCCGTGCCTTCATATTACATTCTCTGTTCTTTGTTGACCGTTGGTCCCATACCATCCCAGAAACACAGTCATTCACAAAAATTCATTTCTCGGTTCCATATTCTTTTACTAGCCTAAAATCAATTTTCATTTATCAGTCATCTGAGACCATCTTGTTTATCTATTCACTGAGCGTGACTCGGAGAGAGCCCTCTCTTGTTCTGGTAGGGATAGCTACTAGACTGACCGTGGTTTGTGGTTACCCTGATTTTTCCTTCGTTCAGCCTGAGGCAGATTTAGGTGCTAACATAGTGGTGACTCCACTGGGGAACGAACATTGTTTTCTTGAAGATTGTTTTTCCCCAGTACATATCTCAAGTTCAGAGCTGATTGTTGATGGTGAACAACAATCCGACATAATAAGACAGCTGAAATCATTCACCTGGCAACTCCATTCGCTGAAGAATCCAGTAATCAATCCTTCATGGTGACTCCACTGCAGAGAGGTCAGTAGCTTTGAGATTTTCAAGATGGATCAGATTGCAAGAAGATACACTCCCATGAGCCGAGATCACATTCCAGGCTTTCCAAATAAGATTCCCAAAGTAGATTGGTCAAGGAATTTTCTTACGTTTAAAGATGATGGTAAGAAGGACGCTGCTTTACATCTAGTTCGATTTCACATGCATATTCGCAAGTTGAAGGTTGATTTTCCTGAAGATTTCTTAATTAAGATATTCATGGCCACTCTAGAAGGTGAAGCCCAATCTTGGTATGAAAATTTGCCCGCTGCTTGTATTTATTGTTTAAAGGATTTTCATGCCCTGTTCATTGAAAGATATCAAGAATCTTATCCATCATTAAATCTTGTTCATGACTGTTGCAAACATGCTTCTACTTTTATTGAAAGCCTCGAAAAATACTATGATGATGATAATTTTATGGATGATGAGATCATGGAAGCCCTGCATGAAAATCCCTTTCAGCAGCGTAAAGATGATCATGAAAATTTGCAGCATGATCAAGAGTGTAGCATGGTGGAAGATGAAAGAATTTTGCATCTTGACAGTCAACAGGAATTACATGAAATGGATCAGCAATCTGAGGAAACTTTGTACACTCCTCCATTTGAAATTAATGAAGACAATCACTGTTTGAGCAATGGAAAACAAAAAGGATTATCTCCTCTGTCTGAAGATGAGATAGATCAACTCTTGCACAGTCATGTTACAGCTCAAGTTAACGCAGATCTGCAGTGTGCACTTGGTCAAGAAGGTGATGGTGGATCTTCTTCCTATTTCGAAAGTGATGACAGTCCTCTAAGAAGATTTATAGATCAACAAGTTGAAGAATTCCATATGGTTGAAAGTGATGAAAGAAAAAGTGTCGTTTCAGATCTATCCATAGAAGAAGACAACATGCAGGGAAGTCCAATTCTACTTTCAGAATGTGATAACATTAAGTCACCCATTTCAGATTCAGATTCAGATTGTGATGACCAAGAAAACCTTGTAATAAGTCCCATGAAATAGAACTCTGCTGCTGAAATCATCTAGGATGAAAAAAACAGAGTTTTGGATCCAAATGTTCTCATGTCATCAGAACACAGTCTTCATGAAGAGGTAATCAAGTCAGCTCATGAACAGCAAGATGGGATCTTTCTCAAGCAAGTGAAAAAGTTCCTCTAGATGAATTTATGGTAGATGATAGAAATGTTATTGTTAGGTTTCAAGAAACATCTGAAGTTGCTTTTCTCATGATTGATGAATGTGATGAATGTAATGAGAACCTGGCTATCACATCGTACGAAGATGACCTACCATATATTCAGACTTCAGAAGATCAGACCATTCAGGATTCCTTTTCAGATTCCTCCTCATATGTCTCATGTTTTGAAATGTTCTTTGAAAAGGAGATTTGTTCATCTACTTGTTCAAAAAATTTTGAAGACCAGGAACATACTCTTATTGATGCACAGTGTGAAGAAATATCAGAATCAGAGGAGAAAGACATCTTGTTTCCTCAGCAGGAGGGAAATCTTCATGCTTTTCATGATCCAATGGCAAATATGTTGCAGCCAGTAGTGAAGGTGATTATTGTAGTATTCAGTGATGAAGGAGATCATGGTCGACTGTGTTTTTGGAGGCCCAGCTACCAGTATCTGTTGTTGACCAGAAGATCTGATCTGGAGAATCAATCAAGGAGGCATCTATTTGATTGGTTACATTGGAAGACACATTACACATGATTGTACATATTGCATTAGTACGCAGGTGGCTGTCATCATGATTTGGAACCCTCGAATCTTGATAGACTGCTGCCATTGAATAAGTTTTGTCAGTTCTTGTTTTAGTTAAGTCGGTCATGAGTCATTTCCTTTTGCATAGAGTCAAGTTTTTCAGTCATTTCAATTCACATAGAGTCAGTTTGAGTCGAGTTTCAGTCAATAAATTGAGTCATTTCGGTTTTTCGGAATAATAGACTCCATAGCCCAATGGACGAAGGCACTGTCTGCTCACCCAAAGATCTGCAGTTCTTGGCACCTCCAAGGAGCTGCCATCCATATTGGAGCCAATGTTAGTGTCAGTCTTTGCAGCCTTCCTTCAGTGATCAAACATGCTCTTACAAAGTGATTTTAAGGTTTCAAGGTCAAATTTTGTCACTTCAGTGAGTCTTCAAGCAAAATTTGGTCACTAGGCATTAGGTCTAGGGTTTGATTTTACCCTTGTCAAAGTTGTCCAAATGTCGGTCTATGTCACTATTCAGATGAGCCTACCATCATTCAAAGGGTTGTCATCATCATGTCAGGGTCCAATGGGTCATTTTACACCTTGTTCATGCTTCAGTTGCGCCTAGCAAGGTTCATTTCCCTCTCCTAGGGTTTTGAAGCTAATTTCTCTTGGACGGTCAAATCATCAGCAAAATTTGTATCCTGATGTTCATACACCTTCCCTTATCCTTAAAGTACCTTATCAAACACTTCCCATCACTGAGATCCCCCAAATTCCTCATTTTCACACAAACCCTAGTTTCTTGCTACAACTTGGCAATTTTCTAGGTTGGGTCTGTGTTTTACCCTTTTGGACCCCTTCCCCTCACTCAATTTCAGAGATTCCACTTTTCCATGCTTCTTAACATCCGTCCCTACTTCCAAGAATTTTCCCAAGAATTTAGAAGCCCCTTATCCCCTTTATTTCGCTTCATTTCGACAAATCTCTTTTGCCACACATCGGGATAGGTTTTACTCCAATGATGTTTCTGAGAAATAAAAGATGAATTTGGGAAAACTGAGAAATTTGTTTGTCTATTACATGCCAAGGAAGAAAAACCTCCTTCACTTTTTACACAGGTGTCATGGTTCTGGAGAAATATCAAAAATACAATCGCCTCAGGAGAATTGATGCACCTCTGAAGTGACCTTGGGAAAATCAAGTTTTCTCCTAGATCGGTTGGCCAAATGAATTTATTGATTCACCAAATGATAACTAGACACAAAGATCTTTCCAATGCACTATTATGAGCTCAATTTGGAGTTGAGGAAGGCATTCAAAAGTTGACTGTAACAGCACTCTGCCTTTAGGCAGCCTCATTTGGCACATTTTGACCAGTCTTTGAAGATTTGAATTGTTATAGGGAAAATGAACCCCAAATTGAAAAATTATAGTTGGTTTGGAAAGTAGACTCAAAGATCTTTCCAACGAGCTATCCTGTGCCCAATTTGGACACCCAAAAGACCTCCAAAAGTCTTCCGGAAAAAGCGCAATGCACAGGAGGAG
Source organism: Pinus tabuliformis (assembly GCA_031772625.1). Classification (NCBI taxonomy): domain Eukaryota; kingdom Viridiplantae; phylum Streptophyta; class Pinopsida; order Pinales; family Pinaceae; genus Pinus; species Pinus tabuliformis. The sequence goes on along the minus strand of CM062820.1, from coordinate 983,056,603 downwards.
GAGCGCGGCGCACTGGGAGGAATTTCCCAGTGTTAATTTGAACGGGCACGATGCGCATGGAGAGCGTGGCGCACTGGGTTTTGCGCGTGGCACACAGGGAAAAAATGCCCAGAACGTGCCAAATCACTTCCAAATTTTGGTGAAGCCTATCAAATTGAAAGGTAGGCTCTTTGACATCTTTTGTTCATCAAGTTTTATCAATGAGATGGTGTTTGTGAAGAGGTTTGAACGTCAAATACATAATTTCAACCATGAGGAAATCACTAAGAAAACGATGGCTGGGATTGAAAATTTTTGTTGGTATTGCCAAGGTCTCACTCCACTCACCTATTCCCCTCACCTATCAATTTTTCCCATCATCCCTTGTCATTTTTCCTAAAAACTTGCCCTAAGTCACTACCAAACCGCCTCCCTATTCCTCCACTATTTGGTTAACTCAAAGTCACCACGAAATTAGCTCATTGTGCAAGCCAAGCTATGGGAGAGGAGTGCATGGTCAAAGAGTTGAAAGAGTTAAAGATTAGGAGAAATTTGAGTGTTTTCATAGCGCGTGGCGCACACACCAAAGAGCGCGGTGCACACAGGGCCCGCCCACTGTGTAAACATAACACTGGTGCGGCGCATACCTAGCGCGTGGCGCACTAGGCAGAGCGCGCAGTGCATTGGGCAGAGCGCGCGGCGCACATAAATACAAGGCCCAGAAATTATCCCATCTGCCTAAAAACTTGTTGATGATCACCAATTTTGAAGGGTAGGAATCAAATGCAAAATTTTTTTGTAAAGCAAACAAAAGGGAAACAAAGAAATCATTGACCCTAGGTTTTATGCTACAGTGACAAAGCTGCCAATATATTTCAACCCTACCCCATCAACCCTATACCCAAACTACTCCCAAATGCGTGATAAATCTCTCCCTTTAAACCCCTATCCCTATTTCATCATTCACCTTCTAATACCCCCTGTTTCATTGTTCCCCTTGGTGACAGACATCACAAAGGCACCCAACCTCACACCATCATCAAAGGGCAGCCTAGGTACAGTATACACAGCAGTCATGGCTTCACAACATTCATCGGAGTATGATATGGAGACACATAGTGATTGGTGAAAGCGAACAGGACAAGTACATGCTCGGGCACATGAAAAACCATTATTGGGCACGCAATCATGTTTGCAAGGCACGAATAAGGAATTTAAAGGCAAAATTGAGCAAAGCAACAAAAGAGGCAAAAGAGGCAAAAGAGCAAGATCAGCTTCGAATCTTGGTTAAGGCTTCCTTGGCACATCATAGCACTCCATAGAGAACCTCCAGCCCAAATTTCAAGGAATTTGGGGAATTTTTGGTCACATGACAAATTTTTGGTCAAAAAGCAGGGTTTTTCTCCCTGTGCGCGACGCAAGGCACGCGACGCTAAATTCTAGACCTCTAAATGAGGAATGGCTTGCAGTTTTTGATTCAGCATGGAAAATCACGACTACTGGTGTCTGGCCAAGAAATTTTGGCAGGGGATGAAGCTCCAAAAGGTCAAAAAACACTCAAAAATGGCCTTTCTGCAACTTTTTTGACACACAGAAAGAAGTCTTGGGAGAATGAATATTTGGAGGGGCAAATGAGCACCAAATTCAGAAATTCTAGTGGGGTTAGAAAGTAGATAGGCCAAACTCTCCAACAAGCCAACTTGGGCACATTTTGGACACCTGCAAGTGCCCCAAAATAGGCCCCAAAGTAGCGCGACGCACAGAGAAAAGCACGCAGCGCATAGAGGAAAATTTGCCCAGTTTGCTTCCGTTTCGCGAAATTTCGGGTCACGTTTTCTCCAAATGGGCCTGCTCATCTACACTTCGGTTTTTTGGCACGAAAGGCAGCATTTAAAGAGTTTTTTCTCCAGATTGGCTTCTATCCAAGTGGCGAAGGAAGGCAAACAGTCACCAAAAGCCAAATGTCATGTTTGTGGCGCTGCACCTGTAGCTGATGGCTGGCTCTCCACCTCCATTTCCTACTAATTCGAGTAACTCCCCACTCCTTGGGCGTTCTATCTCTTCATGACACTTTCTATATATTGTACGCATTTTATTTGCAAAGGGTTGGCTGGCTTGTAACTTCTGAGAGACTGTGGGAAAGAAACTCTATTTCTGCACTGTGTATTTTTGACAGATAGTTAATGAAAGGTAGCGGCTTTGTTTCATGAGATTCGTGTGGTTTTGAGTGTAGAAAATGTGTTCCTATGTTCCATATGTATCTTGTTATGTTTCATAATTCATTTCATGTTTCATTTCAATGAAATTTTCTAAGTGAGATTAGGTAGAATTCAATTTATATTGCTCTGCCTGTGGGAAAATTTCATGTGCAGTGTCATTCTTCTGTTGAAAAGGATTCATGCGACCATGCCCTTTTCACCATCTTCAGTAATCTTTCCATTCTGTGTCACCTTAAGTTGAAATTTCTGCTCTTCCCTCCTACCTTGCCTCACGGAATAATCTGTGCCTTCATTCTCGATTCTCTGTTCCTTACTAAGCGCCAGTCCCATATACATCTCAGAAGTTCGGTCACTTTCAAAAATCTTTTCCAAAATCACTTTTCACTTACTAGCCTAAGGTAAGCATCACATTGTAAGTCACCTCAGACCATTTTTCCTATCCATTCCCTAAGCGTGATTTGGAGAAAGCCCTCTCCTGCTCTGGTAGGGCTAGCTACCAGACTGAGCGTGGTTTGTGGTTACCCTAATTTTTTCCTTCTTCAGCCTAAGGCAGATTTAGATGCTAACAGCTACCGCACAATATCACACGCTATCTAGCACGATCGATATCAGGTCGAGAACATGCGAGAAAAGTGGTTTTCCCGTACTATGTGTCACCAGCTTAGGTTAATTGCACAATTTGGAAAATACCATTTACCATTTATTTTCCACGCAATATACCACTTACTGTTTTCCAAATACTACCCACATGCTTAATACAGAATCTTTAATAAATGTGCTTAATAAGATTTAGCATCTAATCTCGATATTAACCCTTAACGCTATTTGGCTATAATTATAAATGAAACACATAAATAAAAATAATACCTTATTAGGGTACAAAACGCTGATACACAGATTCAAGAGAAATTCTACACTAGGAATAACACGCAACATCACACTTAATCAATTATTCAATAACATAGAAATTACAGAGTCTTGGCACTATCGGTTTGATTACAAGAATTTGTCTGACCTCTATTTCACTCGAAAACCCTATCTTTCTTTCTCAATTTCTCGCTTACTCACCCTCCTATTCCATTCCCCCCTATCATTACATTTCCCCCTTTCTTTTATGGATCTAATCTTATCCTAACAACATTGACAACCCAATATCTATTTTTATCAGCTCAACTATTAAATCCCTATTCTCAAGCTCTGATACACACCTATCCTAACAAATTATCTCCTATTCTAAAAATAATACAATGGTTTAAATATTACAATAATTGAAGTAAAGATAAATTTGAGAGATCCAACTCTCTCTATTAAAATTGATTTTGACCACTCAGGTCAATGGCATTCATCTCATGTTAGCCACAACATGTGAACATACAATCACATTGCTAGCTAAGTTCGGATGCTCCTGCATCACCTGTTGGTTGAGAGAATCTTGGAATTAGTTCCACCAACTAGGCATTCAACTCTTGAAGGTGGGGAAGTGGTTCAATTGAGTCTATATGTATCATTTCTCATTCAGAGAGAAGGGTTGGACTTTTGTGAAGAGGCTTGGTACCTTATGTTCTCTTACAGCTAATACAGGAGCAGTTGTAGCTATATTTCAGGAACTCTAATTCAATGAGTCTATGGTGTTTTTTTTTCTCTTTCTATTAGTTTCTAATGGATAAATCATCTCTATTTACATGCTTTATCTTCTTCCTATGAATTTCCTTGCAGTTATATAGACAAGAATCTTTAATTTAAGCTCTGTTTGTGTGGAATTCATACTTGTGTTTCCTTTCTTCTAAAGCTAATGAATTCATGCTTTCACATGCTCATTAGTTTCTTTTAAGCTCACAAATCTATACTACATTGAAAAACACTCCAATTTCATCATAACGCATTAATATCTAGCATCTATTTATACTTGTCTCCACATACTTTGAAGCCTATACCTAATTACTTGCTCTAAACCCTAGTCTAGCAAACCTAAAAAACCTAAATTCACAAGAACTCAAAACAAACTTATATATCTAGACTAAAACCTGTCTCTTTGCATATATTCATTTAAAAATCCTTTGAGAGATCCCTCTCTGGCTTAGCAAGGCTAGCTATTGAACTGAAAGTGGTTCGAGGTTACCTCTTTCAATCTCCTCCTCAACCTAGGAAATTGTAGGGGATAACATTTTTGGCATCGTTGCCGAGGAATGAAAGATCATATATTCCCTGGGAAAGAATGAAAAGGATCAGATTTGATTGCTGATGGTGAACAATGATCATACACAAGAAATTTTGTGCATCTTTCACCTAGCGACTCTAGTGTCGAAGAATCCAAAGGTTTAGAATTTTCATGGCGACTCCACTATTCAAAAATTGGTAGTTTTAAGAACTTCTTGGTGACTTAATTTTTTTCAAAATGGATTCAACTGCTCGAAGGTATGATCCTATGAATGGAGCTCATATTCCTGGTTTTCCAAATTGTTTTCCTTGTATAAATTGGCAAGTTGGGCTACCAAGTTTAAAGGTCGAGATGGAGAAGATGTTAGTTTGCATTTGGTCAAAGTTCATTTTCATATTCATAGATTAAAGACTAAGTTTCCTGAAGATTGTCTAATGAAGATCTTTATGGCTACCTTGGAGGAAATAGCAAGGAAATGGTATGAGAGTCTACCATATGCTAGTTTATATTCTCTAAAGGATTTTCATTCAGTTTTCTTTCAACATTATCAAAGCTACAATTTTTCCTTATCAATGATGGATAGATGTTGTGAGATTTCTGAAAATTTCATTAAATTTCTTGAAAATTTGTATGGGGATGAAGAATGTACATAAGAATATATATTAGAAGCCCTTTATGATTTTTCCTCCCAACAAGAATTAGTAGCTCCCTCCTTGGATGAACTAGACTGGGATCAAGATGGAGAAAGGCCTATTCCTGATCTTGAAAATGAAAATCACCAAGCCAATGTTGGTTTCTATGAAACTCAATGTTCTCCTCTATCTGAAGATGAAATAGATCAGTTCTTGAAAAACCATGTTACAACCCAAGTTAAGTCAGGTTTGCATTGCTCACACAGTCAAGAATGTGTAGGAGAAATTTCTTCCATTAATGAAAAGGAAAATTTGGGTTTAAATGATGACAATCATGAGACTGATGAAACTATATAGGAAGTTATTGTGAGTAATCCAATTTGTGATGTAGGTTTCCTGCAAGGAGATCAACTAACATGGATTGTTTTCTTTCGTGAAGAGTATAGGGCTGACATGTTTAATAATCTTGAAGAATGTGTTCTGTTCAAGGATGATTTAGACTATGAATTGGAAGAGTACGAGTCCAAGATAAATAGTATGCCAGAGATAGAATCAAAGTTGCTCATGCTTGAGGAATTTACAGCCAACACTTAGGTAGCGGAAAGGCATACTTCCCTAATCCTTCCTATGGATAAACAACCAAGTGTTCTTTCAGATAAAATGAAAGGAGTACTTGTACCTTTACTGGATTTCAAGACAAGGTAAAATTTCAAATTTTTAAGGAAACTTACACTGATTTGTTGCAGCCATATGGGAAGATGAATTTTATTGTATTTATGGATCATGAGCACATGTTCAGTGGACACTTGGAGTGGCCTAGCTTTTGTTTTTTCTACCTGCTAAAGGAAAGTACGAGCATGATTCAAATAAGTATCCATTTGCTAGATTGGTTACATTGGAGGGATCATTACACATGATTGTATATACATCTTCAGTAGGTGGCCAGTTATGAGAAAGATTTGAAGCCCGAGGTGAAGGCCGTAAGATCTCGATGGTCTACTGCCATAAGTAAGTTCAGTTAGTTTGTTTTGTTTATTATTTGTCAAAGTCAGTTAGTCCGTCAGTTTTCAGTTTTTTAGTTTAGTCTTTGTATTTTGAATCCATGCCCAATGAAATAAGGATACTTGGTCTACGGTGTTCTTGACACCTCCAAGGAGCTACCATCCCCAGCTGGAGCCAATGTTAGTGTCATTTAGTTCAGCCTATCACCAGTGATCAAATATGCTCTTACAAGGTGTTGTTAGGGTGTCAAGTCAATTTTTTGTCATTTCAGTGAATCTTCAATTAAAATTTTGGTCACTGGATGTTGTGTCTAGATCACTGTTGCTCCCTTCACTTACTCATGGTCTTCTTCAAGGTAGCATATCTTCATTTAAGTGTCTTGGGTCATGAAATGGTTAAATTCCTCATTTTAGGTCATGGTCTAGGGTTTCACTCCATGTGTCATCATGATACCATATGTCAAAACAAAAGCATGTCCATCATGTGATTCACTGGGTAAAGGGAGTTAGAAGCTTAGGGAAATCAAAATAAAGGTAAAGGTAATGTTTTATTTCAAATAAGACAATGCTCTAGTACACTACCTCATCTCATCATTTCTCATAGGGACATGTTTTCTTCAAAATATGTTTATGACCAAATGTAGCAGAATTTTACAAAAGTGAAAGAGGTTTTTGTCCATTATAGTTCAAGGATCAAAAAACTCCTTCAATTTATGCACATGTATTATGATTTGAGATAAATATCAAAACTACACTTGCAACGAGAGAGTTGATACACTTTTGCACAACTTGACTTCAAGATAGTTTTTCAAGGATTTGGAGCAAGTGTTGGAAGTGCTTAAGGACTCTATTGTGTATCCGACATCCTAATATTTACAATGGTACCTTCAGATCATGATTTGGATTAGTGGGGCATCCAAAAGTGCTCTACAATTTGCCACTACGCTTTTGTCAGAGACACCCTGCGTTTTTGGAGTGACCTTGGGAAAATCAAATTTTCTCTCTGTTGGAGTGTCCAAATGACATTCTTGAGGAGTCGATATTGTAGTATATTTAACGATATTTCCAACAAGCTATAAATTTTGTAATTTGGAGTAGTTTAAGGCCTCCAAAAGCAGGTTACAAGTTGGTGATGCGCTTCTGTGAACTATGTTGCGCTTCTGAAGGTGTTGTTGTGCTTCCATGAACTGCACTGCGCTTGTGACAGAGTAGCCCGAAAATCACCCAAACCCACACAAAATTCAAACTAAAGCTTGCTTTCCTATTCTTTTTCTCTTCTAAGCTATTCTACAAGTAAGTATCATCATCTGACTCACTTTTTTCCTTTGGCAAAGCAAGTGCAAATATGAGTTTTCTTCATCTAGGGTTTATGTGAAATTTCATGCTGCAAGGCTAGTACAAATGATGGGTTTTGTTAGTTATGACATTGTAAAATTTTAAAATTTGTCATCTCATACCTCTGACATGTATAAATGACCCTATAATTCACTAGTCAACTCATTTACCCTCATATTACCTCATCCTTTCTTCCACCATCTCCATTAGTGTCATCATCTTTACCTACACAGCCCATTGTAGTACCTCCACCACCTCCAATAATCATGGCATGATTTGCGCCTCTCATGCTACCTAATCAACTTGTTGCTTTAACTCAGAAGTATGGTCAAATACTCCCTCTATTTGATGGGAGCTCAAGAATCATAGCCCAACATCATGTTGATAAATTGATAGATTTTATGGATCTGGAAGAAATTGATGAAGATGATGCTAAGATGAGAATAATAGCTCAGAATTTCTCTGGAGATGTAAAGAAATGGTTTCGAAATTTGGCTGATAATTCTATCAATAATTCCTAGAGACTGATAGAATTTTTCTTAGCACGTTGGCAAGAAAAGAAAAATCCATTACAGATCTTGGCTGAGTACAATTCTATGAAAAGAAATCAGAATGAGACAGTCCAAGAGTTCACAGCAAGATTCAATTTGGTATACAATTCTATTCCTGATTATATGAAGCCTCGATCGGTCTAGCACTTCTCCATTATCCCGATGATTTTGACCCAGACATGGCATATCAACTCAGAGAGAGAGATCATGCAAGTCTTGAAGAAATGCAACGAAATGTAGTAAGTGTCAAATCTAATATGCTCATCAAGGAATCCAAATCGAAGCCTGAAAGGACTGAGAAGAAAGATGTTTTTAAAGAAGAACCCTCATCATCTTCAGATGTAAAGCTTGACACTCTGATCAAAACCATCGAAATAATGATGGATAAAATATCCATAACTAATCGACAAGTGGAGCCTTCAGTGAGGAATATGAACTTTCGTGGCTAGCAACAACAAGAATTCAGAAATAGACATAAAGAGAAGCGAAATCAAGATCCTCAAGGACAAGTAAGAGCGCCATTTCAGAAAAATTATACCAAATGCTAGGAAGAAGATGAAGAAGATATTGTAGAAGCAAATAATTTATTTAAAGAAGATGAGTTGCCTACCTTTTTGACAGAAGAAGATTAATTTTTTGAAGAATCCTTCATACCAAGTGATCAACAACTTGTACTTGCAAGTGATGATCTATGGGATGTGAAAAATAAATAATACCAAAGACGATATTGGAATGCTCTTAGTCATTTGCAAGAGCAGTACAACTTGAGAAACAAAAATGTACCTGTTACATTGAACCAAAAGAGGCAAAATGCATAGAAAGACACACCAAGAAAAGAAGCAGCTCTTGCAAATCAGAATACATAAAAATATATTGTCATACTGAGTCGAGATAAAACCAACTAGGCCTCTACCAAGAATGTGAGAAAAGATAAGGAGTTTCAAAGTGAAAGTCATAAGAAGGAATCTCAAGCTAAAGGGTAGATTGAAAAGAAGGACATCGCTGCAAAAGAGGTAGAAAATAAATCTAATCTTTTTAGTTTGGAAAATGAAATTTATAAGTTGAAAGTTTCAATTCCTCTCACTGAATTTTGAGAATGCAACAAGATGATGGAGCTTAGTGGAAAGAAGTCGCCTTCACTAAGTGGGCCCACAGGCTATTTTTGGCGCAAAGTCTATTTTTAGACTATGTCTATTTTTAGACATATGGATCATGGTCTATGAGTTGCAGTATGTTATTTATGGATGATTGGTCATGTTGGGAAAAATATATGGACTTCTATTCTTGGATCACAACGGAGTGATCAGAGTCTATTTTTAGACTGCCAGTTCAAAAATAGAAAAGTCAAATATTATTGTCTCATAATAATATTTGGACTATAAACATTATCTTATCCTCTTGGAGCACTTCAGTTTGAGCTACAGATGTGGCACATGCAGCTGTTAGAAGGAAATACACTTTCTTTGTGGGTCATTTGAGCTATTGCATGTAGGACTTCAGTTAGAACTCATGTGGTTGAGTTTCGGTGGAGTTGATGGAGTTGTGTTCAGTTTGACTTGGTTAAACTAGTTGTATTTAGTCTAACTACAAATATACTAGTGATGAGTTGTGTGAATTAATTTTTAAACTAATTTACTAATTATTAACTCATAAAGCAACTAAAGAATACATCAGTTAACTTAGTTGCATGTCAGTGCATGTACAGTTCAGTGGAGACAGGTGTTAGAGGTTGAGATTGCTATCAGTTGTGACTATAGTTATGCATGAGATCTTGCACAATCAATGGATTGAGTATTCCCATGAGGATTGCGCAGTATATGCCCAGTGAAATAGCCTGTGCTCACATGATTTTCACTTGGTATTGTGCAATAGAGGCAGGCAAAGTAGTAGAGTAGATTTGAACCTGTGACTTGTTCGGATCTGAGCTAGTTTTGTGTGTAACAGGTGGAGATAGTACTGAGTACTTGTGAGGAGTATTGTACTATGTATTGTTACATGTTCTCAATCATTATAATATACATATAGTGTGGGGTTTTCAGCTATATGCTTTCCCTGGGTTACATACTGTGTTAATGTGTGCATGCGATTGATGTTTCATGGTTTTTAATGCTGCTAAATTGATGATCAATGTAGAGGAGGTTATGTATTATGCATGTATTTCGAAATAGTGTATAATCAGGATAATATCTGTGAATAAGTGTCATATTATTCAAAATTTCGACATGAATTAGTGAAGAATGATAAATATAAGTTTCAGATTGCAAAAATGCTTAGGGTTGACCAAATTTCAGATACAGTGAATGTGGCTGATGATGAGCCAACAATCCTTTTTGGTCTAGCCTTAGAAGGAAGTCCTGAAGATAGTGAAATTCCACCTTTTTATCTTAGTCTCAAACTTCATGAATTTATCCTCCATAATGCCATGCTAGATTCTGGTGCCTCACATAATCTTATGCCCAACGTCATAATGAACAAACTAAGACTGAGTATCACCTGACCTTATCACAACCTCTACTATTTTGATTCGGGTAGAGTGAAATGTCTTGGCCTCATTAAAGATTTAGTAGTCTCCTTGGACCAAATTCCTACCAAGAATGTGCTGATGGATGTAGTGGTCGTTGATATTCCTCCTCGATTTGGTATGTTGCTTTCAAGGTCTTGGGGAGAAAAACTAAAGGTTACTCTACAACTTGACTTTTCATATGATACTATCCCAATATTTAGGCAACTTAGAAAACACTATTGGGAAAAGAAGATGAAATTCATGATCAGTAGTAAGGAAAAACCAATCAATCACCCTATATAAGCTGTGCACACTGATCTTGATTCTTTCATTTTGTATAGTGATATGAATTCATTCGATGATGAAAGTTAGCTTGTAGAAATTTTAGAAGTTCCAGATGTTATAACTACTATGAAGAAATTTATCATTGCTGAAGGGAAAGAGATGAATGAAGAGTATTTGCAGCCTGCAAACCCCTTTGAAAAGATTGCTGAGATAGTGCAGAAAACAGAGTGTCTTGAAACAACCAACCATCTTCCTAAAGATCAAACAGTTCAACCTTCAGAAATCCTTTTTTCGGATGAAGAAAATGGTCTTTGGACCATGGATTTTGATGGTGCATTGGGAAAAGAAGGATTTGGGATTGTTTTTTGGATTAATGGTCTATTACATTAGCCATGTAAAATTCCTTGCAATGTAAGTATGAGTTCTTACAAGTTATCTTTTGATTGCTCAAACAATGAGGTAGAGTATGAGGCATTGATTGTTGGCCTCAAGATTCTGAAGAAGTTGGGAGCAAATAAAATTTATGTTTATGGTGACTCCGAGTTGGTAATCAAACAAGTAAAATGGGAATACCAGGCCAAGCATCCAAGAATGAGAGCTTATCACAATGTTGTACTTGACATCCTCAAAACTTTTACAGAATATAATTTGTCTCTTATTCCTAGAACTCAGAATGTTATAGCTCACTCTCTTGCTTTGGCAGCTGATATGGTGAAGATTCTAATTCACTCTAACCAGAAGTATTCTATCCATTTCAAACATCACCCAGTTGTTCATAATAATATGAGATTTTGGCAAGTGTTTTGCGATGACAAACAGATCAACAATTTTCTGCAATTGGAAGGAGAATTTCATAATTCCCGCATTGATGATACATCCAATATGAATGATCCAAAGATTCAATTAGTAGACGTTGAAATATTGCAGCTAAAGGACAACAACATTCCAAGGGGCCTTGTACCTTTGGAGGAGTTGTTTGATTGTGACGATGTTGCGAAAAAGCCCACCTTGGTCCCCACAGAAAAAGGTGTTGAAGATGTAAACATTTGTACAGTTGACAAGCCTAAGATGGTCAAACTATCAGAATCCTTATATCCTGAAATGAAAAGTAAGTACATAGCTTTAATGACAGAATTTTCTGATGTATTTGCTTGGGACTATTCAGATCTGAAGGTGTATGAAAATAATATCATTCAGTACACCATTTTGGTCAAGCTTGATCAAAAACCATTTTGCCAGAAACTGAGAAGGATTAATCCTAAGTTGTTTCCTTCAATTTAAAAAGAGGTAAATAGGCTTTATATGTTTGGTATCATAGTTCCTATTTGATTTTCTAAATGGATGTCTAATTTAGTGCTAGTAAGAAAGAAGATCGTGGAAATTCGTCTTTGCATTGATTTCAAAAATTTAAACAAAGTGTCCCTGAAAGATAATTATCCCCTGCCAAAGATGGATCATATACTTCAGAGGGTAGTTGGATCTTGCAGGATGTCCTTGCTAGATGGATATTCCAAGTACAATCAGATTTTGGTGTATAAAGATGATAAGTTGAAAACAACCTTCACAACACCATAGGGTACATTCATGTATGCCAAGATTCCATTTGGATTAAAGAATGCAGGAGCGACTTTTCAGCGGGCTATAGACATAGCTTTCACTAATGAAAAGGATGTATTTCTGGTTATGTATTTAGATTATCTTACAGTTTTTTCCAAGTCTCATGAAGATCATTTACATCATTTGAGAATTATTTTTCAGAAATGCAGAAAATTTGGTATTTCACTCAATCCAAAGAAGAGCCTATTCGCCATGGGAGAAGGTAAGCTGCTGGGACACATCATCTCTAATGATGGCATTCACATTGATCTTGCAAGAGTTCAAGCCATTCAACAATTACATTTCCCAAGGAACAAGAAAGAAATTCAGTCTTTTAATGGGAAAATCAAATTTTTAATAAGATTCATCCCCAATCTCAGTTGAACATTTAAAAGAGATGATAGACATGTTGAAGAAGGACAACGAGGTAAAATGTTCTTTAGAGGCTAATAAATATTTCCATGCAGTCAAATTTTCATTATCTACTGCTCCTATTTTGATTAGTCTAGATTATACTTCAGATTTCATTATTTTTTCATTTGCCTCTGAGAATACAATAACAGTAGTCCTAATGAAAAAGAGAGATCAGAAAAATGAGCGGCCTATAGCATTCTTTAGTCGCACCATAAGATATGAAGCACTAATATAAAACATCATTGAGAAGCAGGCCTTGGCATTGGTGAAAGCTCTCAAATGTTTTCGAGTTTATATTCTTCATTCTCACACCATTGCTTATGTTCCCACAACATCGTAAAAGAGATTCTTGTGCAAAAAGATCCTGAAGGTAGAAGGGGAAAATGGATTGCAGCCATGTTGGAGTATGATTTGGAGATAAATCCCACAAATCTCATCAAGGGACAAGGTTTGGCTAAGCTTATGGCTGAATCTAATCTACATGCACTAGACATCAATTTGATTGCAACACTTTATGAAGAAGAAGAAGAAGAAGAAGACTCATACTTACAGGTGTCTGATATGTTCATTTCATCTCCATGGTATTCCAACATTGTTTATGTCTTGCAGCATTTAAATCCTCCATCGGAATTTACCAAAGGTAAAACTAGATATTTAAAGTTGAAAGCTTCAAAGTATTGTATTCCTGGTGGTGTTTTATACTAGAAAGACCCTGGTGGTATGTTGAACTGTTTGGTAGAAAATGAAGAAAAGGATGTGATGAAATATTTTCACAAAGGAGACTGTGGTGGCCATCACTTTTGGAAGACTACAACAAATAAGATCTTAAGGGCTAGTTTCTATTGGCCTACTCTTTTTTCTAATGTATATAAAACAGTGATGAGTTGTCATGAATGTCAGATTTTCCAAGGGAAAAGAAAACTTTTGCCATTACCCTTGCAACCCATTACAATTTCAACTCCTTTTCAGCAGTGGGGTCTTGACTTCATTGGTGAGATCCATCCTTCATTGTCTGTACAACACAACTGGATCCTAACAGCCACTAACTACTTTACAAAATGGATTGAGGAAATCCCAACTAGGCAAGCTACTGATTCTGTTATCATTCAATTTATTGAATCCAATATCTTGTCTAGATTTGGCTGCCCACAGAAAATAATCATTGATAATGCTACTACCTTCAAGTAAAAAAGGATGGGGAAGTTTCGTGCTAAGTACCATATTGTATTAGGACATTCCACTACTTATCATCCACAAGGGAATGGTTTGGCCGAATCTTCCAACAAATATTTGATCAACATTATCAAGAAATTTTTATAAGTGAACAAGAAGAACTGGCACAAAAATCTCATTAATGCTTTATGGGCGACAGAGTCAGTACTAAGAAATCAATAGGTGTGTCTCCTTTTCAGTTGGTGTATGGGATTGACACAATTTTTCTTTCATCTCTTGTTGTCCCAGTCATAAAAAATTTGTAGGAATTGGACAACAAAATGAATGATATGCAAAGAAGGATAAACCAGATGATCCATCTACAACAAACTAGAGAGGAAGTTTTTCAGAACACCTCTAAACTTCAAGAAAGAATAAAAAATATCTATGATCACAAGACCAAGGAAGACAATTTCAATTTGGGAGATGTGGTTCTCCATTGGGATGCTAGAAATGAAGAAAAAGGCAAACATCGCAAATTTCAGAATTCGTTGAAGGGACCCTACAAAAACTCAGCTTTCAGAGGGAATAATGATTTCCTATTAGAGGAAATGAATGGAGAATATTATTCAAGAGGAGCGATCAATAGTAGGCTTCTCAAGCACTACCATGTTTGAAACAAGTTTTGAAAATGCTCATCACCATTATACATACTAGTGTGTTTTTTATGTTCCAGTATCTAAGTGGCTATCATAGGATTTTGAAGACTGAGGAAAAGGCCATGAGGCTTCTTTGGTTAGCTTCTGTTTTTATTTTACTTTTACAGTCCTGTCATGTCAAATAGTCAGTCAATTTTTAGTTTCAGTTTAGTCTTCTGTATTTTGACTCCATTGCCCAATGAATAAGGCTACTAGGTCTACGGTGTTCTTGACACCTCCAAGGAGCTGCCATCCCTAGCTAGAGCCAATGCTAGTGTCAGTCTTAGTTGCCTTCCACCAGTGACCAAATATGCTTTTACCAAGTCTATCAGGAGTCTCAAGGTCAAATTTTATGATGTCACTAGGTTTACAGAGTAAAATTTGGTCACTAGCTAGTTTATCTAGGAATGTTTTCATTCTTTTGGAAAAATCACACATGCTAGTCACCTACCTCACTTAGATGAAGATATCATTATAAAAAGAATGTTTTCATTATATCAGTCATCATCATCACCATTCCACTCATTTTCATGTCTTCATTAAGTCATTAGGGTTTCAAGGTCCATCATCATCATGTGTAAATCCAACATTAAATGAATCATGACAAGAAGCTCTTTAACATTAGCTTGATGATTTTTCACAATATCTTCATGATTTCAATCTCAAAGGTTCCAGAAGAAGAATTTTCAGTGTTCAAAAGGTAAAAATGCAACTCAGGTTTCAGCTATCCAAAGTGGCTCAGTCTTAAAGGTGAAAAATCAGTTTCTTAAAAGGTATGTGGGGCCCTTTTCTTTTCAAAAAGGAATCATACTTACCTATAAAAACCAAAAAATCCCCAAAATCACTTAATTTTCCTTATATTTCCCTTTGTTCATTGAGCTCTCCCCTCCATTGGCAAGAAAAACACGAGTTTTTAGGCAAAATTGGCAAAAAATTGTAGGCTAGGAGAAGAAGCTTCAGTGTTCGAAAGGTAAAACTGCAATTAAGGTTTCAACTATCCAAAGTGGCTTGGTCTTAAAGGTGAAAAATCAATTTCTTAAAAGGTATGTGGGGCCCATTTCTTTTCAAAAAGGAATCATACTTGCCTATAAAAACCCAAAAATCCCCAAACTCACTTCATTTGCCTTCTATTTCCCTTTGCTCATCGAGCTCTGCCCTCCATTAGCAAGAAAAACACAGGTTTTTGGCAAAATTGGCAAAAACTTATAGGCACTGCACTTCTAAGGCCGGTGTTACGCTTTTGAGGCCAGTGCTGCGCTGCTCTCCCAGACACTGCGCTGTGCTTGTGCTAGAGCAACCTAAAACCTTCCAGAAATCACCCAAACTCAAAATTGAAGCTTGCAATTTACTTTCTTGCTAATCTGAACTTGTCTACAAGTAAGTATATCACTTCACTTACCTTTTTCCTTTAGAAATATGGGTTCAAATGCAAGATTTCTTCATCTAGGGTTTTAGGTGAAATTGTAATGCTATTAGCTAGGGTTAATGATGGTTAGTCTAGTTTTGATATGCTAAGCATGTAAATATTCAATATTACACCTATATACATGTTTAAAATACATTTTGACCCATTGAACCAACTGTGAATCATCAAATTACCTCACCTATAATTAAACCCTAGCTCATTCTTAGCAATTTGGATAGTTTTCCTAGAAGCTCTATTTTTCATTTTTAACAAGCACTCCTTTCCTTCATTTCACCTCATTTAAGTTTCATGAGTTTCTTACAGTCCCTATCCATCTCCTAGAATTTCCCTTGCCATTATTTCTGCTCCACCTATCCATAATTTCATTTTTTCACTCATCCCTCACTGTTTTTTCCATTGTCCTGCTTCTAGGGTTTTTGTTGTCATGGAAGGAGATTCTTCACCAAAGAGGAAAAACACCATAAAGGTGGAAAATTCTCAGATATGAACCTACCAACTACAATGAAATCAACACGTCGCCCTTCATCAAGCAGTGTTTTGAAGATGTGAGTTGTCTAGAGTTTTGAAAAAGGGTGTGTGAAGTAGGTTTTCATGAACAGTTGACATATTGGATCACCACTCATTTGAAAGGGAAAAGTGCTATCATTGCTAGGGTTGAGTTCATATTTTTAGTGGCTACTATTTCACTTGCTACATGGATATCGGATCATGGATAATACTAGTTTAAGGGCATGAATTTAGATCTTCAAAATTATAGGTCCTTCTTAAAAACACCATACAGGGAAACCCATACACATATCATACATTTTAGGTACCTGTTGGAGAAGTATGCTCCATTAATTAAGGTTTTCATGAAATTTTTCACATGTGAGGGAAGGTTTTCTAGATTGTATGCCTATCACATTCAGCTTCTAATGCACTTTATAGCTCATAAACCTCTCAATGTGCAACTATCTGTGTAGAAGCCTGATCAAGATGTCTGAGAAGGTACAGGTGAAAAAAAAAGAACACTATCCTAGTCATTTTCACCATATTTTGATCAAGACTATAGTTCTCCATTAGCTTGTAGAGAAAAGCATGACATGGGATTCTTTCATGGAGACAACTTTGAAATGGCATGAGGCTAATGTTTCAGTTCAGCATCCAAACATGCCAACACAACAGATGGAGGTAGGATCATCAAGACAATCAGTGGAGGTTCCTAAAGAACCTAGACTTGAGGTGACTAGGATGTACCAAAGAGGAAAAAGGCTTGTGTTTTCTTCTTATGTTGACAAAGGGGCCAAGCCTTCTACATCAGCGAAACAAGGATCACTAGTACATGATAAAGATTTGATTGAGCATGAGATTGAGTTGGTGGACTTGGAAATAGAAAATGAGCCTTCAAGCTTGCACCAGAATATCAAAGAAAAAGACTCTCATATCAGAGAACTCACGGACAACATGGCAAGGGCAAGTTTTGTCATCTCATTCCTAGAACAAGAAAACAGTCAGCTAAAGGCTAAACAACTTATCATGGAAAAAGAGCAAGAGAAAATTTTTCAACAAGAAGGCAAAGGCAAAGTAGTATTGGAGACCAATGAACCTAAAGAAACTAAAAGACAAGGGAAGAAAAAGAGGCCAAGAACCAAAGGACTAAAGAAGGCATTGAAAGAAAAGAAAAAACATAGTTTGCTAGAATGAAGAACTAGATATGGAGGACAAAATTTCCTTAGAGATAAGTGAGGATAGGGACTGTTGGTTAGATAATGTCAATGACCACTTGGAGAAGATTCTTGAAAATTCCAACAGGGATAACCAACTACTAAGGCACATGGCACATTGCTACCAAACCAAAAATATGATTTGTAACATCAAGGTAAAATAGTTGGAAAACAAGCTCAAAGAAACCCTAAAAGACCAAAATGAGAATGGTAATTTAGATATTCTTTCCGATGCATCCATGAGGGCTTAACATAGCTCATTTTTCATCTCATGACCAATTTTGGAGTAATTTTTAGCATTTTTGGTTTTTGGCTATTTTGGTGCCTAATTCAAAAAATTGGTCAGTCACAGACGGCACTGTGCTTTTTCCTCAAGAATCCAAATGATAAATGGTTTATAGTTTTGGAAAGAGCATGGAATCCTCTCAAAACCCATTTCATCATATTTTCTAGAGAGGGCCCAAATTTTGAGAAAAAAGAATAAAAAGTGGTAAAAAATCAGCATTTTGCCCCTCCTTTTGACAGGCACTGCGCTTCTGGCGAGACCTTGGGAGAATGAATGTTTGAAGGCCTTCCCATGGGTCATTTAAAAAAATTCAAGGTGTTCTGGAAACTAGACTTGAAAATCGAGTTGACTGTTCTTTCAGATATACATTTGAACCTTAGGAATGCACCTTAAACTAGGCTCAAATTCGGTGTTGGGCTTCTGTAAATCCTATGTTTTTCATTTAAATTTCACTGTGTAAATTTCCTAGTTTTCAGTTTGACTTGGTCAAAGTCAAAACTCTTGATGTAATTGAAGTTAGTTCGAGGTTAGATGATGTAAGAATTAATAAATGGAAATTATAGGTTGTTTTTGTGGTTTAATATGCCTTATTAAGTAAAATACAAAACAATGTCTACAAGAAGTGTTTATATTTGAACTTCTCACTCTCACCTGTTGGTTGAGAGAATATTGGAATCAATTCCACCAGCTAGGAATTCGATTCCTATAGGTGGGGAAGTGGTTTAATTGAGTCTATATGTATCATTTCTCATTCAGAGAGAAAGGTTGGAATTTTGTGGAGAGGTTTCGTACCTTATGTTCTCTTACAACTAACATAGGAGCAGTTGCAGCTATATTTCAGGAACTCTAGTTCAGTGAGTCTATGGTGTTTTTTTTCTCTTTCTATCAGTTTCTAATGGATAAATCATCTCTCTTTACATGCTTTATCTTCTTCCTATGAATTTCCTTGTAGTTATATAGACAAGAATCTTGAATTTAAGCTCTGTTTATGTGGAATTCATACTTGTGTTTCCTTTCTTCTAAAGCTAATGAATTCATGCTTTCACATGCTCATTAGTTTCTTTTAAGCTCACAAATCTATACTACATTTACAAACACTCTAATTGCACCATAACACATTGATATCTAGCTCCTATTTATACTTGTCTCTGCATACTTGAAGCCTAGACCTAATTACCTGCTCTAAACCCTAGTCCAGCAAACCTAAAAACCCTAAATTCACAAGAACTCAAAACAAACTTATATATCTAGCCTAAAACCTGTCTCTTTGCATATATTCATTGACAAATCCTTTGAGAGATCCCTCTCTGGCTCAATAGGTCTATCTACTGAGCTCAAAGTGGTTCTAGGTTACCTCTTTCGATCTCTTCCTCAACCTAGGAAATTGTAGAGGATAACACGCGGTATATTATTACTGCAACAGAATACTTAACCAGATGCACAGAAGCACAACCGATGAAGGATTGTATTGCTGCTACTGTTATGAAGTTCCTCTTTGAGTATGTCTTAACATAGTTTGGGTGTCCTAAGGTATTGATGAGTGATAGAGGTACATATTTTCTGAATGAAACAATCAACACGCTTCTTGAAGAATTCTAGGTGTACCATTAAAAGAGTACGCCCTATCATCCCCAAGCTAATGGTATTGTGGAAGCATTCAATAAGATTATGTAGAACACATTGACAAAGGTTTACAACGTGCAAAGGATTGACTGGGATGTTCGTGTACCAGCAGTTCTATGGGCGTATAGGACGACCTACAAGAAGTTGACAGGCCAAAATCCATTTAGGTTGGTCTATGGGATTGAGGAAGTAATGCCTATGGAGTATATTGTGCCAAGCCTATGTATTTTAATGTTTACAGAGATGGCGGATTTTGAGACCTTGGAGGAATGGCTTGCGTAGTTACTGGATCTGGAAGAAGATCACTTTCTTGCAAGATTTCACTAGTAAGTACAAAAGGAAGGAGAAAAAACCTAGCATGATAAGCATATTAAGTTGTGCACTTTCAAGGTGGATGATTTGGTGCTGCTATAAGACAGCAAGTTCACAAAGTTTCCAGGGAAATTTCAAATTCACTGGTTAGGGCCATATGTTATTAAAGAGATCATGGATGGTGGCGCAGTTCAGCTCGTGAAGCTGAATGGAGAACCATTCCTGGGAAAAGTGAATGGATGTAGGTTGAAATTGTATACAAGGGATCCTCATCTTGTGCAATGACTACATGGTAGCAGAATAGTCTTAGCGCTCCACGTACTTGCAAGGAGAAGCGAGACTATAAACTAGACTGCATGTAGAAGAGAAAAATGTAGCAAGGAGGCTGCACGATAGATGAAAAAGGTATGATGGAAGACACTGTGATAGATGAAGTTGCGATGGATGGAGCTGTGATGGGCGAGTTGCACCACAAAGAGTGGTGCCACTCATCTAGGTCCAAAAATAGCCATTGAAGTCACTATTCATGATTGGATAGAAAAAATACCATTAGGAGGAGTGGGTAGGCAACATTTATGGCAAAAATCTTTGAAGATATGCCACCAAAGCCGCATTTATGACCAGAAAATGGAGGGAGCGGTCAGATTTGAATTCAAAGTTGCCTATAAATACAACATGTTGGGCTACCACAGAACACTTTTCTTTGAGAGGAATTGGTATAAGCCCTCTTGTTTTTGCTATATGAATCGACAGGTTTGGGAGGAATTAATTTCCAGTCTGGCATTCATGAAGCTACCTAAAATTAGCCAGCAGCTTATTCTCGAACAAATGTTTGCTCCAGTCAGTTTTGAAGTTGTTGTTTCTCAAGTAGAAGTCCCTGAACTCATTCCCATGGAAGTTGTGCCCTCTATTCCTATGGCTCCAAGGTTGCCCAGGCTAAAGTAATCAGCGGCTAAGGAGAAGCAAAAGAAACCTATACCGGTGAGGCAGTCACGGAGGAAGAATCTAGAGGTTCGACAAAAAGAGAAGAAGGATAAGGCAAAGAAACCGAAGGAACCAGTGGACTTGGAGGAAAAGGAACTCCATGAAGGAGTTGAATAATTAGATGTTGAGGAGGGTGAGCCTATCACTAGGCTCCCGACATATATCCCTCCACAGAAAGGGAAAACAAAAGTAACCAAGGACCTGGATTCAGGTAAATTCATGGTCTCTACACCGTTGTTACCATAGGAAGTAGTATTTGAAGGTGCGCTCTTAGCACGTATCTTGGTATTAATGTTGGAGGATTGGGATCTTGCCGACCACAAGAAATTCCCTCATTTAGCCACAAATAAGTACATGACCAAGATTTATTATGAAGAAATTGGGGTCACAAGGCTGGAACCCATGAAATGGGTCAAAGGCATTGTGTAGACCAGATCTCTGCATATGATTTTCATACGACACTTCCACCAGTCGATTATAACCACTGTATGTGTGTGCCAGCTGCTCACGCTGGTGCATGATGGGTTCTTATGGCTAGGTGAACCCATCCCTATAACCGATATTCTTATCCATAAAGTTACAAATTTTCCCTATAAAGGGGTGAACCCAGCCAAGGAATTTGTGGGAAAGAGAAAAGAAAAGGAGATGGCAGATCAAATGAAAAATGAATTTGGGATGATCGAAAAGTTGTGTGGCTATTCTATCCATTTAATTCAAGACCAAGCGGTGCAGTTTTTCGCCCAAATTTTAGCTAAGAAGATAATGAGGAAATGTTGTGTGGATAAGGTTCTGGCGCCAGTCGTTTCATTTGTTGCACAATGCGTGAAGCGAGTGTAGTACAACTGGACATAGTACCTTTGCAAGGAGTTCCTAGCAAACGACCATGGAGCACATGAGGAGAACAAGGTGTTTCACTATGCCTAGCTCCTGTTGCTAATTGTCTTAGTTGCATGGTGACTATCGAAGGACAGTCAGTTTCCTTCGCAGGAAGAAGACTTATTGGAGGCAGCGAAGTTTGCTTTGCTGTGGGTGACGAAGGATCCAAAGAGGATCATGGAATCAAAGGTCTTTTGGACGTTGGTCGAACTGGACCTTCGCACAGTAATAAGTCAACGAACATGGTTTTCTCCAACCTTGTTCGAGCAGTTGAGGGCCTTTGCGGAGTTTAAGGCTGACTTTCATTATGTCTCTATCTGGGCAAGGTGAGACCCTAAGCAGATATGGCACAAGTTTCCATACTTAGTGATAGAAACTGATGTGCAAGAGATTGCGAGACTATGGCCAACGGAGTGGTGGGATCCCACAAACCTTGGCGCAGGTACCAACAGGGGTAGAGAAAGATCTTCCACACAAACAACCGCTAAGAAAAATAAGAAAGAAGCAGAGCAAGCAACAATGCACAAGAAGGCTGCTCAAAAGAAGAAATATGTTGCTGTTGAAAAAGAACGTGTTGAAAAAGAGCATGCTGAGAAAGAGTGCACTGGCAAGAAGGACACAGTGGAAGTCGAAGCAAGAAGGATGCTCAAAAGAAGAAATATGTTGCTGTTGAAAAAGAACATGTTGAAAAAGAGCATGCTGAGAAAGAGTGCACTGGCAAGAAGGACACAGTGGAAGTCGAAGCATCGGCTTCCCAGCATACTGAAGAGTGGGAGAAGTCAAAGCAAGAACGAGGTGGGGTTGATTCGCAAAGCACTTCTTTTAGGATGTCAAAATAGAAAAAGGAAACAACCATAGGTCCAAGGAAAAAACAAAAGTCAGATAAATAGGTGCATGTGGACACCATGGTCCTGACTAAGGGTGACTTAGATGAGATCATGGATAAGGTCCGCGATACAACAATTGAGCTCTAGACATAGTTCAAACAACAATACATGCAGATGGTAGGGAGCGTTCAGAAGGATTTGTGTGAGTTGTAGATCCAAGCAAGTAGGATTCAAGTGAGCATATGGCAAGTGAGGGGGGTGAAAGCAAGCCTTCCACTAGTGAGTGAGAGCATGATGGAGACAGAAAGGACTCTGGACCTCAGAGTCATATCCTTACCAGAAGGATCCGTCTTCACAGAATTAGAGGAAGACTGCGCTCAACTAGGAAAGATCAAAGCCATGGGGGTAAACTTAGCGTGCTAGCACTTCAGACTCTCCATGTGCTTCATCAACGAGTCTCGAACAAACTTAGAATTAGAGAGTAGCACATGCTAGCAATTATCAATGAGGTTAAGTTAAACAATGAAAATATATTCGCTGAGAAGGCTTAGGCTTTGAAAGAAAAAGAAGAGTTGGCAACGCGTAGTCAGAGCCTGGAAGCCACAATAACACAGGTGTGCATTTCAGTACCAAAATTAC
Organism: Pinus tabuliformis; assembly: GCA_031772625.1. Taxonomy (NCBI): domain Eukaryota; kingdom Viridiplantae; phylum Streptophyta; class Pinopsida; order Pinales; family Pinaceae; genus Pinus; species Pinus tabuliformis. The sequence continues at coordinate 983,033,404 of CM062820.1, read as the reverse complement.
ACATTCTAGAAGATGACACGACTACAACAAAGATTAGGAAATTGGCTTTTGTAGTGCATGAATTGAAAGATGAAATAAGTTGAATTAGTTTTGACTTCCAGATGAAGATATCGAAGCTACAACTGAAACTGCAATCGACTACTCCACCAAAGGTCAGGGAGCAGCATGACACAACCATCAAGGAGCATATGAATACTCTGGAGATTGCATTTAAAGGCCACAACTTTCTTTTTAACCACGCCATAGAATTATGGGACACTTTGTAGGAGGACCCAAACCTGCAAATATTGAGTACAAAAATTAGAGAAGCCCAGCAGAAATATGATGAGATCAAAGTGATTGTGCGCACATTGGTGCTAGTCCATTGCTTCACGTGCCTACAGGAAGAGAAACTGATACACGTACAAGTTCAAGAATTACAACAAAAAGAATAAGTGTTAAAGGCTTGGCTTCAACCTTGGACGGAGGAGGCCAGCCAAATTTCTCAGACTATTCTGGAGAAGTTGAAAGCTTTGCATAAGACTCAAAGGACCATGCACCTTTCAATAGAGGGAACAACTACGTAAAAGATGGTCGAAGATGTAGAAATTCCCACTGTAGATCAACAGATTATGCAATAGACTAAAGCAAAATACAAGATCTACTTCTACAACAAACTTTGTAGAAGCTTAATCAAATATGAGCAAGATTAATGAGAACACATATAACTGAGAATGAGAAATCAATCACACATAACACAGAAGAAATAACCCAGGGAAAGCCTCATCCTAAAACCCCAGTCTTTGGATTATCATACAAGTGGAAATATGTTCGAGTTACAAAAAGAATCAGCTCACAAGTTATCCTGCTCTCTCTGCAATCAAACAACATAGCTCACAAACTAAATAGACACTGTATATGTCCTCCTCAAACCCTCCAAGCCTCCTATTTCCTTGCGCAGTTTTTCTTGGGGTCCAGTGATGCCACAAGTGTGAATTGGCCTCATCACACTCACAAAATCTAAAGAAGTAACTGCGCAATCCTCAAGGAAAGAATTCCTTCTACATGCAAGAGATATTCACAATGGAATATTCTAGCAACTGATAGTACACTGCACCTCCATCTAATCTCAACTGGGTCTCTGTCTGAACTGACATGCATGAGTTATTTATGAGAGACTATTCAGTTATCTGAAGTGTAGCAGCTACATGCATGCATGCATTAACTAACTGAACTCACAATTAATTCAACAAACTGTTTGAATTAATCTAACTGGACTTGAATCAGTTAACTGAGCCAACTAATTACAACGAAATATTACAAGTCATCCTTATCTCTTTAACTGATGGATAAATTCCTCAATTAATGGAGACATTGTTGCATGTCCCTGTTATCACCCCAAGAAACTCTCCTAGGTTGTATATCAGAGATGCTCGGGAACATTACAAACTCAACAAAAATGTTGGAAAATGGTGGATGAATGGAAGGAATGATGCATATTCAAGCCAGATAACCACTTCTACTATGCTTAACCCTAGACATGGGTGAACAACCCCAGACTACAAGGATTTAGACCACCAATTACTCACAGTATTAAAGAAAATGTGATGATGGAGAATACTAATCACACCAGCAGATGCATAGGACCCCGTGATGGCCAGATGCAACCAGTAATGAGGTCTGAAAATCTATTTCCTATCGCACAGACAGGATGATAGCTCTCTGGCATTAAAACAACAGAAACTTGCATACACATTCAATAATACTAACTAGATTCTAACACAGAGGTGGGATGACATCCCCTCTAATGCTAAACATCTACAACACATGAATAAATGCATAACAAGTACAACTTGGAACAAAACAGAAGAAGTGGAAAGTGAGAAATTAACAGTGAAAGAAGCTTGCATTAGCTGAAAATGAAGACCAGACGCTGCAGGTATCACAATAGTTACAGTCTCCAGAAGTTGAAGCTTACATCAAAATAACATTCATCAACCCTCATTACATCTTGTTTGTGGGTATATATGGAGTTTGTTTACAAAATTGCTCTACTGCTCAAAGCATAGAGGGGTCATAACTGACCACCAACCACATTTACTATCAGATATGGTCTTTGATACATTTTGATTGTTTTAATCAATCAATTTGACATTTACTGGTACTTTGTTGTCCTTCCTGAACAGGTGAAGTATTATTTGAATGAATTTCAATAACTGTTGTAGTCATTGAACTGCTCGAGGATCGTCCTTTCCTTCTCGGTCGTGCTGTCATTTGAATGCAGGTAGTTGAAGAGTAATGGCGCGGGGTACCAGATTCTTGCCTCCTTCTTCCTTGGGAAACATGGTAAAGGTTGGGGGACCAAGACTGTGTGGCAGATATATGGGCGCGACTGGGATCAACAGCAACCATTGGATTAAACAAACGAGTGGCGGAGATCAGTCTACGGAGGGTATTGGAAGACAACGGGATCGGACAAACGAGGGCTGTCAGATCATAGTCGGGCAGATCCGACGGCTATCGGGCGGTGGAGGTGAGCGCAAGTTAACGAGCGGGGAGCCATACGTATGGGCGGTAAGCGGTTTCCCCGCACCGCTCACGAGAGACAGGGAATTTTCGTACATGGAGGAGCGATCTAGTAAACAAGCGCCGTGTGGCGGATGGGACGGTGGGGGAAACCACTTTCCCTGCTGACTAATAGGTGTGCAATTTTTCGGGGTGGGAGCAGCGAAAAGTGTCGGATCCTAAGGCAGAGGATCGGATGGCCCAGGTTTAATGCACGTGTTTAGAGTGATGTGACAGGTGAGGGCCCTGGCATGTTATGTAATTTGCGAAGGCACATAGTTATAAAGGGTTAGGACTTTAGCGCCATGGACTAAATGAAGAATGGGTTTATACGGGGTTTAAACGAGTTATGGGGGTTTATAGGGTTTATAAAGGCAAACACAAATAATGAAGTTAGGGAGAATAAGGAGAATGAAAGGGAAGGAGAAAATAGGGATAGTGGGAGTTATAAGGGAATAAGGCAAATAAAGGGGGGAAAGATTAAAATACACTACTGCAAACCCTTTGCAACCCAAACTAGCACTGCCTAACCTGATATTATCCATCAAATCTGCCTAATCTGATATTATCCATCAAATGTTGCAAACTGTAGCAGAGCTAACATTGGCTCCTTCTGGGGATGATATCCTCCCTATGAGGTCTCAAGAACCTACATATCAATGCCTTCCTGATGAAAACAAATTAGCCAAAATTCCTAGTGTTCCATTGTGCATGGAGTCTACTTTGCCTGCACAAAACTAATAAAAAAAAATATTTACAACCTTCAAGGCCAAGGACCTTAAAAAACATAAACTTTAAAAAACCACCCATTAACCAGGCCATCAAAAACTGCTTCTCCTCCCATACTTTTCAGTATGAAGGTGTTGTTCCCTCGAACCTGTGAAATGATGAAAGGCCTTGTCCAGAAAGCATCAAATTGGCCATGATTGCCTTTCCTTTCCTTTAGTGCATCCCACTTCAACACCAAGTCACCAACCTAAAAATTATTTGTTTTTTCCTTCTTGTCAAAGGCTTCCTTGATCTTTTTCTGATGTGTTGCAGCCTTTGCAACCAGCTTTTCTCTAATCTAATATACCTCTGCTAAATCAGTGATCCTCTTTGCCATTTCTTCTTCCTCATTCTGCTCTTCTTGAAAGAATTTTTCCATAGGGAGAGTTAGTTGAATTGGGAATACAGCCTCAGTACCATATACCAGCTTGAAAGGAGATTTGCCTGTGGATTTCTTGATGGTCACTCTATCCGCCCACAGTGCATACTTGAGCTTGGAATCCCAATTCTTCTTATTGTCCTCTAATAGCTTCTTAATTATTCTTATCAGGCTTTTATTAGAGGATTCTGCCAGACCATTTCCTTGTGGATAATAATAGGTGGAATGAACAAGTTTAATACCCATTGAATCACACATTTCCACCAACTCTTTTGCCCTGAAGGCTGCTGCATTGTCTGTGACCAATTTGTGTGGACAATCAAATCTGCTGAAGATATTTTCAATTAAAAACTTCATGACCACACTGTGGTCAGCCTTCCTGGTAGGGACTGCTTCAATCCACTTAGTGAAATAATCAGTGGCTACTAATATCCATCTATGCTGGCCACTGGAATGTGGATTGATTTCACCAATGAAACCCAAACCCCACTGCTGAAAAGGTCCTTTTGCAGGTATTTGTTTTAGGGGTAGGGACTTCAACTACTGTTTTCCTTCAAATATTTGGCACCTATCACAAGATTTAACAAAAGAGAATACATCAGAAAATAAAGTGGGCCAATAGTACCCAGCTCTAAGAATTTTATGGGCTGAGTTCTTACAGTAATGGTGCCCTCCACACATGTTATTATGTAACTGCTGCATCACTTCTATTGACTGTTCTTTGTCCAGACACCTCAAAAACACTCCATATGGATCCCTCCAATAGTGCAAATTTTCAATAATGCAATATTTAGCTGCCCTAAGCTTAATAGTTCTGGCTTGACTTTGAGAATGTTCTAAAGGGATCTCTAGCTTCAACAAGAAATTAATTATTGAAAAATACCAATTAAAAGAAGCTAGATTCTCGGCCATTGATTGTTCTCTGTCCGGTTCAGCTGCTTCCTTTTCTTTATCTGTCTGACCATTTTCTGCAATTGTGCACAGTAAATCAATATCCAATGATCTACAATTTTCTTCAGCTAACAACATGGCAAGACCCTGACCCCTGACAAGCCTAGTGGGCTTCAGTTCTATATTAAATTCTATCATCTTTGCAATCCATTTTTGCCTTCTTCCATCAGCATCAGGTTGTGTCAAAACATCTTTTATTGTAGCAGAGGGTACATATGCAATTATCTTGGAATGCAGAATATAAACTCTAAAATCTTTCAAGGATTTGAGAAGAGCATATGCTTGCTTTTCAATAATATCATACCTTAGTTCAACATCCCTCAAGTTCTTACTGAAAAATGCTACTGGATGTTCTGAACCTTCTTCATCTACATGCAATAAAACTGCTGCAATGGTATCTTCAGAGGCAAATGAAAACACATGGAACTCCTTGTTGTAATCTGGACTTATTAAAGTGGGAGCCTCCATAATAGCTTTTTTAATGGACTCAAATGATTTTCTTGCTGCATCGGCCCATCTTACCTCTAATCCTTTCTTCAACATTGAGGTTACATGCTTCACCAATTCTGCAAAATTTGGAATAAACCTCCTTACAAAATTAATTTTTCCCAAAAAGCACTGTATATCCTTCTTTGATCTTGGGACAGACAAAGTCTGTATTGCTTTTACTCTTTCTGGGTCAATCCAGACACCTGCAGCAGAAACAATATGTCCCAATAGCTTGCCTTCTTCTAAAGAAAATTGTGATTTTTTGGGATTGACTGAAATTCCAAACCTCCTGCACTTCAGAAACACTTTTTTCAAATGCTGCAAATGATCCTGATGGCTGCTGGGGTATACTGTTATGTCATCAAGGTAGATAAGGACAAATTTATCCTTCTCTCCTACAAATTCTATGTCCATAGATCTTTGAAAGGTTGCTCGAACATTCATCAACCCAAAAGGCATCTTGGCATACATAAAAGTGCCCCAAGGAGTGGTAAATGCAGTCTTCTCTTGGTCATCTGGGTGCACAACAATCTGATTAAAGCTTGAAAATCCATCCAAGAAAGACATTACTTTAGCTCCTAATACTTTTTGCAGCAAATGCTCCATTTTGGGTAGAGGATAGTTGTCTTTCTTGGAGCACTTGTTTAAATTTCTAAAATCAACACACAGTCTAATTTCTCCACTCTTCTTCCTCACCACCACTAGATTGGCTACCCATTTAGAATATCTTAGAGAAACTATGATCTTGGCAGCCAACAACTTTTTAATTTCTTTTTCAATCAAAGGAAGAAGCATAGGATTTATTGGTCTCAGCTTCTGTTTGAAAGGAATGGTGTCTTTCTCCAGAGGGATTTTATGCTGGATTATCTTCTTATCATACATTTTCAGATCACTGTACTCCCAGGCAAACACATCAGCGAATTTTCTCATTAAATTGCAGTATTCAGCCCTTTGGTCAGCTGACAAATGAGTGGACAAATTTACATATCTAGGCTGACCTAGACTTCCTATATCATGCTTACAGACTACAGATTGATATTATTTTTGGACAACCTTGTAAGGCACATCATTCTGGTCAAACAGACTTTCTAGAGGAATTAGACCCTTTGGGATATGATTGTTGGGAAGCTGGACAATGCTATTTTTACTAATTTTATTTCTAAGCTGGGATTGGGGATTTTATTCCAAAGCTTCATTTTCCTGGTCAATTTGCATTTCAGAAAACTCATCAATGACTTGCAAGAACCTATTCAATTCATCATCACCTTCAAAGACTTTCCAATGATGGACATTATCAGGTAAGGAAGGTCTATACTTCATTTGGAATTCATAAACTAGTCTGGGAGGCATAGGAGGGATAAACAAACTAGCAGAAACAACAAGGGAATTAGCAAGCTGATTTTTGGCTCTAGGGATATATGAAACACATAAATAATCACAAGAATCTCTGATTCTCCATACCTCATCTCTGTATGCTTTCAGCCTTGGGTGCTTTGCTTGAAATGTTTTATTTACTTGCTGAATAATCAGATCAACATCTCCAAACACCTTTATGTTCCTGATTCCTCTGTCTTTTGCTGCATTAAGGCCCAATAGTAGAGATTCATATTCTACTATGTTGTTTGTGACTTGAAAAACCAGCTTAAAAGACAGTTGAATGCTTTCTTGTTTTGGGGATACTAGCACCACCCCTGCTCCTGCAGTCTTCCTGGAACATGCTCCATCAAAGAACATCTCCCAAACCTGACTTCCTTGCTCTTCATCGTCCTGAACTGGTTTCCTGAGTTACATTGAGGCCTTCTGAGATTCTTCTATTTGGAGAATACATGCTCCAAAATCAGTGTCCACTGCATATATGGGATGATTAGTAGGATTCCTCTCATCACTGATGATGTATGCCAACTGTGCTTCTCTATACAATCTCTTGCTTTCTCCTCTAAAAACTGGGACAGTGGCATATGATATATCATTCTGTAATGTCCCACCCAGTCTCTTAATCCACCGTCTGGACAACAGCATGCCAAACTTAGGAGGGACATCTGCTACCACAATATCCATCATCATACTCTTCATGGGCAACTGAGTTAAGGTAATGGCCAGATCTTTGATTAATCCTGGGCACTTCACTTTCCTTGAATCAAAAGAGAATAAATCATGATATGGTCTGGTGATATCAAGGCCTAACTCCTCCATGACAGCTTTAGGCATTAGATTGTGGTTGGCCCCTGTGTCTAGCAGGCAATTGTGGACGATTTTGCCATGAATGGTCAAGGAGACATAAAAAGATGGAGAATTATTATCAGCAGGTTCAATCATGGGGCTGAGCACAATGGTAGGCTTGTCATCTTGCAAATTGACAGAGTCAGTGGAGATTTGTGTGGTTTCTAGCTCAAGAGCTTCAAGGATAGGCTTTCTAAACACTTCACTCTTTACCAACTCTACCAGAGGCACAAATATTTTTAATTTCTGAACTTCTAACTCAAAGCTGAAAGAAGAAGATAACTTATCAGAACCTTTTACCCAAGGATAATTTTAAGGGCGAATGTTCGCCCTTTGGCGAAATTAAGGGGTTTTAAATTTTTAGTGGGCGAATATTTTGTATCATAGTACATTTTTACAAATCACCTCAAATAGCCCACCTTATTTTAAGGGAGAGGGTAAAAAAGGTAAATTTAGCCCTTGAAATTAGGATTTACAACCTTCCATTCGCCCATTTTCAAGAATAGGTTTTATTTAAGTGAATCCTATGGGCCAAATACCATATTTATAAAAGAGGTATGGTAAATTAATAAAAATATAAATAAATGAGAGGTATGGTAAATAAATAAAACATTTTTTATATTTACTCCATAAGTCACCTTATATACATGTAAGGGTGTAAACAAATAAAAATATAAGTAAAGTGGAGGTATGGTAAATAAATAAAACGTTTTTTTATACTTACTCAAAAGGTATGGTAAATAAATAAAAATACAAATAAACTAGACGTATCGTAAATAAATAAAACCTCTTTTTATATTTAGTCCATAACCCTCGTTCTATTTATGAAGGCTCAAGAAAGAGGTTTTATTTAAGTTAATCCTATGGGCCAAATACCATATTTGTAAAAGAGGTATGGTAAATTAATAAAAATATAAATAAACAAGAGGTATGGTAAACAAATAAAACATTTTTTTTATATTTACTCCATAAGTCACCTTATATTTACGAACACTCAAAAAATGGGTTATATTTAGGTGAAACCTATGGCCAAAATACTATGGGACAAATACCATGGACTAGATTCTTATTAATACCATGCAAAAAACCATTATTAACCCTAATATTAGAATTAATAAAAATAAAAATGGCACATGGTATTGACCCATGGTATTCACCAAAATGGCACATGGTATTGACCCATGGTATTCACCTGGAATGTAGCCTATTTAAATGGGGGAATTAAACCAGCATGTAGCCTATGCTAAGATTCACTAGGACTTTACAAAGTTTGATTATTTAGTGAAAGACTCTCCAAGATCTTACAAGATTTTATAATTGAGTAAAATATTCGCCATGCCTGATGAGAGATTCGCCAAAAAATTATATATACATATTATATTATTGATAAAATCGCCTTCCATTTTTCCTATATACCATGGAGATTCGCCCATTTATTATATTTATAAATTTAGGGGGGGTTCTTAAAATTTTCCCTGCTTTTACCTCTTGAACTGGAGCTTTGAGGATGACTGGATCAACTGCTGGTCTCCTCTGTCTGATATTCTATGACTCTGTTTGGACAACAACTCTTTGGGCAGGATTTTCTTTAACATTTTTTGCATTGGACCTCAGGTTATATCTCTGCTGCTATTCAGTTTGTAGAATAGCTTCTCTGTCCCATTCTTGACTGTCTTGTTCTTGCAGCAATGATTCTTCATAAGAAGACAATGTAAAAAATGTAGCACTACATTTATCTTCCATGTAGTGAATCTCATCCTCATCTTCAAATTGTTCCTCCTCCATGACTATATTTTGGAAAGGAGCTTTAGCTTTCTATTCTTCATTTGATTCTTCACCCCTTTGAATGATTTGCAACTGTTCATTTGCTCTTCTAAATGGATTGGGATTTCTTGGAGCAAATGTGTTATGCTGCCTTGTTTTTCTTGAATTCTACTCAACCTTTAGCTTAGAAATTTCAGCAGCCAATGACTCTATCATCTTAGTCATTTTATCTAATTTAGGCTTTGAAGATGAAGCAGAAGAAGTAGAAGCCTGACCTCTCTGCCTCCTTCTATCAGCTTGAGTTTTTAGTTTTTCTGCAGCCATGATATTAGACTCTACTTCTAGGGCTGCATCTTGCATGTCTGCCAGAGTAGCACGTCTCCTTTCTCTCAACAATAGGCAGAAATCAGAGTCAAAAGCATTGGCATAAATGAGTTTGGCAGAGGTAGGAGTAGGCTTTACCTCAGCTAGTATCTTACTATACATCCGGTTGAATCTTTTATTAAAATCAGGCAAAGATTCACCAATTTACCTCTTCATATTACCAAACTCAGTATGGTAATACAACAAGTCCTTTATATCTCCCCATTGCTTCAAAAATGCTTCATCTAATGCTTCTATATCTGTAATAGATCTCTCGAGTAATTCTCTGAACCACTTCCTAGCCTCTCCATCAAGGCTCTGGACAAAAACTCTCATCCACACATCATTTTCATTTATATCTAAATTATTAGCATAACTGTAAAAAGCTTCAAGATGTTATTCTACTGTTACTCCCTCTGTACCAGTGAATTTAGGCATATATTTCTGATATTCTCCCATAGGCATAAGATTTAAAGGAACAGGCAAGATTAAAGGTCCATACCTAGAAGCTACAATTCTTTTTATCTTCGTAGGTGCTTGCTGGCCTACCATGATTGGAATATGTGGAAGAATGCTAGTAGTTTGAATGGTAGGAAGTGATGCGATGGATGGCAGAGATAAAGGGATGTTTTGGACTGAATAGGAACCTGTCTTTGGACTGAGATTCAAAGGGGAACTAACTGCACAATGGGCTGAACTAATCTCTGAAGGAATTTCTCTATTTGCAGTGCTGGGCTCTAAGTCTTCAAACTGTAATTCTTCAGCTATAACTTTATCTTTCAGAGATGAATGAGATTTCTTAGGCTTACCTGATCCTGATGCCGCTTTTTGTGATGCTTTCTTCGATTTGACAGTCCTCTCAGGGTTAGGCACTGGTTCAATTGGTGATTTCTGAGGATTTCTTCAAGTATGTCTCACAAACTGAGCCAAAACTTCGATGTGGAGTTGCCAAAGGATGGTCTTCCTCCAGTGGAGTCGCCAGATAGATGATTACAACCAAAAACTGTGTTCAAACCTTGTCTATCATCAAAGCTTGAAACTGTGTTGTTCTCCCAGGGAAGCTGAGCTTCAATTCTCCTCTCCCCGGTAACGGCGCCAATTAATATTATCACCCCAAGAAACTCTCCTAGGTTGTATATCAGAGATGCTCAGGAACATTACAAACTCAACAAAAATTTTGGAAAATGGTGGATGGATGGAAGGAATGATGCATATTCAAGCCAGATAACCACTTCTACTATGCTTAACCCCAAACATGGGTGAACAACCCTAGACTACAAGGCTTTAGACCACCAATTACTCACAGTGTTAAAGAAAATGTGATGATGGAGAATACTAATCACACCAGCATATGCACAAGACCCTGTGATGGCCAGATGCAACCAGTAATGAGGTCTGTAAATCTATTTCCTAATGCACAGACAGGATGATAGCTCTGTGGCATTAAAACAATAGAAACTTGCATACACATTCAATAATACTAACTAGATTATAACACAGAGGTGGGATGACAACCCCTCTAATGCTAAACATCCACAGCACATGAATAAATGCATAACAGGCACAGCCTGGAACGGAACAGAAGAAGTGGAAAGTGAGCAATTAACAGTGAAAGAAACTTGCATTAGTTGAAAATGAAGACCAGACGTTGCAGGTATAACAGTAGTTACAGTCTCCAGAAGTTGAAGTTTACATCAAAATAACATTCATCAACCCTCATTACATCTTGTTTTTGGGTATATATGGAGTTTGTTTACTATATTTATGTGCTTCTCAAAGCGTGGAGGGGTCATAACTGACCACCAACCACATTTACTATCAGATATGGTCTTTGATACATTTTGATTGTTTTAATGAATCAATTTTACATTTACTGGTACTTTGTTGTCCTTCCTGAACAGGTGAAGTATTATTTGAATGAATTTCAATAACTGCTGTAGTCATTGAACTACTCAAGGATCGTCCTTTCCTTCTCGGTCGTGCTGTCATTTGAATGCAGGTGGTTGAAGAGTAATGGAGCGAGGTACAAGATTCTCACCTCCTTCTTCCTTGGGAAACATGGTAAAGGTCATGGGACCAACACTGTGTGGCAGATATATAGGTGCGACGAGGATCAACAGCAGCCGTTGGATTAAACAAACGAGCGGCGGAGATCAGTCTACGAAGGATATCGGAAGACAATGGGATCAGACAAACGAGGGCCATCAGATCATAGTCAGGCAGATCCGACAGCTATCGAGCAGTGGAGGTGAGTGCAGGTTATAGAGAAGGGAGCCGTACATATGGGCGGTAAGCGGTTTCCCCGCATTGCTCACGGGAGATAGGCGGTTTTTGTACATGGAGGAGTGATCTAGTAAAAAAGCACCACGTGGAAGATGGGACGGCGGGGGAAACCACTTTCCCCGCTGACTAACATGCGTGCAAGTTCTTGGGGCGGGAGCAGTGAAAAGCGTCGGATCCCAAGGCGGAGGATCGGACGGCCCAGGTTTAATGCACACATTTAGAGTGATGTGATAGGTGAGGGCCCCGGCAGGTTATGTAGTTTGCGAAGGCGCGTAGTTATAAAGGGTTAGGACTTTAGCGCCATGGAATAAACGAAGAATGGGTTTATACGAGGTTTAAATGGGTTATGGGGGTTTATAGGGTTTATAAAGGCAAACACAAATAATGAAGTTAGGGAGAATAAGGAGAATGAAAGGGAAGGAGGAAACGGGGATAGCGGGAGTTATAAGGGAATAAGGCAAATAAAAGGGGGAAAGATTAAAATAAATTGTTGCAAACCCTTTGCAACCCAAACCAGCACTGCCTAATCTGATATTATCCATCAAATCTGCCTAATCTGATATTATCCATCAAATGTTGCAAACTGTAGTAGAGCTAACAGTCCCCACATAGACTTCATGTTTGATTTTCTACAACTAATTAACTCACGGTGAATTAATTAATTATTTTACAAATAGCTGCTAAGATCAAATTCGAATTTTACTTCTCTATTTTAGTTCAGGAATTAACTAAAATAGGAAGGTATCCCGAAATGCTATTTATAGTAGTACTAAATTTAGCACTTCTATATTTAGCATTTCTTGTTGCTATTTTCAACACTCCCTTTCAACAAGAAAGGGATTATTAGTAACCCCAATCCTGTCTCTGTGGAACTCGAACTTGCATTTTGACAATGCCTTAGTCAAAATATCTGCATCCTGTTCCTCGGTCGAAACATACAACAACAATATGATCCTATTGACCACAGTGCTTGGACCTGTCATGAAAAACTGGATTCTTAGAGAGTTTGATACAACTCTGATTATCGCAGTAGATCATGGTTGGATCCATCCTCTGACCAAACAATCCCACTAGAATCTTCTGCATCCAAATGGCCTCATATGTAGCCCGACTAGCAGCCATGTATTCAACCTTTGTTGAGCTAAGTGCAACTGACATCTGTTTCCTACTGTACTAGGAAACTACAGTTGAACCAAGGTTTAAGATTCCTCCAGAAGTGCTTTTTTGGTCTGATGGACTCCCTGCCAAATCTGCACCTATGAAGCCTTGAAGCTTCACTCCCTCTATCCGTCTGTACCAAAATCCAAACAGAGATGTGCCTTTGAGGTATCTTAGCACATGCTTCGCTGCCTTCCAAAACAGCTTGGTAGGCTGAACCATAGCTTGACTTAGATGGTTCACCGTAAAGCATAAGTCGGGTCGTGTGTTCACCAGATACATAATTGAACCCACCAGCTGCTGATAAACAGTAGAAGCTACTACCTCACTTGAAGTAGTGTCCTCCTTCCTCCAGTTCCGAGCTAGAGGAGTCTACATGGGATTGCACTTCTCCATGTGATAGCACCTAAGTATCTCATTGGCATACTTTCCTTGAGACATAAATACTTCACCATCTTTCTGCCACACCTCCATTCCTAGAAAGTAGTGCATATGACCCATGTCTTTCATTTCGAACTCTCTTGCAAGGTCCTCCTTGCAAGACTGTATTAGCTGATCATCACTTGTCAAAATTAGATCATCAACATAAAGAACAATGATCAATGGTTTATCTTCTACCATGATGTGGTAAAGGTTCACATCTGCTTCACTCTTGGTGAAGCCCAACCCAGTGAAATAGATGTCGATCCTGGTGTATCAAGCACGAGGTGCTTGCTTCAGCCCATACAAAGCCCTCTTGAGTCAGCACACATGCAACTCACGATCGAAGGTCTCGAAACCCTTTGGCTGCTCAATGTACACCTCATCCTTAATCTTCCCATTGAGGAATGTTGTATTCACATCCATCTGGTGGATCTTCCACCCCATTTGAGTTGATAGTGCCAACGTCGATCTAATCGATGAGTACCTTGCTACAGGAGTAAAATTCTCATCGTAGTTGATCCCCTTGACCTGTGAGAAACCCTGGGCGACAAACCTTGCCTTATGTTTCTCAACACGGCCATTAGCTACCTGCTTTACCTTGTAAAGCCATCTGGAACTCACCACTGACTTACCCTGAGGTCTTGGGACAACATCCCACACATTGTTTTGAATGATAGAGTCGTATTCCTCTACCATTGCATCAACCCAGACTGGTTGCTACACTACATCCTCGAATGAAGAAGGTTCGGTATCTACACACTCCCCAACCAGGGCCATGTACCTAGTGTACCGCTTGGGTGACCTCCTCTATCTGCGCTGAGAAGATGGCTGTCCCATATTCTCCTGTGCATCTAGCATCAACCTGTCAGCTTCCCTTGAGCATTCTCGCCCATCTCTAGAAGTCTTAGCATGAGTGGATGTCTCCACTCCCGGATCCTCTACATGCGGCTGCTCCACATCAATCTGAGGCTCCTCCTCCTTAGGAATTGAAAGTTCCTCCTCTGGATGCAACTTGAGCTCCCTCTCAAGTGATAATTGCATGGCTTTCTACTCGTCAAACTTCAGATCCTTGCGTATCACTATCCTCTGACTGGTAGGCAGGTACACTTGATAGTTGAAGGGTGTATCCATGTACCCCACAAGTATTCCAAACTTAGCTATTGGATCCAGCTTCTTCCAGGCATCTTTGGTCACATGATAGTAAACTGATGATCCAAAGATTCAGAAGTGACTCACATTTGGTCGCTTCCCGGAAAAGGCCTCCATAGGTGTCTTCATTCCCAGTATACGGTGCGAGCTTCTGTTTTGCAAGTATACTGCTATATTGCATGCCTTAGCCCACAAAAGCAGTGGTAGGCTTTGGTCATGCAACATCACTCGAGCTGCTCCCACAATCGATTTGTTCTTCCTTTCAGCCACCCCATTCTGCTGTGGGTTATGGGGTGTCGTCAACTCCCGTTTAATTCCTTCTGTAGTGTAGAAGTCTTTAAACTATTGGGAGACATACTCTCCACCATTGTTGCTATGCAAGGATTTTATTTTCTTTTTAGCTTCTTTCTTTGCCAAGGCTTTAAACTCACAAAACCTAAGAAGGTCTGATCTTTCTTTTGCATAAAGTAGATCCAGTTTATACGAGAAAAATCATCAATAAAAATAACATAATACCTTTGTTTAGCGGTGGAGGCTATAGAGAAATGTCCACAAACATTTGAGTGAACTCACTCCAGGATTGCTCCAGCTCTACTATCTCGATTTGGAAAAGAAGATTTCACATACTTACCCAAGTTACAACCTTTGCATGTATTCGTCTGCTCAAGTTTTCCCTTGGGTAATCCAGTAGAAATCTTCTACATGATCTTCAGGGCTCCATGGTGCAAGTGGCCTAGTCTTCTATGCCATAGCTCGCCAACATCTTGGCTCTACACCATCTTAGCTTTGGAACTCAATGCAGCATAGTCGTCTACCTCCAGCTTGTAGAGATTATTTACTCAAATCCCAATTGGCTTTGTGTGTCCAGTATCAATATGCCTCAGGAATACCTTTCCTTTACTAAAGACTACATCATAGCCATTATCTTCTAGCATAGCGACAGATATAAGATTCTTCTTCAGACTTGGTACATACTTTACATTAGTCAAGGTTAGGTGAGCTCCATGCTCCCTCTGAAACACAACCGTACCTTCACCTGAAACATGGTACTTTCCATCATCGCCCATCTCGATCCGCATCTGGAGATCCTTCTCCTCCAAGGTACTGAAAAGATTCTTGTCACCTGACATGTGGAATGAAGCTTCACTATCCAGGTACCCCACACATCCCACCATGGATAAACCATGCATGCAATAAGTGAGAAATCCAGCTCAAACTGTGAGGCCAGTGCCTCACCATTAGATCCCTTTGAGGAACCCTTCTTGGATTTCTTCTGTGGAAAATTTGTAGCATAATGGCCCACTTCATGACAATGAAAGCATTGCACTTTTGATTTGTCAATCTTCTTCCCACCATGGGAAGAACTGGATTTGGGATGCGACGCGTTCCCTTTCCCTTTCCTAGCCTTACTCGCTAAGGCTAGATATTCCTCATCATCTTTCTTCGATGATGATCCATCTCTGGTGCTTCTTCTTATCTCCTCCTACATTAGATCCGACCAAATTCGTTCCCAATCTGGCAATTTTTCTCTTCCATTAACCAAGTCTTGGTAGCTATGCCAGCTCTTAGGAAGATTGAGGAGTGCAAGACTCACCATGTCATCATCAGCAGTCATGATCCCTACACTTCCAAGCTCATCCCTACGGGTAGTGAGCTTGTTCAGATATGTAGAGATTGTGTTGCCCTTTTCACACTTGATTTTCCAAAGCTCGTCTTTCAGCGCCAACTTCCTCTGATCACCGCTATTCTAGTATAGATATTTCAATGTTTTCCACATTGAAAACAATGTCTCCTTCCCATGGAGGCTCGAGACAATGTGATCTCGAACTCCCTCCAGGAGGATTCTCCTTACTCTAGCCACACATTTCTTCCATTCCGCCAATTGAGTAGCATCAGTCGACTTGGGGACTTCTTGATTAATGAAGTCCTTTAGACCGTTATCCTCTAATACTACTTCCATGCAATCCTTCCAGGATATATAATTCGAGCTGCCATCAAGGGCATACTTGAGTCTTAAACCACTGAATGCAATTGGTGAAATTGAGATGTGATAAGAACTCGATTTCTATATTCAGGAACTTCAACCTTCAAACTTCTCCTCCTTGTATATTGTTCTCCGCCTTGATCACCTTTGCTATGATACCATGTAGAAATTCCCATTGTAGATCAACAGATTATGCAATAGACTAAAGCAAAATACAAGATCTACTTCTACAACAAACTTTGTGGAAGCTAAATTGAATATGAGCAAGATTAATGAGAACACCTATAACTAATAATTAGAAATCAATCACACATAACACAGAAGAAATAACCCGGGAAAGACTCAGCCTAAAACCCCAATCTCTGTATTATCATACAAGTGGAAATATGTTCGAGTTACAAAAAGAATCAGCTCACAAGCTATCATGCTCTCTTTGCAATCAAACAACACATCTCACACACTAAATAAACACTCTATATGTCCTCCTCAAGCCCTCCAAGCCTCCTATTTCCTTGCGCAATTTTTCTTGGGGTCTAGTGATGCTACATGTGTGAATTGGCCTCATCACATTCACAAAACCTAAAGAAGTAACTGCGCAATCCTCAAGGAAAGAATTCCTTCTGCATGCAAGAGATATTCACAATGGAATATTCTAGCAACTGATAGTATACTTCCCCTCCATCTGATCTCAACTGGGTCTCTGTCTAAACTGACATGCATGAGTTATTTATGAGAGAATATTCAGTTATTTGAAGTGCAATAGTTACATGCATGCATGCATTAACTAACTGAACTCACAATTAATTCAAAAAACTGTTTGAATTAATCTAACTGGACTTGACTCAGTTAACTAAGCCAACTAATTACAACTCATCCTTATCTCTTTAACTGATGGATAAATTCCTCAATTAAAGGAGAAACGGTTGCATGTCCCCACATAGATTTCATGTTTGATTTTCTACAACTAATTAACTCATGGTGAATAAATTAATTATTTTACAAACAACTGCTAAGATCAAATTCGAATTTTACTTCTCTATTTTAGTTCAGGGACTAACTAAAATAGGACAATATCTCGAAATGCTATTTACAGTAGTACTAAATTTAGCACTTATATATTTAGCATTTCTTGTTGCTATTTTCAACAAAAGAGGTGAAGAAGGTTGAAGTACAAGGCATCACGAAGATGGACACATTAAAGCAATAGTTCAGTGAGCTCTACCACAAAGTAGAGAAGCCAGCTGAGTGACTCAAGGGAAAGTCCCCATATTTGTGTTGGGGGCCTATTGGGATAGGATCCATAGGGTCAAGATTTGTTATTTTAATCAATTTTTTATGAGGATTTTCTAAAGAATGTAAAGACTCCACGAAATGTGGAAGAAGAGCACGCAGTTAAGTATGAGTTAAAGGGGCTTTAGCCCCTTGAATGGGTATGTGATAGGATGGTTTTGAGACTCACCCATAGGCCGTGGGCCATGGTTTTGTTATAGAAAGGCTACAAATATTTGATTCATAGAGAGTTTAGGAGGATAACTTTTCGATAGAGAATCATTGTAAGGGAAAGGTGCTAAGGTAGGAAAGGTCTGTTTCTTGTAGTTAGGTGAAAGGGGAAGGCTCTTGTAGTTGAGTGTGCGGAGATCTTGGCAAGTTTACAACTGAGTGCACAAGCCCCTGTAGGTGGGTGCGCAAGGAGAAGAAGTCTATATCTGAACGTTTACATCTTAATAAATATTGTTTTGAGCCGAATATGTGCATCTATGCCTTGTTTATTTACTGTTGTTTAAGTTTATTTATTTTCGCTCTGTGATTTGTTTTGTGTCAATTAAAGCTTTATTTCTGCACGAAATGGATAGATCTGTAGCATTTCTTCTTAATAAGTATAATTGATCATCTTCGCTGAGCTCAGAAGGTTTTTATATAAATCTACTATAGTTAATTGCTCGGGAAGGATAGATCTACGCGAGGGAAGATCTAGGTCATAAGGGATTTAGAATATATGGTTTACTGCACAAAAGTAGTGATTTTGTGTCTTTTATGCCTGGTAAGCATGATCATGTACCTTCACGAAGCCATGAAGTTCAGTTGGATAGAGTTGCAGGATTGGACAGAAGGAAGGTATAGATCTATGCGAACACAAATCTAAGAAATAATGGCTTCAAAATACACATGACATGGTCTCTAGATGCAGAAACTTGGTTCTAACATCCCCTAATATTGCTTTGGGTGAGACTACAGCCTGCGCTACGTAGGTTGTTGCCGAAAAGGCCAGCAGTTAGGGTTTTGTTGGTTGGTGCGAATAACTCTGAACCTAGGTCAGGACCCCTTAAGCCAACAACAATGTACTATCAATTGTATAATCATTTGAGTTGTATAAGTCGGGCATGTAGTCATAGGAAGGCCTATGATGATTGTGCAATTCCAATTGAGAAATTTCCCTAATGAATAGGGGGCTAATTCCCAAGGAAACAGTGTAAGGAAATAGGGACTTGGGAAAGTGAGAAATTGCTTAAGTATTGGCCTGGGCTTATCTAGGAAGCAATGAGATAGATAGAGATAGTGCAGAGGTTGCTCAAGCTTGGGAAAAGCATTGTAATATTCTCATTTTTTCTGACTAATGGAATATACAGATATTAGGGATTTTTAGCTGTGGCTTTCCCCAAAAAATCATTGTGTAATGTGTTGATTGAATTCTTTCTCTTGTACGCTTCGTGATTTCACAATCATTTAATTATTTCCACTGATGAGTAGAGTAGATTCAAGTCTATTGTTTTAGTAAATTACAATTAGCAGTTTGAATCTGCAAGGAATTTCTACATGGTATCAGATAGAAATCACTCTAAAAGAGGAGAATATGAGTTTGTCTTTTGCAGGTGAAATTGAATTTGCAGTATCATACTTCAGAGCCAACAATATGTCATTCTATGAATGAGACTCAAATATGCCCTTGAGAATATTTCGAACTACATTTCTTGGAAGGATATGACAGAGGTGGTGTTGGAAGACAACGCGCTTAAGGAATTCATAGAAAAAAATATTCCTAAGCCTCCAACAATTGATGCTCAAGATCTAGCAGAGTGGAGAAAATTTGTTGCAAAGGTAAGAAGGATTATCCTATAAGGAGTTCGATATCATATTGTCTCGAACCTCCACAGTAAGGAGACTCCATATGCAATGTGGAAGGCCTTGATAAACATGTTTCAAAATAGCAGTGACCACCAGAATCTGGCACTAAAGGAGAAGCTCAGGAAAATCAAGATGGAGAAGGGCAACACAATATGAAATTACTTGACTAAGTTCAGCCAATGTTGGGATGAGCTTGGATGTGTTGGTTTTACAATTTTTGAAGATGATATGGTCAACCTAGCACTTCCAGGCCTTCCCAAGAGTTGGCATAGCTACAAGGATTTAGTAAATGGGAGGGAGAAGCTACTAGAGTGGGAGCATTTGTGGTCCGACTTAGTGCAAGAATAGATTCAATGGAACACCAGAGATGGATCCTTAGCCAAGAATGATGATGAGGAGAATCATGCCTTAGCTGGAAAGGTGAAGAAAGGGAAAGGGAAGTCATCCCATTCCAAATATGATTCCAGTCAGGGTGTTAGGTCCCTATAATACTAGTGATTACCCCATTACTATTGTAGTTGTATCCCTTATTAATATTGTTGTGCCCCTATTGTCCCCATATTGTTATTACTGTGTCCCATAGAATCCCTCTATTGTTATTTTTGTGCCTTTATATTATTATTGTTAGGTCGGCTGGGTTATATTGTGACTCCTTAGACTCCTATATATAGAAAGGAGGTTGCGTCATTTGAATCATAAAAGAATCATTCATTTGTGTAATGTAAAGGAGGTTGCCCCCTCTAAGAGGCTGAATTCTAAGGCGTTGATCTATCTTTTCTATCTTTTTGTGTGCTGGTTTCATAACATTTGGTATCAAAGCTTTGAATTCTAGGGTTTCGCTACTCCAAACAGGTCATTGTGGCATTTGCACTATAATTTTTTTTTTCTGTGATGTTTCAGATGCTAAAATAAAAACCCATTTTGGCTGAAATCGTTCTGAACTGCAGGTCCGAATTTCAGATATTTTCGTACTATATTTGCGAAGATATGATCTGAGGAAGTTGGAATTTTTGTAGACTCCTGAATTACATTCCAAACAAGTGACCTGAGGAAAATAGTCATAACTTTTGTTTTGAGCATTAGATTGAAAATTCATGAGAATTTACAGAAAGAAGACGGACTATAGTTTCCTGTGTATATTTTTGAGATCCTAAGGTTGAAATAGTGACATGTGGTATTTCCTACAAGTTCGCTCTTCTGAAAATGTCTATAATCAGGTCATCTTGGGAGATTGTGCATAACTCTGCCTTGGAGAATCTAAATTCGATCAGACTGGTGGAATTGGAAAGAGGACATAGGGCTACTACAGGTCGCAATTTTAGAACTATATGATCTGAAATTACAGAGATACATCAAAGGCATATCGAGCTCCTATAAAGTGAAAAAAGGTGTGTAGATTTTTTTAAATTTTTTCTTTAGCTTGGTTTGAAAAATTATTTTGAAGAAATTCAAAGGGCATAGTAGAGCATTATTATCGGTAACTAATGCCCCAAGGAAAGAAAATGCAAACACCTAGTAAGCAACCTGAAAGCTCTAGCATGACTTATGAAGAAGAGGAAGAAATGCAACATGATATATCAAAATTACGAGACCAAGTGCAACAAATGTCACTCGCACAAAAAGTAACAGAATCTAAGATGGATGGTTTAAATAAAGATGTAGAAGCTAAGATGAATGATGTGGAAGCTAAGATGGATGATTTGAAGATAGATTTGAAGACAGGCATGGCAGATTTGAAGACAGATTTGACAAATTTTCTACAAGAAATACTTACTAATGGTGAAAGGGTAGTAAAGGAAACTCGTGATGAGAACAAAAGAAATGTTAATCATGATTTCATAAACTCTAATGTTGGATCAAAGACCCACCATGTTCCAAAAATCGATATGAGGAAGTTTGATGGCAAGGATCCCACAACATGGATATTACAGATGGAGCAATTTTTCAATCTCAATAATGTGCAAAACCCACAAAAGGTATATATTGCAACTTTATATTTAGAACCAAATCAGTTTGTATGGTATCAATGGCTTTGCTCTCGTAAACAAATTATCACTTGGGAAATTTTTACGGAAGAATTGACAACACATTATGAGGATACAAAAAGCAACATTTTTTTTAGCCAATTGATAAGTCTCAAACAAAAGGGTTCAATAATGGAGCACATTGAGGAGTTCCAAAAATTGAACATAAGGGTAAAAAATATTCCAGAGGAGCATAGATTGATGTGTTCATAGGGACTTTAAAGGATAATATCCAACATGATGTTTGCCTTTGGGAACCTGATTCATTAGAGAAGGCATTCAAGTTAGCAAGAAAAATGGAAAGAAAAATTATGACAACTAGGAAGCATACCACTCACAACTATAAAGATGGAAGTGTTGTTGCCCCTAGCCTTCCACAACCTATAAGGTTGACACCACAACAATTGGAAGGAAAAAGAGCAAAAGGGCTTTGTTACAATTGTGATAGCAAATACACTAAAGGTCATAAGTGTGCTGAGAAGAAATTATTCTACATAGATTGTGAAGAGGAAGAAGAAAAGGAGCAAGAAAGGTCAAAATAAGAGGATATACTCCAGGAACAAAGTGTTGAAAAGTGTGCAACAAGAAATGCTTGTTGAGAATGCAACAAGAAGATGGAGCTTAGTGAAAAGAGACGCCTTCACTAAGTGGGCCCGCAGGCAAATTATGGCGCAAGTTCTATTTTTGATCCCAGCAGGGATGATCACAGTATGGGTGATCACAGTATGGGTGACCACAGTATGAGTGATCACAGTATGAGTGATCAAAGTCTATTTTTAGACTGGCTGTCAAAAATAGAAAAGTCAAATATTATTGTCTCATAATAATATTTGGACTATAAACTTGATCTTATTCTCTTGGAGCACTTCAGGATGAGCTACGGATGTGGTACATGCAGATCCCAGAAGGAAATACGTGGTTACCTATGAGATGACTAATATTTGCATGCAAGACTTTAGTTAGAACTCAAGTGAGTTGAGTTTAGTGGACTGGAGGTGCAGTTGATGGAGTTGTGTTCAGTTTAGCTTTGTTAAACTGGTTGTATTTAGTCTAACTGGCAAATATACTAGAGATGAGTTGGGTGAATTAGTTATTAATTAATTCACAAGTTATTAACTCATAATGCAACTATAGAATACATCAGTTAACTCAGTTGCATGTCAGTGCATGTTCAGTTCAGTAGGGACAGGTGTTAGAGGATCAGATTGCTATCAGTTGTGACTATAGTTGTGCATGATGATTTGCACAATCAAAGGGATTGAGTATGTCAATGAATTGGCCAATACCAAGAATTGTAGCTTGTGCTCACATCCAACACAGTGTGAGTGATTCTTTGCAGGTGAAATACGAGTTTGGTAAACCATTCTCATCAATTATTGAGCAGGTATTGAGCTGTGGAGGCAGGCAAGCAAC
Source organism: Pinus tabuliformis (assembly GCA_031772625.1). NCBI lineage: Eukaryota > Viridiplantae > Streptophyta > Pinopsida > Pinales > Pinaceae > Pinus > Pinus tabuliformis. The sequence continues at coordinate 983,010,369 of CM062820.1, read as the reverse complement.
GGGGGAGATTTGGAGACCATATCTGAGCTATATTGTGTGTAGCATGTGCAGATAGTACTGAGTACTTGTGAGGAGTATTGTACTATGTATTGTTACATGATTCAATCACTATAATATACAGATAGTTGGGGTTTTTAGCAAGATGCTTTCCCTGGGAAAACACTGTGTTGATATGTGTGATTGATGCTTCTATGTATGCCTGTGAATGTTTCTGCTTCTGTAAATTGATGATCAACGTAGAGGAGGTTATGTATTGTGCATGTTCCACTTATAAGTGTATAATTAGGATAATCTCTATGAATATGTGTCATATTATTCAAAATTTCTACATGGTATCGGAGCTGCTTGATTTTTAGAAGAGATTTTTACAGGATATCAAGCGAGGATTGATCATCGGATCTATTATTCATAAAGTGTTTACATTTTATTTCTTCAGGCAGAGTTTGTAATCAGGCCAGGTAGCCTCTAGATTCATCCTTCTTTTGGAAGGAGAGATATCCGGTGAATGCCCAGATAGTCAATCTCTGTACAAGAAATACTTTGTTCTCACGAATTCTAGATCGGAAGCGGTTGAGTTTTGCGCTGGTGGAATTCGGATTTAATTCCAAAGCAAGAGATAAACTCAAAAACATCAAAGCTGAGAATGGAGACAGTATGCCCCAATATCTCACAAAGTTCACCCAATGCCGAGATGAGCTGGGAAGTGTGGGGGGTAACTATTGAGGATGAGGATATGGTGAGTCTAGCACTCCTTGGCCTTCCTAAGAGTTGGCATAGCTACCAGGACTCGGTGAATGGAAGGGAGAAATTTCCAGGATGGTGTTGTGGGGAAAAATGTCTATGCAGGACGATCCTATCCACCTAAGGTGTGACAGTGCCTTAGCAACAAACAGAGACAGCTATTCTGGTTTCTTCCTTTATGAAATGGGAAAGAAGAGAGATCAATGGACTTACCGGTGTCTTCCGTTTGTCCCTCGATCTAGATCCTCTTCTCCTTTGGGTGTTCACAGCTACTTGCCTCCTCGCTCTTCCAAGAGAACAGCTACTTGATTCCTGCGAGATCACAAGAGAACAACTACTTGCGACAAGAGAACAGCTACTTGAGACAAGAGAAGAACACAACACAAAGGTAGATATTCATATTCATAAATGATTCAGGATTAGAAATAAATCAAATACACTAATGCAATCATACATCAAAGATACATCAGTATATAGGAGAAAACCAAGATAGCTTTATTGATAAATAACAAGGTTCAGGAAGAGATACAACCCAGAGGGCTCCAATCCAGCATCTCCTTCCCAGCAGAATGGAATTCCTATCTTCACCTCCCTTCAAAGCATTAAGCACCCAATGATTCCAGTCTCAAACCAATAGCGATTCTTTGCAATAACAAAATTCCAGCCTCCGGATCTCATGGAGGAGAGATCCATATATAGATGTTTGGAGAGAGGATGAGTCAGCTTGAGATCTGACTAGTGTCCTCTCCCTCTGTTAGTTCTTGAGTCCACTTGGAGGTTCTTGCTTCCACTTGGAGATTTGGAACCTCTTACTCATCACCAGTCGAATTCCCTCAGGCAAGTGTCATTTTGGAAGCTTCCTGGGCTCTGACACCTTGAGGAATGAGTCTGCCACATGTCCAAACTCGCTCAGCGCAGGCAGCTAGTGTTGGAGTTGACATTCAACGCAGGTAGACAGTGGAGCCACTGACATTCAGCGCAGATGGTCAATGGAGCAGTTGACATGATCCTGAATTGACTTGTTTTTGAGCAGTTTCAGGTGGAGAACTTCTGTGAATTGCTGTGGTTAGTTAGCCTTGTTCCTCTAGGGGTAGGAACAACATGTTTAGGGACTTTGGATCCCTTAGATTATGGACATTTCATGCTCAATGCTGTAAGGCACAAAAATGTCTATAACAGTTGCCCCCTAAAGTATGAGGCCATTTATCGGGTGAAATTCTTTATCCAGGAGGGTTCAAAGTTCATCCATTTGCTGGGAGGAGACCTGCAATAAGATACAATACAATACATTATTTTTCATACTGCTTTCATGATCTAGCTGAGGCGGGCATTCCCATGCTCAGCTTTATAAATTCATTTCTGTACATAGAACAAACAATCGTCTGATGGTAGACTGATAATTTTGGTGAAATTATCATCCTTTGAGTAGGATGATCATCTGCTGCAATGATGTACATGTAAAATGTCTTTATATTTCCTGAATATATATCGCAGCCCGGATGGATGAAACTAGATCCGGGGTCTTCAAACTCGTTCGATCTTCACTCTAAGTACAAGTCGATCCATGTGAGAATTGTGCTGAAGTCGAACATGGAAAGACATCGCTTGATTACCGGTCAATGAGGTAAACCGTTAACAAGCGCGAGAGGAATCACCGATAATGATAATGACCCTCAAGGTACTGCAGTACAATTCACGTGGTGTGAATAAAGGACTTGGTGTCGAACACCACGCGAAATCTTCTGGTCGAAGGTCCTTGATGTATACCTGTCGCCGGAAGTGAGAAACTTGCCATTGAGGCATGCAAGCTTCAAAGTACTGAAGGGGTTGTTCCTAGATCAACTTCTTGGATAATGAGCTGATGTCGACAAGAAGCGATCCGTCAAAGGAGGGCCTTAATGAATCCCACATCAGTGACACAGAACGAAGCTAATGATTTTGATGGAGGTGAAAACGATCTGTGACATATGATTCAGGGTGGCGGTCATGAATGGATGAAGGATAATGTATGGCAGTGGATGGGACCCGGTTGACTCTTTCTGAACGACTTCTCTTGAACATATGGCGACACTGATGCGATGGATCGGTAGCATTACCCCAAATATGGATGGTATGGCGACACCACGGTGATGTGACCGGTGAATGAAACAACCCAACCCGATTGTGGTACGGAGGAAAAGTGTCATGTTCAAGAGCGACTTGCTACCATCAAAGTTTTCTTGAGTTTCTCCCAATTTTTCCCCAGTCATTGCTGACCAGTACCTCTTTATTTTTGTCAAGCTTGAGGAGGATAACATATGCTTGTTCTATAACCTGCCCTTCGGGCAAGCCTATCGCTATGTTTTAACGAGCCTAGCGATAGTGAAACTCGTTCTCGTCTAAAGACAAGTTTGTCGCTATTTAATGATTTTAACGAGTCTAACGACAAAGACAACTCGGTTCCTTTTCATTTTTAGAGAGTCTGAAAAGGTACATAAAGTTAACTCCAAAATTCCTTTTTCGTCATCTAATCCCTTAAGTCCGAAAAAGTATAAAACAATACAGAAGGGATGAGTTTTCGATCGTTTTAACGAGCCGAACAAAACAAGCGCTCGATCTTTTTGTGCAATAATCCCTCAGGTCCAAAAAGATTAAAATCTAGAGGAGGGATAGCACTTCCGGTCGCTTTAACGAGCTGGAAGGCCAAAACTCGGCAATCTTTTCATATTTTACGAGTCAGTTGAAAAGAGCTTAAAGAAGACTCGTCTTTTGAGGAACGAGTGATAAACAGGTTTAGCAGCTGATTCCAGGTACAGGTTGGAATTTTCCAATCACGGCAGTGTCACAAGGATGGCTAGGTGAAATCACTCTTCGCAGCTGTTCCTCAAAATGGGTAAACAATCAAATGGAGGTAAACGATTGGCCAAATGAAAAGTGGAGGTGATGGTGCAAACACGACCAAGGCTTTAATGGCTGATAAAGTTACGTACACAATGGTTATTTACCGGAATAGGTTCATTTTTTAACGAGCTTGAACATGGAAAAACACTGCTCAAACTTATGTTTATTTTTTAACGAGCATGAACTATGCGCTAAAACTGCTCGGATCTTGCGTTTATTTTTTAACGAGCATGAACTTTATGCTAAAACTGCTCGTTTATACCAGTCATATGATAAGAATGTCTCATGTAAGATTCCATTTTTTATGGAGCTTGCGCCTTACCAAAGCTATGCCCTGCATCCTTTCGTTATGCAAGTTCGGAAACGACTAATCCTACGAGTTTAAAGGGTTAGACCTACAGGTTTAAAGGGAGGACCTAAAAATTTTAAAAATAAATAGTCGCCCCTTGCTTGCACTCCAAAAGGTTTGCATGCCCCCAGGCATAAAGTACAATTTCAAGGTTACCCCTCAATTTGCAGATAAAACATTTGTTCTACCAGGAAAGGCCTACCTCTTTCAGGTTACCCAAAGATTGTCTCGTTAATCTTTCAAACAAAACACTTCTTCAGCAATGTCTACCGCAATAGACAAAGGTGAGTGACGATGCCCGCCAACTCACACAACTTTGACAAAAGAATCTTATCCTAGAACAACCCTCTTCCTAGACGGACGGGGTACGGACTAGTCATATTCTCCCGCGGAAACCTACCCTATACCCAAAGTTTTCCTGCCGAAGCAGACCAGGATGCATGCCCCCTGGGTTCCAGCCATATCCTCCCGGATTACTCGCGCTCATCAGGAGGACGGACCGTGGGTTGAGACACTTCTTGCGTGAATAGACCATTTAGGGATGGTTCATGACTATTTGCGATGCGTGATCCGGGGAATGAAAGTTGGTCCACGAGCTTGACCATTCTTCCTTCATGCGGAAAACACATTACTCTAAAGAGTGATGAGACGATGGCTCCCATGCAATATATATAGTCTCATCCAAGGAGTAGGTTATAATCCAAGGGTCCTTGAACGACCATCACGTTCATTTGAACGGTCTTCCCTTTCAATGTTGTGGGCACATTGGGGAGGATCCCTAAAGGGCGACTGGTTCCTTTATCAAAGCCTGATAGATTTCTCATTTCAGGCAAAAGCGCAGGCGAACCAAGCGCTTTCCAAGCAATAGAGGAAAGGATACTCACAGATGCCCCTTCATCAATAACTGTGCCAGCCATTACCATTCTGTATATTTGGACAATAATTCTGAATGGTATGCTAGCTGGCAAGCGGGGTCTGCCTAGTTGGTTCCAGTCGAAGGACACAACCAGGTTGCTTGGTGGTGGGACCGAGTATACGGCCGGATATCGCTCTGACGAACTTCCTTCCTGCGATAAAGGAATGGTGGCGTTGCCCCCTTGTTCATCAGAGTCAGTGCTGATGAAGAGAATTTGGACGGTGTCGTCTTTATTCTCCTCTGTGACGGTGTCGTCTTTATTCTCCTCTGTGACAGTGTCATTCGAAGATAGAGCCTCTGAAGGCAAAACTGGGTCAACTGCCGTTTCAACCTTTAGACTTTCGTCAGGTATGGATTCAGACGGTTCATCTTCAATGACAGGTGCTTCGGCTGACCACCTGGGCGGGTCAGCCGGGTTCTCAACTAGCGAGGGACTTGGCAAGAGTTTTTGATATCCAGGAGGAAGTTGCGCTCGTAAAATCGGGCGATCTTCCAGAACTCTTTTCGCCTCATCTAAGAAGGGACAACGGTGGATGGCGTGATCGCCTTCACACAGTCTGCAGGGAAATTTAGCTTTCCCGCTCTGTCCTGGGGCTTCACTCCCACTAGTTGACGGTGAGCAGTCGACATGGCTATCAGAGGTCGATGCTACCGAATTTTGCAAACGGGGGGACCAGTCCCTTAGTATCCGGGGGATACAGGGACAATCTCTATGGAAGTGGTCTCCCTTGCATATGACGCATGGAAATTTAGGCCTTACGAGTGCTGTGTGTGGATTTTTGTCAGATGACACTTGTTTGCCCCCAGTCGCCTTAGGCTCCTTCTTCTTCTTTTCTTTCTTCTTCTTCTCCTTCTTCTCCTTAGGAACTCGGTTTTTTGCTTTACCAGTTCCGTCAAGCGAAGAGGAAGGAGGAGAGGAAGATGAAGTAGAAGGCTGGTGGGAAACTCTGGTCTGGTCTAACTGTTGACTCGACTGTTCAGGAATGGTGGTGTTCTGAACGACATTGGTTGAAAAGAGCCAGACTGGTAGGCCAATTGTCAGTCCTGGAAGCGACAATGTGGCCATGTGGGGCGCACCAACATCTCCCCAAGAGGAGAAGGGACTAGGATTTTCACCAAGGGGAATTCCTTGGTTGGTGTGCTCCATCTTTTCAACCTAAAGATCAACGCGGGAATAAAGGGTGATTGTTCCGTTTAAAATAAATTGTTAACGACGCTTTAGACACAACTTGCTTTTTCACTTTTAAAGAGTCGAGAAAAAGCTAAAGATGACTCTAGTCTCCTTCGATGTTTTAATGAGCCCAAAGTGACAAATGCTCGGATGGACTTTTTCTGTTATAGAGTCTGAAAAAGGCCAAAAGAAACTGCTCTGGAGTTCTAGGCAGAGGGTGTGCCAAACTTTTCGCAAAACCGCAGAATACTTTTTAAGGTACGGGCGGTCGATCTTCGTGAATGCTGTGTTCACTGCATTGCGATCAGTAGGGTGGCCGACACGGCTTCCTAAGGATAAAGGATATATGCCTATAGGGGTCTCCCAATATATACGCGACGGTACGTGGGAGCACAATCCGTACTAGCGCTATCGTCCCTCAGGAGGAATCACCCACCTTCCACGAGATCGACAGTCACTAGGCTTAACAACGCCGGAACACATCTCTAGCCTAGACCTCTATGTTGTGCGTTATGTTGCAAAGCATTGTTAAGTTCATTCAATTTATTTTAAGTTGATCTTTTTAGAAGTTTGCCTTTCAAGGTTCACCACGAGATGTATGATACAAATTCCTAAATGCAGTCTAAAGATGATAAGCAAACTTTATATCTTTTCAACTTTGAAAATCCTAGCTACTAAGGGAAAAGAAAGACACCATCTTTTCTCAAAGAGCAATCAGCACACTCCAATGCACTTTTCCTAAATCAAGCATGCAAACTTATCAAAATGCAAATGCACAATGCAGGTGTTTGTTTTCCGCTTTCTTAGTATTGATGCCTACAAAAGAAAGCTTTTTGTACAACTTTGAATTTGCTTTTAAATGACAGATACAACCAAGTTTACTTTTTCGAAATCAACAAGGGTAGAAGAGATTACAACACTTTGCGACTTTCGAAATGAACACTTGTTTTGACACTTAAAAGAGACAAACTCAAACCAATAAGCAAAAGCAAATGTATAATCAACTGTAAACAGCCAATGAACTCTCTCCTAAGATCACAGTCAATCTGATCTGAATCAAGGGCTACAGGATGATTATTTCACTCATGCAAAGGAAAACTGTAAATGACGCCACAAACACATAAAAACACTCACAGTCTTTTTGTACAAAAGGAGGCGGAATCTAAGCAAAGAAAAGGAGTTATCAGACTGGTACCTATGCTGGTTAAAGGCTGCAAAAAACAGAGATCAAAACAGGGCAACAGAGAGCAGAGAACCCCAGCTGCACAAGGCTAAACTGGTTCAGCGCAACTCCAACACTGTGGGTTTGACATTCAGCGCAGGTAGCCTTCACGGGACCTGCGTTGAAATGCAGACTGCCTTCACAGCAGTTGCGCTGAAGGAGAAACTCTCGTTTCTCACTGGGTTCTGGGTCACAGATTGCTCAAAAATCAACAGTTTCAGGCCAAATCAGAAACACAAGCAAGGTATAATCAAAGGGATGCTTTGAGAGGGTACTAAGATCTATCACAAAGGATCATCAAGTCATTTGTGAGTCCATTGTTCAGATCATAGACAAAATCTAGTGAAGGATCAAGGCAGCAACTGTCTACTTTGCAGAAGCAGTTCGATCGTTGATGTTGAGTCTATGAAACAAACAATGATGTAAACACAAATAAAATGACTAAAACAGATCTCCCCAGCGGAGTCGCCAATTTGTTGTGGGGAAAAATGCCTATGCAGGACGATCCTATCCACCTAAGGTGTGACAGTGCCTTAGCAACAAACAGAGACAGCTATTCTGGTTTCTTCCTTTATGAAATGGGAAAGAAGAGAGATCAATGGACTTACCGGTGTCTTCCGTTTGTCCCTCGATCTAGATCCTCTTCTCCTTTGGGTGTTCACAGCTACTTGCCTCCTCGCTCGTCCAAGAGAACAACTACTTGATTCCTGCGAGATCACAAGAGAACAGCTACTTGCAACAAGAGAACAGCTACTTGAGACAAGAGAAGAACACAACACAAAGGCAGATATTCATATTCATAAATGATTTAGGATTAGAAATAAATCAAATACACTAATGCAATCATACATCAAAGATACATCAGTATATAGGAGAAAACCAAGATAGCTTTATTGATAAATAACAAGGTTCAGGAAGAGATACAACCCAGAGGGCTCCAATCCAGCATCTCCTTCCCAGCAGAATGGAATTCCTATCTTCACCTCCCTTCAAAGCATTAAGCACCCAATGATTCCAGTCTCAAACCAACAACGATTCTTTGCAATAACAAAATTCCAGCCTCCGGATCTCATGGAGGAGAGATCCATATATAGATGTTTGGAGAGAGGATGAGTCAGCTTGAGATCTGACTAGTGTCCTCTCCCTCTGTTAGTTCTTGAGTCCACTTGGAGGTTCTTGCTTCCACTTGGAGATTTGGAACCTCTTACTCATCACCAGTCGAATTCCCTGAGGCAAGTGTCATTTTGGAAGCTTCCTGGGCTCTGACACCTTGAGGAATGAGTCTGCCACATGTCCAAACTCGCTCAGCGCAGGTAGCTAGTGTTGGAGTTGACATTCAATGCAGGTAGACAGTGGAGCCACTGACATTCAGCGCAGATGGTCAGTGGAGCAGTTGACATGATCCTGAATTGACTTGTTTTTGAGCAGTTTCAGGTGGAGAACTTCTGTGAATTGCTGTGGTTAGTTAGCCTTGTTCCTCTAGGGGTAGGAACAACATGTTTAGGGACTTTGGATCCCTTAGATTATGGACATTTCATGCTCAATGCTGTAAGGCACAAAAATGTCTATAACAGATGGGAGAGACTTTGGTCGGATCTTGTGCAAGAGGAGATTAAACAGTGCACCAGAGACAGTTCTTCATCTATGCATGATGAGGAGAACTGTGCCTTAGTGAGTAAGGCGAAGAAGGGGAAGGGGAAGGTTTCTCTTTTTGAATCTAGTTCTTCCAATGATGGGAAGAAGGTTGACAAGTCGAAGGTGAGATGCTTTCGTTGTCATGAATTGGGCCATTATGCTACTAATTGCCCAAAGAAGAAGTCCACGAAGGGATCCGGGGAAGGATCTGAAGGTGAGGCACTTGCTTCATAGTTTGAGTTGGATTTCACACTCTTCGCATGCATGGTTTCATCCATGGTGGGAAGTGGTTGGTTTCTTGACAGTGGAGCTTCTTTCCACATGACCGGTGACAAAAGTTTATTCAGTACTTTGGAGGAGAAAGATCTCCAGATACTCATAGGGATGGGTAATGATGAGAAGTATAGTGTCTCAGGTGTAGGCATGGTTATTTTTCAGAGGGAGCATGGAGCTCGCCTTACCTTGACCGATGTCAATTATGTACCAGGACTGAAGAGAAACTTGGTGTCGATCACGATGTTGGAAGACAGAGGCTATGATGTGGTCTTCAGTAAGGGAAAGGTTTTTCTTAGACACATCATCACTAGACAGGTGAAGCAGATTGGTTCACGGGTCAAAAACCTGTATGCTCTTGAGGTTCAAGATGCATGCAAAGCCTTGAGCAGCAAGGCAACTGATGGAGACTTGGTGGTTGAGAGGGAGCGTATATTACCTCTCAACATGCAGAGCCAGAAGAAGTCTCAAATGATTTTGGAGGAGCCACGATTGGTGCAGCAGCTTTAGGAGGTTGTGGAGCAGCCACAACAAGGGAAGCTGAGTGGAGATCGAGTAGAGACATCTACTCATCCAGAGACCTCCAGTAGGGGAAACTTCGAGCCAGATGGGTTGAGGGATCGCATGCAGCCATACCTCCAGGTAGGAGGTGGGGTGATGTGGATTGATCATCCCAAGGAGGAGGGGCAGGATCCTTGAGGTACCCAACCTCTTGGATGAGACCTTGCTACGGGAGCCCCAATGTGTAGTAGCAGGAACTAACTGATTGGGTAGAGACAGATGCGGATGGAGCAGCAGAGAGAGCAACAGTCCAGGGAATCCCAGGACAACGCATAGCTAGCAGGCTGCAGCAATGCAAGAGGCACAAGTGTTTTGCAAAGTGCTAGGTGGCACAGAGAGGTGTGCAATGGTGCGAGATGCATGGAGATGTTGCAGTAGCGCAGATGTCAGAGAGGGAGCACTTGTCAGCAGCAGGTATAGCTTTAGCATCAGAGGGTGTTCCTAGCCCAACAGGGAGGTCAGTTGGGAGGTGCAGTGCGGATGCAATGCTGGGAGATAGAACCAGCAGCAGCATGGATGCAGTTAGAGATCAAAGGGACAGAGGCTAGAGTAGTCAGATACTGAAGAGCATAGAGATGCAGAGTTTTCAGTCGACAGAGGCAATAGCAGTCAGAGACTTTGATGACAGAGCAAGTGGACCGGCCAGATGTGTTGCATGGAGAACATTCCAGAGTTACAGGATCGGGTTTGAGAGGAAGCCTTTCTTGTTGAGAGGGAGTGTTGAAAAGTGTGCAACAAGAAATTCTTGTTGAGAATGCAACAAGATGATGGAGCTTAGTGAAAAGAGTCGCCTTCACTAAGTGGGCCCGCAGGAAAATTATGGCGCAAGTTCTATTTTTGATCCCAGCAGGGATGATCACAGTATGGGTGATCATAGTATGGGTGATCACAGTATGAGTGATCACAGTATGGGTGACCACAGTATGAATGATCACAGTATGAGTGATAAAAGTCTATTTTTAGACTGGCTGTCAAAAATAGAAAATTCAAATATTATTGTCTCATAATAATATTTGGACTATAAACTTGATCTTATTCTCTTGGAGCACTTCAGGATGAGCTACGAATGTGGTACATGCAGATCCCAGAAGGAAATATGTGGTTACCTATGGGATGACTAATATTTGCATGCAAGACTTCAGTTAGAACTCAAGTGAGTTGATTTTAGTGGACTGGAGGTGCAGTTGATGGAGTTGTGTTCAGCTTAGCTTTGTTAAACTGGTTGTATTTAGTCTAAATGGCAAATAGACTAGAGATGAGTTGGGTGAATTAGTTATTAATTAATTCACAAGTTATTAACTCATAATGCAACTATAGAATACATCAGTTAACTCAGTTGCATGTCAGTGCATGTTCAGTTCAGCAGGGACAGGTTTTAGAGGATCAGATTGCTATCAGTTGTGACTATAGTTGTGCATGATGATTTGCACAATCGAAGGGATTGAGTATGCCAATGAATTGGCCAATACCAAGAATTGTAGCCTGTGCTCACGTCCAACACAGTGTGAGTGATTCTTTGCAGGTGAAATACGAGTTTGGTAAACCATTCTCATCAATTCTTGAGCAGGTATTGAGCTGTGGAGGCAGGCAAGCAATGGGGGAGATTTGGAGCCTAGATCTGAGCTGTATTGTGTGTAGCATGTGGAGATAGTACTGAGTACTTATGAGGAGTATTGTACTATGTATTGTTACATGATTCAATCACTATAATATACAGATAGTTGGGGTTTTTAGCGAGATGCTTTCCCCGGGAAAATACTGTGTTGATATGTGTGATTGATGCTTCTATGTATGCCTGTGAATGTTTCTGCTTCTGTAAATTGATGATCAATGTAGAGGAGGTTATGTATTAAGCATGTTCCACTTATAAGTGTATAATCAAGATAATCTCTGTGAATATGTGTCATATTATTCAAAATTTCTACACAGCCTATGTAAAGAAGAAATGAATCCGACCATATCTTGTAATGCACTGGCTATAATTACCACTCCTCAAACCATCAATATAGAAGGACAAATCAAGAAGAAAAAGGTAATAGTGTTGATTGATTCAGGAAGTACCCACAATTTTATTCATTGTAAGATAGCAAAAGTATTGAATTGCTTCCTATATCCAGCACCAGAGTGTCAAGTGATGGTTGCAAATGGAGGAACAATAAATTTCTCTGGAAAGTGCCATAATATCAAGCTATCCATGGGATAATATGTATTGACTAGCCCAATGCTTTCCATTCCAATGGGAGGTGCTGAAGTTGTACTAGGAATCCAATGGCTACAATCCTTGGGTACAATAGCTTTTAATTTTCAAGAACTTTTCATGAAATTTTTTGCAGAAGGAAAGGAAGTTGAATTAAGGTGTATTGCAGGGAAACCGGGAAAGATAATCAGCTCTAACGGTATGAAAAAGCTTCTAAAAAAGGAACAAGGAGGTGTAATTGCACAATTATGTTTGCTAGATGTTTCCACATCGAAATCATATATTTCTCCAGATCTCCAAAAAGTCTTGGACAATCATTCCAAGGTATTTGAGACTCCCAAAGGTCTCCCACCTATTCGTGATCATGATCATGCTATTCATCTAATTCTAGGAAGTGTTCCTCCAAACATCAGGCCGTACAAATATCCATATGCCCAAAAGAGTGAAATTGAACGTATGGTTGCAGAAATGATAGAGGCGGGTATAATTCAACCTAGTCAAAGTTCTTTCTCTACTCCAGTAGTATTGGTGCACAAGAAGGATGGATCATGGCACATGTGTCTGGATTATAGGGATTCAACAAGTTCACTATTAAAAATAAGTTTCCCATTCCTGTCATTAATGAATTACTGGATGAATTGTATGGATCAATTTACTCCACCAAGTTGGATCTTCATTCAGGATATTATCAAATCAGAATGAAGACTGAAGACATTCTGAAAATAGCATTTAGAACTCATGAGGGTCATTATGAATTTTTGGTCATGCCTTTTGGCCTTACCAATGCACCATCTACATTTCAAGGTTTGATGAATTCCATTTTCAAACCCTTCCTTAGAAAATTTGTGTTAGTATTTTTTGATGATACTAATCTATAGCAAGTCTTGGAAGGATCATGTTGAACATGTTGATAGGGTGCTACAACTATTGGAGGAGAAACAATTATATGCAAAAATATCCGAATGTTTCTTTGGAGTACAAGAGGTGGAATATCTAGGTCATATTGTATGTCATGAAGGAGTTAAGGTAGACTCTAGAAAAATTAAAGCCATTAAGGAATGGAAAATCCCCACATCCATAAAGCATCTGCGAGGATTTCTCAGGTTGATAGGGTATTATCGCAAGTTTGTTAAGAATTATGGGAGAATAGTAGCACCTCTAACAACATTATTGAAGAAAGATGCATTTTCATGGACTCCAGAAGTAACAAAGGCCTTCAAACATCTTAAAGAGGCAATGTGCCAAGCACCGATCTTAGCTACATCGGAATTCACAAAAACCTTTATTGTGGAATGTGATGCTTCAGGAAATGGAATTGGTGTTGTTTTAATGCAAGATGAAAGACCCATTGCTTTTGAAAGTCGTACAATCAAGGGAAAGTTTTTACACAAAGCTATTTATGAGAAGGAAATGTTGGCAATACTACATGCACTTAAGAAATGGCGACCCTACCTAATGGGAAGACACTTCAAGGTAAAAACGGATCATGATAGCCTTAAATACTTTTTAGAACAAAGATTATCCTATGAAGAGCAACAAAAGTGGGTCACAAAGATGTTGGGTTATGACTTTGAAATCATCTACAAAAAAGGGCAGGAAAATGTGGTAGCATATGCACTCTCAAGAAAGGATGAGGATGTGGAAGCATTGTTCTGCGCGATTTCTATTATCCAACCAGATTGGATAAACGAAGCAAGGGAAGAATGGAAGAATGATGAAGAAGTGTGGGCACTTATTCAAAAGTTACAACGAGATTCCAATACATCTGATACATTTAGTTGGAAAAATGATTCGTTATGGTACAAAGATCGCTTATACCTCTGTAAGAATTCCCAACTCAAACAAAAGATTCTTATGGAATTGCACACTTCTTCCTTAGGAGGGCACTCAAGATTTTTAAAAACTTACCACAGGGTTAAGAAGGAATTTTTTGGGATGGCCTTAAATCGGATATTCAAAAGTTTGTGGCAGAATGTTTGGTTTGCCAACAAAATAAAGTTGAAACAATTAAGACCCTGGGTCTATTACAACCTTTATCCATTCCATGCCAACATTGGGAGGAGGTTTCAATGGATTTTCTCACAGGTTTACCCAAGTCTGAGGGAAAGAGTGTCATCATGGTGGTAGTTGACAGACTTACCAAGTATGCACACTTTTGTGCATTACCACATCCATTTAAAGCCAGTACAGTTTCTACTGCATTTATGGAAACAATTCAAAAGCTACATGGAAACCCAAAGATTATTGTAAGTGACAGAGATCCCATTTTCACTGGAAATTTTTGGCCAGAATTATTTTCTTGTCTTGGTACTTAGTTAGCTCATAGCTCATCTTATCATCCTCAATCTGATGGGAAAACTAAGATAGTAAACAAATGTTTGGAAGGATATCTTCGTTGCTTTGTATCTGATAAACAAACACAATGGGTCAAATGGTTACCTCTGGCTGAATGGTGGTATAACACTTCCTTCCATACAGCAACAAAAATGACCCCATTTATGGCACTATATGGATATCAGCCACCATCCGTCACATCATATTTAAGAGAAAATTCTAAGGTTCAAGCAGTGGAACATCACATCGAGCATCAACAAAAAGTCCTCCAACTCTTAAAGGATAACCTTGTGTTGGCGAAAAATAGAATGAAACAACAGGCATATCAACATCGCAATGAAAGAAGTTTTGATGTAGGTGATTGGGTATTCCTACAGCTACAACCATATAAAAAAATGTCCCTCAAGCAATCTTAGAAGGATAATAAATTATCACCAAAGTATTATGGTCCGTACAAGGTGTTGCGAAAGATTGGTACTATGGCATACAAATTGGAGCTTCCTGCAGCTTCTCGAGTGCATCCAGTTTTCCATGTTTCATGTTTAAAGAAGGTTATAGGCGAAAAGCTCCCAGTTCAAACAATATTGCCAGAACTTGACGAGGAAGGAAAAATTATATTGGAACCAGAAGCAGTCACAGAAACAAGAACTCGATAGCTATGAAATCGATCAATTTCGGAGTATCTCATCAAGTTGAAGAACTTATCCACTGAAGATTCCACATGGGAGGATGAGAATTTTATACAGAAGCATCCAGAACTACTCAAGTGTTGAGGACAACATTTTTTTGAAGGAGAGGGGCATGTTAGGTCCCTATAATACTAGTGATTACCCCATTACTATTGTAGTTGTATCCCTTATTAATATTGTTGTGCCCCTATTGTCCCCATATTGTTATTACTGTGCCCCATAGAATCCCTCTATTGTTATTTTTGTGCCTTTATATTATTATTATTAGGTCGACTGGGTTATATTGTGACTCCTTAGACTCCTATATATAGAAAGGAGGTTTTTTCATTTGAATCATCAAAGAATCATTCATTTGTGTAATGTAAAGGAGGTTTCCCCCTCGAAGACGCTGAATTCTAACGCATTGATCTATCTTTTCTATCTTTTTGTGAGCTGATTTCATAGCACAAGGTGGTAAGAAGAAGGAATCGTCGAAAATTAAATGTTTTCACTGTCATGAGATGGGACACTATGCCATGAAGTGTCCACACAAGAAGGCCGCCAATAATTCCTTAGGAGGAGCGGCAGGTGAAGCTCTTGCTTCACAATTTGAGTTGGATTTCACCCTCATCACCATCATGATGGAATCAGTGATGGATAATGTGTGGCATATGGATAGTGGAGCCTCAGTCCATATGATCAGAAAAAAAGAACTATTAGATATCATTTTGGGATTCAACTGCGTTAAGTAAGTCATTCATGTATGACCATTTCCATGAGAGGTAGTCGTAACTGACTAATTTCCAATGATTTTTGAATAGTTCACTTAGCACTCATTGCATCGGTGATGCTCACAGGGGTGAAGAAGTGGGATTGAAACTAGTGAAATGAATCACATAGCGTCAATCATCACTTCTGAGGCTTGCACCCGATAACCAAGACTTCCCAGGAGGTCACCCATCCCAAATCGCCTCTGGCTCAAGTGAACTTAACTATGGAGTTTTCCCCACAATCAAGACCACTTAGCTTGCTACCCCATTTGCAAATCCTTAGCAAGTATTGTGCCTCATGAACCATTCAAGTAGAGATCCCTTCACTCTTTTTGAATTTAAGTATTAGGGTGTTTACGTAGTGCATTATATTAGATATTATTTTTGGATTCAACTGTGTTAAGTAAGCCATTCACATATGACCATTTCCATGAGAGGTAGTCATAACTAACTAATTTCCCATGATTTTTGAATAGTTCACTTAGCACTCATTGCATCGGGCGATGCTCAAAAGGGTCAAGAAGTGGGATTGAAACTAGTGAAATGAATCACATAGCATCAATCGTCACTTCCAGGGCTTGCACCAAGTAACCCGGACTTCCCGAGAGGTCACCCATCCCAGATCGCCTCTGGCTCAAGCATGCTTAACTATGGAATTTTCCCACAATCAAGCCCACTTAGCTTGCTACCCCATTTGCAAAACCTTAGCAAGTATTATGCCTCATGAACCATTCAAGTAGAGATCCCTTCACTCTTTTTGAATTTAGGTATTAGGGTGTTTACGTAGTGCATTATATTAGAAATCATTCAGTGACTTGGAGGAGAAGGACCTCCAGATGCACATCAAAATGGGAGATGATGGAAGGTATAGTGGGACCAACATTGGTACTGTTACTTTTTAGAGGGAGTTTGGTTCTCCTCTCACATTAAAAGATGTCATGTATGTTCAAGGTCTGAAGAAAAATTTGGTTTCAATTGCTATGTTCAAGGACTGTGGCTATGATGTGATGTTTAGCAAAGGAAATAATTTCCTTTGTCATATATCCTTATGAAAAGTGAAGTGGATCAGGGTTTGAGTGAAGAACCTCTATAAATCGAATGTAGAATATTGTGCTACTTTGAGCATAAAAGAAGAGAAGGTACAAAGTTGAGACACTGTTGAGTTGTGGCATAGATGATTGTGTCACTTGCACCATGGAGCTTTGAAGATCATGCAACGGATTTCTACAAGATTTCCCAAGTGTGCACTAGATCAGAGAGATACATGTAAAGGGTGTACATTGAGGAAGTACACCAAAACCACCTTTCATGATAAGGATAGTTGAGTGCAAAGCAATCCTTGAAAGAGTTCACTCATATGTGTGTAGACCGTTCTCGACAGCCTCCACGATAAATCACATATATTATGTAATATTTGTAAACAATTTCTCTCATAAGTGCTGGATTTTCTTCATGCAAAAGAAAGATCATACATTCACTAAATTTTGTCAATTTAAAGCACTTGTTAAGAAAAACATTGGCACAAAAGTGAAGGTTCTCAAGAGCGATAATGGTGGAGAGTATGTGTTGAATGAATTCAAGAACTTATGTGCATCGAAAGGCATTCAATGAGAGATAATAGCAACCCATAACCATAGAATAATGGGGTGGCTGAAAGGAAGAGCAGAAGTATTGTGGAGCTGCACGGGTGATGTTACATGATAAGGGCCTACCATTGCACTTGTGGGCTAAAGCATGCAATGCAGTTGTATATGTGTAGAACATGAGTCCTCATCCAATTCTCGAAAGGAGTACATGAGAAGAAGATTTTTTAGGTAAGAAGAAAGATGTGTCACACTTCAGGATCTTGATTCATCAGTTTGCTGTCATGTTACCAATGATGCAAGGAAAATGATAGAACCAATAGCTGAGTTTGACATATTAGTGGGGTATATTGATACACCTCATAACTATTAGGTGTACCTGTCATCTCACAGGATGACAATGGTTCATAGAGATGTGAATTTTGATGAAGAGAATGCCATGATATGTTCCCTTGAGAGGGAGCTTCAATTACATTCATATGAGGAGCTTTTAGTTGCAAAGGAATAACCTTAAGATGATGTGGAGCAGACACATGCAGAGGAGCAGAGAGTGGAAGCACCCACTCATGCATAGAATTCTAGAGATGGAAGGAAGTGCATCAGAGAGGCTGACAAATTGATGCATGATGCTAGATAGAATGTGGGAGCACCCACATCACATCATAGGCAGAGAATGTCACTAGATTTGGTACACTAGCTACATGGATCTAATGAGCGAGAGTGTAGAGATTGAGCCATTCTTATTCGAGGAAGCAGTGAAACAACCAGTATGGGTTGATGTCATGATTGAGGAGTATGACTCCATTATTAGAAACAATGTTAGGGAAGTGGTCCCAAGACTAGAAGACAAGTTAGTGGTGATTTCAAGATGGATTTACAAGATAAATCAAATAAAAGATGAGAGAGTAAGGCTCGATTTTTTGCCAGAGGGTTCTCTCAGGTGGAGGGAATTGATTACAAGGAGACCTTTGCTCCAGTAGCAAGGTACTCTTCAATCATATCTATTCTAGCACTTTTAACACAGATGGGATGGAAGATACATCAAATGGATGTGAAGACAACATTCCTCAACTCCGTGATTGAGGAAGAGGTGTACATTGGGCAGTCAGAAGGATTTGAGACCTTCAACAAAGAGTCACATGTGTGTAGACTCAAGCAAACATTGTATGGTTTGAAACAAGAATCTTGTGCTTGGTACAGAAAGATGGACAACTATTTCACCAGGTTAGGCTTCACCAAAAGTGAGGCAGATGCAAACCTTTACCATATTGTGGTTGAAGGTAAATTGTTGATTATAGTACTATATGTCGATGATTTTATTCTAACAGGTGATGAGAAGCTGGTAAAATCTTGCAAGAGAATTCGAGATGAAAGACCTTGGGCTCATTCATTATTTCCTTGGTATGGAAGTATGGCAAGGATATGAGGAACTGTTTGTCTCTCAGGTTAAAGTATGCCAATGAGATACTGAAGAAGTTCCACATGGAGAGAAACAAACCTATGGATATTCCTTTATCATGGAATTTGATTAAGGAAGATGCTACTTTAGGTGAAGTAGTGGAGGGTACTATTTACAGGCAGCTTATGGTTCCACTTCTGTATTTGGTGAATGCACAACTGGACATATGTTTTGCAGTTAACCAACTTAGTTAAGTAATGGTTAAGCCAAACAAACTCTATTAGAAGGAAGTTAAACATGTGTTGAGATACCTCAGAGGTACCACTCAATTTGGTCTTTGGTATAGACGGACAAAGGGAGTGAAGCTTCAAGGCTTCATAGATGCAGATTGGGTAGGGAATCCATCTGATAGGAAGAGCACATCAGGGGGAATCTTCAGTATTGGGTCAACAACAGTTTCTTGGTACAACAGGAAGCAGAGATCAATTGCACTCAATTCAACATAAGCAAAGTACATGGTTGCTAGTCAAGAAGCTTGTGAGGCTATTTGGATGAGGAAGATCCTTGTTGGGTTATTTGGTCAGTAGATGGATCCTACAGTGATTTACTGTGACAATCAAAGTTGTATCAAACTCTCTGAGAATCTCGTTTTGCATGATTGGTCCAAGCATATTTGTTATAGACATTTTTGTGCCTTGCATCACTGAGCATGAAATGTCAATAATTAAGGGATCCAAAGTCCCTAAACGTGTTGTTCCTACCCCTAGAGGAACAAGGCCAGCAAACCACAGCAGTTTATAAAAGTTCTCCACCTGAAAACACTCAAAAACAAGCAATTTCTGGATCATGTCAACTGCTCCACTGAGCATCTGCGCTGAATGTCAAGTGCTCCACTCTGTACCTGCGCTGAATGTCAACTGCAAAGAAGGCCACCTGCGCTGAGCGTACTTGGACAAGTGGCAGACTCATTCTTCAAGGTGTCAATGCCCAAGAAGCTTCCAAAATGACACTTGGATCAAGGAATTCGACTGGTGATGAGTAAGAGGTTCCAAATCTCCAAGTGGAAGTAAGAATCTCCAAGTGGACTCAAGAACTGAAGTGGGAGAGGACACTAGTCAGCTTCATGCAAGCCTCAAGCTGACTCATCCTTTCTCCAAAACTCCTATATATAGAACTCTCTCATGAGGTCTAGGGAGGTTGGGTTGTATTGTAAAGAATTGCTGTTGGATTGTGGTTGGATCATTGGGTGTTTATGCTTTTGAAAGGGGCTGAAGAAGGAATTCCTTGCTGCTGGAAAGGAGATGCTGGGTTGGAACCCTATGGGTTGTATCTCTTCCTGAACCCTGTTTATCAATCAATAAAGCTTCATGGTTCTTTCCTATATGCTGGTGTTTATTGTATGATTTGCATTAGTGTATTTGATTTACTTCTAATCCTGAATCATTTATGAATATGTATATTTGCCTTTGTATTGTGTCCTTCTCTTGTTGCATGTAGCTGCTCTCTTGTCACAAGTAGCTGTTCTCTTGTGATCTTGCGGGTGCAAAAGCGAGGAGGCAAGTAGCTGTGGACACACAAAGAGGAGAGGATCTAGATCGAGGGACAACCGAAAGATAACGGTAAGTCTACCAATCTCCTCTCTTTCATATTTCATAAAGGAAGAAACCAAAGTAGCTGCATTCGTTTGTTGCTAAGGCACTATCACGCCTTAGGTGGATAGGATCGTCCTGCATAGGCATTTTTCCCCACAACAAATTGGCGACTCCACTGGGGAAGAACTTTGTTTTAGTCATTTTGTTTGAGCTTGCATCATTTTTTACTTCATAGACTCAACGGCAACAATCGAACTGCTTTGCAAAGTAGAATGTTGCTGCTTTGATCCTTTACTGGGTTTTTGTCTATGATCTTAACAATGGACTCATGAATGACTTGATGATCCTTTGTGATAGTCTTTAGTACCCTTTCAAAGTATCCCTCTGTTTATACCTTGCTTGTGTTTCTGATTTGGCCTGAAACAGTTGATTTTTGAGCATTTTATGACCCGGAAATCAAGAGAGACGAGAGTTTCTCCTTTCAGCGCAGGCACTGTGAAGGCAGTCTGCATTTCAACGCAGGTCCCGTGAAGGCTACCTGCGTTGAATGTCAAGCTGACAGTGTTCTACCTGCGCTGAACCAGTGTGGCCTTGTGCAGCTGAGGTTCCTTGCTGTCTTTTGCCCTGTTTTGATCTTTGTTTTTGCTGCCTTTAACTAGCATAGGTACCACATCTGTAATCCCTTTTCTTTGCTTGTATTCAGCCTCATTTTTGTACAAAAAGACTGTAAGTGTTTTTATGTGTTTGTGGCGTCATTTACAGTTTTCCTTTGCATGAGCGAAATAGTCATCCTGTAGCCTTGATTCAGATCTGATTGAGTGATTGATTGTGATCTTAGGAGAGAGTTCATTGGTTGTTTGCAGTTTGATCTATCGTTTGCTTTTGCTTATTGGTTTGAATTTGTCAATTTTAAGTGTCGAAACAAGTATTTCTTTCGAAAAATCGCAAAGTGATTGTAATCTCTTCTACCCTTGCTGATTTGGGAAAAAGTAAACTTGTTTATTTTCAGTCATTTAAAAGCAAATTCGAAGTTGTGTAAAAAGCTTTCTTTGTAGGCATTTATACTAAGAAAGTGAAAACAAACAACTGCATTGTGCATTTTTCATTTTGATAAGTTTGCATGTTGGATTTAGGAAGAGTGCATTAGAGTGTGTTGATTGCTCTTTGAGAAAAGATAGTCGCTCTCTTTTCCCTTTGTAGCTAGGATTTTCAAAGTTGAAAGATTATAAAGATTGCTTATCATCTTAGACTGCATTTAGGAATTTGTACCAATACATCTCGTGGTGATCCTGAAAGACAAACTTTAAAAAAAGATCAACTTAAAATATATTGAATGAACCTAACAATTCTTTGCAACATAACGCTCACAGTAGAGGTCTAGGTAGAGACGTGTTCCGACGTCGTTAAACGTAGTGACTGTCGATCTCTAAGAAGGTGGGTGATTCCTCCTGAGGGACGATTGCACTAATACGGACTTGAGCTCCCACGTACCGTCGCGTATATATTGGGAGACCCCTATAGGCATATATCCTTTATCCTTAGGAAGCCGTGTCGACCGCCCTACTGATCGCAATGCAGTGAACACAGCATTCACGAAGATCGACCACCCGTACCGTAAAACGTATTCTGTGGTTTTGCGAAAAGTTTGGCACACCCTCTGCCTAGATCTCCAGATCAGTTTCTTTTGGCCTTTTTCAGACTCTATAACAGAAAAAGTCCAACCGAGCATTTGTCACTTCGGGCTTGTTAAAATATCGAAGGAGACTAGAGTCATCTTTAGCTTTTTCTCGACTCTTTAAAACTGAAAAAGCAAGTTGTGTCTAAAAGCGTCGTTAACAATTTATTTTAAACGGAACAATCACCCTTATTCCCGTGTTGATCTTTAGGTTGAAAAGATGGAGCACACCAACCAAGGAGTTCCCCTTGGTGGGAATCCTAGTCCCTTCTCCTCTTGGGGAGATGTTGGTGCGCCCCACATGGCCACATTGTCGCTTCCAGGATTGACAATTGGCCTACCTGTTTGGCTCTTTTCAACCAATGTCGTTCAGAATGCCACCATTCCTGAGCAGTCGAGCCAACAGTTAGATCAGACAAGAGTTGCCTCCCGGCCTTCTACTTCATCTTCCTCTCCTCCTTCCTCTTCGCTTGACGGAACTGGTCGGTCAAAGAACCGAGTTCCTAAGGAGAAAAAGGAGAAGAAGAAGAAAGAAAAGAAGCAGAAGGAGCCTAAGGTGACTGGGGGCAAACAATCGTCGTCTAACAAAAATCCACACACCGCACTCGTAAGGCCTAAATCGCCATGCGTCATATGCAGGGGAGACCACTTCCATAGAGATTGTCCATGTATCCCTCAGATACTAAGAGACTGGTCCCCCCGTCTGCACAATTCAGTAGCATCGACCTCTGATAGCCATGTCGATTGTTCACCGTCAACTAGTGGGAGTGAAGCTCCAGGACAGAGCGGGAAAGCTAAATTTCCCTGCAGACTGTGTGAAGGCGATCACGCCATCCACCATTGTCCCTTCTTAGATGAGGCAAAAAGAGTTCTAGAAGATCGCCCGATATTACGAGCAAATCTTCCTTCTGGATATCAAAAACTCTTGCCATGTCCCTCGCTAGTTCAGAATCCGGTTGACCCGCCCAGGTGGTCAGCCGAAGCACCTGTCATTGAAGATGAACCATCTGGATCCATGCCTGATGAAAGTCAAAAGGTTGATACGGCAGTTGACCCGGTTTTGGCTTCAGAGGCTCCATCTTCAAATGACACCATCACAGAGGAGAATCAAGACGACACCGTCCAGATTCTCTTCATCAACACTGACTCTGATGATCAAGGGGGCAATGCCGCCATTCCTTTATCGCAGGAAGGAAGTTCATCAGAGCGCTATCCGGCCGTTTACTCGGTCCCACCACCAAGCAACCTGGTTGTGTCCTTTGATTGGAACCAACTAGGCAGACCCCGGTTGCCAGCCAGTGTACCATTCAGAATTATTTGTCAAATATACAGAATGGTAATGGTTGGCACTATCATTGATGAGGGGGCATCTGTGAGTATCCTTTCCTCTATTGCTTGGAAAGCGCTTGGTTCGCCTGCGCTTTTGCCTGAGATGAGAAATCTATCAGGCTTTGATAAAGGAACCAGTCGCCCTTTAGGAATCCTCCCCAATGTGCCAATAACATTGAAGGGGAAGACCGTTCAAATGAACGTGATGGTCGTTCAAGGACCCTTGGATTATAACCTACTCCTTGGACGAGACTATATATATTGCATAGGAGCAGTAGTCTCCTCACTCTTTAGAGTAATGTGTTTTCCACATGGAGGAAGAATGGTCAAGCTCGTGGACCAACTTTCGTTTCCCGGATCACACATCGCAAATAGTCGCTTACCATCCCTAAATGGTCTATTCATGCAAGAAGTGTCTCAACCCATGGTCCGTCCTCCTGATGAGCGCGACTAATTCGGGAGGACATGACTGGAACCCAGGGGGCATGCGTCCTGGTCTGCTTCGGCGGAGAACTTTGGGTATACGGTAGGATTTCCGCGAAAGAATATGACTAGTCCGTACCCCGTCCATGAAGGAAAGAGGGTTGTTCTAGAATAGGATTCTTTTGTCAAGGTACTTGGGAGAGACGGGGCCCGTCTCCCATCTTTGTCTATTTCGGTAGGCATTGCCGAGGAAGTGTCTTGTTTGACGAAACAATCTTTAGGTAACCTGAAAAAGGTAGGCCAAGGAGGGGTTTTATCTAACGAGACAATCTTTGGGTAACCAGAAAGAGGTAAGCCTCCCTCAATAACACCAATGTTTTGTCTTTGAGTAGTGTTCTTCTCTTGCAATGACAAGTAGCTGTGAACACCCAAAGAAAAACAGAAGTGAGAAGGAGGAGGGGCAACCTTGAAATCATATTTTATACCTGGGGGCATGCAAACCCTTTTGGAGTGCAAGAAAAGAGCAGCTATTTACCTAATTTTTGGGTTAGCTGTGTCGGAACCGGTTATTTATCTGTTTTTTGGGGTTAGCCGTTTCCGAACTTGCATAAAGGAAGGGTGCGGAGCAAAGCGTAGTGAGATGAAGCTCCATAAAAAATAGGGATCTCACAATGAGACAATCTTATCATATGACTGGTATTTCGAGCAGTTTTAGCAGCATAGTTCATGCTCGTTAAAAAATAAACATAAGCTTTCGAGCAGTTTTAGCAGCATAGTTCATGCTCGTTAAAAAATAAACATAAGCTTTCGAGCAGTTTTAGTAGCATAGTTCATACTCGTTAAACAATAAACATAAGCTTTGAGCAAGTTTAAGCTCGTTAAAAAATGAACTTCCCAGTAAATAACCATTAAGAATGTAACCTGATCAACCATAAAAAGGCCTTGGTCGTGTTTCTGCAGCCTCACCTCCACCGTTCATTTGGCCGATCGCTTACCTCCATATGATTGTTTACCCATTTTGAGGAACAGCTGTGAAGAGTGATTTCACCTAGCCATCCTTGTGACACTGCCGTGATTGGAAAATTCCAACCTGTACTTGGAATCTGCTGCTATCCCTGTTCATCACTCGTTCCTCAAAAGACGAGTCTTCTTTAAGCTCTTTTCAATTGACTCGTAAAATATGAAAAGATTGCCGAGTTTTGGCCTTCCAGCTTGTTAAAAGACCGGAAGAGCTATCCCTCCTCTAGATTTTAATCTTTTTGGACCTGAGGGATTATTACACAAAAAGATCGAGTGCTTGCTTTGTTTGGTTCGTTAAAAGTACCGAAAACTCATCCCTTCTGTATTGTTTTATACTTTTTTGGACTTAAGGGATTAGATGACGAAAATGGAATTTTGGAGTTGACTTTATGTACCTTTTCAGACTCTCTAAAAATGAAAAGGGCCGAGTTTTCCTTGTCGTTAGACTCGTTAAAATTATTAAATAGCGACAAACTTGTCTTTAGACGAGAACGAGTTTCCCTATCGCTAGGCTCGTTAAAACATAGCGATAGGCTTGCCCGAAGGGCAGGTTATAGAACAAGCATATGTTATCCTCCTCAAGCTTGACAAAAATAAAGAGGTACTGGTCAGAAATGACTGGGGAAAAATTGGGAAAAAATCGAGAAGTCTTTGATGGTAGCAGGTCGCTCTTGAACATGACACTTTTCCTCCGTATCACATCGGGTTGGGTTGTTTCATTCACCAGTCACATCACCATGGTCTTTGCCACACCATCCATATTTGGGGTAATGCTACCGATCCATCGCATCAGTGTCGCCATATGTTCAAGAGAAGTCGTTCAGAAAGAGTCAACCAAGTCCCATCCACTGCCATACATTATCCTTCATCCATTCATGACCTCCACCCTGAATCATATATCACAGATTGTTTTCACCTCCACTAAAATCATTAGCTCCGTTCCGTGTCACTGATGTGGGATTCATCAAGGCCTTCCTTTGACGGATCGCTTCTTGTCGACATCAACTCATTATCCAAGAAGTTGATCTAGGAACAACCCCTTCAGTACTTTGAAGCTTGCATGCCTCAATGGCAAGTTTCTCACTTCCGGCGACAGGTATACATCAATGACCTTCGACCAGAAGATTTTGCATGGTGTTTGACGCCAAGTCCTTTATTCACACCACGTGAATTGTACTGCAGTACCTTGAGGGTCATTATCATTATCGGTGATTCCTCTCGTGCTTGTTAACGGTTTACATCATTGACCGGTAATCAAGCGATGTCTTTCCATGTTCGACTTCAGCGCAATTCTCACATGGATCGACTTGTACTTAGAGTGAAGATCGAATGAGTTTGAAGACCCCGGATCTAGTTTCATCCATCTGGGCTGCGATAATATATTCAGAAAAATAAAGACATTTGTTATGTACATCATTGCAGCAGATGATCATCCTCCTCAAAGGATGATAGTTTCGCCAGAACTATCAGTCTACCATCAGACAATCGTCTGTTCTATGTACCAAAATGTATTTATAAAGCTGAGCATGGGAATGCCCGCCTCAGCTAGATCATGAAAGCAGAATGAATCATAATGTATTGTATTGTATCTTATTACAGGTGTCCTCCCAGCAAATGGATGAACTTCGGACTCCCCTGGATAAAGCATTTCACCCGATAAACGGCCTCATACTTTAGGGGGCAACTGTTATAGACATTTTTGTGCCTTGCATCACTGAGCATGAAATGTCAATAATTAAGGGATCCAAAGTCCCTAAACATGTTGTTCCTACCCCTAGAGGAACAAGGCCAGCAAACCACAGCAGTTTATAAAAGTTCTCCACCTGAAAACACTCAAAAACAAGCAATTTCTGGATCATGTCAACTACTCCACTGAGCATCTGCGCTGAATGTCAAGTGCTCCACTCTGTACCTGCGCTGAATGTCAACTGCAAAGAAGGCCACCTGCGCTGAGCGTACTTGGACAAGTGGCAGACTCATTCTTCAAGGTGTCAATGCCCAGGAAGCTTCCAAAATGACACTTGGATCAAGGAATTCGACTGGTGATGAGTAAGAGGTTCCAAATCTCCAAGTGGAAGTAAGAATCTCCAAGTGGACTCAAGAACTGAAGTGAGAGAGGACACTAGTCAACTTCATGCAAGCCTCAAGCTGACTCATCCTTTCTCCAAAACTCCTATATATAGAACTCTCTCATGAGGTCTAGGGAGGTTGGGTTGTATTGTAAAGAATTGCTGTTGGATTGTGGTTGGATCATTGGGTGTTTATGCTTATGAAAGGGGCTGAAGAAGGAATTCCTTGCTGCTGGGAAGGAGATGCTGGGTTGGAACCCTATGGGTTGTATCTCTTCCTGAACCCTGTTTATCAATCAATAAAGCTTCTTGGTTCTTTCCTATATGCTGGTGTTTATTGTATGATTTGCATTAGTGTATTTGATTTACTTCTAATCCTGAATCATTTATGAATATGTATATTTGCCTTTGTATTGTGTCCTTCTCTTGTTGCATGTAGCTGCTCTCTTGTCACAGGTAGCTGTTCTCTTGTGATCTTGCGGGTGCAAAAGCGAGGAGGCAAGTAGCTGTGGACACACAAAGCGGAGAGGATCTAGATCGAGGGACAACCGAAAGATAACGGTAAGTCTACCAATCTCCTCTCTTTCATATTTCATAAAGGAAGAAACCAAAGTAGCTGCATTCGTTTTTTGCTAAGGCACTATCACGCCTTAGGTGGATAGGATCGTCCTGCATAGGCATTTTTCCCCACAACAATATTGACATCCGGTATCACCATCTAGGAGATTGTGTGGAGATGAGAATCATGTTTCCGGAGTACATTCCTACAAAGGAACATGATGCACATATTTTGTCAAAGGTGTTGTCAAGATGAAAATTCGAGTTTCATAGAATCAGGATTCGGGTAGCAGATAATCCTTTTCTTGTTGAGAAGGAGTGTTGAAAATGCAACAAGAAAATCCTAATTTAATTTTGTCCTTGAATTAACTTGGGAATAAAATTGTAATTCTACATCACATGACAACTTGCATTAGTTAACTAATTTAATTTGACTTAGTTGGCTCAGTTAATTCGAGTTGAGGGTCTAAATTGAGTCATGTAGAGTGTTTCCTACTTTGTAGGAGCCCTGGTTGAGTTTATTTTGAGTTTTAATTAATTAATTTAGTTTAACTGAGTTAAAGTCGGTTAAACTAGTTCCAACTATTGGAGGAACTAGTAGGAGGTATAGTAATGTGGTGTGCCCGCAGTGATCAACAAGTTAACTGATGATTCAAATAACTCATGCATGTCAGATATGAGAGTTACCCAGTTGAGATTGGATTTTAGGGTCAATGTACTGTCAGTTGTATAATCATCTGAATTGTACATGTAATGCATGTAGTCAGAGGAAGGCCTACGAGAATTGTTCAATTCCAATTGAGTAATTTCCCTAATCAAAAGGGGGTTAATTCCCAAGGAAACATTGCAACGAATTAGAGACTTGGGCAAGTGAGAAATTGGTTAAGTATTGGCATGGGCTTGTCTAGGAAGCAGTGAGATAGATAGAGATAATGCATAGGTTGCTTGAGCTTGAGAAAAGCATTGTAATCTTCTCATATTTTATGACTAATGCAATATATAAATAGCAGGGGTTTTTAGCTGTGTCTTTCACTGGGAAATCATTGTGTAATGTGTTGATTGAATTCTTTCTCTTGTATGCTTCTTGATTTCACGGTCATTTAATTGTTTCCACTAATGAGTAGAGTAGATTCAAGTCTATTGTTTTAGTAAATTACAATTAGCAATTTGAATCTACAAGGAATTTCTACAAGTTCCTCCATTATGTGCCAAAGCTTATCTCTAGGAACTATGTCAAAGGATATTTTTGAAATAAAAGAAAGGCTTCTTTCTTTTTCTCCCAAACTTTTTCAACGATGTTCCTTAAAGTTATACCATGATCAACTATGGAATGTTTAGTTCTAAAACATGCTTTCCCTTTCACACTTTTATCTCTTTCTTCCACCCACTTCCTGATTTTATTGTCTAGCATGCTTCCAAATAACTTTGCAAACAAGGGTATTGTCATTATGGTACTATAATTGGAGGGAGTATTGACGTTACAACTCTTAAAAAGAGGTATTGCCAGAGTAGTTGTCTACTTTTTTGGGGAACTCTTGTTGTATGATGTTGTTGAATTTTTTGTAATGTGAGGTGCAAGAATTTTTAAGCCTCATTTTAGATACTTTGCTTAGAGTTCAACTAAGTCTTTTTGTTTTCCAACGCCCAACTTCTTGATACCTATCTCTACCTCTTGCATGGTGATGAGTTCAGTATCAGGGTTGACCAAGGGAGGAGGGTCAACTTTGGAATCTTTATCATAAAGTTGTCTTACATAGTCAAACCATTTAGAAGTTGTAAAACTATTTTCAGCTTGCATATTTATCGTTGTACCGAGTAATGCGAGTGTAGATGGATACATGTCCTTTAAATGGACTAAACATTTTATCTCATTATTGTATAATTAAGTAGATAAGTATGCATATTTTATAATAACGCTTTTGGAATTATAATTTAATTATCAATAATTATTAGGTGTATGGTAAGGACTTAATTTCCATAGGATATTCTTAATAGTATACACAAAAAAAAGACTTAAATTTATTTCCAAAATAATTATGCCTTAAAACTCATCTTCCGGATCAATCACATAGAATTTTTTCTTATTGACATTTCCAACCATAAAATGTGTTTCATCTTTAGGAAAAATTAATGATGGAAATTTGATAGTGCTTAATAGAAGACGAACCTGGAGATCTAAAAGACAAGCCAAAAAGTCTATAGAGAAAATTCCAAAAGCGAAATAAATATAATTCTTGGAGGACAATGCTAAAAAAAAATAATGATTAATATATAAATATTGATTGATTCATTTAAAAAGAATAACTATAAGTAAATAAAAAAGGGAGCGATATTATAAATATTATTAACATGGGTAGTTTTAAGGTTTACCATTAAATATATTTAATGGAAATAATAACAAAGATAATATTAATTATTAAATAATATCCCAGAAATCATTTATAAAATGATTACAAGAAAGTAAAAAGGTTTAATAATTAAAATTAATATTTAAGTATAAATAACTATTTAATAAAGTGAGTAATTATATTAATAATAATTATTAAAGGTAATTAAAGATATTAATAATATTAATAGTCATATTAAAGTATATACTTATTTTTTGATGGGATTATTGAGTGGTTGGCACAATGAGATGTTATTTTCTTAATCTAGTTTCAGAACTCACAAGGGGACATTTTTGGCTTATTGTGATAAGGCTCAAGGAGTATGCTCACCCACTCCCATGAAGTCTCCACTCTTACTTAGTCATAAATTCTTCATATATCTGGCTTATGGGCTATTGGATATATGCTCAAGGAGAACGCTCCCCCACCCTCATGGAGTCTCGGCTCTTGCTAAGTCATAAATTCTTGGTATATCTAACTTATAGGCTATTGGATATACTCTTGGTGTTATAGTGGCAACCACTAGGTTTGATCTTAAGCCTCACGCAGATTGTGTCAATGAGTTACCGATTTACCATGGTAAAAAAGTAAATAAATATTAAAAGTACCTATTCATAGTACTACTAGTAAGAAAAACTTAATTAATAATCAATAATTGAAAGTGATTGTACTCATAATAAATATAACTTAAATGTTAATAATACAAGCACGATAATGGTACTCATAATCAATATAACTTAAATGTTAATGATGCAAACAAGATAATGAAGAAGTAAATAAAGTTATTCCTAATGAGGGATTATAATTAACCAATCTAGATTCATCTTAACTCCAGATCTATCAAGCGTTGAGAGGGATAAAATCTCTCGAGTTGTAAACCTCTTCCTCCTTTTTTAGTGTAAAGTTAAAATGATATAATGTTCATATTTAAATATATGATATGAAAAAAATCATTATAGTAATTTTAAAAGATTACCCACCAAAACACAAAATGACTATTACAAATTTTGAATTTTCACCCAACAAAAACAAAGGGCACATTTACCTGGAGTCTTTCCCCCTTTAAATAGGCTATTTTCAACATGAATGCCATGGGTTCTCATAAAATTGGAGCTCAAAAACCATCGATAACTTGACTAAGTCAAGTATACTTGAACTACCCAACAAAAATTAATAAAAAATAATAGAAATTCTTATAAACTCAAAAGTGATATATACCATTAGATTTCCATTAAAAAATGATGATGATATTATTATTATTATTATTAAAAAATGAGAACTTGATTAATTATAAATAAAGATACTTAGTGATTAATATAAAATTAAATATTATCAACCTCGATACTAATAATAGGTTAATAGAGAAAAAAACTATAACTAAATTTTAATTAAACTAAAGAAATATAAAAGCTACTAGAAGGATAATAAAATGAATAAATGATAGATAAACCTCAATAATAACTAATCACAAAGAACAAAAAGAAAGCAAAAAGAAACAAAAAAAAAAAATACAGAAATTGAAAAGAGGAGAAATAGAATCCAAAAAAAATGAGCTCAAGAAGAAGTAAACTTAGAGGTAGAAGCAGGTATCTAGTTTTTGATAATTCTCCAACCATAATCCCTCTTTAGATTGTTGGCTTGTTTATCAATTTCAATAGGTTCCTTGAACTTCTTATGGTGATAGTGATTAATTTTAGTTAGGACTTGAAAATCTTCAATACATATGCGATGTTTAATTTTTTCAGAGTGTTCAAGTAGGGTTGAGGAGTGAGAATGATTATGCTTGAAGTTAGTAGAATGCTCTTGAATTCTAAGCTTAATGGAACAACCAGTCTCACCCACATAAGGCTTCCCACACGAGCATGGGATCACATAAACACCTTTTGTGTCGGAAGGGTCAATGGGGTTTTTGATAGACTTGACGAAGGATCGAATGGCGTTGAGAGGTTTCAAGGAAACAAAGATGTTATTCTTTCTTAAGATACGAGCAAGTTTGTAATTTGTTTCTTAAATGAAAGGAAGTTGAACCTTGGCAATAGGATTGTTGGATTCAGACTTAGCTTTAGGTATTTAATAGAATTTTGGAAGGCTCAAAGGTCTCGATGTTTTCTATATCTTTTTTCTTCAAACCCCTTCAATAGATGAGCTTTCTCCACATCAAGGTGATTATTATAAGAAATTCTTAAGGCTCAAGTGACCATGGTATTTGAAACACTAATTTTTTTCGCAGGATGATGAGTTTCCAATCAATTCTAATTGCATAAGCCTCAATTCATAGAGTTAGACCTTATTTTCTTTTTTCATTAATTTCGTTAATTAAAAAAATGTCACATGAACAAGTGCTATATGAAACTAGTTATGGTTTTTTAAAGAAATGATCTTGATAAGCCATAGTATTATCCCATGGTATTATAAAAAAGACTCTTTACATATTAAGAATCTCCATAATAAAATGAGGGTAAATCTTCATGATTAAGAATCTCGTTGCATGCTTTTTTTCAAATATATATATATATATATATATATATAATTTTTTAAATTTTAATAAATTAAAATATATAATAAAATAAATATCTTAATATTTATTAAAATTGATACTTATATATAAGTATACTAATTATATAAATTTAATATATTAAATTTTTGAATTTTATTTCCCGATAAAAATCACTTTTTAATTAAAAATATCAAAGTGATTATCATGAAAAAGTATACATCAAAATGTGGGGGCATAAGGACTTTATCTTTTCAATACCATTAAAGTTGAGTGGATCTCTTTGGCAGGTTGAAAAGACACAAGGTTGAAAATGTTGATGGTAAAAGATTCCCTAACTTTTTTGTCACTTTGTGAAAATAAGACCTTTGAAAACCTGAACCAACTATTTCTCACAATGTGGGGAATGCCAACCCTAAAATCAATCATTTCCGTATGCATCTTTTTCAATTGAGTTAAAAAGTGTAAATATGATTTAATCTAATTTTAGTAACATGTCGGTGATGTTTTAGAAATATGAAAAGCTTAACGAATAAACGTACAATGTATTTGTCAATAAAGTTACAACAAAGTTAGATGCATGATAATAAATAGAAGATGGAATGGAATAAAATAATAAATATATTTTAATAAAATAATATAATAAAATGTTTTTGAGTAAATTTGGAAGAAAATTTGCTTATTGCATTTTTTTTTAAAGAGATTTGAAGTTTGAATATCATAATTTAGATAATATTTCACAATATCACTAATATCACTAATTGAGTTACTTTATTATTATTGGAATATTTTTTATAGTTATAAAAAGTAGTTTAATCATAAATTATAATAATAGTCGATAGCTAAGTGGAACTCAGTTGAACTAAAACTTCAATGGAATTAAAACAAGAAATTTCAGAATAAGTTTCACTTTGGGAAAAAATGTTTAAACTAATAGAACTAACCCTTTGGGATTTTTATTTATTATTTGATTACGTTCATAATTTTGTTATATATATTAATCAACATTAATTAGGTAACACATGAATTTCATTATATTATATATTTTCCAAATTATTATTTCTCATTTAATAATAATTTTAAATTTTATGTGGCATATCTTATTAAAATAAAATAAAGTAATATTGAAAGAAATGTAAATCTGGAAAGCAATTAAAACATATCCAAAGTATTGATGCAACACTATTGGGAAATTATTTTTTGAAATTTTAAATTTTGCTTACATCTTTGAGGGGGAAAGGCTCCAATTGAGTATAGCTTTAACACAATATTTGTCACTTGACACCTGAATACATAACTCCTACTACTATAAATAGTTTCTACCTATCTCAAAACCTAACCATATAGTGTGCCTTTATTGTTAATGCTACATAATCTACATAGTGGATCTTCTTTAAAGAGGTGACCTTACATTTATTGATTACCCACTCTAATTTCCTAGTAGAGCATATTTAATAAAGATGGCTATTAGACATTAATAAATGACCTACTCCCTTAATTAGGGGAGTTAGGGAGGGACCTTAACATGCCCCACCCTTCAAAATCAATGTTTTCCTCAATGTTGAAGATGTAGAAATTATTGTAGAAAAAATCATGGATGGTGCTCACATGATATCTTTGAGCTACATATCCTTCCACCTAATCATAATGTGCTAGTACATATGATACTATTTTTCCTAAAACTTCCTTTGGCTACAATCACATATGATCCTTTTGAACTAGTTTTGTGAGGATGGTGTTATCACCTAAAAAGTGATCACCTAGTCATTTTCCACTAGGATGATCAAAATACACCATGTAGTATGGGTTTTACACATTAATACATGCTTTCACCTTAGGAAATAATTTAGAGAGCCATTTTTCCTAAATTATTTTTGTTTACCCACTTGAAAATAACCTAGAAATCCATTTAATTAATTTCATATTATTTTCACCCATGGGGCGTAGAATAGATAGTGATGGGGTGTATTGTTATGTTACTCTGTGATGTGAAGGTCACCGGTTCGAAACTCTATGGGAAAAATTCCAGTTATGTTAAGGGCTGGTGTGACCCAGGTTGGGTGTGATTCCCAGGTGATTTTGATGGCTTAGATGCCCCTGGATTGCAATTTCTCAGTCCAAAGATTAAGCTTGTAGTCATGTCTGGAGGACACAAACAACTTGACAAAAAAAAAAAAATCATGTTATTATCATATTACCCATTTTCTGAAAATCATTACAAATATTTTCACCCATCCATTGGCATAATTAAATATATACTTATTTATTTATTACTCCTTAATTGTTTAACTTCTCTCCCTTGAAATAATTATTAAATCACTATTTATTAATTATTTCTAACCCATTTTGACCAATAATTAAATAAAACATTATTTATTTATTATTCCTTAATCACTACAATTTTCTCCAATGAAATAATTATAATTATTAAATCATTATTTAACAATGTTTTTTAACTTACCTTGACCATATCTCCTTAAAGTAATTAATAAATCATTTTTATTTATTAATTACTTTACCCACTTTTTTTAATTAACTCAATTAATCATGATTTTTTGAGTTAGTTCGCTAAATAAATATTATTGACTATTTCATTATTATTTTCCTTTCCTAAATATAATAAAATACTCATAGCTATTAGATATTGATTTGGTGTAAGAATATTTTATTGTTTGACTAGATCCAGATCTATTGTAGCATTTTTTTTATAAATAGAGAGGTTTTTCTCTCAGTAATTACAAATGATCATTATCACTCTCATCACATAACTCTTGAGCTATCCACATTGAGTTCTACCATTCTTATTCTTTGCCCATTTCCAACTCGAGGAGAGAGAAAGCAACTATCTAATACAAAAGAACCATCCCACAAAGGAGCACATTAAAGACCCAAGTCTATGGACTACTCCACATGTGATATTAATAAAAATTGGAGTTATTTCCATTGGGTTCTCTCTTTTAATTTTTAGAATATGTTTTCATATTTCATGAACTCTCTTGTAGGTTTTCTATAAAACCTTTTTGTAGATATGAAAGTTATTGCTGAAGATTGTAGGGTTTTGCAACATCTTTTACCTTTTCTTTTTGTTGTTCGGTGGATTCGTCACTAACTGTAAAAAGTATATTTTTGGCACATCCTATAATATATTCACACCTAATAGATGGTTTGAACTTAACAATTCAGCCATACTAGGTTCTTCAAGCATGACACATGAAATATTGAGTAGATGTTAGAGTGTGATGGGAGAGCCAACTTGTAAGTAACATTGTTGAATTGAGGCTTCTGTGATCCATATTAGGTTAAGAGAGATTTTTTTGGCGTAGATCACAAGATAATTCATTTGTCGACGCGTTTCGAACCAACAAGTGTGGTTCATCGTCAGGACAAGTTGAATGAGCAGATCAAGGTTTGTAAGTAACATGTATGACACATATGAGTATTAGATAGGGACCATAAAATCTAGATGTGAACTTTTACTGGCTCTTATCCTTGAGAAATATTTGTTTATATGGTTGGAGATTATCAAACTCTTAATTCACCTCTTCAAAAAGTAGAACTTAGGTCTATGTTCATTAGCCTTTTGATTCATTATGTTTTGAGCTAATGCAAAATTTTCCTTTAGTGCACGGGGAATGTTAGGATACATGTTTAGGGTTTGTCCATCTCTTGAACTTTGGATGTGCTTAGTAAGTATGAGACCACTAGTGGGTTTTTTATCCATAGGTTTCTTCATATGGTGACATTTTGGTAGCACCATCAATAGATGATGTTATACCACCATTTGGAAAGAGTTATTTTTTAAACCCACCACTCCTTCCTTTTTAAGAAAAGCATCTCAACTAAGTTTCCAAGTACTTATTGACCACTTATGTTTAACCATCTGCTTGAGGAATGATATGTAGTGCTCATTCCTAATTAGGTACCTTATATCTTAAACAACTCTTGCCAGAAATTACTGATTAATGTGTTAGAATATTTATACATATAGGAGTTAGTTAAGATCAACTTGGGCTAATGTGTCTTTAGTTAAAGTGTGTTTCGTTAATATGTATTCTAATTTATTTAATCCAATTTTTAGGGTCCTACCCTTCCTTGAAGAAGGCCAATTTCCTTGAAGAAGGCTCATTAAATAATTAGTTAATTTCCTTTCATTGTAAAAATAGTTCTTTTTATTAACCAGGCCCAAATTAGTTCGTTGGCCATCATTATATGGGGCCCATGGCTAGTTTTGATTTCCTATGGATAACTAAATATGGATAGAAAGTTACGTAATTTTTTGTTAAGAATCGTCAATATATTTGGAGCATTGCTCTTGGAAGTTGCCCCCTTGAATAGGAAAGTGATTATAACTCTCTATTTTGCATTATCAAAGTGATATTTACAAGGGTTTATATTTATTTTTCTCTTTTGTTCTGAGTCTTTGCACTATATTTTATGTAAATTACACTACAAGTGGTATCAGAGCTAGAATTTCTTTTCCTTTTTACTAATTTTTGATAGAAAAAAAGAGGATGATAACATTCAAATTCATTTTTGAAACTTTCTATGTAGAATTTGAAGAACCTAATCGAAGAAATAAATTCCTCTTGAAAAATACCCAATTAAAAAAAGAAGTTGAAAAATGTAGTTTGATAAGAGAAGTAATCCACAATTTAAAATCAACAATTTTTTTAGGGTTTTCAAATAAGGCCATAAATTTAACGATTTAAATATCTTTTGATAGAGAGCACAAATTTTAGTGAAACAAGAGCCATTTTATATAAAGAAGCTACAAAATTTCATAATGAAGGTCATAATAACTAATCTAAGAAGTGTAGTAGAAGTTGAGATTATTTTACATTTTTAACATCAATCCCTACATTGCACAAGTTATTTTCTAATGGTTTTAAGAAAAAAAATTGCAGCTAGAAAGATCTTTTTTTAGAGATATGTTCTGGTGTCTTTAAATAACAATGTGATATATTGTTTAATGGGTAACACTGTAGTTGAGGAATAATATATGTACGAACTAGACATGGTTTCACTTGGTTGGAAACCCTTCCCTTTCAGCAGTACTAAATATGATAGTATTTGTAAATAGAATCTCATTTTCATGTACCTTCAGGTATATAGAAGTCCCCTAAGTATACCTAAAATTAGCATTAGATAAGTTATTCAACCATCTTCTTGCTATAGTACACAAAAAACAATAATTAAGGACATCACTCTCTATTATGTGGGAAATTGAGTAGTATGCATAAGGGCATGATTGATCCTCCTTAGTTAGTGCCTTGATATATTGGGATAAGTACTACTATTGAACTGTACATGTATATCATAGTGTTATATCATTTGACACTCCCTTGTCTTGAAGACCCAATAAATTTTTTTGGTGACATGAAGGAGAATACCTATAAACATCCTCATACTTCCCTAGACAACATGAATTCCCATTTTAATGCAAGAAAGTTGGAATTAATTGAAGGTTGGATTAAGCAATGTTAACATGACATAAATGGGATGAAGGAGGAGTTCAATAAGAAGCTAGACAAGAAGTTTGAAAACTTTGAAAAAATGTTGATGACGAAGTTGTTAAGTATATCATCTTCTTGATATAGTACACCAAAAACAATAATTAAGGACATCACTCTCTATTATGTGGGAAATCAAGTAGTATGCATAAGGGCGTGATTGATCCTCCTTAGTTAGTGCCTTGATATATTGGGATAAGTACTACTATTGAACTATACATGTATATCAAAGTGTTACATCATTTGACAATCCCTAGTCTTGAAGACCCAATAACTTTTTTTGGTGAGCTCACCCATGAAGGAGAATACATATAAACATCCTCATACTTCCCTAGACAACATGAATTCCC
The DNA here is from genome assembly GCA_031772625.1 of Pinus tabuliformis. Lineage (NCBI taxonomy): Eukaryota > Viridiplantae > Streptophyta > Pinopsida > Pinales > Pinaceae > Pinus > Pinus tabuliformis. Next base: position 982,972,263 of record CM062820.1, on the reverse strand, counting down.
ATTTTAATACAAGAAAGTTGGAATTAATCGAAGGTTGGATTAAGAAATGTCAACATGACATAAATGGAATGAAGGAGGAGTTCAATAATAAGCTAGACAAGAAGTTTGAAAACTTTGAAAAAATGTTGATGACGAAGTTTTTAAGTATGTTACTTCGGCGTATAATAAAAGAAAACCATGGGATTACACAACACATTAAAGCACACCATGAAGAAAATTCTAACTTAGGACTATTTAGCCACCTACAATACAAGTCAAGTTTGCATAATGATAAATCAATGGATAATAATATATTACATGGTCCTTCTAAGGTGGAATGATTTTTTTTTTTTTAAATGGTTTTGACCTATTAGGATGGGTCACTCAAATGGAGCATTACTTCACCCTCTAGGATAATACTGATGACATGATGAAACTGAAGGTGGAGGTCCTATATTTAGATCCAAAAAAATGATAATGGTGGGAATGCATAAAAAAGGCATATTCAGACTACATTTCATAGAGTCAAAGTTTTAAAGTTGTCCATGCATGTTTCACTCATTATTCAAGGCAAATTATGGAGTTTTTTTCTAGGGTAAAATCATAATTTTAGTCAAGGAACAAAATTAAATTTTGTAGATGCTTAGAAGCATTCAATCATGCTAGCCAAACGTTGGAGCCTACAAAGAAAATTCAAACTAAAATATCATATCTAAGTGTAGTAAAAAACACTTAGCCTAACCCTTTCTACCTTTCTTGTTCTCAACTTTTTTCCTAACTCCTTATGAGGCAGCAACATTTACAATTGCTTAATGATTTTCATCCACCTCCAAAGAGGCTTATTTTTCTAATTCCAAACTCTCTAAGATGTGGGATCGTTTTAATCCACCTGCCTCTAATTGAGGGAGTGTTTCCACCGTATGCTGCACTATAATCTCAACTTTTTCAAAATTTCTATGGCTTTGGACCATTGTTCCTTCTTGCTCTTCCCCTCCATTTTATAATGTGCCTTGCTACTCCTAGACCTCCATACTCATATGATTTTCCACAGTTTCCTCTTCCTCCGAAATCTGCAGATATGGAACCTGCCATCCTTTTGGATTTTTTTGCTACTTCTTTTTCCTATTTGGAAACATATTTTCCCGTAGACATGTGTTTTGTAAATATCTAGTATGAAAACAAATACGACACCTGAATTTCATGTTCTCCAAATATATAGGTCGATTCCAATGAAAACTATTATGAATCAAGTGGATATGATTAGGAAATTCTTTGATAAGATCTACCTCTACATATATTCTAGCAAGGGTAAAAATTCCTTTGTCAGCTCTTTCTAAATCTATCTTTATGTATTTTCCCAAAGTGTTTCCAATTCCCTCTAATATCTGGTGGTGCCAAAAAGGAAGAGGAAGATTATGCAATCTCACCTAGACTAAAATTTTTGAAACCACTAGTGTATTGGCGTCAAATTCTGGGAACCATGGAGTAATAGAAATACCTGCTCTTCCCTAGAACCATGCCCCCTCATTTAGAGCACAATTCAAATCCTTTTGTGTGTCAAATTATATGATAAAAAAACCATTTGAATGTAAATGGATGTTGCAATTAGGAGTCCAATTAGAGAAAACCCATTGATGAAGATCCTATGGTTTGGGCTAGAAACCATTAAACCTACATACAATAGATTTATATTGGAGAACATCAAATATATCATTTACCTTTGCACTACTACATATAGGACTGAATTGTGACAACATAATATGATGGTATGTCCCATACTATCACAAAGGTCAAGAAAAAATGTTATTTTTAGTTTTGGTGCCCATGTTCATCACAATTATTACAACATATTTGTTGTGTGTCATAATTGCGATGTGTTATTTGTCATGCATCACAATAAAGACAACAAAAACGTTCATCAAAAGTTATACATACAATTTTTTGTGCAAGAATTGCGATGATAGGCATGAGTTGTTGCAATTGCGACGACACATGTTTTTTTGCGCCCCAAGGTTAATGTGATCGTTTATTTGACTAGTCATCTTTCACTTTGACTAGTCATATAACGTCACAATTGTGACAATAAATAAATTTATAAATACCCCAAATTTAAGATATGTTGCGACATAGTTTCTATAACTACAATAATTGTGAAAGGTTATAAGGAATTTTTTACAAGTGAATATTTTTTTTTATATATAATTGTTTTCTAATTGCTGGAAGATTGTCAAAAAACATTAGATGGGGATCAAATAATCCACAAGGTATCAATGACGGGGAATTTTATTTCCCTTACAATTCTCGTAGCTACAGAATTCTATGGAGAATTTTATATGAAACAAATGATAAAAATTATAGGAAGAATGTGCACATTGAAGGGGGGAACAAATATCGTCCAATGGTAAGCTTATGCTATTTATGAATCATTATATATACTTCCTTTATATTGATCATATTTATAAAAGATTTATTGTTATTTCACATGATTGTTTGAAATTATTATAAAGTCAACGTGCCCCCCTAGGTATTGCAATTTGGATAGTGCACTAAGTATTAGTGCTAGAAATGGTGTTCTACAAGTTGAGGAAGATGGAACGAATATTGAATCTCATGGTCATAATGATCCTATGAAAGAAGATGACATGCTACTTTTAGATGATGGGACAAATAAATTGATCCAAGACATGCATGGCATCAATGAGAATGAAGATGGTTTTTGTGATGATAAACCTGTGCTAAAGAAGGCAACGACACAACTTATTTAAGGCTCGAGAAAATGTTCTCTCTGCTACATTATTGTTGGTTAACTTAAAGGTTTCGAATGGCTTTCCAATGACTTGTATGACACAAATACTAAGGTATAATGTAATATGTTTCATCACATGAAAGGTTGATTTTTTTTCCTCTTTTTTAGTGTTAATTAATGTGTAAAACAAGAATGCAATATTTATGATTAATATTGTTTACACTAACTATTCATTTCTTTTATGGTGTACTATATTGTTAGGTGACTTTTCATTACCATTACTAAAAGGGTTACCTCACACATACCGAGATTAATGTGTTGTTATGAAAGAAATTAGAATGGAGCATCAAGCTATAGATGCAAGTCCTAATGATCATATTATATATTATGGACAACATGCATCGAAAACAATGTGCCTAAAACGTAACAGAAGTAGATATTGAATGATCAAATAAAATAAAAGGTGTCTTAAAAGATTCTTCATCATATTCTGATAATTCCACGTTTGCAGTGATTGTTCAGGTGTGAAAACATAACAAAATTTATGTATTTCCATGCATTAAAGAGAAGTGAATCTGATTTTTTTTCGAGTGTCTACAGATGATTATGCATTTAGAGAAATTGAGGGGAAATGGCTGCATTTTAAAGATGAGCCTCGTAATGTTAGGTTTTCATTGGCAGCTGATGGTGTTAATCCATTTGGAGAGTTTAGGTCTATTTACACAATGTGGCCAATTTTTGTTATCAACAACAACCTTCCTCCTAGGATGTCAATAAAGAAGGAGCACATTACGTTGAAAATGATTGTTTTAGGTATTTGTTTACATTAATTTTTTGAATATTGTAACATTTTCATTTGTCTTGTTCGTTGCATAACATGTTATATTTATTTATTTACTTATATGTATACATTACAATAGTAATCATGTGTAATTTAAAACAATTAGGTAAGTGCCAAGTTTTATATATATATATATATATAGATGTATATCGAGCCTCTTATAGACAAGTTAATGAAGTTATGGGCTAACATCACTATGTATCACATCTGTAAACTAATAAGACAAAGGCAATTTCAACTCCATGGCATACTTTTATGGACAATTCATGATGCCCCAAGACTAACACATTTTTTTTGGTATGTAATGTTCCATTTCATTTTAATAGTATATAATTATTTTAATTAGATCATATAATGCATCTATTTAAAAAAATCCCTTTGTTTATAATTGACATTAATCCATCTCTTGCAGGGCCTCAAACTAGGGAAAAAAATTCATGTCCAATTTGTGGTCGTAAGATGAAATATCACCATTCAACAAGTTTAGGAAATGAGGTGTTTGATGAGTATAGGCACTTCCTCTCTAAGCCCCATAGGTATCGTGTTACTAAAAAACATATTTTCTATGGGAAAGAAGAGACTAGATTAAAACCATAAAGAATGACACATCAACTATGGAAATTGGAATATAACAGAAATCATTGACGTGAAGGACATGGGATTCCATGATGAATGAATAGTTATCCCACTCAATTCATGAGGTTTCCCTACTATAAGCACCTAAGAATATCCCATTTGTTTGATACAATGCATATTGGGAATAAAGTGAAAAAATTTATGGCAGATCATGGATGGTAGGAGGGGTAAAGAAAAAATCCAAAAAAAAATTAATGACATTGTGGAAGCCAATCATGCAATGAATATTGGGATATGATCAAATATTGATGGAGAATGAAACAACCTTCCATGGTTATTAATAGAGAAGTAAAGTGATGCTCTAAAAAAGGTCATTCAAAGAATTAAATTTCCTATAGGATTTTTATCAAGCATAAAAATATCTTAACAAAGATAGGTGAATTTGGTGGTGTGAAAACACACAATTGACATATCTTCATTAAGGTAATTATATATATATATGTATGTATTGGTATATATACATATTTATGGTTTTTTTTGTTGTCTAATTTGGATTAAACAAATAATGATTCATTTTTATTGTTACAATATGTTCTATCTCTATCTCTCCCAAACAACTTTGATAACAATGTCAAACAAGTTATATATGATGTTGGCAAACACATGCGGTAAGTAGTGATTTATATGACGAGTGTTCTTTCAATTAGTTGTTGATAAACTTAATGAAATATGTTTTAATTGTAATGTAATATATTATATTTTGTTGAAACAAATTGTACTTATTTTCTTGCATCATCTGTAGATGTTTTTCATTGAAGGAAATACATAATTATGATTATAAGAATTAGAAGAGAGAAATTCCTTGGCTCATGTGTGAAATGAAAAAGTATCTACCTCCAACATTTTTCAATGCACAAGAACACTACCTCATTCACCAAGTTCAGGAGATTGAATTGTGTGGGCCTATACACATGAGGTAAATGTGGATGGTGGAGGGGCACTAGAAATCATTGAAGGCTTTGGTTAGAAAAAGAGCACGTCTCGAGGGTTCTACTATGAAGGTATATATGACATATTAATCCATGGTGTAGATTACTTAGTATATTACTATATTAGAAAAAAACATGCGTGTGGATTTCATTTGGGATGCAAAATCCATCACAAAATCTGAAGGGGAGTACATGTTTGGGAAAGGTAGAATGACGGAAGTGAAAGGTAATTAAATATTTAATGTTGAGATTTATAAGAGAAAGTTAGAACGACATAAGTGAAAGGTAATTAAATATCTAATGTGGGGATTTATAAGACATGCACACACACACACACATGTAAATTTTCATTTTTGTGTATATATATCATATTTTTATTTATTTTTATTTCATTAGTTATTAATATTAAACATTGTAACAAATATTTATTGGTGAATTATGATTTTCTAATATAGTTGGTTGAGAGTGGGATGCACCACATTTATACATTGCAAACAATCTTGATTGGATGAAGCCATGGATTGAAATATGTGAACAATCTCATTGTACGTTATCATGGCAAGGTGTGTTTGCATTAGTTAAAGAAGCTCATCATGCCTGAGGTGCCAATATTATGAAAAGAGGAAATTGATTTATAAAGTGGTTTGAAAGATAAACAAGAAACATGCATTTTCAACGCTAGAATATTTTATTAATTTATTTTATAAACATATTATTAATGTGAATGCAACATATTATTAATGTGAATGTTTGTGTGTTTTTTTCAGCTACTTTCCAAGTTATATAGATGAATATTTTTATTAATTGGCAATGCCTTTTTTATGTGTTTGGAATATTTTAGTTGAAACACCACAACACTATGTGGTACAAAGGCAATATATTTCACACCAAAAAGTTGGATGAAAAGAGGAAAACTTATGATTGTGGGATAATCACAGGATTGTAGGTCACTAATGTTTCCTCAAGAAGTGACACATGTCCACAAGTCTTTGAAAATCAGTACTATGGGTATTTGGATGACATACTTGAGTGTGACTTTGATTCCTTAAAATTGGTTGTATTCAACATGAAATGGTATATGCTACAGATGAATGAACATGATCTTGATAGAACTATTATTCAACATGATAATGGATTTACCATGATTATTACAAGGTCATTTGAGACAAGATTGGATCGCTTATATGTTGTTCCAAGCAATTGTGAACGAGTCTTTTACTTAGAGGTTCCACGTAGAGTGGGTTGGTCATATGTTGTTAGATATGATCCAAGAGGAACACTGATAAAGTATAATGTAGTAGAAGAAGATAATAATGTTGAAGAGGATGATGGTGTAGAGGAGAAGTTAGTTGATGATCATGTGTCAGATCACGAAGATGTTGAATAAGTTCAAGGAGATGTTCAAGACAATGTTCTTGCTAAATATGATATTGATGATGTACTGCCAGATGAAGAACTTGAAGAAGTCGAACCAAATGTAGGCAATGATGTTTGTCATGATGATATGGATGATGATAGGATTATTGGAAATGATTCCATTGATGATGCTGCTTAAATTGGTGATCATTTCAGCACCAATTTTGAAGCGGATGACATAAATGTTGATTTGATGGCTGATGAAGAAGATTAATTATATCAAAATGTTGTAATGTATAAGGTATGTATTTATATGTTTTCAGTTGTAGATTTTTTCTCTTTCATTTAACTTAAATATATTTTTCTTAGTAATTTCTATATATGATTGATTCTTACTATGTTGCTTTCAAAAACTTTATAGTAGATAAATTGCGTGTTGGGAATATTGAGAGTAATGTGGAGGAGGGGGGGGGGGAGGGGTGTGGGGAGAGGGGCCATATGAGCTTCCACCTTCACATGGTTGGCCTTGTTTAGTAGAGAATATTATATTATTCTTGAAACAAAGAGAAGCTCATAGTTTTTGTGACATATAAAGATATTTATGTTGAAAATAGCAACAAGAAATGCTAAAAATAGCATTGCTATAGATGGCATTTCAAGATATATTCCAATTTTAATTTGTCCTTGAATTAAAATTCGAATTCAGTCTCAACAGTTGTTTGAAAAATAATTAATTAATTTATCTTGAGTTAATTAGTTGAAGAAATTCAAACATGAAGTCTTTGTGAAGTCATGCAACAATTATCCCATTGATTGAGGAAGTTATCCCTTAATTAAGGAGATAAGGATGAGTTGTATTTGAGTTGTAATTAGTTAGCTCAGTTAACTGAGTTAAGTCCAGTTAGATTAGTTCCAAACAGTTTGTGGAACTAATTGTGAGTTCAGTTAGTTAATGCATGCATGCATGCAACTAGTGTTCTCCAGATAACTAAATATTCTCTCATAAATAACTCATGCATGTTAGTTCAAATAAAGACCCAGCTAAGATTAAAGGTAGGGATAGTGTACTATCAGTTGCAAGAATATTCCAATGAGAATATCTCTTGCATGCAGAAGGAATTCATTCATTGAGGATTGCGTAGTTTCTACAGAGGTCAGAGTAGTGTGTGAGGTGAGAATCACATAGGTTATAGCGGGAGAACCTAGGGAAAATTACGCAAGGAAATAGGAGGCTTCGAGGATAGAGGAGAAGGCATATGTGTTGTCTATTCTATCTATGAGCAGTAGTGAGGGATTGTACTGAGAGCTGGATAGCTTGAGAGCTAAAGCTTTGTGTAATCCTGAAATATTTCCACTTGTATGATAATACAGATAGGGGCGTTTTTAATTGAGGCTTTCCCCAGAGTATTCTTCTGTGTTTCATGTGTGATTGAATCTTCTTCTCTGTTATATTTGTTCTGTTTGATCATGCTCAAATCGATTAAGCTTCTGCAAGTTTGATTGTAGAAGTAGATTAAGTATTTTGCTTTAGTACATTGCATAGTCAGTTTAATCTACAGTGAGAATTTCTACATGGTATCGGAGCAAAGGTTATCAGAGTTGTGAACAACATATTGAGAAGGGAAAAGTTTGAAGTTTGAAGTTCTTGATTGCAAGTACAAAATCGATTTCTTATCACATCTCAAAGTTCACCAATGGTGTTTAATGGCTTAAGAAGACTCGAGTATGCCCTGGATGGCAACTCTAATTACATAGCATGGAAGGATTGCATGGAAGAGGTATTAGAAGACAATGGTTTGAAGGACTTAATTGATCAAGAAGTCCCCAAGCTAGCAACAACTAATGCCCAAGAATTGGCGGAGTGGAAGAAATGTGTGGTGAAAGCGAGGAGGATTCTTCTGGAGGGAGTTCGAGACCATAATATCTCAAGTATCCATGGGAAGGAGACTCCATTTTCAATGTGGAAGACATTGAAGGACCTATATTAGAACCACAACTACCAGAGGAAGCTGGCACTGAAGGACAAGCTTCGGAAAATCAAGTGTGAAAAGGGCGACACGATTTCTACATATCTAAACAAGCTCACCACCTACAGAGATGAGCTTGGAAGTGTAGGAATCACGACAACTGATGATGATATGGTGAGTCTTGCTCTCCTTGGTCTTCTTAAGAGCTGGCATAGCTACCAAGACTCAGTGAATGGAAGAGAGAAACTGCCAGATTGGGAGTGACTATGGTCGGATCTGATGCAGGAGGAGATTAGGAGGAGCACCAGAGATGGTTTTTCATCTAAGCATGATGATGAAGAAAATCTAGCCTTAGCAAGTAAGGCGAGGAAAGGGAGAGGGAAGGCTTCCCATTGCAAATCAAGTTCTTCCCATGGTGGGAAGAAGATTGACAAATCTAAAGTGAGATGCTTTAATTGTCATGAGGTGGCCCATTATGCAACTAATTGTCTATTGAAGAAATCTAAGAAGGGATCCTCGAAAGGATTAGAAGGTGAGGCACTGGCCTCCCAGTTTGAATTGGATTTTACCCTCATCACATGCATGGTTTAATCGATAGTGGGTTGTGTTTGGTACCTAGACAGTGGAGCCTCATTCCACATGACCGGCGATAAGAGTTTATTCAGTACCTTGGAGGAGAAAGACCTCAAGATGCACATAGAGATGGGAAATGATGGGAAGTACCGTGTTTCAGGTGAAGGTATGGTTGTGTTTCAGAGGGAGCATGGAGCTCCTCTCACCATGAATGATGTAAAGTATGTACCTGAACTGAAGAAAAACTTGGTATCGGCCGCGATGTTGGAAGACAAAGGCTATGATGTAGTCTTCAGTAAAGGAAAGGCATTCCTGAGACACATAGCCACGGGTCAAACCAAAGGGATTGGGATTCGAGTGAAGAATCTCTACAAGCTGGAGGTAGATGATTGTGCTACATTGAGTTCCAAAGCAGAATTGGTGCAAAGCCAATATATTGGCAAGTTATGGCATAGATGGTTGGGCCACTTGCATCATGGGGCCTTGAAGATAATGCAACAGATTTCTACCAGACTTCCCAAAGGTAAACTTGAGCAAGTGGACACATGCAAAGGTTGTACCTTGGGTAAGTATGCAAAATTTTCCTTTCATGATCGAGACAGTCAAACTGAAGCAATCTTGGAGTGAGTTCATATAGATGTGTGTGGACCATTCTCGATAGCCTCCACTGCTAAACAAAGGTGTTATGTGATTTTCATTGATGATTTTTATCATAAATGCTAGATATATTTCATGCAGAAGAAGGATCAAACCTTCTCAAGGCTTTGTGAGTTCGAAGCCTTGGTTGAGAAAGAATCAAGAAAGAAGATCAGGGCCTTAAGAAGTGACAATGGTGGGGAGTATGTCTCTCAAGAGTTTAAGGACTTCTGTGCAGTGGAAGGAATTAAACAAGAGTTAACAACACCTCATAACCCGCAGCAGAATGGGGTGGCCGAGAGGAAGAATAGAATGATTGTGGGGGTAGCTCAGGCGATGCTGCATGACCAAGGCCTACCACTTCATTTGTGGGCTGAGGCATGCAACAAAACGGTCTATTTGCAGAATAGAAGCCTGCATCACATACTTGGGATGAAGACACTAGAGGAAGTTTTCTCTGGGAAGAGACGAGATGTGGATCACTTCAGGATCTTTGGCTCATCGGTATATTGCCATGTGACCAAGGATGCCCGGAAGAAACTTAAGCCGACAGTAGAGTTGGGGATACTTGTGGGGTACACTGATACACCCCACAACTATCAGGTGTATTTGCATACCAGTCAGAAGACAATGGTTCACAAAGATATTAAGTTTGATGAGCAAAAGGCCATGCGAGTTTCCCTTGAGAGGGAGGTCCAACTACAGGGTGTGGAGGAACTTTTGGTTCCTAAGGAGGAGCCTTAGACTGATGTGGAGTAACTACATGCAGAGGTTCCAAGAGTGGAGACATCCACTCAAGCAGAGTCTTCCAAAGATGGATGGAAGCGCATGAGAGAAGTTGACAGGTTTTTTTCAGATGTGAGAGAGAATGTGGGAGAACCATCTTCTCAGTGCAGACAGAGTAGGCCACCTGATAGGTACACTGGGTACATGGCCCTTGTTGTGGAATGTGTTGAGACTGAGCCATCATCCTTTGAGGAAGCAATGCAGCAGCCTGTTAGCACTCAGAATAAACCTTAAGGCTGAGAAAGGCAATTCTGAGGTAACCACAGACCAAGCTTAATCTAGTAGCTAGCCCTACCAGGTTGGGAGAGAGCTCTCTCCTTGCCAACAAAGTGTAGCTACAATAAATAAAATCTTAGGCTAGCTATGGAGTGTGGGGATTTGTTTGAAAAGTTTTAGGTCGAAACAACAAGAGAAAGGATGATTTTGGACTATGGAGTCGATGTCAGTTTCTGTCAGCAAACTTGGGGCAAATTAAGTACCATGTTCAGCCAGATAAAGATTGTGAATGTGAGTAGCACAGGGGAGAAAGCCTGCTGCCCTGCAGGCATCAAACAAAGGATGGATCTGTAGCAACAACTTTAGATGAAAGAGAATAATGAGGTTGCTCAACAGAGCATCTAGCAAAGGATGAATTTTGCTAAGACAACCATTAAAACTAACAGCAAAATCATCATGAACGGAGCATCATTACGGATGAATTCCTAACATATCATTTAGATATTGCTAAAACAAAGTAGAAAAAACATAATGTACAAGTGAATTACATGAAAAACATACTGAACAATAATAATGTGATGGATCCCAAGTCCAAAGGGCAGAAAACTTCTTTATTAAAATGATATTCAGAAAAATTTTACATAATGAAAAGCAGCCTCTCTGCTGCCAAAATAAAACCTCTACACTATGAAATTCATAAAATATATACATTTTCTCATCTCTGTACTAAGGGGATTCAGCTCAACCATCTTCAAAAAAATAGAATCAGTTACATTAAACTTGGACTGAAATTCTGAAAATAGGTGTTGAAGATGAACTCTTATTTCCTAAACCATAGTACCTGTTATAGAACTGAAAGAGGTATTTTTAGATAAGGTCATGTTGGAGAAAAACCTCTCTCAAATTTTGGAAATTCATTTCCAATTGCTCAAAATCCATGCCACAAAATCATCTTTGTGCATAAACTGAAGGAGGCTTTTGTTATTTGGTATGTGATGGACAAAATCCTCTTCCACTTTTGTAAAATTCCTGTCCAAACTAATTTTGTTGTAAACTTGTCCCTGTGTGTAGCAACTGACCTCAAAACATGCATAACCAAGAATCAATCATTCATTTCGATCATATCTTCTAATCCGGGAGCCAGTTACAGGAGTGTGATATATCGTTGGAAAGCTATTTCCAAGATGCTCCTGATGAACACACTCGTGACATGTTTTGTGTTGAATATCATGTGAAAAACATTTAACCAAAGCCAAAAATAGCAATATCTCATGTTTATCCCTGGTGACAGGCTGCAAAGACTGGAACTAACACAGTTGATTTGGGTTGATACTATGGTGGAGGAGTATGACTCCATAGTTCGTAATAGTGTTTGGGATTTGGTTCCAAGACTGGATAACAAGTTAGTTGTGAGTTCTCGTTAGCTTCACAAGGTAAAGCATGCTGCTGATGGTAGTGTGGAGAAACATAAGGCAAGGGTTGTTGCCTATGGTTTCTCACAGGTCGAGGGGATCAACTATGATGAGACTTTTTCTCCTATAGCAAGGTACTCATCTATCAGATCGATTTCGGTACTATCAGCACAGATGGGTTGGAAGATCCATTAGATGGATGTGAAGACTGCATTCCTCAATGGCAAGATTGAGGAAGAGGTGTACATAGAGTAGCCAGAAGGTTTTGAGACCTTAGATCATGAGTCGCATGTGTGCTGACCCAAGAGAGCTTTGTATGGACTGAAGCAAGCACCTCGTGCTTGGTACACCAGGATGAACAACTACTTCATCGGGTTGGGCTTCATAAAGAGTGAAGTGGATGAGAACTTGTACCACATCATGGTGGAAGGTAAGAAATTGATCATTGTTTTTTATGTTGATGATCTGATATTGACAGGTGATGATCAGTTGATCATGTCTTGCAAGGAGGCTCTTGCAAGAGAGTTCGAGATGAAAGACATGGGTATCATGCACTACTTTCTAGGCATGGAAGTGTGGCAGAAGGATGGGGAAGTGTTTGTGTCTCAAGGAAAGTATGCCAATGAGATACTCAAGAGATTCCACATGGAGAAGTGTAGCCCATGCAGACTCCTCTAGCAGGTAACTAGAGGAAGGAGGATGCAACTTCAGGAGAAGTAGTAGAAGCTACTGTGTATTGACAGCTTGTGGGTTCACTAATGTACTTAGTGAACACATGACCAGATTTGTGCTATGCGGTGAACCAACTGAGTCATGCTATGGTTTAGCCTACCAAGTTGTTTTGGAATGTTGGGTTGTGTTATTCTTTCCACGACTAGGTCACGTAGTGAACCAGGGGGTTAGAGGGGGGCAGATGTTATAGACATTTTTGTGCCTTACAGATCTAAGCATGAAATGTCCATAAACCAAGGGATCCTAAGTCCCTAAAAGTGTTGTTCCAGCTCCTAAAGAAACAAGGTCAACAAATTACAACTTCTCCCAGAAGTTCTCCACCAGAAACTGCTCAGAACTAGTCAAATCAGGATCATTTCAGCTGCTCCACTAGCTAGCTGCGTTGCAAAGCACCCAAATACACTAGCTAGGTGCATTGCAACGCACCTAAATGCACTACCAGGGTGCGTTGAGCAGGAAATGACAAGTGGCAGAGTCATTCCACGAGGTGGAGAGACAATGGAAGCTTCCAGAATCTTCCCCAATGACACTTGCCTCACTGAATTCGACCAGTGATGAGTAAGAGGCTCTCAGTCTCCAAGTGGAAGCAAGAACTGAGAGAGAGAAGCCACTAATAAATTCATGAGCTGACTCATCCTCTTTGCATACATCTATATATGGATCCCTCACCAAGAGATCTAGGAGGCTGGAATTTTGTACATTGCAGAGAATTGCTGTTGGTTTTGAGATAGATATCAGAGTATTGGGTGATTTATGCTTTGTTGGAGGTGAAGAGGGGATTCTATGCTGGGAGGTTGATGCTGGATCAGGAATCATCGGTTGTAACTCCTCCTGGATCTTCTTGTTTTATCAATAAAACTATTTGAGTTTCTCCTACATGCTTGTGTATCATTGATGTTTGTTACATTTGTATGTTTAGCTTAAATCTGATCCTAAGCTATTTATGAATATAAATCCATGTCTTTGTGTCGTTTCCTTCTTCTGTGATCTTGCAGGAACTTGGTGACGCTGGGAAAGCAAGGGAGTAGGTAGCTGGAAGCTGTCAAAGAGGAGAGAGATTGGATCAAAGGACTAGCGCAAGACATAGGTTGTTTCATCCTATTCCTCTTCGTTTATAGTTCATAAAGAAGAATACGAAAGTAGTTTTCCCTGTTTGTTTCTGAGGTCACTGTCACACCTCAGTGGGATAGGGTCGTTCTGAATAGAAACTTTTCCCGTTAACAAAATGGCGACTCCGCTGGGGATCGTGTCTAGTTAGTTAGTTTGTGTTTCTCTTGTTGTTTGTTTCATAAACTTAGAAGTAGTGAATCGAACTGCATTTGCCATTAACAAATGCAAAGTAGACATCTGCTACTTCAATCCATTCATTGGATCTGTTTATGATTTGAACAGCTGATTCACAAATGATCTGATTACCCTTTGTGATAGCTCTTAAACCTCTTTTAAATCAACCCTCTGATTGTGCATTACTGATTGCTTTTACTCGGCCAAAAACCATAGATTAAACTGCAAACCGTGACCCAGAACCTGGATAGAATTCTCGTTTCTGCCCCAGCGCAGGTGTTGTGAAGAGTTCCTGCATTTCAGCGCAGTTCCCGAGAGGGCAACCTGCGTTGCAATCCAGTTTCTCTGTGTAGCAGGTGCGTTGATCAGCCTAGCCTTGTGCAGCTGAGGTTCTTTGCTCAATTTTTTCAGTTTTGTCTCTGATTTTTGCAGCCTGTGATTAGTGTGTGTGTCTGTTTAAAAACCCCTTTTCTTTGCCTTAATTCCGCCTCAGTTGTATAAAAGAAACTGTATGTGTTTTTGTGTGTTTGTTGCGTCATTTACAGTTTCCCATTGCAAAAGTAGAATATTCATACTGTCGTCCTTTGATTTATATCTGTCGTAAGTGTCGATTTTGATCTTAGGAGAAAGTTTATTTGCTGTTGACAGTTGATTATGCTTTTACTTTTGCCTTTGGCTTGAATTTGTGAATTTCTAGTGTCGAAACAAGTGTTTATTTCAAAATCATAAAGTGTCGTAATTGTCTCTACCTTTTGATTTCGAAAAGAAGCTTGTTTGTGTTTTTCACTTGAAAACGAATTCAAATTTGTACAACAACTTTCTTTTTAGGCATCAATATTAAGAAAGTGAAAAACAAATACATGCACATGTGCATTTGCATATTGACAGTCTGTTTGGCTTGATTTAGGAAAAGTGCATTTACTGTGTGCTCTTTGCTCTTTGAGAAAAGATTGTGTCTTTCTTTTCCCCTTGTAGCTAGGATTTTCATTGCTGAAAAGAGATAAAAGCTTGCTTATCATCTTTAGATTGCATTTTAGGAATTACATATACATCTCGTGGTGATCCCAAAAGGCAAACTTCATACAAAAGATCAACTTAAAATAAATTCAATGAACTTAACAACGCTTTGTAACTTAACGCACAACATTTAGAGGTCTAGGCTAGAGACGTATTCCGGCGTCGTAAAGCTTGGTAACTGTTGTCCTCACTGATGGTTGGGTGATTCCTCCACTTTGAGATGACAAGTGCCAGTACGGACTTGTGCTCCCACGTACCGTCGAGTATATATTGGGAGACCCCTATAGGCATAAAACCCTTATCCATAGGAAGCCGTGTCGGCTGCCCTACTGATCGCAATGCACCGAACACAGCATTCGGGAAGATTGACTACCGTACCGTAAAAAGTATTCTGCAGTTTTGCGATTGGTTTGGTACTCCCTCTACCTAGACCTCCAGAGCAGTCCCTTTCGTTCCTTTTCAGACTCCTTAACGGAAAAGGTCCATCTGAGCACTTGTCACTTCAGGCTCATTAAAACTCGAAGTAGACTAGAGTCATCTTTTGTTTTTTCTCGACTCTTAAAAACTGAAAAAACAAGTTGTGTCAAAGCGCGTTAAAATTTATTTTAAACGGAATATTCATCCCCTTTCCCTACGTTGATCTTTGGGTTGAGAAAATGGAGC
The DNA here is from genome assembly GCA_031772625.1 of Pinus tabuliformis. NCBI lineage: Eukaryota > Viridiplantae > Streptophyta > Pinopsida > Pinales > Pinaceae > Pinus > Pinus tabuliformis. The sequence goes on along the minus strand of CM062820.1, from coordinate 982,956,490 downwards.
CTACCAACCAAGGAATTCCCCTTGGTGGAAATCCTAGTCCCTTCTCCTCTTGGGGAGATGTTGGTGTGCCCCATATGGCCACATTGTCGCTTCCAGGACTGACAATTGGCTTGCCAGTATGGCTCTTCTCAACCAATGTCGTTCAAAACACCACTATTCCTGAACAATCAAATCAGCAATTAGATGAGTCCAGAGTTACCCACCAGCCTTCTACTTCCTCTAATTCTTCCTCTCCTCCTTCCTCTTCGCTTAACGAGATTGGTAAAGCTAAAATCCAAGTTCCTAAGGAGAAGAAGGAAAAGAAGAAGAAAGAGAAAAGGAAGAAGGAGCTAAAGGCAAATGGGGGAAAACGAGTGTCGTCTAACGAAAATCCACACACAGCACCGACCAGGCCTAAATCGCCATGTGTCATTTGCAGAGGAGACCACTTTCACAGAGATTATCCTTGCATCCCCTGGATACTAAGGGACTGGTCTCCTCGTTTGCACAATCCGGTGTCATCAACCTTTGGAGATCATGTTGAAAGCACACCATCAACTAGTGAAAGTGAAGCCCCAGGACAAAAAGGGAAAGCTAGATTTCCTTGTAAATTGTGCGAAGGCGACCATGCCCTCCACCGTTGTCCCTTCTTAGACGAGGCTAAAAGAGTTTTGGATGATCGTCCGGTTTCACCGTTACGACTTCCTCCTGGATATAAAAAACTCTTGCCGAGTCCGTCACTAGTTGAGAACCCAGCTGGCCCGCTCAAGTGGTCGGCTGAAGCATCTATCATTGAAGATAAACCAACTGAATCCATACCAGACGAAAGTCAAAAGGTCGAGGCGGAAGTTGACCCGGTCTTGCCTTCAGAGGTTTTATCTTCGGATGATACAGTCACTGAAGAGAACAAGGATGACACCATCCAAATTCTCTTCATCAACACAGACTCTGACGAACATGGGGGCAATCCACCCATTCCTTTACCGCAGGAAGGAAGTTCGTCAGAGCCATACCCGGCCGTCTATTCGGTCCCACCTGCAAGCAACCTAGTTGTCTCCTTCGACTGGAATCAACTAGGCAGACCCTGTTTGCCAGCAAGCATACCATTCCGAATTATCATTCAAATATATAGAATGGTCATGGCTGGTACCATCATAGATGAGGGGGCTTCTATGAGTATCCTTTCCTCTATTGCTTGGAAAGCACTTGGTTCGCCATCGCTGTTGCCTGAGATGAGAAATCTAACAGGCTTTGATAAAGGAACCAGTCGACCTTTAGGGATCCTTCCCGATGTGCCCATAACATTGAGAGGGAAGACAGTTCGCATGAAAGTCATGGTCGTTCAAGGACCCTTGGATTATAGCCTACTCCTTGGACGAGACTATATTTATTGCATGGGAGCCATCGTCTCCTCACTCTTTAGAGTAATGTGTTTTCTGCACGAAGGAAGAGTGGTCAAGCTCGTGGACCAGCTTTCATTTCCCGGATCACGCATAGAAAATAGTCATATACCGTCCCTAAATGGTCTTTTCACGCAAGAAATGTCTCAATCCCCAGTCCGTCCTCCCGATGAGCACGAGTAATTCGGAGGGATATGACTGAAACCCAGGGGGCATGCATCCTGGTCTGCTTCGGCAGGAAAACTTCGGGTATAGAGTAGGTTTCCGCGGGAGAATATGACTAGTCTGTACCCCGTCCATGATTGGAAGAGGGGTTATTCTAGAATAAGATTCTTTTGTCAAAGTTATGTGAGTTGGCGGGCATCGTCGCTCACCTTTGTTTATCTCGGTAGACATCACTGAAGAAGTGTTTTGTTTGCGCCGCGAATAGAACAATCTTTGGGTGACCTGTAAGAGGTAGGCCTCTCTCGGTAAAACAAATGTTTTAGCGGAAAGAAGTAGAGGTAACCTTGAAACTCTATTTTATACCTGGGGGCATGCAAACCTTTTGGAGTGCAAGCAAAGAGCGATTATTTATCTGTTTTTTGGATTAGTCGTTTCCTAACTTGCATAAAGAAAGGATGTGGGGCAAAACTCTAAAAGTTGTCGTTTTTATATGAGACATTCTTATCATATGACTGGATTAATCGAGCAGTTTTAGCGCATAGTTCAAGCTCGTTAAAAAATAAACATAAGATCGAGCAGTTTTAGCGCATAGTTCAAGCTCGTTAAAAAATAAACATAAGATCGAGCAGTTTTAGCGCATAGTTCAAGCTCGTTAAAAAATAAACATAAGACCGAGCAAATATTTCCACCCGCGTTTAAGCTTGTTAAAAAATGAACTATCTCCCGGTAAATAACCACCGTGAATGAAACATTTTCAGCCATTAAAGCCTTGGTCGTGTTTGCACCGTCACCTCCACTTTTCCATTGGCCAATCATTCACCTCCATTTGATTGTTTACCCATTTTGAGGAATAGCTACGAAGAGTGATTTCACTAGCCATCCTTGTGACACTGTCGTGATTGGAAAATTCCAAACCCTACCTGGAATCAGCTGCTACCCATTTTATCACTCGTTCCTCAAAAGATGAGTCTTCTTTAAGCTCTTTTCAACTGACTCGTAAAATATGAAATGATTGCCGATTTTTGGCCTTCCAGCTCGTTAAAGCGACAAGAAGTTCTATCCCACCTCTAGATTTTAATCTTTTTGGACCTGAGGGATTATTGCACAAAACGATCGAGCGCTTGTTTTGTTCGGCTCGTTAAAACTATCGAAAATTCATCCCTTATGTATTGTTTTATACTTTTTCAGACTTAAGGGATTAGATGAAGAAAAAGGAACTTTGGAGTTACCTTTATGTACCTTTTCAGACTCTCTAAAAATGAAAAGGACCGATTTATCTTTGTCATTAGACTCGTTAAAAAGATTAATAGCGACAAACTTGTCTTTAGGCGAGAACGAGTTTCACTATCGCTAGGCTCGTTAAAACATAGCGATGGGTTTTCCCGAAGGGCAAATTATAGAACAAGCATATGTTATCCTCCTCAAGCTTGACAAAAATAAAGAGGTACTGGTCAGCAATGACTGGGGAAAAATTGGGAAGAAAACTCAAAGAAACTTTATTGGTAGCAAGTCGCTCTTGAACATGACACTTCCACTCCGTGCCTGAGTCGGGTTGGGTTGTTTCATTCACTGGTCACATCACCATGGTCACGCCATACCATCCACATTTGGGGTAAATTCTACCAATCCATCACATAAGTGTCGCCGACATGTTCAAGAGAAGTCATCCAGAGAAGTCACCCGTGTCCCATCCACTACCATACATTACACCTCATTCTTTCATGATCGCCACCCTGAACCATATATCATCAGATTGTTTTCACCTCCATCAAAATCATTTGCTCCGTTCCGTGTCATTGATGTGGGATTTATTAAGGCCCTCCTTTGACGGATCGCTTCTTGTCGACATCAGCTCATTATCCAAGAAGTTGATCTAGGAACAACCCCTTCAGTACTTTGAAGCTTGCATGCCTCAATGGCAAGTTTCTCACTTCCGGCGACAGGTATACATCAATGACCTTCGACCGAAAGATTTTGCGTGGTGTTCGACGCCAAGTCCTTTATTCACACCACGTGAATTGTACTGCAGTACCTTGAGGGTCATTATCATTATTGGTGATTCCTCTCGCGCTTGTTAACAGTTTACATCATTGACTGGTAATCAAGCGATTCATTTCCATGTTCGACTTCAAAACATTTCTCACATGGATCGACTTGTACTTCGAGTGAAGATCGGACAAGATTGAAGACCCCAGATCTAGTTTCATCCATCCGGGCTGCGATATATATTCAGGAAAAATAAAGACATTGAAATGTACAACATTGCAGCACAGATGATCATCCTACCAAAAGGATGATGACTCCATCAGAATCATCAGTCTACCATCAGACGATTGTCTGTCCTATGTACATGAAAATGAATTTATAAAGCTGAGCATGGGAATGCCCGCCTCAGCTAGATCATGAAAACAGTATGAAGATAATGTATTGTATTGTATCTTATTACAGGTCTCCTCCCAGCATTGGAAGAACTTCGGATCCTCCTAATAAAGCATTTCACCCGATAAACGGCCTCATACTTTAGGGGGCAACTGTTATAGACATTTTTGTGCCTTATAGCTCTAAGCATGAAATGTCCATAAACCAAGGGATCCTAAGTCCCTAAAAGTGTTGTTCCAGCTCCTAAATAAACAAGGTCAACAAATTACAGCTTCTCCCAGAAGTTCTCCACCAGAAACTGCTCAGAACTAGTCAAATCAGGATCATTTCAGCTGCTCCACTAGCTAGCTGCGTTGCAAAGCACCCAAATACACTAGCTAGGTGCGTTGCAATGCACCTAAATGCACTACCAGGGTGCGTTGAGCAGGAAATGACAAGTGGTAGAGTCATTCCACGAGGTGGAGAGACAATGGAAGCTTCCAGAATCTTCCCCAATGACACTTGCCTCACTGAATTCGACCAGTGATGAGTAAGAGGCTCTCAGTCTCCAAGTGGAAGCAAGAACTGAGAGAGAGAAGCCACTAATCAATTCATGAGCTGACTCATCCTCTTTGCATACATCTATATATGGATCCCTCACCAAGAGATCTAGGAGGCTGGAATTTTGTACATTGCAGAGAATTGCTGTTGGTTTTGAGATAGATATCAGAGTATTGGGTGATTTATGCTTTGTTGGAGGTGAAGAGGGGATTCTATGCTGGGAGGTTGATGCTGGATCAGGAATCATCGGTTGTAACTCCTCCTGGATCTTCTTGTTTTATCAATAAAACTATTTGAGTTTCTCCTACATGCTTGTGTATCATTGATGTTTGTTACATTTGTATGTTTAGCTTAAATCTGATCCTAAGCTATTTATGAATATAAATCCATGTCTTTGTGTAGTTTCCTTCTTCTGTGATCTTGCAGGAACTTGGTGACGCTGGGCAAGCAAGGGAGTAGGTAGCTGGAAGCTGTCAAAGAGTAGAGAGATTGGATCAAAGGACTAGCGCAAGACACAGGTTGGTTCATCCTATTCCTCTTCGTTTATAGTTCATAAAGAAGAATATGAAAGTAGTTTTCCCTATTTGTTTCTGAGGTCACTGTCACACCTCAGTGGGATAGGGTCGTTCTGAATAGACACTTTTCCCGTTAACAGCAGAGCCCCCCTCGTTGTGCCGATTGCGCAGCAGGGGGGTCATGGGGGGGGGGGGGGGGGCGGTAACCCCCCTTGTCCGGGGGGGTTGAGGGGGGCAGGTAGCCCCCCTCTACGGGGTTCAGGGTAGCACCCCAAGAAATTTTTTTTGGACCCTATATTAGGTTGGGCGGACCTACTTATGGTTTTGTGCATGTTTTTCGCACATGGTTTTGGATGCGATGGTTTTCAGTGCATGGTTTTGGACACAATGGTTTTTCAGTCCATGGTATTGGATGCTTCAACATGTATAAATATGTATTGTAACATTGAAAGGAACATAATGAAAAATCAGGCTGGTAGTCCCGGTTTTGGGATCTAGGGGAAAATCATTGTGTCTATGTGTTTTATGTGTTATGCTCTCGCATTTTTTATTTTCTGTGTTTTATAATTCATATGCAGGTAATTTCTGTATGGGGTTAAAACCTACATTTGGTATCAGAGTTGTTTTGGCTTCAAGGGGACGTCGTTGTTGCTGAGGGGTTTCGCTCATGCCTATGGTAGACCCCGTTCAGTGGGAGATATACAAGATCGATTCTGGTTGTGAAAGAAGATGGCAAGGAGTAGAAAGATAGAGTTCGAGAAATTTAATGGTCATAGTTTTGAGTTGTGGAAACTCAAGATGGAGGATGTTTTGGTGGATAAAGATCAGTGGATCACGGTAGATTTGGGTACTAAAACCAACGGGAGTGTCTGATGAAGAATGGAAGAAGTTGGATCAGAAGGCAAAGAGCACAATACGATTGTGTGTCTCAGATTCAGTATTGTTGAATGTATCATGGGATGCTACGGTGAAGGCTTTGTGGGACAAGTTACAGACTTTGTACCAAACTAAGTCTCTGATGAATAAACTGTTCCTATAGAAAAAGTTGTATAACCTAAGGATGAAAGATGGAGACTTGGTGACAGAGCATCTGAATGCGTATAATACTGTGGTAAGTCAGTTATCGTCTATTGATATAAAACTTTCAGATGAAGATAAGTGCATTGGTTTGTTGTGTTCTCTACCAGATTCGTGGGATAGTCTGGTTATTGCAATAGGTAGTAATGCAACTTCCTTGTAGTTTGATGAAATAGTCTCATCCTTGTTGATGGAGGAGATGAGACGGAAAAATATGGAGAGCCAGAATGGTGATGCCTTTTCTGTATGAGGACGGTCCCAAAATAGAAACAAAAAAAAGTCGTCGAGTGGGAGATCTAAATTTAGAGGGAGATCTAAATCTCCAGGAAAACCTATAAAGGTGGTGTGCTGGAAATGTGGAAAGGAAGTGTTTTGGGAAGTTTTAGTGTCTACGGATAAATGCTTAAACCTTTATACTAGTAGGTAGGTCTAGAAAAATAATGCAAAGCATTCTCTACTTTTTCTATGATCAACAGATTAAATAAGAGCTAAAGAAGCCTACCTGTAGCTTTTTCTTACTCCTTATCTCCCTTGACCAACTCTGTCACTCCTCTCTGTACTTAATCTTCTTGAAGAGTACCTACACACAGACAGAAAAAAAATCCAATCAAAGCATATGATAATGATCTACTAATTAAACATAGCATGGAATCAAGTACATGATACACATATGGAAGCATAAATGAATAACACAAGTATATGGAAGAATATTTGAACACTTTATTAGTAAAAGGAAGGGTTACAACCTAATTTTCTTGATTCAATGTCACTCATCCAGTTCAATCCCATCGTCTCCTCATAACAATCAAGACATTTTGATCATTACAATAATTGGAATCAACTCAAGTCTCATAATAACAACATCTTCCTATAATTCATTAATTTCCAACCCCTGATCACTTAGATGAGTGGTCTTTTATAGGTGAGTGAAGGAAGTTATGCCAAAAATGGTGATAATGAATGCCCTCCCAAACTTAGAATTTAGTTACATGGAGGAAGGGATAAAGCAATTGATTTTCCTTAACTCCCTTCCTCATCCAAATACGAGCTCAAAGGAGTAGATAAACTTGGTAAACTTCTAGATGCATCCAATGGATAAGAATATTCCTAAAACCCAATATGATTTCGCTCAAATTCACCTAGCACAGGCCAAAGAGGACTCAATTGCACTGCATAACACCCTATCAATGTATGGTCTGCATTGCAGTGCACCCTAATGAAGGCCTGCCTGAGCTGATCTTCTTAGAGGCAATTTCTAGATGATTTCAGTCATGAAACTTCTTGGGAAGCTAGGCATTCTGATGGTTGACTTCTTTAGGGCATGTAACAACTAAAATAGGGTTTAATGGGCCCTAATAGTACTGATCTGTAGGTTGGGGTTGATGTGCCCAAATGGATCTGTCACAATTGGCCCCTAAAGCATGAAGTCGTAAATATGTATGTTGAGTGAAATGCTTTATCATGTGGAGAGGAGGTTTGGAAGTGAGGTGACTTGCATCAATTACAATACATATATCATGATAATTTGATTTTTCTCATGAAATTGCTGAGGGAAGGCATACCCATGCTCAACTTATAAACTTTCATTACATGTACAAATATAGTCGTCAATAGATATAGACCCATGAATGGATGACCGTGAATGTAAGGCCATTGTACATTTGATTTAGTACTCCTGAAAACATTGCTGCCTGGATGGATGAAACTAGATCCAGGGTCTTCAATCTCATTCAATCTTTTGCTCAAGTACAAATCTAACCATGTGAATAGATGATCTGAAGTCAAACATGGGAGGACATCATCTGATTACCAGCCAATGATGTAAGCTATTAATAGATGCGAGAGGAGTCACTGATAATGATAATGATCCTCAAGTTACTACAATACATTTCGCATGGTGTGAATAAATGATTTGATGTCGAACACCATACAAAGTCTTTTGGTCAAAGGCTAATGATGTCAACCTATTGCTAAAAGCGAGAAACTTGCCATTGCTGTATGCAAGCCTCAAGGTATCGAAGGGGTGTTTCTAAGTAAACTTCTTGGATAATGTGCTGATGTCGACAAGAAGTGACTCATCACAGGAGGGCCTTGATATATCCCACATCAACGACATGAAACGAGGTAAATGATTTTGGATATGAAAAATCAACTGACGACATAAAGTTCAGGAATGGCGGTCATGAAAATGAAGGTTTACGGTAGCAAATGATGAAGTTTGAACTGAATGACTTCTCTTGAACATGTCGACAACACTATGATGAATTGGTATCATTGACCCAAAGGAAAGTAATGGATGGTATGATAGACCAATGGTGTGATAACCATCAAGCTAAATAACCCAACCCACATAGTCATGGTGATGAGGTGAAAGTGTCATGTTCAAGAGCGACTTGCTACCATAAAGTGTTTTCCCCTTTTCCAATTTTCCCCAATCATTGTTGACCAATACCTCTTTATTTTCATCAAGCTTGAGGAGGATAACCTATGCTTGTTGTATAATTTCACCCTTCAGGTGAATCGATCGTTATTTGATGCTTTAACGAGTCTAGAGAAGGTGAAGCTCGGTCTTGTCTAGATGGACAAGTTTCTCACTATTTGATTTTTTTAACAAGTTTAACGACAAAGATAACTCGGTCCTTTTCATGTTTAGAGAGTTTGAAAAGGGACGAAAAGGAAACTCCACAAGTTCTTTTTCGTGAAATAATTTCTCAAGTCCGAAAAAGCGTAAAATAATACAAGAGAGATATCATTTCCAATCCTTTAACGAGCTAGAAAAGACAAGCACTCGGCAATATTTTCATGTTTAGAGACTCTGAAAAGAGCTTAAAGAGGACTCTAAGGGGGTCCTTTTTTAATTTTTAACAAAGCTCGAAAAAGAGATAAAAGTTTTCTTTGTGGTCAAAGATGTTCAATTTACATTTGAGCACATCAAATTTAGCATTTCAGTTGTTAAGCTGCTCAAAACACCATCAAAATATATTAAAAATACCTATTTCATGGATAAAATGAATAAAAACTTATGTTTACTCGATTAATGTGCAAGAAATAAACATAAAAACAAGTTTTACCATTCATTTTTACCATTTCACATTTACCCTTTGATTTTGGTACTTTGGAGCAGTTTTTACCTCGAAGTTCACCAGCTGATTGTAGAGGATTCAGTAAACCATTCCTCATGCTGTCTAGACCAGGTAGGAGCTATCTCTATTCTCTTTCATTTCATTCCATTCATTTTCAGTTTCAGGCAAAAATTTTGAGTTTTTGAGGCCCCTAGGTTTTCAATTTTGAACTTTGGAATCAGTGCACCCTTTCAACATCGAAAGGTGCACTACATTGCACACACCTAGAAGGTTGCATGCACTGCAGTGCCTATCTCTAAGGCAGGGGTGCAATGGGCACAAAACCCAAATTTACATAGCTAATTTCTCCCAAATTTTGCTATGTTTTTTGCAAGAAATGGATCCTAATTTATCTAATGGTTGTATTGCAGACATTCATCGGATCAAAATGGTGATTATATGGAGAGAACAAGAGCATGAAGAACAAGATATGATTGCCCTAAATAATCAGGGTACAGTTGAGGCCCTAAGGAATTGTGGGTTACTTAAGTATTTCCGACTATCTAGCATGCGGTAGCAGATTGAGATTTTACAATTCCTTGTTCGTTCATGGTATCCTATTGATCAGAACTTTCACATTAGGGAAAAATTTATCCCATTTACCATCTATGACATCTACCTTCTGACTGGACTGTCGAGGCGGGGTGCCCCCATCTCACTATCTGGATTTGCCAAAAGAGGTGAATCTGTGAGAGACTACATATGATAGTTCTGCTAGGCAAGTGCTCAACCTAGAAGAGACAAAAATATTAACATCAGGGATGTTAGTGATTTTCCATTGAGGTCGATCCTCTTTACCATTTCCGAATTGGCTGGTAATGTGACACTACACTTGGCAAACAAATCATACATGTAGTATGCTTTAGAGTGTTTAGAGCCAAAAGTGTTCAACTGGTGTGAGGCAGTACTTTCATCCACGAAATAAAAACTGATCAAGGTGAAAAGCAGAAAGACAAAGAACTTTGGCTATGGGTCGATCCTGATTTCTTTCACCTTGGAGAGAATTCCACTTATGCAGCCACAACTTGTTTCACTAGGTGTATCTGGACCTAGGGATCCACAGATGCAGAGATGGGTAGATCTTATGGCTAGGCATGCTGGTCAGTCATTGATCTCATTTACCCCTGCATTCTTTGAGTGGTTTGATCGACAGGATATGGCCATCACAGAATATCCATATTCAGGAATGGATTTCCGTGGTGATCCAGACTTGATGTTACCAGTTGGAGCACAGTGGGGTGCTATAGGTAAATTGTTTGACCAAAGTGTTTTTGATTTTAAAGTTTCTATGTTTTTTGTGTTTTTTTATTAACTCCAAGACTAAAAAAAATCATTTTTATGTATGCATATGTTGGACCTGTTCGACCTGTGGGGCACCAACGAGAGGCAGGTGGGCCAGCACAGAGACTTGTTGGGAGAGTAGTTCTTCGAGACTTAGATTTAGCCAAGACATTGGCTGAGCTACAAAACCACATAGAGGGTTTGACCCTAGGCATTCTGGATGTATGGATCGAGGAGTTGCCTCTGCGACTACAACGCCACACCATTGGTGTGCTGAGTCATTGGATGAGATTTTAACGCATGATAGCATAGGCTATGACCTGTTACCATGAGCACCACTAGTTTACTTAGATATTTTCTGCATACATTTTGAGTTTTTGGGTGAGATGACCAATTTCTGTCTTGGACACAAACTGTTTGTAAAAACTTTTAAAACAACTATCTATTTTAATTTCAGAGTTTATTATGGTTAAGTGATGCAATCATATTCAACTGATGATGTGAATTGAAAATATTTACTTTACATATGTCACAAATGTCTATTTAACACATAATTCACTAGAGAATTAGTTAATGTGTTTAGATTTATGGAAATATGCTATTATTGAATAAACTCAAAATACCATTCCAAAATACGAACTCTAAGGAACATACAATGAATTGCTAGGTTTCATACGGTATAAATGCTAGTAAGTTGTAGTACAATGAGTTGTGAGTCTAGCCTAATGATGATTTGGCATATGCCAAGTGAAATGGAATCATAGAGAAGTTCAATCAATGTGCTATACTCAGCGATGTTGTTTTTCGATCGACCAATACAAATCCCTCTAAAAATCACTAACTCACCGCTTGGTGCAAAAATGGCCCATGCTGCAGAGGATAGATTCTACGTACTACGATTAGCCCCATTGGAATAACCAACAAATGGTTCTGAAAATTTCAACATGTGCAACAAATGTAAAGTGGATTACTTAACCAAATAAGAACTCTAAAAGAAACACACGCACACATGCGATCAAAGCATATATATAGTGAGTTTTACTACACTTAACTAAGCATAGTAACATTTAAGGTACAACCCATTTCGAGGCTACAACAATTGAATCCCATCATAGTCCACTAATTCGTAGGCACCTTTCGTCAAAACACGCTTAACAATATAAGGGCCCATCAAAAGCGGTTCAAATTTTCATGTGCCAAGTTTATCAGACTCTTGATCGTAAAGCAAGACCAGGTCACCTTCTGAGAAGACATGAGGCTTGAAATTTTTATCATATTGTGCCTTAGTACGTTTCTTGTGTGCTTCGTTAGCCAATGCGGCATCATGATGGATTTAATCCAGATGGATTAACTCTAAGAAACACACTTCTTCTTTAGAAGTGTCGAGTAGCAGGTCAATCACGAGTTTGAGAGACAAGATTTGACATTGGGTTGGTAAGACTGCTTCCAAAGCATACACCAATTGGAAGGGTGTAAATCCAGTCTCATTTCTTGCCGAGGTTCGGTATGCCCATAGAGCCGAGTACAGGATTAAATGCCAATTTCTTTTATGAACTCCAATCATTCTTTGCAACATATGCTTAAAGACTTTGTTGATAGCCTCAACTTATCCATTAGCTTGCAGGTAGTATGGAGTAGAACTATCATGTGATAGTCCTAACTTGGCGGTCAACTCAACCATCATGTGATTGCAAAAATGTGATCCATGATTTGTAACGATGGCTTGTAGTACACCAAACCTAGAAACCACATGGTTGAAGAAAAATAAAGCAGTTGTTTTGCCATTGTTGTTCAATGTTGGCATCGCCTTGACCCATTTGGTAAAATAGTCAATGGTGACTATAATATACCCATGCCCCCCGACCGAGGTGGGGTTACATATCATAAAGTCAATACCCCATTTGGAGAATGGGCCAACAATAATGACTGGATGCAGTGGTGCATGTGGTAATCTGGTTTTTCGGTCAAATATCTGGCAAGAATGGCAACTTCTGATAAGAATAATGCAATCTCTGAATATGGTTGGCCAGAAATAACCAGCACAGAGAATTCTTTGCACGGTAGTGTAACCAAATAAATGTCCACCACAAGCACTTGAATGACATTCATTCAAAGCTTTTTCATCTTCCTCATGAGTAAGGCACCTACATAAAATTGTATTGACATCATGACAATAAAGTGTATCACCAATGATCAGATAATCTTTGGCTTGGTAACAAGTACTTTGCTTTTCAGAGTGAGAGGTATTAGGCTGAAAAGCTTGGGTTTGGAGACAGACCAATATATCTCCATGCCATGGATCACATGATGAGATAAGAAATAGAGACTCATCCAAGATTCATGCTTCTGATGTTAAATCATTGGAGGATGAGGGAAGATTTCAAAGTAACATGACGAAGACAAGAGGTTTCTTTGATTTAGATTTTATGAACTCCAAATCAAACTCTTGTAAAATAACTATCAATTTTGAATATTTGCCCCCCAGCAATTTACGTGACAAAATATATGTCATAGGGTTGAAATTCGATATAATGGTAGTTTTATGGAGGAGGATGTAATGACGAAATCTTTGTACAGCTTAAACGACTGCCAAAGCTAAATTTTCGACGTAGGAATACTTACTTTCATTATCGTTGAGATTATGACTCCAATAATAAATAGGATGTTAAACTCCACTTTCTTCTTGGACTAAAACCATACCAATGGTTGTATTTGTAGCGGCGAGATACAAGTAATAGTCTTTTTGATAGTTTGGGGCATACATTATTGATGCTCTAATCAAGGAATCTTTAAGAGCATCAAAGGAAGCTTGTGCAACCTGATCCCAATGGAAGGGTACCTCTTTATTCAATAGACACGTAAAACCTTTAGCCAACTCAGCATAGTTTGGAATGAACCTCCTCAAAAAGTTTGCCTTTCCTTGAAGTCTTTGTAACTGTAACAAGTTTGAAGGTGGAGGCAAGTCAAGGATTGCCTGAACCTTAATTGGATTGAGTCAAATTACATATTTTGAGACTACAAATCCAAGCAATCGACTAGAGCCAACAAAAAACACACACTTGTGTGGATTGAGTCTTATCTTGTAGTGTCGACCGTAAAAATATTTCTCTTAAATGTTGCAAGTGATCAGCCCGCTTTCGTGAATGAGCAGGTAAATCATCAAGATAAGATTGAACAATGTGCTTGATGTCATGGAAGGCATAATTCCTTGTCCTCTAAAATGTATCCCATGCATTCTTCAAACCAAAAGGTAACTTTCAATAGGCGAATGTGCCCCACAGACAAATAAAAGTTGTTTTAGATTGGTCCTGTGGGCAGACATTGATTTGATTGTAGCCAGAAAATCCATCCATGAAAGAAAATATTTCACATCTGTAACATTCGTCAATAATATGGTTGATAAAGAGTGTAGGATAATTTTCTTTTGGACATGCTTGATTTACATCCCTATAATCGACACACACTCGGATTCTCCCTTGTTTTTCATAACTGGAACAATGTTAGATACCTAGTCAGTAAGAGGTACAGGGAAAATGAAGCCATCACGCAAAAGTTTTTCAACCTCTGCTTTAATGGCAATGATTTTCTTAGGATGAATAGGTCGAAGCTGCTATCGTACTGGTTTGACATCAGGGTACATTTTAATTTCATGTTCAACAATGCTTGAGTCAATTCCTGGCATCTCCTCGTAAGACCATGCAAAAATATCTCTAAATTCATGAAACAGAGCATGGTAATTATCAAGTTCTAATGGAGAACAAGATTTGCTGACATGAATGTTCTCTACAATGTTAGGCTTGGTTGAAATGTTTATAGAAATTGTTTCTTCTATGTTTGACAAATTACGCTCAGAATATAAAATATCTACTCCAACGAAATTCGACAAGAAATCAATGATTGATGGGTCATTTAGTTCATTTGAATAATCTTCGATGTCATCTAGAAGGTGGGAATGATGATGATAATCTCCCCACGGTTCCTCTCCTATCATCATTGATTGGATGATTCCTTCATCCGTAGAATGTATACATGAAAAAGGATCCAAAGAGGTACCATATTCTAATGATCTATCTACCCATACAAAAGCTGAGTGCGGATTTGGGTTTGCCGCAAAAGCTTGAAAGATTGATTGCTATGATAATTCAATGGGGCTTAATGGCAACACCTCAAGATTACTATCAACTTCAACTTGGTTGGAAATCCTCCTTAAACCAGATGAGGTGGAGGAAATCATGTTTCAAGTCTCTACTCTTGCCACTTCCACCAAATCAGATGGTGACAGGAGGGTAAACATGCCCATTAGGGAAGGATCTTTAAAGAGACCTACTCCAGCACTTTGAAGTGACAGTGAGGGTCCATGTACCAATGGAATGCTTCTCATAGCTTGTGAACTATTGGCAAAGAAGGCTAGCTAATCAATGGATTTGATTCCACCCTTAAAAGGGAATTCAATAGTATGAAAATACGTGGAAACCACAACAGCCATAGCATATACCCAAGGCCTTCCTAGTAGAATGTTGTAATCGAGGGGTTCGTCAACTACCTAAACTTCAACAGTAAATGGTTTTCCCCTAGTTTGATTTGTATGTTACTCAAAATCCCACATGGAGTATATGTTCTTCCATCTAAAACTTTCAACGTGGTTGGTGATCGTGACAACGGCGGTGAACCACGTGTTTTCTAGTAGCTCATGGGCATAATGCAAGTAGATGTTCCCTTGTCGATAGTAGTTCAGTGAACATTTTTATTGAGAGATTTTAGTTGGATTAGGAAAGCTAATTGCACCGGTAACTGTGGTGAATATCCCGCATGGTTAAAAACCACAAGATTTGAATCCGTAGGATGTATTCTGCCTATTGCTGAAAGTAAAGCCTATTTCTGGGAGGGACAATTTTGCAACACCTCGAGTGTTGACATAGTGGAAGGTGATTGAGAAAGATCTTCTACTACATTATAATTTTGAGCTGCTCGAGCCTGAGGGTTGAATGTCAATTTGTGAAAAACTCCCTTTGATGGTTTTATTGTCAATTCAGGTACAATAGGTGGAACAACTTCAGATGAAGTCGAGGTCGAAGGATTAGGTTGATCAGTGGCTTGATTATTTGATGACAATGGATTTCCATCATCTTTGTTTCTTGTTGACACCAAAACTTTAGTTTTTGGCTTTGTGAGGGATAACATGAGTCCTCAGGATGTGGAAGCATGATCTGTTGCAACCAAATGTGACTCTGGGGTTGGAAATAGATCTGTCAACACTACCAATGTGTTTGAAGTCTTTAAAACTTTAGAGACCTCGGAGAAATTTGGACAATCTCTTGTATAATTCTCATAATTACATATCAGACATGGATAACGAGGTTTCCTTGCCAAAGCAGAGGAATCAGATGATTTCTCTGGAGGGGAATTTTCTTGTTTCTTTTGGTTCTTCCCCTTTTTCGTTCCTGCTGGTTGCTTTGGATTTTTGCCTTTGTTAGATGACACGACATTAATATCAGAGGCAAGAGTATTTTCTGATGCATTGGTAGTTTTATTGGAAACAACAAGAGTTTGACGAGATGGTCTTCCTGCTGACTATGTGCTTGAAAAATCGATCACTCCGTCACCAGCATGAGAGTCCTTACTCGATTGCAGAGGAGGTGGAATAGTGAAAGCTAGTCAAGGTGCATTGGGAATTTTATCATAAAGCATGCCGGATTGTGTGTAAATCAAATCCAAGTTTTGGGTAGGAGCAATGAATTTCTCTTCTGTGACGACTCCACCTGTTAGTGTCGGTATCTTCATCCCTCCATCAGTGATCAAATTCTCTTGTTGCATTGCATGTTAGGTGTCTCACCCAATTAGCTACATTCCATTAGGGTCATGTATCATCTGACAGTAGTGGCTTATTATACATTTTCCCTAATATGTTGGCCCATTTTCATTCATCTAGATCATCTGCAATCAATTTTTGTTTTTAAATCTGTAAAAGTCATTTTTGGGGTTTTAGGTCCCATTAGGTCTAGGGTTTCGTCAATAAGGTCTTCAAAATGCTCAATAATGGTCAGCAGGCACATGAGGAGGTCAAAACAACAATAATTTCCATAATCACTCACTCAGTGATTGATTTTTCCTCAAAACCCTATTTTGAGGAAAAACAGAGTATTTTATGTTTTTATGTATAAATTTGGTGTAATTTCAGTTTTTTCATCTGTAATAACTTTAGTGGCAACCTTGGTCACCTTTCCAAGCTTCAGCAACTCCATCCCCTACAACGCAAACAAAAAATCAAAGCATTCAATTCATCAAAGGCAAAAATAAAGCAAACTGCCCAAAAACAGAGTTTAAAAGAAAGTCAAATGCAAACATTACAAAGTCGGTTTTTGATAAGTGAAAAATTAAAATATTTTGTATATAAACCATTTGTCATGTTCAAAAGGCTCATTTGCATCCAAAAGAGAAGGAGTGAGCAAGAGAAAGGTCAAAAATCGCAAAGGAGGCAAAAAATCGCAGCAAGTTTGAAGTTTCAGGGGCGCGGCGCATTGGGTTTGTGGTGTGGCACATCCATCTAGCGTGGTGCATTGGGCTACCCTCTGCTGTGTAAAATTAACACAGACATGACTCATTGAGTGGGCACAGCGCACTGGGTTTGTGGCACAACACACAGGGTTTCAAGCCCGATTTCACCCACAAACTCCTCCAAATTGAAAAATTTGCTCAATCTCCTTGTGTTCAAGTAAGTTAACATTTCTCCCATGACCAATGAATGAGTTACCTTGGTGTTTATTGTGATTTAATGAGAAAAAATAAAAACCCTACCTCTTTGCAATTTCTTGCCAAAAATAGTTGCATAGGGTTTGCAAATTATATGTTTTGCTGCCAATTTTACTCCTAGCCATTTCACTCCCTCACTCTTATGAATTAAACCAGAGAATCTGCTACGTGGTAAACTTGATCCGCATCTATATATGATGCTGGTGGTTCGGAATTTAGAACCGTGCGAAGCGAACCTGGGACTGTAACTGGCGATTCGTGCTGCTACCTATGGCCTATGCCTATGTGTGCTTTGGTTCTTATGGCTCTCGAACTGCGACTGACACATTCACTGGTATTAAGTCTAATTGGTCCAATTCAAGCTTTCATTCCCTTTCCGCCCGGGTTCGAGGGGAGAATCAAATGAAAAGAGGGGTAAACGCAAAAACTATATAATGAATTCATTGGTTAGCCGGTTTCATTCCTTCCTTATTCCCCCTGCCCATTGGTGGTGGTTGGTCTCCTTCCTTTCCTCTCCTCCCGGGCAAGTAGAGCTATGTATCTGGAGCGGGCTGAAGGGAATATCCTACCGAAGAGCATATATCCCTTGTTTTAACGTATGATACTTGCATATCTAATTTTGTTTCGACATATGATGA
This sequence comes from Pinus tabuliformis, assembly GCA_031772625.1. Lineage (NCBI taxonomy): Eukaryota > Viridiplantae > Streptophyta > Pinopsida > Pinales > Pinaceae > Pinus > Pinus tabuliformis. The sequence goes on along the minus strand of CM062820.1, from coordinate 982,938,644 downwards.
TACTGGCATATATTTCTTTCCACCGATAGTAAGTAAGTGCGGAGGTCTTTGCTAGCTGGTAAGCCACCAATAAGTCTCCTCCATTGGAGCTATATGTTCTCACAGGAGGTGGTTGTTACTGCTTTTCTTTCCACCCTTCCCAAGAGGGAAAATGTTGTTATTGAGAACAGGTAACACACTTAGAATCAAAACCACTTGCTTTCTGGGCATGGTGGATCAAGAACAGGTAACACACTTAGAATCACCTGCTTCCTGGGCGTGGTTAATTAAGAACAACACGTAGAAAAAATCCTCCTATCCTGGTCACGTACTGCAACTAGTAAAGCAGGGGCTCGACCGTTAGCCCCCCCCACCCAATAAGTAAATTGAAACTTTAGTTGCTCGACCTTAAGGACCTTTAGGGTGCGTAAGCATGCTCGACTAATAAGGATGCGTAAGCAGGCTCGACTGTTAAGGAGAGGACCTTTAGGGTGCGTAGCACGCTCGACTAATAAGTCCACCATCGGCTCGACTGTTAAGGAGGGGGCCGCCATCGAGAAGGAGAGGAGAGAAAGATGTGAAAACCTCCGCCAAAGCATATATTCTCTATGTTGCGGTAGTTTTCCAGATGGCGGTCCAACCAAAAGCTCTCTCTATTGGAAGCTGGGCAAGGTTGTATGGGGCATAGGTGAGGTAAGTCATGAGGTTAAGCAGGTGGGTAGTTGGTAAGAGTCAAGGTAAAGGGAGGCAGCTGAAAAAAGGTTCATAGTCAAGGTTCTAAGTGTTGAGCCCCGCCCGCTCTACGATTGCTGTATGGAGCCTCATTATGACTTATGCTTCTGTTTTCGCCAATTTACTAGACAAGGAGTATTCTTGTTGTAGACACTTTAGATCATATCCGGAGATGGGGCCCAAGTGAATTCATTCCGATATCTATCGAGTAGTAGGGGGCGAGATTGAAAGGTATGTCCGATCTGTGCTCTGCGGGAATATCTCGAAGCGTACTTCCTACCGACCCACCTGAGCGTTCAGATCCTGATTCAATGAAACTAAGTCAAGGGTTGAATGCAATGCACATCTTTATATGTGCACATCTGAGAATGGACGCGGACACGGGCGGGAAAGCCTATATATATATGTATATATATGTGCTAGCCTCATCTCTTGGCATAAGACTCCCGGCATAAGACATGCATCCAGCTCTTCTTCAAAATCAATTGTGCTTTCCAAATTTTCATAACCTTAAGTATATTGTGCGTCTTATTGTGGTAGGCTAGGTTAAGCTTCTATGGGGCTCGTGGAAATCCCCGTCCCTGCTGTGTTAGGTGAGGCTTGGTGAGGAGGAGGCTCTGATGGCTCCTTTATTAAGGAAGATATTTGATCAGACGATAATAGTGAATTAGAATGTTTTATTGAACCGGGAGCCAAGCCCCAAGTAACCAAGCCAAGCCGAGTATCCAAATAGATTGGTAGAGAGCTATAGGTATAGAGTAGAGATCGGTTATAGTTCCTAAAATGCCATTTTTCCATTTGAGAGAGAGATAGGAGGAGTTTATGCTAACAGGAGCTTAGAAATAACGAGGGAAGCAAGGATCCCTCCTAATTCTCGCTGAGAGATTCTCTGAAAGCGTGTGTAGAGAGAGGGAGGGAAAGGCTGACGATTCTCCGATCCATTTTGTTGCTGGTGCTCCCTCCCAATAAAGTAGTCTACTTGCACCGGAGACCAACTCGCCGCTTACGGAGTGATTTGGGCGGCGCGTTTGAACTAAACAAGACACGTAATTATGCTTCCTATATGAGGGAGCTCAAGCACCTTCTTAGCGGGATCTTCCGGTCATGAATTATATACGTAATATAATGAGATTTGGTTTTCGTTTCAGGTTGAAAGCATAGCAAGTGATCCCCACCTCCCACCTATCCCACACATTCGTAAGAGGTTGTCACTGCGAAGCTATAGTCAAGGTGCACGGGGTCTTACCATCACTTTTGGTGGGAGCGACTAGCCAGGTGGAGACTAGAAAGAGGTCCTCATATTTACAGTCAACCTATCATGAGGAGATATCACAGGCATACAATGAGGAGCGATGACTCGCCTCATATTGAGCAGTATCCTCCTGAGGAAATTACTTAGCGAGGTGCTTACCCAGCTTCACGGGTGAAACAACTGCAGCTACCTTAGGTGCTAGATAAGCCTTTGCCTTTGTTTACTCTGCTATAGCTGCCCTTTCTTCTCGAATGGGAAGCGTGTACATTGATCTACGTACGATCTGGTTTGTTTCCCTCTTGACTGTAGATCTTAGCACCCAAATTCTGTCTGTACGATTGATTAAGCCTGTACTCGGAGTTTCCTTGGGGTTGGTCAAGCTTTGGGCCACCCTAGCCTAGTGAGTGCTCTACCTCGGGCCATATTATATGCATGCTCTACTGAAATAGATTTCACGGAAAACCAGCTATATTCGATCTTGGTTGGCCTTTCACCCCTAGCCACAAGTCATCCCCGTATTTTTCCACATACGTGGGTTCAGTCCTCCAAGGCCTGTTGGAGCTCTCTTCAACCTACTCATGGCTAGAGCAATAAATAGCGATGGAAATAGTGTTGGCAAGGGCAGATATACACATGAAGCTTCCTGTTTACCTGCCCATCTCGTTCTATCCGACTACCCAAGTACAACATGCCATACACATTTCCTCTTGCCCCTTTCTGTCAGCCCAAAACAGACCACACTGGTACGGGGGGCCCCGATGCTAAACATTATCTCAGTAGCTTAGAGCTTGGTTACACAAATGATGTTATTCGATGAGGGATGATGATTGCTACCATGAATAGCTCCTTATCAATTCTTTGTGAGGGGCGGGCGGTTCGGGATATAGGGACTACGAGGAACAACATACAATTCTGATAATAGTAAGGGCGTGCAAATCTTTCTGTCTCATCGGGATGCATTATATATATATAATAATGAGCACCAGCTACATTCACATTATCAGGGGTGGCCTGTACTAACTAGTATTTTTCTAGTCTTAATTTCTTATTGGCCTGGATGGTTGGTGTCCCTCTCATTACATTTTCATCTACACACTCCCTAAACCCCATATCCCTAAAATCACTAATCCTAAATCCCTAGTCCTACTATACCAAACCCTAATTATTGTCCCAAAAGTCTAAATACTATTCCCTAAACCTTCCTATTCCCCAAAAACTTGACATCAATATTCCCAAAACCCCTCATACACATTTCATTCACAGTCCCTCATACATTCTCATCTTTGATAGAAAAAAGCCTAAAGACACTATAAATATCTTCATACTCATCAAGAAAACTCAAACATTAGCAAACATGGAGTCTGATCCTTCCTATGACCGAGATGAGGAAACACTCAGTGATTCTCCTAGAGAAATGCATGCACCAAGGAGACATCACAAGGGGGGTAAACATATACGAGAGGAGCCTACTTCACTTGCTGAGCTGTAGGCCTGTTCGCTTGCTGTCACATGCTTTCAACACCGATCATGTTATCAGTTTTGTGAGATGGTAGAGAGAGTCCAGTACCATCATGAGTTGGCCAGATTGTTTGTGCTCCATCTACATAATGGCCAAGTCACTATAGTAGGTGTGACATTCACCTTGACCGCCGAGTCTATTTCTCAAGCAACTAGCATTCCAAATGTTGGTGAGCAATGGAATAAAAGGAAGTAAATTGATAGAGAGCATTATGAGCCTTACATCAAGGCTAGTTATTAGAGGCATCTCAGCAGAGTTTTTCCCTTCAGATATCTAAAGGACACATATGCTCCCTTGATGAAACTTATAATTAAGTATTTCAGCTGTGAGGGTCGGTTTTCTCACCTATATGCCTATCACATCAGATTGTTGATGCACTTCACTAGGGTGAGAATGATGAATCTCCCCTATTTTATTTGCCAAAACATTGAGAAGATGACCACCTTAGTGCATAGAAAGCCTCCTCAGCAGCAGTTAAACAATATATATCATTTTGCACTAATCAAGATTGTGGTCATGCATTAGCTTGGTTTACAGAACATCTCATGGGAGGATTTCATCTCACATGAGGTCTTCACAGGTCCTCAAGTACCCCCAGCAGTTTTTCATGAGACAGGAGGACCTTCACATCAGCAGGAGATTCATGAGACACAAACCACTAGTGTGCCAGTGTTTGTCACTTATCAAAAGGGCACTAGAAGGTTGTTTGCAGTGGAAAAATGAGTATTATCTCCACCCGGGGTGGAAGGGGTCTTGTTTCCTCCATTAGCAGAGCAGGTATAGGACAAGGGCAAGCAACCATTACATGATGAGGGGCCTTCAGGAGGGCAGGAGACAAATTTTATTCTTATTCAGGATGATGACACCGATTTGGGCTCACAAAGCTCAAAGCTTAGAGAGATCATTCAGGAGCAACAAGATGACATTCAACATTTGTCTCTCAACCTAGAAAGAGCCAAGTGGATAATCAAATATCTGGAGCAAAGAAACAAATAGCTAGAGGATCAACAAACCATAATGGAGCTACGAAACATACGAGAAAACCGGCAAGCTGCCAAAAGGAGGAAAGTCAAGCTCACAACACTTGAACAAGAAATCAATGCTGATCGTGAATCTTGGTTGGAGAGGGAAAATATCCACTTGGAAAAGATGCTAGAGAAGGCCAACCGAGAGAAAAATATGTTGAGGCACATGGCCCATCATTACTTGGCAAGAAACAAAGTGTGCAAGGCAAGAATCAGAAACTTGAAGGCCAAGTTGAAGAAGGCATCAAGGAGGCGAAAAGAGCAAGATAGACTTCAGATCTTGGCTGAGGCTTCCTTGGCCCAACACAGCTCTTGATGAAGGACACTCAGCCCAAATTTCAAGAAATTTGGGACACTTTTTGCAATTTTGGAATTTTTGCCTTAAAAAATAGGTTTTTCTGCCCGATGCGCCGCGCCACCTGGCGCGCGCTTTTGATGGGGGCCTCCTTTTGATGAAAACTCAGAATTTTTGGATTTTTCATGGAAAAATGTGCATGTTCAGAAGTGGCCAAGAAATTTTGATAGGTTTTGAGCTTCCAAAAAGGTCAAAACACCTCAAAAATGACCTTTCTGCCCCTTTTTGGACACACAGGAAACAGTGTTGGGAGAACTTAGGTTTGGAGGGGAAAATGGAGGCCAAATTCAAAAGTTCCACTTGTGATGGAAAGCAGACATGTAGACCTTTCCAAAAATACAACTTAGAGAAAATTTGGACACTGGTAAGGCCTCAAAAATCAGCTGCAAAAAGGCACTATGCATAGGGAAATCAACACGGCGCATTGGAGGAATTTTGCTCATTTTTGGCCAAAAACTATGTTTTTCACCTAGTTTCTTCACAGTTTGACTTTTTTCCTTCTAAATTTCAAACTCATGATGTGATTTAATGTGAAATGATGGATTTTTATGTAATTATGTTAAATTTTCACTCATAGAGGTGGATATCCATCAAAAGGTAGTTTGCAACTGAAAGAATCAATTTCCTAGTTTTTAGCGCCAAGCTATTCCACTGCCTACTTTTTAGTTCTCAGTTTAGATTTTGTTGGAAAAACACCTAATATTATGAGCTCAACCCCTAGAGGCTAGGATGAGTTTTTGGTTGCCTATATCTTGTAATTTTTTGGTCATTAGCATGGTTTGACTTTTGGGAAAGCTTGGAGCTTCATTGTATATTCATTTCAGCAGTTTGGCTAAGGAATAGACCAGGGTTTGCAGCACTTTATGGGATTCATGTGGCATCTTGCTTTGGTAATTTGTTTTATTCAGTAATTGTAATTTTACATGTGTTTTATGTATGCCATTATCTCTCTTTGTTTCATCCTAGCTAAGTCAAACAAGGATAAAGGTAGAATACATTGAAAGTGCAGTGCTCTACCTAGGGTTTGTTTAGTTATCTATGTTTTCAGCTGTTTGAAAAGGATCCCTGAGTTTTTCATGTCCTTTTCGACTCCTCACCTATCAAAATCTCTCCATATCACTCAATTTGAAGTACCAAATCACTTGCCTACCTTGCCCCATAGAGATCTCTGCAAAATTGAGCATCATTCCCCAGACCCAAATCTGCCTTTCACATTTGAGCCAAAAAAAAATCATCAAATTCAATCAAACACCTCTGTACACATACCTAGCCTAAAATCAATCAATACATCAGTCATCTCAAGCTTCATAGGCCATTTTTTCTGAGATTGACAAGGAGAAAGCCCTCTCCCGACCTAGTAGGGCTAGCTACCAGGTTAAGCATGGTTTGATGTTACCCTAGATCCTACCTTTCTCAGCCTGAGGTATATTTAGTCCCTAACACCACCTTTTGCTACATCCTCGGTGATTGATGGCAACAAGGATTTTATGAACCACTCAACTAAAAGCTGATCGGGAACACATGTCTTAACCATTCAACGACAACGCCGCCACTCATGAATGGGATCTGATATATGGGTAGCAGTAGTCTGTTTAAAGTTGGTTAGAGTTCTGTTCTAGTCTCGTATCTGATAGGTAACTGGAAGTGGGTAAAAAAAGTAGTGGCTAAAGTGGTGAAGTTATCGAAAGAAGCTCCTGGCAATTCGATGTACCATTTAGCAACTGGACCAGTAAGTGTTCTTTGGAAAAGATGAAGTTTGACTAAATCATCATTTAAGGAGTTAGATGAACACCACAAATGAAAGGTCATAACATGATTGATGGGTGTTCTCCAGGATTTCCGTTAAAATTTGGAATGTCAGATGGTAACTTATGTGGAATTACCAGCCACCAAGGTGAATATAATATTGGATCATTAGTGAGCTGATTTTAATCTGGTAATTCTAAAGTTGCTACAAAGGGAAAATGTCGATTCAATTTAGGTTGAGCATAAGCAGGATATGATGGAATTTCTTGAGCAATAGGTCTTTGCATACCGACATAGGGCATATGAATTTGGTAACCTTGGTATTGTTGTTGAATAAAACCAGTATAAGGTGGTTGTTGATAACCAGGTTGACCTGCAAAACCTTGTTAACCAGGACCTTGGTAAGCTTGAGATTGACCAAAACTAGGTTGAGCTTGTGAAACAAGTCCAAATTGGGGTTGAAACTGCTAGAATTGGGGTTGTTGAAATTGAGGCTGCCACAGTTGTTGAATCAATTGTTGTTGTTGTTGTTGGTACAACTGTTGTGTATTCAACGGTTGTTACTGTCCAGCAATGAAAGGTTGGCTAGGTTGTGAATAAACTATACCAGTGTAAGCCTGGGTCAGTCCAAATAAGGGTACACTAACTTGAGGTTGTTGCTAAACTCCATAAACAAGTGGTTGTTGTATAAGAACTTGAGGGATTTGAACTTCTTGACTTGAAACTTGTGATTGCAAGGTAGAAGGATCAGTTCGAACAAGTTTAGATACAATAGTTTTAACTTGTGACTGTGGTACAGTAGTAACAACAGGTGTAGTAGGAATAGCTGACACAGTTTTCATTGGTTGTGTTGGATACACAAGCCTTGGTTGAATTGGCATTGTTGGTTGCCATTAACAAACTCTAATTCTAGGTTGACCTAAATAGTGTGAGATATTACCATATGGTAGTCCCTCGGAATAAGGAGGATACGGTGAATAATCATATTGCTCTCCATATGGTGGCAATCCAGTATTTAATGGATACATAGGTCTTTGTTGATTAGATTTCCCAGCTTGATACTAATATGCAGGATCAAACTATTGAGTTTCCATTAGAGAAAAACCAGGTAAAATTTCGGTTGAGGACATGGGTGATGACCATGGTGTAGAAGCAACCCTTGAGTGGGTTCTAGACAATGATTGGTAACCAATCGGGATGGACGATTCACCATACAGGTGTGACTCAAGTGTGATAGAAAACATCGAAGAGGTTACAACAGAAGATTCTGCTGCAACTGCATCAAATGATACTATCTGGGATGTTAACAGTTGTTCAACCATATTTAACTGACCCAAAAGTTGTCCTAATATTCGACGAGTACTTGAAAAGAAGCAAGATCAATGAAGCAAAGAAATAAGGAGTATTAGGGTAAATATAAAGCCCAGTTCCAAAGTGAAATGGGGTTCCAGGTGTGGAATATTCTTCCAATTCCTCCTCTATGGAAATCAAACCTGGTGGAATAACTTCACCATTAGGTTTATAAGAGATTTCTGGTGTTGGTGAAGTTGAAGTTTTAAAGTTACTAATATCCAAGGGGTAACCAGTTGATCGTTTTCCGGTAAAGTAACAACTTCTGAATGTTCAAATTCGAAGTATAGATGTTTGGGTAAATGAACAACAATTTCAATAAGAGGTTCCTGAACAACTTCAAGTTCAGATATAACTTCTTGTTTGAATTGGGATCAATTCTAGATTAACTTCTGGTTGAACTAATTCAAGTTTGGAAGTAATTTCTTGTTGAGCAATTTCAAGTTAAGGATCAACTTGTGGTTGAACAACTTCAATCACTGTTTCACTAGGATCCGTGCTAATGTCCTCAAGTAATTGTGAAACTTCTTCTTCAAGAACGGATGTACCAGAAATGGTTGGAGTAACTGGAGTCTCTGTACTTACCAAAACAGATGATTCAGGTAACTCATATGAAGAACTAGGAGTTCTTGATATACTAGACTCAGTTAAGCGAGACTGCTTTTCCCTAATTGGTGTCGCTTCAGGAGGCAAAGGTGGTTTGCTTGCTATTCTCCACGAACGACGGGGTATGGGTTGATGTTCCTCCATGATTGCTGATTAATTTTATTATCAAAAAAAAAATAAACAAAAAGGGGTATACTAGGCAAAAGGTTTACCAAGAAACTATGAACTGTGGAATACCTCCTGGTGAACCAAGAAGTATGAGCAAGCAATATCCCCGAACGTGGTGTTCGGTGTATCACAATTTACAAGGTGGCTGACTCGGTTACTTAAGGATGGATAGAAACCTAGAGTTGTCCTCCCATATATACCCAAAGGTTTGTGGAGGCCCAGTCTGTATAAGCGTTGTCTAATGCAAAACTGCACAGTGAGAGAATTCCCATATACTTTACGTACTGTAACACCACCCTGTATACCCGAAGGTACGCGGACGAGCTACGATATACTCACATACGTGGAATGAGGTATCACACTCACGATGTATCGTAGAAAAGTTAGCGACAACTACTTTTTTTTACGATGCGAAAACACGTCTCTAGCCTAAAACCACTAAATGTTTGCGTTAATGACAATTCTCCATTAGGTAAATTGATGTTTATTTTAAGTTGATCTTGCTTAGGAATTTTCCTTTCAAGTGCACCACGTGATGTATTCTGAAATTCCTAGGAATGCAACTATCATGATAAGAATTCTTTCCATTCAATTTAACGATGAAAATCCTAGCTACTTACGGATAGAGCAATCAAACTTCTTTTGATCAAATAGAAAAGAGCACAATCTAAATGCAAATTCCCTACGCCATTCCTATCAGCACACACAAGCTTTTTCATTTCAACATGCATGTATTTATTTTCGATTTACCTTAGTGTGAATGAACAAAAAAGGAAAACTAATGCACAATAGATCAATAAACTCTTTTCATAAAAATGATGATTTTGCAACAATTTCTTTTCAAGTAAAGGAAGACTTTACGACACTTTTGTTTTCAAAGAAATGAGGAATTATGACACTTTCAACGAAAAGACGAATCATATGCATACATCAACCAATCGATCTTTCATGAATGAAGATTTGATGAATATTCAATTTTCAAAGGAAAAGATGATTTTACGACACTTTCTTTCACTAAAGATTAATCAATCAAAAAACTAACTTTCGACTATAGAATGAAGCTGAAAAAGTAAATACATAAGAAACATTTATCAATCCTAGTCTAAGTAGGGCCAGGTAAGGAGATGAAACACTATTTTCGGAGACAAGACATCATTGACATTCAGCAAATCATTCAAACAGGAGAAAATTGGCTCAAAACTTCAGCTCCTAGATGGGAAACTGACCCTCAAGGGATCAATGTAGGTAGCAATAAGAGATAGTGTGTTGAAGCACACTGGATCTATGTAGTAAGTGCATTGCAATGCACTATGTCTTTCATTGGGATACGCTAGTGATAGTAAGCAATTTTGAAGGCAATTTGGCACAATTTTGGCTCAATTTTCAATGAAAGAAGAGTGAAATTTAATCAACGACCACAAGCACATTATGTAGAAATTTCTTAAGAGGCTGATAAGCTACTAAGATGGATGATCACTCCCCAGTATGGCTGCCAATTTTTTTTGGGAATTTTTAGTGTTTACGAATAAATGCTTAAACCCGTAGACTAGTAGCTAAGTCCAGAACAATAGTGCAAAGCATTCTCTACTTTTTCTATGATCAACAAATTAAATAAGAGGTAAAGAAACCTACCTATAGCTTTCGATTATTCCTTATCTCCCTTTAACAACGTTGTCACTCCTATCCATACTTAATCCGCTTGAAGAGTACCTGCACACAGACAGAAGACAAAAACTGATCAAAGCATATGATAATGATCTATTGATTAAACATAGCATGGAATGAAGTACATGATACAGATATGGAAGCATAAATGAGTAACACAAGCATATGGAAAAAGCTTTGAACACTTTATTAGTAAAAGGAAGAGTTACAACCCAATTTGCTTGATTCAGTGTCACTCCTCTAGTTCAATCCCATCCTCTCCTCATAACAAGCAAGACATTTTGACATCAATACAATAATTGGAATCAACTCAAGTCTCATAATAACAACATCCCCCTATATCAATAATTTCTAGCCCCTGATCACTTAGAGGAGTGGTCTTTTTATAGGTGAGTGAAGGAAGTTATGCCATAAATGGTGATAATGAATGCCCTTCCAAACTTAGAATTTAGTTCCATGGAGGAAGGGATAAAGGGATTGATGTTCCTTAACTCCCTTCCTCATCCAAATACGAGCTCAAATTCACCCAACATAGGCCAAAGAGGACTCAAGTGCACTGCCTAGCACCCTATCAGTGTTTGGTTTGCATTGCAGTGCACCCTAATGAAGGCCTGCTTGCGTTGATCTTCTTAGAGGAAGTTTCTGGATGATTTCAGTCATGAAACTTCTTGGGAAGCTAGGCATTCTAATGGTTGACTTCTTTAGGGCATGTAACAACTGAATTAGGGTTTGATGGGCCCTAATAGTACTAATATGTAGGCTGGGGTTGATGTGCCCAAATGGATCTATAACAGGAAGGGCATTACAAAAGGGACTGTAAATCTAAAGCTCCTGACAAAGGAAAGGGATATGATGATGATCCTTCTACAGAGGAAAAAACCACCTCAGATGAAGGTGGGGGTGTGTACTTGGCTTCTGCAAGTACACATGTAGATCATGAGGTGTGGTTGATTGACTCAAGTGCATCCTTTCACTTCACTCCCCATAGAGAGTGGTTATGCGAGTATGAGAAATACGATGGTGGTGATTTCTTCTTAGGGGATGATAGGAAGGCTAGAATAGTTGGTTACGGAAAAGTAAAGTTGAACTTGCAAGGTGGAAGGGTTAGAACACATCTGGGTGCTATACATATTCCTGCATTGGCCAGAAATCTGATTTCTGTAAGCAAGATGGATGATGCAGGTGTAAAAATAGTGTTTGAGAAGGATATCTGCAAGATGGTTTGGGGAGCATTGGTATTGATGAGGGGAGTTCGCATTGGAACTGTGTACACGCTGTAAGGTAGCACTGTTGTTGATGGGTGCAATAGTTCTATGGTTCCTGAAAGTGGAGCAGAAAATCTAGTGGTCTCTAAAGAGAAGACCATGCTGTGGCATCAAAGGCTTGGACATATTAGAGAGAAGGGCCTTTGAATACTTCATCGTAAAGGTATGGTAGAAGGTATGAGTAATAGCTCTCTGGATTTTGATTTCTGTGAAAATTGTATATATGGGAAGCAGAATTGGGTGAGTTTCCCCTCTGGCGGTAAGAGGGCGAAACATATATTAGAACTTGTGCACAGTGATGTGTTTAGACCTGTGAAGGTTCCATCGTTGGGTAAGTCTGTGTACTATGTATCATTTATAGATTACTTCTCAAGGAATATGTGGATATATTTCCTAAAGAAGAAATCTAAAGTCTTTGATAGGTTTAAAGAATTTAAGGCTCTGGTGGAAAACCAGACAAAGAATAAGATAAAGGTGTTGAGGATAGATAACAATGGAGAGTTTTGCAGTAAGGAATTTGAAGAATTCTATAAGAAGTGTGGTATAGCATGACAGAATACTACTCCATATACACCTAAGAAAAATGGAGTTGCAGAAAGAATGAACAAGAAATTGATGGAAAGAGCAAGAAGCATGCTCAGCGGTGCCGGGTTAGGACAGGAATTCTGGGTAGAGGCGGTGGAGACAACATGTTACTTGGTCAATAGATCACCTTCATCAGCATTGAAGGATAAGACTCCACAAGAGGTATGGACTGGTAAGTAACCCTCTTTTTCACATCTAAGGGTATTTGGATGTGTTCATATGTACATGTTCCAAAGGAAAAACGAACCAAGTTGGATAGTAAATCTGAAAAGTGCATCTTTATTGGGTATAAGGATGGTTTAAAGGGTTATAAGCTTTGGAACCCAGTAACAAGGAAGGTTGTGTACAACCAAGATGTAGTGTTCAGAGAGGTGAAAGATGTTATTAAACATGAAGTCCAACCAAAGGAACCTGAGAAGATAGAGTTTGAGCTAAAGGAGGAAGAATCAGACTCTACAACAAAGGAGGAATCAGAAGATGAAGATCCACAAACTCTGGGTGTGAGAAGATCAATTTGAGAAAGAAGGTAGCCAGAACTGTATAGTCCATCTACTTTCTATTCAAATTTTGCTTTATCTGTTACTGATGATGATCCTAGAACTGTGAAGGAAGCAGTAGATTCAGAGGATGGAAAACTTTGGAAAGAGGCCATGGTTGATGAAATGGCATCTTTGCAAAAAAATGAAGTTTGGGATTTGGTGGAGTTTCCAGATGGAAGGAAACCCATTGACAGCAAATGGGTGTTCAAGAAGAAGACAAATGTAGAAGGAAAGGTGGAGAAATACAAAACTCAGTTGGTAGCAAAAGGTTATTCCCAGGTGTCGGGAATTGATTTTGGTGATATTTTTTCTCTTGTTGCCAAGGTAGCTTCTATTAGATTACTTTTATCTGTTGCTGCTCCTTTTGATTTTGAGGTAGAACAGATGGATGTGGAGACAAAATTTCTTCACGGGGATCTGGAAGAGGAGATCTACATGAAGCAAGCTGAAGGCTTTGTAGTGAAGTGTAAGAAAGAACTAGTATGCAGTTAAAGAAGTCTTTTTATGGGTTAAAACAGTCACCAAGGATGTGGTATCAGAAATTTGATACATTTATATGGGGACTTGGCTTCACTAGAAGCAAAGCAGATCACTGTGTGTATTTTAAGTTAATTGGTGACCATGTTATTTATCTGGTCTTGTATGTGGATGATAAGTTGCTGGTTGGAAATGACAAAGAATTTATCCAGGATTTGAAGACCCAATTGTTCTCCAAATTCGACATGAAAGATCTTGGTGCTACAAACTATATTTTGGGCATGGAAATTAAAAGAGATCAGGCAAAGAGGAAGCTTTGGTTAAACCAAAGGAAGTATGTCGAGACAATATTGCAAAGGTTTAATATGCAGGATAGTAAATTGGTGAAGGTTCTTATTCCTGTAGGTGTAAAGTTATCTGTTGAACAGTGTCCCGAGACACAAGAAGAGGAAGAGGATATGTCCTGTGTTCCATATGCAAGTGCATTCAATAGCCTGATGTATGTGATGGTCTGTCTTAGACCAGAAATTGTACATGCAGTGGGAGTATTGAGCAGGTTTATGTCAAAACCAGGGAAGGAGAATTGGACAACATTGAAGCGAGTTTTCAAGTATTTGCGTGGCACTAGTGATTATGGTTTGTGCTACCAAGGAAGACCAAGTTTGGATAGAGTTTTGGATATCCATGGCTTTGTTCATGCGAAATGGGCTAGAGATATGGATCATAGAAGATCTACAAGTGGGTATGTGTTTAACCTATTTGGAGGTACAGTCAATTGGATGAGTAAGAAACAATCTGTAGCGGCACTATCGACTACAGAGGCAGAATACATGGCATCCACTCATGCAAGCAAGGAAGCATTTTGGTTGTAGAGATTGTGTTAAAGTATGGGGTTAGTACAGGGAGTTATAAGGATAGACTGTGACAACCAAAGTGCAATTTTCTTGGCAAAGAACCCTGCTTACCATTCAAAGACAAAGCACATTGATGTTCAGTATCACTTTGTGAGGGATGTCATAGAAGACAAAAAGGTGTTGCTGGTAAAGGTGGGCACTTTGAAGAACACTGTAGATGCATTGACAAAATCTGTGAGCTCTGAGAAGTTCTCTTGGTGTAGAGAAACAATGGGCATTGTAAGGCTAGATAAATGAGTAAGCTCTCTTGTGGCCTGCTGTGGAAAGAAAACAAGTGGGAGAATGTTGGGTTGTGTTATTCTTTCCACGACTAGCTAACATAGTGAACGGGGGTTAAAGGGGGGGTAGAGCCCCCCCTTCGTTGTGTTGATTTTGCAGCAGGGGGGTCACAGCGGGGGCAGAAGCCCCCGTTGTCCAGGGGGTTTGACGGGGGTGGGTAGCCCCCCTCTAGAGGGTCCAGGGCAGCGCCTCAGGAAATAATTTTTTGGAGCCTATATTAGGTTGGGCAGACTTACCTATGGTTTTTTGCATGTTTTTCGCACATGGTTTTGGACATGATCATTTTTGGTCCATGGTTTTGGATGCAATGGTTTTTAGGTCCATGGTATTGGATGCTTCAACATGTATAAATATGTATTGTAACATTGAAAGGAAAATAATGAAAAATCAAGCTAGTAGTCCTGGTTTTGGGATCCAGGGGAAAATCTCTCTGTGTATGTGTTTTATGTGCTATTCTCCCACATTATTTATTTTCTGTGTTTTAGAATTCGTATGCTGGTAATTTATGTATGGGGTTAAAACCTACATGGAAGGCGGCTAAGCACGTTTTGAGATACCTCAGAGGCACATCTCAATATGGATTATGGTACAAACAGTCAGAGGGACTGAAGCTACAGGGCTTCATAGATGTAGATTGGGCAGGGAGTCCATCAGATCGGAAGAGCGCATCAGGAGGAATTTTCAACCTTGGTTCAACTATAGTTTCTTGGTACAATAGGAAACAGAGGTCAGTTGCACTCAACTCAGCAGAGGTTGAATACATGGCTGCAAGTCAGGCAGCATGTGAGGCCATTTGGATGTGGAAAATTCTAGTTGGTTTGTTTGATAAGAGGATGGATCCAACTGTGATCTATTGTGATAATAAGATTTGTATCAAACTCTTTGAGAATCTAGTATTTCATGACAGGTCCAAGCATATCGACATTCGATATCATCATCTCAGAGACTATGTGGCGAGGAGGATCATGTTGTTGCCATATATTTCGATTGAGGAGCAAGATGCTGACATTTTGACTAAGGCATTATCAAAGTGTAAATTCAAGTTCCATAGAGATAGGATTGGGGTGACAGATAATCCCTTTCTTATTGAGAGTGAGTGTTGAAAATAGAAACAAGAAATGCTAAAATTAACATTGCTATAGATAGCATTTCAGGATATATTCCAATTTTAATTTGTCCTTGAATTAAAATTCGAATTTAGTCTCAACAACTATTTGAAAAATAATTAATTAACTCATCTTGAGTTAATTAGTTGAAGAAATTCAAACATGAAGTCTTTGTGAATTCATGCAATAGTTATCCCTTTGATTGAGGAAGTTATCCCTTAATTAAGGAGATAAGAATGAGTTGTATTTGAGTTGTAATTAGTTAGCTCAGTTAACTGAGTTAATTCCAGTTAGATTAGTTCCAAATAGTTTGTGGAACTAATTGTGAGTTCAGTCAGTTAATGCATGCATGCATGAAACTAGTGTTCTCCAGAGAACTGAATATTCTCTCATAAATAACTCATGCATGTCAGTTCAGAAAAAGACCTAGTTGAGATTAAAGGTAGGGACAATGTACTATCAGTTGCAAGAATATTCCTATGAGAATATCTCTTGCATGCAGAAGGAATTCATTCGTTGAGGATTGTGCAATTTCTATAGAGGTCAGAGCAGTGTTTGAGGTGAGAATCACACAGGTTACAACTGGAGGACCGAGGGAAAACTGCGCAAGGAAATAGGAGGCTTGGAGGATAGAGGAGAAGGCGTGTGTGTTGTCTATTCTGTCTATGAGCAGCAATGAGGGATTGTACTGAGAGCTAGATAGCTTGAGAGTTAAAGCTTTGTGTAATCCTGATATATTTCCACTTGTATGATACAGATAGCGGGGTTTTTAGCTAAGGCATTTCCTAAAGTATTTTTCTGTGTTTCATGTGTGATCGAATCTTCTTCTCTGTTATATGTGTTCTGTTTGATCTTGCTCAAATCGATTAATCTTCCGCAAGTTTGATTGTAGAATTAGATTAAGTATTTTTCTTTAGTACATTGCATAATCAGTTTAATATTTTTTTGCTAAAGCAAGAGTCATACCTTTGTTATCATTAGTTCAGAAAATAATTTACATAAAATACAACCGTCCACGTGGAACCGTGGACCAAGTAAAAACTACTCTCTAAAAACCAAGGGCATCGAGTTAAGGGTAAAAACCCCGATCCCTACCAACAAAACAAAACCCTCAAATGCCAGATAGTACCAAGGCCAAACAGTCAACCCACCGAAATCCAAATGGGGGAATAACACTCGTACAAATGAAATACCCAACATCCTTGAAACCTGCCATGAAATGGAAATCAGACTTGCAGCCTTTAATCTCCACCATCAAAACTCCTTACCCGATCCAACAGCTGAGGAAGACATCGCAATGCCTAGAAGCCCACTGATTAACTGCATGGACCCACTAACATGCTTGTTGATTCCTGACTGTAGATCCTCCGTGCTTGATCCAACGACTGAGGAAGACATCGCAATGCCTAGAAGCCCGCCGATTAATTGCATGGACCCACTGACATGCTCATTGATTCTTGACCGTAGATCCTTCGTGCTTGATCTGACGGCTGAGGATCATATCGCACAGGTCTAAAGCATCGATAGTTAGTGTGCAATGAGGGCAGTATTCATTCCCACCCCTTGGCCACGTGTAGCATGGTGAGTGGAATCACTCCCATTTCATAAAAACTGCTTCCAGTTTGAAAGGCTCACGATAAACTGAAAACCACTCCGTGAGCGGTATTATGTCCATGTGAAGAGAATCTAGGGTATTTCAGCCGCCAAGAAAGCCAAGATTCTGGCTTCTTGCTCCATCCCCTCTGTGCCACTTTATGAACCCATGTAAAGTAAAGCTCCATCCCTCCTGCCAACTACTCGAGAAGTAGAATCTGCCAAGCAACCCAAGAAGGAACAGACTATGGAAAAAATAGAAAATCATAATGATACCAAATCATCTAGACCCAGCCTCCATGGATTTATTTTGATACACCATCATATCTTCATTCACCTGGTAGTGACACTATGCCTTAAGTTTGTTCTGAGGAAACCTTTTCCAACCCACCGTGACCTTGCTAACTGTACAATTCACTCCTTAATTAGCCAGAAAATCCACCAATTTGTTGGCCTTCCTTCACACATGGTTAAAACTTACAGTGCGAAGGCCAAGGAGGTGGAGCTAGATCTGTTGAAAGACCTGGATCAACCTCCAATGTTTTGAGACCTTCTCCGGCTTTGTACCACAACTAATTCTTTTGACCGAGTTAATGATTAACTCAGAATCAGCTTCGATAATCACATTTTGACGATTATCCTGCTCGAGGAGTTCTAAACATTGCTCCATAGCCATTAATTTTGCCATATTGTTAGTGGCTCTGCCTAAATGGCAATGGAAGATGGAAAGGATATTTCCATTTTCATCCCTTAACACCCCTCCAAAGCCAACAGTGCCTGGGTTGCCTTTTGAAGCCCCATCAATGTTATATTTCAAAAAACCCTGAGGGGGAGGATACCAGTAGTCCTACTCAGTGTCCATTTTCCTAACCTTCCAGTCCAAGCCCTGAGGAATAAGCCCCTGCATACCCAACTATTGGAGAATCCTCATTTTAGCATCTGAAGGTGGATTCTTAGGGGATTTCGCATTGTAGTACTAACCGTCTCCTTAAGTTGTTTTAGAGCTGCTCAAAAAGCCATTGGTAGGGTTCTTTTCATTTTTGAAGATTCTGTTGTTCCTTTCTTTCCAGACATTCCAAATAATGAAGCTTGGTGTAAGATCCCAAGCTAAGCCAAGAATTTCATAATCAGAAAAATTTCGCTCTAGTTGTTTAGGGTATTGATAATACTCCCTCTATCCCTATCGGTCTTTTGGAAAATGGTGGCAAAAGAATCCCACAACCTAGAGGTGAAGATGCAATTATTGAGAAGGTGTTCCATAGTTTCCTCTTGGGCCTCATAGAGCTGGCATCTGGAAGGCCCTAGAACACCCCTCTTCCGAATGTTATCCCAAGTCAGAATTTTCTTATGATGAACCAGCCACATGAAGAGTTTAATTTTCATCCAGCCTTGACGCCTCCATAAATTCTACCAAATCCTATCCGGAGCATGAGAATCCAGCTCAAGGAGTATGCGTTTTTCCTCCTTGAGATTAAAGGTACCCTCATTATTGTTGCCCCATCTTAATTGGTCATGCCCCCTTATTACTAGAATCTTCCTTTGTTCCAACATTTTCATAAGAGCCTCTACTTTAGCTTTCAAGGGGCTATCTTCCCTATAATCAATGTTCCTCCAGGTTCTCCATTTTCCTGCATTATTGGTTTGATCCCAAAAGTCTTTTACCTTAGATAACCCTATGGTGTCTGTCTCTTTCTTGAGGTCCACAAAATCCTATTTTAACTGTAGAGTTTCTTGTTTCCATTTATCCTTCCAAAATAATGCAATATCTCCCTCTCTGATTTCCCAGAAGTTGTTCTTTTGTACTAAGCCTCTATTCTCCCAGGCCTTATTCCAGATGTGTGAGCCCTTTATACTTCCAAACATCCTTATGTGATCATTAATTTGCCAAGTGTTGGCATATTTTTCTTTCTAGATAATAGCCCACTAAGCCTTTGGGTCTTTTACCCAACGCCACCATAATTTAGCCCCTAAAGCCTTGCTTAGAACCTCTGGATCGTCCAATCCAAGACCCCCATGATTTTTAGGTTTGCAATTTTTTTCCCAGGCTACTAAGGCCCATTTCTTTCTTTTCTCCCCCTTACCATAGAGGAAGTCTCTTTGAATGGTTCTAAATTGTTGTAAGACTAATTTTGGTGCTGGGAGTGCCGATAGCATGAAAACTGGGATTTACTGAAGAACAACCTTTGTAATAACCAACCTACCAGCCAAGTTTAAAGATCTAATGGTCCAATTCCTGATTTTATCCTGCATCTTATTAATCACCGGCTCCCAAATGCTCTTATGCAAAGGTTTAGCAGTTAGAGGAACTCCCAAATATTTTGAAGGTAGGAAATCATTTTGAAAGCCTAGAATCCTAGAGATATTCCTTTGAATAGAAATATTGGTATTAGAGAAAAAAAAGTCTTAGATTTGGAAAGATTAACCTCCATACCTGTAGCCATGGTAAAGTCACTCAAGATTTGTTTGTATGCAAAATATTCTTTGACTGTGGGGATTCCCTGCAGCATGGTATCATCAACAAATTGTTGATGAGTCAAGGACTATCCATTCTCAAAAAGTTTTAGACCCTTGATTTTGCTGACTTCTTTTTCCTGCTTGATAGACCGATCAAGTCCTTTCATCATGAGGATGAAGAGAAAGGGAGAGAGTGGATTTCCCTGCCTGAGGCCTCTTGAAGGAATAAAAGTCTCGAAGGGAGAACCATTTACCAAAATTGAAAAGCTGGAAGAAGTTACCAGGGCCATGACCCATCTAACCAAGTTATGATCAAACCCAAAAGCAATAAGAACCCTCCTAATATAGGTCTAGTTCAACTTATCATAAGCTTTGGCTAGGTCTAGTTGCATGATCATTCCAACCTTCCTGTTGCTAGTCAGTGAGTGCACCACCTCCTGTGCTTGAATGATATTATTGAGAATTTGCCTGCCTTCCACATAACCAGATTGTTCCCCAGACACTAGAGTGGGAAGAAGAGGTTTGAGTCTATTGGCAACAACCTTGGATATTATCTTGTAAACCACATTGCACAATGCTATGGGTCTAAATTTATCTAGAGTTTGGGCATTGTCCTGTTTAGGGATCAGAGAGATGAAGGAGGTGTTGAGTACCTTCAGAATAGTTCTATTCATCCTAGAATCTTCTACTACATTCAGAATATCCTATTTAACAATATTCCAGCAAGCTTTAAAGAAATCTACATTGAAACCATTAGGGCTTGGCACTTTACCATTCTGCATTTCCTTAAGGACCTCACTAACCTCCTCTTCAGTCACTAGCCTATTGAGGTTGAAATTATCCTCTCTAGACACCAACCTAGGTATATGTCTTGTTAAGTCCTTGATGAAATGCTCTCTGTCTGAAATGGTTTCCTTTGCTATCCCATGAAAGTGTTGAACTAACACAACTTCTATGTCTTCGTGGGAACTAAGAAGTTTCCCTCCCTCATCCTTGATTGAAGAGATTCTATTATGAGCTCTATTTGCCAAGGTGGATCTGTGGAAAAATCTGGTGTTTCACTCTCCTTCTTTTAGCCATTGCACTCTAGATTTTTGTCTCCAAAATATTTCCTCTTGTTTACATAAATTCTCCCAGTCTTGCTGAAATTTGGTGGCTTGATCATTTCTGACTTTATCAAAGCCATCCTTGATAAGGGTTTGGTTGAGTTCCTGCAATTTGTTTTCAACAGATTTTTTTCCCTCAAAAATATTGCCAAATTCATTCTTGTTCCAATCTTTTAGCCTGAGCTTGATGTGTTTTAGTCTTTTGTGTAGAAGAAACATTCTTGTACCCTAAATATGCAAATCTTCAGACCACCAATTTGTAATGTTGCTGATGAAATCTGGATGGGTGAGCTAGATATTCTCAAATCTAAAAGGTCTATTCCTGGGGGTACCAATGCCCTGAACCTCTAGTTGAACCGGCCAGTGATTTGAGCCTCCAAAGGGGAGAATTATCACTACCATTTCCTTATCATTGAGCATAAGGTCCTCTAAGATGATGAATCTATCTAACTTTGAGGCTACTTGAGACTCTCCTCCTCTTTTATTGTTCCAAGTAAAGAGACCATTACTCGAAACAATGTCAACTAGCTTCATATTATCCATAAAAGTTTGAAATGCTAAGAAGTCTTTGTTTAGAGTTCTGGTTCCCCATTTTTTCTCTGAAATTGATTTGATCATGTTGAAGTCCCCACCCATGATCCATGGTATTCCTACATATCTCTCTCTAAGATCCACAAGAGAATCTAGAAACCTGAGTTTGTCATCCATTCTCTGAGGGCCATAAACATTCGTGACTAGATAGGTCTCCCTATCCCCCACAGGCTGAATAACCACTGATAAATAATTTCTAGAAGCCTCAGCATCTATTATGCCAATATTTTTGGGGTTCCAAAGAGTTAGTATGCCTCCTGCTGTATTTTCTGCCTTGAATTCTAGAAACTCAAATTGATTGAGCCATTTGCTATATATTTCTTTTAATTTTTGAATGGAACATTTAGTTTCCTAGATAAAGATCATATCCAGAGCTTCTTGTTTCATTCTATTACTAAGTAATCTTTGTTTCCTTTTATTACCTAGACCCCTGATATTCCAAGAAGTGAACTTCATCATTAAATATTTGTAAAGGAGTAACTGGTTAGGTCTTTCATCTTACCTGAATCTATCATTAGCTTTCCACATTCCATCAAAAGCTCATTCTACTTTTTTCTGTCTCTTTTCTTTCCTAGGTATCTAGGTGCTAATCCTGGTGTGTTTTTCATAGTTTTCACACCTTCGTTACCCTGTCTTTCAGTGTTACTTTCCCTATCCATCCCTTTAGCTTGAGTTTTCCATAAGTACAACTGTTGTACTCTAGTGCACTCTTCTTGAGGTAACGAGTCTACCCCTCCCATGGTTCCTTGTTTCAATAACCTTTCCAAATCTAGGTGTTCTCTATCAAGAATCTCCTATAGTTCATGGTCCTCCATTTCCATCTCGCTCTGGGTCATTTCCTGGTCCATCTCTAGTTTTACATCGCTCTTCATAGCCTCTTTTTGTTAATTATTATCCTTTGGTTGATATTTTTCTTCTTCTTTCTCCTTCTCCACTGGATTTCCCTCCATTCCCTGATCTACTTTTGTTATCTCTTCTTCTTCTTCGAGTACTTGGTACCTGTTCAGACTAGCCTGTGGCCCTTCTGCTTGATGTTGCTTAAGTCCCCTTTTGCCCCCTTTTCCTCTATGGCTCACTTTGTGAAAGCTTTCAGTATCTTTCATTGTGGTAGCTTTACTCTTGTTCTCTATTTTACTGAGAGGGAAATCCCTGAATAGGTGCCCATGCTCATGGCATCTATGACATCTAAATGGAATATGTTCATAATCTACTGTTTGTACCCATTCTTCATCAAAAACTTCCAAGATAACCTCATCTGGTAGAGCTCCGGAGAGATCCATCTCCACACAAATTCGTGCAAAGGAAGTGTATTTTCCCCTTCTAGTGGCTTCAAAAGCTTTGACAAAATGCCCTAATTTATTTCCTATGGCAGTTAACGATTCTGTTTGCCAGTAATCAAGAGGAAGGGAGTAAAGTCTTACCTAGACCGGAATCGAAGTGAAAGTCTCACGCTTTGGGACAAAGTTCATCATCCACAATCGCATGTAGAGGCCTGCTGCTGTGTAGAAGTAGAGCCCTCCTTCAAACACCCTATCTTTATCCTCAATATTTGTGAAGACCACAGTAAAGAATCCCTTTGACCCAAGATGTAGGTCAATGCTTCCATTTGGTTTCCAGTGGTATTTAATCCATGTTTGTAATGCCTTTTCAGTAGGCCATAGCCCCATGAATTTACAAATGATAGCATATGTCCTCATGTGGTCTCTGTGTGCCTGCAGAGCAGGATCATTTAGTAACTACTCTGGGTGTGACTTCAGCTTTGGGTTTACATGGTCCCTTATGTGCCTTATTTTTTGCTCCCTGTTCCTTGTCTTCTTCCTCCTTTTCTTTTGTGCTATTATTCTCCCTTGATTTGATTCCCTCTTGTTCTTCTTCCATGCTTTCTTTCCCTTCTTCTGCAAGACCTCTGACCTCTTCTATTGGCTTCTTACCTCGGCTGGCTACAACCTTCTTGTAGGAGGGAGTGGAGCTCCCTCCTTTGTGCCCTTCCATGGAGTTCAACACCTGCTAAAGACTGTAAACCCTAGTTGTTCGTCCCTGCTCCTCCTACCCTACCTCACCTATCATTCCAACACCTTGGTGCATTTCGCATAATCAGTTTAATCTACAGTGGTAATTTCTACAATTTATTTCTATAACTATAATATGTAAATAGTTGCAAGATCTTACTCAACAAAGATGCATCTCATGACCTTGATGATGACTTCAAAGCAAATGGAATGTTCATGGTTGTAAATGATGCTTCTAGCATATATAGGTGATGGATAGGGCCATGGAAAAACAAATATATGACACAAAAATAATTATGTATGCATCACTTTGTTAAGGACCTATAGGGATTGATTATGAAAGATAATTGGTATTTGTATATGAATTATTTATCAGACCTTCACATACATGCTAATACTTGAAAAGGACGAGGATTATTATCATTGTGTCATTTTGAAAAGTATCACGATGATTATTTATGTTTTTGTAATTGTGTAGTGCATGGGTGTATTTCACAATCCGCACATTTTTAAAAGTTCATTATTTTTTAAAACAATACTATTACAAGTATACATATTAACCAACACATCTACTCAAAAATTTTGGTGTGGCTTGACATACTTGATAGTTCATACTACATAAAACAAATTAATGTTGGAATTTGCAAATACATGTGAATATTTATCATTTTGGTAATATTTTTTAAATGTGTACGCATAGTCTTCTCTAATGAAAATCAATGTATGAGAGTGGGGCTCACTCTAGATAAAACAAACCAATGTCAACATTTTGAAATAACTATTAATATCTATCATTTTGATCATAAATTGTAACTATATATATGCATATTTACCTTTGAATAATATTTATCTTTTAAAAATATTATGATTTTCTATTTTTAAAATATTTATCTTATATTATATGTCATTATAATATATTTTAAAATGTTATGATTCGAGCAGGAGTTGCATTTGATATGCTACATTACAACACATTCTAATATATTATTAAAATATTGTATTTTGAGCATGAGTTGTCTTTGGGGTAGAAAATTGCGGATGCCCCAAAAGATTTTTTTTACCATTATTAATTTCCACCATGGTTATTCCATTTTCTTTCCTTATACAAGTGAAGAGAGATAACAAGGGCTTCCCTTTCATCTTGTTACGATTTCCCTTCCTTTCCTTCCCTTCCATTTCATTTGCAGGTGCGTGCAAGCAAAGGGCAGGAATAAGGGTTTCACTTTCATCCTATTACAAGATCCTGCGGTGAACTAGATTGATACGTGCCAAAGACTGGTCAAAGGATTTGAGCAGGAACATGCAATAGTCAAAGATTAAAAAATGGTAATCATTTCAGCCTCTTCTCAACTATTCATGAACCAAGGAGCTAATTGTAGGAATATGACTACATTTTCTTCATTTGGTTTTTGGTCATATTTTTTTCCTAAAGCCTCCAATCTCAAACTGTGGCATAATTACAATTTTATGTACCTTCAACATGTTGTAGCCATAATTCTACCCATTATAGTCATTTTTCACTTTCAAACTTTCCTTGACCCTTTTCCTTTTTATAAAAAAAAAAAACAATTATTAAAGGTAATAGTTAGGTCCCCCATACATTTTAAAAGAGGTTTAAGCATTTTAATATAATAACGTTTCAGGAAGACTTGTATGGTGCCCTTTGTCCTTCCTTCGTTGCCTGAAAGAAATCGACGAGCCCCAGTAATATCATTTGACAATCTTCATTTCTTTGGGTGAAAACTTGTTCACAAGTTAAGCCACACTCCCACACCCAAAGCCATCTAACTACCCAAACACTTTGCATCCAACAAATCTTATCTCTTTATCTTATATTTTGTTTTTCTTCCTTGTTTAGTTATTCTTTTGTTGCTGGATACTTTTTTTTGCCACAAAAATATATTCATTTGGTTAACGATACATTTTATATAACTGCGTTCCAAACTCCTTCTATTTTTTATGTTTTATTATTCCAACTTCTTAGATACTATCAATAACTTGTCTTTATCAATTTGGTTATTGAATATTTATCATAAACCATATATAGGGAATACCCCATGTGTTGTGTGGGATACTAACCATCCTCAATGAATGTTTTCTTAAATGGTTTTTGTTGCTATAACATTTTAAGAACCAAAACAACAGAGTCATCTATTTCCCAGAAAAATCTTCGCTCGGCTTCAATGTTGTGATGGAGATCCGATTTCTGCACAATTCCTTCAAGAGTAAATAGATGATCTCTCTACCTCCTTGGTGGTACTCTTATGCCCAAAACAAGAGAGCATTAGCTTCTATCATGCTCAAAACAAGAGATTAATCTCAAAAAAAAACTTCACTACCTTTCTATTGTGCTTAGAATCAAGGATTAAGGTCTCAGATAAATTCGTTTCCCAAATAAATATTAATCATTACAAAATTCATTTCTCAAACACTGAGTAACCCTCACAAAACTCATTGTATTGGATACAAATCGTATGCCAATACCAGAGAGAAAAAGGGAAGGATGTCAACTAGGGTGCAATCTTTCACCAACCAAATTGACAAAAGTGAGAGAGGTCTTAAAACATTCAGAGCTAACACTAAAAAAAATGAATTGATTCACACTTGATGATCCAAAATGAATTCATCCCTCTCATATTTATAGATTTCCTAGAGGGGTGTCGTATTCCTTAATTCTTCAATAGACTTTACATCAAACCATTGATTAGTGAAAATTATAATTTTTTATCTTCAGATGTTCTGTGAAGGCTATATTGACTTGGTATTCATTATAAACATAAGGTATTCCTCCTTGAAGCTGGGTACACCATGCAAATTAAGGTTTTCTGTCCATGATCATACTTGTTTATAACTTTCTTGATTGGCTGAGTTATTTTATTAAGAGACCTATCATTGGCCTCTCCCTATTGAGTCAACTACCATAGCTAATCAATAATTTAAAATACATAAAATTATGCCTTTCCAACTAGTGTACATTTATTTGTATCCATATTGATTGCTCATAATAGATTCGTCACTAAAGGAAACTATTTATTTCACCCATATAATTATATTATTATGTGGTAGGTTGATCCACGTGGAAAATCACCTACACAATCAAAAGTAAACAAATAACAATTTTGCTTTACATTTAATGTTAAATTTTGATTATTTGTTTATATAATTGAAATAATAAATTTTCTTTTGTTGAAATATTTAGTCTGAGCACCATGACGATGATGTCCTTGATGAGGAAGACTTGTGTTCATCCCCGAACCTTGTGGTGACAATAAGAAAGTATGTGGAAAAAATGAACAAACAAATTAAGCAGTTAATTCACAATAGGGACGGATGATCCGAATTTAAACAGGAACGCAATAAAATACAGAGATACCCATAAAGACAGATATACAGCGGAAATAATACCTCAATTCATTACTGTAAACTACTGAAATATGCTTACAAACAAAAATGGAAATAAACCAACTAGGGCGAAGGTAGCTTAACTCTGAGAAGAGATGTGGTGGCTACATGCCTCTGAACTATCTTACAATGAGGCTCAGAGTCCTATTTATTGTTGAGAAACAACGGAAAACCCTTCGCATTCCAAAACCTAACCCTAGAAGATGAAACGCCAAATTGTGGGCCCCATTTTTGGGTAAGTTGGTACATCAATTTCCCGGGGTCGCGAATTGGTCGTACTATCTCTGTTTGACGTGCATGATAGCCCATT
Source organism: Pinus tabuliformis (assembly GCA_031772625.1). Classification (NCBI taxonomy): domain Eukaryota; kingdom Viridiplantae; phylum Streptophyta; class Pinopsida; order Pinales; family Pinaceae; genus Pinus; species Pinus tabuliformis. Next base: position 982,911,617 of record CM062820.1, on the reverse strand, counting down.
GGAAAGATCTCTCCGAGGAATACGATGGAAAAGACAATTTTTATCAAAAAAATCGTTGGCGGTAGATTTCCCAAAAAAACGTCGTTTAGGGCATCAAAACGGCTCCGAAAGTTTAGGACCCGAAAAACTGCTAAAAATAGTAAATTGTGCTATAATTAAGGAAACTGAAAAAACTGTAATAAGCACTAGAGGGGATCCAAGTGGAATTAGCGGGTGACCACCAATATCCACCTGGATCATTCCTCCCCCCTTAGGAAGCAATGGTCCCCATTGCGTTGAGTTCCTCCATGAGATGAGGGAACTTCTGCTGCACTTGGTCCCTGGTGAGCCACTTGCCCTGGTGAAGGAGTTGTCCTGCTTTGACAACTCGATACAGTTGGATATTCTGCTGGCGAGTGTGCTTGATCTGTGTGTCCATGATCCGATCAGTTGCAACTTGTTCCATGCAAGTTGGATTTAACTCTGTGGGTGTGAGTTGTTCTGCAATGTTGGATGTGTCTAGTAATGGTGGAAAGTATGGCCGAAGGCGGTCGACATTGAACACCGAGTGCAGGCCCAGGAATGGGGGAATGCTGAGCTCAAATGCATTGTCTCCCACAGCCTTGGTAATGGTGTAAGGGCCATATCAGAGTGGTCTGAGTTTCCGATAGGCTCCTGTAAGGCGTTCCTTTTGCAAATGCAACTAGACTTTATCGCCCACTTGAAACTTGTGTGGCACCCGATGTTGATCATGTCACTGCTTGTACTTGGCATTTGATTTCTCCAGAATGTCATGGACTTGCTAGCGAATATGTTGGATGTGCTCAATGAAGCTGTTTGCCTTATCTGTTTTGGACTGAACATGAGCAGAATCTGCGTGAGTAGCTGCAAATGGCATGGCCACATCGATGGGACATAGTGGCTGGAATCCCAATCCCACCTGGAAAGGGCTATGGCCAGTTGAGCTGTGGAGAGCCCGGTTGTGGCTGTGTTGAACATAGGGGAGGCTCTCGTCCCATGTGCGTGGATGCTTTGCGTTGTACATGCACAGAATGTGTACGATCATCCTGTTGACGACCTCAGTCTGGCCATCAGTTTGAGGATGGAAGGCTGTGGACTTAGTGAGTTTGGTGTCCAGCATTGACCAGAGGCTAGACCAAAATGTACTAAGGAACCTGCGGTCCCGATATGAAATGATAGACTGTGGGATCCCAAAGTGTACCCATACTCGTTCAAAGAAGAGTTTAGCAATGGCTTCTGCTGTGATATTCTTCTTGCAGGCCGCCATAATGGCCATCTTCGAGAACCTGTCGACGACCACAAAAACACAGTCATTTCCATGCCTAGTGGAAGGGAGGCCTGACATGTAATCCATGGAGATGGATTCCCAAGGTCGACTAGGGGTAGGCAGCGGGGTATAGAGGCCTTGCTTCTTGATGGTCGGTTTGGCAATGGCGCAAGCAGTGCATGATCTGATGTACTTCCCGACATCCTGTCAAAGATTCAGCCAATAGAAATATTTCTGCAATACTGCCACGGTGTTTTCAACCCCAAAATGCCCAACGGCCCGACTGTAGTGTGCTTCCCAGATCATCTTAGCACGCTTGCTGGAAGGAACACAAAGGTGACCCAGGTGGCATAACAAGTCGTCCTGGATGTGAAAATCTGGAACATGCTGACCCTCGAAGAGTGTCTGGTATGTGTGGCCGAATTCCGGGTCGCTTTTGTAGAGCAGTGGCCAATCAGAAGTCTCGTGCCCACAAGAGTTGAGCACGGTGGTTAACGCCATGATCGGTGGTCGACTGAGGCAATCTGCAACATTATTGGTGCTGCCCTTCTTATACTTGATATTCAAATGGAACTGTTGCAGGTATGTGAACCACTTTTGATGGCGATCATTTTGCAATTTCCCTTGGGTCTGTATGAACTGCAGGGGTCGGTGGTCCGTGTGGATGACCGTTTCCTTCCCCAAAATGTAATGCTTCCATTGTCGGTAGACCTGCACAATGGAATACATCTCTTTGTCATAAGTGGGATACTTCCGGACTGTGTCTGAAAGTGTCTCACTGTTATATGCCACTGGATGCCCGTGTTGAGTAATGACTGCCCCAATAGCATAGTCAGAGGCATCTGTCTCGACCTCAAATGGTTGTTGCAAGTCTGGTAATGCAAGAACTGGTGCTATGCAGAGTCGATCTTTCAACTTTGTGAATGCCTTCTGTTGAGATTCAGACCAAAAAAAATTTGCTTTCGCTCCTCCCTTGGTGACCTGACTCAAGGGCCAAGTGATATGAGAAAATCCCAACACAAACCTGCGGTAGAAGTTGGCAAGGCCTAGAAAGCTGCGAAGCTCTGTCAGAGTGGTTGGAGATGGCCAATCCCAAATGACTTGGATCTTGGCTGGATCCACATGCACCCCCCGTTCATCAATAATGTATCCCAGATACTGAACCTAGGTCATGCCAAAAGTGCATTTCTCTAAATTGGTACATAACTTGTGTTGTCGCAGTGTTTGGAGAACCTGTCGGATGTGGTGGAGGTGCTCTTCCCATGTCTTGCTAAAGATCAAGATGTCATCCAAGTATACCACTACAAATGAGTTGGTGAATGACCACAAGATGTCGTCCATTAGCCTCATGAAGGTTGCAGGAGCATTCGTCAATCCGAAAGGCATAACCAACCATTCGAAAAGGCCCTCCTTGGCTTTGAAGGCAGTCTTCCACACATCGGAGGGTTCGATTGGTACCTGGTGATATCCTGACTTCAAATCGATCTTGCTGAAATATTTTGCCCCCTTTAGTTGGTCCAGGAGGTCATCAATCCGTGGGATTGGGTACCTATTATGGACAATGATCTTGTTTAGCGCCTGATAGTCAATACAGAGTCTCCAAGTCCCATCCTTCTTTTGTACCAACACGATCGGGCTCCCACAGGGCGATGAACTCGGACGGATGTGACCTTTTTACAACAGCTCCTGAATCTACCTCTTGATTTCATCGTTCTCCATAACAGAGCGTCGATAGATTGGTCCATTGGGCAGCGGCGAACCTGGGGTTAGATCAATGGAGTGCTTGACCTGACAGTGCAGAGGAACCCTTGCGGGGGAGGTGAAGATGTCCTCATACTCCTCAACGACCTTGTCCATCTGTAGTTGTCGTGCGGAGGGGCCCTGTCTGGAGGTCATGGCCACCGTCTTCTTCTTTTCTTGAGGGCGTATCATTAGGAAAACAAACTTCTCGGTTTTTGAAATGAGCTTACTGCATTGTTTTGCAGTAACCAAAGAGATGGCAGTAGGCGGTGCTACCTCTGGTATCCTGTACAACATATTTCCCAAAGTAACAATAACAGCACGGGGCCTTGACTCATACATAGCATGTCGCTTCCACAAGTATGATTGTCCTAATAACACATCACAAAATTCAAGAGGAGCAATGTCACACAATACCTCATCCGTGAAGGGCTTGATGTTGTATGGAAGGCGACACTGTTGGCTCACGCGAAGATCCCGTCCTTGGTGCAGCCACCCAATGGTGTATGGTTGTGGATGTGCTGTGGTCAGTAAGCCCAGCCGTTTCATGACCTCTGCTGAAATGAGGTTCTTTTGGCTCCCGCTGTCGACAATGAACTGTAGCGGGGAGCCCTTTACCCACATCTGGGAGTGGAAGAGACGCTCCTCCTCCTCTGGATCTTCAGGTTCCTCCTTCTGGATCTTTGTGGTGGCAATGGTGGCGTTGGGCTCCGCATCGATAATATGCTTCCCTTTGTCATTCCCCTTATCGGGTTCTGTCTCAGAGTCAGAACATGCATCTGATTTTGAAACCTTTAGCTCGGCCACCAGTGACTGCTTGACCCGACACTCACTTGTGTTGTGAATGGAGCTCTTATGGAACTCACACCACTTTCCGGTGTCCTTTTTCGGCTTTGCAGCGCTGTTCTTTGCTTGCAGCTTTGGCAAGTTGTCTCGAGCCACCCCGCCTTGGCTTTGTCCTTTGTTTTGCGGTTTGGGGGCACCTTTCCCTTGTTTCGGATTCGCAGAGCCAAAGTCTCGCTTCTTCTGTTTAAACTTTTGCTCGACCTTGACGGCATATCGGTATGCCATGCCGAGCGAGGAGATGTTCAGGAATTCTGTTTCTTCTTGGATGTACTTGTGCAGGAAGCCATGGTATTTGAGTACCAAATGCTGCTCTGTATCCTTGATACCCAACTTTGTGCGAAGGGTATGGAAAATGTTGGTAAACTCTGGTACGTCTTGGTCCCTTCCCTGCCGTAGCGTGGTCCACTTTATGTATTGATCCCCATAGCTTCTGACAGGGTAGTACTGCTCCTTGATGGCATCTCGGAATGAATCCCAAGTCGGTGCAACTAAAAATAGTGAGCTTGTACTTTCATCCTTCTGCTCGCAGTAGGTTTCCCACCAATCCTTGACATGGGGGGCTGCTTTGAGAAGAGCGAAAATAATCTTTTCCCGACTGGAAAAATCATGAACAGAAAAATAACCCTCTAGCACATTTAACCATTTATCGATGGCATCTGCATCTATCTGACCCTCGAATATGGGGATTTCAAAATTAACTTGTACCTTAAATGGTGTGGCATTTCCAAAGTTGCTGTTGGAAGTCGATGCGTCGCCCCTGGGTAGCCGCTGAAGGATTTGGGGAAAGTTGTACATCATCGCATTCCTTTGTTGCTCGAGGGCTTCTTCGAGCAAGATTTTGATAGGATATCCTACCCCCTCATCTTTCTTTTCATCCGCCATGGGAGGCCGTCGAGATTTGTGAGGCTGGTCTTGCAAAGGTTCGACCAGTTCAAGCCCTAACTCCTTATATCCTGACCTTGTTGGGGACATGCAAAGAAAAACAAAGAAGAAAAGTAGACCGCTCTGATACCACTGATCCGAATTTAAACAGGAATGCAATAAAATACAGAGATACCCATAAAGACAGATATACAGCAGAAATAATACCTCAATTCATTACTGTAAACTACTGAAATATGCTTACAAATAGAAATGGAAATAAACCAACTAGGGCGAAGGTAGCTTATCTCTGAGAAGAGATGTGGTGGCTACATGCCTCTGAACTGTCTTACAATGAGGCTCGGAGGCCTATTTATTGTTGAGAAACAATGGAAAACCCTTCACATTCCAAAACCTAACCCTAGAAGATGAAACGCCAAATTGTGGGCCTTGTTTTTGGGTAAGTTGGTACATCAAATTCCCGGGGTCGCGAATTGGTCATACTATCTCCGTTTGATGTGCATGATAGCCCGTTGGAAAGATCTCTCCCAGGACTACGACGAAAAAGTTGATTTTTATCAGAAAAATCGCTGGCGGTAGATTTCCCAAAAAACGTCGTTTAGCGCCTCAAAACGGCTCCGGAAGTTTAGGACCCGAAAAACTGCTAAAAATAGTAAACTGTGCTATAATTAAGGAAACTGAAAAAACTGTAATAAGCACTAGAGGAGATCCAAGTGGAATTAGCAGGTGACCACCAATATCCACCTGGATCATTCCTCCCCCCTTAGGAAGCAATGGTCCCCATTGCATTGAGTTCCTCCATGAGATGAGGGAACTTCTGCTGCACTTGGTCCCTCGTGAGCCACTTGCCCTGGTGAAGGAGTTGTCATGCTTTGACAACTTGATACAGTTGGATATTCTACTGGCGAGTGTGCTTGATCTGTGTGTCCATGATCTGATCAGTTGCAACTTGTTCCATGCAAGCTGGATTTAACTCTGTGGGTGTGAGTTGTTCTGCAATGTCGGACGTGTCTAGTAATGGTGGAAAATATGGACGAAGGCGGTCGACATTGAACACCGGGTGCAGGCCCAGGAATGGGGGAATGCCGAGCTCAAATGCATTTTCTCCCAGAGCCTTGGTAATGGTGTAAGGGCCATATCGGAGTGGTTTGAGTTTCCGATAGGCTCCTGTAAGGCGTTCCTTTTGCAAATGCAACCAGACTTTATCGCCCACTTGAAACTTGTGTGGCACCCGATGTTGATCATGTCGCTGCTTGTACTTGGCATTTTATTTCTCCAGAATGTCATGGACTTGCTGGCGAATATGTTGGATGTGCTCAATGAAGCTGTTTGCCTTATCTGCTTCGGACTGAACATGAGCAGAATCTGCGTGAGTAGCTGCAAATGGCATGGCCACATCGATGGGACATAGTGGCTAGAATCCCAATCCCACCTGGAAAGGGCTGTGGCCAGTTGAGCTGTGAAGAGCCTGGTTGTGGCTGTGCTGAACATAGGGGAGGCTCTCGTCCCATGTGCGTGGATGCTTTACGTTGTACATCCGCAGAATGTGTACGATCATACTGTTGACAACCTCAGTCTGGCCATCAGTTTGAGGATGGAAGGCTGTGGACTTAGTGAGTTTGGTGTCCAGCATCGACCAGAGGCTAGACCAAAATGTACTGAGGAACCTGCTGTCCCGATCTGAAATGATAGACTGTGGGATCCCAAAGTTTACCCATACTCCTTCAAAGAAGAATTTAGCAGTGGCTTCTACTGTGATATTCTTCTTGCAGGCCGCCATAATGGCCATCTTCGAGAACCTGTCGACGACCACAAAAGCACAGTCATTTCCATGCCTAGTGGAAGGGAGGCCTGACATGTAATCCATGGAGATGTATTCCCAAGGTCAACTAGGGGTAGGCAGCGGGGTATAGAGGCCTTGCTTCTTGATGGTCAGTTTGGCAATGGCGCAAGCAGTGCATGATCTGATGTACTTCCCGACATCCTGTCAAAGATTCAGCCAATAAAAATATTTCTGCAGTACTGCCACGATGTTTTCAACCCCAAAATGCCCAACGGCCCGACTGTAGTGTGCTTCCCAGATCATCTTGGCACGCTCGCAGGAAGGAACACAAAGGTGACCCAGGTGGCATAACAGGTCGTCCTAGTGGTGAAACTCTAGAACATGCTGACCCTCCAAGAGTGTCTGGTATGTGTGGCCAAATTCCGGGTCACTTTTGTAGAGCAATGGCCAATCAGAAGTCTCGTGCCCACAAGAGTTGAGCACGGTGGTTAACGCCATGATCGGTGGTCGACTGAGGCAATCTACAACATTATTGGTGCTGCCCTTCTTATACTTGATATTCAATTGGAACTGTTGTAGGTATGTGGACCACTTCTGATGGCGATCATTCTGCAATTTCCCTTGGGTCTGTATGAACTGCAGGGGTCGGTGGTCCGTGTGGATGACCGTTTCCTTCCCCAAAATGTAATGCTTCCATTGTCGGTAGACCTGCACAATGGAATACATCTCTTTTTCATAAGTGGGATACTTCCGGACTGTGTCTGAAAGTGTCTCACTGTTATATGCCACTGGATGCCCGTGTTGAGTAATGACTGCCCCAATAGCATAGTCAGAGGCATCTGTCTCAACCTCAAATGGTTGTTGCAAGTCTGGTAACGCAAGAACTGGTGCTGTGCAGAGTCGATCTTTCAACTTTGTGAATGCCTTCTGTTGAGATTCAGACCAAAAAAAAATTGCTTTCGCTCCTCCCTTGGTGACCTGACTCAAGGGCCAAGTGATATGAGAAAATCCCAACACAAACCTGCGGTAGAAGTTGGCAAGGCCTAGAAAGCTGCGAAGCTCTGTCAGAGTGGTTGGAGATGGCCAATCCCAAATGACTTGGATCTTGGCTGGATCCACATGCACCCCCCGTTCATCAATAATGTATCCCAGATACTGAACCTGGGTCATGCCAAAAGTGCATTTCTCTAAATTGGCACATAACTTGTGCTGTCGTAGTGTTTGGAGAGCCTGTCGGATGTGGTGGAGGTGCTCTTCCCATGTCTTGCTAAAGATCAAGATGTCATCCAAGTATACCACTACAAATGAGTTGGTGAATGGCCGCAAGATGTCATCCATTAGCCTCATGAAGGTTGTAGGAGCATTCGTCAATCCGAAAGGCATAACCACCCATTCGAAAAGGCCCTCCTTGGCTTTGAAGGCAGTCTTCCACACATCGGAGGGTTCGATTGGTACCTGGTGATATCCTGACTTCAAATCGAACTTGCTGAAATATTTTTCCCCCTTTAGTTGGTCTAGGAGGTCATCAATCCGTGGGATTGGGTACCTATTACATACAGTGATCTTGTTTAGCGCCCGATAGTCAATACAGAGTCTCCAAGTCCCATCCTTCTTTTGTACCAGCACGATCGGGCTCCCACAGGGCGATGAACTCGGACGGATGTGACCTTTTTGCAACAGCTCCTGAATCTGCCTCTTGATTTCATCGTTCTCCAGAACAGAGAGTCGATAGATTGGTCCATTGGGCAGCGGTGAACCTGGGGTCAGATCAATGGAGTGCTTGACCTGACAGTGCAGAGGAACCCTTGCGGGGGAGGTGAAGATGTCCTCATACTCCTCCACGACCTTGTCCATCTGTAGTTGTCGTGCGGAGGGGCCCTGTTTGGAGGTCATGGCCACCGTCTTCTTCTTCTCTTGAGGGCGTATCATCAGGAAAACAAAGTTCCTGGTTTTGGAAATGAGCTTACTGCATTGTTTTGCAGTAACCAAAGAGATGGCAGTAGGCGATGCTACCTCTGGTATCCTGTACAACATATTTCCCAAAGTAACAATAATAGCACGGGGCCTTGACTCATACACAGCATGTCGCTTCCACAAGTATGGTTGTCATAATAACACATCACAAACTTCAAGAGGAGCAATGTCACACAATACCTCATCCGTGAAGGGCTTGATGTTGTATGGAAGGCGACACTGTTGGCTCACGCGAAGATCCCATCCTTGGTGCAGCCACCCAATGGTGTATGTTATGGATGTGCTGTGGTCGGTAAGCCCAGCCGTTTCACGACCTCTGCCGAAATGAGGTTCTTTTGGCTCTCGTTGTCGACAATGAACTGTAGCGGGGAGCCCTTTACCCACATCTGGGAGTGGAAGAGACGCTCCTCCTCCTCTGGATCTTTATGTTCCTGCTTCTGGATCTTCGTGGTGGCAACGGTGGCGTTGGGCTCCGCATCGATAATCTGCTTCCCTTTGTCATTCCCCTTATCGGGTTCTGACTCAGAGTCAGAACATGCATCTGATTTTGAAACCTTTAGCTCGGCCACCAGTGACTGCTTGGCCCGACACTCACTTGTGTTGTGAGTGGAGCTCTTATGGAACTCACACCACCTTTCGGTGTCCTTTTTCAGCTTCGCAGCGCTGTTCTTTGCTTGCAGCTTTGGCAGGTTGTCTTAGGCCACCCCGCCTTGGCTTTGTCCTTTTTTCTGCGGTTTGGGGGCACCTTTCCCTTGTTTCGGATTCGCAGACCCAAAGTCTCGCTTCTTCTGTTTAAACTTTTGCTCGACCTTGACGGCATATCGGTATGCCATGCCGAGCGAGGAGATGTTCAGGAATTCTATTTCTTCTTGCATGTACTTGTGCAGGCAGCCACGGTATTTGAGTACCAAATGCTGCTCTGTATCCTTGATACCCAACTTTGTGCGAAGGGTATGGAAAATGTTGGTAAACTCTGGTACATCTTGGTCCCTTCCCTGCCGTAGCGTGGTCCACTTTATGTATTGATCCTCATAGCTTCCGACAGGGTAGTACTGCTCCTTGATGGCATCTCGGAATGAATCCCAAGTCGGTGCAACTGAAAATAGTGAGCCTGTACTTTCATCCTTCTGCTCGCAGTAGGTTTCCCACCAATACTTGACGTGGGGGGCTGCTTTGAGAAGAGCGAAAATAATCTTTTCCCGACTGGAAAAATCATGAACAGAAAAATAACCCTCTAGCACATTTAACCATTTATCGACGGCATCTGCATCTATCTGACCCTCGAATATGGGGATTTCAAAATTAACTTGTACCTTAAATGGTGTGGCGTTTCCAGAGTTGCTGTAGGAAGCCGATGCGTCGCCCCTGGGTAGCCGCTGAAGGATTTGGGCAAAGTTGTCCATGATCACGTTTCTTTGTCGCTCGAGGGCTTCTTCAAGCAAGATTTTGATAGGATCTCCTGGCCCCTCGTCTTTCTTTTCATCCGCCATCGGAGGCCATCGGGATTTGTGAGGCTGGTCTTGCAAAGGTTCGACCAGTTCAAGCCCTAACTCCTTATATCCCGACCTTGTTGGGGATATGCAAAGAAAAACAAAGAAGAAAAGCAGACCGCTCTGATACCACTGATCCGAATTTAAACAGGAACGCAATAAAATACAGAGATACCCATAAGACAGATATACAGTGGAAATAATACCTCAATTCATTACTGTAAACTACTGAAATATGCTTATAAACAGAAATGGAAATAAACCAACTAGGGCGAAGGTAGCTTATCTCTGAGAAGAGATGTGGTGGCTACATGCCTCTAAACTGTCTTACAATGAGGCTCAGAGGCCTATTTATTGTTGAGAAACAATGGAAAACCCTTCACATTCCAAAACCTAACCCTAGAAGATAAAACGCCAAATTGTGGGCCCTGTTTTTGGGTAAGTTGGTACATCAACTTCCCGGGGTCGCGAATTGGTCGTACTATCTCCGTTTGACGTGCATGATAGCCCGTTGGAAAGATATCTCCGAGGACTACGACGAAAAAGATGATTTTTATCAAAAAAATTGTTGGCGGTAGATTTCCCAAAAAACGTCGTTTAGGGCCTCAAAATGGCTCCGGAAGTTTAGGACCCGAAAAACTACTAAAAATAGTAAACTGTGCTATAATTAAGGAAACTGAAAAAATTGTAATAAGCACTAGAGGGGATCCAAGTGGAATTAGCGAGTGACCACCAATATCCACTTGGATCATTCCTCCCCCCTTAGGAAGCAATGGTCCCCATTGCGTTGAGTTCCTCCATGAGATGAGGGAACTTCTGCTGCACTTGGTCCCTGGTGAGCCGCTTGCCCTGGTGAAGGAGTTGTCCTGCTTTGACAACTTGATACAGCTGGATATTCTGCTAGCGAGTGTGCTTGATCTATGTGTCCATGATCCGATCAGTTGCAACTTGTTCCATGCAAGCTGGATTTAACTCTGTGGGTGTGAGTTGTTCTGCAATGTTGGATGTGTCTAGTAATGGTGGAAAGTATAGCCGAAGGCAGTCGACATTGAACACTGGGTGCAGGCCCAGGAATGGGGGAATGCTGAGCTCAAATGCATTGTCTCCCACAGCCTTGGTAATGGTGTAAGGGCCATATCGGAGTGGTCTGAGTTTCTGATAGGCTCCTGTAAGGTGTTCCTTTTGCAAATGCAACCAGACTTTATCGCCCACTTGAAACTTGTGTGGCACCCGATGTTGATCATGTCGCTGCTTGTACTTGGCATTTGATTTCTCCAAAATGTCATGGACTTGCTGGCGAATATGTTGGATGTGCTCAATGAAGCTGTTTGCCTTATCTGTTTCGAACTGAACATGAGCAGAATCTGCGTGAGTAGCTGCAAATGGCATGGCCACATCGATGGGACATAGTGGCTGGAATCCCAATCCCACCAGGAAAGGGTTGTGGCCAGTTGAGCTGTGGAGAGCCCGGTTGTGGCTGTGCTGAACATAGGGGAGGCTCTCGTCCCATGTGCGTGGATGCTTTGCATTGTACATGCGCAGAATGTGTACGATCATCCTGTTGACGACCTCAGTCTAGCCATCAGTTTGAGGATGGAATGCTGTGGACTTAGTGAGTTTGGTGTCCAGCATCGACTAGAGGCTAGACCAAAACATACCGAGGAACCTGCTGTCCCGATCTGAAATGATAGACTGTGGGATCCCAAAGTGTACCCATACTCGTTCAAAGAAGAGTTTAGCAGTGGCTTCTGCTGTGATATTCTTCTTGCAGGCTGCCATAATGGCCATCTTCGAGAACCTGTCGATGACCACAAAAACACAGTCATTTCCATGCCTACTGGAAGGGAGGCTTGACATGTAATCCATGGAGATGGATTCCCAAGGTCAACTAGGGGTAGGCAGCGGGGTATAGAGGCCTTGCTTCTTGATGGTCGGTTTGGCAATGGCGCAAGCAGTGCATGATCTGATGTACTTCCCAACATCCTGTCGAAGATTCAACCAATAGAAATATTTCTGCAGTACTGCCATGGTGTTTTCAACCCCAAAATGCCCAACGGCCCGATTGTAGTGTGCTTCCCAGATCATCTTGGCACGCTCGCTGGAAGGAACACAAAGGTGACCCAGGTGGCATAACAGGTCGTCCTGGAGGTGAAAATCTAGAACATGCTAACCCTCCAAGAGTGTCTGGTATGTGTGGCCGAATTCCGTGTCGCTTTTATAGAGTAGTGGCCAATCAGAAGTCTCGTGCCTACAAGAGTTGAGCACGGTGGTTAACGCCATGATCGGTGGTCGACTGAGGCAATCTGCAACATTATTGGTGCTGCCCTTCTTATACTTGATATTCAAATGGAACTGTTGCAGGTATGTGGACCACTTCTGATGGCGATCATTCTGCAATTTCCCTTGGGTCTGTATGAACTGCAGGGGTCGGTGGTCCGTGTGGATGACCGTTTCCTTCCCCAAAATGTAATGCTTCCATTGTCGACAGGCCTGCACAATGGAATACATCTCTTTGTCATAAGTGGGATACTTCTGGACTATGTCTGAAAGTGTCTCACTGTGATATGCCACTGGATGCCCGTGTTGAGTAAGGACTGCCCCAATAGCATAGTCAGAGGCATCTGTCTCGACCTCAAATGGTTGTTGCAAGTCTGGTAATGCAAGAACTGGTGCTGTGCAGAGTCGATCTTTCAACTTTGTGAATGCCTTCTGTTGAGATTCAGACCAAAAAAAATTTCCTTTCGCTCCTCCCTTGGTGACCTGACTCAAGGGCCAAGTGATATGAGAAAATCCCAACACAAACCTGTGGTAGAAGTTGGCAAGGCCTAGAAAGCTACGAAACTCTATCAGAGTGGTTGGAGATGCCCAATCCAAAATGACTTGGATCCTGGCTGAATCCACATGCACCCCCCATTCATCAATAATGTATCCCAGATACTGAACCTAGGTCATGCCAAAAGTGCATTTCTCTAAATTAGCACATAACTTGTGTTGTCGCAGTGTTTGGAGAACCTGTCGGATGTGGTGGAGGTGCTCTTCCCATGTCTTGCTAAAGATCAAGATGTCATGCAAGTATACCACTAAAAATGAGTTGGTGAATGGCCACAAGATGTCGTCCATTAGCCTCATGAAGGTTGCAGGAGCATTCGTCAATCCGAAAGGCATAACCAACAATTCGAAAAGGCCCTCCTTGGCTTTGAAGGTAGTCTTCCACACATCGGAGGGTTCGATTTGTACCTGGTGATATCCTGACTTCAAATCGATCTTGCTGAAATATTTTGCCCCCTTTAGTTGGTCTAGGAGGTCATCAATCCGTGGGATTGGGTACCTATTACGGACAGTGATCTTGTTTAGTGCCCGATAGTCAATACAGAGTCTCCAAGTCCGATCCTTCTTTTGTACCAGCACGATCGAGCTCCCACAGGGCGATGAACTTGGACGGATGTGACCTTTTTGCAGCAGCTCCTGAATCTGCCTCTTGATTTCATCGTTCTCTAGAACAGAGCGCCGATATATTGGTCCATTGGGCAGCGGCGAACCTGGGGTCAGATCAATGGAGTGCTTGACCTGACAGTGCAGAGGAACCCTTGCTGGGCAGGTGAAGATGTCCTCATACTCCTCCACAACCTTGTCCATCTGTAGTTGTCGTGCGGAGGGGCCCTGTCTGGAGGTCATGGCCACCGTCTTCTTCTTTTCTTGAGGGCGTATCATCAGGAAAACAAACTTGCCGGTTTTGGAAATGAGCTTACTGCATTGTTTTGCAGTAACCAAAGAGATGGCAGTAGGCGGTGCTACCTCTGATATCCTGTACAACATATTTCCCAAAGTAACAATAACAGCACGAGGCCTTGACTCATACACAGCATGTCACTTCCACAAGTATGGTTGTCCTAATAACACATCACAAACTTCAAGAGGAGCAATGTCACACAATACCTCATCCGTGAAGGGCTTCATGTTGTATGGAAGGTGACACTGTTGGCTCACACGAAGATCCCGTGCTTGGTGCAGCCACCCAATGGTGTATGGTTGTGGATGTGCTGTGGTCGGTAAGCCCAGCCGTTTCACGACCTCTGCCGAAATGAGGTTCTTTTGGCTCCTGCTGTCGACAATGAACTATAGCGGGGAGCCCTTTACCCACATCTGGGAGTGGAAGAGATGCTCCTCCTCCTCTGGATCTTCAGGTTCCTCCTTCTGGATCTTCATGGTGGCAACGGCGGCGTTGGGCTCCGCATCGATAATCTGCTTCCCTTTGTCATTCCCCTTATCGGGTTCTGAATCAGAGTTAGAACATGCATCTGATTTTGAAACCTTTAGCTCGGCCACCAGTGACTGCTTGGCCCGACACTCACTTGTGTTGTGAGTGGAGCTCTTATGGAACTCACACCACTTTCCGGTGTCCTTTTTCGGCTTCGCAGCGCTGTTCTTTGCTTGCAGCTTTGGCAGTTTATCTTGGGCCACCCTGCCTTGGCTTTGTCCTTTTTTCTTTGGTTTGGGGGCACCTTTCCCTTGTTTCGGATTCGCAGACCCAAAGTCTCGCTTCTTCTGTTTAAACTTTTGCTCGACCTTGACGGCATATCGGTATGCCATGCCGAGCGAGGAGATGTTTAGGAATTCTATTTCTTCTTCGATGTACTTGTGCAGGCAGCCACAATATTTGAGTACCAAATGCTGCTCTGTATCCTTGATACCCAACTTTGTGCGAAGGGTATGGAAAATGTTGGTAAACTCTAGTCCGTCTTGGTCCCTTCCCTGCCGTAGCGTGGTCCACTTTATGTATTGATCCTCATAGCTTCCGACAGGGTAGTACTGCTCCTTGATGGCATCTTGGAATGAATCCCAAGTCGGTGCAACTGAAAATAGTGAGCCTGTACTTTCATCCTTCTGCTCGCTGTAGGTTTCCCACCAATCCTTGACGTGGGGGGCTGCTTTGAGAAGAGCGAAAATAATCTTTTCCCGACTGGAAAAATCATGAACAGAAAAATAACCCTCTAGCACATTTAACCATTTATCGATGGCATCTGCATCTATCTGACCCTTGAATATGGGGATTTCAAAATTAACTTGTACCTTAAATGGTGTGGCGTTTCCAGAGTTGCTGTTGGAAGCCGATGCGTCGCCCCTGGGTAGCCACTGAAGGATATGGGCAAAGTTGTCCATCATCGCGTTCCTTTGTCGGTCGAGGGCTTCTTCGAGCAAGATTTTGATAGGATCTCCTGCCCCCTCGTCTTTCTTTTCATCCGCCATGGGAGGCCGTCGGGATTTGTGAGGCTGGTCTTGCAAAGGTTCGACCAGTTCAAGCCCTAACTCCTTATATCCCGACCTTGTTGGGGACATGCAAAGAAAAACAAAGAAGAAAAGTAGACCGCTCTGATACCACTGATCCGAATTTAAACAGGAACGTAATAAAATACAGAGATACCCATAAAGACAGATATACAGCGGAAATAATACCTCAATTCATTACTGTAAACTACTGAAATATGCTTACAAACAGAAATGGAAATAAACCAACTAGGGTGAAGGTAGCTTATCTCTGAGAAGAGATGTGGTGGCTACATGCCTCTGAACTGTCTTACAATGAGGCTCGGAGGCCTATTTATTGTTGAGAAACAATGGAAAACCCTTCACATTCCAAAACCTAACCCTAGAAGATGAAACGCCAAATTGTGGGCCCCGTTTTTGGGTAAGTTGGTACATCAACTTCCCGGGGTTGCGAATTGGTCGTACTATCTCCGTTTGACGTGCATGATAGCCTGTTGGAAAGATCTCTCTGAGGAATATGACGAAAAAGATGATTTTTATCAAAAAAATCGTTGGCGGTAGATTTCCCAAAAAACGTCATTTAGGGCCTCAAAACGGCTCCGGAAGTTTAGGACCCGAAAAACTGCTAAAAATAGTAAACTGTGCTATAATTAAGGAAACTGAAAAAACTGTAATAAGCACTAGAGGGGATCCAAGTGAAATTAGCGGGTGACCACCAATATCCACCTAGATCATTCCTCCCCCCTTAGGAAGCAATGGTACCCATTGCGTTGAGTTCCTCCATGAGATGAGGGAACTTCTGCTGCACTTGGTCCCTGGTGAGCCACTTGCCCTGGTGAAGGAGTTGTCCTGCTTTGACAACTCGATACAGTTGGATATTCTACTGGCGAGTGTGCTTGATCTGTGTGTCCATGATCCGATCAGTTGCAACTTGTTCCATGCAAGCTGGATTTAACTCTGTGGGTGTGAGTTGTTCTGCAATGTCGGACGTGTCTAGTAATGGTTGAAAGTATGGCCGAAGGCGGTCGACATTGAACACCGGGTGCAGGCCCAGGAATGGGGGAATGCTGAGCTCAAATGCATTGTCTCCCACAGCCTTGGTAATGGTGTAAGGGCCATATCAGAGTGGACTGAGTTTTCGATAGGCTCCTGTAAGGCGTTCCTTTTGCAAATGCAACCAGACTTTATCGCCCACTTGAAACTTGTGTGGCACCCGATGTTGATCATGTCGATGCTTGTACTTGGCATTTGATTTCTCCAGAATGTCATGGACTTGCTGGCGAATATGTTGGATGTGCTCAATGAAGCTGTTTGCCTTATCTGTTTCGAACTGAACATGAGCAGAATCTGCGTGAGTAGCTGCAAATGGCATGGCCACATCGATGGGACATAGTGGCTGGAATCCCAATCCCACCTAGAAAGCGTTGTGGCCAGTTGAGCTGTGGAGAGCCCGGTTGTGGCTTTACTGAACATAGGGGAGGCTCTCGTCCCACGTGCGTGGATGCTTCGCATTGTACATGCGCAGAATGTGTACGATCATCCTGTTGACGACCTCAGTCTGGCCATCAGTTTGAGGATGGAAGGCTGTGGAATTAGTGAGTTTGGTGTCCAGCATCGACCAGAGGCTAGACAAAAATGTACTGAGGAACCTGTTGTCCCGATCTAAAATGATAGACTGTGGGATCCCAAAGTGTACCCATACTCGTTCAAAGAAGAGTTTAGTAGTGGCTTCTGCTGTGATATTCTTCTTGCAGGCCGCCATAATGGCCATCTTCGAGAACCTGTCGACGACCACAAAAACACAGTCATTTCCATGCCTAGTGGAAGGGAGGCCTGACATGTAATCCATGGAGATGGATTCCCAAGGTCGACTAGGGGTAGGCAGCGGGGTATAGAGGCCTTGCTTCTTGATGGTCAGTTTGGAAATGGCGCAAGCAGTGCATGATCTGATGTACTTCCCGACGTCCTGTCGAAGATTCAGCCAATAGAAATTTTTCTGCAGTACTGCCACGGTTTTTTCAACCCCAAAATGCCCAATGGCCCGACTGTAGTGTGCTTCCTAGATCATCTTGGCACGCTCGCTGGAAGGAACACAAAGGTGACCCAGGTGGCATAACAGGTCGTCCTGGAGGTGAAAATCTAGAACATGCTGACCCTCCAAGAGTGTCTGGTATGTGTGGCCGAATTCCGGGTCGCTTTTGTAGAGCAGTGGCCAATCAGAAGTCTCGTGCCCACAAGAGTTGAGCACGGTGGTTAACGCTATGATCGGTGGTTGACTGAGGCAATCTGCAACATTATTGGTCCTGCCCTTCTTGTACTTGATATTCAAATGGAACTGTTGCAGGTATGTGGAACACTTCTGATGGCGATCATTCTGCAATTTCCCTTGGGTCTGTATGAACTGCAGGGGTTGATGGTTCATGTGGATGACCGTTTCCTTCCCCAAAATGTAATGCTTCCATTGTTGGCAGGCCTGCACAATGGAATACATCTCTTTGTCATAAGTGGGATACTTCCGGACTGTGTCTGAAAGTGTCTCACTGTGATATGCCACTGGATGCCCGTGTTGAGTAAGGACTGCCCCAATAGCATAGTCAGAGGCATCTATCTCGACCTCAAATGGTTGTTGCAAGTCTGGTAATGCAAGAACTAGTGTTGTGCAGAGTCGATCTTTCAACTTTGTGAATGCCTTCTGTTGAGATTCAGACCAAAAAAAAATTTCTTTCACTCCTCCTTTGGTGACTTAACTCAAGGGCCAAGTGATATGAGAAAATCCCAACACAAACCTGTGGTAGAAGTTGGCAAGGCCTAGAAAGTTGCGAAGCTCTGTCAGAGTGGTTGGAGATGGACAATCCCAAATGACTTAGATCTTGGCTGGATCCACATGCACCCCCCATTCATCAATAATGTATCCCAGATACTGAATCTCGGTCATGCCAAAAGTGCATTTCTCTAAATTGGCACATAACTTGTGTTGTCGCAGTGTTTGGAGAACCTGTCGGATGTGGTGGAGGTGCTCTTCCCATGTCTTGCTAAAGATCAAGATGTCATCCAAGTATACCACTACAAATGAGTTGGTGAATGGCCGCAAGATGTCGTCCATTAGCCTCATGAAGGTTACAGGAGCATTCGTCAATCTGAAAGGCATAACCAACCATTTGAAAAGGCCCTCCTTGGCTTTGAAGGCAGTCTTCCACACATCGGAGGGTTCGATTGGTACCTGGTGATATCCTGACTTCAAATCGATCTTGCTGAAATATTTTGCCCCCTTTAGTTGGTCTAGGAGGTCATCAATCCGTGGGATTGGGTACCTATTACGGACAGTGATCTTGTTTAGCGCCCGATAGTCAATACAGAGTCTCCAAGTCCCATCCTTCTTTTGTACCAGCATGATCGGGCTCCCACAGGGCGATGAACTCGGACGGATGTGACCTTTTTGTAGCAGCTCCTGAATCTGCCTCTTGATTTCATCGTTCTCCAGAACAGAGCGTCGATAGATTGGTCCATTGGGCAGCGGCAAACCTGGGGTCAGATCAATGGAGTGCTTGACCTGACAGTCCAGAGGAACCCTTGCGGGGGAGGTGAAGATGTCCTCATACTCCTCCAAGACCTTGTCCATCTGTAGTTGTCGTGTGGAGGGGCCCTGTCTGGAGGTCATGGCCACCGTCTTCTTCTTTTCTTGAGGGCGTATCATCAGGAAAACAAACTTCCCAGTTTTGGAAATGAGCTTACTACATTGTTTTATAGTAACCAAAGAGATGGCAGTAGGCAGTGCTACCTCTGGTATCCTGTACAACATATTTCCCAAAGTAACAATAACAGCACGGGGCCTTGACTCATACACAGCATGTCGCTTCCACAAGTATGGTTTTCCTAATAACACATCACAAACTTCAAGAGGAGCAATGTCAGACAATACCTCATTCGTGAAGGGCTTGATGTTGTATGCAAGGCGACACTGTTGGCTCACGCGAAGATCCCGTCCTTGGTGCAGCCACCCAATGGTGTATGGTTGTGGATGTGCTGTGGTCGGTAAGCCCAGCCGTTTCACGACCTCTACCGAAATGAGGTTCTTTTGGCTCCCGCTGTCGACAATGAACTATAGCGGGGAGCCCTTTACCCACATCTGGGAGTGGAAGAGACGCTCCTCCTCCTCTGGATCTTCAAGTTCCTCCTTCTCGATCTTCGTGGTGGCAACGGTGGCGTTGGGCTCCGCATCGATAATCTGCTTCCCTTTGTCATTCCCCTTATCGGGTTCTGACTCAGAGTCAGAACATGCATCTGATTTTGAAACCTTTAGCTCGGCCACCAGTGACTGCTTGGCCCGACACTCACTTGTGTTGTGAGTGGAGCTCTTATGGAACTCACACCACTTTCCCGTGTCCTTTTTCGGCTTCACAACACTGTTCTTTGGTTGTAGCTTTGGCAGGTTGTCTTGGGCTACCCCACCTTGGCTTTGTCCTTTTTTCTACGGTTTGGGGGCACCTTTCCCTTGTTTCGGATTCGCAGACCCAAAGTCTCGCTTCTTCTGTTTAAACTTTTGCTCGACCTTGACGACATATCGGTATGCCATGCCGAGCAAGGAGATGTTCAGGAACTCTATTTCTTCTTGGATGTACTTGTGCAGGCAGCCACGGTATTTGAGTACCAAATGCTGCTCTGTATCCTTGATACCCAACTTTGTGTGAAGGGTATGGAAAATGTTGGTAAACTCTGGTACGTCTTGGTCCCTTCCCTACCGTAGCGTGGTCCACTTTATGTATTAATCCTCATAGCTTCCGACAGGGTAGTACTGCTCCTTGATGGCATCTCGGAATGAATCCCAAGTCGGTGCAACTGAAAATAGTGAGCCTGTACTTTCATCCTTCTGCTCGCAGTAGGTTTCCCACCAATCCTTGACGTGGGGGGCTGCTTTGAGAAGAGCGAAAATAATCTTTTCCCGACTGGAAAAATCATGAACAGAAAAATAACCCTCTAGCACATTTAACCATTTATCGATGGCGTCTACGTCTGTCTGACCCTCGAATATGGGGATTTCAAAATTAACTTGTACCTTAAATGGTGTGGCGTTTCCAGAGTTGCTGTTGGAAGTCGATGTGTCGCCCCTGGGTAGCCGCTGAAGGATTTGGGCAAAGTTGTCCATCATCGCGTTCCTTTGTCGCTCGAGGGCTTCTTCGAGCAAGATTTTGATAGGATCTCCTGCCCCCTCGTATTTCTTTTCATCCGCCATGGGAGGCCGTCGGGATTTGTGAGGCTGGTCTTGCAAAGGTTCGACTAGTTCAAGCCCTAACTCCTTATATCCCGACCTTTTTGGGGACATGCAAAGAAAAACAGAGAAGAAAAGCAGACCGCTCTGATACCACTGATCCAAATTTAAACAAGAACGCAATAAAATACAGAGATACCCATAAAGACAGATATACAATGGAAATAATACCTCAATTCATTACTGTAAACTACTGAAATATGCTTACAAACAGAAATGGAAATAAACCAACTAGGGCGAAGGTAGCTTATCTCTGAGAAGAGATGTGGTGGCTACATGCCTCTAAACTGTCTTACAATGAGGCTCGGAGGCCTATTTATTGTTGAGAAACAATGGAAAACCCTTCACATTCCAAAACCTAACCCTAGAAGATGAAACGCCAAATTGTGGGCCCCGTTTTTGGGTAAGTTGGTACATCAACTTCCCGGGGTCGCGAATTGGTCGTACTATCTCCGTTTGACGTGCATGATAGCTCGTTGGAAAGATCTCTCCGAGGACTACGATGAAAAAAATGATTTTTATCAAAAAAATCGCTGGCGGTAGATTTCCCAAAAAACGTCGTTTAGGGCCTCAAAACGGCTCCGGAAGTTTAGGACCCGAAAAACTGCTAAAAATAGTAAATTGTGCTATAATTAAGGAAACTGAAAAAACTGTAATAAGCACTAGAGGGGATCCAAGTGGAATTAGCGGGTGACCACCAATATCCACCTAGATCAACGGAAATCCTATCACTGAGGATATGATCAATAAATTGAAGAAAGAACTTCAGTTATATGAGGTAATAACCATATTTTAAAGTGAGTAATTTTTTCTCTTTTTGATGTCATAAGTTTAATTCTTAAAGTTTGTTTTTTAACTTTTACATTATTTAATAGAAAAAACATTTTCTTTCTTATGTAGAGTTATTTGGAGGAACTTTCTCCCCTGCAGTAGTTAGTTCATCCTCATTTTGGTGTTGGTATTAGTGTAATTATAGAGACATGACTTGAGTGTCTAGATAGCACTACTACCCAACATATATCTTGGAGTGATCCGCATTTAAACAAGAATGCAACAAATTACAGAGATAACCATAAATATAGAGATGCAACAAAAATAATACTTCATTTCATTAATGTAAAATACTGAAATATGCTTACAAATAGAAATGGAAGTAAACTAGCTCGAGCGATGGTAGCTTATCTCTGAGGAGATATGTGGTGGCTACATGCCTCTGAACTATCTTACAATGAGGCTCGAAGGCCTATTTATTGTTGAGAAACAATGGAAAATTGTAAACATCCAAAAACCTAACCCTAGGAGATGAAGCGCCAAACTATGGGCCCCGTTTTGGGGAAATTGGTACATCAACTTCCCGGGATCATAACTTTAGCATACGATCTCCATTTGACATGCAAAATACCTTGTTAGAAAGATCTATTCGAGGACTACAACTTTGGATGAGAAATATTGGTCCATGGACCCATGTTACTCCTACCTTTCCCAAAAAATGTTGTTTAGGGCCTCAAAACAGCTCCGGAAGTTCAGGACCCAGAAGATTAATCCCAGTTCCAAAATGAAACGAGGCTCCAGGTGTGGAATCCTCTACTATCTCTTCTATGACAATCAAATTTGGTGGAAGAGGTTGACTGTCAGATCGGTAAAAGATTTCTGGTGTTGATGAGAGTGTAGTTTCAATAGTGACTGATATCGGAGGGGAAGCAACTTCTGAATGCTGAAATTCGAAGTCCAGATGTTCAAGTAAATGAACAACAGTTTCAAAGGGAGGTTACTGAACAACTTCTGGTTTAGATGTAACTTCTATTCGAACTGGGGTAGATTTTGGACCAACCCCTGATGGAGTTTTTTCAAGTTTAGAAGTATTTTCTGGTTGAACAATTTCAAATTGAGTATCAACTTATTGTTGGACAACCTCAATTACTATTACACTAGGATTAGTGCTAATGTCCTTAGGTAACTGTGAAACTTCCTCTTTAGGAACGGATGTACCAGAATAATTGGAGTAACTAGAGTCTCTGTAACTGTTGAAACAAATGTTTCAAATAACCCAGATGAATAAGTAGGAGTTCTTGATGTACTAGACTCAGTTAAACGAGACTACTTTATCCGAATTAGTGTCGCTTCGGGAGGCAAAGGCAATTGACTCACTGTTCTCCGTGAATGATGGGGTTTGGGTTGAGTTTCCTCCACGATTGCAGATTAATTTATCAACTTAAACTCAACTAAGGAATAAGGATGTTATTTGTGGTCAATTAATTTTAACGACACTAGAACACAACTTTGCTTTTTCAGTTTTAAAGAGTTGAGAAAAAGAAAAAGATGACTCTAGTCGCCTTCGATTTTTAATGAACTTGAAAGGACAAGTGCTCAAATGATCCTTTTACTTTTAAAGAGTCGAAAAAGAATGAAAGTGACTACTTTGTAGACTCTAGACAAGAGAGTTTAGTAGACAAATCACAAAATTGCAATATACACCTTGGTGATAAATGAAAGAGAAATTACCAAGAACTTCACGTACGGTAGTCAATCTTCCCGAACGCTATGTTTGGTTCATTGTGATCGGTAAGGCGACAGACTTGACTTCCTAGGGATAAAGGATTTCAACCTATTGGGGTCTCCCACTATATACGTGACAGTATAGGGAGCACAAGTCCATACTAGCACTTATCGGTTCAAAGAGGAGGAATCACTCAACCTTTAGTGAAAACGACAGCCACTAGGTTTAAATATGCTAGAACACGTCTCTAGCCTAGACCTCTAGATATTTTTCGTTAAGTTCCAAAGTGTTGTTAGATTAATTGATGTTTATTTTAAGTTGGTCTTGCTTAGAAATTTGCCTTTGAATGTCCACTGCAAAATGTGTTCTGAAATTCCTAAGAATGCAACTAGAATGATAAGCACTCTTTTTGTTTAATTTCAACAATGAAAATCCAAACTATGAGGGATAGAGCATAGAAGTACTTTGAACAAACAACAAAGAGCACAAACTAATGCAATTCCCTAAATGTTCCTTTTAGCACACAAATTGATGTTCTAAAATGCAAATTGCATGTATTTATTTTTAGTTTCTCTTAATGTGAATGATGCAATAAGAAAAACTAATGCACAAATGATTCAGAACATTTTCATAAAAAATGGTGATTTATGACAATTTCTTCTAAGAGAGAAAGGAAGATTAAACAACACTTTCAATTTTGAAGAAATGAAAATTTTCGACACTTTAAATGAAAAATACAAATCAAATGCACAAATAGATCGATGGACTATCTATGAAGGAGGATTTTATGACACTTCACTTTCTGAAGAAAATGACGATTTTACGACACTTTTCTACTGACAAAACAACCGAAAAAAAACTACCTTTCGACAATGGATTGCAAATAAAAAACATTCACCAATCCTAATCTAAATAGGGCCAAATTAAAGAGATGAAAGGCTAGTTTTCAGAGATGAGACATCATTTACTTTCAACAAGCAATTCAAAAATGATGAAAATTAACAAAAACTTCAGCTCCTAGACGGGAAACTAATCCTCAAGAGATCAGCGTAAGCTTTAGTGATAGACAGTGCACTGAATTTCTCTGTAGTCATGCGGGAAGTGCACTGAAGCGCAGGTCTCAGTTAGAGACAGTGCGCTGATAACAGTGAGAAATTCTGAAGGTGTTTTTGGCTTAAATTTAATTCAATTTTCAATGAATTAGGCTTGAATTCAATAAACAACAGAAAGTACAGTATATTGGAATGTTCTAATAGGCTACTTAGCTACTAAAAAGGGAAAACGCTCCCGAGTGGAGCTGCCAATTTGTTTCGGGAATATTTAGTGTTTCTACAAATGCCTAACCCTTTAGATCTAGTAGCTAATCTAGAAACAATAGTCAAAGCAATCTTAATTTTTCCTATAAACAACAGATAAAATAAGGGATAGAGAACCTACTTGTAACTTTTTCTTTTTCCATATCTCCCTTGACTGATTCCGATGCTCCTTCCTGTACTTAAATCTCTTGAGAAGTACTTGCACAACTTATAGAAACAAAAACCCATCAAAGCATAATGATCTATTGTTCATAAATAGCACGAATAAAAAACATGATATAGACATGAATGCATTTAACATAAAAACAAGCATAAGGGAAAAATCTCGAAAACTTTATTGATAAGAGGAAAGATTACAACCAATGAAAGTTCGATCCAGTGTCATCCTTCCAATTCAATCCTTCTTCACCTCATGAAAAGCAAGACATTCCAACAATATCACAATACTTGCACTCAATCCTAATCTCATACCACCAGCATCTCCTTGCAACTCAATATTTTTCAACCCAGATCTCTTAGATGAGTGATCTATTTATAGGTGAGTGAAGGAGGTTATGCTATCAATGGAGGTAATGAATGCCTTTCTAAATTTAGAAATCAGTTCCATGGAAGGAGGGATAGGGAATTGATGTTTCCTAATTCCCTTTGTCATCCAAAGGCGAACTCAAAGGAGCATGTGGCATTTGAGAAACTTCTAGAGGCTTCCAATGGATAGGGAATCTTCAAACCCTCATGGAACTTTGCTCAACTTCACCCAGCGCAGGTCAAAGAGGGACTAAGTGCACTGCATAGCACCCTGATAATGCATGGTTTGCATTGCAGCGCACCCTAAGGAAGGCTTACCTGCGCTGATCTTCTTAGAGGTGGTTTTTCAATGTCTTCAGTAATGGAACTTCTTTGGGAGTAAGGCATTTTGATGACTATCTTCTTTAGGGCATGTGACAACTGTATTAGGGGTTGATGGTCCCTAATAGCATCAATTCGTAAGTTGGGGTTGATGTGCCCAAATGGATTTTTAACAACGAGACCCTCCAAGTGATGCATGCAAGGGTGGCAGATGAGTTAAGAGCCCGAGAGCAACGTGCCCTCAACCTCATCAGAAATATAGAGTGAAAAATCAGCAGATGTTCACTGAAAAGACACAAGCTCTAAAGGAAAAGGAGATACTGCAGGCGTAGAGTTCATGACTAGAATCAGCAGTAACAGAGGTATATAAGACAATGCCTGAGATTAACATCTTAGAGGATGCACAACCAGAAGAAAAGATCAAAAAAGTAGTCGCTGGTGTGTATGAGGCTAAAGAAGAAGTTGGCCAAGTTTAGTTTGATCTCAATATGAAGATCACAAATTTGCAGTTAAAGTTGCAGCCCATGACTCTGCCTTAGGTCTGGGAGCAGTGCGGATCCGTGAGAAAGGAAGGAATGGCTACCCTGGATGCTATAGTCACTGACTGTATGACATTTTTCGAGCAAGCAATGGAGTTAGTGACCAATCTATAGGAGGATCTGAAACCACAGACACTTAGTATAGAAGTAAGGAAGCTACAATGATAGTATGATGAAGTTAGGGCAACCACATGCTCCATAGCACCAGTGCAACACCTTGCCAAATTACAGGAGGGAAATCATCTCCTAGCACAGGTAGAGGAAGCACAAAAGAAGGAGGCCTTACTAAAGGCCAGATTGCAGCCATGGTTAGAAGAAGCTTATCAAGTCATGACTGCTATTTAGGATAAGCTTAAAGGGTTGCAACAGACATAGGAGATGATAAGGCTGGCCGTAGAAGGATAAGCTACAAACAACTTAGTTGAGGATGTCAAGCAGGCAGCAACTTAGAGTGTTGCCAAAGCCATAGTGATCCAGGTAGAGCTGGGGGATCTTCGTAGTAAGATCACAGTTCCAGAGCAGTGACTCGAGGGTGAGTCACAATCTTTCTGTTCGGGGGCTATTGGGATGGGGTCCCTTGGGTCAGTTTTGGGGTTAAGATAACCCAAGAGTTGATACATTTTTGTAATTAATGTAAATTCTCCCTGATTTGTGGATGCGGAGCACACATATGACTAGGATTCAAAGGGTTTTTAGCCCCTTGTTTATGTAAATTTTGAATCGGTTTTGAGATCCACCCATGTCTGTGGACCATGGGATTTTATGAAAAAGGCTATAAATAGGTGTGTCTAAGGCATATGTTTTGAGACTTGATAAGCAATGGGTCAATAAAAGATAAGTGCTAACAAAGAGAAGTGGGTCAGATAGGATAAGAAAGGCTCTACAGCTGAGTGCGCAGAGGCCTAGGTAGAGTCTGCAACTGAGTGTGTAGGGTAGTTTTGAGTTTGTAAATCTGAATTAAAGATCAATAAAGACATTTATCGAATTATTCCTATGTACATTTGTTTTATCTCTATTTCCATTAATGCTATATGTTGTCTATGAATAATGCGTTTAATGGAATATTGATTGAATATTGCATGATTCTATTGAATAACTATTAGTGACGTACGCAAAGCATGTTTATGTATTTTAATGAAGACTCGGAAAAATTCTCTGATGTTTACTAATAACTTAAGTAAATCTGTGTGAACCCTAATTTAGGACTTATTTTTGATGCATGCAAGTAGATAGATTGACTATTAAAGGTCTGCAAAAACTAATTGTAGACCTTCACGAAGGTCTAAAGGCCATCTTGACAGAGTTGCAGCAGTGTACCCTAGGAGTATGGAGATCTACACAAAGGCATATCTGAGGCACTAAAAGACATCACATTAGTCTTTGGATGCAGAAATTTGGTTCTTGCATCTCCCCATACTGCTTCGGGTGAGACTATAGCCTGCGCTACACAGTTGTTATTGAAAGGGACAGTAGTGTAGGGATTTGTTGGTTGGCGCAACTAACTCTGAACCTAGTTTAGGACCCCCTAAGGCAACATATGAAAATAGGTACAGGTCACTAGATCGATCTTTAGGATATCTAGATCGATTCTCATTTTTTCAAATCGATTGAACTCTATTGCCTTAGCTATAGATTTGTTCTATGTTTTCACACAAATTTGTTCTACATTTTAAAAGGAAATGCAGTAGTGATTCACTAGAAGTTAGGATTTCAGGGTTGAATTTTGATACATTTAGGGATCAGCAGATGGAGGAGAATCTCTTCAATATCTCACCCCACAAAACATCGATTTATTCCCACATTCATTCACTTGTTTCCCACTGTGCCTCCCTTTACAGGGATGGAAGGGAGATGCACTGCAATGAATGTCCTCATTCAAGGGATGGAGGAAAGGGTTTTCATCTGGTTTTTGCATCTTTCTTGTGGCTATCTCCAAGAAGTTCTAAAATAGTGTTACTTGTTGGTACTTTTCCTCACAGGATACAGAGGTGTAAATTTTTTTTTTTATCAATGGTACTCTGTATCTTCAATACCTTTTATTGTTCCTACCATATTATTTTTCTCTATTGGTGCTCTATATCCTTAATTTCTGTACTTTTTTCTGTTCCCACTTTTACATATTCTAATACCTTAATATATTATATCTGGTTATGTTGAGATTTGAACTAAGGATGGGATTGTGGATTGGGGATGGGTTCTCCATAGGTCTGGATATCGCAAACGATAAGTTTCAATTTACTGTTCTGAAATCTAGCGTATTCTTTTAGGTATTTTTGTGAAGTTTCACTCTCTGAGTGATATGGAAAATGACACATTTTAATTTATTGTTTAGAAATCTAGGGTATTCTTTTGAGTATTTTTGTGAAGTTTCACTCTGTAAGTGATCAAGTTAAATTGTTTTTTTTTGTCGTGGTCTGAGGATCAAAATAGATTAGTGGAAGCTTCATTCCGTGAGTAATTAGGTATATTATATGTTCTAAGGTAGTGGGTTGTGTATGCCTTATAACTATATGTGCTTGATTTTTAAAGGAGTGCAACTTTTTATTCGTTGATAACAGGAATGTATGATCCTATGATTTGAATCTCTTCACCGAAGAGGATTTTCTTCTAGTTGATTAGATTTGAAGATGGGATGTTAGACACCACAAGTTCATGCACATCATTGGTAATTGTAATTGAAAGTACTATCTAAATCATTTCACCTCCTTAAATGTTATTTCGTCACTTGTTTAGATGGTTTACATATTCAGTTGTAGGAGAATGAGGGAGTAGTGGTTGTAGCATCGATATAAAGGGGTTGTGGTTGAGTATTTGTTAGTTTCATTTGTATTAGTTGTGAGTATTTATCACTGGTGCTATTGGTCCTTGACATGTGTGATGTGAGAGATGATTGATCCTTGGGTTGCAAGGCATTTCATCTAAATTTGGAATTCAATCATAGAAAGAACAATGATTCCTAGAAACTTCTTCAGGAAGACTTAATTAGGGATTTGTTACAATGTCTACATAAGGGGGTTTGGTGCAAGGTATTTGTTGTGTTTTTTCGCAATAGTGTTGTCTCTAATCATTGCAGAATCCTTCAGCTGCAGGGTAAATATATTCTTCTACATTTGCGAGTTGGCCATAGATAGCAGAATATTCTCTTGAAATTTCATCAAGACATAGAGATCTGACAAAGTATCTCATGTATATAGATCTAAAAATCCTTTTGCATGTGTACTTTCTTGTGCGACTATGCAGTTTATAGTGGTGCGTAACTTTGGAGGATTAGTCTGTCTATTTATATTTTGGTGACATTATATGATTTCTCCACAATCTGCAGCCCTAGCATAAATTGTGCAGGTCAGTGGATTGGAAGGTGGGTTAGAGGGAATTTGTGGGTCAAAGAAGGTTTGCTATTAAGCTTTGATGAGTGGTTTATAGTTGCAGTTATATGTTCATGCTCTTTTTTAGTTGGAGATGCAATATTATATGAGATATTCATGTGAAAGTACTCCACCATCTACATTCCTAGGCATAAATTGTGTAAGAAAATGGATTGAAGGTGCATTAGAAAGCATTTTTGGTTCGAAAACATCATCCAATAGGTTTACTATTCATCTTTGATGAATGTTTTTAACTATGTTGTTTTAATACTTCTTTGAACACCTAAGAACACCTAAATGACATTCTCCTTGGGAACAATATGGATCACAATATTATATTCATTTTTGGTCATGTATTTTGAAGGTGTAATGTTTTTAATGGTCTAGTGTCTTTGAGACAAGCGATATTCTCTCTGATGGTATACTAGATCAAGTGATATCTACAGGTTGTGCTATAGTGGTCCATCTTGAAGAGGCAATCCAATATTTGTCAAATGACATTTTTGAAAGCTCTCAGAGCTCATCTCTATGCTTGAAAGTATTTCAGATATAATTCATTTTGCTTTCTTCTACTTCTCCATGGAATTCATCAGCTTGAAGCAACAATCCGGTATCTCAATGGGGTCCAATGACATGTTTGACATTGCTAAAAAAAACATCAATTTGTTCCATGCCTATTTTCATGAAAAAATAGTGAAAGAAAGATGAGAAGAAGAGCAAAGAGAAGTGGCCAAAGTTATAACCATAAATTATAATCTGCTTATTTATCTCTTATTTGATTTGATAGGCTTAGCTAAAACATAATTAATTTTGGCTATTATAAATTTTAACTATTCCCACGATAAAGGAGAGGACACGGTTACATTAAATTACCCGCGGATATTTACTAACATAAATTCTTACAGAGCTTTAGATATTAGTGTCGCAGATGAATAATTGGAGGTGTGAGATCGATTTACATGACGCAAATCTAATTTGGAGGTGCGGGGATTGATTTCCATGACACAAACCTACTATGTCACTGATTCCTTCTACTCCACTATTATGTTTATGCACTTCCCCCCCCCTTGCCTTAACTTTAGAGATGGGATTTGAAGTACATGGGAGGGTGGGATGCAGGAGGGTGTGGCAAATTAAGTCGATCCCACCTACCCGAGAGGATTGGTATGGATCCACATAGTAGAATGGGATGCTATTAAAGCTGAAGTTGCTATTTAGGCTATTGATGCTACCAGACAGTCTTCCAAAAGATTCGAGTATGGATCTGAATCTATATATGTGACTAGATCAATTAATTTTTATACGACAAGATCGACAACGTGATCAAGAACTTGAGCAACTGAACCAACTACTGAACTAAAAATTGAATAATCTACATGATTGACTAGAACTAGCAATATACCTAGGAGCATATCTCTATTCGTGCCCTTGGACGGGCCAATTTTCATAACATCCATACATTAGTGCCTCAAGGAGGAATAACTTCTTTCTGGTAAGTTCATAAACTCCAAAGCATTTTATTTTGGCATTTACATTGATTTGATTCCTTTGCAGTAGCACAAATTTAGGTGTAATTAGTTTTTAGAAACAAAAATGGATTTTTATCTCCAAAGTTGTGTGGTACCTTTAGATTAATATTAATGGAACTTTATAAAGCCCTTATCCTACCTTTTAATGCCCCAACATTTCTTTCCCTTTTGGAGATCCAAACTATTATTTTTTTTAAGAAAAAAATCCTTATATTTGATATTTTTGAGAATGAAATCATAATATATATTGCTCACTCATGTATGGACTCAAGCCTCTCTTATTCTTTGCATTTTCTACGCTATTTATAAGACTAAATCCAAAATTTTGAGTCTTCTTGTAGTGTATTATAGGAAACTATTCCATCAAAAACATCAATCAGACATCTTACTTATCCCGTGAATTAAAAACTCACAATTCTTACAATGGATCTGGAAAACCTCTACAAAAAACCACCATATGGTACTAAAAGACCAATTAAATACAAATTTATTTTTCTAGCTGAAACAAGGGTGCCTCCTTTGAATTCAAATTAAGTTAAGAAACCCTCCTGCAAGAGAGAATCTTCTTTAGATAGCTTATCTGCATATGTCTTGAATTCACAGTATACATGTGAAAATTAAGTAATTTCAAAAGAGGCTTATATCTCTTGGACAATATTCATAATTGGGAGCAGACTAAAATTACCAATGTTCCATCTCCATAGACCTAAAAATTTGTAAGTCCTTTTTCCTCTACAATTTTCAACAAAATGCAACGGGTACAGAATTTAGGTCGATTGTTTGAACCTTGGTCAATAACATACTTCAGCTTAAGGTAGTTCATAGAGTCAAAACAACCCCTTCTCCACATATACTAGGGTTTCATTGACTTTCTCCTTCAAAGAAGCCTCAAGACCTCTCATGGTAAATACATGGAATTAATAATATTCTTAGAGAAATCTATTTGAGAAGTACTTCATTATAAACTCAAGCAATTCTAACCTTGCATGCTACCTCTGCAGATGTGATAACCAAATATTCTACATATGTGGTACCTAAATCCTGAAAGATCATCTGATTTCGGGTCCCCCAAATCCCACAAGAAAATAGGCAGGAGAGAGCCTTATATGTTTCTATTGTCTAATATAACAAATCAAAAATCCAATCAACCAAATTCATCTTTTCCCATTTATATTTTTCCATTGTGGCTTGAGTAACCGCATTCCATACCGCTCTAGAAAAAAGAAAAGTCAGAGATAATTGATCCACATTTTTCTCACTACTCTTGTAAAATACACATATGAATGTCCCTACTTAGTTCATGTTATGTTCATTATCTAAGGTGAACAGTTTATTTTCTAGGGCTAACCACAAGAGAACATATGTTTGTCCCTACTTAGTTCCTCTTATGTTCATTATCCAAGGTGAAAAATTTATTGGCTATGGCTAACCACAAGAGAATGATGCAGATTAGATCTGGTGAAGAAATCTTGGAGGAGAAGAGTTTACAAGAAAGAGCCAAAAGAATAAAAATTCTATTCAACCCAGCCACACCGAAATAGGTGAAAAAATTAATAAGGGCAGGATTTTCCATAAACGATAAGAAGTACCTAATCTATTGGAAGGAAGAGGAAAACATAATGAAAAGAGAAATGCATCAGAAATAAATTAGGTGCTAAAAAATCTGAAAGACGACATTGACATGTATGAACCAAGGTCCACTAGAGAAAGTGGGAGATGTGGGGGAAAGGGGAGATATTCTCTCGACCATGAGTCGTTGGGTGAGAATGATTTGGTCCAATCTTCTTCTCATTGAAATATGCAAGGAGGTTACTTGTGCTTGGGGATCATTGAGTTTATTATGGATTCTTTTGGTTGATTGCATTGGTTCTTATAAAATCATAACACTCTTGAACATTAAATTTAGAAGCCATTAATATTTAAGTCACATTAATATTGGGTTGTGTTATATTCTTTCCATGACTAGCCCACATAGTTAACCGGGGGGTTAGAGTGGGGGACGAGCCCCTCCTTTGCTGCGCCGATTGCGGGGGGTTCACAAGGGGTTTGAGGGGTGTAGGTAACCCCCCTCTATGGGGTCCCAGGCAGCGCCCTGGAAAATTTTTGTTTTGGACCCTATGTTAAGTTGGGTAGACCTACCTATGGTTTTGTGCATGATGTTCACACATGGTTTTGGATGCGATGGTTTTCGGTCCATGGTTTTGGATGTGATGGTTTTCGGTCCATGGTATTGGATGCTTTGGCATTTATAAATATGTATTGTAACATTGAAAGGAACATAATGAAAAATCAAGCTAGTAGTCCCAGTTTTGGGATGTAGGGGAAAATCTCTGTGTATATATGTTTTATGTGTTATGCTCTCGCATTGTTTATTTTATGTGTTTTAGAATTTGTATGCAAGTGATTTCTGTATGAGTTAAAACCTACAATTATATGGTGAATATGTGACCAATGCAATACAATATCAATATTGATGTTAGAGGTTAAGCCATTAAACTACCTAACAAGTAGGGGTGATATAAATGAGTTAGATATGATGAACGATGTGTGTGTTGGAGATGTAGGGATGAAACTTTATCATCAAATATTTTATATTCTTTGTCCATCATTGTATTATGTCTATGTGAGTGCCTTGACCATATGGCCTTGATTTTGGTTGAAGATTATTCCCTTCAAATTTTTTTGTTTTGTTTGGATCACTATTTTTTCTGATGATCATGAGATTTTCTCTAACCTCCAGAAAAACCCTCTTAGTTCAAGTACTACTTGTGTCTCTAAACTTCCATGATGGATCAATGTACTGTTATGTTTGTTGTCATTAATAATTTTCCTCAATAAATAGATGCATTTCTATAATAAATATCCAACTTACAAATGTTTTTTCATGTTTAAATAGATACATGATAGATTTGGCTAAACTGATAAAGAATCTTGGCATAGTAATGAAAGAGATTTACACTGATGATTGACCTCATCAGTGGAAAGGAACTTGCTATAATAAAATTTTGAAAAACTAAAAGTTGTCTTTCTTATCTTCTTAATGGTGAATGCTATATAGGATATACAAATATATTTCATCGTCCAACTTTTTTTTGGCATTTTTTCCATTTGTGTTAGATATGAAGTGACCTTCCCTATTTATTACTTGATGCAAAACCAAACTTGTATGCATATTTTTTTCCTTCAGATATGGCCTCAATTCATTATTGCATCTCTTCTTTGGTTGCTTCTACTTATCATAGTTGAGGTAATCCATCTCAAGAATTGTAAAATCTCTCTAGTGACAACATTTTAGACCAAGGGTTTAATTCCTTGTATCTGGTGTCAAGGAATGAATATGCATTATGTAGGTCCATGTAAGAGATATGAAACGAAGATATTTGCACATAGGTTGGTTTGTTTGACAATTTACCATATCGTTAATGTTTTAGGAATTCAATGGAGAATTTTTTCCTTGCACTATTAAGGTTCCATGTGCAATTTTAAAGATGTAGTTGTTTAGTGAAATCTTTAGAAATTTTGATGTACCTCATAAATTTCTAACTTAGCTGGAAAAACAACATTTAATTTATAGCCTAGAAGCACCACTTGAACTGAAAAATGGTAGCAACATCAGGTTCAAATGGGCATGCCATACACATAATGCAGTGGGGTTTTTATCAACTACTGAATGACCACACATTTGTGATTTGTTAATGGCCTGTCATAATTTCCATGTAGAAAGAGGACTTTTTTAATTAATTAAACACAAATTTTATTAACTTCAAACATGATTATTTGACTAAAATATTCTCTTTCTAGCAACAAATGCTAGGGCTTGAGGAGTACTTGTTTTAGAATAAACAACCTCAATTATCTACTAGTAGTTTGGGACTTTAGAAAGATATGTGGTTTAAGATTTATTTGAGAAGATTTAAGAGGATCCATGAAGGAAAAAAGAGAATTTTGGATTTAAAACTACTGCCAAATTTTTGTGATGCTTTTTTTTGAAGTAGATCCTCAAGAGTGTGATTTATTGTTTTTTTAAAGAGAGTGTAATTAAAATATCACATTTGAGAACTTAATGGAAAACATTGAAGCATTTTCAAATAAAATATTACACATTTTTTATCAGTGGGATTTTATGTCTAGAAGATACTGTCTTTAGTTGTGAGAGTTCGCATTCCACATAACCATTTCAAGAAGACGACCAATATATTTGATGTTTTAATTTGGGTTATTATTTCTTAGAATTTTAAGCTTGAAGGTTTGCATGATTCCATTGCTAAGGAAGTGGATTTGAAATTCAATGAAAGCTTGGACAATGATTTGTGGAAGATGGAATTGTTCACATCTTTTGAGAGGAAGAAAAAAGAAGAATAAGAAAATAATATCAGAGGCGATGAAAATAAGTTCAAAAAAATTTGACAATCATGAAATGAAATAATTTTTGTGGGACTTGTAGCTCAACACTACTGTAATCCACCAAGAAAGTCTTCTGCAACATTTGGAAATGAAGTGTTGAATCCATGTGTTGTGAATATTGGTTCTAAATTTGCATCTATTTTGTGTATTGAGGTTGAAGTCACTATGGCAACAATAGGTGTGAGTCCCCCATCTAGTGGGGAAGATATATCAAGGTGTCTCCTTGATCACAATTCTCCAATGATGACCCTCAAGAAGGTCTAGTGTTATTTCTTATGTTGTTGGTGAAATAATCAATGACCCATATTGTCATGTGCCAAAAAAATATAATGCGTTTTATTTGATAAAATAAGTACCCTCACAAAATGAAAACCTTTTGTTACTAGTGCTAAAGTTATATCATATATGGAACTGGGAGAATTTCTCAAATTTCTCAAAATACTTTAGAAATGGGCTTTCTTTCCATTTGCCATGGATCTTATCATTCTTGTCCATTGTCTCAATAGATTATGAAGCAACAATTCTTAATCCATTTGCAAAATAGATATATCTTTGACTACTTAGGAATCATTGTAAACTCCACAATATTCACCTTGGGAACTTATATCTTGGACAATATGTTTATTGACTGACAACCAAGAATCTTCCTATAAACCAATATTAGCACATAATAAGGCAATGAAAAAGTAAAAAATTTACTTCTGAAGCAGAATCATATCCTTTTGAAATTTATGAAGTTTCTTTATCCTTAGGTTCATTAACTTTGTCACAATTTATGCAATGATAACACAATACAAAGCATCAATGAAAGCTTCCATACCCAAAATTTACATTGGGACGAAGTTAGAGAGCATATATTCCATCCTCCCATGAATCCCAACACAATATAGGAGCATTGTTTCTGAATCCATGAAGGGATTTTCTCCACATTCCTTGGTAAAACTGTTGATCTACGACCTTCCCTTAAACATAAAATGCCAACACTGGGTCCCTTCAAACACCATACAATATTCATAAAAGAATGGGTGAATTTTGACAAATGAGGATTATTAAGGTCATGTTGTGGCTAGAACAATTCATCTCCACTTTTTCATTCTAAACGAATATGTATGTGTTGAGCCATGATTGCATGTGCATGAGAAGCATAGATTTTTCATTTTGTTCGCTAGAATGCCTCAGCTAAGTTTGATATAACACCAATACAAGACTATTGTGTGAAGTGAATTCCTTAGGTATTTTATACAAATTACAGATTATATGAACTTTAGATAATAAATAATTAGTGTTTAGGCAGTAAAGAAAGATATTTCTTCATAGATTACAAAGTATATGAACTTTAGATTGGAAATCATCAGTGTTTAGATAGAAGTTAGAGAAATATTATAGATATATAGTTAAATATTGATCAGAGCTCTTTTATTCCAAAATATCTACATAGGTGCATGGGAGATTAGATCAATGAGGAATCCTCTCCAAGCTTTCTTATGGACCATTCTTAACTCCTTTCACACTCTTGTATTCCCGTGTTATGAAGGAGGATCTATGCAGGTGTGGATTTTCCTTTTGGGGTTGGGCTAAGATTTCTTATTGATCACAAATAGAACCTTTTTTTTTGGTTGTGGCACAAGAATCGATATAGCTTTTCTAAATAGTAAGGTTCCTACAATACATGAAATTCATTGGATTTTATTATTCAGGGGAATCCAAAAGATACATCAAGCACTTTCAGCCCCCATCCACGTAGTTGTGAAATATTCAATCACTACGACATAAATAAATGAAATGATCATGATATCCACTAACAAGAGAGATCACAACCTGCTTGCAAGGAGTTCCACTATATTTGGAATTATTTTTCAATGAAATTTCCATTCTTAGAAATAAATCACCATATCCATATTTCTGAGACTTAAAATGTTAGGAATAAATTATGTTTAAATAGTAGGGTAAACAACAACTTGTATTCATTCAATTTGAAAACTTTGCATACTCTATCCAACAAAATTTAAATCATGCCCTTACAAATTGGAATATCAAAACCCCAAGCAACGTTTTTGGCATATCTGCAAATATCTTGATGTCTTGTGTGGTTTTCCCTGTTTTAATTGATACAATTGAGTTGCTACTAAACTTTGAGGATGGACAATCCTTATTAAAAACAATTATCAAGAAATTATTATTAATCTTCAAATAGATAGATTCAACATTCTTTTTTGAAAATATGCCCAGTCAGTCCTATTCCTTGGAATTTGTAAATTTGTGTGAGGACCGGTTTTAGCAAGTCACTTATAGTGGAAATTGTTCAGCTTAGAGTCTAGAGTAATACATGAAAGAACTCAATAACAATCCTCAACAATTGATTAATTATTTAGTTGTCTAATTCATTGCATTTGAGGAACACATACATTTCAATAACCAACCGGGAGACTTGATCGAAGCTTTCTTATTGATTGTTTCTAACTCCTTTCTCACTCACCTACTCCCATCATATGATGGAGAATCTACTCTTTGAAGTGTGCCTTCACCTATTGTGGTTGGGCCAAAATATCTACTATATCTTCAACCTTCCTCTTAAATAGCTTTAATTTTCTCAATAAATCAAACTATTCCATGAATATGAATCAAGTAGAAACCCCCCCTTGTATCTTCCCTTAGGAAAATCAAACTTGAAAAAATATTTCTCCTAAAATAAAACATGTTCAATTTCTTATCATTTGGGTGGTTAGCGCCGCAAATGAAGCATGCCAAAGTTACTGGAATATGTGGTATAACATAGTTTTCCAATTGGCCAAGGAAGCATTTACCCTCTTCACCCATACTGGCATAGACAATATAACTATCTAACCAAACTTTGATTCAAGATTAGATGAGAACAAATGGAAATAAATATGAACAATAAAAGGAAAAATGGAATTTTGTACTAATAAGCAACCTACAAAATACAAACCCCATTAAGTATATGTGTGTAGGGAAGACCATTTTTACTCTTTGTAGAATATTCCAAC
Source organism: Pinus tabuliformis (assembly GCA_031772625.1). Taxonomy (NCBI): domain Eukaryota; kingdom Viridiplantae; phylum Streptophyta; class Pinopsida; order Pinales; family Pinaceae; genus Pinus; species Pinus tabuliformis. The sequence goes on along the minus strand of CM062820.1, from coordinate 982,873,603 downwards.
ACTATGACATATGATATGAGTGAAAAGTCATGGAGATTTAGGGTTTAAGCAATAACCTAAGCATTAGTATCACAAGACTAGGAGTAGAGCTACATGTTTTTCCCTTGAGATTACATCCAACGGATGAATCCAACTTTATTAACAGATATCGCTATCATTATTGAATAGCAATGCTGGAAAATATATGCAGTTTTCCAAGATTTTGAATGCTCAAAACATACGGGGAAACCCTTTATCTCTTCTTCCACAATGATATGGAAAATATTCTAGGGTTCTGAGCCCTTTTTGAATCTAGGACTTTTTTTTTTTGTAATTTTGGTGGGACTACATCTTCATCATTCCAATATATCGCCCCGATCGGGGTGGGGAATTGAACCAGTGACTTCACGTCAAGGAGTGCCTTAACAGAACACCTGATCACTGTCTATCCAAGACCCCATGGACCTAAATCTTGGAATTTAATTGGACTTAATCCTGTCCTTTTCATTCCTATTTCATTTTGGCAAATGAAATATTTTCCTTATGAATTTTTTGGAATCTAACAATTTACAATTTAACTTTCTCAAGTGAATTTTCTCCATCTTAATCTCATTTATTTTGATATTTGGAATGTGATAACTGAAAAACACTCGTTTATATTTTCTCAAGTTTATTTATTTGTAGATCAAAAAATTATGTTGCTTAATTTTGTTAGATTATGTCCCCTTTCTTTCCCTCTTTCCTTGTCCCCTACCTATTAGTTTCCCATTTCATAGTTTTCTGCCATTCATATCAAACCATGTTGTCTTCTTCCTTCATTTTTCCCCTTCTTGGCCTGTTGATTTCCATACCATCCCCATCCTTTCTTTCCATGATTTGATCCATCCCACTCTTTCTTTGCATCCTTACAACTACACAATTACATGAAAAATGAGAGGAGCATGAAATTGATGAAGGTCCAAAGTGTTATTCAAATAGCCATGCCCCTCTGTAAGACATTCAATTACATTTATAGTAAGTAGTGTGGTGTAGTGTCCCTACTCTGCTCTATGCATATGGATGATATTCCTTTTAATAGAGTTTAAGGAAACAAATTGTTGTGAGCTCCTTAAACCTTAGCATTGCCTATCCATTTGACAAAATATTTATTGCCTAACTACTAATAATATCATCCTATAAACCAATGTTCTCACTGTCAAAATGAGATTCTTGAATTAATAAATAAAACCTGTTGGTCAACTCTACGAAGGAGATTCTGAACCAGGAGAGTCTGGCTCTGCAGAATGCCTTACATTCTTAATATACATCCAACATTATATAGCATACATAGCTATAGGGAAGTTAGAACCATACCCTAAGAAATAGAAACCAATTCCTATCCTAATATCTCGCGAACCAACTCACACTATTATAAGATTCTTCATTATCTTCAACACTCCCCCTTAATGGAGAAGGGGTTCACAAATATGCCTAACATCTCCCTAAACATTTCAAACTTAATTTTGCCAAGAGGCTTAGTAAAAATGTCTGCAACATTATCACATGTTTTACAATATACAAGGTGGATTTCTTTTGATTGGAATTTCTCCTTGACAAAGTGGAATTTTGTATCAATGTGTTTAGTGTTCTTGTGAAACACCAGATTATTAGAAAGTTTGATTGAACTTTGGTTGTTGCATATGATTGTTGTTGCATCTTTCTGCTCTTCCTCGACATACTGGAGAAGTCTCCACAACCAAATTTCCTCACATGTTGCTGCACACATAGCTTGATACTCTGCTTCTGCTAAAGATAAGGAAAATATGTTCTGTTTCTTACTACTCCATGTAATCACCCCAGATCCAATGCTGAATGCATAGCCTGTGTTGTATATGTAATCATCTACATTTCCAGCCTAGTCAGAATATGTAAATCCTGTCAATCTAACATAAGAAGAATCAGTATAAATAATACCATAGTCTATAGTTCCTTGTAGGTACCTTAAGACACATTTTGTTGCATTCCAATGACTCTCAAGTGGTTTGGGCATGTATTGACTTAGCACATTGACTGCATAAGCCAAATCTGGTGTAGTAGTGGTCAGGTAGATTAAGATCCCAACCAACTATCTATAAAGTGTCGCATCTGCCTCTTTAGAGCCATCCTCACTCCAAAATTTAATGTTCTACTGTAGTGGTACTGTTGCAGCCTTACACTGATCCATATTGAATCTTTCCAGTCGAACTCTGACATACTTGCCCTGGGACAGAAAAATGTGTCTTGAATCTCTATAGATCTCAAGACCCAAATAGTATCTTAATTCACCAAGGTCTCTCATTTCAAACACCTGTGACATTTGTTGCTTGATTTCTTTGATTAGAGTAGTAGAATCACTGGTAATAATCAAATCATCTACGTATAAAGAAATCAACACTATGCACCACTTTTCATCTTTCATGGTATACAGATTAGGGTCATTTTTACTTCTGTTGTAACCAAGTTGCAGAAAAAATGAATCAATATTTTCATACCAGGACTTGGGTGCTTGTTTTAGTCCATATAGATATTTCTTTAATCTACAGACTAAATGTTCTTTCCCTTTCTGGATAAAACCCTTAGTTTGCTCTAAATAAATCTCCTCTTTCAGTTCCCCATTTAAAAATGCAGATTTTACATCGTGTTGGTGAATCATCTAATGTTTCTTAGTATCTAAAGCAATCAACATTTTGATAGTATTTAGTTTAGCTACAAGGGTAAAGGTTTCTTCATAGTCAATGCCTTCTTTTTGTGTATACCCCTTTACTACCAATCTAGATTTTAATTTATCTAGGGTTCCATCTGCATTCATCTTGGGTTTATACAACCATTTACAACGTATGGTTTGTTTCCCTTCAGGAAGTTCAACCATCTCCCAAGTGTTGTTTCTGATTATAGGTTCATATTCTTGTTCCATAGCTGTTTTCCATTCACTACATTCATTTGCTTCCTTATAAATATAAGGTTCAACAACATTCATCATACTAGTTATAAAAGCATTTTCCCTATATCTTGCTAGAAACTGAGCTTTCCTACCTAATCTCCTGAGTGGTGGGATAACTTCAAACCTTGTATGATTATCATTTTTTGGACTTGGATTGACAACTACATCATCTTCTTTCCCTTCCTGTTGCTGTTGCTGCTTCATCTACTGCTTCTCATTATTGTCACCTGCTTCATCACTTCCTTCTTCCACCAACAAGGGCACGTGCCATTCTTCCTTAGCACTCTCATGGCTTCCATCATTAACCTGATCATGAAACACTACATCTCTGCTCGCAAACACTTTATGAGTAGAGGGATTAAAGAGTTTTTAAGCCTTAAATTATGTATAGTAGCCAACAAAAATACATTTGATGGCCTTTGAGTCAAGTTTCTTTCTATATTCCTTTGGGATATGAGCAAAGGATTTGCTTCCAAAAACTCTCAAATGTTTAACTATGGGCTTAAAATCAAATAAAGCTTTAAAAGGAGTTTTGAAATCTAAACTTCTCGTTGGACTCCTATTCTTTAGATATACTACAATATTAATTGCTTCAGTCCAAAAATCCTTAGAAAGATTCTTACCTTTCAACATACTACGAGCACACTCCACAAGGGTTCTGTTCTTCCTCTCTGCAACCCCGTTTTTTTGAGGAGTGTGGGGTACTATAAACTACTACTATATCCAATTATATTTGAAGTATTTGAGTACAAAATCTTTCTTATACTCTCCCCCTTGATCCAAGCAGAGAATCCTGATGCATTTACCTGTCTGTTTTTCAACCATACTTCTGAACTCCTTGAAGTATTCAAAAGTGTTGCTCTTCTTCATTAGGAAATACACCCAAGTAAATATAGTACAGTAATCAATAAAAAATAAAAAAAAAATAGTATGCACTGCCTAACAATATTGTCTGTATAGACCTACATAGATCTATGTGTACCAGATCGAGTATATCTCTCTTCTTTCTATCAAGATTCACAGGAAATTCATCTCTGTGCAAATTTCCTAGTGCACATGCATCACAATCAATATTAGCAGATTTTAAAATAGGAAGACCTTTTACCATACCTCTTTTCTGTAAAAGTAGCAAATCATTGAAGTTAATATGGCCAAACCTCTGGTGCCATAAGTCCATTATAGTCATGGCAGATGATGCCAATTGCTGATGTGGTGCGCTTTTGACATTTAACTTGTACAATCCTCCCACACGAATACCCGATGCAATAGGCTTCATAGAATCCAATAGGTCTTTAATAAATGATATGATTTATAAAACTCTACCTTGAGATTTTGATTAGTCATAGTAGAAACAGAGATCATATTCTTTTTGATACCGGGTACATACATAACATTATGGATATGTCTAATATTTCCATCAGGCAAAACAATAAGAATATTACCATAACCTTCAATTTGGTACCCTCTATCATCGCCAAGATAGATGTTTGCTCCATTGATGGTCTCTTTGAAGTCTTCAAACCACTGTCTATTCCCTATCATGTGGATGGATGCACCTGAGTCGATAAACTAGGTATCTGTTTCATCCTCCTTAGCCAAAAGTGCAAAGTCACATATGAACATTCTGATGTTCTAACTCTATTCCTCATCAACAAAATGACCTGCATGCTACTTATGTCTCTTCCGACATTCATCACACTTCTTTTTCATACAATATTTGGCTATATGTCTGGTTCTAGCACAATAAAAACATTTGGTCGTAGAGTCATTTCTATTGAAAGGCATACCTTGAGGTGAGGGCATCTTTCTCTGTGGGGCTGTGCTACTCTTCTGTGCTGCATTTGGATTTGCTATGAAGGGCTTCTTCTTCGCCATTAAGGCCAGTTTTGAACTCTGAGGTTTATGAGTCAGTCGTCTTTCCTCCTCTTGCATGAGGATCCCTATAAATTCTTCAAACACGGGGGATTTTTCTCTTGCATTCAAGCCAGTGATGAACATCTGATACTCGTTAGTCATACCATTCATGGTAATTGTGACCAGATTTGTATCTAACATAACTTCACTGATATCTCCCAGCTTGTTCTTGATTTCCTTGATCTGCGAAATGAATGCTACAACTATCTCATTCTCCTCCATCTTGATGGAGAGAATCTTTCTCTTCAAAAACAATAGTCGATTGGTGTTCTTAACCTCATAGAGATCCTTGAGCGTCTTCCAGATCTCTGGTGTAGTCTTGCAATCACGGATATGAGGGATAATGAAATCTTTGACTGACAATTTCAGGAGCATTCTCACCTTAGTTTCCCACTTGTCCCAGTCTTGGAATGTTGTTGTTGTTCCTCCTACAACGAGGTTTGTCTTCACCTCATCATTCTTCACAATCGTCCATGCATTGTGTCCCTCAAGTAGGGTTTGCAGTCTTAATTTCCAACCAAAGTAAGTTGATCCATCCAGCTTGTTGTTTTCATTAAGGTAAGCTTATGCAACTTGATTATTAATCTTGAATGAATAAAAAACTTCAACCCCAAAAAAACAACCTCGATCTTCTTAAAAAATAAACTGCTAAATGCCAAATCCACAAAAAAAAAACAAGGCCAGATCTCCTTTTTTCAATTGCCCCCCAAAATGATATAGAGCCCCTCCTTTTCTTTTTAATTAAAGAATAAACCCCTTTCAATTATTTAATTAAAAAAACCTTAAATAAAAAGAACTTAAATAAACAAGCCCCTTCTTTATAAACAAAAGCCCTCTTATTCTTTAATGGGCAAACTTGAATTCTTTAATTAAAGATTATTTATTTATTTATTTTTTTAAATGCCCCTCCTTTTAGAACTAAATTTTAATTACTCCATGCATGCCGACTCCCTCTTCAAATTAAAATATTGATTACATGTACACACAGATCTCGACTCCACCGCAACAGCCGACTGGTGCTCATCCTAACCAATCCAGTGGAGGTCAGGTCCGGTCTTGGTTTCATTGGCCTGGTCCCATGTTGGTCGACTCCCTCTTTGAATGCACACTACCTGACTCCCCCTTCAAATGCACACTATCCTTTCAAAACAACATGACCTTCGGATGACCTTAGCAGCAGCAATCCCTGAGAAGATCCTTCCATGGCCTCCGGGCAAGTCGCCTATGATCCGACAGCGAATCCAATCAGGAGATTTTTGCCTCTTGCATAGTGTGTGGATTACCCTCATGCTGGATCATGACCTCCACACTCACCGCACCTCAATCACATGATCTCCTTCCTCCTCGGCAGACCAAAGCGACCTCAGCCTCAATGGATCACGCATGCCTTGCCTTTGTTGAGCTTGTCTTGTTTAGAATTGCAAAGGTCACTAACTCTTGATTTATGTCCCAAGAAGACTCGTGCTATCAGGCGATGTCTTACCAAGCATCAGGCATCATTGAAGACTACCAACACATTGCCTCCTCCATGCAGAGATTTACTCTATCATTGCAATCATGTGGCCTTCTTAGACTGAAACTCAAAACAATACACACAACATGCAAAAAAAAATGCAGCCTTTTTGCCCTCATAGGGTTGGCGCAATTTTCCTCCAAGCCCTCACGCCAATCTGGAAATAAAAAATCGGGTAAGTTTAACAGTGAATCGGCTCTATTTTCTCCTCAAAATCTACAATGATTCCACCTCAGTCGCGTCAGCCTCTCTCCACTCAAGTACAGGCTTCCTCAGCCCTAAAGCTCTGATACCATGTCAAAATGAGATGGTTGAATTAATAAATAAAACTCACTAGTCATCTCTACAAAGGAGAGTCTGAACCAAGAGAGTCTGGCTCTGCAGAATGCTCTACATTCTCAATATACATCAAACATTATATAGCATACATAGCTATAGGAAGTTAGAACCATACCCTAAGAAATAGAAACCAATTCCTATCCTAAGGTCTCGTGAACCAACTCACACTATTATAAGATTCTTCATTATCTTCAACACTCACATGAAGTATATACATTTTGTATGGATGTCTTTAAACTAACTGTGTAGAAATTTATAGTTCAAATTTAACCATTTTGTCCATATTAAATTCACTTTTCTCATCTATTTTTATCTTTAGCATGTGACTAAAAGTCAAGAAAGTCTTCTTCATATTTGTTCAATCTTATTATCTTTGCATATATATCGATAAATAAGTTCCTCATTTTATCATCCCATTTACCTTCCAGGCACAGCTGAATTAGTTTATTCTACTAAAGAAATTCATCTGAACTAGTTTCCAAGCATGAATTTCTCTTGTTGTTTCTCCTTAGCAAATTGAGATTGAATAAAAATTTTCTTTGAGAATAAAACAAGTGAAGATTTCTTTCACATGTCACCTCTTCTCAAATTCAATGTCTCTTATTTATATGAGTTTCTTCTCTTGAGGTTAATTCCTCTACTACCAATTACAATCAGTATGCGACCTAAGACAACCAAGTCAAACAAGATTATAGACACAACTTGTGAAGAACATAAAAAGATATCTGACCCAAATGAGTTAAAGATATTTTACACTGTAGCTAAGTTTAATAGTAGTGGTAAGTTTTATGCAAAGACACCCTCACTAACACTAATCGATGAAGAGATTTTAAATTTAAATAATAGGTGTAAGATTTCTAGAATAAGGCTAATAACTTTCAGACTAGTCATTTAAGTAACAATCCATAGATAAGGCTCTAGAATCTTGCGAGCCAGTAAAATACAAATAATTTACTCAATGAAAATTGCAAGAGAGAAATATGGAGCTTAAACCCAGCTTGGAATTTGCACGCATCCAACTTGGAACAAATGTATAAAGTCAGGCTGCGATTGAGAACCTTCATAGATCATGCTATGTCCTTGTATAATTAATCCAACATAGCAGTTTCTTTGGTCTCCCCATGATGCAAAAGTTGGATGCTATCATCAAAGAGTTGCTAATTCTCTTGAATATTTTTTAAGTTTCAGCAAGTCTGTAACATACAAGGTTCGTATACTCACAAATATTCAGAATATTTAGAATATGGTAATATCCATAATAAGACAAGTAATATTTACATATAAGTAATATTTATATATAAGAATGTTGAATGTACAAGTCATATCATTGGTTCCAAATGAGTGTTGAAATTCGATTGCAAGTTGAATTTTTGATCTTGGTAATTACTTGTGAGAGAATTATTATTCTCTTAGCATTCTTTATTCTTCGTCAAAAAATTATACTTTAACAGTTTTAATTTTAGGAGATTAATAATTCCTATGTTTTGTAGAAAATATGGATGGGTTTGAGGATCTGAAGATATTGGGGTTGTCTTGGTTTTTGAAATGGATATTTTTTAGGATGTAAATAAATATGAAAGAAGAAATTCAAGTGGGTACATTTGGTCAGATAAATTGGAAGGGTGTGTAAATGACATAGTTTTAGAAACAATTCCAAAATGCCATTTGTTTTCCATATTTGATATTTTTTGTGGGTATGTGGAGATAACATGCGAAAAGGATACTATGGGGTACAACTAGTTAAGAATGGACCAATAGTGGAAATGATAATAACTTGGATTTATATATTTCTTTTAACACCAAATTTACATCACGGTAAAAGTATGAATATCCCATTAAGTATGACCTAAATATGATTCAAAAAATCTCACCTTTAGCCTAAGTACACTGCAGAGTAATTTTTGAGATGTAAAGTTTTATTCGAGGCAATGTTTGTTTTTTTTGGTTAGAAAAGGTTTTTCTCTTGGTTTTATGTGACTTTCAATTTATCATTTGTAGCATGTTGAGAAATGGGAAAGAATAACGTGTGACATTTATTTTGCAGAAATTGATGTTGAATGAAAGGATATAGAGTTTAACCAAGCTACAATATGCTTTGGTAAAGGTAGAGGAACATCTTAAAAGTTTGTCTAAGAATACACCATATACAAAGTTTGAACACAAGTAATATATGGTTTTTTCTTTTGCATATATGTTCTTTTCCTACCTCATTAAGGTCAATTTTTCTGTTGTCCTACTTGATTGATACCTTCTCATGATAGGAAGACTTTAAATATGAATTAATATGTTCCTAAAATAAATTAGATTCAAAGTTTATAGATATAAAAGATCAAAAAAAAAAATGTCAATGCCTTCATTTGATTATTTCTTGACTCTGATGTGGGCAGGTTATAGGAAATGAGATTGAAAAAAGGATGGGGAGACAATGTAGAGAATGTCTTGGATATGATTCATTTGTTGTTGGAGATCCTTCAAGCACCTGTGCCATCAACTTTGGAAATGTTTCTAGTAGGGTTTCCTATGATTTTTAATGTTGTGATTTTTTCACATCATGGTTATTTTGGGAAAAAAATGTTTTAGAAATGGTAGACAAGACACAGGTGGACAGGTAAACAAATATTTTATAATTGAAATGTCCATCCCATGATATCTTATCTTTATTGTTTGATTGTATTTTAAACATTTCCTTTGATTTTGTTTTGTTTTTTAACCATTAAATTGAAAATAATTGGTATCATATCCATTTAAACATCCAAAGCTTGAATATGAGATTAGTATTACATAATATTAATTGAAATCCTTTTAGCTATTTTCTGTTAAGAAATTTTCATGACTATTAGAAAAGTTTACTTTCATGTTGTTATTTGCACACAGGTTGTCTATATACTTGACCAAGTTCATGCATTAGAGAATGAAATGTGTTGTGAATAAAGCGACAAGGATTAGACATCACACCTCAGATTATTTGTTTTCACAAGTTATCTACAAATTTAGTTTTTTAGCATGTAACTTAGTTGGCTTGAGTGTGCGTAATATTTCTTTAAAGGTTGAATACTAAGTTACTAAGTTGTTATTTTCTATGGTGATGTTTTAATTTCTTTGTTTATACAGGTCATTTAACCACATAGTGTCCACTATCCAGCCCAACTGAAGAAAAAATATTCGAGTTTCTTGCTTTTATGGAGAAAAATGGCATTGCCATTGCTGATGTTGAGGTATATGTCATATAAATATTTTATATAAGTCTACTTTAGTTTATATTCCAATATTCATCATATTTCATGTCTTATACTCTACATTGTATCTTATTTCGTTTTCAGGAGAGAAACTCAATATTGATGGTAAGAAGAAAGAATTGAAGAAAGAGGAGGAAAATAACACTTGAGTGACAAATGAAAAAAGAGAAAGAAGAGAACTAGTATAGTGATACCCTTAGAGCCAATATCTTGCATAAAACATATAGATATATATTGATGGTCAAGTCTTCAAAGTTGGTGAATTCACTTGTGTTATGTAGAGTAGTTCTCAAAGGTGTACGAAAAGAAAGCACTTTAGACTGTGGATGACAAACAACTGTAATAGTAAAAATGGTTGTAAAATAGTGTGGATTTGTAGTAAATGATAGAAACAAAACCTACCAAAGTCTCGATCTATGCAATAGAAATAGTTAACCATCAAAATGGAATAAGAAAATAAGCGCAAATAAATCCAATAATCCAATGGAAACTAGATATAAAGAATATTTTTTATTAGATGACACCTATGAAGGGAAAAAATAATGATACTAGTCCCCCTCTATGGGATGCGTTCTTGGCTATCCTCATTGTCTTCAGCCTTGTAGAGTCTCTTTCTTCTCTACAATGTGTATACCTAGCGAACAAAGTGTTTGTGCTCAATGGGAACTCGAAAAATGGTGAGCAATAGTGATAATAATTAGAGCTACAACAGTGAGTTCAACAATGAAAATGGATCTAAAACCCTCCAATTTATAACAAAATATTAGGTTATTCTTGAAGAATGGAAAATGATAAAATATTATTAACCAAATTCTAGAATTAACCGTTTGGAATATTTTATTATATTTGGTTGGAGGGAAAAAGTATTTAAATTGGTTAAATACTTCTATTTAGAAATAATAAATAAATGATTTATTTATCATCTCAAGGAATGCGATTAAGGAATAATAAACAAATAATGATTTGTTTAAGTATTCCTAGAGGATTTAGTCAAACTTGACAATGAATAATAACTAAATAATGATTAATTAATTATTCCTAGAGAAAAATAAGATAAATAATGATTTATCTAATTATTTTTCATGATTGGGTCAAATATGGCAAGGAATATTACTTAAACAATGGTTTAATTAATTATTCCTATAAGATAATTAATTATATTGATTTATTTGATTATTCTTCATGGGTTTAGCCAAAAATAACTTAACAAATATGGTTTATTAAGTAATTTCTTATAGTGAAAGAAATTTTACTATGGTAAAATTGGCCCTACATGGCGTACTTCGGTCCATCTAGTAGGTTATGACTAGATGAACAATTTTTGGTGATAACAACTTGCAATGTCTTGGAAACATAGTGATAATGTTTTGAAGTGATGATACAATATTTCATGTCTAAATTTTAGTCCAACCAATATTAAGTTGGAAACTCATATTGTAATACTTGAAATTTTATATAATATAATTTATGGTTGAAAATATTTACAGTTGCACGTGATATTATTTAGTATTGTAATTAACATATGTAATTTTGCGCTTTCATACTAGATGAGTAAGCACATTGTATAAATTTTTTTATTTATTTAATCGCAAAAGGATACTAATTATTTTGTGTTGATTAATAATGAACACATAAAATCAATCTAAAACTGCTAAATTAGTAGTACATATTGATTAACTATGAGTACAAATAAAATGAATACATGACTAAATTAGTCGTTTATCATGATTATTATTGAAAGTAAATGAAATGAATATAAACTACTAAATTATTCATTTATATAATGAATATGAAACTACCAAAAAAATATAAATGACTGCTGCAAGTGATAAATTTGTGATTACAAATGACGGCTAAATTTTGCATTAATATGACTATTAGTAGCTAATTTATAGTATCTTATAACATGATAAAAACTTAGTAATATTTCTTTGGTCATTAATTGGTTTCAAATGGTGACTAAAATTTTCATATATATGACTATTAGTAGCTAATTTACAGTATCTTATAACACGACTAACAGTTTGGTCATATTTCTTTGGTCATTTATTGGTTTTCTTGGGTGATCATATAGTAATATATTTTGTTGTATATTTAGTCATTAATTGTGGAAATTAAGGACTAAATCAATGACTAAATTAATGATCAAATTTATGACTAATATACTATTAGACGATAAAATTGAGAGAACTAATTAATGACTAAATTAAAAATGACTAAAATTTGGTCGTGTTATAAGATATTGTAAATTAGCTACTATTAGTCACCGACTGAAAAAGGGTCGTTTACATGCAAATTTTAATCATTTTTTCAGTAACTAAGTAGCCATTTTCTACTAGTGAGAGGAAACATACCTCAGGCCCAAGGGGTGTTGTAATTAAAATTTCATTGTGTCATGTAAAAGCCATCTAGAAAGACTAGACCCATGGTTAAATCACATTATGAAAGAAATAAACATGGATGAAGTAAAAACATGACCATGTAATTTTTTATTTTTATTTTTGCATAAATAAGGCATGACAAATAGTCGCATCACACATAAAACAAAAAAAAAAAAAGATAATTAATTACACTCATATGTACAATATGTACAAGCAAAACACAATCCAATAGGTCATGCTAAAGTGTGCCCACAACCGAACACATGCCAAGGGTTTCTATATGTGAACTCATGGAGGGTAAGGGGACCATATGGCTCACTAATGTGGGGCCATGCCAAAGGAAATCAAACTACCCAATCCAAAAAGGTTGACCATGCTAGGGACATTCTAACATAGTTGTGCTCTCAAAATTAACCTGAGGACATAAGGGAGGATCAAGACATAAAGGAGGTACAAGACGCTTGTCAATAGGTGGTAAGGAGTTGGACAATTTGTTGGCAAGTTCAGAATCAGAAACCCAAGACTTGACTCGGTCCAAGGATGGCACTTCCAAGGAAGGTTGAGGAGATGTCCCCTGGGTCGATTCAATATTTAGGATGCCAAGCTCTACTTGTTCCGAATCGGGGAGATTAGAGGCAGAAAGAGGCATAATATCACTAGGATTATCAATGGGAAGATACATGACCTCCAAGTTGACTTTCCATGTGGGTTTTTCATCAAGGGAGTCATGTGGAACAGGAAGAATAATGGCCCATGTGGGTAAAGAAACCTTGTCATATTCCATATTAGGATGGATTTTCTAACTGGTGTCAGGCAGTTCTGACAAGATTTCTAGAGAGGAAATATCTTCCACAATAAGTGGAAGAGGAGGCTCACTAGCGTGATCAAATTCCATAGGATTAGGTGAAACCACCCAAAGATCAGGAGGTCTATGGCGTCCACAAGTATTAGAAGGGATCATATGCATATGCAATTTAGAAGAGGAGGAAGGAATGTATGGTGGTGGTAATTGAGGAAATAACCCAATAAGAGATGATCTTTTAAACAAGCATGCATCAACACTCTGATAATAACTAGGGTTATCTCCCACAAGTGGGTTTGAGTTCCCAGTAGTGGAGATTTGGGTCGATGGCACACAATAGTCAAGTTGGTCAATGGTAAAAATATTTCCTTCATGAGGAAAGAAAATTACATGGAATACAAATGAGACAACTATGGTCATGGCATAAAACCAGCTATGGCCAAGGAGCAGGTTATAATCCAAAGGAGCATCGATGAATTCAACATCGGCATAGGCATGTTTGCACACTAACTCGATGGCAAACTTGGGAAGAACACTCTTAGGTACAAAATTATGTCCATCAAAGGATTGGAGAGTGGTATTAGACTTAGCGAGCAATGGAGATCCAATATCCTTCTAGCATTATGCTAATATGATACAATTGGAAGAACCTTCATCCACTTAAGTGCGATAAACATTTTTGTGAAAAACATACACAGTAATCTGGAATGAGATCTTGTGTAAAATTCAAAAGGAGACCTTGTAAACATTGAACTTAATCAGGTTCGAGTCAAAAGGATCTCCTCCACCAATCACAGACAACAAGGCCTTGCTTGCTAGGGACAAATTTGCAAACCCTCTAGGGAAAACATGGCACAAGGATCCTGGGAAAGATCATCAAAACTATTATAGAGCTTAGCAGCCCAGGAAAATGTATTTCATGTCTTCTTGTGGATGACACCCTTGGGGTGGTGATAAATAGGTTCCATGGGCTTATATAACTTGAGAGGTCTAGTGGAAGTAGGTGAAGTGGGTGAGTCTTTAAGAGAATAACTCGACTTAGTAACATCATATGATTTTTCTCACGTGATCACATCCACATGTTTTTTGCACATAAAAATGGATGAACTATTGGTGGGGTTGACAAATGGCCCCTTATTCCCCCCTTGCAGAGGTGGAGGGGGTTGTGCAACCATGTTTTGTTGAGGTTGTGCAGGAAATGGATGCGTTAAATCAACAGGTCGTTGGGAAGATTTCGGTGGTGAAAGGATCCTATGAACTTCATCCATTTAAGGGAATTTGTAAGTAATATGCTCACCTTGACAAATTTTACAAGGAAATTTAATCTTTCGGCGACGCTCACTGATTCCCCCTTCCTGATTCTAAGGATTTGGTTGAGATTCCTAAGAAACTTTATTTTTTTACTTATTCTTCTTTTTATTCTTTTCACCACCTGATTGTTTGTTGTTCTTAGGTGTTGTGGATTTCACTGTAAGAAAATCAGTGAACTGCTTAGAAGAAGGTGCTTTAGAAGAGCCAAACACACTTGTTGGGCCTTGTGATGTAACAATGAGTTACCCAAGTTGAGCAGAAAGTTGGCTTATGGAATAAAAAATAGACCCAATCACACCATTAGTGTGTGGGCCAGGAGTAGGTTTTGGTGGGTCCATGGAAGGCTTAAGAGCATTAGGAGGAAATTCATATAGCATGCCTGATTATGAATAGAAAATATTGAGTTTTTGGTCAAGTAGAATATCTCGCTCCTCGGTAACGGCTCGGAACATAGACACATCCTTGGAAATATGAGGTGTTAGTGATCAAATGAACCATTTGCGTAAAGTATCATCAATAAGCTTGGTCCTAACCAACCTATTGCGACAACACCACTCATGAATATGGGTAGAGATAAGGGTGGCATCATCTTGTTTAAAGTTTGAAAAGAGGTTGGAATCGATATCATCCCTTGTTGGTAGCTAGAAGTGTGCCAAAGCTAGAGATGAAAAATCAATGTAGGATGTGGTATCCAATTCAATGTACCATTTGGCAGCATCCCTAGTTAAAGTACGTTGGAACAAGAGAAGATTAATTGAATCATCCACTAAAGAGTTAAATGAACACACAAGCGATACATGGTAATATGAATGGATGGGTTTTATCCAAGATTTCCTTCAAATTTGGGTATGTCGGAAGGAAATTTTGCAGCATAGGTGGCCACTAGGGATCATGGCGAATGGGGTCATTGGTTAACTTAGCCAAATCTGGTAAATCAAGAGAAGATAGAAATGGATTATGAAGTTGACTAAATGAATCATAGCCAGGAGAATCACCTAACCATCCTTGTAGTCCCCCCCCAAATAAGGATTATGATGCACAGTTTATTGGTTAAGGTACAAGGTCGCCCCGACATATGAATATCATGGGACAAGAAGACTGGTGAAAGGGTTTTTTCCCCTGGGAATGTTCACCTAGAGAGAAAATGACTCCCAAGAGCATGAATTCTCACAGGGTTATACCCATGAGGATAGTAAAAACCAACCTATACAGTAGCATTGAAATAAGGAGAATATCTCGTATTAGTGATGCCACTAGCAATAGGGTTGCCCCCATGTAAACAAGCCCCTCTAGGAAAAGTATTGGTAGGTGGAATCCCTCCAAACAATGAAGTATACCAGGTTTTGAGCAGTAAAAAGGGTCTTTTTCACCTCTATTTACCCTACATTAATTATCAATCCAGGTACGATTTGTTATCTCAAAGAGTGTACTCATTCTGAGGCGGTCACTTGTCAAGAGCAATGCTAGTAGTATAGTGCTTTTACAAGAGTAAATAAATGCTGGAAACAAACTCTAAATGTAATGGAAAGAAATGGAAATGCTTTGTGACTAAATCATTCATTTAAGAAACTACAACACTTCATCAGTCAAGGGTGCAGTAATGATAACTCTTCCCTTTGTAAACTGATGCAAATGAAAAGAAATCAAAGAGAAGATCTCCAATTTGGGAACCAGACAGCAATAGTCAATGTTCACTACAGTTGCAGACCATTCTGTTCACACCAAAGCAATTACTTGAAATGATAATTCAATTAACAGAAAAGGGAACAACAACTAATCTATTTGAAAATATTAAACACCAAGCTTTAACTTACGGAAATGAATTAAACAACAATCGTAATCTAAAGGAATTAAGCAACAATATTTAACTCAGAAATGGTTGGAACAAGAACCCAAGAATGGAATAGCAAACTAAAGTAAGTCTACGAAATATTGAACAACAACTGAATCGAAGGTAAACGCACAACAAACTAAATCAAATGTTAAAACACAACGAATTTATAATGATGGAATCAGTAATCTGAGTCTTTAGCATAATGAATATTAACCACTAGGATAAAGAAACAACAATTGCAGTTACAGTGGAACGACAATCAAACTGAATAGAAATCATACTTAGAGGTAAAACATAGCTAAATAAACAATAATACCGATCTGTAAATGCACAACACCATTACTCTGTAAACAGACAGTAATGTTAATCTGTAAAGGAACAACAATGTTACATAGTAATGCCAATCTGTAAGGGAACAACAATGCAATATGATTTCAGAATGGACAACATAACATTTTAGTTGCAGAAGATATCCTTACTATTCAAATATGAATGAAATATGACAGAGCCAGTACATGAAATGATAAGGAACACCAGATTATTGAATGAAGCAAGTAAAAGAAATCAAACCAGACACGACTTGGAATTGGAAAATAATAGTACAGGAAGCAAGTGATCCACTAGGGTCAGGCCCTTAGCCTCTAGGGACGCACTGTTGTGGTTACTCCAGAATCAAAGACAAAATAGCAACAAATTTTTTATATTAATCATGGAAACAGAGTTACAGTAATCACTCTTTAAAGAGAGTCGATGATCAAAGTTTTGTTTACAACAATAGATTCTATAAAACAAAAATAGTCCACCCCTTGGGTTAACAACGCTGTCCCTTTTTATAGTGGCCAGGTGGAAATATCAAAGATACAGATATTCTTAAGGTAGCGATCCCTCAGGATCAAAGGATCCTGAGGGATTCACCATATCGTTATCCTTCAGTTATCTCTTCATCCTCTTGCATTTATTTGGTATTTCTTCTTCCTTTTCTTGGCTTATGTGCTCCAATTTGGATTGCCTCATCTGGATGTGGTTCCCTGTCAAAGGGACAGTAGTTGGTTTCACCTTGTCTTTTCCTTTAAAATGGCGATCTTCCATTTTCTTCATTTTCTGCATAGAAAAAGGTAACAATTAGTTATTCCACATTACTCACAAATCTCTTAAACCTTATCATAATCCTCATCATATGCCCGTTTCATAATGTAAATAAGTTATGAATTAAAGGAAAATATAACTAAATAAGTGGCAATCACATACCTTTTCTAATGATCAACACACCCCCGTTCTTACCCTTTTTCATGCCCTCATGAAAACATTGTAATTGACATGCAAGGTAATTAGGGAATAGGCTGGGGAAGGGTTCTCAATCAGTGGTCTACAACCATGATTCCTAGCTAAGAATTCAAAAATATGCCCTATCTGATCTTCAGGCAATTCATATAAGGCTCTATATCCTAGTGCAGGATACCAAATGACTGGAATTCAGAACCTACAGCCTAACCAAGACGGGCCTTCTCTCAAAATGAGGTCACCGTAGATACCCAATTGGTCAGCAGCTAGCTTAAAATTATCATAATTGAATGGTTCTCTATTTTGGATATTCCGATTAGAAGTATGGTATCGGAATTTGGCTGTTGCTATGGCAAGGTCTTTGATGGTAAAGAAGTATTCTACTCCTTGCAGGATCACTGCTATGTGAATAGGTCCCAATATTTGGATCACACCCTGAGTTCTCATTAGGCTCCTATGTTTATTCCATAATTTCAATGGGTCTCTAGGTTCACCCCTCACCCATAGATCTAATCCATTCTCTTGTCTTTGAAAGAAATTGTAGGCTTTAAGCCACTTTATCTGATTAACACCAAAAGAAATAAATGCCTGAAGTTGGACATCACCCAAAAAAGGGCTAAGGTTATGTTCTATTTCTCCATCTAACAGAAGATTGTGAAAATAAAATTCACATAACAATTGTTGAAATTTCACCCCGTAATGCTTACAACAGTTTATGAAATCATCAATGGTTTTTATCTCTATAGGTACTCCTGCCTTGATAGCCTTAATTTTCAATTGTAAATATCTTTCCATAAAAAACAAATCATAGTTTCTGGCAAGTGCCTTACACGTTAGAACATCAGTATACAGAGACATAAGGTATCCATTTGATTCATGACTGTGTCTAGTCTATGGGTTACCTTTTTGACTCTTTCCTTTGCCTTTCGCCATCCTTCAAAGGCCTGGCTTTTCGATGCATTGATGTTCTTCAACTACTATTGTAACTTCTGGTATTTTCTTGAGGAACAATTTCCTCTGTGAGCTTCTCTATTGTTTGTTGGGCTTGTGCAAAATATTTTCGCTGAGTTACTATCCTTGGGTCATTATCCATCATGATAATTTTGGGCTAGAGATCTACTTGGATCTCCTTATTGCGACATCTAGTCTTTATGGTCTGAGTTTCCTTCTCACTAGAGGATAGTGCCTCTGTCTGGATTTCTTTATCACAGGTCAGTGCGTTGTCCATTTGTGCTTCTGCATTTGTAATAGCCAAATGTTGTTCCTTGAGATTCTAAATAACAAGTTGGACTTGAGTCCTCTTGGTCTTTTTCTTATGGGATTTTGCCTGGGTGGTTTCATGCTTTGCCCCAGACGTTCCTTTTGAGTTCTTCCCATTTTTAAGACTCTTATTTGTTGTCAAAGTTTCTTAATTACGTTAAGAAATCTCTGTTGTTCCTTTCGCAATATTTTAATTTCTTCCATTTTCTTAGAAGGAATAGTCATTTGTTTTCTCAGGCCTGGGCTTTGTACCTCAGGCATTGTACCTTCGTCTTGGCCAATTTCCATGTTTCCTTCTTGGAACACTTCTTCAGTGTTTTGCTGATTGGGTTTTTTAGGGGTAGAAACCCTGGTTTGTTCTATTGTCTCCTGAGCAGCTTCTTCTTCTACCTCTTCTTCATCATGCAATTCTTCGGGTGTATTCTGACTAGGAATAGATTGTTCCTCTTCCTCATCCTCGTCACTCTTTTCCCCAGATACACTCTTATCATGAGCAGAGTGATCCTCTTCTTCTTCCTCCTTGTCACACATTTTGTCAGATGCACTTTTATCATGAGCTGAGTGCTCCTACGGTTCTTCTTTGGTATGGGGTTTGAGTTGGCTATGAGGTTGGACATACTCACCCATATTGGCTGAAATTTGGGCCAATTCATCTTGTTGCAGAGGGTTTTACAGTGGAATTTCACTACACTGCCCTGTTTCCTCCTCTTCTTCCTGACCGGATTGTTCAGTCACCTCCTCTGGTTCTTCTTCCTCGTTTTCCTCCAATTCTTCTTCATTCTCCCCACCTTCCAATTGTGGGGTTTGTTCATCTTCTGAATCATGTATTTCCACAGGCTGGCTAATGTTTCCCTAGGAATCTCCCAACATTCCTCTGCTCCTCGCCAATCTAACAGATTGTCTTCGTTTCAGTAGTCTGCTCGATGTGCTAGCAATATGTTTTCGTTTTGGGGCTGGCAAAGCCAGTCCCCCATCTATCGATAAAATCAATTCTTCCAAAATACTCTACTGTTGGGCAAGACTATAACTGACTATCAGTCGAATTAACCCCTGGTGGCTTACTACTAACTCTACATGGCAAGATTTCCTCATGCTTTGCGCAACATCATGTAATAAAAAATTTAAGAACGCAGGCAAATTCACAGCACATTTTTGCTTTAACACGGCTAAAAGTTTGAGATGGCGTGGTCTTACCACGTCTTTTCTGCCATCGCAAGTGATGTAGCTTTGGATAATTCTTGCCAATTCTACCCACAGCTCACCCAGGGTTGCTGGTAGGACTCCTTTCCCTTTGACAGTAAGGTTTTGCCCTTCATTCTAGAAGATGGTTATGGCATCTCACAGTCTCACCCTTTTCAGAGTCCACATAGGTCCAGCGACTGGTAGTCTTGAAAATTTAGCAATTATGTCATCTGTGACTACTATCTGTCTCCCTCTCACTATGGAATAATTTTCTTGCAAGTTCTGCAGAAGCTTGATTGCCACCATCTCGTTGGATTGCTATAGATGGTTAAGGTAAGCTATCCATCCTACCCTTGCTAGGATTTCTCGTGCAGCATCAGAGACCATTAACACTTGTGGCTCACTACGAATTGATCTTCCTCTCATCTTATTCATGCTTAGCACACTGTAAAAATATAGACACAATGATGGAACAACAAGCTGTTCAAATTTTTAGCTCACTGTTAAGAAAACATAGAGAAGATGATGGAACAACAAGCTGTTCAAATTTCTAACTTACTGCTAATTTTTGCAGAGAAAAACACGAAAATGGTGTCAGAACAGCAAGCCATGCATATTGAGAAACAAAATACCGTCAGGCTTGCTATTCTAGAGTCATAACACCTGTAAATGATGAGCTAACATGTATGATAGCGAATTATGGAGATCACCCGCGCCCCCCTGTAATGTGATAGGCCGTCCTCGGCCGTCAAATAAAGGAGCAGCATGTTGAACTGCCATCTTACAGTGGAATAAAGGAACAACGTATATATTTATGACATGTTTACAAAAATAAGGGGATTACCAAAATCGAGGCATGTTATAGAATCACTAATAAATATGGAAATGTCGTGATATGATGTGAAAAATGGAGGATAGGATAGCTGACCTGAATAAAAGTTCCTATGCGGTCATTATCAACTTTTACCGTTATGATTGATTTGTAAATTATTTTCATGTATCAAAGGTTCGAAAGGGTTATATACATAATCTCATTTGAAACCATTTATAAAGATATAAGAAGAAGGGTTTTATTATGATTATTGGTGTATAAGAAATATGACTTCAGTACCATCAACAGAGCTCTGTTGCCCACAGGTGTCCATAACCTTGACAGAGTTGTTTTTTTCACCCTTGGAACCATAAGCCTTTGTGTATGCCTAGGAAAGTGTTGTGCAATGTCAGAATGGAGGCCATTGTGCTAGCTTGATAACAAGATGAATCACAATGCCATTCAATAGGAAGGAGTGAAAGGTGGGCAAGCTAGCTTGTGATGAGACCTCCTGTTCCAAGGACATTTCTATTTTTCTGATGTGCCTCTTGGATCATATCCCTGGTGTGGTGGCCATAGTGGGAATGCCACTTCACTTTCTTCCTTATGACCATGGTAGGCTGGCTCTTGATGAGACCCCCTATCCTTCATCTGACAAATCATGTTAGTAATCATATAGATAAACATTTTTTCTTTTTATTCTTTTCTTTTATATAACACTTTTCCTATTTATACACAGAGGGTGGCTCAACACTCCTTAAGAGTAGGGAAGGTGGAAGAAGTCTGAACATCTCAATAGAGAAAAACATTCCCTTATTCTTATTCAATAATAATGATCAAAGAGAATTATGGGGATTTAGAAAGAACCATCATGATAAAAAAATAATCAATCATATTGGTATTAGTGGAAATAATGACAACAAGGTGATATAAATAGTTATGTCCTTTCCTCTTTTCTCTTATCAATTCAAATCAATTTTTTCTAAAGATGACAATTTTTCTTTGATTTGTTGATTTCAGTATATTCTTATTCTTGCATAAATGTATAGATGTGCCTTAAATGACCATCGCTCACAAAAATCCTCACACATACACACAAAAAGAAAAAAAAATGCACTCGAAAGTGTTGTTCTCAAGATGGAACAACCACTATTTCTTTAGAGGGACAACAAAAGAATATTTGCATATAAAAACCACAAGCAAAAAGGAAAAAAAACATGATCAAAGCTGTTGTTCCTTGAGAGGAACAACAGTTGTTCCTTGAGAGGAACAACAGTTGTTCCTTGAGAGGAACAACAGTTGTTCCTTAATCAAAATGGCAAATAAAGCAAGTGGAAACAAAAGATGTGGAAATTTTGTTCCTTCAGAAAGGAACAAAAAAAGCGAAAGTGTTGTTCCTTCGAAAAGGAACAACAGAAAAATGAAAGTGCTATTCCTTCGGAAAGGAACAATAAAAAAATGAAAGTGATGTTCCTTCAGAAAGGAATAATAGAAAAATGAAAGTGCTATTCTTTCGGAAAGGAACAACAGAAAAATGAAAGTGTTGTTCCTTCGAAAAGGAACAGTAAAAATGAAAGTGTTGTTCCTTCGGAAAGGAACAACAGAAAAATGAAAGTGTTGTTCCTTCAGAAAGGAACAACAAAGACGAGAGTGTTGTTCCTTTAGAAAGGAACAATAGAAAAATGAAAGTGCTATTCTTTCGGAAAGGAACAACAAAAACGAAAGTTCTATTCCTTTGGAAAGGAATAACAAAAAAATGAAAGTGTTGTTCCTTCAAAAAGGAAAAACAAAAATGAAAGTGTTGTTCCTTCGGAAAGGAACAAAAAAAATGCGGAAGTGTTGTTCCTTCTGAAAGGAATAATAAAACATGAAAGTTTTGTTCCTTCAGAAAGGAACAATGAACGACGAAAATGTTGTTCCTTGGAAAGGAACAACAAAATACGAAAGTGTTGTTCCTTCAGAAAGGAACATCAAAATGATGAAAATGCTATTCCTTCGGAAAGGAATAGCAAAAAGGCGAAAGTGTTGTTCCTTTAGAAAGGAACAGCAAAGCGGTGAAGTGTTGTTCCTTCCGAAAGGAACAACAAAATGCAACAGTGTTGTTCCTTTGAAAAGGAACAACAAAGCAGTGAAAATGTTATTCCTTTGAAAAGGAACATCAAAATGTAAAAAAGTGCGGAAATGCAGAAATCTATACAAAAAATAATTTACACAAACAGAACAGCAAAAGTTATGTACAAAATTTTGAAAGCAATCAAATTACTTAGTGAACCAAAGGTGAGGAAGAGTCTTCTTCCTCAGCCAGAATCTGCATGTCAGAGTCTTTCCGAATTTGCTGGTAGAAGGATTCCCGAGTAAGCGGTTTGCGGTACAGTCGAACTCAGTGGCCATTTGCTTTAAAGGTATGTCCAGATCCATCAATGGTAGTTAAAGTAATGGTGCCATTATCATGCACTTTCTAGATTTCATATAGTCCCAGCCAGTGAGTTTGAAGTTTCCCCAGAAAATCCTGAAACCTGGAATCGTATAGGAGTGCCCAATCTCCTTCATGGAAGACTTTCTTTTTGATGAGGGCATCATGACATTTCACTATCTATTGTTGGATTAATGCAGTATGTTGAAGAGCGGAGAGTCTAATTTCATCTAGCTCATTGATTTGCTGTAGTCTATTAATTTGGGCCTCATTTAAATCTAGACTGACTTCTTGTGCTATTCTCAACATTTGTATTTTGAACTCTATTGGAAAGATGAGTTCCTTTCCAAATACTAGATGATATGGTGAATAACCAGTGGTGTTTCTCCACGTTGTTCGGTATGCCCACAAGGCTTTCGATAATCTTGTAGCCCAATCGCGTCTATGTGATGTAATGGTTTTTGTTAATATTTCTTCTATTACTTTATTCATGCTCTCTACTTGGCCATTTGCTTGTGGGTGGTATGGAGTGGTAAGCTTGTGCTGAATATGATAGTTTTTTAATGTTACAGCAATTTTATTACCAACAAACTATGGTCCTCCATCCGTTATTATGAGGCCATATTGCACAAATATCTGGAATAGGAAATGAATGACGGAATCCTCTATAACTCTTGGAAATGCCTCTGCTTCAACCCATTTGGTCACATATTCTGTTGCTACCAAAATATATGTTTTCTGGTTTGATGATGGGTTGATTGGACCAAGACAATTGAGCGCCCAACGTTCAAATGGTTTGATTACTAGCTATGGATTTAAAGGCATTTCATCTAACTACCGAGGGCATCCTGCTCTTTGGCAACTGTCATAGGCTTGAACAAATTTCTTTGCATCTTTGAAGATTGTGGGCTAGTAATACCCTGTTTGCAGAACTTTGTGACCAGTTTTTCGATCTATGAAATGTCCACCACATAGTCCATCGTGATAAGCTTTTAGAATGTCAAACATTTCATCTTCATGGATGCATCTTCTGATGTGCATATATGCCCCTGTATGGAATAGGTAGCCCCCAATCCAAGAAAATTGGGTACTACGTTGCACAATCTATTTACATTCATTGGGGGTCAGATGCTTTGGTAATTTGCCTACTGCTAAATAATTCGCAACATCAGCATACCAGGGTGTTTTGACAGTAACAACAAATAAATGTTCATCTAGAAATTGATCTCCGACTGCTGCTGCGTCCACTGGCTTTGACATTCATGAGAGAAAGTTAGCTACAGGATTCTCTTTCCTAGGTCGATCTTTTATTGTGATGTCGAATTCCTACAATAAAATCAACCATCTTGTTACTCTACTGTTTGTAATTGGTTTATTTGCCAAATATTTTATGGCAGAGTGATCTGTATATAAAACAACACGATATCCAGTGATATAATGCCTAAATTTATTTACAGCATGAATTACAGCTAAAAATTCTTTTTCAGTAACAGTGTAGTTTAGCTCAGTAGGAGACAAATTTTTGCTAATATAATATATTTCATATGGTTTTTTGTCTTCTTCCTACCCAAGGACTACTCCAATAGCTGTTTCTAAAGCATCTGATGAAATTTGAAATGATAGGTCCCAATTTGGACCTCTGAGCACTGGGGCTGTTGACACAAGCTTTTTCATATCCTCAAAAGCATGGTCACATTTATCTGCCCAAAAAAACCAACATTCCCTGTTAGTGCGTATAGAGGTGCAACTATTTGAGAAAAATGTTCTATAAATCTCCTATAATAACCAGAAAATCCAAGAAAACTGCGTACCTCTGTCTGTGTGGTAGGAGTAGGTATTAACAAAATTATTTGAATTTTGGCTGGATCTACCTGTATTCCAGCTTCTGAGATATAATGACCTAGGATGAGTCCTTCAGTCATCATCATATAACACTTTTCATGGCTCAAGCAGAGCCTGGTGGCGATACATCGTTGCAACACCTTTTCCAATGTGTCTAGTGCTGGGTTGAAATCATCTCCATATGGTGTGAAATCATCCATGTATACTTCGAGCCCTTCATTTATTAAATCTAAAAAGATGCTGAGGATGGCCCTTTGAAATGTGGCAAGGGAATTACATAGGCTAAAGGGTAAGACTCTGTAGGCAAACGTTCCCCAAGGACAAGTAAAAGTAGTTTTGTCCTGGTCTTCAAGGGCAATCTGAGTCTGATTGTACCCACTAAAGCCATCCAAGAAAGAAAATAACTTCTTTCTTGCTAATGTATCTAATAACTGGTCGATTAATGGAAGGGGAAAGTGGTCTTTCTAGGTTGCTTTGTTTAATTCTCTATAATCTACACAGATCCTCCACTTTCCATTCTTCTTTAGCACCACTACTAGCAGAGAGACCCATTTGCTATTGGAGATTGGATAGATAAAGTTTACATCCAAAAGTTTTTGTAATTCAGCTTTCACAATGTCTTTTAGGTGAGGGTTAAGTCTTCATTGGGGTTGGCGAACAGGCATCGCATCCTTTTCTGTATAAATGCGGTGTGTACATAGCTAGGGATCGATTCCTTTCATGTCCAGATAATCCCATGCAAAAGCTTCCTTATATTTTCTTAGTGGTTTGACTAGCTTCTCTTCTTGTTTAGGAGTTAGGTTATTATTGATGTTCAAAGTTTTTCTTGGCTCAATCTCTATAGTTTTGTTGTTTGAAACAGAGGTAGTGGTATTGTTTGATCATGGGTGTCTTTGAGAGGATCTTCTTCTAGTTCATTTTCAAATGCTGCCTCTATCATGTGACATTGTATGCAGGATCCAAATTCAACTTGGTTAATGAAATTGTTAGTGACATCATCCTTTATTTGATCTTTAAAATCAAGGGCATCTTCTATGGTTAATGGGGATCTAATGTTTTCGGTGAGGTATGATACAAGATGTTTGTGATTTTTTATTATTTTTACACTTGGCTGGGCTGGAGGGTATAACGCTAGGTTCTTGATGTTACTCCCTCTAGTTATGGTCATATTTCCTTGTCGACAGCCAATGTAAGCATCAGTGGTTGCAAGCCAAGGTCTGCCTAAAATCAAGGGGTGTCCATCAAGTCGGTTTTTGGGGTTTATTATTAGAAGGTCGGCAAGATATTCCCAGGAATCAACAGATACCATGACATCATGTAGTGTACCTTCTAGCCTAACCACTAATCTGTCAGCCAGTTCTAATAAGGTGGAGGTTGGTTCTATTGATGTAATGCCCAGTTTTTGACAAATGGTGGTTGTTAAAATATTAATTGCAACCCCTAAATCAGCTAAGGCGTTTGAAAAGGTTTGTCCATTGATTTTCACTGTCACTATTGGATTTCCTAGGTCTTCATATTTGACAGGTGCTTCTCTCCCTGATAATAGATCAAATAGGGTGCCAACTACTTTGACGGTTGGCTTATTTGTTATTCTCCTCCTTGGTTTTTTTATACAGAGTTCTTTAATGGTTTTTTCATATATTGGGATATCTTGGATAGCTTGGAGGAGTGGAATTTTATGTAAAAATTCTTTAGTTCTCCCAGAATATCAAAGTCAGGATGTTCTATAGGGCGTGGTATGATTAATCGTTCTAGGAATGGGGGAGAAGACGTGGTTGTTGGGTCATGAGTCCAGTGTCTGACCACATCTTATTCTTGTAATGGTTGTTCTACAGGTAACTGATTTTAAACTTGTGCTTGTTTGTCTCCCTTGGTTTCTACAATATGCCCAGACCTTAGTTGAAGGTCGTTGGATTCCCTTAGACCGGGTTCTAGTTCTAGTGTTTCAATTATTTGAATAGATTGAACCAGCCTGTTATTTGGGTTCGGGTTGGGTTGGGCTGGGAGTTGCAGTCTTAAGTTGGACTGGGGGTTTTGTTGTAGTGCTGGCAGTGTAGGTTGAGGGAGTGGAATGGTTCCTACTGGCTGATTCATCAGTCTTTGCTAGTTTGTCTGCCATGCTTGACTCTGCGAAGTGGGAGGGGACCATTGTGTTGTATACGCATTATTTTTCCAATATGGTGGAGCGTAGGGAAAATTAGGCCAATTAGATTGGCTTGTTTGGCTCGGCCATGGAGATGATGCAAGAAATGGTTGTTGTGACCAATTTGAGAAGGGAGGTTGATTTAGCCACATTATATTATATTGCTGAGCATGATATTGTGGAGGCTGGAAAGAAGAGGTTGGAACGAGGAACATACCTTATTTTTGTGGTTTCCATTGACGGTGCTGATTAAGTAGATGCACCGGTTTTGGCTCTTCTTTCGCTTCTTTGTATACTACTTTCAAACCAGGAAGTGAGGGGAAACTCTCCATAGAGTGGTCTTTTGTACAAATAGCACAAACTTGAACTACATCTAATGGGCACTCTTTGTGGTTGTGTTCCTTTCTACATCTAGGACAGAATATTGCTAGATTTTTCTCTGCTTCTACTTGTTTATGTTTCGCTTGCATAATATCGAGTTGCGTTGTCAGAGTCCCCAATATATCAGTTTTTAAATTTTCTAGTAAATTTCCAATTTCTACGTGAGTTACTCCTTCTCTAGAGATCTTGTTGTCCCTTGTAAACCTGTAATGTTCTGATGGTTTTAGCCTTGTGCTACCTCGTGAGCTCCTGATACATAAATCAATGATGTTAGCAAAATCTTCTTGATAGATGTCTCCTTTTCCTATAATATTTAGTGTTTCAATCCATTGTTCCTTCATACCTTTAATTAATGTTTTTTTGAATGCATTGTCAAGTAAGGGTAATGATGCATAAGGATATCTTTGAAGATTATACTGAAAATTTTGAACATATTCTTCTAATGTTCATTAGGTCTAGCTTCCATCTGAAATATTTCATATTTTAACTCTCTAGACCTACAATAATCCTGATATTTCTTTAGGAAAGCACCTTTTATCTGATCCCAGTCATTTATAACACCTCCACCCAACCCCATAAACCATCATAAAGTAGCCCCTTTCAATGTAGAGGGAAATAGTTTCAGCTTTTGGGGATTGGTGGTATAGTCGTATCCTCTACACAACACATCGAATTCGAATAAAAATGCATCTAGATCTTCTGATGCTAGGCCATGGATCTGGATCCTGACGGATCGCTACCTTAAGAATATCTGTATCTTTGATATTTCCACCTGGCCGCTATAAAAGGGGACAGCGTTGCTAGCCCAAGGGGTGGACTATTGTTGTTTTATAGAATCTACTGTTGTAAAACAAACTTTGATCATCGACTCTCTTTAAAGAGTGATTACTGTAACTCTATTTCCATAATTAATATATAAACTTTGTTATTGTTCTGTCTTTGATTCTGGAGTAACCATAGCAGTGCGTCCCTGGAGGCTAAGGGCCTAGCCCTAGTGGATCACTTGCTTCCTATCCTATTATTTTCCAATTCCAAGTCGTGTGTGGTTTGATTTCTTTTACTTGTTTCATTCAGTAATTTGTTGTTCCTTATCATTTAGCGTACTGGCTCTGTCATATTTCATTCATATTTGAATAGTAAGGTTATCTTCTATAACTAGAATGTTATGTTGTCCATTCTGAAATCGTATCGCGTCACTGTTCCCTTACAGATTGGCATTACTGTGTAACATTACTGTTCCTTTACAGATTAACATTACTTTCTCTTTACAGAGTAATGATGTTGTGCATTTACAGATCGGTACTATTGTTTATTTAGCTACAATTTACTGCTAAGTGTGATTGTTGTTCAGTTAGATTGCCATTCCATTGTAACCACAATTGTTGTTTCTTTACCACAGTGGTTAATATTTATTATGCTAAAGACTCAGATTACTGATTCCATCATTATAACTTCGCTGTGTGTTAACATTTGATTTAGTTTGTTGTGCATTTACCTTCGATTCAATTGTTGTTCAATATTTCGTAGACTTACTTTAGTTTGTTGTTCCATTCTTGGGTTGTTGTTCCAACCATTTCTGAGTTAAAGATTGCTACTTAATTCCTTTATATATATATATATATATATATATATATATATATATATATATATATATATATATATATATATATATATATGTTTTTAAAACTCTATATTATCGGGGCGGGTACGGGCCACCGGCGGTGGACCCAGCCCACACCCTATCGCCCCGACCCCAAAATCCATGCGATAACAAATCGCCAATATGTATATCGGCGTAACCCCGATAAAGGTGCCGATACCTCCTCATCTGCCAACTTCCGATAAGTTCGACCGTCGATATGGATATCAGCGAAGTCTTGGAAATCGTAGTGATAAATGTGCCAACACCCGTATTAATTGTTGATACCAACTACCAATCGCCGATATTTTGGGAACAAAAGTGCCGATAAGGTAATCATGCGGGGTTCAAGGGATGTGCCGCCCTATTTCAAATGCATTATGGTTGTAAAAGGTTTATATATGGAAGAAGCGGGATTTGATCCCCCGACCTCTCCGTAACCATATGCCTCCTTTACCAATGCGCCAACCACCTGACATTGGTAAATTCGTCGATGAGATTTTATATAAACTCAGAATTTTTCCTTTGTAGGTAGTTTGAGGAGGAGAGAGACTGAAGGCATGGATTTCGAGGCAGAAGGAAAACTAATTAATATTTTAATGCAGGAACCATGAATTTTGCAGGAGGGCAGAATTTTCACTTTGTCAGAAATTGACAAGTTTTATATGGTTTTTACACCTCTCATCGCCACAAACACAATGGTGCTATTTCTTCATCAAAGGTCTACATTTTCCAGTCATTTCCAGAATGAATTTGGAACCATGATTTCAGCAAAAACAGGGAGCAGAACCATGAACCATGAAATTTTCCCGAGGTAAAATTTTGACATTTCAGAATATAGTCAAGTTTATACTTGTTTTTCATGGTTTTCTGCAGGGATCACAATGGAGCGATCAGATTCAACATCTGAGTTGCATATTTACAGTTCATCCATGAAAAAAAATCTTTGAGGAATCCTCGGGGAATCTAGAAGATTCTGTAAGCCCAGAAGTCTCAACTTATCAGAATTTGGATTTTGGACAATCGATTCAGCACTACTCAACGCCACAAATCTGATGGTGGCTTCAGATTTCTTATTCTCTCATTTATTCTTCTAGTCACTTTTCTATGTTCTAGTGCAGATGTCCACATTCTTGTGCGAGCAGCCATCTTCATGCGATCGATGCCTTGAGAGCAATGGTCTGAGCAGCTTCAGCAGTGCGACATCCGCTTCTTCAGGTGGCCCTTGGTTGTGAGGTATATAATGTATTCATGTAATTCTTCTTTCTGCATTATGTCGTACAGATCCTTGATTGATGTTGATGCAGGATCTTGTTTATTACATGTTTTCATGATTCCTTGCTTGATTTGATGTGGAATCTTCTATGTGATGTACTTGTCGTCATAATTCATCATGTTATGTTTTGAGATCCCTTGTTGTATGTTGCTAGAATACTCTTGTTGTTGTCATCCATGTGTTTTGTTTTGACATCCCTTTTATGCCATGTTGGCGGGATGCTTACCATGCATGTTTTTGTATCATACTGATAGGAGTCTTTTGATTGGTAGTTCTAGTTGTGGAGCATCTCTTAGAGCCACTCCTACGTGAGGGAATTTTTCTTTGTATGATCGAGACATCATCTCTTATGTACATCACCTTTATTGACAACACCTAATATAACGGCCTACACCATCTTGACACCGGGGCCAGGATACGTAGTTCCTCCTGGACGAACTTTGTTATCAACATCTTATGTTTTCATGTGCTGATGATTTTTATGTTTCTCTTCTCTTTTGCATGTAGATGTATTAGTTAATGTTCTTTTGAAAATAAATTTTAACACATCACGAAAGTAAAATGTCTTGGAAGGGTCCTTCTTCACACCCAGACCTAGATCAAGTGCTATCAGAGCGGTCTTTATGTGTATGTGAATTGCAGTGTGAACAATGGAACTTGTAGCGACCGAGAATGAAAGAGAGATGTATGTGTTAGCCTTGGAGGCGTTTGGCCCAAAAACGGACCCAAAACACTCCCAAAGTCTCCAAGGTTTTCTTAAAATCATGCCAAAGGATCCAAGTATGCCCCAAAAGTCTTCACAATTCTCTTAAGGATCATTCAAAGTCAAAACCATCGCAAGAGGAGATCCCTTGGAAGAGCGGAAATACACTATCGGGAGGAAAAGAACGCTTGAAAACCATGAAAAACCAAAATTGTAGGCTTAACAGTCCAAATGCATGATAACTGTCCGATCTGGCTGATCAATGGTCCAGATCTGATCGGCACAGGCGAGCAATCGGCACAAGATACCACTGATCAGTGATCGCCAATGATCGAATCAGCGGGTCACAAATCGGCGAAGGCGAATCGACGTTATCGACACAGACTAGGGGGAAGGAGTGATTGCGATTAGCGATTAAACATGGACCGTTGATCGCACACGCGGATCGACAACCCATGTTACATCACCAGATTGCTATCAGCGGAAACCATGGGGTAGGGTGTTTGCATATATATAAGGGCGATGCGATAATGACAGACCCAACGACATTATTAATGATATATTATAATATTTCAGATCTGAGCCCAAGCATTTTCCAATGTATTTTAACGTATTTTGTTGTTTAAACGAAATACAAGGGAACACATGACATCCTCGATAGCGATACATCTGGGACCCAAAAGGGTTCGGGAATGATATTATATAATATTTGAAGTCCGCGACTTAGCCGTTTTTAATGCATTTTTCATATATTTTGTTATTTAACGAAATACACAGGAACCTTGGCAGCGCCAATAGCGATGAATTCTAGACGTGATGGGTTTCAGAGTTCAAATATATACTATTTCAAGTCCGCGAAAGTTGATTTCACATGTTTTTCAATGTTTTTGGTGGATTTCCAAAACAAGGAAAACGCACAGGATGCAGGATTTTGTGAATTGCGATGGTGACTAGGGCAGACCCGAGAGAAGAATAAAACATGTTTGAAGACCTTTGAAGTCTGAAAGGATAGAGAAGGTGGGATTAGCAGTGATGACTGTGTTTTCTGTTTAAAACAGAAATACACATTGTTTTCTACAAAGGTCCACTACAGGGGCAGCGTTGTTCTACTATAACAAAAACATGCTTTATTAAATCATTGGAAGGGCCACAGCACGCTACAGCCCTAATCAAACAAGATTAGGGAGCATCAACAACATAGACAGCGCAACACAGCCCTGCCAGCGCAACCAAAATATCTGAATGCAATTACTCTGTTGTCAGAAGAATAATCCTCCAAGCCCATGCTTGCCTAGTCAGGGCATTAAATGGTTAAAGGGACAGAAAGGATAGATTAATATTTCGAGCCTCAGTAGGCTCAGAATCATTGTAAAATGGCTATAAAAGGTTTAAAGCTAAATGTAATAGGGTTCAACTTTTGGAGATTATTCCTCCTCTGTTCCTTCAAGCTTCTCATCTTCATTCTAGAAATACAAGCTTATTTTGCCATTATATGTTCAACATCCATTCTCTTTATTGTTCTATGCTTGCACTTGAACAATTTGTTCATGTTTCCTTTGTGTCTAAGGCCAAATAACTATCATCTTATCTCTACTTTGATAACTTAGATTTGCAATCTTCTTGCGGCCTGTAGTTAACCATTCATATGTGGTCATATATGCATCTGCCAATACAATCAGTATTATCTTTTGCTGCCTGTAGCTACTCATTCATTTATGTTTATATATGAAATATGTTGATACAGTTAGTATTCTCCATCTATCCATTAAATCTATAAACTATTGAGCATTAGTGGTTTAAAGCCTTGTGTTGTTGAGAGTGTTCATGCATGCCTTGAGTGGGAATAGAGCTAAAATGGTCATCTAACTTGATCCAAACCATTATCCATTCCAATAGTTCTAAGAACAATATTGAAGATTATATGTTACCAGGCATCTCCAATCTAAAACGTAGGAGAGTTTCCGGGAGTGCTAACATAATTGGCACCGTTGCCAGGGAAAGGAAACTAAAGCTCAGCTTCCCTGGGAGACGACACATATCCATCTTTAATGATAGACAAAGCTTGGACACCTTTTTTGGTTGTAATCATCTATCTGGTGACTCTATTAGAGGCCAAACCTTTTTGGCGATTCCACATCATAGTTCTGGCTCAGTTTGTGAGGCATAGTCGAAGAAATCCACAGAAGTCACAAGTTGAACCAGTACCTGACCCTAAAAAAATTCATCAAAGAAGGAAAGGAATTACAGAAAGGAGAATCAGATTTAGGTAAACCTAAACAATCTTCTATATCTCTTCAAGAAAATCTTGTAATAGAACAAATACATGTTGAGAGTATAGCTTCTAATACTAGCAGCGAAGAAAATATTTTAGAGATTCATAAAACTCCTTATTCTTTAGGTTCTCCTTTTGTTGTAAACCCAAAGAAAACCCCACCTCCTATCCATCATAATGCTTTAGTCCTATCAATCACTCCTCAGCCCTCTGTCATTCAAACTTCCAGTACCCATATAGCCACCATAGCTATCAGGTCCACAAGCACCTACCAAAATGGACAGAATCATAGCTGCTAGGTATGGGCCTCTTGTACTACCCACTCCTTTGAATTCATGCCCACTGGAGAATATTAGAATTATATGCCTAATTTCACTGGGACTGAAGGTGTTACAACTGAAGAACATCTTGAATCATTCATAGCTATGCTGATAACCTAGACATTAGTGAAGATGATGTCTAGATGAGAATCTTTGTTCAAAGCCTAGATGGGGAGGCTAGAAAATGGTTCAGAGAACTGACCCCAAGATCTATAGCAGATATTGAGGCTCTAGATGATGCATTCCTGAAGCATTGGGGGGCTAAGAAGGATCTCCTTTACTACCACACTGAGTTTGGGAACTTACAAAGGGAAAATGGTGAGTTTCTGTCTGATTTTAATAAGAGATTTAATCACATGTACAACAAGATATCTGCTAAAGTAAAACCCACCCTACCTCTACTAGAATCATCTATGCCAGTGCCTTTGATTCTAAATTCTGTTTACTGTTGAGGGAGAGGTGATGTGCTACTTTGGCTGATATGCAGGATTCAGCCTCGGAAGTAGAATGGAACATCATGGCTACAGAAAACCTCAAAGGTAATGTTGACAGAAGGAGACAGAGGGATGAGTCTTCATCATCCTTTGATCCTAAGATAGATAAAATGACCAAAATGATCAAGTCATTAGCCTCTGAAGTTTCCAAATTAAAGTTGAGCAGCATTCTGGGAAAGGAAGGGTTAATAATACCTTTGCTCCTCCAAATCCAAATCTATATAGAAGACCTGATGAGCAGTTGCAGATTTTGCAAAGAAACAAAGATGCCAATGAAGACCAAAGGGTGAAGACCCCTTTTCAGGATTCAGTCATGGAAGAAGAGCAGTTTGGGGAAGATGATGATAAGAAGTCATTATTCAATGACTAGATCAACTAAGAATGGGATGGTGAAGCTGTTCTACAAATTAAAAATCAGCACCAATATAATTTGAGGTCTATGATGAATAATGTCAAAGAAACTCCTGTTCATAAATATTTTTGCCCTGCAGAATAGCAAGCTAATAAGCAGAATCAATCAGTAGTTGGTCCTATCATTCTCAAAGCTCCGGCCATAGAGGTAAGAGGCCTTGACAAGTACCCTTCTTCTTTCAGTTTTCTATCAGAAATCTAAAAGCCAAGAATACCTATGCCCCTGATTGAACCAGTGAAGAATGAGTCCTTCAAGAAATCTATCCTTGAGGCTCTTGAGCCTAAAACCATCCAAGCTTCCACTGACTATGTAAATATGCAAGATCACCAACCAGTGTTATTCTGAGCCCAATGATTGAAAGTTGTCAAGACAACTCCCCATCATTCTATGTTTCTCTGTTTATTCATGATGAAATCCTTTACAATTGCCCTCTAGACACTAGAACCAGCCATAATTCAATGCCCAAGGTTGTCATGGATAAGCTCAGTCTTGACATTAACAAGCCTTATCAGTTGGCCTCTACGCATCTTAAAAAATTAGTTTTCCAGATCACAGAGGAAGAAGGCCCACAGGTTTGGGACATGTTCTTTGATGGGGTTTTCTCTGACGGAGATGCAAGAACAGGTGAAGTCCTTGTGTCCCCCACACAAGAATGCATTGATTCATCTTTCATATTAACTTTTCAGGTCACAAATGACACAGCAAAGTGTGAAGCAGACCTTATCATTCAGCAGGTGTATAAAACCTCCCAATCAAAACATACAAGGCTGAAAGCATACGTAGAGGAGGTGAAATATAGACCATGTTTTCCTGATAATGTCAAGTGTTCCAAACTTTTTGAAGTAGAGGATCAAATCAGTAGGCTTTTGCAAGTCTTTGATGAATTGGCTGATATATACATTGACCGAGAGAAAGAAAAATTTTGTGGAAAGGTAAAAAGGGTCAATTTTTAGTTTGGTGACTGTTTTCTTAAAAGAGATGCATCAAATGAAGGATATGTTTTTGATGGCCCATTCAATGGGTAGTTCTTCAAACTTTATTTCAGTTAAGGCTTTCAAGCCTTGGTATTGTAAGTATGTTGTTTTCAAAGTTTTCTAGTTCATGCTTAATAGACTCCATGCCCAATGCAACACTAGGAGCAAGATTTAATTTTGGTTTTATAGGAAAGGCATTGATATGTGGTTCTTGAAACCTCACAGGGAGGATTTAATCCCCAGAAAGAGCCAATGTTAGCCTTGGAGGCATTTGGCCCAAAAACAGACCCAAAACACTCCCAAAGTCTCCAAGGTTTGCTTAAAGTCATGGTGGATCCAAGTATGCCCCAAAAGTCTTCAAAATCCTCTTAAGGATCATTCAAATTCAAAACCATCGCAAGAGGAGAGCCCTTAGAAGAGCAGAAATACACTATTGGGAGGAAAAGAACACTTGAAAACCATGAAAAACAAAAATCGCAGGCTTAATATTCCAAATGCACGACAATCGTCCGATTTGGCCAATCAACGATCTAGATCTGATTGGTGGATCACATCGGCGGATCTGACCGGCACATGCAAGGAGTGGAAATCGGCACAAGACACTGCAGATTAGTGATTGCCGATGATTGGATCGGTGGGTCGCAAATCGGTGGAGGCGAATTGACGTTATCAACATAGACTAGGGGGAAGGAGTGATTGTGATTGGTGATTAAACGTGGACCGTTGATCATGCGCATGGATCAACAGCCTATGTTACATCGCGAGATCGCTATTGGTGGAAACCATGGGGCAGGGCCTTTGCATATATATAAGGGCGATGTGATAATGCTGGACTCGACAGCATTATGAATGATATATTATAATATTTCAAATCTGCGCCCAAGCATTTTTCAATGTATTTTAATGTATTTCGTTGTTTAAACGAAATACAAGAGAACACATGACAACGCCAATAGTGATACAACCCGGACTTGAAAGGGTTCGAGAATGGTATTATATAATATTTGAAGTTCGCAGCTTAGCCATTTTGAATGCATTTTTCATATATTTCGTTATTTAACGAAATCCACAAGAACCTTGGCAGCACTAATAGCGATGAAGTCTGAACCCGATGGGCTTAAGTGTTCAAATATATACTATTTTAGGTCCGCCAAAGCCAAGTTCACGTATTTTTCAGTGTTTTTGGTAGATTTCCAAATACAAGGAAAACACACAGGATGCGGGCTTTTACAAATTGCGATGGCGACTAGGGCAGACCCGAGAGAATAATAAACCATGTTTGAATACCTTTGAAGTTCGAAAGGACAGAGAAGGCGGGATTTAGCAGTGATGACTGTGTTTTCTGTTTAAAACAAAAATACACATTGTTTTCAACAGAGGTCCACTACAGGGGCAGCGTTGTTCTGCTATAACAAAAACATGCCTTGTTAAATCATTGGAAGGGCCACAACATGCTGCAACCCGAATCAAACAAGATTAGGGAACATCAATAGCACAGACAGTGCAACACAACCCTACCAGCATAGCCAAAATATTTGAATGCAGTTACTCTGTTGTCAAAAGAATAATGCTCCAAGCCCATGCTTTCCTAGTTAGGGCATCAAACAGTTAAAGGGACAGAAAGGATAGATTAAGACTTCAAGCCCCAGTAGGCTCAAAATCATTGTAAAATGCCTATAATAGGTTGAAAGCTAAATGTAATAGGGTTCAACTTTTGGAGATTATTCCTCCTCCGTTCCTTCAAGCTTCTCATCTTCATTCTAGAAATACAAGCTTCTTTTGCCATTATATGTTCAACATTCATTCTCTTTGCTATTCTATTCTTGCACTTGAACAATTTGTTCATGTTTCCTTTGTGTCTAAGGCCAGATAACTGTCATCTTATCTCTTCTTTGATAAATTATATTTGCAAGCTTCTTTGATGAATATAGCTAACCATTCATATTCGTTCATATATGCATCTACCAGTACAGTGAGTATTATCTATTGCTGCCTATAGCTCACCATTCATATGCGGTCATATATGCATCTGCTAGTAAAGTTAGTATTATCTATTGCTACCTGTAGCTAGTCATTCATTTATGTTTATATATGCAATTTGTTGATATAGTTAGCATTCTCCATCTATCCATTAAATCTATAAACTATTGAGCATTAGTGGTTTAAAGCCTTGTGTTGTTGAGAGCGTTCATGCATGCCTTGAGTGGGAGTAGAGCTGAAATGGTCATATAACTTGATCCAAACCATCATCTATTACAATAGTTCTGAGAACAATATTGAAGATTATATGTTACCAGGCATCTCCTATCTACAACCTAGGAGAGTTTCCTGGAGTGCTAACAATACGAGACCATGGTAAACATTTCCAAGAAAGTGGAAATTGTGTATTAAACTCTACAGAAAGATACAGAGGAAAAGGAGTGATTACAGTATCAGTTGCAAGCCACGGAAGAGGCCATGGATGAACTGAAGAAAAACAAACATAATCTTCAAACAGAGAACAATGAATTGAGGATGTGCTTACATGAAGAGAAAGAAGAAAAACAAAGTTTGCTATGATAGCTACAAGCAAAGGACAAGGCCTTGGAAAAGCTGCAGCATAATCCATATGAGGTAAAAAGTAGTTCTCCATCTTCATGTATGTTTCCTGATGATGATTTCACTGTGTTTGAAAATCACACTATAGGAATTGGCTCCAAACTGTTAAAGAGAATGGGGTATGAAGGAAAAGGCTTGGGCATTAATGGCCACGACATTGTCAATCCCATCCAAGTAGAGGAATTACCTCATCAGGCAAGACTTGGGTATGTCAGGAAAGAAGTTGGGGAATGCGCTGAGATAGTTAGCGATCCACCAACAACGGATGATGAGAAACCCTCATTAGTTCTTTCCAAATCAAAAGAGAAGGTAAAATATGTTGACCTCCTTTCAATTTCATCTTCTCATAGTATGATGTTTGTTGGAGATTTGGAGATCCCAATTACAGGGACAAACATGAGGCTCCTTACAAAGATGAGGCATGAGGAGGAAGAACTTGGTGTTAATAACCAAGGCACCACTCAACCTTTGGAGGTTGTGCATGAGCATTGATTTGTAGGCTCGAGATACACTAAAGGAGAGTGCTCAAAGGTGTTAGAGTTGTCTAATACATTGATGAGATTATTGAGGAAAGATAATGATGGGAAAACATCCCCATCATCCCATGAAAGTTCCCATTGCAGGGCGAGAGCTGAGGCAAGCTCTCATCACCATACTGACATCAGAGACAACAAAGGAAGGTATAACCAATTTCGATCTTTGAATGTTCATTTTGATTATGATCATGTTTTTAATAATGAACGAAGATCAAGACATCGAAAAACATGCACATTTTTTGGTTTACCTAACCATACCTTTTCTAAGTGTTGGAAAAGGATGGCAGCACTCATGAGGCGTGAAAAACCCTCTCAACAACATGAAAAGAAACAGGTTAAGCATATATGTAGGAAGAAAGCCTATTGCAGTCATTGTGATAGAAATGGCCATCAAAGAGCCACATGTTGGAAGCTCCATCCAGAGCAGTGTCTTAAAGACAAAGCGTCAGTGTGTGAACCAGGAAGAGCAGTTTTTCGAAAAGAAAAACCACCTCAGGGAGGTGACCCATTCACATTGATCAGTGAAAAGTGGTTTTTTTGACATGATGTCGTTTCATGGTCATTCTTTGTAAATAATTTGTTGCATTTTTTAAGTGTAAAAGTGATGATGTGTTTCCCGTCACTTGGTTAGCGACAACGATGTCTGGTCATATTTTGAGTCGTATTTTGAGTCACATGTTAAAACTCTGAAAGTGATGTTATGTTTCCGTCACTTGTCAAAACAATAGTGTTTGGCCTTATGTATGTAAATCATGTGTTGCAGCGATGATGTGTTTTTCCATCACTTTTTGAAGCAACCATGATAGGTTGGCCTTGTTGTCATAGCTGGGGTATTACGTCCATCTTGTTGTAAACTTGACCACCGAGTATGTGTTATAAAATCATGGCAAGAATGGGACGTTTGGGTCTTTAGTTGGGTCATGTTATTCAAAGCTTGTGATTGGCAAACAATGTACTACAGGTTGTAGAAGTAGCAAGTGTCGGCTCGTCGCTTAAGGCTCTAAAGAACAAAGGTGAAGGAGATGGAAGTGAGACCTTTTCAAGATGCTTGTGATGTGGACAAGGTACAGATAGAGATGCAAATTATTTTTCATGCTTTTGGAGGACCAAAAGTTCCTCAATGGGGAGGATTTATCCAGGTGGCTCC
The DNA here is from genome assembly GCA_031772625.1 of Pinus tabuliformis. NCBI lineage: Eukaryota > Viridiplantae > Streptophyta > Pinopsida > Pinales > Pinaceae > Pinus > Pinus tabuliformis. The sequence goes on along the minus strand of CM062820.1, from coordinate 982,833,651 downwards.
AGAGAGACACACAGGACAAATATGGCTCAAAAATCAAAGTGTTTGGATTGTGCTCAAACCAGGACCAGATCGAAGACCTCGTCATCCTAATCATGGAGGTGTGAACGACTTGTCAAACCGAGCTCGTATGTGAAAGATAGATCTCTTCAAAGTTTGACATGACAAGGGAAAAGTGGGGCCCACAGTGTGCCACATGGTAGCCCATCAACTATTGACACTTGTCGTTTTCTCATTTTATCTCCTAAACCTGCATGAGAGACAATAACCATATAACAAAATGTTTCAATATAGTTATTAAAAATAACTATATAAAAATCATCCAAACACATGGTTTCGGGATTGGCGGCAATAACCCCCGTCGAACCCTCCTCCACATCTCCCGCATATATGTCCAGCCATATATATCTATATCTATATCTATATCTATATCTATATATATATATATATATATATATATATATATATATATATATATATATATATATATATATATATATATATATATATATATATATCTATATATATATATATATAGATATAGATATAGATATAGATATATATATATATCTATATATATATATATATATATATATATATATATATATATATATATATATATATGTTGTTAAAACTTCATATTATCAGGGTGGGCACAAGCCACCAGCGGTGGACCTGACCCACACCCTATCACCCTGACCCTAAAATGCATGTGATAATAAATTGCTGATCTATATATCGGTGTAACCTCGATAAAGACACTGATACCTCTGCATTTACCGACCGCTGATATGGATATCGGCAAAGTCTTAGAAATCGCAACGATAAACACGCCAACGCCCGTATTAATCATTAATACCAACTATGGATCGCCGATATTTTGGGAACAAAAGTGTTGATAAGGTAATCATGCAGGGTTCAAGGGATGTGCCACAATATTTCAAATACATTATGGTTGTAAAAGGTTTATATATGGAAGAGGCGGGATTTGATCCCCCGACCTCTCCGTAACCATATCCCTCCTTTACTAATGCGCCAATCACCTGACATTGGTAAATCCGTCGATGAGATTTTATATAAACTTAGAATTTTTCCTTTGCATGCAGTTCAAGGAGGAGAGAGACTCTAGGCACAAATTTCGATGCAAAATGCAGATTAATTAATATTTTAATGCAGGAACCATGAATTTTGCAGGGGGGCAGAATTTTTACTTTGTCAAAAATTGACACGTTTTATATGGTTTTTACACCTCTCATTACCACGAACACAATGGTGTTGTTCATTTCTTCATCAGAAGTTTGCATTTTCCAGTCATTTCCAGAATGCACGTGGAACCATGATTTCAACAAAAATAGAGAGCGGAACCACGAACCATGAAATTTTCCCGAGGTAAAATTTTGACATTTCAGAATATAATCAAGTTTATACTTGTTTTTCATGGTTTTCCATAGGGATTGCAATGGAGCGATCAGATTCGACATCTGGGTTGCATATTTACAGTTCATCCATGAAATAGAATCTTTGAGGAATCCCAGGGGAATCTAGAAGATTCCTTGAGCCCAGAATTCTCAACTTCTCAGAATTCAGATTTTGGACAGTCGATTCAACACTACTCGACGCCACAAATCTGATGGTGGATTCATATTTCTTATTCTCTCACTTATTCTTCTAGTCACTTTTCTAAGTCCTAGTGCAGATGTCCACATTCTTGTGCGAGCATCCATCTTCATGCGATCGATGCCTTGAGAACAATGGTTCGAGCAGCTTCAGCAGTGTGACATCCACTTCTTCAAGTGGCCCTTGGTTGTGAGGTATATGATGTGTTCATGTACTTCTTCTTTCTGCATTATGTTGCACAGATCCTTGATTGATGTTGATGCAGGATCTTGTTTATTACAAGTTGTCATGAGTCCTTGCTTGATTTGATGTGGAATCTTCTATGCGTTGTACTTGTTGTCATAACTCATCATGTTATGTTTTGAGATCCCTTGTTGTATGTTGTTGGGATACTCTTGCTATTGTCATGCATGTGTTTTGTTTTGACATCCCTTTTGTGCCATGTTGGCGGGATGCTTACCATGCATGTTTTTGTATCATATTAATAGGAGTCTTTTGATTGAGAGTTCTAGTTGTGGAACATCTCTTAGAGCCACTCCTGCGTGAGGGAATTTTTCCTTGTATGATCGAGACATCATCTCTTGTGTACATCACCATTATTGACAGCACCTAATGCAGTGGCCTACACCATCTTGACACCGGGGCCCGGAGACGTAGTCCCTCCTGGATGAACTCCGTTATCAACGTATTATGTTTTCATGTGCTGATGATTTTTATGTTCCTCTTCTTTTCTGCATGCATATGTATTCGTTAATGTTCTTTTAAAAAGAAATTTTAACACATCACGAAAGTAAAAGTTCTTGGAAGGGTCCTTCTTCACACCCGACCCTGGATCATCATCACTTGAAAGAGGTCCAATCAATGGATTATATTCAGGACCTGTTCTTCCTTGGATTCTAAAGCTTCGTCCACTTCACATAGATCCAAACATCAAGGTAATGGCATAACATCCCTTTCACACAAGAGCATCTTAATGCCAGTATTCAAAGATCTCAAGTACTTACCTCAAGGTCCCTTGAAGAAGCATTTCTCTGCTTCACTATAACTGACTAAGGTATCAATCGTGAACTTTGTAACAAATCCTCCAATGACTCGATCAAGCCAGTGATAGATTGCGCATCAATATTATTCATAATCTTCCAACCTCCGCATGAGCTCTGGGGTCCACACTATTAGACCCTTAAGCCTCCACCTTCCTTGGTCGTCTGCCAATTTAGCGATCCACTCGTATAGTTCGATCAGGAAGGTGCAGAAGAATATTTCATGTATTTTTGTGTATAAATATTTTTCCAACCACTGTTCTTTTTTCAAGCACGGATTCCTATTTTCTAGCACCGCGAATTCGTGGATATTTCTATCCAACCACTTCTTAATTTCCTTCTTGGTCGGATTCCATTGATACGACATCACATGTCTCTTTATTCAGTTCCTAGTCCTGGCAATGGAACCTTTTGTTGGTTTAGGGGGGCCTAACCCAAGTTCAGAGTTAGTTGCACCAAACAAATCCCTACACTATTGGCTCTTTTGGCATCAATCCCTGGTGTGCGCACTGAAGTCTCACCCCAAGCAGTATGGGGGGATGTTGGAACCAAGTTTCCACACCCAAATATCTGTGTGATGTCTTTTTGGTGACCTAGATCTACCTTTATGCAAACCTCTATACTCCCGTGTCCTATTGTTGTAACTTCCTCCAATCAGCCTCTAGACAGTTGTGAAGGTCTACGGTTGGCCTTTGAAGACCATGAACAGGTCATTTAGCTACTTACATGCGCCTTGGATTACACTTAGACCATTATTTTCTCAGATCCATTTAAGTGTTTGATAACTTTAATAGAAATAATTATAATCTTCGCGTAATCACTTAACATTAATTGCGTTCAAATAACAAATTATAACAAGTAAAGTCATGCACCAATACATCATTATTTCATAAACCCATTATTCATCATAGCATAAAGTGCATTCATACCTAACGGAAGATAATATATAAAATATAATAATTTCTGCAACATTATTCTTTATTGATATTTAGTTAAGCTTACAAACTCAAAACTTCCCTGTGCACTCAGCTGCAGGGGTCCATGCACTAAGCTGTGAACTCTACTCCAGGCCTCTGCACACTCAACTGCAGAGCCTTTCCCTCCTCTAAGACTTATACTTCTATGTTAGACTTCTTCAATTGTACCCATAGACAACTTCTTCCTTACTCACCTTAAACTCTCTACGACACACTTATTTATACAATCCCATGGTCCACGGACCATGGGTAGATATTCCAAGCCAACTCAATTTATAATAAAAGAAGGGTAAAACCATTTTTTACTCTTAACTAGCTACGCACTCCACGACCACAACTTGCAGAGATTTTACATCTTTTTACAAAAAGACTTGGGCTTTTGCCCCAAAACTAACCCAGGGGATCCCATCCCAACATCCTTCAAGATGATTTCGTTTGAGGTTATTTATGGACATAGTTGTAATACTCTTATCAGCTAGAGTGATCCAGTGAACAGGGTTTTGATTGGACTCGATACGTTGGTAGAAATGAAATAGGAAATGTAGGTTATTAAGAGGAATTTAAAGGCAACACAAGATAGGCAAAAGAGTTATGTAGATTAACATAGCGTATTTAAGGAGTTTTAGGTTGGGGATCTTATGTACTTGTGCATCAAGCCTAGGAAGAACTCCTTGAGGATTGGATCATATGGGAAGCTGGCACCTCATTATTGTGGGCCTTTTAAGATCCTTAACAGGATTGGAACTTTGGCCTACATACTTGCATTGCCTCCAAGAATGAAATTCCATGATGTTTTCCATGTTTCATTGCCTACGAAGCATGCATAGGATGTTGATAATGCGATTTAATGGTATGTATTGTAGTTGTAACTAGATGGATAATTCCTCCTAGAACCACAATACGTATTGCAGCAGATACAACCCATGCTCTAGAATTAAGCAATAGAGAAAGTTAAAGTGTAGTGGAAGCACTTTGGGCCCAATGAAGCTACATGGGAGATGGATGATCAGATGTGGGCTATGTATCCTTCATTATTTTTTGGGTCAAGAAAATGTTTTTGGTATATGTATGAATATATGTGTATGGTTATAAATACCACAATGAGTTATGTTATAAAGCTCCAATAAGCGATATGATTTTCATGTTTTTCATGTTGGTCATGGTTTGAAGTAGTTTTTCATTGTAAATACTGCATCGAGCTATGTTACAAAATAACACTAAGGATCGTGTTCCCCTAAGGGGGAGGGGTTTTAACATCCCTGAGTTAAAATTTCATGTAATTAAGGTTAATAGAGGAAAAGTAATACCAAGGTAATGGAACTCATATTCCACATTGAATGTTGGGAAAAGCACTATAGTGGGGCATCACTTTTGGTTTATTAATGGCTAAGGAAATTAGTGAAGGAATTGGTAAAGGAAAATAGGCATTAATTGGTATTTATTTATGAGAAATAAATCAAAATAGGAGAAAATGAAGGTGAAGAGACACAAATTTTCATGAGAGGGAAATTAGAAGTAAAATGAAGAAAATATAGACATCAATAATAAAAAGGATTGAGAGAACTAGTTCACAACCTTTTGTCAATTTGGCTTTAGATGTAGTTTCAGAGAAGAGAGGGAGAAACAAGAAGAGAAAGCATGCAAGAAAGGAAAGAAAAGGACAAGTAAAGGAAGGAAAAGGACAAGAAAGGAAGCAAGGAGAAGGTTGTATTAGCTTCAGCATGAGAATTTTATAGGTAATAGGTTGCATGTGTGATTTTGTAGCTGAGGTGTGAATGCATGGTACATGCATTTTTCTATTTGGTTCATTTTCTATCAATGGCATGGGTTTCGGCAAGTTTGACAGTGGTTTCAACCTTGGCTTGCCATTTCCTGGATATCCATGGTGTGATGGGATTCATTTCTTGGTTAAGCTTTCGATTACCAAAAGGTTTTGAAATCAGGTGAGGTGGACTCAGGAAAATTCCCAAGGGTTGGTGTTGGAGATTGTTTTCTCTGGGAAGCCTTCAATAGGTGTGTGAAGATAGGAAAATTCCTCAAGGTAAGGAGAAGGAATTCTGAGGTATCCAAGATTGTTTTGGTTTTGTGATCTCTTAACCATTTTTGGAAAGATCATGGTAGTTTGAGGGGAGGTGGTTTAACCTTTAGACTCCCTTGGTTTATTATGTCTTGGTTTATCCCCTAAGATACCACATTCATGCTTGGAATATGGCACAGGGGTGATTGGTTGAAAGAAGTATTTGTTTCAGCTCAATCTATGTTCAGTTGGTATGTGGAAGTCCCTTACTTGGTTTTCTTTTGCATATGTTAATAAAAGTTATTTTCCTATTGTTATCTTTTCAACCATGGTTAATATTCTAGTTATATGTTGGCTATAAGCATGATTTATGATGTTCTCTGACTATGACTCTTATTATTCTTTGATAAGTTAATGGATGTTTGATGAATGCATGGTCTAAGAAGTGTTTTTGTAGCTACTTTAGAGAGAATTATGCTTTATTAATGATTTTTAGCTAAAGTATAGAGCTTTACGCTCAAATATGTATTCATGACTTGTAGCTTACATGTTTACCATGTGTTTGACAAAATTCCTAGTATGTTCTAGTCAGCCTAGGTCAATATTTTTATTTAAGTTTGAATTATTATAATATTTTTATGAGAAATATGGAAAGTTACAGGAAGTCATGGGTAGTAGTCTGGAGACTAGCATAGAAAAATGGCTCAAGTCTCGAGACTGCATGCTCTCAACTGGATATTTAGTGTCATACACATAGAGCAAGACTTATGAGTGAGTTTGGAGGATCACAACCACATATAGGTAGTATCAAGGGTGTGGTTATAGTCTTAGGTCACTAAAAAATGGTTCCAACTCAAGGATTGGTCACCTGGGGTGGTTTCTCAACCTCTAAGTGATCTATGGTTCCCAAGGAAGGTCAGCAAGACTTATGAGTGAGTTTGGAGGATCACAACCACATATAGGTAGTATCAAGGGTGTGGTTATAGTCTTAGGTCACTAAAAAATGGTTCCAACTCAAGGATTGGTCACCTGGGGTGGTTTCTCAACCTCTGAGTGATCTATGGTTCCCAAGGAAGGTCAGTAAGTCTCAGTTGTAGGCCCCACTTCCTTAACTGGAATTAGGAGGTAGCTTCATATCATAGTGGCATGTCACTTCACATTTACCCAAAGGGATTGTGAAAGTGGGTAAATTTGGGGTGGTGTCATTACAAATGAAAAAGGCTAGGCAAGTAGTGCACTCAATTGATGAATAGTGTAACATCTCTTTTCTAATCCCCAACTTTTATAATGTAATTAAAGGATGATACTAATAAAGATCAAACATGGATATTTCCAAGATTGTATGATGTAAATATTTTTACTTAATTATAAATTGCTAAAGCTAAATAAGAAGGAACATCTTATACAAATCCTAATGACTAGAAGGATAGCTTGCTTAGGAAGCCTATAAGGGAGATTGGAAATTTTCCTATCTTCCATGAATTTAATGTCCTAACCCTTAATGTTATCTCTAAACTACCAAATACCAAAGTTGTTATGAGATTATGGGGAAGGAGGTACTAGAGATTCCAAATCATGGGCTACATAATTCATGATAGATTCTTTATTGACTTCGCAACCCAATAAGGGAAACCTAGGCCTCTCTCGCATGAAGCAGTGCTTGTGGGAGAAAAGAGGTATGGTTTGAGTTAATAATTCTAATATAGGTTGTAAAATTAATGGAAAGAAATGTGTGAAGGTAAATGTAACACATGGAAAGAGATATACTAAATATTGCAATAATATGGTGAAAACTCAACTTATATTAATAAATAAAATCACAAAATACTATAGAACACAAACTAGATATAATGGTGGTAGCTATCTATAAATAGAGAGAGATGACTACTATGTGCATTCACAAAATATATTAAAAGGGGTCAAAATAATATCATTTTAACATAAATAAATAACCCTAGATTTCTATTGACAGTGCTAGATACTAGCAACATATAAGGTATCTCCCTTATATAAGGTCATAATTAGACCTCACACCATTTGGCATAGGAGTCCCATCTATAAATACAACTTAACTACTATTTACTTAAGGTTTTACTTGGCTTAAGGAACTAGTATGAGAGAGAAGTGAACATGTGATTCTAAATGAGCAAGAGAGTGTGCCTTGTGAATGTCAGTTGCAGATGCACCAAGGTTCTTTCACTGATGAGTGACCACTTCATAGTCACCAATTACCTTGAGTAGCTCTACCTTCAGATCAATGGCTTTCTTTATTCAAAGCATGAGTGCTTCATATTCAACGATATTATTTTTACACTCGAACTCAAAATGACATGATAGAATATAATTCTTATTATGTGGGTCTATGAGTATGAAACCAGCTCCAAAGCCATCCTGCATTCTTGAATCATCAAAGTATAGAGTCAGAATATCATTAGCTACTAAAATTCTTCCTATACTATTACTACTATTACTATGTACATATATATTACAATATTCATTAGCACTAGTGAGAGTACGAGAAAGGAGCTCCAACTGTGTATCAGATGGGAGGATTAATAGATGAGCTTGATAACACTTGTGACCAGTTTCTAAAAAATAATTTCCAAAGATCAAATCAACAAAGGCTACAAGTTCATTACGACTCTCAAGTGGTGTCACAATATATTTCATGTAAGGTTAACTTTCCACTTGATTCTAGTTTTTTTTGGCTTTATATGGAAGAGATAAATGTGACCAATTAGTAGCAAAATACCCTTGTAATTTACTAGAACAATCTCTACTCAGGAGTACGTCATAAGCTTTGGGGATGTCCACAATTACAATGTTTATACATTGGTGAAATCAATGATCATTTGATAATCAAATAATAACATTGTTGAGTTCACCAATAGCTTGGACAAGAAATTTGTCCAGCTAAATGATTTGTGCATTCCTTTTATCCCATTTAGAATTAATTTTCTTAGAAACAAATAGTGGCATTACATTCAAATATGCATCCAAATCAAACAAACAATGGAAATTGTAATTAAAAAATTCAAAAGTTAATAAAAATGGGGGACATGGATTATTAACATCTAACTTTACATTATTAACCATAAATTCAAGAGAGCCAGAAGACTTACCATACACCTTTTGGGAGGTAGAAGATTTGTCACCTAATGAAAGTTATGAAAAATATTGGACAAGCAGTTCACACTAGCCTGTTATTTTGGTGAGCTCAAAGATAGATATGCTAGTGTGAGCTCTCTTCAAATCTTCAACTATGTTATAATCAATGGTTTCACTTTTAATGGGAATTGTTGAAGTGTCTAGAGGAGTACCTTTAATTAGCACTTCCAGAGTGATGGAATTTCTTTTGCTGCTGGTGGAAATGTTCTAAGAAGTGGTAGCATTTCCAGACTTAATTTGTGTGTTCTGAACAAGATTGACCGGTGGTAAGACCCATTCTTCATAGTTTCTCCTTCAATTTTTGTCTCATCACCTTTAATTTAGAAAGAGGCCCTTGGCTCCTTAAATTATATCGATTGTTTTATCTCTAAGGAGGGGCTTCACTCTGTGGTGATGCTTCAATGCTCTTCTTGTTAGCATTGAGAATAAAATCAAAATCATTAATTGCATGTACAATACATGTCTTTCCTCAACCATTGCATGTTCATTTGTTTTCTCCATCGACTCAAACTATTCATCTGCTAGTAAGATATCTAAAATGTGTGCAACTAAAGCATTCATGTTGTGGTTCCACTATGGGGATGTTTTCTCTTAATCTCATTGTTGATGGAAGGAGCAGTCGTGATCCATTCCCATACTCTCAATATTCAACGTAACATCCAAAATATGGGCAGATTTAGTTGGCTAGTTGTTGTTGTTGTTATTCCTTTTGAAAGGGAAATACTTAGGAGGCTTGTTGAGCTAATTTATGGTCCTAAATTAACACAATTATTTCTTATCAATCCGGGTTGTTTATGCTTTGAGGCAAGTTCACTATATGTGAAGATCAGATATAACCAAACCTTGAAAGATAAGTTATTCAAAAAAACTAAAGAAAATACATCTTATAACTCTAATTCAATCAGCTCAAAAAGAGAAAAACATTGAAAGGGTTCTTGACCTCAAGAAGTCCACCTTCACCTCAATTATCACTTAATGAATCAGAGATTGAAACCAAAAGCTCAAGATGCATAAATTATAAATGAAATAAGATCTTAACTTAAGAGACACATAAGATATTCCATCATAATTCATTCATCTCAATATCTAAATCTAAATGGAAATAAAACTGCTTGCATGTAAACAAAAAGAAACTAGTTTTGATTCATCATTTAGCAGAAGGGATGTCCAACTTGAACATCTGTTTTTCCAACTCAATAAAGTGATGAATAAGCTATTAACAAATGAAATCAATCACTATGCATAAACCATAAAACAAACTGAAATAAAGCTTTGAAAAACTAGTGCTACAATCAACCAAATTGCAATGAAATAAAACTAGTTTATCATGGAAGTGTACTTAGCTTGGAGTGGGGGCCCTCCACCCTTGCCTTGCACACTTTGAGAGGTGATATCAGAAGCTTAGATCAGTCACACATCCATAGCATTGCACAGCAAAATAATAATAACACAAGTCTTCAAATTACTTCTCAATCCAAAAGATGTCTCAGCATAAAAGTATATCAAAAATCAATACATAAGCCATCAAAGTTTTGGCTTTAAATAAGAAGTCTCATGAAAAAAATGATCTATAATCACTCAAACAAACCCATCTACTCTCATCCACCTATCCAAGTCGAATTCATTATCCCCAACCCAAGAAAGATGACAATTCCTATGAAAACTCAAAACAACCCTATTTCTATGGGATTCCTGCATGACTAGTCATGGTTGACTAGCACCAAATGGGCCTAATAAAGCTTGTTCAGTTCAAACTAAGCATTGCTGGCTTAGTCCTAGTTCCCAAGCTGTCCATCCATGCATTCCATTCGTGCCCAAGTGTCCTGCAACCATATCAACCATAGAGCTATTACGGGAATTTCTGAATCTGCCAATTTTGCACTAAAAACCAAATTGTCATAAAAACTTTAGAAATTGCAAAATTAAAATTAAATACCTGAATGGATATCAAATATACATCAAAATGGGATAAATTAAGGGAAAATGGATGGAAAATAGATGGATAAGTAAGTTTCTTTGAGCAAAAATAAGACCAAAACTAAGGCTCAACAAGGCTTGATACTGGTAGAAGTATTGCTTGACCTTCTTTTTAATTCTGAAACTTCTTTGGTGATTTCTTTCAATGATCTAGTCAAGCTATTAATATCCACATAATCCTTTTCTTTAGCCTTGCTTGAAGAAGTCTATGACTTCTTGTCGATCTCCTTAGAGTCTTTATATTCATCATCATCTGTACTAACTCCAATGGAACAAACATATTTCTCCACTATGATTTCTTCAACAAATTTTAGAGCCAATGTCTCATTTGTAGCGCGTTTAACAAAAGAGGAAATGTTCTTGGGCAAGGAAGTTGTATAGTAATCAATATTGATTGAATCATGGGGTTTTGTATCTGGGGAAAAATTGTTCAATATTCAGTTAAACCTCTAATTTAAATCCCTAAATTTCTCCTTTTCCCCCATCTTACTATTTCTGAGCTCTTTTAATAACATGGAGGGAATATGTCATAGACAAATTCTCCAAAAAAAAATTCTTAAACACTCTCTATCCATAGATTAAATTAATAGGAGGACTATGGTACCATGTTGCTACTCTACCTTGTAATGTAAAAGGAAAAATTCTGCAAGAAACATCATCATACCATACCTCTAACATTTGTAGATGCATGTAAAATCGTCGATGTCATCTTATGCCTAAGTCTTATTATTGAGTTCAAATTTTGATAACAACTTTTCCAGATTTCTGGGAATTCTATGAAGGTTATCCAAAAGATAAAGTGGCCCTTGGGCCATCCAATATAGGTTTTAATCATCCATGTCTTCATACATTTCCTCCTTTTTTTTGGGTTTGATGAGGCTTTCTCCTTCACCATCTAAACCATTTTTAAACTCAAAATAAGCTTTGGGACGTTCTTCAATAGAAAGAACAATATCTTCCTCCTACTCTTCATGAATGGGTGAAAGAGTCTGTTGTTGAACTATGTCTTCTAAAGACTCTTCTAACTCCTCAAGAGTGGCGAAAACCAAATCTTTCATCAATGCAACCAAGACACCAGTGCAAGTTGTTTCCTTCTTCTTAGAGTGATGAGGAATATTATGGGAAACAGGGAGTAAACTGACAACTTTCACAAATTGACGAGTGATAGGTCAAATCACTCAGAGTTTTTCGCAGGTAACTTCAGAGGCCAACACCAGACTAGGTTGAGAATTCCCTCTACTTTGGGAATAGGATTTGGGATAGTTATCGGGATATTACTTCCTTTTCCAGAAGATGAATAATCAGGGTGTGTAGAGCTATAAACCATAAAAAACTTGTTTCCCTCCTTCTAGTGTCAGAATGTTGATGGTGTTGGATACTACTAACATATACATGATATCCCTAATATAAGGTCTCAATTAGACCTCACACTGTTTGGTGTAGGAGTATAATTTGAAACTAAACACTGGCTACCATTTACTTAAAGGTTTTCCTTGGCTTACAAAATCAACATGAGAGAAGCACATGTGTGCTTTTGAATGAGCAAGAGAGTGTTCCTTTTGATTGTTCAATTGCAAATGTTCTAAGGCTACTTCACTATGAGGGGAAGAAAGTGAGTATCTAAAACAGAAGTAATAGTACTAATATAATTTAGACACACACATAGATGAGAAATAATCATCTAGGATCCAACGAAATAGTTCACATCAATGCGACGGTCATTACAAAACATTTCCAATAAGTTAAGCACCAAAATCACCAAAATAGTTCAATTACTTCATTACATGTGAAAGTGAACATGAATCATAAATATTCACAAAGTAGTCTTAAAACATCCACAATCCATGCATAAAAATTTTCTAGCCAAAAGGCTTCAAGTATTAAAAAAAAGGTCCGAAGATACATAAGTATAGTGAACATCACTAGCTCCAATTGTGGAGCGTTAGAGCCACTAATTTCTCCCCAAAAGTACTAAATCTACCTCTCTAATGCCTTATGGGAGAAGCCAAGGTTAAAAGTCCTTTGCATGAGTAATGAGGATCCTTTTATGAATTGAGGCATGACCTTCCATATCCTCATGACTCTTGGATTTCAAATTTTCATGCACTTGACCTATGAGAATAACAAAATGCCAAAAATATGAAACAATATTGCTAGAAACACAAAAATGTCACATGAATTAAGAGAAGCTACAAATATATTTTATTATTCAGAAGTAGAATAAATTGTTCACTTCCTCTTTGAGGGGGGAACCTCCAACAAAGCAGAGCTCAATTACAATAAAACTCAATGATTCTCCCCTTACTATATAAGACTATTTATAGTTTTATGACATCCAAAACCCTAACTACTAGTGGTCCCTTGCATAATATGGTTCAACCACTTTACTTAGTAACTATGACCCATTTATAGCTATTTTTGGTCCCTTTTCTATAATGTGGGTCAACCACTTATAATTATTATAAATGCAGATAACCACTTACATGATTTATTGACTCAACTAACTAACTATGACTCTAACTAGGCCCCTTGGGATTATTACATAAATAAAGGGGCTAGGGTTGGACCCTAACATGCCCTCCCCCATCAAAAACAACCTTGTCATCAAGGCTGAAGCTACAGAAGTTGTTGAATAATAGTGGATGGTTCTAATGTCATATCTTTTGGAGAGGTGTCTTTCCACTTGATGAGGACTTCCTTGATCATGCAGCCATGAAGATGTCTTTTGTGAGTATCGAGGCCATTTTCAGGTCAAAGACAAAGTGAACCTTCCTCATCCAATTATGGCAGACTTGTTTGAGCCCTAAAATTAGTCCCCACAACTTTCTTGAGGCAAGATACATAGAGGACTAGGTGGACTTTTGAAGTAGTTAGCAGAGCCACTTTGTAAGCAATTGCACCTATACATTGAAGTACCTAATACGGCTCATAGAAATTTGGTGCTATTTATGGCATCCCTTTTCTCTAAGATAGTTTTTTTTATAAGGTTGGAGTCACAGGAACACATGTTCACCTAATTTAAATGGCCTCTTTGAATGGTGTTGGTTGGCATGTTGCTTCATTCTATTCTTAGCTTGATGTAAATTTTCTTTGAGATGAGCAATCATGGTGACATGGTTTTGTAGGAGCTTATCAACCGCCTGTACTTTGGAAGATCCAAGGATATAAGAAACCGGTGAAGGTGGGTTTTAGCCATACATTGCTTCACATGGCATCATCTTGGTGGCTTCATAATACTAACCACTCAGCTAAAGGCATCCACTGTACCCATTAATGCTACTTGTCTGAAGTGAAGCACCGCAGATAGGCCTCCAAACATTTTTTGACTACTTATGTTTGACCATTGGTTTGGGAATGATAAGTTGTACTTAGTTGGAGTTGCATGCCCTGTAGCATGAAAATCTCCTATCAAAATTTTCTTATGAAAGCGGGGTCTCAATTAGACACAATGGAAGTCAGCATGCCATGCAGTCTGAATATTTGGTCCATGAAAACTTGAGTAGCCAATGTTTGGGTAATTGGGTGTGTTAGAGCACAAAAATGAGCATAATTGGAAATTTTTTCAGCAAACACAATGATGGCTATTTTGTTGTTTGATTTTGGGAGACCTATAATGAAATCCATGGAAACATCTATCTAAGCATAAGAAGGGAGTGGCAAGAGTTGTAAGGTTCCCAATAGCTTGATCGTTTCCCTTTTATTGTGCTGGCATACGTCACATTTAGCCACAAAAGCAAGAATGTTTTTCTTCATGTTAGTAAAAAAGAAAGAGTAGTGTGCTTGTGCATAAGTCTTTTGAAATCTTAAATGTCCTACAACCAAAGAGGAGTGTATCTCTTCCAAGGTGTGAGTTTTGAGGGTGGAGATTGGGGATAACACTACCTGATCCTTATAGCAAAGAACCTCATCCTTCCAAGGGTAGTCCTCTGAGGAATTAGAATATGCTTGTAATCTATTAATGAGTTGGGACAAAGAGGGGTGGGAGAACCATTCATGATAGAATTCTTCAATCCAATTTGATATGGGTAGAGAGAGGGATAAAAGGGTTCCCTCTTCCTAAAATTGGTGCAATAAGGTATCGACCACTACATTTTCATGCCCCTTCTTGTCAATTATCTCATAATCATATCCCAACCTTTTTGTGAGCCATTTATTTTGTTTTGGTGACAATATTTGTTGCTCGAGAAAATATTTTTGGCCAAGATGGTCAGTGTGGATTTGGAAACGACGCCCCAAAATGTATGGATGCCAAGTGTCTACTGCATGTAATATGGCCATAATTTCTTTATCAAATGTAGATTGACCCAAATGTTTTCTACTGAGTTGTTGACTCGTGAAAGCCAATGGTATACCTTCCTACATTAATACTTCACCAATGCTCGTACCAAAAGCATCACATTCAACCAAAAAAGGTTTTATAAAGTATGCTAGGGCCAATATTAGAGTGGAGAACATGGCTTGTTTGAGAGCCAAGAAGGCCTGCTAAGCTGCATCAGTCCAAATAAATTATTTTTTCTTGAGAATATTAGTGAGGGGTCAGACAATTCATCCATAACCGCTGTTGGGCAGTAAACATGGTATTTTTCACCTCTATTTACCCTACATTAATTATCAATCCAGGTATGATTTGTTATTTCAAAGAGTGTACTCAGTTTGAGGTAGTCAATTGTCAATAGTAATGCTAGTAGTATGGTGCTTTTGCAAAAGTAAATAAATGCTGGAAACAAACTCTAAATGTAATGGCAAGAACTTGAAATGCTTGTAACTAAATCATTCATTTGAGAAACTACAACACTTCATCAGTTAAGGGTGCAGTAATGATAACTCTTCCCTTTGTAAACTGATGTACTTGAAAAGAAATCAAATAAAAGATCATCAATCTAGGAACCAAACAACAATAGTCACTGTTCACTACAGTTTTAGATCGTTTTTCTCACACAAAAACAATTGCTAGAAATGATAATTCAAATGACAGGAAAGGGAACAACAACTAGTCTATTTAAAAATATTGAATAGCAAAGCTTTAACCTACATGAATGAATGAAGTACTACTCGTAATCTACAGGAATTAAGCAACAATATTTACCTCATAAATGATTTGAACAACAAACCGGAAATAGAATAGCAAACTAAAGTGAGTTATGAGATATTGAACAACAACTAGAATCAAATGTAAATGCACAGCAAACTAAATCGAGTGTTACACACACAGCATATCTATGCTGAGGGAAACAGTAATCTGAGTTTCGGCATAACAATTAGTGATTACGGTTATGAAGAAACAGCAATTGAGGTTACCATGGAACAACAATCTAGCAATTACTCTTAGAGGTAAACCGTAGATAAATAGGCAATAGCACTGATCTATAAATACACAGCACTGTTACTCTATCAATGAATAGTAATGGTAATCTGTAAGGAACATCAATGTTATACAATAATATCAATTTGTAAAGGAACGAAAATGCAATATAAATTCAAAATGAACAACATAATATTCCAGTTGCAGAGGATAACTTTAGTATTCAAATATGAATGAAATATAACAGTGCTAATACATGAAATAATTAGGAACAACAGATTACTGAACAAATCAAATAAAAGAAATCAAATCACACACGACTTGGAATTGGAAAATAATGGTATAGGAAGCAAGTGATCCAGCAGGGCCGGCCCCTTAGCCTCCAGGGACGCACTACTGTGGTTACTCTAGAATCAAAGGCAAAACAACAACAAAGTTTATATATTAATCATCAAAACAGAGTTATTGTAATCGTTATTTAAAGAGAGTTGATGATCAAAGTTTAAGTTACAACAGTGAATTTCATAAAACAACAATAATAATCCACCCCTTGGGCTAGCAACGTTGTCCCTTTTTATAGTGGTCAGGCAGAAATATCAAAGATGGAGATATTCTTTAAGGTAGCGATCCCTTAGGATCAAAGGATCCTAATGGATTCACCATATTGTTATTTCTCAGTTATCCCTTTGTTCTCTTGCACCGATTTGGTATCTCCTCTTCCTTTTCCTGGCCTACGCGCTCTGATTTGGATTGCCTCGTTTGGATGTGGTTCCCTATCAAAGGGACAACAGTTGATTTTGTCTTGTCTTTTTCTTTGGAATGGCGATCTTCCAATTTCTTCCTTTTCTGCATAGAAAAAGTAATAATTAGTCACTTTACGTTATTCACAAATCTTCTAAACTTTATCATAATCTTTTCACCATATGCCCATTTCATAATGTAAAGAAGTTATGAATTAAAGTAAAAGATATCGAAATAAGTGGCAATTACATACCTTTTGTACTGCTCAACACACCCCCCTACTTACCCTTTTTCATGCCCTCATGAAAACAATGTAATTGACATGAAAGGCAATTAGGGAATAGGCTAGAGAAGGGTTCTCAGCAGATGGTCTACAACCATGATTCCTAGCTAAGAATTCAAAAATATGCCCTGTCTGACCTTCAGGCAATTCATATAGGGCGCTATATCCTGGTGCAGGATACCAAATGACTGGACTTCGGAACCTATAGCCTAACCAAGATAGACCTTCTCACAGAATGAGGTCACCATAGATACCCAAGCAGTTAGCAGCTAGCTTAAAATTCTCATAATTGAAAGGCTCTTTGTTTTGGATATTCCGATTAGAAGTCTGATATCAGAATTTGGCTGCTGCTATGGCAAGGTCTTTGATGGTAAAGAAGTATTCTACCCCTTGCCAGATGACTGTTGTGTGAATAGGTCCCAATGTCTGGATCACACCCTGAGTTCTCATTAGGCTCCTATGTTTATTCCATAATTGCAATGGGTCTCTAGGTTCACCCCTCACCCATAGATCTAATCCATTCTCCTATTTTTGAAAGACATTGTAGGCTTTAAGCCATTTTATTTGATTAACACCAAAAGAAATAAATGCCTGCAGTTGGACATCACCCACGAAAGGGCTAGGGTTCTGTTCTGTTTCTCCATCTAACACAAGATTGTGCAAATAAAATTCACATAACAATCACTGAACTTTCACCCCATAATGCTTACAATAGTTTATGAAGTCATCAATGGTTTTTATCTCTATAGGCACTCCTGCCTCGACAGGTTTAATTTTCAATTGCAAATATCTTTCCATTAAAAACAAAGCATAGTTTCTTCCAGGTGCCCTACACGCTAGAACGTCAGTATACAGAGAAGATAATGTATCCATTGTTTTATGATTATGTCTAGTCTATGGGTTACCTTTTTTACTCTTTCTTCTACTTTTCGTCATCCTTCAAAGGCCTAGCTTTATGATGCATTAATGTTTTTCAGCTGCTGTTGTAAGTTTTGGTATTTTTCTTGAGGAGTGTTGGCTGGATAAATCGTTCTTGCAGACAAGACCGATCTCCCTAGTATCAACAGATATCTAGCAACAAGCAGGACAAGAAAATATACCTTTCTCTAAATATATTGCGATTCATTAATAAAAACTAAGAGGTGTTTTAGACCCTACCTTAAGTCCAACGCTAGTTTGTGGCAGCCACGCTTCGACCGTCCGAAAGAGTTTCCTTTTGAGAACCTGCAATCACAAACAAGCATACATCAAATAACACCTGCATAGCTAATATAATAAATCATATTCATCGTGGTGATCAACGAATCCATGAAATAAATCATAAAACACAGCTTATTGAGAAAAATAAACTTGATTGTATTAACTTTGAAAATAGAAGAACTTTACAACCTTTGGTGCCTTGATGCTGTACAAGCTCTTCCCAGGGTCCAAACAGGAATCTCCTCTACTTTGACAAGCCTCACACTCTTCCCAATGAGATCAAAAAGGGTATGTAATCTCTCCTCTCAAGCTCAATTAGGAAGACTAAATTCCAACAACATTTCACCTCAAAAATATTCAACTTTCAACCCCCTCTGTAACAAGCCCAATGCTTCATTTTATAGTGCAAAGGAAGGAGGTTGCAAGTCCACCTATGAAGGGATAGAGTCCTCCTTCAAAGGGATAAGCTCCTCACATCAAGGGGTTAGCTCCTTAAGGTATGGGATGCATGAACCTTAAAGGAGCGAACTTGCCACCTCAAGATTCCTTCTAGAAGCTTCCAGAAATGACTCAAAGTGAGTTTTTAAGAATGTACTTGCGCCTTTTTTATTTTTACAAGGGTCCACACCCATTACATAGAGACAGAGCGGTCAAGTATGCAAGGGACATGACCAGTAGGTGCGGGACCGCAGGTAATGCTAAGAGAAAGTGTGGAACCAGAGTTTTAGAGATTTTTAAGGGCTTTGTCTTATTTTCAAGGCTTGACATGAAGAACTGAGGTTTAAGACTTGCAAAGGAGGAAAGTATGAGTGGTGATAGATTCACACATATTGCAGAATGTCATGGTGACAATATTTTGTGCAACATATTTCCCGCTAAAGTGCGAAGTCTGTAATAGATGAGGATAACATTTTTCATCTAAGAAGAGTGAAGTACTTTATCATTTCAAGGATCATCTTGTGGACACCCTGGTTGGAACCTGTAAAAACATTCAATACAAAATATATATATGTGAACATATCATCACTGAGGTAGGAATTCCCATACTCAAATCAAAACTGACTAGAAAACTAGCTGAACTGCTCTGATATAGGAATGATTTTGTAATACATCACAAGTATAGACATAAGTAGACACAGTATGGGCACAACCATCTGTTTATGAATAGTCCACTATATAATGAATAACAAAATTCCTCGCAGCCTAGATGGTGGAAACTATATCTAGGGTCTTGATTTTTGCTTCCCGAACTAGTACGATTCTATCCATGTGAATGAATGTGTCGAAGTTGAACATGGTAGAAACCACTTTATTACCAATAAATGATGTGAACTATTAATAAGTGTGAGAGAAACCACCAGTAATGTCAATGTCTCTCAAAGTACTCAGTACAATCCATGAAATGTGAATAGATGAGCTGATGTCGAACATGTCATAGAATCCTTTGATCAAAGGTCAATGATGAAACCTGTCGTCAAAGGCAAGAAACCTGCCATTGAGGCATGCAGATTCCAAGGTACTGACGATTTCTAGATAATGAGTTGAAGTCGATAGAAATCGATCCGTCGTAGGCAAGCCCACAACACGAAATCATAGATCAAGTTTGAAGAAATATATTTGGCAATGACTAACTCAGGGGTGGTCAAGATGGATGACAGATATTTTGCAGATGAATGGTTTATTTGAACCTACCTCTTGAACACATAACGACACTGTAGATGGTTTGGTGACAATTGACCCAACGCTAATACCAAAAAACTGGCTGAAGACTTTCAATATGATTTGATTAACTGTTAGGCAAAGGATTTCCCAACCCAGGTGAACAAAAAGTGTCATGTTCAAGAGTGGTTAAATGCTTTTCTAAAACACAAAGTATAACAAACAGGTTCATTTTTCTCTCTTTTCCCCCACCATTTCTGGCAAGTACCTCTTTATTTTTGACAATCTTGAGGAGGATAACATTTTCTTGATTATAAGCTCATCCTTTGGATGAGTCCAACTTAGTTTAAAATTCAAACCCTAAGAAGGAGTGGTTCGTTCCTGTTTAAAATTGAACAGGTCCTTTACTGTTAAATTTTAACGAGTCCAGTATAGGAGAAACTCAATGTTTTTCAATTTTAGGGAGTCAGAAGAAAAACTTAAGAAAACTCCATGGATGTCCATTTTCCTAAATTTGTGTCTCCCAAGCCCGAAAAAGTATAAAATAATACTTGAGAGAATCGCTTGACCATTACGATCAAGGAGTACTTTTCATAATTAGTGGCCATGATCCGAAAAAGTAAAAAAGCGATCAAAGACACATCATTTTATAACCAATATCGAACTTGAAACAACAAAATCCCGACAATCTTTTCATGTTTATACGGTCAGAAAACAATTGTAAGTGGACCATCCTTTTAATTCTATGTTAACGAGTTTAAAAAAGAAAAGCTCGGCAATATTTTCATATTTCACGAGTCAGAAAAGAGCTTAAAGAGGACTCGTCCTAGAGGAACGAGTGGTATAAAGGGTAGCAGCTGGTTCCGACAATGAAGGAACTGCTCAAAACATGTAATGGTGAAGAGGCTTGCTAATAAAACCACTCATAGTTGTGGTCCCTCAAGAAGGGTAAACAACTAAGTGAAAGCATATGATCAGCCAAAGAGATGGGGGCGATGGAATGAAAAAAACCAAGGCTCATCTAATAGAATTTAGCGGATAAAAACAACAATCACGAGATGTAAATCAGGTATAGGTTCATTTTTACACAAGCTTGAACCATAGAGAACTCTGCTTGGATTCGGTTTCATTTTTACGCAAGCTTGAAACGAAAAACTATGCTTGTTATAAGTTCGCATGCCCCTAGCATAATGACGCAAAATGAGGTACATGCCCCCCAAGCTTCATTGCATGCAACCAGGTGGATGGAATGAAGGTTCACTTTTGAGATCTTGGAAAGGTAGGGAGTTGTTTATTTTTTTTAATGAGGTTGACACAGGAAAAGAACTGTCCTCAAAACCCTTGTTTCAGTTTTCAAAATGAGCTTGACACAAGACAAGGAACTATGCTCAAGACTCATTGTTTCATTTTTTAACGAGCTTGACACAAGACAAAGAACTATGCTCATAAAATCCTTGATTCATTTTTTAACGAGGTTGACTCAATAACAATAACTATCCTGTGACCAACTGATTCATTTTTTAACGAGGTTGACACAGGAAAAGCACTGTCCTCATACTCACTGATTCATTTTTTAACGAGGTTGAAACAGTAAAAAAAAAATTGTCCTCAAAACCCTTGATTATGGCTTCCAACTGGAAGAAAGACATGTTAATGGACACACCTTGATCATGGCTTCCAAGAAGTCTTCATCAGAAGGAAGAATAGTTCTCTGGAAGGAACACATGTCAAGGGATTCAGAAGGGATAAGAACATCGCATTCAAGTAATCCCATAGAGTTTTCCATGTCAATTACCGAATCTAAATCAAAGGAAGATGAGCAAACAGTGAGATGCTCATGTACATTGGTAACTGAAAACATGGGACCAGTTGCCACATAATTAACCTGTGGTGGGGTAGATACCACTTTAGAATCATGAACATTTAGGGGTGTCATATTATTGGTAGTTGAAACAAGACTAGGGAACGAAAGCTGGTCTACAGTCACAATATTTCCATTGTGAGGGAAAGACATCACGCGAAAGAGTGTCGATATGACAGCTTTCATTGCATAAACATAGTCTCACCCAAGGAGTAAATTGAAATACAAGGGACCTCAAACTACCATAAGATCAATACAAACAGTTTTACCTTCCAAGGTAATAGAAAACTTAGGAAGGATCCCTAAAGGTTCACTAATAGTTCTGTTAAAAGCTTTCAGATTCTGCGTAATAGGCGTAAGCTGAGGGGAACCCAAAGCTTTCCAAGAAGTTGAGGATAAAATACTAATAGAAGCACCTTCATCTACCTGTGTGCAGTGTATGTCCCTACCACCAGCCTTGACAATGATTTGGAAAGGGATGGAGGAAGGAAGATGAGGTTCTGTCAGTCTATTCCAATTAAAGGAAAAGACCTTAGTACTTGGAGGGGGTTCTTTAGAAACAGGTGAAATGCCCCCCGGTGTAGAAGAATCTGATGTAACAAGAAGAACTTGAGCGGTATGAAGTTCAGTCTCTAAAGGGGGAGTGGGATCGACCGAATGTGAAATTGAATTGACCACTTGATCAAATAATGGATCATCAACCTGAGTGATATGAGTTTCACTCTCCAATGGAAGAGTAGGATCGAATGTACTTGAAATTAGATTAATCACTCTGTCAATTGACGGTAGGTTGGGAGAAAGTTTATGGTAACCAGTTGGAAATTCTTGTTGTGGAACAGTAAGGTTTTCCAACAATTTTGAGGCTTCATCCATGTGAGGGAAAATGTGAGTTTGATGACTCCCTTTGCATAACTTATAAGGAAACCTAACTTTACCCTTTTTCCTAGGAACCTGACTATCACTGGTTGATGGATCAATGGAAAGTTGATGAGATTTTTCTGACCATTTTTTCAAGACCTTTGGAATACCAGGACAATTGATAAGGAAGTGGTCACCCTTACAAAGCCTGCAAGGGTATTTGGGTTTACAATGCATATTGGAGGTTTCCTCAACACGACTAACACTTGCAGCCATGGTTGGTTGGTTGAATTCTTTCTTATCTTGCTTCTTCTTCTTCTTCTTCTTAGCCACCTGGTTACTAGCATCAAGGCTTTTACCAAGCAAAGAGGAAGAAATGGAGGAAGAAATATTAGGTGAAGAAGTTAAAGGGTCAACAGAAGGTTGGTGATGTTGAGATGGTGAACTCTGTTGAGGTGAAGCATTCGGTTGAGGTGGGACAATTGGACTATTTGGGGCCAATGAAGTTGAAAATAACCATATCGGTAAACCTATTGTAAATCCAGGTAATGACAAAGTAGCCATATAAGGAGGACCAACATTTCCAAAGCAAGAAAAAGTACTAGGATTCTCGTTAAGAGGGGTTCCTTGGTTGGTAATTTCCGGAATAGTTGCCATTATATTCAACTTCAGTGATTTTTATTAACAATTCAAATCTAAAATTAACAATTCGCAATTCACACCTAACAATTAAAATTCACAATTCACACCTATGGTCTCTAAAAGTAAAAACAAACAAATTAACACGCGCTATCAAATCTAGGAGTCAAACCACACACAAACAGTAACTTCCGGTACTAAAAACACTAGTTGGTGATGAAATCCAACTTAGTAGAAATTTAATACAAAAAGGGCGGTTGGAACAATTACCCCGACAACCTGCTTAATGAAATAGACTAGCACAAGTTTCTTCACAAAACCATCTCGAGTGAAGAAAACCCCCAGAGAGTCTAAGTGAGTCTAGTCAACATCTGCTCCAGGTATAGTGGGATCTTTCCTCCACCGTCACCTTAGGAAAGAATCCTATAGATTATGGCCACTAAGGTTACCAAGAGAAACAGATATACCTGGGGGAACAGTCTACGATCCGATACACACGCAAGGGCAGAGTAACAAAGCTCCATCCCCTTGAAGGCTCCTTGACATAATCCAAGGTTTACCAACAAGTGACCCCAGGCTCCTCAATAATGGTCAATTCGAGGTTTACCATTTTTAATACGTGTATATCTGCTATCGTTCCCAATTAGGAAGGATTGATTACCTCACTAGTTCAGATATGATCTCATGCTTGACTTCTTTAGGAGGAGCTTCCCAGAGCATACATGCAACAATTGGAAATTTTCCTACCACAAGATCGACTACTTGTTTTTTTTACTGTCTTGGAGAGTTAACTAAAACCTATTCCAAGACACTAGCCTAAGCTAGACTGGTGGAAAGAGCCCTAAAAATGTAAAAATTACTAGATGAATTTTAATTAAGTGTTGTGTTATTTAGGCTGTTATTACTCAAAAGGGTAAATCGATATGAAACTAATGGTGTTATGACCCAACCCAAAACTGAATGCAATCGAATATGATAATGTAATTTTTTCAATTCGATGAATCCTAACTAGAGTAAGGAGAGAGTTTCCATTCACTTCCAACAATGCAAAAAATTGATCACTAAGAGAAAATATAACAAATTCTCTAATGCACTAATTTCATCAAGAAAAACTAATGCAAATCAATTCCAAAATAGTTTTTATTTTTATTTTTTTGCGTTTAAAACAAGAATAAAAATATGTAAATTCAAATCAAAGAAAACTGATCTAAATCTACGATTGATTTTTCAAAATGTAAACTATCCAATTGTAATATATGCACAATTCACTTGAAAAGTATGCAAATGTAATCTATGCACATCTTTCATTCATATTCTAAAAATGAGAATTCTAATTATGCAAATGTGATCTATGCAAGAGAATTCTCAAACACAAGATGATTCTAATGTAATCTAAGAACCAATCAAGTGCAAGTCAAGAAAATTGGGTGAGAGTTCCAAAGATCAAAAAATAAAAACACTCAAAGGCGATTAACACTCATACACAATTTAGCCCCCCCCCCCGGCGAATGAGGGGGAATTTTTTTTGCAAAAACAAAAGCAAAAAGATGAAAAATTGTGAAAAGACTGAGACAAACCTCCAAGTAATGACCAAAGGAAATCAAATTAAGAATTTCTCAAAAAAAAAAAAACTCAAAACACCCAATTAACTTAATGGAGATTGATGAGATGAAGAATTTGCTAAAAGAAACTCATAAACAAGGCTTTTTGACAGAAAAATACAGATCTGGGTAGATTAAAAGCTGTAAATAAAACCTAAACCTAACTGGACAAAAACATTTTAGGTTTCTCAAAAATTTTAACAGGGTCTGCAATCTTCTAGTAGAACCAGATGCGGTAACGCTCTATGTACTAAAGGAAAGATGCGGAGAGGTCTGCACTATCTGTAAAAAGAAAGTGCGGTTCCCTGTAAACTTTGGAAAAAACAAAAAGATTCCAGATCCTAAAAACTACTAACTCCCACACACATTAAGCAAAAACTAGAAACAGGGATAAGTTTCTCAAGTCAAAGAAAAAGGAAAAGAAAAAACCAAATTCAAGTCCCCAACGGAGTCGCCAATTTGTTGGCCGGATAAATCATTCTTGGAGACAAGACCAATCTCCCTAGTATCAATAGATATCTAGCAACAAGCAGGACAAGCAAATCTACCTTTCTCTAAATATATTGCAATTCATTAATAAAAACTAAGAGGTGTTTTAGACCTTACCTTAAGTCCAATGCTAGTTTGTGGCCACCACGCTTTGACCGTCCGAAAGAGTTTCCTTTTGAGAACCCACAATCACAAACAACCACGCATCAAATAACACCTACATAGCTAATATAATAAATCATATTCATCATGGTGATCAAGGAATCCATGAAATAAACCATAAAACACAGCTTATTGAGAAAAATAAACTTGATTGTATTAACTTTAAAAATAGAAGAACTTTACAACCTTTGGTGCCTTGATGCTGTACAAGCTCTTCCCAGAGTCCAAACAGGAATCTCCTCTACTTTGACAAGCCTCACACTCTTCCCAATGAGATCAAAAAGGGTATGTAATCTCTCCTCTCAAGCTCAATTAGGAAGACTAAATTCCAACAACATTTAACCTCTAAAATATTCAGCTTTCAACCCCCTCTGTAACTAGCCCAATTCTTCATTTTATAGTGCAAAGGAAGGAGGTTACAGGTACATCTATGAAGGGATAGACTCCGCCTTCAAAGGGATAAGCTCCTCACATCAAGGGGTTAGCTCCTTAAGGTATGGGATGCATGAACCTTAAAGGAGCGAACTTGCCACCTCAAGATTCCTTCTAGAAGCTTCCAGAAATGACCCAAAGTGAGTTTTTAAGAATGTACTTGTGCCTTTTTGACTTTTACAGGGGTCCGTACCCATTACACAGAGACAAAGAGGTCAAGTATGTAGGGGACATGACCAGTAGGTGCGGGACTGCAGGTAATGCTAAGAGAAAGTGTGGAACCAGAGTTTTAGATATTTTTAAGGGCTTTGTCTTATTTTCAAGGCTTGACATGAAGAACTGAGGTTTAAGACTTGCAAAGGAGGAAAGTATGAGTGGTGATAGACTCACACAGATTGCAGAATGTCATGGTGACAATATTTTGTGCAACAAGGAGCAGTCTGCTCTGTGAGATTCTATATTGTTTGTTGGGCTTGTGCCAACTCTTTTCACAGAGTTACTATCCTCCGGTAATTATCCAACATGATAATTTTGGGCTGGAGATCTACTTGGATCTCCTTGTTGCAACATCTAGTCTTTATGGTCATAATTTCCTTCTCATTAGAGGAAAGTGCCTCTATCTGGAATCCCTTATCACAAGCCGGTGCGTCATCTATTTGTACTTCTACATTTGCAAAAACCAAATGCTATTCCTTTTGATTTTGAACTACATGTTGGACTTGAGTTCTCTTGGTATTTTTCTTAAGGGGTTTTTCCTGGGTGATTTCATGCTTTTCCATAGAGGTTCTTGTTGATTTCTTCCCCATTTTCAAGACTCTTATCTATTGTCGAAGTTGCTTAATCACTTTAAGCAATCTCTGTTGTTCCTTTCACAATCTTTGAATTTCCTCTGTTTTCTTGGAAGGAACAGTTGTTCATTTACTCAGGCTTGGGATTTGTACTTCAGGTATTGTACCTTCATCTTGGCCAATTTCATTATTTTCTTCTTGGGGTAATTCTTGAGTGTTCTGCTAATCGAGTCTTTCAGGGGTAGAAACCCTAGTTTGTTATGTTGTTTCCTGGGTATATGCTTCTTCTACCTCTTCTTCATCGTGGAATTCTTCGGGCATATTTTGACTAGGAACAGATTTTTCCTCTTCTTCATCCTTGTCACTCTTTTCCCCAGATACACTCTCATCATGAGTAGAGTGATCCCCTTCTTCTTCCTCCTCATCACATAGTTCCTCGGATGCACTTTTATCATGAGTAGAGTGCTCCTACAGTTCTTCTTCGGTATGGGGGTTGAGTGGACTGTGAGGTTGGACATATTCACCCATATTGGCCAAAATTTGGGCCAATTCATATTCTTGCAGAGGGTTTTGTGGTGAACTTTCACTATGCTACCCTGTTTCCTCCCCTTCTTCCTGACCGGATTGTTCAGTCTCCTCTGGTTCTTCTTCCTCATTTTCTTCCAATTCTTCTTCATTCTCCCCACCTTCCAATTGTGGGGGTTGCTCGTCTCCTGAATCGGGTATTTCCACCAGTTGACTAATATTTCCCTGGGAATTTCCCAGCATTCCTCTAATCCTTGCCAATCTAACAGATTTTCTTCGTTTCAGTGGTCTGCTCGATGTTTTGGCACTGTATTTTCGTTTCGGGGCTGGCAAAGCCAGTCCCCCGTCTATGGAGAAAATCAATTCTTCCCAACTACTCTGATGTTGGGCAAGATTGTAGCTAACTATCAGTCATATTAACCCATGGTGGCTTACTACTGGATCTACATGGCAAGATTTCTTCATGCTTCGGGCAACGTCATGTAATAAACAATTTAAAAACGCAAGCAAATTCACAGTGCATTTTTGCTTTAACACAACTAAAAGTTTGAGATGGCATGGTCTTACCATGTCTTTTCTTCCATCGCAAGTGATGTAGCTCTAGATAATTCTTGCCAATTCTGCCCACACCTCTCCCAGGGCTGCCGGCAGAACTCCTTTCCCTTTTATAGTAAGGTTTTGCCCTTCATCCTGGAAGATGGTCATGGCATATCACAGTCTCACCTTTTTCAGAGTCCACACAAGTCCAGTGGTTGGTAGTCTCGAAACTTCTGCAATTATGTCGTCAGTGACTGCTACCTGTCTCCCTCTCACCATGGAGTAATTTTCTTGCAAGTTCTGCAAAAACTCACTTGCCACCATCTCATTGGATTGTTATAGATGGTTAAGATAAGCTATCCATCATGTCCTTGCTAGGACTTCCCGTGTAGAATCAAAGACCATCAACACTTGTGGCTCACTGCAAATTGATCTTCCTCCCAACTTATTCATGGTCAACACATTGTAAAAACACAGAGACGACAATGGAACAGCAGGCTGTTCAAATCTTTAGCTCACTATTAGGAAAGCACAGAGAAGGTGATGGAACAACAAGCTATTCATGTTTCGAACTTACTACTAATTTTGCAGAGCAAAACACAGAAATGGTTTCGGAACAGCAGGCCATGCATATTAGGAAAAAAAAATACCATTAAGTCTTGCTATGCCCGAGTCATAATTCTTCCGAATGATGAGCTGACACGTATGCCAGCAAATTATGAGATCACCCACGCCCCCCTGTAATGTGATAGGCCATCCTCGACCATCAAATAAAGGAGCAGCATGTTGAACTGCCATAGTACAGAGTAATAAAGGAACATTGTATAGAGATATGCCATTTTTACAAAAATGAGCAGATTATCGAAGTCGAGGCGTATGATAGAATCGATAGTAAATATGGAAATGTTGTGATATGATGTGAGAAATGGAGGATAGGATAACTGACGTGAATAAAAGTTCTCATACAGTCATTATCGACTTTTACCATCATATTTTATTTGTAAATGATTTTCATGTATCAAAGGTTCGAAAGGGTTATATACATAATCTCATTTGAAAGCATTTATAAAGATATAAGAAGAAGGGTTTTATGATGACTATTGGTGTATAAGAAATATGACTTCAATACCATCAACATAGCTTTGTTGCCCACAAGTGTCCATAACCTTGACAGAGTTGTTTATTTCACCCTTGGAACATAATCCTTTGTGTATGTATAGGAAAGTGTTGTGCATTGTCAGAATGGAGGCCATTGTGCTGGCTTGGTAACGAGATGAATCACAATGCCATTCACCAGGAAGGAGTGAAAAGTGGGTAGGTTGGCTCGTTCCAAGGACTTTTTATTTTCTGATGTGCCTCTTGGATCATATCCCTGGTGTGGTGGCCATAGTGGGAATGCCACTTCACTTTCTTCCTTATGATCATGGTAGGCTGGCTCTTGATGAGACCCCCTATCCTTCATCTGACAAATCATGTTAGTAATCATATAGATAAACATTTTTTTTTCTTCTTCTCTTTTATATAACACTTTTCCTATTTATATACAGAGGGTGGTTCAACACTCCTTAAGAGTTGGGATGGTGGAAGAAGTCTGAACATCTCAATAGAAAAAATATGCCCCTATTCTTATTCAATAATAATGATGAAAGAGAATTATGGGGATTTAGAAAGAACCATCATGATAAAAATAATCAATCATATTGGTATTAGTAAAATAATGACAACAAGGTGATAAATAGTTGTGTCCTTTCCTCTTTTCTCTTATCAATTCAAAGCAATTTCTTCTAAAGATGATGATTTTTTTATGATTTGTTGATTTTAGTATCCTCTAGTTTTTGTATTCTTGGATAAATGTATAGTTGTGCCTTAAATGACCATCACTCACAAAAATTTCTAAATGGTAAAACACATATACACAAAAAAGAAGAAAAATGCACTCAAAAAAATGTTGTTCTTAAGATGGAACATCTGTTGTCTCTTTAGAGGGACGACAAAAGAATATGTGCACACAAAAATGCAAGCAAAAAGGAAAAAAGCATGCTCGAAGCTATTGTTCCTTGAGAGGAACAATAGTTGTTCCTTAATTGGAACAACAAATAAAGCAAGCGCAAACAAAAAATGTGAAAATGTTGTTCCTTCGGAAAGGAACAACAAAAAACGAAAGTGTTGTTCCTTCAGAAAGGAACAGTAGAAAAGGAAAGTGTTGTTCCTTCAAAAAGGAACAGCCAGAAAATGCAAGTGTTGTTCCTTCGAAAAAGAACAACAAAAACTGAAAGTTTTGTTCCTTCGAAAAGGAACAACGGAAAACGAAAGTGTTGTTCCTTCGGAAAGGAACAATAGAAAATGAAAGTGTTGTTCCTTTGGAAAGGAACAACAAAAATATAGATGTGTTGTTCCTTCAAAAAGGAACAACAAAAAGGTGGAAATGTTGTTCCTTCAAAAACGAACAATAAAATGAAAAAGTTTTGTTCCTTCGGAAAGGAACAGCAAACAATGAAAATGTTGTTCCTCCAAAAAGGAACAACAAAATGCAAAAGTGTTGTTCCTTCGAAAAGGAACAGCAAAACGACGGACATGTTGTTCCTTCGGAAAGGAAAAACAAAATGCAAAAGTATTGTTCCTTAGAAAAGAAACAGCAAAGCGGTGAGAATGTTGTTCCTTCTAAAAGTAACAACAAAATGCAACAGTGTTGTCCCTTCGAAAACGAATAGCAAAGCGGTGAAAATTTTGTTCCTTCGAAAAGAAATAACAGAATGCAAAAATTGCAAAAATGCATAAATCTGTACAAAAAGTAATTTACACAAACAGAACATAAAAATTTATGTACAAAATTTAAAAGCAATCAAATTTTTTAGTGGATCAAATGTGAGCAAGAGTTCTCTTCCTCAGCCAGAAATCTGCATGTCGGAGTCTTCACGGAGTTGCTGGAAGAAGGATTCTTGAGTAAGTGGTTTGTGATACAATCGAACTCGATGGCCATTTGATTTGAAGGTGTGTCCTGATCCGTCAATGGTGGTTAAAGTAATGGTGCCATTATCATGCACCTTCTGGATTTCATATGGTGCCAGCAAGTGAGTTTGAAGTTTCCCCAGAAAATCCTGAAACCTCGAATCATATAGGAGGGCCCAATATCCTTCACGGAAGACTTTCTTTTTGATGAGAGAATCGTGTAATTTTTCTCTCTGTTGTTGGATTAATGCGGTATGTTGAAGAGCGGAGAGTCTGATTTCATCTAACTCGTTGATTTGCTATAGTCTATTAAACTGGACCTCGTTTAAATCTAGACCGACTTCTTGTGTTGTTCTCAAGGTTTGTATTTCGAATTCTATTGGAAAGATGGGTTCCTTTCCAAATACTAGCTGATATGGTGAATAACTGGTAGTGTTTCTCCATGTTGTTTTGTATGCCCACAAGGCTTCCGGAAATCTTATAGCCCAATTGCATCTGTGTGATGCAATGGTTTTTGTTAGTATTGCTTCTATTACTTTATTCATGCTCTCTACTTGGCCATTTTCCTGTGGGTGATATGGAGTGGTAATTTTATGCTGAATATGATAGCTTTTTAATGTTGCAGCAATTTTATTACCAGCAAATTGTGGTCTTCCGTCCATGATTATGTCTCTTGGAAGGCCATATCACAAAATATCTGGAACAGGAAATGAATGACAGAATCCTCTGTAGCTCTTGGAAGCGCCTGAACTTCAACCCATTTAGTTACATAATCTGTTGCTACCAAAATATATGTTTTTTGGTTTGATAATGGGTTGATCAGACTAACAAAATCGAGTGCCCAATGCTCAAATGGTTCAATAACTAGCTGTGGGTTTAACGACATTTTGTCGGACTGTCCAGGGCATCCTGTTCTTTGGCAACTATCACAAGATTGAAAAAATTTCTTTGCGTCTTTGAAGATTGTGGGCTATTAATACCCTGTTTGTAGAACTTTGTGACTAGTTCTTCGATCTGTGAAATGTCCACCACACGGTCCATCGTGATAGGCTTTCAGAATGTCAAAAATTTCATCTTCACGGGCGCATCTTTTGATGTGCATATCCGCCCCTGTATGGAATAGGTAGCCCCCAATCCAAGTAAATCGGGTACTACACTGCATAATTTGTTTTCATTCATTAGGGGCCAGATGTTTTGGTAATTTTCCTACGGCTAAATAATTTGAAACATCAACATACCAGGGTGTTTTGATAGTGACAACGAATAAATTTTCATCTGGAAATTGATCTTTGACTCCTACTACATCCACTGGTTTTGGCATTCGTGAGAGAAAGTCAGCTACATGATTCTCTTTTCTAGGTCAATCTTTTATTATGATGTCAAATTCCTGCAATAAAATCAACCATCTTGTTACTCTACCATTTGTGATAGGTTTATTTAATAAATATTTTATGGCAGAGTGATGTGTATATAAAACAATAGGATATCCAGTGATATAATGCCTAAATTTATTTACAGCATGTATTACAGCCAAAAATTCTTTTTCAGTAACAGTATAGTTTAACTGAGCAGGAGACAAATTCTTGCTAATATAATAAATTGCATATGGTTTTTTGTCTTCTTCCTGCCTAAGAACTGCTCCAATAGTTGTGTCTGAAGCATCCAATGAAATTTGAAATGCCAGCTCCCAATTTGGACCTCTGAGAACTGGGGCTATTGACACAAGCTTTTTCGGATCCTCAAAAGCACGGTCACATTTATCTGTACAAAAAAAATCAACATTCCCTGTTAGTGTATATAGAGGTGCAGCTATTTGAGAAAAATGTTCTATAAATCTCCTATAATAACCAAAAAATCCAAGAAAACTACGTACCTCTGTCTGTGTGGTAGGAGTGGGTATTAACAAAATTATTTGAATTTTGGCAGGATCTACCTGTATTCCAGCTACTGAGATATAATGACCTAGGATGAGCCCTTCAGTCATCATCATATAGCACTTTTCATGGCTCAAGAAGAGCCTGGTGGCAATACATTATTGCATCACCTTTTCCAATGTGTCTAGTGCTTGGTCAAAATCATCTCCGTATGGTGTGAAATCATCCATGTATACTTCGAGCCCTTTATTTATTAAATCTGAAAAGATGCTGAGGATAGCCCTTTGAAATGTGGCAAGGGCATTGCATAGGCCAAAGGGTAAAACTCTATAGGAAAACATTCCCCAAGGATAGGTAAAAGTAGTTTTGTCTTGGTCTTCAGGGGCAATCTGAATCTGATTGTATCCACTAAAGCCATCCAAGAAAGAAAAGAATTTCTTTCCTGCTAATGTATCTAATACCTGATCAATGAATGGAAGGGGGAAGTGGTCTTTCTGGGTGGCTTTGTTTAATTCTCTATAATATACACAAATCCTCCACTTTCCATTCTTCTTCGGCACCACTACAAGTGGAGAGACCCATTTGCTATCGGAGATTGGATAAATAAAGTTTACATCCAAAAGTTTTTGTAATTCAGCTTTCACAATGTCTTTTAGGTGAGGGTTGAGTCTCCATTGGGGTTGGCGAACAGGTCTCGCATCCTTTTCTATATAAATGTGGTGTGTACAAAGCTGGGGATCAATTCCTTTCATGTCCGGATAATCCCATGCAAAAGATTCCTTATATTTTCTCAATAGTTGAATCAGCTTTTCTTCTTGTTCAAGAGTCAGGTTATTATTGATGTTTAAGGTTTTTCCTAGCTCAATCTCTATTGTTTTGTTGTTTGAAACAGAGGTAGTGGGTATTGTTTGATCATGGGTGTCTTTGAGAGGATCTTCTTCTAGTTCATTGTCAAATGTTGCCTCTATCATGTGACATTGTACGTGGGATCTGGATTCAGCTTGGTTAATAAAATTGTTAATGACATCATCCTCTGTTTGATCTTTGAAATCGAGGGCATCTTCTATGGTTAATGGGGATCTAATGTTTTTGGTGAGGTATGATATAGGATGTTTGTTAGTTTTTATTATTGTTACACTTGGCTGGGCTGGAGGATATAAGGCTAGGTTCTTGATGTTACTTCCTCTAGTTATGGTCATACTGCCTTGTCGGCAGCCAATATAAGCATCAGCTTTCACAAGCCAAGGTCTACCTAAAATCAATGGGTGTCCATCAAGTCGGTTTCTGGGGTTTATTATCAGAAATTCGGCAGGATATTCCCAGGAATCAATAGATACCATGACATCATGTAGTGTACCTTCTGGCCTAACTACTGATCGGTCAGCCAGTTCTAATAAAGTGGAGGTTGGTTCTACTGATGTAATGCCTAGTTTTTGACAAGTGGCGGTTGTTAAAATATTAATTGCATCCCCTAAATCAACTAAGGCATTTGAAAAGGTTTGTCCATTGATTTGCACTGTCACTATTGGATTTCCTGGGTCTTCATATTTAACAGGTGCTTCTCTCCCTGATAATAGATTAGATAGGGTGCTGACTACTTGGACTGTTGGGTTATTTGTTATTCTCCTCCTTAGTTTTTTTATATAGAGTTCTCTAATGGTTTTTGCATATATTGGGATATCCTTGATAGCTTGGAGGAGTAGGATTTTTATGTACAAATTTTTTAGTTCTCCTAGAATATCAAAGTCAATATCTTCTATAGGGCGTGGTATAATTAATCGTTCTGGGAATGGGGGAGAAGATGTGGTTGTTTGATTATGAGTTTGTTGTCTGATCACATCTTCTTCTTGTGATGGTTGTTCTATAGGTAACTGATTTTAAACTTGGGCCTGTTTATCTCCCTTGGTTTCTATAATACGCCCAGATCTTAATTGAAGGTCATTGCACTCCCTTAGATCAGTTTCTAGCTCTGGTGTTTCAATTATTTGAACAGATTGGACCGGTCTGTTATTTGGGTTCGGGTTGGGTTGGGCTAGGAGTTGCGGTCTTAAATTGGACTGGGGTTTTTGTTGTAGTGCTGATAGTGTAGGTTGAGGGAGTGGAATGGTTCTTACTAGCTTATTCATTGGTCTTTGCCAATTTGTTTGCCAGTATTGGCTTTGCAAAGTGAGAGGGGACCATTGTGTTGGATATGCATTGTTTTCCAATATGGTGGAGCGTAGGGAAAATTAGGCAAATTAGATTGACTTGTTTGGTTCAGCCATGGAGATGATGAAGAAAATGGTTGTTGTGACCAATTTGAGAAGGGAGGTTGACTTTTCCACATTGTATTATATTGCTGAGCATGATATTGTGGAGGATGGAAAGAATAAGCTAGGTCGGGGAACATACCTAATTGTCATGGCTGCCATTGACAGCACTGATTAAGTAGGCACACCGGTTCTAGTTCTTCTTCTGCTTCCTTGTATACTGCTTTCAAACCAGGAAGTGAGGGACAGGTTTCTGTAGAGTGGTCTTTTGTACAAATGATGCAAAGTTGAATTGCATCTAATGGGCACTCTTTGTGGCTGTGCTTCTTTCTGTAACTAGGACAAAATATTGCCAGATTTTTCTTTTCTTATACTTGTTTCTGCTTTTCTTGCATAATATCGAGCTGCATTGTCAGAGTCCCCAATATATTAGTTTTGAAATTCTCCAATAAATTTCCATTTTTTGCGTGAGTTACTCCTTCTCTAGAGATCTTGTTGTCCCTTGTAAACCTGTCATGTTCTGCTGGTTTTAGCCTTGTGCTACCTCACGAGCTCCTGATACATAAATTAATAATGTCAGCAAAATTTTCTTGATAAATATCTCATTTTCCCATAATATTGAGTGTTTCAACCCATTGTTCCTTCATGCCTTTAATTAATGTTGTTTTTAATACATTGTCAGGTAAGCGTAATGATGCATAAGGAGATATCTAAAGATTATACTAAAAACATTCAACGTATTCTTCTCATGTCTCATTAGGTCTAGCTACCATCTGAAATATTTCATCTTTTAACTCTCTAGACCTACAATAGTCCTGATATTTCTTCAGGAAAGCACCTTTCATCTGATCCCAGTCATTTATAACACCTCCACCCAACCCCATAAACCATCGTAAAGTAGCCCCTTTCAATGTAGAAAGAAATAGTTTCAACTTTTGGGGATCGGTGGTATAATCATATCCTCTGCACAGTACATCAAATTCAAATAAAAATGCATCTAGATCTTCTGATGTTAGGCCATGGAATGTAGGGATGTGCTAGAGAGGAATGGCCTTCATAGGTGCATTAACTGCAGTATCTACAATGGGATATTGTAGTGTGGAGGTTTGGGGGGTTTGCTGGTTGTGGGCCATTTGGTTAAATATGTGCCAATAACCTTCTGGGATGTCTAGGAGGGTATTCCTAGGCTGGCTAGAAGGAGTAGGAATGGCCTTAACAACACTTCCTTGGTCTGGGATGATGAGAGTTCCTTGCTAAATTAATGTTTGGGGGGATCCTTGCTCTTCGTTCTGGATGATCTTTACAACACTTCCCTTATCTGGGCTGCTTAATGGTTGAACTATTCCAAGAGGAGATTTTGGCTCTTCAGTTTCCACTGTTTCTCTTTTCCCTTGCAAAGATTACTAAGGTTTCCTTCTTGCAATGATTTTGGACTAGAATTCTCAATTTCTTGAAAATCTTTCTCCTTAGTTTGGTTGTGCACCTCAGCAAAGGCTACAGATGGTGATCTTGTGGCCTGAAGGGAACTAGTAGGTTGTCTAGAAGCAGCTTTTCTAGGTCCTACTGAAGATTGAAATTCTGCTTTTTTAAGGATTTCATCTATGAAAGTTGATCTGCCAAGGGTCACCGACCCCTTAGCTTTATTAGGTTTGGGTAGTGGTTTAGGATTTCTTTTAGGCTTTTTCTGCTTGGTCATGCACACAAATCAAATGTCGATTTCTACCCAAAACAACATCATATCTACAGGAAAGTGGGCAGGGGAGCAGGGTTGTTACATGCTCCGTACACAGGTTCTTACCTTTCATTTTTAAAACCCAATTCTCTCCTAGCAGGTACTTACACTAATCTGGAAAGAAACAAATGGCTACACTCTTCCCCGGCAACGGCGCCAAAATGTTGGGCAGTAAATAGGGTCTTTTTCACCTCTATTTACCCTACATTAATTATCAATCTAGATATGATTTTTTATCTCAAAGAGTGTACTCAGTTTGAGGCAGTGAATTGTCAAGAGTAATGCTAGTAGTATAGTGCTTTTGAAAAAGTAAATAAGTGCTGAAAACAAACTCTAAATGTAATGGCAAGAACTTGAAATGCTAGTAACTAAATCATTCATTTAAGAAACTACAACACTTCATCAGTCAAGGGTGCAGTAATGATAACTCTTCCCTTTGTAAACTGATGTAATTGAAAAGAAATCAAATAAAAGATCATCAATTTGGGAACCAAACAACAATAGTTAATGTTCACTACAGTTTCAAATCATTCTACTCACACCAAAAAAATCGCTTGAAATGACAATTCAAATGACAGGAAAGGGAACAACAACTAATCTATTTAAAAAGATTGAATAGCAAAGCTTTAACCTATAGGAATGAATGAAGCAGTAGTTGTAATCTAGAGGAATTGAACAACAATATTTACCTCAGAAATGATTTGAACATCAAACCGGAAATAGAACAACAAACTAAAGTGAATTATGAGATATTGAACAACAATCCGAATCAAATGTAAACGCACAGCAAACTAAATTGAATGTCACACACACAACACATCTATACTAAGGGAAACAATAATCTGATTTTTGGCATAACAATTGTTGATTACGGTTATGAAGAAATAGCAATTGAGGTTACCATGGAACAGCAATCCCAATGAACAACAATTACTCTTAGAGGTAAACCGTAGATAAATAGGCAATAGCACCAATCTATAAATACACAACACTATTACTCTGTCAACAAACAGTAATGGTAATCTGTAAGGAACAACAATGTTATACAATAATATCAATCTATAAAGGAACGATAATGCGATATAAATTCAGAATGAATAGCATAACATTCCAGTTACAAAGGATAACCTTACTATTCAAATATGAATGGAATATAACAGAGCCAATACATGAAATAATGAGGAACAACAGATTACTGAACAAAGCAAATAAAATAATTCAAATCACACACGACTTGGAATTGGAAAATAATGGTACAGGAAGCAAGTGATCCAGCAAGGCCGAGCCCTTAGCCTCCAGTGATGCACTACTACGGTTACTCCAGAATCAAAGATGGAACAACAACGAAGTTTACATATTAATCATCAAAACAGAGTTACAATAATCACTCTTTAAAAAGAGTCAATGATCAAAGTTTAAGTTACAACAGTGAATTTCATAAAACAACAATAATAATCTGCCCCTTAGGCTAGCAACGCTGTCCCTTTTTATAGCGGTCAGGCAAAAATATCAATGATGGAGATATTCTTTAAGGTAGTGATCACTCAGGATCAAAGGATCCCGAGGGATTCGCCATATCGTTATTTCTCAGTTATCTCTTCATTCTCTTGCGCCGATTTGGTATTTCCTCTTCCTTTTCCTGGCCTATGCACTCCGATTTGGATTGCCTCGTTTGGATGCATTTACCTGTCAAAAGGACATCAATTGATTTCGTCTTGTCTTTTCTTTGGAATGGCTATCTTCCAATTTCTTCCTTTTCTGCATAGAAAAAGGTAATAATTAGTCACTTTACGTTACTAACAAATCTTCTAAACTTTATCATAATATTTTCACCAATGCCCATTCATAATGTAAAGAAGTTATGAATTAAAGGAAAAGATAACAAAATAAGTGGCAATTACATACCTTTTCTACTGCTCAACACTGCTAACAAATTTGTGATAATAGCCCCTGAGACCCATGAATCCCCTAAAACTCTTCAATTTTTTTGGTTAGGGCCAATCTTACATTGCCTAAATCTTTTTCAGATCAACCCTCACTCCTTCATGACCCACAATGTGTCCCAAATACTCTACTTCTTCCATGCCAAAGGAACACTTGGATAATTTGACAAATAATTTATGATCTTGGAGTAGTTGCAATATTTGGTCAACAAGATTAAGGTGTGTGTCACATGCTATGTTGTAGATGAGAATGTCATAAAAAAATACCAGGAAGAGTTTTCTTAGATATGTCTTCAGAAGGTGGTACATGAGGCTCTGAAAAGTGGATGGGGCATTACAAAGACCAAATGGCATGACCAAGAATTCATAATGGCCTTGATGAGTTCGGAAGGATGTCTTGGGAATTTCAACTTCCTTCATTTGTATTTGGTGATAGCCCAAGCAAAGGTCTAACTTGGTAAAAAATTTGTCACCATGTAGTTCATCAAGAAGATCATCAACTACTGGGATAGGAAATTTGTCCTTGATAGTAAGCTTGTTAAGGGTCCTTAAGTCTAGACACATGCACTGTTCACCATATTTCTTTAGAACCATGACCACTGGATATGAATAAGGGTTGGTGTTGGGACGAATAACACCACTCTCAAGGAGTTCCTTCATGACTTTTTCAATTTCATTCTTTTTTCCAAAAGGATATCGATAGGGGCGGACATTTAGTGGTTGGGTACCAGGGAGTAAAGGGATGCTATGATCATGTTCACCCCTAGAGGGAGGGAGCTCCTTATGTTTTTCAAAGACCCACTCATGGAGATCTAATACGTGTTGCATAACAAGATGAATTTGAGGAGGAGTGGATTCAATGGCATGGATGGCATTAAATTGTGCTATTATTCCATGATGACCCTTTTTTAAAAGCTTCTCCATTATATGTGAGCTCATGATAGTATAAGCACTTTCCTCGAGTCCCCTCAGTGTATGAATGTGGTCATTCTACTTAAAGATCCTATATAACTCCTATAATTCCATCATAACAGAGCCTAGTGTGCGGAGCCATTCAACACCAAGGACATGTCACAACCATCCATTTCAATGGAAAACATGTGGATTTTGAAGTGATAATCCCCCATATGAAGCTTAATATTTTCACAATGTCCTTCACATTTCATGGTCCCCCCATCATTGATAAGGAATTGGAAATTAGATACCTCCTTGACAAAAAAATGAGCAACTTCTGTGACTCTCTTATGGACAAAGTTATGTGTGTTGCCACTATCAATCAGCACCACTAATGGCCGATGTTGAATAAAACCTCGGATTTTGAGAGTATAGGGAGAAGGAATGTCGACCAAGGCATGGAGTGAGATAACTAACTCATCTAGGATAGTTGTAGGATCATTTTCTAGGTATATTTTGGGTTCACCCTCTTCCTCCTTAGGCACTTCAGTGGATAGAGCTTCATCGTCAGAGCTATTTTTAGTAGCGTCAATTTGAAAGAATTTTGTTTCCTTGCATTCATGTCCCGGGTAGTAATTTTCGTCAAAGTAGTAGTAGAGTCCTTATTTCCTTCCTTCGGTCATTTCTATCAGTGACAACTTTTGAACCTTAAGTGCTTGGGTAGGGCCCATAGCTGGGGTGGGATGTGCCCTTGCGAAAAAAAATTGGATGATTGGATTTAGTATTTAAAGCGACTTCTACATCTAAGGCCTTACAACATGCACCCAACCAAGTAACTAGGTGATGCATGCAATCATGGGCTTGGATGGCTTCCTTTAGGCATCTAATGAAATATTCCAATAAAAGGCATCTCCTAGTCCTTCAATATATATGGCCAATTTCTCAAAGGCTGCAATTTAGTCCTGTACTGTACCCACTTTCCTGAGCTTAGTGGGTTGACCTAGAAAGTGAGATTCCTAATCAAAGGGGTCACAAATGGATTGTGAGAACATGTTCCAAGTTGGCCTCCTTAGATAGCATTTCTAATGCCACTGCCACCACTATCATCACTCTTATTCCATGTAAAGAGCTCCTACATTTAGTTTAGTGTCATCATACCAGATATTATTAAGGTGGAAATATTGTTGCATTTGTACAACCCATACTGTTGGGTTAGGGCCATCAAATTTGTACATGTCTAGTTTAGGTGTCTGGTGGCTCAAATATTGGTGACCTCCATGGAAATGAATGTGATGGTTGGATTCTCCTTCTACGTGGGAATTAACACTATGTTCTTACCCCATGGGTTCACGAGACTTGCTCAAGGCTTCCAATATTGTTACTTTAATGCTATTGTTAAAATATGCCTAGAAGTCATTAATTTTTTTCTCGAGGGCATCGAATTTCTCCAAAGCCATAACTCGAGACCTGGTATTGTGCATACACTAGCCCTGGCCAAATTTTGATCTTACTTAAGAATAGTATGGTTGGAAAGAGGGAAATCTCAAGATTCTAGTGATGTGGGTCACCTGAAGTCACATTGGTAAAAATTTGGGACCACATGAAAATTGGGCGGCTTACAGGTGAATGGTACGACTACGATCAACTCGTCATCTTAAATCTTCTGGGATAGGTCTTTATGAGCATCCCGTGATGGCCCAAATTTTTTCCTTTTTCTTTTACTCTGAAAGGATTTTTACTCCCAGCTGATCAATACTATGGTGGACGAAATCCAAAATGCTTGATACTGCCAAATGTCCTTTGAAAATTGGGGTTGCATTATAGTAGCAAAAACCCCAAGGTATTGGCACTACAAAATATGCTACAAAAATATGATTTGGACTATGGCGGCCAAAACCCTCACTAACAAAGAGTCTAATCTGCATTCTAAGAACCCAGCTATTGAATCTGATATGTACGATGGCAGTAGAACCCAAACTATTGGATCTGATCTATACAACAACAGTCAAACCCCAACTATTGGATGCAACTAGGATGAAAAGGTATGGGGTTATCTTCATATAGTTGAGGGAACTATGGTCACAAAGGAGTGTTATGTGCTACAGATTGTGATATGTGCAGGGGTCCAACAGTAGTACACAACCCAATCTTTCAAAGCACTAACTAAGTAGGATTGACTATACCCTTAGCCATACTACCTAACTACCCTATTATGTGTGCGAGTAATATCCTTGAGTGTTTTTCTCAGTGTACTATAGAAGAAAGATAGTCAATGAATTATCTAAGGTTAGGTTTCACGTTACCCTAGGGGGGGGCTTCAAATATACCCAAGGGTATGTGGAAGTGCAGTCCATGCACGATTCTATCTAATGTACTACTAGTCGTAGGGTACCCACAGAGGTTATATGGGAGTCCAAAAAGCATGACCACCTCTTGTAGTTCCTACGTGCATGCCTCCCAAAATCCGCAGGTGTATGTGCTCAATGAAAAATCTTGTGGCTTAAAGTCGTTGAAACACGTCTCCAGCCAAAAAGAAAAATATGCCAAAATTGGAGGTACAACTTGCCCTGGAAAGTGCTCTGATACCACTTGTCATGAATTTGACCTGTGAGAATAACAGAATGCCAAAAATACGAAGTAATATTGCTAGAAACACATAAATATCACATGAATTGAGACAAGTTGCAAATATATTTTATTATTCATAAGCAGAATACAATGATTCCTCCCTTGATATATAAGACTATTTATAACTTTATGGCATCCAAAACATTAACTACTACTGGTCCCTTGCATAATACAGGTTAACCACTTTACTTATTAACTATGGCCCATTTATAACTAACTATGGTCCTTTTTCTATAATGCGCGTCAACCAATTACAATTATTATCAATGTGGATAACCACTTACGAGCTTTATTGACTCAACTAACTAAATATGAATCTAATTAGGCCCATTGGGCTTATTACATAAATAAAGGGGTTATAGTTGGACCCTAACACAAACTTTTAATGACCTTTGGATTTCTAGAACCTTTGGACTTCCAAATGACTTTTGGAATTACA
Source organism: Pinus tabuliformis (assembly GCA_031772625.1). Lineage (NCBI taxonomy): Eukaryota > Viridiplantae > Streptophyta > Pinopsida > Pinales > Pinaceae > Pinus > Pinus tabuliformis. Next base: position 982,791,073 of record CM062820.1, on the reverse strand, counting down.
TATGACTCTTGGTATTACATGTCTTTTGGACTTCTATACATGACTCTTTTTTCAATACATGACTCTTGGACTTCCACTTCTTTTTCATTACAATGATTACATGATTACATCATAAATTCCACATAATCATGTGATAACGACATGACAGGTCACTACTTTTGATCACTTGGAATTGTAGTCACTGATGACATGGACTTTATTCAATGTGACATGGTTGCCACTCGTGTCTTTTGATCATTGATGTCTTCACCTTCCAAAGGGTCTTTAACATTATGGAGTCTTCAAGGTGCTTCAATCATCAAGAATTTAATGTGTTCTTTTTCTTTAATGCTTCCTTTTCCTGCCTTCTTTGCCTGATCTTCTTCATTCATGCCTACCATGTTGTTCTTGAAATACTTGTAACTGCAATCCCTCATGCAACCATAAACCTAAAAAATATCATATTATAGCATGTTTCATGTAGATTTTGTTTTTAGGTCCTAACAATGCACTTTGGAGGAGCAATAAGAGCTTCTATGTGCAAGGGTACACCTTGAAAGGCTGAAGGGCTAAAGAGAAGAAGCTACGCATCTTTGGTATGCACTCATGTTCTCAAGAGAGAGAGGCACTCAAGGGAGGGTCCAGGGCACATGTCCGAAGGATGAAAGATGAGCCTTTGGGATTCCCAAGTGTGTTGTTCTCTTAAGGGAGACATGGATGGTGTAGGGTGCATTATCAAAGGTTGAAGGGAAAGGATTTGCAGCTTCAGGGTGCACTCATGCACTCAAGAAGGCAAAGGAAGGCACATGGCACAGTGTCGAAGGACGAAATATGGGGCTTCAGGGTGCACTCATGTGCTCAAGAGAGAACAAGGAGGACATATGGAAAATTTATGAAGGATGAAAGGAGAGGCTTTAGAGCTTCAAGGTGTTCTCATTCACTCAAGAATGGCACAGTCCTTTGAATTAAAGGAGTGTGCTTAAAGGGAGGCCTGGTTATTCAAGGGCGCAATTTAGAATAAGGGGAAATATTCTTAAGTGTGTGCTATGAACTCTTGGGGGGTGAAGGGCACACTTATAAACAATGAAGGATTCCTGCTCAAGGCTTAAGAGTGTGGTTTTGTGCTCTTTTCCTTAATGGGTTCAATTAAACAATCAAAATTTGTCTAAGTCTGGAGGATAGAACAAGGGGTGAACTTAATGGGTTTAGACATAAAATCATGTGCAACACATACCAACTCATCAGTAAAACTTAGACAAGCATGAAAAGTGATAAATAGGCATAAAAAATATGCTTTACATACATTCCCCAAGTACAACAAGAAAAGTGTGTGCAACTGCGACCCAAAAGTCTCATTTTACATAAACAAAGATGTTATGACCACGAAATACAATAGAGATTTTCTAATCAATGCGACAACACATAAGAATGATAAAAACACTTGAAACATATAAAATTACTTGAAAATCCACTTGATGACCAAAGCAACATTTGATATAACAGGGAGGTAGGCTATAAAATTTGAATGTAGTGAAAATTTTGGAGGATGTTGTAGCAACGACACTAAGTTCCAAAAATATAACCATAGAAGATGAAATTCTGAAAGACTTTTGGGACTCAAGGTGGTTAGTTGGTATTATAACTTTCCATGGGTGCAAATTTTGCATAAAATATCCATTTTGGATGAATGATATCTTGTTGGAAAGAACTTCTATAGGAATACAACTTATGATCGGGGCTAGGGAATTCCATGGAAACCATTCGCCGCAAAAATTGCCAAAAAACATCATTTGGGGCCTCAAAATGGACTTGGAATTTTGGGACCCAAAAATCATATAACTCATACTATCAAGAAGATAAAAAACCATTGAGATAGTGGAAGAGGTGGGTGGCCATTGATATCCACTTGTGTAGAAAAACTTGTAGATTCACAAGCTAATGTAATATAATAAAACAAGAGACAAGAATATACTTCTACTCTTTATAACAGAAGCCCATAAACATCGAGAAAACAATAATAAATATAGGAAGAAAATCAAAGGCACATAACACAATAAATATCTGGGGAAAGCCACAACTCAAAACCCCACTATCTATTTTGTATTAATAAGGAAAATCTAGATGAAATTACAATGCTTGTTCTCTCTAGAACAATCCCAGCACTTAATAAATTCAATCTCCAACTCACAAGCAAGCTCAAGGCCAAAGCTTAGCCTCTTCACAATCTCTCCAAGTCTCTATTCCAATGTGTAATTCCTATGAGGGATAGCTTGTATTTAAAGGGAAATAAAGCCTCTAAAATAGTGCAATCCCTCAAGGATTGGTTCCTGAATGCATGCACTATCAGTGCAACTCATAAAAATCTTTAAAAAATAGTATACTATCCCTGCACTCTAGTCTCAAATGGGCTTTTCTCTAAATCGACACGCATGAGTTTTTGATGGTGGAATCCTCAATTAACTAGAGTAGCACTAATTAGGTCACTAGTGTCCCAACTGACTGTTTACTCAATATTAGTTCATGAAACTAATTGGAACTAATTTAAATCAACTTAACTCAATAAACTAAGCTAAATAATTACAACTCATTCATAACTCACCCTGGACTCCTATAAGTTAGGGAGAACATATACATGTCTTCTAAAAGACTTCCAATTCGAATTTCCTAAATTAATTAACTTAATTAAACTTAATTAATTATTTTCGAATTGCTATGAGAAAAGAATTGTAGTTTAATTCATAGTTTAACTCAGGAACAAATTAAACTGGAATTTCTTGTTGCCATTTCTCAACACTCCCTCTCAACAAGAAAGGGATTATCCACTACCCAGATCTTGTCTCTGTGAAACTTGAATTTACATCTTCGAAATGCATTTGTCAAGATGTCATCATCTTGCTCCTCCGTGGGAATGTAATCTAACAACATGATCTGTCTCAATACACAATCTCTGAGATGATGATACTAGATACCTATATGCTTGGACCAATCATGAAAAACTAGGTTTTCAGAGAGTTTGATACAACTCTGTTTATTGAAATAAATCACTATCGGATCCATCTACTGACCAAACAAACCAACAAGGATCTTCCTCATCTAGATAGCCTCACATGCTACTTGACTTGCATCCATGTACTCTACCTCTGCCAAACTAAGTGCAACCGATCTTTGTTTCCTGTTGTACCAAGAAACTACAATTGACCCAATCCTAAAGATCCCTCTTGATGTGCTCTTCTTGTTAGATGGAATCCTCACCCAATCTGCATCAGTGAAGTTGTGGAGCTTCACTCCCTCTGTCCCTTTGTACCACAACCCAAACTGATTAGTGCCTCTGAGGTACCTCAATACATGCTTTGTTGCCTTTCAATACAGCTTGGTATGCCTAACCATCACTTGACTAAGATGGTTAACTACATAATACATATGTGATTGTGTGTTCACCAAATACATGAGTGAACCCACAAGCTGCCTATAAAAAATAGCTTCCACTACTTCTCCTGAAGTAGCATCCTCCTTCCTCCAGTTACCAGCTAGAGGAGTCTCCATGGGTTTATTTGTCTCCATGCAGAATCTCCTAAGTATCTCATTGGCATACTTGCCTTGAGAAATAAACAACTCCCCATCTCCCTGCCATACCTCCATGCCAAGAAAGTAATGCATGAGCCTCATGTCCTTCATCTCAAACTCTCTTGCAAGGTCCTCCTTACAAGATTTGATGAGCTTCTCATCACCTGTCAGTATAAGATCATCTACATAAAGTACAATGATCAACAACTTACCTTCCACCACTATGTGATACAGGTTCACATCCAATTCACTCTTTGTGAAACCCAACCCAGTGAAGTAGCTATCTATCATATGTACTAAGCATGGGGTTCTTGCTTCAACGCATACAATGCTCTCTTGAGTTGGCACACATGTGACTCACGATCCAAGGTTTCAAAACCTCGGGTTGCTCTATATACAACTCTTCCTCAATCATGCCATTGAGGAAGGCAGTATTCACATCCATCTGATGGATCTTCCAACCCATCTGTGCTGATAGTGCCAAAATAGATTTGACTGATGAGTACCTTGCAACTGGAGCAAAGATCTCGTCATAGTCAATCCCCTCTACCTTTGAAAAGACACCAGCAACAAATCTAGTCGTAAGCTTCTCCACACTACCATATGTAGCTTGCTTTGACTTGTAAAGCCAACAAGAGCTCACAACTGACTTTTCCTCTGGTCTCAGGACCACATCCCAAACATTGGTTCGAACTATGGAGTCATACTCCTCCACCGTCGCATCAACCCAAACTGGCTACTACACTGCTTCCTGAAAGGAAGATAGCTCTGTCACAACACATGCACCCATAAGTGCCACGTATCCATTGTACCTTTCTAGTGACCTCTTCTATCTGTGTTGAGAAGAGGGTGCTCCCACATTCTCTCGTGCATCATCCAACAATATATCAGCCTCTCTAGTGTGCTTTATCCCCTCTCTAGAAGACTTTGCTTGAGTGGATGTCTCCACTCTCTAAACTTTTGCATGTGGTTGCTCCACATCAATCTGAGGCTCCTCACTCTTAGGAGCTAAAAGTTCCTCATTCGCATGTAGTTCAATCTCCATCTCAAGGAATACCCGCATGGCCTTCTCCTCATCGAACTTGATATCCTTGCAAGCCACTGTCATCCGACTGGTCAGCATGTATACCCGATAGTTGTGGGGTGTATCAGTGTAACCCACGAAGATCCCAAACTCTTTTTTTGGCTCAAGCTTCTTTCGTGCATCTTTGGTCACATGGAAATAAACCGATGACCCAAAAATCTTCAAGTGACCAACATTTGGCCTCTTACCAGAATAAGATTCCTCTGGTGTTTTACTCTCAAGTATCCGATGTGGGCTACGGTTCTTAACATAAACCGCTATGTTTCATGCCTTAGCCCACAAGTGTAGTGGTAGGCCCTGATCACGCAACATTTCCCTTGCTGCCCCTACTATGCTCCTATTCTTCCTCTTGGAAACCCCCTTATGTTGAGGATTATGAGGTGCTATTAACTCTCGTTTAATCCCTTCTGCTGCATAGAATTTCTTAAACTCATTAGATATGTATTCCCCACCATTATCACTCCGTAGATATTTAACCTTCTTGCCTGACTCTTTCTCGACCAATGCTTTGAATTCACAAAACTTTGTGAATGACTGATCCTTTCTCTACATGAAAAATATCCAACATTTACGAGAATAGTCATCTACAAATATAACATAATACTTGTGTTTGGTGGTGTATACTGTCGAGAATGGTCCACACACATCTGAATGGACTCTTTCCAAAATATAATCTGCTAAACTGTCTCTATCTCCAAAGGAATACTTGGTGTATTTTCCCAAAGTACACCCCTTGCATGTATCAACTTGCTCAAGCGTACCTTTGGGAATATCAGTAGAGATTTGCTGCAATATCTTCAAAGCCCCGTGATGCAAGTGGCCCAATCGCCTATGCCACAACTCGTCGATGTCTCGGCTCAACATCTTTTCTGCTTTTAAACTCAAAGTAGCACAATCATATACCTCTATCTTATAGATATTCTAAACTCGAATCCCTATTTTCTTTACTTGACCCGTGGTTATGTGTCGAAGGAATGCCTTTCCTTTTGAAAATATCACATCATAGCCTCTATCCTCAAGCATGGAAATGGATACCAAGTTCTTCATCAGTCCAGGTACATGTATAACATTCTTCAAGGTGAGTGGAGCCGCATGATCCCTATGAAAAGTAATAGTGCCCACACCAGTAACACTATACTTACCATCATCACCCATCTCGATATGCATCTTGAGATCTTTCTCCTCCAGTTCACTGAATAACTCTTTGTCACCAATCATGTGGAAAGAAGCTCCACTATCTAAGTACCAGACACTTCCCATCATTGAAGACACCATGCATGCAATGAGGGAAAATTCCAATTCGAATTGGGAGGCCAAAGCCTCACCCACTGCTCCTCCTGAGGACTTCTCCTTGGACTTCTTCAATGGACAATTTGTAGCAAAGTGACCCATCTTGTGACAATGAAAGCATTTAACTTTCATCATGTCCTTCTTCTTACCTCCATGATAAGAATCTGATTTGGAACAAGAAATTTTACCTTTCCCCTTCCTTGCCTTAATCGCTAAGGCATAGTTCTCTTCATCATCAGTGTTTGATGAAGATCCATCCCTCATGTTCCTCCTGATCTCATCCTGCATCAAATCCGACCATAGTCGTTCCCAATCTGGCAGTTTCTCCCCCAACCACTGAGAGAGTGCTGATAACTATGCCAACTCTTAGGGAGTCCAAGAAGAGCAAGGATCACTATATCCTCCTTGGAAAACATGATTCCAACACTTCCAAGTTCATCTTGACATTGAGTGAACTTGGTCAAGTACTTTGGAATCATCTCACCTTTCTCCATCTTGATTTTACAAAGTTTATCCTTCAGTGCCAACTTCCTTTTATCACTGCTATTCTGACACAAGTCCGTCAATTTTTTCCACATAGCATGCGAAGTTTCCTTGCCATGGAGACTTGAGACAATGTCGTCTCGAACTTCCTCAAGTATTATTTGCCTTGCCTTCGCCACACACTTCTTCCATTCAGCCAAGTTCTGTGCATCCGTAGCTGTTGGCTTGGGGACTTCTTGATCAATGAATTCCTTCAAGCCATTATCTTCTAGCACAACCTCCATCCTATCCCTCCAGGCTATAAAATTTGAGCTTCCTTCCAAGGCATACTCAAGCCTCAACCCATGGAACGCCATCTGCTGATATTGAAGTATGTATGCAAATTCGACTTTCACCTGTAACCAAGAAACTCAAAACTTTGAAATCTCCTCTAGAGAGAGGATTTTAAATCAATGGTATCTCCCTCATCCGAACTCCGATTAGGCTGATTGGTTTTTAAATTTGGGTATATTTTCCCAAGGAATCAAAATATGCAATTTGTTTCTAAACTTTTTTCACAAAAATTCACAAAACTTCTTTGCAAACTCCCAGCCCAAAAAACAATCTTGCTCCGATACCGTGTAGAAAATACTGTAGATTCACAAGCTCATGTAATGTACTAAAACAAGATACAAGAATCTACTTCTACTCTTTACATCGGAAGCCTATAAACATCAAGAAAACAATAATCAATAGATGAAGAGAATCAAAGGCACATAACACAATAAATATCTGGGGAAAGCCACACTCAAAACCCCACTATCTATTTTGTATTAATCATGAAAATCAAGATGAAATTACAATGTTTTTTCTCTCTAGAACAATCCCAGTACTCAGTAAAATCAATCTCCAACTCACAAGAAAGCTCATGGCCAAAGCTTAGCCTCTTCATAATCTCTCCAAGTCCCTATTCCAATATGTAATTCCTATGAAGGATAACGTGTATTTAAAGGGAACTAAAGACTCTAAAAATAGTGCAATCCCTCAAGGATCAGTTCCAGAATGTATGCACTATCAATGCAACTTAGAAAAATCTAAAAAAAATAGTACATTTTCCCTGCACTCTAGTCTCAACTGGGTCTTTCTCAGAATCGACATGCATGAGTTTCTGATGGTGGAGTCTTCATTTAACTAGAGTAGCACTAATTAGGTCACTAGTGTCCCAAATAACTGTTTACTCTCTATTAGTTCCTGAAACTGATTGGAACTAATTTAACTGGACTTAACTCAATAAACTAAGTTAACTAATTACAAATCATCCTGAACTCCTATAAGTTAGGGAGAACATATACATGTCTTCTAAAAGACTTCCAATTCAAATTTCCTAAATTAATTAAGTTAATTAAACTTAATTAATTATTTTCAAATTGCTATGAGAAAAGAATTCTAGTTTAATTCATAGTTTAATTCAAGGACAAATTAAACTAGAATTTCTCGTTTCCATTTCTCAACAACTTGGATCAAATTATGAGTATACTTTTATGATTATGTAATTGTGATGTGTGAGATGAATTGAAGGAGATCATGTGTGTGAATGTGAATCTACGAACCCATGGGGTGCACCTACATCTGGTATTGATTCTTGAACCATTATGAACTAGTGGCATGAATTGCAAGCGTGTATTTTGAGCTTGAGAAGCACTAGAAAGAGGGGGGATCATAGAGGGAATCGTAGGAAGCGATGAAGGGGTATCCCTTTGCATTGTGCCAACCCCTATTGTCCATACCATGTTTTTTGAATAACCTAGTTGTGTTAGCCAAGGAAACCAATGAGGAACCCTCATACTAGGCCCTGGAGACCAAAAATAATTCACTTTTTGGGTTGTGATAAAGAGGTATGATCGATAAGGGAACAATAGGAGGTGGTGAAGGGGTATCCCTTAGTTCTATGTAACCCCCTCATGGCCATATTTTTTTGTGTGTATAACCCAATACAAATGCTTTAGAGGTGGTACTCATATTTCCTATTTTTGTAAGTGAAGGAGAATGGCCTTCATACCATATACCCTGAGTTGAACCTTTGGTTAAATTACTTGAATGAAATCTTCTTTATACCTTGGATTTGACTTAGGGGTGGCTAGCTACATGAATTTTGCAGTGTATCTATTCCTACTAGTGAATGAAGAGTGGAAGTCCCTTCTTTAGTTTGCAACAAAAATAGATAAGTATATTTTCCTTCCTTGTGAGTGAAATGTTAATGTTATTCAAAGCTTTCTGTTTGAATTCCATCCCATATTCACCATGTATGTATGTAACAACATGTTGAAGGATGTTATAATGTATAAATCAAATAAGAATGAATGATAGTTAACTAAGTATTTAGAATAACTTGCTTGAATGCTGATATGCACTCTTTGAAGTGTATGAATTCTATATGAAAATGGAAACATTTACTTATGTTATTTATGATTATTGTGTATTATATATTCATAAATTGAGGTTTTATCCCTAGCCTATAATGGCTATAAATTTTCATGTCTCAACAATGTTGTCATGATGAATTTTTATGCATTTTAAAGAAGTGGTCAAACCTATAGGTCAAAAGGAGCTTAAGGCTTTGTATGACCTTGGAGGTAAGCTAGCTTATGGGCCTCTTTGTCATTAAAAGGAAAGAAGTGAGAAGTTTGAAAATGCATGGTTAAAGGTAGTGTGTAATTTTGTTTGGGAGCTATTTAGAAACTCAGTGTTGTTGGAGGAACAAGTAAGAATAATTTCTCAAATTCCTTAGAAATTTGGAGTTTTGAGGGTCTTGACCTTACCCATGGTCACATGCTAAACCAGAGATAGGACTAAGAGTTGATATGGAAGGGGATTATTGAAATAGTGGGAAATAGGAGAACCAACGAATTCCTTTGGGAAAAATAATAGTATGGCATAACCTTGGGTGGTGGATCATCACTTGACAACAAATACTTTGTTAATCACATGCATTAATTGATGGACTTAGATACTGAAGTATTGAAAAATTTTCAAGGTTGACATCATGATGAAATTAGAAGTGAGTGATGTGGTAACTCCATGTGTGTGACATTTTTTACCCTCAATTGGTGTTTTTGGTTTACCAAATAGGTATTAATGAGTGACACATGCCACACATCAACAATACCACATGGAGAGAGACATGTCAACATATTCCACTGTTAGTTGGTGATGGTATGATGTAGTATGATGTGGTAGCTAAGATATCATATCAACATATTGGATTAGTGATACCTTGTGAGGAAATTTACCCCAAAAATCTAAGATATAATGATATCCTCATTTCCATGTTAGCAGTGCCACATAGTAGTAGATGCATCAACATTTGACTCATGTTAGACTATGGTTGGAGATTAGAAGTATGTGATGGTACGAAGAGTTAGTCATTGTCCTATCGACCCTTAGGAGTTTTCAAGTGTTTGGTAGTTATAAAGGAATTTCCAAGATCCTAATATCTCATCCTATCAACATAGTGGAGGATATCATTGTATTAGACATACCAACATATCAACACATCAACCATACTATAATATCAACAAAATGGCCCATATTAGCATATCAGATATCAGAACGTTAGATGTTTTTGGATATGGAACATATACATAAAATTATTGATCTAGAGAGGTACATGTATGAACGACAGGTTGAGGACATAGATGATCATGGCAGTGATGCATGGACAAGGATAATTGCATGTCAGACATGTGGTTGTACTGATGATGATGACTCCATACGAGGGGTAAATCTTCCAAGGGGAATATAATTATGCCCATAGCCTAGAATGAGATTTAATTTATATCAATGGAAATCCCATGATGAGTAGAATATGATGGCAGTATCAAAATTGTGATTTGAGGTGATTAAAGAAAGATGAAATTTGATGAGACCATATTCATAATAAAGCTTGAATATCATATCTAGATTATGCCCCACAACCCTAATAAGGTATTAAGGGGTTCAGTGTGTTAAAATTAGTTTATGGACCAAGATGGAACTTACCTCAGAAACATTGGAGCAACCAAACCTACCCATTTATTGTCCAATTTTGTAACCCACATAATGATACTTCAAGAAACAACATATCAATTTTACATAGGGGTAGGTGGGTCACTCTGATAGAACAAGAAGCATCCTCGACCACATTCCTTTACACCTAGAGTGAGCATCCTTACATGAAGTAGCTTGAAAAGAACAAGAATAAAATTTGAAGTGAGACCAAGAAGCTATCTAGATAGCCAAGGAGGCTATCAATATTTCTCAAAAACTTTATCTCAAAGAAAAAGAGGAGGAAAATATGAGAAATGATAGCTAATAAAAAAAAAGAGCCAACGAAGAAAGAGAAGACAAAAATAAGAGAAAAGACTCTAGGATGAAGTTGAGGCTAAAGCAAGGGAAGTTTCTCTTTAGGTTCAACAATAGAAACCAAAACTAGAAGCTCAATATGATTCAATGCTATGGAGATTGACTCAGTGCCATTTATAGTTTTAGAGATCACAAGAGGCCACCTACCAAACGATACAAACTTAAACAGGAATGAAAAAAATTACATATATAAACATAAATACAGAGATGCAAGAGAAATAACACCTCATTTCATTAATATCAAATACTGAAATATAATTACAAACAGAATGGAAACAAGTCTAGCTTAGGTGATGGTAGTTTATCTTAGAGAAGAGATGTCGCGGCTACATGCCTCTGAACTGTGTTACAATGAGGCTCGAAGGCCTATTTATTATTTAGAAATAATAGAAAACCCTAAAAATCGAAAAACATAACCCTGGGAGATCAAGCACCAAAACTACGGGCCCCGTTTGGGAAAATTGGTACATCAACATCCTGGGATCGTAACTTTGGCATATGATCTCCATTTGACGTGCACAATACCTTGTTAGAAAGATCTATCCAAGGAATACAAATTTCGAGTGTCAAACATCAATATATACCCCATTTTTCCCCACTTTTCCCAAAAAATGTCATTTAAGGCCTTAAAACAACCTCGAAAGTTCAAGAACCGAAAAACTACCAAAAATAGTAAACTGTGCTACAAGTAAAGAAACTGAAAGAGATAGAGGTGGGGGTCCAATTGGAATAGGAAGGCACCACAACATCCACCTGGATTAGTCCTCCCCCTTAGGAATCAATAGTCCCCATTGCATTGAGTGCCTCCATGAGATGGCGAAACTTCTACTGAACTTGGTCCCCTGTGAGCCACTTTCCTTGGTGCAGGACTTGGAAAGCTTTGACAACCCAATATAGTTGGATATTTTGTTGTTGAGTGTTATTGACCTTTGTGTCCATAATCCAATCAGTTGTGTCATGTTCCATGCATTTTGGGTTTAACTCCATTGGTGTGAGTTGTTATACAATGTTTGATGTTCCAATAATCGTGGGAAGTATGGTCGAAGGTGGTCCACATTGAACACTACGTGCAAACCAAGGAATGGGGGAATGTTGAGCTCAAAAACATTGTCTCCCATAGCCTTGGTAATTGTGTAAGGACCATATCAGATTGGTCTCAGCTTTTGATGGGCTCTGGTAAGGCATTCTTTCTGCAAATGCAACCAAACATTGTCACCCACCTGAAACTTGTCTATCACCCGATGTTGATCATGTCGTTACTTGTACTTGGAATTGGACTTCTCCAAGATGTCGTGAACTTGCCGGTGGATGTGTTGGACGTGTTCAATAAATCTAGTCACCTTATCAGCCTCAGATAATACATGTGTGGATTTTGCCTGTGTAGTCTCATGAGGCATGTCAACATCAATCAAACACAATGGTTGAAATCCTAGAGCCACTTGAAAGGGACTTTGACTAGTCGAGCTATGGAGAGCTCTATTATAACTGTGTTGCACATAGGGAACACTCTAATCCTATTGACAACCTTCGTCTGGCCATTATTCTAGGGATGAAAGGTAGTCGACTTAGTAAGCTTGGTGTCCAATAGTGTCCAAAGTCTTGACTAGAATGTGCTCAGGAACCTGCTATCCCAATCTGGTATAATGGCCTGCAAGATCCAAAAATGTACCCATACTCGTTCAAAGAAGATTTTGGCAGTTTCCTCTATTGTGATGCTCTTCTTGCAAGTCGCCAATATAGCCATCTTAGAAAATATGTCCACGACCAAAAATACAGAGTCATTACCATGCTTGGTAGAAGTAAATCTAGACATATAGCCCATGGAGATGGACTCCCACGGCTGGCTAGGACTAGGCATAGGAGTGTAAAGGCCTTGCTTCTTTATGGTTGGCTTGGCGATGACATAGATAATGCAGGATTTGAAATATTTCCCAACATCCAGGCAGAGTTTAGGCCAATAAAAGTACTTGTGTAGTACAGCCATAGTTTTCTCTACACTAAAATGTCCTTCGACCCAACTATAGTGCACCTCCCAAATCAGCTTGGTGCACTCACTTGAAGGAATACAAAGGTGGCCTAGGTAGCATAATAATGCATCCTGGAGGTGGAAATAAGGAACTTGATTTCCATCTACTAGCATTTGGTATGTCGAAGCGAACTCTGGATTATTTTTGTATAGTTGTAGCCATTCATAGATCTCGTGGTGATAAGAGTTGACAATAATAGTTAGTGCTACAACATGGGGTCGGCTGAGGCAGTCTACAACATTATTGGTTCTACCCTTTTTTTATTTAATTTTCAAGTGGAACTGTTGCATATATGTAGACCAATTATTATGGCGATTATCTTCAAACTTCCCTTATGTCTATATAAACTAAAGAGGTCAGTGATCAGTGTGGATGTCTATCTCCTTCTCTAGAATGTAGATGCTCGTCTCCTTCCCTAGAATGTATTGCTTCCATTGTCGGTAAGTCTGCAAGATGGAATACATCTCTTTATCATAGGTGGGGTACTTCTGAACTGTATTAGAAAGTGTCTCACTATGATAGGTCATTGGATGCCCCTCCTGAGTGAGTACTACACTAATAAAATAGTCTGAGGCATCTGTCTCGATCTCAAATGGCTGCTACAGGTCTGGTAGTGTGAGTACTGGAGCAGATCAAAGTCGGTGTGTCAACTCAATGAACGCCTTCTGTTGAGAATTGGACTACGAAAATTTTGTTTTCACCCCGCCCTTAGTAATCTGACCAAAAGGCCAAATGATATTAGATAATGGCAACATGAACCTCCGATAAAAATTTGCAAGGCCCATAAAGTTGTGAAGCTCCTTTAGAGTGGTCAGGGCTAGCCAATCCTGAATGACTGGGATCTTAGTCATATCCACATGCACACCATGCTCATCTATGATGTAAACCAAATATTAGGCCTATCTCATGCCAAAGGTGCATTTTTCCAAGTTGGCACACAGTTTGTGTTGCCGAAGAGTTCGAAGGACCTACCAAATGTGTTGCAAGTGTTCTTCCCAACTCTTGTTGAAGATGAGGACGTCATCTAGTTAAACAACCATGAATGAGTTGGTGAAGGGCCACAAGATCTCATCCATTAGCCTCATAAAAATAGCAAGGGAATTTTTCAACCCCTACAAGCCATTTTTCCTTCTTCTCTACAAGTACAATTAGGCTCCCACAAGCCGAGGAACTTGGTCAGATGTGCCCTTTTTGCAATAACTCCTAGATTTTCCACTTAATCTCTTCATTTTCCAAAATGGAGCAATGGTATATCGGCCCTTTGGGTAGAGGTGCTCTAGGAGTCAACTCAATCGAATTCTTTACCTGATAGTGCAAGGGTACCCATGTGGGTGAGGAGAAGATGTCCTTGTATTCTTCCATGACTGTATCCACTTGCTTCTGTTGCATTGAGGAACCCTTCCAGGGGGCCATGGATCTAGCTATGATCTTCCCCTTACTTTCAGAGAGAACCAAAAGGAAAACAAATTTCCCAATCTAGGATATGATCTTACTAGATTTCTTAGCAGAGATCAAAGAGATGGTGATAGGCGGAGCTACCTTCGGTATCCTATATAACTTACTACCTAAATAAATAATAACAGAGTGAGGTTTAGACTCATATACAACATGTCTCTTCCACAAGTATGGTTTTCATAATAATACATCACAAACTTCAAGAGGAGCAACATCACATAGTACCTCATTTGTGAAGGGCTTGATGTTGCAGGGAAGGTGGCACTACTGGCTGACTCAGAGATCTCATCCTTGGTGAAGCTAGCTGATGGTGTATGATTGTGGATGTGCTATAGTTGGTAGGCCTAGTAGCTTCACAACCTCTGCTAAAATGAGGTTATTTTAGCTCATGTTGTTGACAATGAACTGCAACGAAGAGCCCTTCACCCACATTTGTGAGTGGAATAGGTGTTCGCACTCCGCTGGATATTCAAGCTCAATATTTTGGATCTTGGTGGTGGATATTGTGGCACTAGGCCCTGTGTCAATGATATTATTCCATTTTTCATTCCTCTTGTTGAGTTCTGACTCATATTCGGAACATGTGTATGATTCAAAAGCCTTCATCTTGGCCACTAGTGACTTCTTGGCCTGACAGTCACTTGTGTTGCGAGTGGAGCTCTTATGGAACTCACACTACTTTCCCACGTCCTTCTTTGTCTTTGTGGTATTGTTATTTTATTTTAGCTTTGGTGGGTTATCTTAGGTTACCCCACCTTGGCTTTGTCCTTGGATCTGTGGTTTTGGGGCATCATTCCCTTACTTTGTTCGCAGATCCAAAGTCTCACTTTTTCTGTTTAAACTTTTGATCGATCTTGATAGCATATCAATATGTCATGTCAAGTGAGGATATCTCTAGGAACTCCATCTCATCATGGATGTACCTGTGTAGATAGCTGTGGTAATTGAATACCAAATTCCGCTTAGAATCCTTGATACCCAACTTTGTGCGAAGGGTATGAAAAACATTAGTAAACTTTAGCATGTATTGGTCCCTTCCCTACCGCAGTGTGGTCCACTCTATGTATTTATAATCATAGCTCCTGAAAGGGTAGTAATGCTCCTTGATGGTTCCTCAGAATGATTTCCAAGTGGGTTTGGATGAAAATAGTTAGGGTGCACTTTCATCCTTCTTCTCATAGTAGGTTTCAAACCAGTCCTTGACGTGGTGGGAAGCTTTGAGAAGTGGAAAAGTAATTTTTTCCTACCTGGAAAAATCATGAACAGAAAAATATCCTTCTAGTATATTTAACCACTTATCTACGGCATATGCATCTATATGACCTTCAAATATGGGGATTTCAAAGTTAACTTGTATGTTAAAGGGTGTGGTGCTTCCAGAGTAGATGGTGGAAGGAGATGTGTCACCTTTGGGTAGCTATTGAAGGATCTGCGAAACATTTTCCATCATCATGTTCCTTTGTCACTAGAGAACTTCTTCAAGCAATATTTTGAAAGGATCTCCTGCCCCCTCATATTTCTTCTATTCCACCATGGGAGGCCATCTGGATTTGTGAGGTTGGTCTTGCAAAGGTTTGACTAGTTCGAGCCCTAACTCCTTATATCATGGACTCATTGGAGACATGCAAAGAAAAACAAAAAAAGAGAAAACTGTTGTAATACCACTTATCTAAATAAAAATAGGAATGAAAACAATTATAGATATAACCATAAATACAAAGATGCAGTATAAATAACACTTCATTTCATTAATATCAAATATTGAAATATGCTTACAAACATAATGGAAATAAGACTAGCTCAGGTGATGGTAGCTTATCTCTAAGAAGAGATGTGGCGGCTACATGCCTCTTAACTATTTTACAATGAGGATCGAAGGCCTATTTATTATTGAGAAATAATGGAAAACTCTAAACATCAACAAACCTAACCCTAGGAGACGAAGCGCCAAAACTCTGGGCCCTATTTGGGTAAATTGGTACATCAACTTCCCGGGGTCATAACTTTGGCATACGATCTATGTTTGACATGCACAATACCTCGTTAGAAATATCTATTTGAGGAATACAACTTTCAAGTGGGAAATGTGGTCCATGCCTCATGTTTTCCTTGATATTCCCAAAAATTGTCGTTTAGGGCCTCAAAACGGCTCCGAAAGTTCAGGACCCGAAAAATTGCCAAAAATAGTAAATTGGGTTACAATGAAGGAAACTTAAAGAGACAGTGGCGGGGGTCCAAGTGGAATAGGAAGGTGGACACCAACATCCACCTGGATCAGTCCTCCCCTCTTGGGAAGAAATGGTCCCCACTGTGTTGAGTGCCTCCATGAGATGGGGAAACTTTTGTTGAACTTGGTCCTTGGTGAGCCACTTGATTTGGTGTAGAAGTTGGCTAGCTTTGACATCCCGATATAGTTGGATCTTCTGTTGGTGAGTGTTCTTAACCTATGTGTCAATAATTCGATCAGTTATGGCTTGTTCCATGCAGTCTGGGTTTAAATATGTTGGTGTGAATTGTTCTGCAATGTCTGATGTGTCCAATAATTGTGGGAAGTATGGTCGAAGGCGGTCAACATTGAACACTAGGTGTAGACCAAGGAATGGGGGAATTTTGAGCTCAAAATCATTGTCTCCCGAAACCTCGGTAATGGTGTAAGGACCATATCGAAGTGGTCTCAACTTTCGGTGGGCTTTGGTAAGGCGTTCTTTCTACAAATGCAACCAAACTTTGTTGTCCACCTGAAACTTGTGTGGCACTTGATGTTGATCATGTCGCTACTTGTACTTGGAATTTGAATTCTCCAAGATGTCTTAAACCTGCTAGTGGATGTGTTGGATGTGTTCAATAAATATGGTAGCTTTATTAGCCTTAGACAATACATATATGGATTATGTAAGTGTAACCGCATGAGGCATGGCAACATCAATCGGACACAATGGTTGAAATCCTAGACCCACTTGAAAGGTACTGTTATCAGTCGAGCTATGGAGAGATCTATTATAACTATGTTGCACATAGGAAATACTCTCATCCCAGGTTCTTGGATTCTTGTAGTTGTACATGTGGAGTATGTTCACTATCATTCTATTGACAACCTCTGTCTAGCCATCAATCTGGGGATGGAAGGAAGTTGACTTGGTGAGCTTGGTTTCTAATAGTGTCCAAAGGCTTGACCAGAATGTGCTTAGGAACCTATTATCCCAATCTAATATAATTTTCCACAGGATCCCAAAATGTACCCATACTCGTTCAAAGAAGAGTTGGCAGTTTCCTTTGATGTGATACTCTTCTTGCAGGCTTCTAATATAGTCATCTTTGAAAAAAATTCCACGACCACAAATATAGTGTCATTACCATGCTTGGTAGAAAGGAGGCCAAACATATAGTCCATGGAGATGGACTCCCACACCTGGCTGGGAGTAGGTAGAGGAGTGTACAGACCTTGCTTCTTAATAGTTGGCTTGGCCATGGCGCACACAATGCAGAATATAATATATTTCCCAACATCTAATCAGAGATTGGGCCAATAAAAGTACTTATGTAGTAAAGCCACAATTTTCTCCACATCAAAGTGTCTTGAAAGCTGACTGTAGTGTGCCTCCTAAATCATCTTGGCACACTCACTTGAAGGAACACAAAGGTGGCCCATGTAGCATAATAATGCATCCAAGAGGTGGAAATCAAGAACTTGCTTTCCATCTACTAACATCAAGTATTTCGTGGCGAACTCTAGATCACTTTTGTATAGTTGCATCCATCCAGAGGTCTCGTGGCCACAAGAGTTGAGAACAATAGTCAGTGCTACAACTGGAGGCCAGCTGAGGCAGCTTGCAAGATTATTGGTGATGCCCATTTTGTATTTAATGTTCAAGTGGAATTGTTGTAAATATGTAGACCACTTCTGACGGTGATCGTTCTGCAACTTTCCTTGTATCTGTATAAACTCAAGAGGTCAGTGATCAATGTGTATGATCGTTTCATTTCCAGAATGTAATGCTTCCATTGTTGGCAAACCTGCACGATGGAATACATATCTTTATCATAGGTATGGTACTTCTGAATTGTATCGGAAAGTGTCTCACTATGATAGGCCACTAGATGCTTGTGCTGAGTGAGGACTACAACAATAGCATAGTCTAAGGTGACTGTATCGATCTCAAATGGCTGCTATAGGTATGGAAGTGTGAGTACCAGTGCAGAGTAGAGTTGGTGCTTCAACTCACTGAACACCTTTTGTTGGGACTCAGACCAGGAAAAATTTGCTTTCACCTAACCCTTAGTAATTTGAATCAAAGGCTAAGTGATGTGGGAGAATCCCAACATGAACCTTCGATAAAAACTTGTAAGGCTAAAAAAATTGCGAAGATCTGTTAGAGTGGTTGGGGCTAGCCAATCCCAAATGAATTGGATCTTAGTTAGATCCACATGCATGCCACACTCATCTATGATGTAACCCAAATATTGGACCTGGATCATGCCAAAGTTGCATTTCTCTATGTTGGCACACAGTTTGTGTTTCCAAAGGGTTTGAAGGACCTGTCGAATGTGTTACAAGTGTTCTTCCCAACTCTTGTTGAAGATGAGGATGTTTTCAAGATAAACAACCATGAATGAGTTGGTGGAGGGTTGCAAGATGTCATCCATTAGCCTCATCAAAGTAGTAGGGGCATTTTTCAACTAGAAGGGCACAACCAACCATTCAAAAAGGTCTTCCTTGGATTTGAATGTGGTCTTCCATACATCTATGGGATATATTGGAACCTAGTGATAGCTAGACTTCAAATCAATCTTGTTGAAATACTTTGGCCCCCTTGAGTTGGTCTAGAAGGTCATCAATCCATGGGATTGGATACATGTTCCTAACAGTGATTTTATTTAGTGCCCGATAATCAATGTAGAGCCTCTAGGTCCCATCCTTCTTCTGTATAAGTACAATTGGGCTGCCATAAGGTGAGGAACTTGGTCAAATGTGCCCTTTTAGTAGAAACTAGACTTATCGCTTGATCTCTTCATTTTCCATAATGGAAGGGAGATATATCGGCCCATTGGGTAGAGGTTCTTCGAGAGTCAAATCGATCGAATTCTTGACCTGATAGTGCAAGGGTACCCTTGTGGGTGAGGAGAAGATGTCCTTGTATTATTCCACAACAATACCCACCTTCTTCTGCCGCATGGAGGAACCCTTCCCAAGGGCCATGGATGTCGCTATGATCATCCCATTACTTTGAGAGTGAACAAAAAGAAAAAAAAATTCCTAGTCTGGGAGATGATATTGCTACATTTCTTAGGAAAGATCAAAGAGATGGTGGTAGGTGGGGATACCTCTGGTATCTTGTATATTACTACCCGAATAAATAATAATCGAGTGAATTCTAGACTCATATACAACATGCCACTTCCACAAATATGGTTTTCATAATAATACATCAAAAACTTCAAGAGGAACAACATCACACATTACCTCATTTGTGAAGGGCTTGATGTTGTAAGGAAGGCAGCATTGCTGGCTGATGCAAATATATTGTCCTTGGTGAAGCCACCCGATGGTGTATGGCTACAGATGTGTTGTAATCGGTAGGCCCAGCTACTTCATGACCTCTTCTTAAATGGGGTTCTTATGGCTCCCATTGTCAACAATGAACTATAAGAGATAACCCTTCACCCATATTTGTGAGTGGAATAGGCATTCACCCTCCTATGGATCTTCAAGCTGAATCTTCTAGATCTTTGTGGTGGCCACAATGTCACTAGGCTCTACATCAAAGATCTTCTTTTGTTTGTGATTCCCCTTGTTCGTTTCAGACTCAGAATTGGAACATGCATCTGATTCAAAAGCCTTCAGCTTGTCCACCAGTGACTACTTGGCCTGACACTCACTTGTGTTGTGAGTGCATCTCTTATGGAACTCACACCAGTTTCCTGTTTCCTTATTTGTCTTTGTGGCGTTGTTCTTTGCTTTGGTCTTCAATGGGTTATCTTGGGTCGCCCCACCTTGGCTTTGTCCTTTTATCTGCAGTTTGGGGGTGCCTTTCCCTTGCTTCAGATTCATAGATCCAAAGTCTCGATTTTTATGTTTAAACTTCTGCTCAATCTTGATAGTGTATCACACATTGTGCCAAGTGAGGAGATGTCTAGGAACTCCATCTTGTCTTGGATGTACCTATGTAGATAGTTGCAGTACTTGAGTACCAAATGTCACTCAGAATCCTTGATACCAAACTTTGTGCGAAGGGTATGGAAATCATTGGTAAACTCTAGCATGTCCTGGTCTCTTCCCTGCCACAATGTGGTCTACTTTGTGTATTTATAATCATAACTCCCAATAGGGTAGTAGTGCTCCTTAATGGCACCTCGGAAAGAATTCCAAGAGGGTGCAGCTGAAAATAGTGAGGGTGTACTTTCATCCTTCTTCTCACAGTAGGTTTCCCACCAATCCTTGACGTGGGGGGCAACTTTGAGAAGTACAAAAGTAATTTTTTCCCAACTGGAAAATTCATGAACAAAAAAATATCCTTCTAGAAAATTTAACCATTATTCTACAACAACCGCATCTACATGAACTTCAAATATAGGGATGTAAAAGTTAACTTGTACCTTAAAGGGTGTGGTTCTTCCAGAGTATCTAGTGGAATGAGATGAGTCACCTTTTGGTAGATGTTGAAGGATCTGGGAAAACTTATACATCATCATGTTCCTCTGTCACTTAAGGACTTCTTAGAGTAAGATTTTGAAAGGATTTCCGGCCCCCTCATCTTTCTTCTCTTCCACCATGGGAGGTTGTCAGGATTTGTAAGGCTGGTATTGCAAATGTTTGACCAGTTTGAGCCCTTACTCCTTATATCCTGACCTCGTTGGAGACATGCAAATAAAAATAGAGAAAGAGAAAACTGCTCTAATACCACTGATCCAAACTAGAACATGAATGCAAAAAATTACAGATATAACCATAAATACATAGATGCATCATAAATAACACTTCATTCATTAATATCAAACACTACAATATGCTTATAAATAGAATGGAAATAAGACAAGCTTGGGTGATGGTAGCTTATCTCTGAGAAGAGATGTGGTGGCTACATGCCTCTTAAATATGTTACAATGAGGCTCTAAGGCCTATTTATTATTAAGAAACAATGGAATACCATAAACATCTAAAAACCTAACCCTAGGAGATGAAGCACCAAAACTATGGGCCCCGTTTGGGTAAATTGGTACATCAATTTCTTGGGGTCATAACTTTGGCATACGATCTCCATTTGAAATGCGCAATACCTCATTAGAAATATCTATCCGAGGAATACGAATTTCAAGTAGAAAACATGGTCCATGACCAATGATTGCCCTAATTTTCCAAAAAAAAATGTCGTTTAGGGCCTCAAAATGACTCCGGAGGTTCAAGACCCAAAAAATTGTCAAAAATAGTAAATTGTGCTACAATGAAGGAAACTGAAAGAGATAGTGGTGGGGGTCCAAGTGGAATAGGCGAGTGGCCACCAACATCCACATGGATCAGTCCCACCCCCCCCCTTAGGAAGCAATGGTCCCCATTGTATTGAGTACCTCCATGAGATGGGGAAACTTCTGCTGAGCTTGGTCCCTGGTGAGCCACTTGCCTTGGTGCAAGTGTTGGCCAACTTTGACATCCTGATATAGTTGGATATTCTGTTGGTGAGTGTTCCTAATCAATAATCTAATTATTTTTGGCCTATTCCATGTATTCTAGGTTTAACTCTATTGGTGTGAGTTGTTCTACAATGTCTGATGTGTCCAATAATGGTGGGAAGTATGGTTGAAGGCGATCCACATGAAACATTGGGTGCAGGCCAAGGAATGGGGGAATGTTGACTTCAAAATAATTGTCTCCCATAGCCTTGGTAATGGTGTAACAACCATACTGGAGTGGTCTCAACTTTCGATGGGCTCTGGTAAGGCGTTATTTCTACAAATGCAACCAAACTTTGTCGCTCACCTGAAACTTGTGTGGCACGCGATGTTAATCATGTCGTTGCTTGTAATTGGCATTTGACTTCTATAAGATGTCGTGAAAATGTTGGTTGATGTGTTGGATGCGTTCAAAAAATCTTGTCACTTTATCAGGCTCAAACAATACATGTATGGATTATGTTTGTGTAATCACATGAGGCATGGCAACATCAATAAGACACAATGGTTGAAATCCTAGACCCACTAGAAAGGTACTGTGACCAGTCGTGCTACAAAGAGATCTATTATAAATGTGGTTCACATAGGGAAGACTCTCATCTCAGGTTCTTGGATGCTTGGAGTTTTACATGTGTAGTATGTGCACTATCATCCTATTGACGACCTCCATTTGGCCATCAATCTGGGATGGAATGCAGTTGACTTGGTGAGCTTGGTTTCCAGTAGTGTCTAGAAGCTTGACCAAAATGTGCTCAGGAACCTATTATCCTGATATGATATAATGGTCTATGGGAACCCAAAATACACCCATACTCATTCAAAGAAGAGTTTGGTAGTTTCCTCTATTGTGATACTCTTCTTACAGGCTGCCAATATAGCCATCTTAGAAAATTTGTCCACGACCACAAATACAGAGTCATTACCATGTTTGGTAGAAAGGAGGCCAAACATATAGTCCATGGAGATGGATTCCCATGGCTGGTCGGGAGTAGGTAGAGGAGTGTATAGGCCTTGCTTCTTGATAATTGGCTTGGCGATGCCATAGGCAGTTTAGGATCTAATATATATACCAACATCTAGTTGGAGTTTGGGCCAATGAAAGTAATTTTGTAGTAGAGCCACAGTTTTCTCCACAAAAAAGTGTCCTGCAACCCGGCTGTAATGCGCCTCCCAAATTAGCTTAGCACACTCTCTTGAAGGAACACAAATGTGGAGGCTAACTTTGGATCATTTTTTTATAGTGGAAGCCATCCAGAGGTTTCATGGCCACAAGAGTTGAGAACAGTAGTCAGTGTTGCAACTAGGGGCCGTCCGAGGAAGTCTACAACATTATTGTTGTTGCCCTTTTTGTATTTAATGTTCAAGTGGAATTGTTGTAGATATGTAGACCACTTCTGATGGTGATTGTTCTGCAACTTCCCTTATGTTTATATAAATTGAAGAGGTTGGTGATCAGTGTGGATGTCTGTCTCCTTCCCAAAAATGTAATTCTTCCATTGTTGGCAAGCCGGTATGATAGAATACATCTCTTTATCATAGGTAGAGTACTTCCGAATTGTATTGGAAAGTGTCTCACTATGACAGGCCACTGGATTCCCATGCTAGGTGAGGAATACACCAATAGCATATCCTGAGGTACCTATATCAATCTCAAATGGTTGTTATAGGTCTGGAAGTGTATGTACCAATGCAGAGCAGGGTCAGTGCTATAACTCAATGAACACCTTTTGTTGGGACTCAGACCAAGAAAACTTTGCTTTCGCCACACCCTTAATAATTTGAATCAAAATCCAAGTGATATGGGAGAATCCCTACACAAACCTCTGATAAAAAATTGTAAGGCCCAAAAAAATTTGAACCTCTGCTAGAGTGGTTGCGGTTGGCCAATCCACATGCATGCCACACTCATCTATGATGGATCTTAGTCGGATCCAAGTGGATCTTAGTCAAATCCACATGTACACTCATCCATGTGGATCTTAGTCTGATCCACATGCATGCCACACTCATCTATGATGTAACCCAAATATTGGACATGACTCATGCTAAAGGTGCATTTATCCAAGTTGACACACAATTTGCGTTGCCGAAGGGTTTGAAGGACCTACCGAATGTGTTACAACTACTCTTCCCAACTCTTATTGAAGATAAGGATGTCATGTAGATAAACAACCATGAAAGAGTTGGTGAAGGGTCGCAAGATGTCATCCATTAGCCTCATAGAAGTATTAGGGACATTTTTCAACCAGAAGGGCATAACCAACCATTCAAAAAGGCCTTCCTTGGATTTGAATGAGGTCTTCCATACATCTATGAGATCTATTGGAACCTGATTATAGCTATACTTCAAATAGATCTTGCTAAAATAATTTGGGCCCATTGAGTTGGTCCAGAAGGTCATCAATATGTGGGATTGGATGTCTGTTCCTAACAGTAATTTTATTTAGTACCCAATAGCCAATGCAGAGCCTCCATGTCCCATCCTTCTTTTGTACAAGTACAATTGGGCTACCATAAGGTGAGTAACTTGGTCAAATGTGCCCTTTTTGTAGAAACACCTATATTTGTCACTTGATCTCTTCATTTTCCATAATGGAGTGGTGATATCTCGGACTGTTGGGTAGAGGTGCTTCAGGAGTTAGATCGATCAAATGCTTGACCTGATAGTGCAAGAGTACCCCTGTAGTTGAGGAGGATATATCTTTGTATTCTTCCACGACCATATCCACCATATTGTGCTACGTGGAGGAACCTTCCTGGGGGCCATGGATGTGGCTATGATCTTCCTCTTACTTTGAGAGCGAACTAGAACAAAAACGAATTTCCCATTCTAGGAGATGATCTTACTGCATTGCTTAGGAAATATCAAAGAGATGGTGGTAGGTGGGGCTACCTCCAGTGTCTTGTATAACTTACTACCCAAAAAAATAATAATAGAGAAGCGTCTAGACTCATATACAACATGTCACTTCCACAAGTATGGTTCTCCTAATAATACATCACAAACTTCAAGAGGAGGAACATCACACAGTACCTCATCTGTGAAGGGCTTGATGTTGTAGGGAAGGTGGCATTGTTGGCTAATGCAAAGATATCGTCTTTGGTGAAGCCACCCAATGGTTTATGGCGAAGGATGTGTTGTGGTTAGTAGGCCTAGCCACTTCACAACCTCTGCCGAAATGAGGTTCTTTTAGTTCCCGTTGTCTACAATGAACTATAGCAGAGAACCCTTCACCCACATTTGTGAGTGGAATAGGCATTCCCCCTCCTCTGGATATTCAAGCTCAATATTTTCGATCTTGGTGGTGGCCACGGTGGCACTAGGATCTGCATCAATGATATACTTTTTTTTGTCATTCCCCTTGTTGGGTTTTGACTCAGGGTCAGAACATGCATCTGATTTGGAAGCCTTCACCTCAACCACCACTGCCTGCTTAGCCTGACACTCACTTGTGTTGTGAGTGGAGCACTTATGGAACATACACCACTTTCCCGTGTCCTTCTTTTTCTTCGTGGTGTTGTTTTTTTCTTGCGGCTTCAACGAGTTATCCTAGGTAGCCCCACCTTGACTTTGTCCTTTTATTTGCGGCTTGGGGGCTCCTTTCCCTTAGTTCAAATTCACAGATCCAAAGTCTCACTTTTTCTATTTAAACTTTTTCTTAATATTGACAGTGTATTGGTACGCTGTGCCAAGTGAGGAGATGTCCAGGAACTCCATCTCCTCTTGGATGTACCTATGTAGACAACTGCATTACTTGAGTACTATTGTCCCTTAAGAAACCAATTTCTTGGCTGTGTAGAAATTGTGCTTAAGACATTAATGTTTATTATTTATGTCACTTATTTAAATGATTGTCCTCAAATGAGGGACCTAGTTCTTAACCCTTAATACTTAAGTGGTATTAAAGTCTGAAAATTCCATATGATGCTAGATATAAATGTTGAAGGAAGAATGTTTTGAAGGGTTAGAGACAATATGTTGTTTTTCACAAAAACTGTTATTTGTAACACTTTGAGAAATTAGAGAAAATATGTTGTTTTCACAGAAACTATTATTTGTAACTTAGAAGAAATGTAGAAGTAGGGGTTTTAAGTATAAGAGCACTCTTTTAAGGAACTTTAACTTCATTCACATAAGTAAACAAAGACCCGCAACTTCATTACTATACTTAAAGAAAAGAAGACATATGATGACACATAATAGCGAAGTTACAAAATCATACCCAACAATGAGTGGAAAACTTCTGATCCTTTCATTAATCAAAAGTTTATCAAAAATACAGTAGCCTAGTCTCCAGGTTCTTCAAAATTCGAACCCTTTTTCTATAATTTTGTCTCTTTTTATACATCATGTGATAGTTGATAATCACCAAAACTGTCAAACCATTTAACTATCTCCTAACTATCTAAAGTAAAAGTCATTACAGAATATTACATTGGAGGGTAAAAGACACCTCATTCTCAAGAAAACAAAATAACAAGAAATAATAGAAATTAGAAAAATGATGATGGTTTCTCATTGTTCGGATCTGTGGCTTGACTACTGATGAATTTTCTCTATAGATGTTTTGATAATAATTAAACTATTTTAACACAACAAACTACATCTTTACAAAACTTTGTGTGTGGACTTGGGCCCATGTATGTATCAAAAATGTTCTGATTGGATAAAACATAAATAAACCCTTATGGCCCACATATATACCAGGAGTGCTCTGATTGGCAGAAACATAAAGAAACCTAACCAATCCCCATTCCTTTGGAGTTTTTTTCATCCGCCTCTAGTTCTAGTTATTCTGCTAATACAGCGGAATTGGTTGATTTACACAGAATATGGCTTACCACAGAACTAAAAATAATTTAGACTCCAGTTCATAAGCTTATTGTGTCTGCCTTTTCCACAAACCTTTGTCTTCCCCAAAGACCCGATATGGAAACAAAACTATAATTTAAAGATTTCTCAGGTCTGAAATTTATAATAAATTTTGTGCACTTTTCAACGCGATATCCATTGGATCTCGACACTTCTTGATGAGCGGCTGTGATTAATCCAGAATTCAATAAATTAAACCACATTCTATAAACCATCACGTCCATTTTCTGAAATAAACATCATCCTTGTTAACCACGCAATTATCATTAGATCTGTTTCTT
Source organism: Pinus tabuliformis (assembly GCA_031772625.1). NCBI lineage: Eukaryota > Viridiplantae > Streptophyta > Pinopsida > Pinales > Pinaceae > Pinus > Pinus tabuliformis. The sequence goes on along the minus strand of CM062820.1, from coordinate 982,763,992 downwards.
GTCGATCAGACGACTTAGATATTCTCCTGAGTTCCTTGCATTCAAAAGCCGTCAATAGTCATAAAAAAAATCATGTCTTTCAAATTTCCGCATTTTCCTTTATTTATGTTATAACATAATATTTTTATTTTTTATTTTTTTTCGATAAGACTGAAAATAAAATTAAAATGACGATGGATGCTACAACATCTGGGTCCACCTAGGGATAGTTCTTTTGCCACAAAAGAAATAAGAACCACAGATCAGTGCCTTCACCTCAAGCATGGAGTCACATATTGCTTAGCCAATTTAAATTCTATGTAATTTGTACAATGAATTCACTCTGGTATCTACAATGACAGGATGCTTTTGTTTCAGAAATAGAAGTAATGTTTGAGGTACTGTCCATTGACAGGCAGCTGTAAAGATTCACCATCAAGATTCTCCAGGAAGAATGTATTATTTTCTCTTGCTTCTATGATTCTGAATGGGCCATACTAGAGAGGATCAAACTTCCCATGTTTACCCTTATCTTCTCTTATAGTATCCCACCTTAATACCAAGTATCCAACTTTAAAATCAATCTCTTTGGCTTTTCTGTCAAAAATACCCTTCATCTTTGATTGATACATAATCAAGTTGTCTCTTGCCTTATCCCTACTTTCATTTAATTCCACTACCTTATGCATCCTTTTTATCAGAGCATTGGGTTCTTCTTTTGCCTCCTAAATCATTGTAGTTATAGGCTTCACAAGCTGACTTGGGAACAGAGCTTGAGTTCCATACACTAACTCAAAAGGTGATTTGCCTATAGACCTTCTTTTAGTCACTCGAACAACCCATAGAGAAAACTTTAACTTTGAATCCCAGTCTTTCTGATTCTTTGTAATGGTTTTCATAAGGACCTTCATCAATTTTTTGTTAGTGGATTCAGCCAATCCATTTCCCTATGGATGATAATCCGTTGAATGAGATAAAATAACATTATACTTCTGACAAAAAGAAAAAAAATTACTTGAACTGAAGGCTTGAGCATTGTCTGTTATGATTTTGATCGGGCATCCAAATCTGCTGAAAATATTTTCCTCTAAGAACTTCATTACCACTTGGTCATTTTCCCTTTTAGTAGGTATAGCTTCTACCCACTTAGTGAAATAATCAATAGTTGTAAGAACCCACTTGTGTTGTCCACTTGAAGGTGGGTTAATTTCTCCAACAAAATCTAGTCCCCATTGTCTGAATGGTTCTTCTATGAAGACTAGGATCAAAGGCAAGGGAGCAAACCTTTTCTTCTCAGAAAAAGCTGACACTTCTTATAAACTTATATGTATCACAAAATAGGGTGGGCCAATAAAACCCTACCTAGAGGATTTTACGTGCAATAGCCTTCCAAATATAATGTCCACCACATAACTTCTCATGATAATCTTTAATAGTTTCTATAAATTCATCCTTTGTTAAACATAACAATAAAATTCCCATAAGATCCTTCCAATACAATTTGCCCTCAACAATCATATATGGTTGTGCTTTGATCTTTAATGCTCTATATTTTGTTCTATCCAAATATTGAGGAAAAGAGAGAAAACATAAATAATGGACTATGTTCTTGTACCATTCTGAACATAAAAACTTATATCTGATCTTTATACCTGGATTTGATTTTTCTTCACCTTGTTCAATTATCTCCTCATTTGCAAGTGTTATCAAGTTGATTCCCAATGCCTGAAAATTTGACTCTATCAACATCTTTTCCAATCCCTGCCCTTTCACCAGCTTTGTGGGCTTTATGTCCAGGTCATAGTCTTCAATATTGGCTATCAATTTCCCTCTTTTTCCTTCCACATCACTCTGGACTAAGATGTCCTTTACTGCAGCATTTGGCACACAAGAAATGATCTATGACTGCAACACATAAGTCCTAAAGGCCTTTAGGGCTTTTACCAAAGCATATATCTGTTTTTCAAGAATATTGTACTTTAGTTCGACATCTCTGAGAATCTTGCTAAAGAAAGAAACCGGCTGCTCATTTTCTTCATCATTTTTCTATAACAAAACAATAGCTATTGAATTAGGTGATGCAAATGAAAAAACTTGAAAATTCTTTTGATAATCAGGGATAATTAAAACTAGAATTTCTTGTAATTCTTCTTTAATCGTGGAGAATGACTCTTTGGCTTCCTTATTCCAATGCACTTCATTTTTTTATTCCCTAAGCCTAGGGTGTTTTCTTTGACAATGTTTTTTTATTTGCTTTATAATCAGCTTTGAATCTCCAAAAATAGAAATTGACTAGAATCCCATTTGCTTTTTTGTTTGCAAATCAACGATCAAGGATTCATATTCTACCACATTATTTGTTGCCTCGAACTCCAATTTAAAAGAAAAAGCGATCATATTACCTTCGGGTGTAATTAAAAGGAAACCAACACCTATTCCTTATTTAGAATAGGTTCCATTAAAGAAGCACTTCCACACCCTTTATGTTTGTAGCTCTGTATTTACACTGGCTGAAGTAAGCTGCCTCTAGTTATGTTCAGCCAACTCTGCATTATGCAAAATGAAGCAAGAAAAGTCATCTTTCTCTTGGCTATATATAGGTGAATTACTTGTTCTGTTTTTTGTGATTGTTTTTACAAATCTTGTTTCTCTATACAACCTCCTTTCTTCTCCACCAAAAATTGGTATGACAACATAAGTAAAGTCCAATTTCAAAACACCACCCAATTTAGCCCCCCATGACCTATATAGCAACATTCCAAACCTAGCAGGGATATCTGCTACCACTACATCCATTAGCAATTTTCTAGCTGGGATCTAGGCTAGTGACACCACAATATCTTTAATGACCCCCAAACACTTGACTTTATTTTAATCAAAAGAATACAGGTCTCTGTAATGTTTAGTAACTTGTAGGTTTAGTTATTTCATCACTGATAATGGCATAAGGTTATGTGAAGCCCCTAAATCAAACATGTAATTATGCAAGAGGAAATCATGAATCAATAAGGTAATGTATAAAGGAGGTGTTGAAGAATCTACCTCTTCCACATGTGGACCAAAAAACTCTACTGGTTTATCTTCTTGCAGATTCACAGTGTCATTTACATTCACATTCTCTCTTAAATTGATAAACTCAGCAATCTCTCTCTAATAAATTGGCGTTTTGACCAACTCTATGAGGGGCACTTGAATTCTTATTTTTTATAATTCTTTAGTAAGACTAAACACATGAACTTATTTAGTAGTCCTTTCATTTTCATCTCCACTTCTCTTCATCACTGAAACCTCTTGAGGAATGGTGTTGGCTTGTATGGGCCTAACCCGGGTAAGGTGATTTAGCTAAACAAATCCTGGTACTACTAGCCCTTTCGGCAACAGTCTGTGGAGTGCGGGCTGAGGTCTCACTCAAAGTAGTATGGGAGGGTGCTAGAACTAGGTTTTCGCACCCTGGGGATGTCTAATGAGCTTCTGGCGATCTGCGGTTTGACCCTGCGCACACGTTGCTACGTGCATCTATTAGTCCTTTGCAACCTGTGATGTTGCCTTTGTGTAGCCCTACTTGGGGTGCGATCCACATTATACCCAAGTTCCTCACTATTTAACCTATTATTACCCAATTACTTAACTTATCTGTGTAATACTAGTGATAATTAACATTATATCCAGCAATCATATAAGTACGTGCAATAAACAAAACATTATAAATGAATAGAATGCAATACACAAGCAGATGCACAGAATTTGGAATCAACTTCTCTTTATTATTCTTCATTTAAGGTTACAAACTCAATACGGCCCTGCACACTCAGCTGCAAGGGTCTGCTCACTCAACTGCGGACTCTACTAGGCCTCTACGCACTTAGCTGTAGAGCCTCTTCCTACTACTACGACCCAATACACTTAGATTTTCAATCTATGCTCTATCTCTAACCTGCTCGTCCACTAATTAGCTATCTTTACAACTTAGAGCCTCTCTCTATTTATACAATCCCATGGTCTGTAGACCATGGGTAGGCCGACATGACATTACATTACATTATAAAACTTAGGGCGGACTAACCTATGACTCAACCTATACTTCGCGCTCCGTGCCCGTAATTCGCAGAGTCTTACAGTAAATTTGACCAAAACTTGGGCTTTGAGCCCCAAAACATGTTGTGGGGGGGATACGATGCCCAACAGGCCCCCAACACAGACATCGTGACTCACCCTCGAGTCACTCTGTTGTCGCGGTGATCTTGGCACGAAGTCCCTCCAACTGGTCTCAAACAGCTCGGAGGTCTACAACACACTGTTGTGTGGTTTGTTTGACCTGCTACATGCGCTCTTCCAGTGCTTCCTTGTGAGGATCAAGTCCCTGCCTTAGTGCGTAGATCCCCTCCATCTTTACAAGCTTGCCTTCGATATCTGCTGTAATGGTGAAGGCCTCGTCAATCCGTGGCTGGACATGCACTTTGAGAAGTGCCTCTTTCTGTCTTGCGGCATCCACCTGCTCTTTCAATGCCCTTGCTTGTTGCATCTTTGCAAGCCGTTGAGTGAGGACGACTGATTGCATATTTCCCCTTACATTGTCGTATTACTCTTGAAGCTCGTGCACCTTTGTTTCCAGGCGCTATATGTTGGGGTCCTCCTACAAGGATGTGAGGACTCCAAAGGCTTGGTCCAACATACTGGTACAGTCCTGCAGTGCTCGTCCAATTTCTTCCAACCCTGTTTGGAGAGTGCTAATGTGATGCTCTCTAACTTCCGGGGGAGTGGAAGGCTACACCTTCAGCCATAACTCAACAATTTTGAGATTCAGCTCCAGCTACACTCATATTTCGAACTCCACTTTCCAAACATTGGATCCGCAATTCTATTGGTAGATCTGTGGTGATGGACAACTCTAGGACACACCGGCATGCTTCATCCACTGTCTGTACTAACTACTAGTTTTGTGACACCAGTTCGTCACGCTACAGGTTGAGATGTTTGATGTTGATCTTTTGCTCACTCATCACCTGAATCACACAGCCCCCCCTGGCGCAGAGCTCTGTTTTTATTCCATCCTGCAATGGTATAGTGTGTCTCACATAAGGGCAGCCAAATTAAGGCCAAGTCCCTTGATCCTGCTAACTGCGGCTCGGTCGATCTCATTCTCTGCTACTAACGCCCCTTCCCGTAGCACTATGTTATTTTCCATCCTTGTGCGTAGCATCTGCTCTGCTGCTGATATGCTTGCTGCAACATAGGTGGCTACGGTTCCTTCTTGTGGGGGTTGTACCTATAGTTCCTACAACTATGCCCTTATAGCCCCCAACATAGTCTGCTACTTTGACATGGCTTCTTGGAGTGCTTCCTTGGTGACCTTGTGAATCATGTCGCCGATGTTGTAGAGGTCACCTTCTGTTAATGTGATCAAGTCAATGGCTAATTTGGAGGCCTTGACCTTTTTCCATGGACCCAATATCTCTATGGCACGCGACCTTTGGAGTTGGGTGGAAGTTGTGCCCAGGTCCGCACCTTCTTTGGCAAGATTGGTGTACTCTGCCTCCTGTCATGTAGACAATTCCTGGCCCTCCTTTTCCTGCATTGTTGTGGCTCCTGTTGTCTGCGTTGTTGCTGCTACTTCGGTGGCCTTTTCCTACTCCACAGCTACCTTTGTTGCCTCGTGGAATGCCCTTACCTCTGCTGCCACTTTTTCATTGTGCCTCTTCTCGACCAGCTGTGTGACGTGCAGCTTGGCCTCATCCTTTCTTTTCGGCGTTGTTGTCCTATCCAACTTCACCAAATCCGGGGTGTGCCACTCAAGCAGCCATGATTCTAACATTGTAAAAATTGCATCATTAGTGGTGATGAAGGGGAGATTGGTCCATTGATGCACCAGATCCTTTCATGCCTTGATGTAAATATTGTTCATGTCTACCTTGAAGTCTGCAAAGCTCCATAGAATGTTGTGAACTATGGGGAACAGGCACGGCCTCCTATTAATCCACATTTGGATGCTCGCCTCCATGAGCACCCAGAATATCTTTGTATCGTGAATCCACTTCACATCTTTGGTAGCCCAGAGTGATGTGTACTTTGTGGCCTCTAGTAAGTCACACTCAATGCTCAAGAACTGACTATCCTCTGGTAGTTCTCCCGCTACCAGCAAAATGGACAAGAGCAACCACGCATAGTGGAAGGCCTTACCTTACTCGTGGGATTCCTTGCAGTCAATCAAGAATTCCTCGCAGAGGAACTCGCCCTAGTTGAATTGGACCCCCTCTACGCATTGTTCGACCAACACAATTACTGACACTGGTACGTTGTCACCACGAAATTTTCTCATTACCTTCCCAGCCAGGACTTGGGTGGCTACACGCACCCCTTTATCCTTGATACTACTGATGGAATAACCCCTCTTTTTCTTCTCAAGATTATATTTTTTCTTCATGGCTTCCACGAGAACCAAATCACCACTCTTTCTTGCTATCATCATGGGGTCCTTTCCCTTATAGGGAAGCCAAGAAATTTTGTGGATGAGATCCGCTGTGATGGGAATAGGCTCTTCCAGCCATAAGTACCCATCATGCACCAAGAAAAGTAGCTGCTTGATGAAAAAAATAGTGATGAGCATGCGGTGAAAGTGTGGTATCCAAAGCAAATGAAGTAATCCAACCTTCTCCACACCGTGCAACCATTTTCGCAGCTCTAGTGTTATGACTGGCCCCTCCGTGCTCTGCTTCATGAGGCTCTCCATCTCTAAGTGTGGGAACTTCTCGCTGTCCTCGAGGTCCCAATCTTTGAACTTCATTGTGGGCATGCATCCCAGGTGCGAGCCCTCAAACACAATTCCATTAGGGATGAGCGGGGTCTAGAGTGCGCTCTTTATAGCATACAGATCCTTTGGTATCTTAGTTTTCCCTTTTCATGGAGGGACGTACGTGGGCAATTTCACTACAAAGCGCATCATCTAGATATCCTCTTCCATATCCTCTACTTCCTCTACCTTAGTAATGAGAGTCTACAGGTCCTGCTCCTCATCATTTGTCTCAATGGTGACAACTTTACCCTTTTCTTCCATTGAGAGCTTACCGAACTGTGAATTCCTTGGGGACATGCAAACTAGTCCCATTGCCTGCTTATCTTTTTTTGGTCTCGGCATCCTAGGTGATTTCTGGATTTTCGGCATGACCCCAGTATCTTCGAGAACATTGTGTACCATTGGGTTCTATGTGGCCTCTTTGGCAGTTCCTTTTGCAAAGCCCAAACCTCTTCTGGTAGTCGCCATCTTGTTTGAATTGTATGTGGTCTTTCGTGAACTTAGGGGCTTGAATATCACTCGGCTCTCAACACTCTATGTTCTAATTAACTGCTCAATTCTCAAGTGAATAAGTGTTGTCTCATGGCTAGCCCCTAGAGTTTTATAGTTCCTTTCTAATTCAAATTCAACCATTCCCCGCAATTTCAGACCATCAATGCTTTCTTGGCGATGTCCCAAATCTTGCCCCTAATTCGCATCTTAAATGCCCGCCACCGACTCCATTTTTCCTCACATCGAACATCCCATCATGAACAATGACACCAACGGTCACTTCCCAGCTTACCTACATGACAGCGCAACCCCTACCCTATAGCGTGAGTCTACACATGCATTCCCATGTTTGTTTTGGCAGTACATTCACGTCTGATCCAAGATCTAGGATTACCTGATCCATTTCATACTCACCAATTTTCACATTGAACCTCATTTCCCTTCCTGTGCGTAATGCATGCTTTCCAAGTTTCTAGACCACGCATAGTTCTCCTCACCCTACACACCTAGTGATAAGTTCCTGTAGTCCTTTTACTGCCTTGCTGTCGTGTAGCAGTTTCATGCATGTCTCCAGAAAGATAGTGAGCATTAAAGGATCCATCCCTAGTTCTAGTTGATCCTTACTACTTGAAGTGGAGGCCTTCGTGAAGCTCTTCTTATCTTCCATGAATTTCTCCTTCACGTGTTCTAAATCAAATTCAGGTTCCTTTGTAGGAGCCTTGCAAACCCATGCACTTTCTTCTGACTGCTTCCCTTTATCATCGCCAATGGTCATACTACTCCTGAGCATCATGTTTACATTTAGGTCTTCTTCACATGGCTCAGACCTCATCATCTACAAATTCTGAGTCGAAAAGGGCTGAAGTACCCCTTTTTTGTGCAGTCTCGCTATCAATGTAGGGTAGTCTTCTGCCTCATGATAAAACTAAGCACAGTACAAACATGATGTCCTTGTCAAGTTTGTACAATCACGGGCATAGTGCCCTGGCCCTCTGTAATTTTTACAAATTAGTTGTCTGTGACCCCTTCCTGGTCCCATTCCACCTCGACCTTGACCGCACCCCTGAAATCCAGTGCACACCATTCCTACATTTGGGTCGAGGGCTCACGTTTCTGTCTGCACCCTGTAGGCAGGAGTCTGATCCATAATTAGTTCATAGCTTCTACAAGCGCATTCATCATGGCCTACCGACCTATAGAAATTATAAAATAATTTTTGGGATGTCTACGTATACTTCTGCAATAGATGAAAATTATCTGTAATGTGTTTTCCTCCTATTTGATAGATCACACACCATAATGTAGGCATTGTGCTTGGTCCTACCTATGCCTCAAGTCTTAATGGCATCGGCCCTCCTCCTGCCAAGTAATTCATAAACATTGGATAGTGGTCCTTTTCATGCCCCTGGCCTTTGCATTTTATGCACCATACCTCCTTGTGCACCTCTATCCAAGGTGTCCTATCCTATTTCAAGCTCTGCATCTCCAAACACGTATTTTGTGGTTGCGCATGGATTTGTTGGATGCCCAAACCAGGGTATTGTATAGGCATATCATGCAATCTCATTCCAATCTCCAAAGCTTTGTCCTGGGTGGAAAGTTTTTGCTGTGACAATGCCATCCTCAAGTGCAATGTTAGTGACACTACCAACCATGCACAGTGCTATCCATCTATCAATGTCATGTTGGCTTCATGAATCATACCCTTCAATCTTTGGTCCAAATCCTAGGGGGTCTTGCCCGGGAGCATCACGATCTCCTTAAACCCAATGATTGATTGTGTTTCCGACTTTGGCTTGCTAAATTCCATGTTCAGCGCGGTCTTGATTTCTGTGATTCCTGCATTCAAATGGTCATTAGAATGCTTGATGTACCATGTTAATGTGCGATCCTGCAATGCACTCACCAGCGTAGCCTTCTTGATATTGTCATCCACAACTCCCTGTTCTTCCCATACTGCTCTTACCACGAACTAGAATTGGTCTAGGTCTTCATTACTGACTCCTCTGAATACCAGTAGTTTGATTAGACTCGCCATATTGAACTATGGTGGTGGTGTAGGTGGGGTGGGTGGAGATGGAGGTGAGGAGGGTGAGACAGGTGGAGGTGTAGGTGGAGGTGGTAAGCGCAGAATTTGCTACCTTATTAGACTGAATGTGCTTCGCAGAGAAACTTTTGTGAGCTCCTCCTCACTTTCTTGTGAGGGGGAAATTAAAGGATTGGTTTCTAATTCTTCACTACTTCTGCTTCTATAGATCTTCCCAAATTGCGTAGTCCCAAACATTAATCTATTCGCATAACCCTCTTTTCACACAATAGCATCTTAATCCAAGTGTTCAAATATTTAATATACTTACCTCATGGTTCCTTGAGGAAATGTCACTCCACCTCACTGTAGCTGATGTCATGTCTACCACGAATTGAGTGACAAATCCTCCTATAATTCGGTTGAGCCAATGGTCCACAATTCACGCGATCTTATCTCCTAGCGCTTCTAGTATGCACACTAATTCTGGAGTCCACACGATTGGTTTGTCGAGCCTACACCTTCCCTGACTGTCTACTAGCTTCGTGATCCACTCATACAGCTCAAAAGGAAAGGAAGCAAAGAAAATTTCGTGGACTTTTGTATACACGTAGCGCTCCAACCATTGTTCCTTAGATACTCACGATTTCTGTTTTCCTACGCCGTGAACTGGTGAACCTTCTTGTCCAGCCACCCTTCAATTTCTTTCTTTATTGGATTCTAGTGGTACGACATCAACCATCCCTTATGCAAATCCCCGGCCCAGCAACGGAATCATTTTTTGGCTTGTATGGGCCTGACCCAGGTTCAGAGGTGATCTAGCCAAAAAAATGTTGATAATATTGGCCCTTTCAGCAAAAGTCCACGGAGCACGGACTAAGGTCTCACCCAAAGTAGTATGGGAGGGCGCTAGAACCAGGTTTCCGCACCCTAGGGATGTCTGATGAGCTTTTGGCAGTCCACGGTTTGACCCTGCACACATGTCACTATGCACATCTATTAGTCCTTTGCAACCTGTGATGCTGCCTTCATGCAACCCTACTCGGGGTACGATCTGTATCATACCCAAGTTACTCACTATTTAACCTGTCATTACCCGATTACTTAACTTATCTGTGTAAGACTAGTGATAATTAACAGTATGTCTAGCATTCATATAAGTGCACAATAAACAAAATAGTATAAATGAATAGAATTCAATACACAAGCAGATGCACAGAAATTGGAATCAACTTCTCCTTATTATTCTTCATTCAAGGTTACAAACTCGACACAGCCCTATGCACTCAGCTGCAGGGGTCCGTGCACTCAGCTGTAGACTCTACTAGGCGTCTGTGCACTCAGCTGCAGAGCCTCTTCCTACTACTACGACCCAATACACTTAGATTATCACTCTATGATCTATCTCTAACCTTCTCGTCTACTAATTAGTTATGTTTACAACTTAGAGCCTCGCTCTATTTATACAATCCCATGGTCCGAGGACCATGGGTAGGCCGACATGACATTATATTACATTACAAAACTTAGGGTGAACAGCCCTATGACTCAACCTATACTTCACACTTCGTGCTCGCAATTCATGAAGTCTTATAATACATTTGACAAAAACCTAGGCTTTGAGCCCCAAAACATGTTGTGGGGTGATCTGATGCCCAACAAATGGAAACAAGTTTTTCTAAAGAATTTTTTCACTTCTATCTTGAGAAGACTCACCTTGAAGTATTGGAGTCTTGCTATTTGTATTCTATCATTGCTTTCCTTTATTTAATTGTTTTGCAGGCTGTGGTTCTTGTGGAGTCGCCTTTTGTAGGGCAGCTGAAACTTGCTGCTCACCTTCATTTTCTTGAATTCTATATCTTTTCCTTGATCTCAAGTCATACTTCTTATGTAATTATTCCTGCATAAAATCAGAAAACTGCTTCCAATATTCATCAATTTCATTCTCATCATATATGGCATCTGTTTCAGTATATTCATATTCTTCTCCCTCAACACCTAGTTCATCTTCATCTGCCACATACAATGTAGAAATATGATCATCATGGTCCCTAGAATGATCTAGTACTTCATCAAGATTTGCCTCTAAATATAGTGGTACTTGAACCTGATCTTGGTCTTTTCTCTCCTTCTACAAGATTTGTAGAGGTTGTCCTCTATATTGAGGATTAAATTTTATGTTCTGTTGTGCTTGCCTCTGAGAATTCTTACTCTCCAATTCCAATTTAATCAATTTACTAGAAAAAAAATTAATTACTTTTTTCATATCCTCTAATGTTTGACTTTGAGAGGATTCCACTTTAGCCTTTCCCTTATCTTAGATAGGTTGTGTCTCTGGTGCTTTACAGGCAACCACCAGATTTACTTCTATTTCTAATGCATCAGTTTGGATTTGATCAAGGGTTGTGGATCTTCTCTCCCTCAATGTGAACCCAAAATCTAATTGAAAAGCCCCTGCAAAAGTTATTTTTGCACCAGTAGGAGGGGGCTTAATCTCCACTGGAATACTATTGTACAATTTATTAAACCTTCTGATGAATTCAACAACACTTTCATTAGATTTCTTCTTAATAGCATTAAACTCTGTGAGTGAATACCCATGGTCTCTTTTCTCTCCCCATCTCTGGGTGAACAAGTGCTCCATCTCTTCCCAATTAGGAATAGAGTTATTAGGAAGCCCTTTAAACCATTTTCTTGCTTCTCCATCCAAGGATTGCACAAAAAGTCTTAAAACAACATCCGAATGTTCAACATTTAGATTTTCTACAAATTTACAAAATAATTCTCTGTTGTTTGTTCATCCTCCTCTGTGAAACGAGGAAGAATATTCAAGTATTCTTGTGGAATTTGATTCAACTATTGTGGCAATTGAATAGGTGAATACCTATTCATCAAGAATGCAAGTGTTTCCATGTTTTCTCCTGAACTTATTGAACCTTGAGCGGGTGTAGAACCTGACTGAGGAGTAAATGGAGTATGAAAAGGTGGAAATGTGGTTATAAGTTTAGGTTGAATCACTATAGTGGATACTGAGAAAGAAACAGACTCTAAAGATTGTTCTTGACAGTTGGGTTCTTGAAATGAAGTGGATGTAAAAGGTGACTCTTGGTCAATAAAAGATGAATGTTTGGATGAAAGATGTGTTGAACTGCTATCAAGTGCAGATAGTGTAGGACTTGGTGTAAATGGAGTTTTAGGCCTTCCAACCCTCTTGGAAACTAGCCTCTCAGGGTCTGAAAGGGCTTGAACTTTCTGTTGTGAGGTATATGACCTTGTATGAGGCCTCTTTGAAGCCAGAGTTATTGCTTTCTATTCAATACAGCCAAATATTTCCTCCTCACTGAACAACCAAAGGAAAATATTAAAAACCCAGGGAAAAGTGTTCTTGACATCTCTCTCTGGCAATGGCTCCAATTAATGTTGTCCCTTAAGAAAGCAATTTCTTGGTTGTGTAGAAATTGTGCTTAAGACATTAATATTTATTATTTATGTCACTTATTTATATGATGTGTCCTCAAATGAGGGACCTAAAAGACCTGGTTCTTAACCCTTAATACTTAAGTGATATGAAAGTCACAGAATGCCATATGATGTTGGATATAAACGTTGAAGGAAGAATGTTTTGAAGGGTTAGAGACAATATGTTGTTTTTCACATAAACTATTATCTGTAACAATTTGAGAAGTTAGAGACAATATGTTGTTTTCACAAAATCTATTATCTGTAACTTAGAAGAAATGTAGAAGTAGGGGTTTTAAGTATAAGAGTGCTCTTTTAAGGAATTTTAACTTCAACACATAAGTAAACAAAGACCTGCAACTTAATTACTATACTTAAAGAAAAGAAGACATATGATGACACATAATAGAGAAGTTACAAAACCATACCCAACAATGTGTGGAAAACTTCTAAATTATTCTTTCATTAATCAAAAATTTATCAAAAATACAGTAGCTTAGTCTCCAAGTTATTCAAAATTTGAACCTTTTTTCTATAATTTTGTCTCTTTTATACATCATGTGACATTTGATAATCACCAAAAACTATCAAACTATTTAACTATCTCCTAACTATCTAAAGTGAAAGTCATTACAGAATATTACATTGGAGGGTAAAAGACACCTCATTCTCAAGAAAAAAAAATAGCAAGAAATAACAAAAATTAGAAAATTGATGATGGTTGATCGCTATTCGGATCTGTGGCTTGACTGCTAATGAATTTTCTCTGTAGATGTTATGATAATAATTAAATTGTTTTAACACAACAAACTGCATCTTTACAAAACTATGTGCGTGAACTTGGGCCCACACATGTATAAGAAATGTTCTAATTTTCTAAAACATAAATAAAACCTTATGGTCCACATATATATATCGAGAGTGCTCTGATTGGTGGAAACACAAAGAAACCCGACCAATTTGCATTCCTTTGGAGTTTTGGTCATCCGCCTCTAATTCTAGTTATTCTACTAAAACAACAAAATTGGTTGATTTATGCAAAATATGGCTTACCATGAAACTAAAAAGAATTTAGACTCTGGTTCATAAGCTTATTGCGTCCGTCTTTTCCACAGACCTTTGCCTTCCCCACGGACCCGATATGGAAACAAAACTGTAATTTAAACATTTCTCGAGTTCGAAATTTAGAATAAATTTCGTGCACTTTTTGAAGCAATATTCATCGGATCTCGTCACTTCTTGATGAGCGGCTATGATTAATCCAGACTTCAATAGATTAAACCACATTCTATAAACCATTGCGTCCATTTTCTGAATTAAACATCGACCTTGTTAACCGCGCGATTACCGTCAAATTTGTTGCTTGTCGATCGGACGACTCAGATCTTCTCTCGAGTTCCTCGCATTGAAAAGCCAAATTTCATCATTTTCCTTTATTTTCGTTATAACATAATTTTTTTTTTTTTTTTTTTTGGTAAAACTGAAAATAAAATTAAAATGACGATGGATGCTACAACAAGCACCAAGTTTCATTCAGAATCCTTGATACCCAACTTTGTGTGAAGGGTATGGAAAAAATTTGTAAACTCTGGCACGTCTTGGTCTCTTCCCTACCGCAATGTGATCCACTTTATGTATTTATACTCATAACTCCTGACAAGATAGTACTATTCCTTGATGGCACATCAGAATGAATTCCAAGTGTGTGCGGCTAAAAATAGTGAAGGTGTACTTTCATCCTTCTTCTCACAGTAGGTTTCCCACCAGTCCTTGACATGGGGGGCAGCTTTGACAAGTGCAAAATTAATTTTTTCCTGGCTGGAAAAATCATGAACCGAAAAATATCCTTCTAGCAAATTTAACCATTTATCTATGGCATCTGCATCTATCTCGAATTCAAATATGGGGATGTCAAAGTTAACTTGTACCTTAAAGAGTGTGGCACTTCTAGAGTAGCTGTTGGAAGGAGATGTGTTTCCTTTGGGTAGCCGCTAAAGGATCTGGGAAAAGTTGTCCATCATCGCGTTCCTTTATAACTCAAGAGGTTCTTTGAGCAAGATTTTGAAAGGATCTCTCGCCCCCTCATCTTTCTTCTCTTCTGGCATGGGAGGCCTTCGAGATTTGTGAGATTGGTCTTGGAAAGGTTCGACCAGTTCAAGCCCTAACTCCTTATATCCCAACCTCGTTGGGGACATGCAAAGAAAAATAGAGAAAGATGAGACCACTTTGATACCACTAATCCAAACTTAAACATGAACGCAAAAAATTACAGATATAACCATAAATACAAATATGCAATAGAAATAACATTTCATTTCATTAATATCAAATATTGAAATATTCTTACAAACAAAATGGAAATAAGACTAGCTCAGCAATGGTAGATTATCTCTAAGAAGAGATGTGGCATCTACATGCCCTTGAATTGTGTTACAATGATGCTCGAAGGCATATTTATTATTGAGAAATAATGGAAAAACCCTAAACATCCAAAAACCTAACCCTAGGAGATGAAGCACCAAAACTATGGGCCCCGTTCGGGTAAACTGGTACATCAATTTCCCAAGGTCATAACTTTGGCATATGATCTTTGTTTGATGCACACAATACGTTGTTAGAAATATCTATCTGAGGACTGCAACTTTTGAGTAGCAAACACTTGTGTTTGTCTCAATTTTCCTAAAGAATGTTGTTTAGGGCCTCAAAATGACTCCGGAAGTTCAGGACCCAAAAATTGCCAAAAATAGTAAATTGTGCTACAATTAAGGAACTGAAAAACTAAAAGAGACAGTGGTGGGGGTCCAAGTGGATAGGTGGGTGGCTGCCACCATCCACCTAGAACGCTAATGATGAAGATGGGTATCACACTAGCTAAAAGGAAGAAGGTGGTTAATTTGAACAAGTTCATGTTCGATCATAGTTCGATCACAACCCAGATAGGATCATGGAGAATGCAAATAAGATGTATGTTACACCACATTTGCTTCCAATATAAATTAATATAAAGAAACTCATGGTTCATGACACTAGAAAGGACTCGACTACTATGGCCTCAACAAGCCAATATTCTCTCAATCCACTGAGAGAAATGTGCATGATTTCGAGGAGAAAATAAAGATGACAAATGAAATATAACTAAGTTGGAATAATAGGTTAAATTGCTAAAGGCAAAGACCAAGGCTGTGAAACAAAGAACCATAAATCATGGACAATTACCAAGCATGTGCTTCAAAATTACATGAGTCCTACAAGTCTCTAGTATTACAAGTGTACCCATTCCTATAGAGTATGCATGATATTTTAACCCATCTACTACCTCTTTCGTAGCTAACTAAGGAGTGAGGAACTTAACTTCAAGGAGTCATGAATGCTATAAACTAGTTGGAACAACAACCCAAATAATACCCTTAGGCCCCATTAGAAGTACTTAGAATCTACACAAAGGAACTATCATATGATTCTATCACTATTAACCAAGCCATGAAGATACATGAGAATTTGGAGAAAGATATAGCCTATCTAGTCACACAATACTAGCAACATTACTCATTGGCTGAGACTATCATCAAAATGAACAAGCTCCCATCAATTGGGACCCAAGGAAAGCCCAGGTTGAGTGAAGAAGTAAGTAGAGTTTTGGATGAACTACCGAATAGGAGGGAGTTGTCTTGTAGCATCTTCACTAGGAAACTCACTAAATACAACCTTATGCAACATCTTGTGGGTCAAGCTAAGCAATAGACAATACTAAACTCATTCTTGGTCTTGTTGAAAAAGTATGTACCAATCCTCTCGTAGAGCACCTTAGAGTACCACATCATCATGGAGAAAATTCTCCCTAGTGGAATTAAGATGTTCACATCCTGTCATGAAATATAGGTGGCTTACTTCAGGATATCCTGAAGGTCCCAATTGAAGAACAATTATACTATAACAATTTTCAGTCTAATCTATGAGAAATTCAAACTATTTTCCATTTTGGAAATCATGAGAAGCTAAAGAGTTTCTAACTATCCCTAGAGAAGTTCAACAACCACAAGGGGTGGTTCCTAACTTATTTTGTAAATGTTGTAACACTCATATTATGAAGGACTTGATTTTTTTTGGAAATCCCTATAGACCATTGCTAGAAATCTAGTGTATTTTTATTCATTGCTATATAATATTGAGAATTCTTGAAGGCCATGGGTGGAGATAATTCCACATGCATTGTCTCTTTATTTTAGACTATTCTTAAACAAGGTCATTAATATTGGTACTTTATGAGATGTGTTATTTCTATGTCATTGACTAATATATGGGATGTATAGTATTTTCTTACGTGGTTATTGTTTAGTCAATTTAGTGTTGTCTAAATTGCTATCATAAATTGTCAACCCGGGGCTCGTAAGCTGATGAAGTGAAGGTGTACTATATGTACTTAAGCAACCTCTTAGATCTTTTTGTTGTTTGGGGGTGTTGTTTGTGGTCAATTTATCTTCCTAAGATGGAATGGAGGTTTTATAAACAGATGAGTGATAGTGTGTGTAAGGTGATTTCTAAATGAGCGAGTGTGTGTTACTGGTGGTTTCTAATTACCTTCTAAACTTGCAAAGAAAGAGCTTGAAAGAAATAACTTGAAATGAAACAGAAAGCAAAGAACCACTTTCTAATGGCACTAGTCACTACTCATGCTGCTGCAATAAAAAGTTAAGAAAAACCACTTTAAAGACCAATTATAATGTTCATCTCTTCCTAACACTCTGCTTACAACATATAGTACTATGTGAAACACGATTAAGAAGTAGTTAGATATAAGTCTAAAAAGTAATCAAGCTCTAAGATGACAAATTATAACACCACTGTGCCTTTCTCCAACATTCTGCTTCCAACATACATTGTAATGTGTAACAAGTGAAGAAAGAGTTAGTGATATAAGTCAAAAACTACTCAAAGCAAGCTGTACTTTATTAGTATTCTGATCTCTTAAAGATGAACAACTTATGATAAGGAGACCATCAATATGTTAGCATACAACTTGAGAAACTAAACTAGAAATTAAGCTAGAAAAACAGAGTAAAGGCAGCAACTATGAATATGACAACTGAAAATACCATTAGAGATAAAGCAAATATAACAAAGACACACAATCCTGGGCTAACTCCTGCAGAAAACAATCCTGATCAGTTAAAGTAAATGCTAGAAATGAAAGTAAATCAAAACTGTACATGTGTTAAAGAAAAGGAAAATTGCTGAATTCAAAAGAAGGAAATGGCAAGAACATAAAGGTAAATTTATTGTACAAAGGCTGTTATGAATGGGGGCCCTCCATCCACAAAACCCAAGGAAAGATCAGCTACTTGAAGTCAAAACAACACAGTCTTCTATTAACTCATATGCAGAAATTACAGTAAAAAGTGCTGAAACAGCAGCTTTAAAACAGAGTTTCTGTATACACTAAAATTGCAGCAATTACATAAACACAGCAACTAAAATTTAACTCTTAAGCGTACGCAGACGCTGGATTTATAGGCGTATGAACAACTACCTACTGTGTAAAACATGAAACGAGAAATTAACTAACAGTCATGCTAAGTAAAGGTACAGCAACACGTAAACAGATCCGTGTTTTATCTGGAGGGTACGGTCGTCATGGAGGTTGAATCCAAGGTTGGATCCTGTCTCCCATAACCTGCGTAGCGTGGAGGAATCGCCATCTGGAGTGACGTGACCTTTCAGCTCATGCAGCACCGTTTGAGCTGGCTTTGTTGACCGAAGTTTGATCCACGTTGACCGGAGGTGTGCGTGGCATTGCTGACCGAACCAATAGCATAGGAACCTTTAACACCTTCATTCCCACGTGCCCATGTGAATCATTTTTCAAAATGACACGTGGAACATAGAGATCAATGAAAAGGCTGCGAAATGACTAGATAGCTGCGGAATTGCTGAATGGCTGCGGAATTGTCAGACAGCTACGGAATCTCTGTGCATATGTCAAAAATCTAGACAATCAGTCAAACATTAGCAAAGTTAACCAATCATGCTTAAAGACATCAAATGTAATGATCTGGGTAGGTTTATGAGGAAAATAGGGCAAAAGAGAGGGATAAGTGAGGAAAAGCTGTAGGTAATGATAGGTAATTAGGTGCAAGTTAGAGGCTCTACAGTTATTATTTTAGTACTGCAGCTTTCTTACTGAGTACTTATTGGATCAGAAATTGGCCTTTTTTTATTTTGTTCTAATAAGTTAAGCATATGGCTTTGTCTAGGATTTCAGCTAACTATTTCCTTGATTATTGTTGGGTTGCTATTTTATCTTCATTTCACCATTCCTTACAGTAATCATTTTAACTATTTGTGTCATTATTTCATCCTTTTATTACCCTATATTCCATAAATTCTCGCAAAAACATCACAAAATTTTATGTTGTCTTTGCTACAACACACTACAAAAATTTGACTACATTCAAATTTTGGAGCCTACTTTTACCATCATATCTAGTGTCTCCTTGATCTTCAAGTGTCATCTCATGTAATTCTATATGTTTTAAGTGTTCTATAATGTTCTCAAGTATCATCACATTAATTACAACATCTTTAGTGCATTTTTTGGCTATAACTTCTTTGTTTTTGTAAAATGATACTTTTTTGTTGCAGTCACACATAGTTCACCCATTTTACTTGGGGAATGCATGAAAATTAGTGCCTTGATGTATACTTATCACTATTCAATCATGTCTAAGTTTTCTTGATGAGTTGGTATGTGTCACACATAGTTTGATTTCTAGACTCATCATGTTCACCCATCGCCCTATATCCCAGACTTAGAGAAAATTTGGTTGCAAAACAAACCATCAAGGAAAAGAATTCATAAGTGTACTATGAAGCCTTGATCAAGAATCCTTTATTGTTCAGAAGTGTGGCATGCACCCACCAAGAGTGTAAAGTGCACTCCTTAACACATTTCGCCTTCCTTTTTTGAATTGTTCCCTTCAAGAAACCAAGTCTTCCTTTGAGAAGAATCCTTTGACTTGAAGAAGTCTTACCTCCTTGAGCACATGAGTGCACCCTAAAGGCCATAAGATCAACCCTTCAGCCTTCCAAAATGTGACATGCACCTTCCTGACCCTTTGAACACATGAGTGCACTTTGAAGGCACAAAGCTTCACCCTTCAGCCTTACACCTATTCCATGCACCCTCTTGCGCCTCTTGAACACATGAGCACACACTAAAATCCTGAAGTCTCCATATTTTAGCCTTCTTGAGTGCACTCTATGCCCTCCTTCTCTCGAGTGCACAATCCAATGGGAAGCTCAAAGCCTTCCCCTTTTTCCTCCAAACTTACACCATCCACCCTGCCTTGATTGCATCTTGCTCTTGAGCATATGAGCGCATAGAAAATCCCTAAAACCTCTAACTCTTAGCCCCTCAACCTTTCGAAGTATGCCCATGTGCCCATAATTTCTCCTTGTCCCTTTTTGGTGTATTGATAAGGCATGAATAGAAAATCAACATAAAGCATGGTATAATAGGATATTTTTAACCTGATGATTGCTTTTCATGATTAATTGTAGATACATTTATTTTAAGAATAGCATTGAAAGTGCACGTGAGGAAGATCGAGCAAAGAGAAAAAACAAAGGAAGCATTAAAAAAAAATAGTGCATTGAAATATTGATGATCGAAGCACCTTGAAGGCTCCATTAGATTAAAGACCTTTTGGAGGGTAATCAATGATCGAAATTTGCATGAAGAACAAAGACATGAATGGGAGCTATGTCATCATTGAAGAAATTCCATGTCATCAGCCATTATTAGTCCTAGTCATCAAGGATAGTGACATGTCCCGTCATCATCACATGATGATATGGAAGCTATGATGTAATGATGTAATTGTTGTAAAGACAAATAAGTGGATGTCCAAGAGTCATGTATGGACAAAATATTCATGGAAGTCCAAAAGACATGTAATATCAAGAGCCATATGTAATTCCAAACGTCATTTGGAAGTCCAAAGGTTGTAGAAGTACAAAGGTCATTAGGAGTTTGAAATTCAGGAGTCATGGGGATGTGTTGGGATGGGGTCCCCCGGGTTAGTTTGGGGTTAGTTAACCCAAAATTTGTATATAGTTTTGTAAAATATGTAAAGTCTCCATGATATGTGGAAGCGGAGCGCATAGATGAATAAGATTCAAAGAGGCTTAGCCCCCCTGTTTTGGGTAAAGTCTTGAGTCAGTTTTGAGATTCACCCATGGTATGCAGACCATGGAATTGTATTGAAAAGTCTATAAATAGTTCATTATTAGTGAGTCTTAGAAGTAAGTTTGGATAGAGAATTGGGTACATTGAAGAGTTTTGTCATCTTGGGAAAGAGCTAAGGTAGGAATGCTCTGCTTCCTATGATTAGATAGAGAAGGGAACGCTCCTGCAACTGAATGCGCAGGAGGCCTAGGTAGAGTTTGTAACTGAGTGCTCAGACCCCTGCAGTTGTGTGCACAGGTTAAGAAGAGTCTCTAATCAGTGAATTGAAGATCAATAAAGACTACTTTTGAATAATAACTGGGTATTTCAATTGTATCTATTTATATTATGTGCTACCGATTAATGATATCTTTTATGAAATAATGATTTAACGCTATGTGAATTTATTGAATCTGTCTTAATAATGTGTGCAATGAATGCTTAGACACTTCCACGAAGTTACAGTCCATTTCCCTTATGTTTTCTAATGAATTGAGTAGATCTATGCGAAATCCTATCTAGGGTTACTTTTTGATGCACGAAAGTAGGTAAATCGACTGTTTAAGGTCTGTGAGGGCTAATCGTGGACCTTCATGAAGGTCAGAAGGAAAATTTAACTTAGTTAGAGTAACAAACCCTAGAATTCTATTGATCTACGCGGAGGCATATCCAAGGCATTGTAAGACATCACAACCCGCGCTACGCAGGTTGTTGCCAAAGGAGCCAGCTGTGTAGGGTTTTGTTGGTTGGCACAACTAACTCTGAAACTTGGTTAGGACCGCTTAAGCCAATAAATGGTGTATTTTTCGAGACCAGGATCTTCTTAAAAGAGATGTGTGATGTCACATCATTGGAATCCAACCAAGAAATAAATTGAAAAGTGGTTGGATCGAAACATTCACAAGTTCACAGCTTAAGAAAACAGGAGTCTGCGCCTGTCAAAGGAGGATTGGTTGAATAGATATATGTATACAGAGATACATGAAATATTCTTCTCCACCTTCCCCATTGAAATGTATGAGTGGTTAGCTAAAGTTACATACAGTCAAGGAAGGTGGAAGCTCGATAGTCCTATAATGTGGACTCCAGAATTGGTGCGATGACTAGAAGCCTCTGAAAACAAGAACATGCGGGCTGTCGATCACTGGCTTGATCAAATTCTGGGAGCATTTGTTATGAAATTTGCAGTTGAAACCTCAGTCAGCTATAGTGAAGCAGAGCACATATTCTTCAAAGGACCATGAGGTAAGTATTTAATTTCATTGAATACTTGGATTAAAATGCTATTATGTGAAAAGCAGGTAATGCCATTATCTTGATGTTCGAAGCTACATGAAGTGGAAGATTCTTTAGAAATCGTGTAGAATTAGAACCAGAGTATAGCCCATTGATTAGACTTCCTTCAAGCAACGATGAAGGGGCGGTGTAGACTATGTCGCGAAGTGTTGTTCAGCTAATAACTTAGGGTACTCCTAGAATCCATCATCCATCCACTCCACCTCCACCTTCACCTTCACCACATATACCTTCGCCCACACCTCCACCTCCACCACCATTCAACATGGTGAACGCAGTGAAGAGTTGATCTTCAAGGGCATAGGAAGTGAAGATCCAGAGCAGTTTTGGTTTGCTGCGAATGCTGTATGAACAACACAACATATCACTGATGATAATATAAAGAAGGTGCAGTTGGTTACCGCTTTGCAGGATCTCGTGCTAACTTGGTACATTAAGTAGTGTGCTAAAAATCCTCATGCATCACTAGCAAAAACTCAGACAGCTTTGAATAAATAGTTTAGTCAGCCTAAATCTGAGGCGCAGTCGGTAAGAGAATTTAAGGAGATCATGATGAGGATTTAGGAGACACCTTGAGACTTTGATCAGAGTTTGAAGTACCATATCAGACAGGCTAACATGAAAATCTCATATAGGCAGCATCACGACTGGTTCATCATGTCACTTTTTCCCCATTTGAGAATTGATCCATCACAACAAAAGATAAAAACATAGGCAGAAGCCTTGGAGATTGTGATGAGGTTGCACACATCACCTATCCATGATATGAACCTAGGGGTACAATAGATCCGCTTGCAATCAGCAAGCCTACGTCGATAATTACAGAGTTTTAAGAAAGAAAAGGAGACTAAGCCAAAAGTGTGCGTAGAGGTGTGGTACTTGAAGTGAAAGGGCCACGAGCATGATAAAGATCATTCCCCGACATACGCAAACTATCTTATAGGAGGAGGGCCAGCCCCCTAAAGCCAGAAGCCCTAGCTAGGCCAAGCACGGGAGCTGCACTATGGTACGTCATTTTTCAAGTCACTCGGAAACATGCAACGGATAACTGCCACTTGCTTTAGAAGTTTGTTCAAACACCTCAACAGTTGTTCTGTAATTTCTGTAAATATGTGGGCCATAATGAGCGCCATTGTCAAAGCTATGACCTAAGGATGGAAAGAACTCCTACATACCATATGCAAGAAGAAACATGACCTCTAGATCAAGACACCAGAGGAGTACGCAAAGGTTTTCAGGGATGAGAGAGAGGCCAAGGAGGAGGACCTGGTAGAGGTTGTGGACAGCTGGGGCACCTTTTGCGACATTACCCAAATCCTACACACGCTTCGTGTCAATATTGCAGATAGTTTTACCATGCCATAGAATAATGTTTGGTGTTAATAGCTAGGATGAAAGAGAAGAAACATAGCCCTAGAAGCCTACGAAGAATTTACAAATGATGAGGTTTTAGCCCCGCAAGGAGGATCAAAGCATTAATATTGTGCTAAGAAGCGGTATAATGACTAGCGCCAATAAGGGTAAACAGCCTGAAGAAGATGGATGGGTCTGCAAATCTCCGGATAAATAAGTTGAGTTTGATCTTAACCGCGCTAAGGAAACATTCATGGAAGCCAAGAAGAGCTTCACTGAGGCCTCCACCACAGGAAGCTAGGACAAGATGCAAGAAACCAGTGCACCAACAGAGGTTGATACTTCCATACTCACTACCTTTTTGGAGACCTGCATAAAGTTGTGGCACGACAGGAAGGTTGTGGAAGGATTGCGAGACCTAATAGACAAGTGTGCCAATAAGGAAAAGACTCATTCGGAGCAGTGCATGGTTAGAAAAATCGATAAGCATAAGGCACGCATAGGGCGAGAGATGCAGCTAACAATGCATATAGGTGATTATGAAATGGACTAGGTCATTTTGGATTTGGGATTTGATGCGAATGTTCTACCAAAATAGACATTAGAAAGGATGGGGAGACCTACGCTATAGCGGTCTCCAATTTAGCTCAGGATGTCGAATCAACATAAAATCATCCCTATGGGATACTTATATGGAGTAACGGTTGTTATTGAGAGTGTGAGTGTAGTGGCGAATTTTGAAGTTATAGAAATTATAGATGACAGTAATCCCTACCTTGCGCTCCTAGGAATCGATTGGGCTATTGATATGAATGGGGTCATTAATTTGAAGAAGAGGACAATGTCATTTGAAAGAAAGTCGCTTAGGGTTATAGTGCCATTGGATCATGAAGAAGGGGCATGCTATACTGAACCAGCCCACGATTATGTGGAAAGTGACGATGAGCTGGACAAAATCTACAAGGTAACAGCACAAGATTAGGACTAGATCAATCCAATGGTAGATGGAAGGATTGCATGGGACTGAGAAAGTTCCTGCACCTCTTATTCATACAAGGAGTTAGAGAATTAGCAGAATCGCTTACATGAATTTTCTACATTATGACGCAATATGATGACAAAGTCATTGTGTTGTGTTTCATCAGAGGTAACAAAGTTACTTTATTATGATGGTTTAACTAATGTAGATATGTTTTTAGATGAATTTGAGTGTGAAGTCCCTGAGGACCACCACTTTCAAGCCTTGGAGTTGGTGTTGTGTGCTACGCCCACATGATGGTGGGGTATGCATAAGGATAGTTTTGCTAGTTGGCGAGATTACAAGAGAATGATGAAGCTATGATTGGGGCATGCTAATACCAGAATGACTGAGAAGTACAATGGAAGGGATGATCCACGCGATCACCTGGAAAAATGGACTAAGGCGTGGGGAACAAAACCGCAACCTGAATGGGTACACATATTTTGCCATACCTTGGATACAATCCCCATGAATTGGTATCTCGAAACAGAGCTCCACCACGGCACTACAGAATGGGATGTATTGAAGGAACATTTCTTATTGAATTTTAGCTTCGAGGACATATTTTTAAGCATCGGTGAAGCACTACAAGAAATTAAAGTAGTCATCTTTAGAACACTGAAGGAACTTATGGACTAGACCCAACTGGAATGGAGGATCGAGCTGCGCCACGTGTTGGAATTCAATAATGTGACCACTGAAGAGGAGGAAGAAGATTTGAGGAATATCAATATTCCATAGGCAGAAGGGAATCACGAAGTAGAAGGACCACAAGTACAGAACCTAGATATCTCCACACCTTTGAAAATGAAGCAAGTAAACATGGCACTGAAGAAGAACCGAAGTTCATGAATATTGGAGACTATTGGGATGATGCTAGAGTGGAAAAA
Organism: Pinus tabuliformis; assembly: GCA_031772625.1. Lineage (NCBI taxonomy): Eukaryota > Viridiplantae > Streptophyta > Pinopsida > Pinales > Pinaceae > Pinus > Pinus tabuliformis. Next base: position 982,738,462 of record CM062820.1, on the reverse strand, counting down.
TTTGTTGAATTACTTCGTCAATACGAAGATCTCTTCCCCACTAATTTTTTGGATTTAAAGGGCATATTTGGTGATTTGGGTGTTATGAATATCACATTGAAGCTGGACGCGATGCCTGTTAAACAGAGACCTTATTGCCTTAACCCTAAGCATAAGGAAAAGGTTCTCCAGGAGGTCGATAAAATGTTGGAGGCAGGCATTATCAAACCTGTTGAAGAGTCTGATTGGGTGAGCCCAATGGTGGTCCAAGAGAAGAAGAAAAAGGGAGAAATAAGGATTTTCTTAAATCTGTGGAAGCTTAGTGATTCCAGTGTTCATAATCCGTTTCCGATGCCTTTTACAGATGAAGTGTTTGACAGCATCGGAGGTCAGGCCCCATTCCTTTACTGACGGGCTTTCCAGGTATCATCAAATTAATATTGCCTCAAAGGATAGAAGCAAAACCACCTTTCCAACAGAGCGGGGTTGCTTTCAATACACTATTATGCTGTTTGGATTGAAGAACGCACCTGCAATATTTTCCCATGTAGCCATGGCATTGTTCAAAGAATTCATTCATAAGTTCATGGAAGTGTACTTTGATGACTGGATGGTGTTTGGCTTGGTGAAGCGCAATGTCGCAAGTTTGCATCTTATGTTGGATACATGTCGAAGGTACCAGATAGCGCTAAATTTGAAATAATGTATATTCTGTGTCCCTTTTGGGATCTTGCTGGGTCATGTTGTGTGCAAACAAGGATTGATGGTTGACCCTGCAAAGATTGTGGTAATTATGAAATTGGAGGCCCCTAGGAATGTCAAGTAGCTGCACACGATGTTGGGACACATGGGATACTATAGAAATTTCATCAAATCTTATGCTCAAATTACCGCGCCGATGGAAAAAATGAAAAAAAGATATGTGACATTCTGTTGGGATGAAGAATGTCAGCACAGCTTGGATGTGTTGAAAAAAAATATGGTAACTGCACTAATCTTGGTATTTCCCAATTGGAAAAGGGAGTTTCATGTACATATGTATTCCTATTGCATTACACTGGGAGCAATGCTAACTCAGGAAGGCGAAGGAGAAATGTACCACCCTATAGCCTTCACTAGAATTAAGTTATCAAAGGCTGAGAAAAATTATTCAATGATTGAGCGCGAAGGGTTGGTCATTGTCTACGCACTGCAAAAATTCTCACACTATCTGTGTTGGGAACAGATTCCCCCAAGAGCCAGCTTTGGGGCTAAAAGCCCATGTTTTGTGGCAGAATTCCCAAATTTTGTAATAAGGATGTAAATTATCTGCATTTTGTGGTCACAAAGTGCAAAGAGGTCAAAGGGTTGTCCGCCCTTGTTTTGTATCATGTCGGCTATAAAGATATACCCATGGTCCACGGACCATGGGATTGTATAAAATGGGAGTCTTAGAAGATTCTAAGAGGGTGGTAACAAGAACAAGAACAAGAGGAAGGATTTTGGGTAAGAAGTTCTAAGTGTTCTCAAGTCTTAGCATAGGTAGAGTCTCTGCAGCTAAGTGCATAGAGGCCTATGGTGGAAGTCTACAGCTGAGTGTGTGAACCCCTGCAGTTGTGTGCGCAGGGCGGATAGAGTCTTTCCTGAACTTGAGATATCAATAAAGAGAATTATTCTGCAATCATTGTGTATTTTGTCTCTATCTAAAGCATCTGACTATATTATAGTACGATCTGGGTTTACATTATAATGCTTATTTAATGTGCAAATGTATTTGATTATATCTATTATTGAATGCAAGAACGAGTAAAGGATTACGCGAAGGTAACTGTAAATGCATGGTATATTAGGTAACACTTAAGATAACTTGGGAACTTATACAGTTACTCAATCATAGAGGCACATAAGTGCTTGGACCTCGAGTTAGGCCTGCGAGAAGATCAATTGAGTACCTTCATGAAGGTACTAAAGGACGGAAGAGAAGCGACATCGATAAGCCCTAAATACTTATCGATCTTCACGAAGGCAGGATCAGGAAGTATAGACCGATATCACGACCATCTCAGGGTGAAAAAACTTGGTTCCTACATCTCCCCATACTGCTTCGGATGAGACTTCAGTCCGCGCTCTGTGCACTGATGCCGAAAGTGCCAGTAGTGTAGGAATTTCCTTCACTGACTAACATTGAACTCGAGTCAGGGTCCATCAAGCCAATAAATGGTTTTGTTTCCAAGACTGGCATCTGCTTGAGAGATGTGTGATGTAGTATGATTGGAATCCAACTAAGAAGAAATTGAAACCTGGTTGGATAGAAATATCCACGAATTTGCGGTGCAAGAAAACAAGAACCCACAATTGACGAAAGAACAGTGGTTGGATAGATATATGTACACATAAATACATGAAATTCTCTTATGTTCCTTCTCGGTTGAGTTAACGAGTGGATCGCGAAGTTGGAAGATGGTTAAGGAAGGTGGAGGCTTGCCAAGCCAATTGTTTGAACATCGAGGCTATTATGGAGGTTAGAAGCTTCTGAAGATAATATCGTGTGCACTGTCAAGCATTGGCTTGACCACATCATAAGAGGATTTGTGACCGAGTTCACGGTCGATACCTCTGACAGTTACAGTGAAGCAGAGCAACGCTTCTTCAAAGGACCGCGAGGTAAGTATTTAAAATCACTAACTACTTGGATTAAGATGCTCTTGTGTGAACAATAGGTTATATGGTTACCTTGATGTTTGGAGCTACGCGAAACAGAAAACCTTTCAAGGACGAAGGAATAAAAGGTCCTGAGTATAGCCCACTAATCGGACTCCCTTTAAGTGATGATGAAGGAACACCACAGATTTCTCCCTTGAGCACTAGCCAGTTGATAAGATGAGGGTTCTCGTGAATACCTACCCTGCCTCTGCCCTCATCACATCCATCCACGCCACCTCCATCCTCACCTCCAGCGCTCACCCCATCACCCACACCACCGCCACCTCCAATGTTCAATATGATGAACTCTGTAAAACTATCTGTATTCAAGGGCATAGGGAATGAGGACCCAGACCAATTTTGGTTCGTCATAAAGGCTATATGGGAAGCTCAGGGCATTGTGGATGATAACATGAAGAAGGCGACATTGGTTAGTGCTTTACAGGATTGCACGCTAACCTGGTACATCAAGTACTATAATGACAACCAGGAAGTTATGTTGGCAGAGATCCAGACCACGTTGAATAAGGAATTCAGTAGGCATAAGTCTGAAGTGCAATCGATTTTGGGATTCAAGGAAATCGCGATGAAACTAGGTGAGACCCCTTGGGAATTAGATTAGACATTGAAGTGTAAAATCCATGAAGCTAATATGAATTCGATGGATGGACAGCACCACGAGTGGTTTGTGGCTTCACTCCTGCCTCACCTGAGGGTTGCGCTATCACAAGAAAAGATTACAACTCAGGTGGAAGCCTTGAAGATTTCAATGAGACTGCACAAAACACTGATGCAAGACCCGAATCTGGGGTTCAATAGATTCATGCACAGTTGCAAAACCTTTTTCTCAAAATGCAAAGTCTGAAGCAAGACAAAAATGCTCAGCCAGAGGCACGTGAATAGGTTTGGTGCATAAAATTCAAGGGTTAAGGGCATGACAAGGATCACTTCCCAGTGTTCACAAACTACATTGCAGTAAGAGAACCAATGCCTCTACAACCAGAGGCCGCAGTAGGGCCAAGTGCAGGACCTGCGCTATGGTGTGCTATATGTTAGGTAGTAGGGAAACACATGACTGATAATTTCCATTTGCTACAGAAATTTGTACAAACACCGCAACAACTGTTCTACAATTTCTGTCAATCAGTAGGCCATGATGAGCACAATTGTCAAAGTTACAAATTGATGATGGATAGGACACTTGCATACAGAATGCAGACAGAGACGTGTCCTCCAAACCAAGGTGTTGGGGGAACGCGAGGTGAATATCAAGGACGCGGCCGAGGCTGAGGTGGAGGAGGGCCTGGGAGAGGCCGAGGACAACTGATTTGTTACAATTGCAGAGGTCCACGACACTACATGAAGGAATTTCTGAATCCGACGCAACTGTCATGCCACTTATTGTACTTAGTTTGACCATGCGACTGAGGATTGCCCAATATTGTTGGCTAAGATTCACGAAAAGGGGGCCCAGCCTCCGCAACCGATGGAGAACCTCCAGATGATGAGGGCTAAGCCTCACCAGGAAGACCCTAAGGTAAACATTATGCTATGGAGAGAAACCATGATTGGGAAGGATAAAGGGAAGCAGCCTGCAAAAGGTGTATGGGTCCACAAAGCATCGAAAAAGGAGACTGGGTTTGATTTGGATCATGCAAAAGAAACATTTATGGAAGCGAAGAAAATCCTCGCTGAGGCCTCTATCTCTGGAAGTCACGAGAAACTAGCTAAAGAAATGGACCCATTCATTCTTACCACGTTCTTGGACACCTACATGAAGCTGCTCCATGATAGTAAGGCTGTGAAGGGCCTGCAAGAGCTGATTAATCAGTGCACTAGTAAGGATAGTGCTACTAGTGAACCGCACGTGGTCAAGAAGCTTGGAAAGCACAAGGCAAGGACCGAGTGGGAGATGAGACTCACCGTGCAGATAGGGGAATAAGAGATGGACCAAGTTATCCTGGATCTGGGGTTCGACATGAATGTTTTGCCAAAATAGACCTAGGAAATAATGGGGGAGATGAGACTCACCGTGTAGATAGGGGAATAAGAGATGGACCAAGTTATCCTGGATCTGGGGTTCGACGTGAATGTTTTGCCAAAATAGACCTAGGAAAGAATGGGGAGACTTGTGCTCTAGTGGTCTCCAATACAGTTAAGGATGGAAAATCAACAGAAAATTATCCCAATGGGGAGGCTACAAGGGGTCATAGTTGACATTAAGGGTGCAAGTGCAATGGTGGATTTTGAGGTAATAGAGATTGTGGATGATAGAAATCCCTACCCTGCACTCCTTGGAATCAATTGGGCCACTGAAATGAATGATTTAATCAACCTGAAGAAACGAAAGATGATATTTGAAAATAAGTCACTCTATGTAGTGGTACCATTGTATCCTGCGGAGGGACTGCGCTATACAGAACTAGTCTGATATTACAAAAGAGATGACGATCTAGACCAGATTTACAAAATAATGGCATGAGACCAGGATTGGGTGAGTCTGATAGCAGATGGACACATTGCATGGGATCACGAAAGCTCCTTCACATCAGATTTAAATGAATAATTAGTGCATTGGTAGAATTGACTGCATGAAGTCTTGACACTACGTTGTAATATGATGACCAAATCGTTGTGTTATGTGTCATTAAAAGTTATGAATCTGCCTCATTATGATGGGCTAACTAATGCTGATTACTTTTTGGATGCATTTGAAAGAGAAGTACTAGAGAAACATCATTTCTAGGCCTTGGACTAGGTACTGCACGCTACGCCTGCAAGATGGTGGGGTACGCACAAGGATAGTTTTAGTGATTGGCTCAACTATAGGAGGATGATGAGAATATTTTTTGGGCAGCCAAAAGTGCAGATGATAGATAAATATGACATAAGAGATAACTTTTGCTATCACCTGGCTGGGTGCATCTTTTTTTCATACCCTGGGCATCATGCCAATGAATTGGTACTTGGAAACTGAGCTCCGCCATGGCATGGAGGAATGGGACATCCTGTGCCAGGGATATTTAAGGACGTTTAGCTTTGAGGATGGGTTTGACTATATTGATGTGGCACTACAAGAAATTAAAGTAGCGATCTTTAGGATACCACAAGGTCCTTTGGACCTGATCCAACCTAATTGGACTACCCAGTTGAGTCATGCACTAGAATGCTATAATGTGATCATTGAAGAAGAAGATGAGGATCCCCGAAAAGTTAATATTACTGAAATTGAAGGTCACTGCGAGGTTGAAGGTCTGCAGGTAGAGGATCCTGACATAACCGTGCCATTGAAAACCAGGCAGATCAACATTGGCACAGACGCGGAACCAAAATTTTCAAAAATTCTGGACTATTGGGATGATGCGACAGTAGACAAGGTCGCTAAGCTCCTACGCGAATATCAGGATTTGTTCCCCATAAAGTTCTCTAATCTAAAAGGGATAATAGGAGACCTGGGTGTCATGAAGATCAACCTGAGATAGGATGTGAAGCCTATAAAACAAAGACCTTACCACCTTAATCCTAAGTATAAGGAAAGGTTCGCGCTGAGTTGGATAAGATGCTTGTGGCAGGAATTATTGAACCAGTAGAAGAGTCTAATTAGGTAAGCCCGACAGTGGTTCAGGAAAAGAAACAGAAAGAAGAAATAAGGATATGCATGGATCTCCAGAAGCTAAATGATTCTTACGTGCATGACCCCTTCCCAACCCCATTCACTAATGAAGTCCTAGATAATGTAGGCGGCTAAGAAGCATACTCTTTCAATAATGGATTCTCTAGGTATCATCAGATCAAAATCCCACCTGGAGATAGAAGCAAGATGACCTTTGTAACGCAATGGAGATGTTTTTAGTATATTGTAATGCCTTTTTGGTTGAAGAATGTGCCAGCCATCTTTTTGCACATATTCATTGCGGCATTCAAAGACTTCATTCATAAGTTCTTGGAAGTGTATTTTGACAATTCAATAATGTTTTGATTGGTCAAGCATCATGTGGCAAGTCTATGGTTAATGGTAGATACCTATTGAAGGTACCAAATCATGCTCAATCTAAAGAAGTGTCTGTTTTTTGTCCTCGTTGGGATCCTGCTAGGGCATGTGGTGTGCAGACAGGCATTGATGGTAGACCTTGCGAAAATTGCAGTGATAAGAAATTGGAGGTGCCAAGGAATGTGAAACAGTTGCGCGCGACCCTGGGGCATACTGGATACTATAGGAATTTCATCAAGAGTTATGCCCAGATCACTACGCCCATGGAGAAGTTGTTGAAAAAGGATGCTACGTTCTGTTGGAGTGATGAATTCCATAAGAGCTTGGACGTGCTAAAAGAGAAAATGGCCACCATGTCGATCCTAGTCTTTCCGGACTGGAAGAAGGAATTTCATGTGCATGTAGATGCCTCATGTATCGCATTGGGGGTCGTGCTAACATAGGTGGGCGAGGAGGAATTGGACCATCCTATAGAATTCGTGAGAAGGTGCTATCCAAGGCTAAGAAGAACTATTCCACTACAGAGCGCAAAGGACTAACCATGGTATACTCGCTCCAAAAGTTCAAGCACTATTTGCTGGGTGGACATTTTAAGATGTATACGGATCATTCTATGTTAAAATACCTGGTTAATAAGCTTGTGTTGGGGGGGAATATCTGCAGGTGCTTGTTATTATTTTAGGAGTATCATTATGAAGTTATTGTGAAGCCTGGATGATTAGACACGAGACCAGATCATCTGTCGCACATTGAAACAGGAGAGGAGCCCACTAATTTGGAGGAAGGACTACCTAACATGTAGCTCTTTGTGGTACACGTCGCCAATAGACACTTTGAGGATATCATATAATTCCTGACAACAGGGACTGCTCCAAAATGGTATACAAGATGGCAGAAGAAGGAGTTAGTAGTGCACGCAACATAATTTTTTTTCATTGAAGGACATCTGTACAAAATGGGGCCTGATGAAATATTACGATGCTACATACCTTACTTTAAGTAGAGCAACATCCTCGCAGAGTCTCATGGAGGAGTTGCCGGAGGACATTATGCAGGAAAAGCGACAGCGCAAAAGGTTCCACGGTGCTAGACTATGGTGGCCGACTCTGCATAAGGATGTGAAAGCTTATTGTAGGGCATGTGGCACATGTCAGAGGACTGGCCAACCATTGCGAAGGGATGAACTACCATTGGCACCATAGGTGACATTACAACCATTCGAGAAATGGCCGATTGACTTTGTGGGACCAATTCAGCCTCCGGGGAAGAAAACAGGTGCGCAGTACATCATCACCACAACAGAGTACTTGACTAGATGGGTAGAAGAGTAGCCTATGAAGGATTGTACTAGTGTGACAACAGCGAAGTTTCTTTTTGAATATGTGTTGAAAAGATTTGGCTTTCCAAAATCTTGATGAGCGATCACGGTACACACTTTCTTAATGAAACAATTAGCACATTGACAGAAGAATTTCAGGTGTATCATCAGAAAAGTACACCTTATCATCCGCAAGCTAATGGGATGGTGGAAGCACTCACTAAGATACTAGAGAGCGCACTAAAAAAGGTTTGAAATGCTCAGAGAAATGACTAGGATATGCACGTACCCACAGTGCTATGGGCCTACAGAACAACTTGCAAGAAATTGACTAGGCAAACACCTTTCAGACTCATGTATGGTGTAGAAGCTGTGATGCCAATGGAATACATTGTACCTAGTCTATGCATAGCGGCACTCACTGGAATGGCAGACCGTGGAGCCTTGGAAGAGAGGCTCGTGCAACTAGCAGAGCTTGAAGAGGACTAATTTCTAGCTAGATTTCATCAACAAGTTCAAAAGGAGCGCGAAAAGGCATGGCATGATCGACACATTAAACTGCGCACCTTCTAGGTAAATGATTTGGTTTTTCCATATGACAACAATTTTGATAAATTTCCAGGAAAATTTAGGATGCACTGGCTGGGGCCCTATGTCATCAAAGAGATTACCGATGGTGGAGCAGTTCAGTTGGTTAAGTTAAATGGGGATCCCTTCCCAAGAAAAGTGAATGGTAGCCTATTAAAGCCATACACTAGTGATCTAGCTAGATGACTATATGAAGGAAGCACAGTCTTAGCACTCCAAGCAGCTGAAAGGAGGCACAAAACTATAAACTACACTACTCGGGTCAGGGAACTACGCGATGAAGGAACTACGTGGAATGAGGGGATGTCACAGAGACCACATGAGCGTGCAGAAGGTTGCGCTACCTGGGATGAAACCACACAGGTCAGTCGAAAAGTGACCATTAAAGTCACTGTTCATGATTTGATGATGGAAAAATGACCAAATGGAGCAGGGGGCGGTGTCTAAGATGAAATTTATGGGCGAGATCCTTGAAAATCTACAGCTAATTTAGCATTAATAAACTGATTTTTGGGGGAACGATCTGATTTGAATTCAAAATTGTCTATAAAGTACATGTGGCTGCACAACGAAGAAGACTTGTCATTTTGAGAATTGAGTTGTTGAACTCTTAGACGCGTATGAACCATGAATTCTTTAAAGCTCTGATAATGAGTTTTGCATTTGAGAAATTACCAAAGGAGACCCAAGAACTGTTGGATAGCATCATGTCAACACTGGAAAAAGCCATAGATATTGGGGAAGTAGTGACAGCCGAAGGGGTTGTGCCAAAGGTTGTTGTGGAAGAAGAGGGAACTGCTTTGGAGGTTGCAGAGATACCCAAGTCACTACAGTCACCTAGATCAAGGCCTACCCAAATCCAAGAAGGCATGAAACGCAAGAAAGGAAAGCAGGTCATGACACCACTGGTGCGACCGTCACTTAGGATAAACCCACCGAAGGAAAAGCTCACCACTCAGGAAAAGGGAAAAATCATTAACCTGGAACCGAAGGAGGAAGAAATTGTGGATATCCCAATAGACGATGAGGATCTGGGGATCGACACGGAGGACGTTAAAGTTGAGGGGTTTGACCCCATTACTAAATTTCCTGAGTACATCCCTCAATGTAGGGGCAAGGCCAAGGTGCCTAAGGACATTGATGAGAGCAAGGTCACCTTGTACACACCTCTGCTGCCAAACAAGATTATTTTTGAAGGACCAAGCTTGGCATGGATTCCAATGTTTAAATTAGAGGATTGTAACTTAGCTGATACCGAGCGATTCCCTCACTTGGTGATAGACCAACTGATGCACCTTTTCCTTCGTAAGACCACCGAGGTGACTGCGTTGGAAACACGGAAGTGGTTCAAAGGAGTGGATAAGGCAGGCCTACTCAACCTGCTATGGGTGTCACACTACAATCGCACATCCATTACCTTGTTAATAATCAAGCAACTGTTGTGCTTGGTACATGATGGGTGTCTGTGGCTGGAGGAGCCAATACCCATCACTGATAGACTAATCCATAGAATCATGAGGCTACCATATTCAGGGGAGAATCTGGCTATGATGTTTGGTGGAAAGGTGGGTGAACTGGCCCTCGCGAAGGCCATGAAGAAGAAGTTCAGACTAGTAAAGAAGTCACGCAACTATGTGATTACAAGTATTTCCGATCCTGCGGTCAAAGCCGCCACACAAATATTGGCAGGGAAGGTCATGAGGAAGTGTCCCTTAGATGAAGTACCAGTGCCTATCATAGCCCTAGCGGCCCAATGCATAGAGTGGGGTTCAGTTATATTAGGCACGCTACCTCTGTGGTGAGTTCTTCGCAAACTGTCGTGAGGTGCAAGATCTCAGAAATACCTTCCACTATGCGTGGCTCTTGCTATCCATCGTCGCATCGAACTTTCTTGAGGCTTCGAAGTACACTTCGCTATGGGTGACTAAGGATCCTTAGTAGATCAAGGACAACAATATATTTTCGATCTTGATGGAGATGAAAATGCACATGGCCATCAACCAAAAGCTGCGATTATTGCCTACTGTATTTGATAAATTTCAGCCGTATGTGGAGTTTAAGTCTAATTTCCACCATGTATCCATAAGGGCGTGAAAGGAACCCGAGCAGAAGTAGCATGACTTTCCCTACTTAGCTACAAATGATGTGATTCAAGTGGTTATTAACAGCTAGCTGGTAGAATGGCACACTGCCTCGTATTTAACGGCGGGATCCAACAAGACAACCACACAGCAAAAGAAGGATGAAGCCAAGAACAAGATGGAGCAGTTGGCTGAGAAAAGGAGGAAGGAGGCTGAGGATAAGGCTAGGGTAGACCGCGTTGCCACACAGGAGATAGGCGGATAGACAGGAGGAGAGGAGCATGACTCCAACAAAGAGAAGTTTGCCTCCCTAGAAGAAGAGGAATAAGATGACGATCTAACAGAACATGAAGGAGCAGACCTGCAAACACCTCTGTTCCATATCAAGCGTCCAAGGGGACAAGAAAAAGTAGGATCGTGAAAGAATTCCAAGGCCAGCAAGGCATCCATGGACTCGACCACCCTAACAGAGGGGGATATGAATGACATTGAGTATATAGTGTGGGATGCTACCGCAGAACTACTATAGCAGTTTGAGTAGCATCAACAGCAAGCATTAGGGTCCATTCAGGAAAATCTATGAGAGCTGCATATTCAGATAGCACAGACCGGCACGACATCCACCAGTTTGGCCATTGGTACTTCAGAAGCCATTGGGATGTTGCGTATGAAGGACTCCAGAGCCATAGTGCTACTAGATGGGGTACTGATCATAGAGACCGAAGCTGATAGACGCACTGTCAGTGCACTCAAGGGAATAGGGCTAAACTTGGCAACGCTTCCTATCGAGGCACTCCACCTGCTGCAAGATGGGGTGATCATGGAGCTGAGGGCCCACGAATAGCGTGCTTTGCAAGTGATCAGTGAGTAGGTCATTAACAATGCTCAGATGGTTGTACAACAAGATTTTGTCATCACCACTGCAAACAACATGATTGATAAGAACAAGCACATAGTCCAAGTCATGGAGGAAGCATGTCGAATGGTCCTAGAGTTGGTCATTCCTATGGATAAGCCTATAGATGCGCATGTTTGCGAACTCGCTACGGGGGTGCACTATGCCCGCAAAGAATTGGAAAAGGTTCAGTTGGAGCTAAACCTCCAAATTGCAGAATTATAGTTGAGGGCCTAGCCTTCGACTCCATCGGAAGACAAGGAGTAGCGTGTGACTCCTATCACAGAGGCAATAGCAGAAGTAGAAAGTGTAGTGGCGGACTACACAATGTTTTTTGAATAGTCGTTCGAAGTACTAACCAACCTACAAGAAGACTCTACTGTGTAAAGGTTGGAAACAGAGGCGCGAGAGCTGCAGTAGTGCTACGATGAGGTAAAAGGGACAACGCATATTGTTGCCCTCACACACAGACTCGTGAAGCCACAAGAGGCTAAGGCATTGAAGGAGCAGGTAGATGCAGCTCAACACAAAGAGGCAGTGCTGAAGCCGCGCTTGAAGCCTTGGTTGGACAAGGCCTACATGATCATGGCCTCAATTGAAGGAAAGCTGGCTAGTCTACAGGATACTCAGCAAAAGCTTCAGGCTGACAATGCAGGGCCAACAACAAAGTAGTTGGTCAAGGAAATAAAGTAGGCAGCCACACAGTGCACTGCCAAGGTAGTAGTTGTACAGGTCGAGTTGGGGGTCTTCTTGCCAAGATCTCCGCACCCGAAGAGTGAATTGAAGGTGAGTCACCATGTTTGTGTTCGAGGCCTGTTGGGAATGGGTTCCCCTAAGAGCCAGTTTTGGGGCAAAAAGCCCATGTTTTGGGGTAGAAGGCCCAAATTTGTAATAAAGATGTAAAGTCTCCACATTTTGTGGTCGTGGAGCGTAAAAAGGTTAAAGCGTTGTCCGCCCTTGTTTTGTGTCATGTCAGTTGTAGAGATCTACCCATGGTCCGTAGACCATGGGATTGTATAGAAAGGGAGTCTTAGAAGAGTCTAAGAGGGTGGTAACAAGAACAAGAACAAGAGGAAGGATTTTGGGTAAGAATTTCTAAGTGTTCTTAAGTCTTAGAGTAGGTAGAGGCTCTGCAACTGAGTGCGTAGAGGCCTAGGGTGGAAGTCCGCAGCTGAGTGCACGAACCCCTGCAACTGTGTGCATAGGGTAGATAGAGTCTGTACTAAACTTGAGATATCAATAAAGAGAATTATTTAGCAATCATTGTGTATTTTGTCTCTGTTTAATGCATCTAATTATATTATGTTATGATCTGGGTTTACATTATAATTCTTATTTGATGCGAATATATTTGATTATATCTGTTAATTGAATGCAAGCACGAGTAAAGGATTACACGAAGGTAACTATAAATGCATGGTACATGGTAGATTAGGTAACACTTAAGATAACTTGGGAACTTATACAGTAACTCAATCACAGAGGCACGTAAGTGCCTAGACCTTGGGTTAGGGCTGCGAGAAGATCGGTCAAGTACCTTCAGGGAGGTACTAAAGGATGGAAGAGAAGGGACATCGTTAAGCCCTAAAGCCTTATCAATCTGCACGAAGGCAGGATCAAGAAGTATAGACCGACATCACGACCATCTCAGGGTGCAGAAACTTAGTTCCTGCATCCCCCCATACTACTTCGGGTGAAACTTCGGTCCGTGCTCTACGAGCTGATGGCGAAAGGGCCAGTAGTGTAGGGATTTTCTTGGCTAACTAACGCTGAACTTGGGTCAAGGCCCATCAAGCCAACAACCTGTTAGGGGGACACTTCAAGATGTATACATATCATTCTGCCTTAAAATATCTGGTCAACAAGCCTGTGTTGGGGGGGTAGATTTGCAGATGGTTGTTATTATTTTAGGAGTATGACTTTGAAGTCATTGTGAAGATAGTAAGGTTGAATGTTGGACCTGACCATCTGTCACGAATTGAAATAGGCAAAGAACCCAGTAATTTGGAGGAAGGGTTGCTCGATACATAACTCTTCATGGTACGTGTAGATGATAACCAATTTGCCAATATTATTCATTTCTTAACTACAGGGATGATGCTTGAAGGTTATACAAGTCAGTAGAAGAAAGAATTAGTAGTGTGCGCAGCCAATTTTTCGGTCATTGCGGGACATATATACAAAATGGGTGTAGATGAAATATTGCAGAGATATGTGTCGAACTTTGAGCGTGACAGTATTCTCGCCAAATCTCATGGGGGAGCTACGGGAGGCCATTATGTAGGAAAAGAAATTATGCAGAAGATTCTGCACACAGGGTTATGGTGGCCAACATTACACAAGGATTCCAAATCATATTGTAAGGCTTTCGATGCATGTTAAAGGAATGGAAAACTGTCACGAAGGGATGAGATACCACTACATCTTCAGGTTTCTTTGCAGGCATTTGAGAAGTGGGCGATTGATTTTATCATACCAATTCAACCACTTGGAAAGAAAATGGGTGCATGCTACATTATCACTGTGATGGAATATTTAACCAGATGGGTAGAAGCACCATGAGTAAAGGATTTTACAGGGCCCATGATAACAAATTTCTTGTTTGAATATGTTTTAATGAGGTTTGGATGCCCGAAGGTCTTGATGAATGACAGGGGTACACACTTTCTGAATGAAACGATTAGCGTGTTGACAGAGGAATTCTAGGTCTACAGTCATAAGAGTAAACCATATCACCCATAGGCGAATGGGACAGTCGAGTCTTTTAACAAAATTTTGGAGAACGCGTTGACAAAAATTTGTAACACGCAGCAGAATTATTGGGATGTGCATGTACTTGCAGTGTTATGGTCCTATAGGAAAACCTGTAAGAAGTTGACAAGGAAAACGCCTTTCAAATTAGTCTATGGGGTCGAAGTAGTAACTTATATGGAATACATCCTGCCTAGTCTGCGCATAACAACTTTGACGGATATGGCAGATCGCAAGGCCTTGGAAGAACGACTTGTGTAGCTCATGGAGCTAGAGGAGGATTGATTTTTAGCAGGATTCCACCAACAAGCTTCACACATTCAAGGTAAATGATCTAGTTTTGTTATATGATAGTAAGTTCACTAAATTTCTGGGTAAATTCCTGATCCAAAAATGGATCCTAGATAAACCTCTAAGTCTAAAAGACTTCATATAAGAGGTAAAAGGTGCCAAATGACACAAATCCTTTGTAAATCAGAGGAGAATGAAAGTCAAAGGCTGCTCTCAGAAATAGTCTCATTGTAGAGATCTCCTCATTTTGAATCCAACGCAACTTGAATGGGTGAAAATGGACTCTGGATGAAGGAGTTATTGTAAAATGAAATTGCCCAATGTTCTTAGAAAAGGAGGAAATTTCATTAAATTTTGAACTATATTGAAAATTTTGGTTTTTTAGTACAGGCTCATGGGCCAATCCACAACTGACACATGGCAGGCCGGTATTGGGCCACGTGGCCCTATTTGATTGGTCTAAGAAGAAATATCGCATCACAATTATTCAAAAGGGAAGGACCTTAGGCCATCAGCGATAACAATAAGTGATTGCCACTTTATCGCATCACAAAGATTAATGGGAGGACTTAATAAAGGCTGAGGTCGATGCAACATGTAACTATGATCACCAATATCGGTGGATCGCTGTCAGCAATCCCAAAAGGGAAGGACCCCGGGCCAATATCAGACCAAAGCCATTCCCACGGGGTTTTGCAATATTTTCCATGCTTTAATATATTTACAAAATACAAAGGGGTAGGCCTTAGGGCCATTGTGACTTATGATAGGGACCTACCAGTAGACCTGATAGGAAAAATAAAGCATAGTTATGAATTGTTTCAAGTCCGGTGAATAGTGCTTTATGTGGATTTTCCCATGTTTTATAGCTTTCTCTGTGTAAACAGAGAATAACTGTTTCTGAAGAATTTAAAGCGCTGATTTCCCTTCCGTTACCAAATAGGTGGCATTATTCCCTGAAAGCATTAGCAAATTATTGCTAAATGCTCAGAAGGGGACTTGAGTGAACAAAGGCCAGGGAGTTGAAGAGCCCGAAGGGAAAAAAAAAACCGATCAACATCGAGTGATTAAAAGAAAAAAAAGGCCACAGAAAAAAAACGCAAGAAGGTCGCACTGAGATAGAACAAAAGAAAAAAGAGAGGCTTGGAATTTTCCAAGAGGGTAGTCCATAGCGTGAAGTGAATGTGTGGGCAGAGTTGGAGCACTGAAGAACCCATTGGGAAGCTCGGTGTGCTAGAGCGCTTGATAGGAGAAGCCACCAGAGGTTGGAGGCAGCGCCTAAATACTTCAGTGAAGTATCAAACATCAAAGAGACCGAATACTCACTCTGTTGCTGGTGTTGTTTGAGTTGAAGATAGAAGAAGGATTCCAGAGACAGTAAACAATTCTGAGGGAGTCAGAGAAGCCAGAAGCTCAGAGTCTCAAAGCACTGACTGAAAGAATTAGTCCAGAGAAGCCTAGAACTATTTGCAACTAAAGGACAGCCAGGGGTAAGATGGTATTCTGAGCCCATTGGTTCATTTGTAAACCATATGGAGTTGAGTCAAGGACTTGCAAAAAGAATTCAGCCATAATCCCAAAGAGCCTAATCAAGTTGATTAGAGCTCAAGGAGACGTAGCCCAAGATATCAGGGTGAAATCCATATTACATTTTTGTCTTATGTGTTTGCTTCTTTGCTGAATTATTCACTATTATATGCATTTATATACGTTCAAGAACATTTAAATATCAGCATACACATCAGATTTTAAAGTGAATTATCAACTTAAAAAAAATACAAGCATACACCTATATTTTCAAGCTTTTCTTAATTCCGCATTGGTTAATCATTAAAGACTTGGGAATATTCAAGCTTTGGAAGTGGGAGAGGTTCTTGTAAGCTAGACAAGAAGCCTAAGAGCCCCATTTTCATATCAATTCCAGATACATTGGTTAGGACCGTATATTGTCAAGGAATTTATGAATGGTGGTGCAATTCATCTCACGAAACTAAATGGGGAGCCCCTCCCGGGAAAAGTGAATGGAAGCAGGTTGAATCTATATATGGGGGATCCTGCGTAATGACTATATGGCAGTAGGACAATATTAGTGCTCTAGGAAGTTACAAGGGAGTGCGGGACTATAAAATACATTGCTCAGTTTGAAGGACAAGGTAGCGAGTAGGTTGCATGAAGATTGACGTGGATGCACCAAATTAAGTTGCACTTAAGACGTTGCTTAATAGGGAAATGTACTACGCAGCCCTGCAGGAAAATTACCGTTGGAGTACTATTCATCATGGGATGGCCATAAAGCAGTTAAGAGGAGCAGGGAGGTGGCAATTAAGGAAAAAATATTTGAATATCTTCCACCAAAGCAACATTTATTAACAAATTTTGGGGGGAATAGTTGGATTTGAGTTCAAATCCCCCTATAAAATGCGCATACTAGTCCAACAAAGAACACTTTTCACTCTAAGAATTTTTGGAGCATTTTGCTATCTGACGCATATGAGTAGAGCATTCTGGGAATAATTTGTGTCACAACCCTTGTTTTTGCATCTTTCTACAACATCCCAAGAGCTGTTCATTGAAAGAATTCTTGGCACTAACCCTGCTAAAGCTATCAGCTCAAGTGCTGCTATTTCTGATGTGCCAAGACCAGAAGTTACAAGTATGGAAGCTTCGGCCTCTGTGCCTACAGCGTCAAGATCACCTCAATCAAAGCCCACAACTACAAAATAAAAACAACCCATTACAAAGGCGAAGCACTCCACAAAGGACAAACAAAATAAGTCAGTTTTGGTGCGAATTTCATCAAGAAAGAATCTGGAGGTGCGACAGAAGGATCAAAAGGGTAAACAACCAGAGAAGGTAGTGGACCTAGAAGAGGAAGAATTCCAGGGTATCGAGGATGTTGATGCCAAAGGGGTGGAGCCTATGACGAGGCTGTGTAGTATACCTAGGGGGATATTATAGAGGGAGATACCCAAGGTAATAATGTAATAATGTGATGGGCCATAATTAATAAATAAAATGGTTAACCTGCATCATGTAAGGGACCATAAGTAGTTAGCAATAATGTGATAAGCCCATTGTATTAGATACATGGTATTGAGAAACCCATCATAATGAACCATGGTATTGTATGTATGAAGCCTATATAGAGGCTAGAGACTCCCCACTGAGAACACTCCATAAGCCATATGCTTGCCAATACAATAATCCTTGAAAACTCTCAGTGGGGAGTCTCTAGCCTCTATATAGGCTCCATACATACAATACCATGGGTCATTACCATGGGTCTCTCAATACCATGTATCTAATATAATGGGCTTATCACATTATTGCTAACTACTTGTGGTCCCTTACATGATGTGGGTTAACCACTTTATTTATTAACTATGGTCCATCACCATATTACATTACTACCTTGGGTATCTCCCTCTGTACCCCATAATATCCCCCCTAGGTATACTATAGGTTTCCTAAGTATATCTGTCCATAGAAGGGAAAAACTAAACTAACAAAGGATCCCGATTCAGGGAAATTTGTAATTTCGACACCTTTGCTACTTTAGCAGGTCGTGTTCGAAGGTCCGAGGCTAGTGAACATTCCATTGCTTAAGATGGAGGATTGGAACCTCATTGGCCATGTAAAGTTTCCACACTTGGAAACCCATAAGTATATGACGAAGATATACTATTATGACACGGGGGTTACAATGTTGGAGCCCATGAAGTGGGTCCATGGTGTTGAGCAGTCAGGGTTGCTTAATCTGTTGTTAGTGCCACATTATCACCACTCCAAAATCAACACAATATGTGTGTGCCAGCTCCTCATGATGGTGCACGATGGATACCTCTGGCTAGGTGAGAATATCCCCATCACAGAGATGTTGATCCATAGGATAACAAGATTTCCTTACAAAGGGGCGAACCCTTCCAAAGAGTTTGGAGGAAAAACCAGAGAAAAAGAGTTGGTAGATAAGATGAAGAAAGAATTTTGTCTGATAGAAAAGTCATGAGGACACTCTGTCACATCCATCTAAGACCCGGAAGTACAGTTGGCTGCCAAGATTCTAGCTGGCAAGTTAATGAGAAAACGTCGTGCGGATGAAGTCCCAGAACCAGTCAACTCCCTCACGGCTTAGTGCGCGAAGGGTGTACAACACAATTGGGCCACGTATCTCTGTATGGAGTTCCTCACAAACTACTGAGAGGCCTAGGAGGAGATCTGGTCATTTCATTATGCCTGGCTATTGTCTTTGGTCATTTTGGTTGCTTGGAAGTTACCGGAGGATATCCAGTTTCCTCCACACAAAGAATAATTGCTCAAGGCAGTGCGGTTTGCCTCGTTGTGGGCCACAAAATATCTAGAGTGTATTAAGTAAATGAAGATATTTTGAGTTTTGATGGATATGGACCCTCACATGGTGGTTAATTTTCAGCCATGGTTGTCTCCCACCTTGTTCACACAGCTATAGACCTATGCAGAATTCAAAGCCGATTTCTATAGGGTCTCGATTAAAGCACGTTGTGAACCTAAGAAGAAATGCCACCAATTTCCTTATATGGTGACAGAAACAGATATACAGGAAGTTGTGGGGCTTTGGACTCAAGAATGGTGTGCGCCTATGGAATTAGATGTAGGAACAAGCACAAGCACAGAAATCTCTGCTGCCTAAAAGTGGAAGGATGCCACTAAAAAGGCTACAAGCGCACTAGCAAAAAAAAGAAGAAGGAAGCTATTAAGGCAGCTACCGAGAAGGCTCAAATGGAAAAAGAGTATGGTGCTAAAGAGTAGGCAAGTAAGGAAAAAAAGGATGATGAGGAGAGTGAGAAGTATCCTACACCCCGCACTGACACACAAGAACTTTCAGAGTAGGGAGGAGGAGGTGGTGAAGAGCAGAGCACCCCATTCATTCTAAATAAATGAGGATAAGAACATATCGTAGGATCATAAAAGAAGCATAAGTTAGACAATAACACACATATGGATCCCATGGCATTCACAAAAGGCAATCTCAATGAGATCGACGACTAGATCTGGGACACAACGACAGAGGTGCTGCAGAAATTTGAGTAGCAATACATGCAGACACTAGGAGGCATCCAGAAGGATCTGCGGGAGCTATAGATCTAGGCAAACGAGATTCACATGGATATCAAAAAGGCGATCAGTGTGCAAGTGAGCCTAATACAGGGTCGTAGCACTGTCGTGGAGATCGAATGGCCTCTAGGTCTCAGAGTCTTTCCTTTACTAGAGGGGTCAGTCCTCATGGAATCAGACGAGGATAGCGCGGTGCTCCACACAGTGAAATAAATGGGACTAAACCTTGTCATGCTACAGCTTGAGTCTCTTCATACGCTACATCAGGGGGTCTCAGATGAGATGAAGATCATAAAACAACGTGTGCTCATTGTCATCAGTGAGTTTATAGCCAACAATGAGCAGTTATTCATAGGAAAAACTCAGGCACTAAAGGACCAGGAAGAGTTGCCGACACAGCACCATAACCTGGTCACAACAATTGAGTAGGCCTGCAACTCCGTGCCTAAGATGAATATACCTGAAGATGCAGATGCCTCTGCTAAAGTGAGGAAATTTTTGGATGTAGTGCACACGTCAAAGGAAAAGGTTGATAAGGTGACTTTCGATCTTCAAATGAAAATAGTTGAGCTGCAGTTGAAGTTGTAGCCAACCACACCGCCAGAGGTTCGGGAACAAAGAGGTGTGGCGATAAAAGAATCCATGGCTCAATTAGATGTCACAGTTCAAGGTTGTGACAAGCTCTTCATTCGAGTAATGGGCCTCTAAGATACACTAAAGGAGGATCCTATGCTATAGTAGTTGAACACAGAAATCAGGGAAGCACAACAGTAGTACGATGAGATCAGTATGATCACATGGATGTTGGAAACAGTCCAGTGCTTCGCATGCTTACAATAAGGCAAGACAAAATTGATGTAGATACAAGAGTTGCAGAAAAACAAATCCTTGCTCAGAGCACAACTCGAGCCTTGGACAGAGGAAGCCTTCCAATTTTCACAAAACATTCATGAGAAGCTAAAGGTAATGCAATAGACACAGAGGACTATGCAACTGGTAGTAGAGGGGCCAACCACAGAGAAACTGGTACAGGAAGTAAAAAAAGCAGTAGAAAAGAGTATCGTAGAGCTTCAAGCGCTGACCAAGGCATTCATTGAACTCTGCCAAAAAGTGGAACAACCCACTGAGTGACTCGAGGGTGAGTCACGATATTTGTGTTGGGGGCCTATTGGGATGGGGTCCCCTAGGTCAGTTTGGGGTTAGTTAACCCAAATTTTGTATACAATTTTGTAAAATATGTAAAGTCTCCACGATATGTGGAAGCGGAGCGCATAGATGAATAAGAGTCAAAGGGGCTTAGCCCCTTATATTGGGTAAAGTCTTGAGTCGGTTTTGAGATTCACTCATTGTCCGCGGACCATGGAATTGTATTGAAAAGTCTATAAATAGTTGAGTCTTAGCAAGTCTTATAAGTAAGTTTGGATAGAGAATTGGGTACATTGAAGAGTTTTCTTGTCTTGGGCAAGAGCTAAGGCAGGTGTTGTTGTTCTCTATTTTTTAGGTTGAGGGAGTAAACACATAGGACAGCATCAAAACTACTTTGGAAGTTGGGATCTAGCCCTACCAGCTTCAAAGAGGGATCTCTGAAAAATATAGCTTTTTTTATGTAAACTTTAGGCTAGTTATGACTGTAGTGCTTGTTTTGTTTGAAAGGTTTTGGTTGATTTAAGTGCTATAATTCCATTGGTCTATGGATTCTATAGATTAAACTGGATTTGGCTTCGAATTTTAGAGGAGTTTTCATAGGGCAAGCTAGGTTGCACTATTTGGATCTTTTCATAAATTTAAATGGATGATGAAAGAGAAGAAGTGTAAGGTTCA
Organism: Pinus tabuliformis; assembly: GCA_031772625.1. Lineage (NCBI taxonomy): Eukaryota > Viridiplantae > Streptophyta > Pinopsida > Pinales > Pinaceae > Pinus > Pinus tabuliformis. Next base: position 982,716,974 of record CM062820.1, on the reverse strand, counting down.
ATAGAAATTAAGGAGAAATTAAGAATTCCTTAATTTGACTTTAGTAGAAAACATGAAAATTACTAACAGCCAGAATAGGGTGCTCTAAATAACAAATCCTATTCATCACAATTTTTTTTAGGTAATTGAGATTTTTAGAATAACAAAGAGAGAAAAATAATGTTTAAACAAATAAACTAAAGAAACACGTCACCATTTAGTACACCACATGAATCTTGTCAAACGTCCCTGTATTATTGATGCTCTAGCACTTTGAAAATTTATGCAGAAGAAATTACATTCAGAAATCAATCCTTAATACTTCAAACAGTGAAGTATTTATACTAATAATTACAAAATCATTGTCAAACCGACAACCTATTATTAGCCTAATTACAAACAACAAGATTTATCTCTAGAAGAAAAATAGGCCACGTAGACAGCTAGAAAAAAAGGTGGCTCTCTTTTGGTAGATTCGGTTGCTGATTCAATGTAAAACTGTGTTGTGTTTATGTGCTGACTATCATGTTGGCTGATGTGCTAGTCGTTGTCTTACTACACCCAAATTAATTTTCAATATAGTAAATCACAAAGCTTTTCCCATTTATTTTCATCTGGTATGGTCAATTTAATCACCCTCCGGTAAATTTGATCTACCTTTGTGTATTTGGAAAAAACTGGATTCACTATAAAAATGTGTTTTACCTCATTCTGTATGTAAAAATCATTTGACATGGTTTCTAAAAATTCCCTTGTTGTCATACTGCCCTTAATCCCACTTAACTTGATACTGCTTTTGGCTATGTCCTTCCTCTTCAAGACATATTATTCCTGAGTGATCAATTTATCATTAATTACATAAATGTTGGGTAGTCCTTTCTGGATCAATGCTTCAATTCTGTTAGAAACCATGTTTACTTGCAACTCCAATGTGTCACATATTTCTTCTAATTGATCAATAAGGTTCCTCTTAGTCAAAACTTTATTCACTTCTAAAATAGTGGTAGTTTTTTCATTGATTCCTAATTCTTCAAGCTCCTATTTTGACTTAGAATTAAGGAATATGATAATTTTAGACGCCTCTCTGGGCATCTCTCCAAGCTTCTGCCTCCCCTGAACAATGTTTTTTGTAACCTTTTCTATTAGCTCTTTATACTCAAAGATGATTTGGATACAAGGCGAAATCTCATTCATAGAGTTTAGTATACCCAACCAAATAGATTCCTTGGCTTGGGCCAAGGTCTAACCAATTGAGGTATCCCTTTCTACCTTCTGCACCTTCTCCAATAATATTTGTGATTTATGCATTTCAGTAACACGAGAAGCTTCATCTTTGGCCTTTTGTACTTCTAAACCTTTGAGCTGATCCTACAAAGTCTTGATCTCTTTTGACTGGATGGACATGTTCTCCAATGTCTTGGTCACCTGTTCAACACTTGCAATATGAGTGGAAGAAGTAGTTGCAGTGGTTGTTCCTATTGCTGGAAGCTGAGAAATGGGTATGGCATCCAAGGGGACAATGGCCATCTTCTCCATTTCTACCTCCATTTTTCTAATCTATATGTTCTACTAATCAGCTTCATCATGTCAACCTTTTGTGCCTCATTTTCTTTGTTGTTCTTAGTCAAGGGGTCCTCTGTGGCTGGCAACTTAAGTTGTTTTCTCAAGGCTGCAATGTTCAGATTCTTCCTTTTGATAATATCCTCTGCAGAATTGACATACTTAGGGCCATACCCTATCTTTAGCACCAAGTATTCCAAATAGTTGATCCTATTATATTTTGCTGAGGATATTTTCTCCATTTTCAACTGAGATTGAACATTGGCAAATGAAACCTGCAACTTGGACAACGAAATAGCATTGTTAGTAAATATATAATATATCATCTCACTAGTCTACTTATGCATCTCCATTTGGTCAATGGGATGTATTTCTTTGGTTTTGAACTCAAATGTAGAGCTCTTGTAGTCTGTTGTTGTTTTTGGTTGTGGAATTTGGGCCTCAAGGAATGCCATCTGCATCTTTCCATGTTCTCTGTCAAACACTGATAACAAACTACTTTGTGAGTTGGAGGTCTACTTCCAAAACTAATTATAAGTAATGTTTTTAAGAATCTCATTCCTAAGCTTAATTTCTTTGTACCTATCAAAAACAATCTTCTCCTTATCTCGTTGGACATTCTGGGAATCCAGCTTTGCTTCCTTCTGACTCTGTCAGGATGAAGGTGTAGTAGAGGATGTTACAAATTTGTTGGTTGCAAGTGGTGAATCTGTGATTATGATGGTAGCCCACTTTTCTATCTCTCTGTCCATATCTGTCCTAAGAGTCAATTTTGTCCTATTCTTGTAACTGGTTCTGAACTCTTTATAAGCTTCACTACCTATTTGGGATGATGATCCATCCTCTCTTTGTCTCTTACTTGATTTTTCCTGAGGAGTGGGAGTCTAAAAACTAGAAGTAGAAAAGAGTTGTTCTTCAACTTCCTATAAGGTGTTTTCTATCCATTCTAACTGATTTTCATACTTCTCAATTTCAAGCCTTGAAGTATGGATATGAGGAGTACTTTTATTCTCTACTGTAAGCTTTGAAATAATGCCATAAGGGTCATAATACCATGTAAAACTCAGACTGAACTTCATTTCTTTAAGAATCTTGTTTGCTTCTTTACCTGTTGTCCTAGTATTACATATAAATGGGTCCACCTATGTCTTTATTTGGAACTGTGATTTCTTCTTAGGCACTACAAAACGAATGTCATCAGAATTTAACATCTATCTAATATAATCGAGGGAAAAAATCCTCATGGGGAGGTATTTTGGGAGTTTGTATGGTGCCAATTCAAAACCATAAACCTCGATATTTTTGTATTTTTGGTATAAATACCAATCCCCAGTCTTGGCCTGATTTGTTAGATGCAAAATTCTCTTGATTTGTTCACTAATTCTAGGTTGTATTGCACTATTAAGAATTTTCATGGCTGGGTGAACAAAATCCTCAATAAACTGCTTGTAAGAGAACTCCTACTGCTCTTTCATGACTAAGGAGGTCCAAAAAATCATTGGCTGCGGGTTTCCTGCATCATGAAGCTTCTACATTGCATAATAGAACTTATCTACCTGATAGTAAAGGAACATATAGATTAAAATAGATGTATAATTAAACACCTGCTCTATGGGAAATTTTAGAAATTACTCATGAATGTCGTTAGCCAAGAATTAATTGAAATTGAATACAATGGATGGCTTACTGATTGTGGAGAATATGGAGAGGAAACCTAAAATGGGCTCATATACCCACTGATCAGAATAATAACCCAAAATATAGGAAATCATGGATATAATTTGTTTGGCTTGATCAAGGAAGATGGAGGAAGGATATGGAGGATTCTTATTGGGTAAATGGGCATTCGAAGGCAATAAGATCTCAAATATTTTGGCTCTGGTAGTGAAATCTAGCTTCTGATAAAGTTGGGTGAGGGCTTCAAGGGAGAAAGGGGCATTATTTTCCATAAAGGGAGCTAGCATGATTTGATTGATAGATTGGGCAGTAATGGTAAAATGGATGTCACCGAATGGGGTCATGATAGCTCTTTGGATAGGGACATAACATGCCTAACATTTTTTGGTAAAATCAGGGGCTTGGATGGTCAAGGGAAAGATGTAATGGGGAAGATTGGACTCCGAGAGCCCAATTTCATCAGTTTTATCTGCATGTTTGTCTTCCAACTAGCACTATAACTCTAAAAAGTCACAGTCACAATGGGTTTCACTAATCTAATAATCCCCATCAGATTACGGGATGTGATCTAAATATACAAAGGGAGGGATTAATGAATTAACAATCTTATCTTGAGTTTTGATTTTAGGAGGCATGACTGTATTAGTGAAATATAAGAAATTGACAGAAGAGCTTACTAGGAAACAGTTTGGGTAACAAATGGTCAAGTGAAGGGGACAATGAACTATCGGTTTTTGTCTGGTTCTGGTCGAGGAAATACTATGAGAAGAGTCGTTGTGAAAAAAACTATCAGTTTATAGAGAATAAGCAGTGAAAAGGGAGGAGAGTGATAGGATGAGCAGTAAAAGGAAGGACAATGATGGCTTCAAAAGTTTTTTAAACCAGTGCTATGAAAATCTCATTAGAAATGGTGTGGGACCTTTAGGTTTGAACGGATACCCAGGAAGTATAAATTTAATTCTAAATGGTTGTTTTACTAGTAGTGCATTCAATTGGTTAATGACTAGATGATGTGGCGAGAGGAGAGTGGCAGAGTAGTTGTGGTGGGGACGCAATAAAGCGGGTGAAGGTAAGGCGGTTTTTGGAGGGGGTAGTGGATGGTACGTAGTTTTGGTGAGGGGGGATGTGAAGTGTGGAGAGAGTGCCACATAGGGGATGGGGCCCGGCAAGGAAACAACATTTTCGGGCCCCCCCAGTGGTAAAGGCGGGATGGAGAGGGGGTGACGAAGGTGAACATGGGTCGTGGATCATTAGTGGGAGGAAATCCGAATGCCCAGACAATGCTATGCTCTAACTGAATACGACAAAGAAGCTTTGTCACCATGTGTTTTTCACGTTTGTGCTTTGGAATTAGGATAAAGGTTAGGAGTAAAATCATGAAAAAAACACTTTATCCCATGGAGCCCATTTTCCTTTTTATCATATCATTAAAACTTAGGATAAAAATGACATAGGGATATATTTGTAAAAACAACTATTTTACCTACCCTTAGCTAAGCTAACATTTTTTATTCTTCAAAAGGGTGCACTTAGACTAGCAAACCCACATTATTTTCTTTTATACAAAATGAAAAAACATCTAACCTATCCCTTATTTATCCTAATGATTCGGTTTAAACAGTTGAATCGATGTCATTTTCTACCTAACCACTGATTTACCAAGATTAAACTGTTTGGAAAATCTTTATTTTCAAACAAATTTACAAAAATTTAAACATGTTTAACAATGATAACATTGTATGATTAAACAAATAGCTAGTGACTGTGGCATTTTAAACAAGATGCACACAATATTTATTTAACAATGATAAAGAAAAATATCTATCAGTAGTGGCATTTAGACTTGCAACACTTTCAGTATTATTTCCTTTTTGGTTTTTTCTTTTGATGGGGTTCTATTTTTCATTCTTTTTTTCAACACTTTTGTTTTTCCTCTTTTTCTTATTTATACCCTTGTTTCATTTTTTATTCTATTTTTTCTTTTATTTAGAAACCATTGACAGATTGACAAGTATTTACAATATAATATTCCTGAGATACAATACTCAAATACCTTGATATCCTATCAATTATAGGACCCTAACAATGGCTCCCTCTGGGGATGAAACTCTCCCTGTGAGGTGCCAAAAACATTTGATTAGTAGCCTTGACTATTCTATTTCGTAAATATCCACCTCTGATTCCTTTGTTGCAGTACTTATGGTAACATATCAATGGAAGCTTAAGGCCTTCTCTGTGGGCTTCAACTTCTGTTAATAGGTCACCCAATAAAAATAATAAAGACAATGATATTTACAATGATAAATGCTAGAAAAAAATCTATTGCTCAGAGAAATAGTGCTCCAGCATTCTTCCATTCATAGGTCCATCAGGCATTTCGGTCCCATCTAGATCTTTGAGAAAGAATGCATTGTTTCCTCTGAAAGCATAAAAGACATAAGGCCCCATCCATGGATTGTCAAATTTTCCATGCTTCCCTTTGTCCTCTCTTATGGAATCCCAATTTAAAACTCTATCATCTAAAGTTAAATCATCTTCTTTAGTTCTTGTATCAAAAGCCTTCTTGATATTCTCCTAGATGACCTGAGCCTTATTATAGACATCCTCCCTGGATTGCTGCAATTGGATTGTCTGATCAATTATCCTTTGGATGTCATTTGGCTCAACCTATAATTCCTGAATTATCTTCATGACTAGAACTCCCAAAGAGGATGGAAAAACAACATCCATTCCATAAACCAATTGGTATGGTGACATGCCAATTGATTTCTTAGTTGTGAGCCTATCAACCCAAAGTGCATTTATCAACTTGTTGTGCCATGACTTTTTTTTGTCTGCTAACAACTTCTTAATAATGTTTACCAAACTCTTATTTGAAGATTCAACCAACCCATTACCCTGTGGGTAATAAGAAGTTGAATGTCCCAAATTAATATGGTATTTGTTGCAGAAATCTATCATTTTCTTAGATCTAAAAGTTGCAGCATTATCTGTAATGAGCTTGTTTGGACAACCAAATCTAGACAGGATATTGGTTTCTAAGAATTTGATGATAACATCATCCGTGGCTAGTCTAGAAGGTGTGGCCTCAATCCATTTGGTGAAGTAGTCAGTAGCATTGATGATCCATTTATGTTGGGCAGACGATGTTGGATGGATTTATCCAATGAAATCCAATCCCTATTGCTGGAAAGGACTTTCAACAGATATGGGTTTCAAAGGTAGAGGCAATAACTTTCTTTTCCCCTCAAATATTTGGCATTTATGGCAAGAGGTTACCTTCTTATGAACATCATGGAAAAGAGTAGGCCAGTAAAAACCAGCTCTAAGGATCTTATTAGTAGCGGTTTTCTAGTACAGATGGCCATCGCAGTCACCTTCATGGAATTCCTGAATTATTCTTTCTACATCATCTTTCAACGGACACTTTATTAGAATACCACCAGCATCTTTCCAATATAAAACATTATCTATGATGAAATATTTTACTGCTTTTAACTTTATAAATCTAGCCTTTGTCTTAGTTAGACCAGGAGGAGCATTTAAATTTAATAAAACAAAAATGAGGTTTGCATACTAGGGTGAGGTCATAAAAGCCTCATCTAATTGTGGAGTTGCATGTTCCTCTTGATCATCTAATGCAGCTACAAAGTTGATAACCAATGCATTGAAGTTAGATTCAACCATCAATTTGGCTAATCCTTGTCCCTTGATAAGATTGGTTGGCTTGATTTCCATGTCATACTCAAGAATGATGGCAATCCATTTGCCTCTTTTGCCATATTGTCCATTTTGTCTTAAAATATCCTTAACTACAACATTTGGTACATAAGCAATTATCTGAGAATGGAGGATATACACTTTGAAATATTTAATTGCTTTTATCAATACAAAAGCCTACTTTTCCATTATATTATACTTGAGTGCAACATCCCTTAAAGCCTTGCTCAAGAAAGCAATGGGTTGTTCAAATCCATCATCGTTTTTCTATAAAAGTACAGCTGCAATAGTATGTTCAAAAGAAAATTATAAAATTATAAAATCCTTAGAAAAATCTGGACTAATTAGGATTGGTGATTTTTTCAATGCTTGTTTAACTTGGTCAAATGATTGCCTAGCTTCAATGTTCCATCTGATTTCAGAATCTCCTTTTAACATATTTGTTATGTTTCTAAGTAGTTCTGCAAGGTTATGGATAAATATTCTTAGGAACTTTATTCTACCAATAAATGATTGAAGTTCCTTAATGTTTCTTGGATGTTTGACTTTTAGAATAGCTTCAATCATTTTAGGATCAATTTTAATACCTTTATTAGAGATGATATGACCAAGAATTTTTCCCTCTTCAAGGCGAAACACTGTTTTCTTAGGATTTAGTGAAATCCCAAACCTTCTACGTTTCTAAATACTCTTCTCAGATGTAACAAATGTTCTTCATCAGTTTTAGAATAAACAGTGATTTCATCTAAATATATCACAATAAATTTGCCAATTTCATCAGCAAAAGCAATATTCATTGCTCTTTGAAATGTGGCTCCAGCATTCATTAACCCAGAAGGCATCTTCACATACATGAAGGTACCCCATGGAGTAGTAAAGGTTGTTTCATATTGATCATCTAGGTGTACTAAAACCTAATTATAACCTGAGAAACCATATAATAAAGAAATCCTAGAAGACCCAACTACCTTCTGTAGAATATGATCCATTTTTGGTAAAGGGTAGTTTTCCTTTAGGGAAAATTTGTTAAGGTTTCTAAAATCTATGCACAATCTGATTTCACATGTTTTCTTCCTAGTTGGCACAATATTGGAAACCCATTTAGAGTACCTAAGAGGAACTATGATTTTAGAGTCATACATTCTTTTAATTTCTTTCTCAATTAAAGGCATCAACATAGGATTTATTCTTCGAAGTTTTTGTTTAAATGGTTTCTGATCCTCTTTAATTGGAATTTTGTGTTGTATAATTTTTATATCATATATTTTAAGATCTGCATAGCTCTAGGAAAAAACATCACTAAATTCCTTGAATAAAGCAATATATTTTTGTTTTTCAGCAGCTGGGAGTGATTTAGATAGTTTTATGATTTTGGGATATTTTTCATTACCTATATTACATTCTTCAACTTTTGTTTCTGTGGGCTCAATCTTAGGCTTTTTTGCGACATCATTGAAATCAAATAATTCTTCCAGTGGAACTAGACCTCTAGGTAAAATGTTATCTTTTAGCTGAAGTGTTTCAAACTCTTCTTTTTCGGAGTCTATTTCAAGCAATTTCAATTTATTTACAACTTCATGTATGGGTGTATTTAGATCTGATTTTTATAATTGCCTTTCTATATTAGAATGTAAAACTATTTGATTATCTACTTCATATTCCAAATCAGTACTATCATCTTGAAATTCATCTTTAGATCGCAGAAAACTTTCAATTTGTTTATCACTGCCAAACACCTGCAAATACCTCATATTATTTGGTACAGTTGGTCCATGTTTCACTTCCACTGTAGATTCTCGATTAGGGTAAGGCATTTTATAGGAGTTGGCTGAAAAATCCATATTATTTGGAATGATATTTTGTTTTCTAGGAATTCCAAAAAGGTCATATTCAAGAAAAATCTTAAGAAAATCAAGCACAACATTTTTGTATGCTCTCATTCTAGGGTGTTTAGCTGAATATTATCCTTTAATTTGTTTTATAATTAATTCAGCATCCCCTTGAATGGAGATTCTTTTGGCACCTAATTTTTTCAACAACTGCAATCCTAATATAAGGGCTTCATACTCTTCTATGTTATTGGTACATTGGAAATTAAGCTTGTATGAGTGACCCTCAGCATGATTGTTTCTTGTGTTAACCACCCAAATTCCTACTCCAGAACCATCTTTGCTACAAGAGCCATCAAAACTCATGTTCCAAAGAGGTTCAGGAAGAGTGTTGGGTTCCATTGTTTGTGTTTGGCTTGGATCTGTTTTAGGAATCTCAGTTTCTACTTTGATCACCTAAGTGTTTATGTCTCCATCATTATAAAGAATGAAAGAGTCTAAATCTGAGTGGACAGAATAAAGAGGATAGTTGTGAGGTTTCTCTTGACTACTCACCATGAATTTCATCAAGGTTTCCCTATATAATATTCTTTGCTACCCAAAAACTGGTATGGTGGAAAAGGTCATATCCATCTATAGGGTTCCTTGTAATTTTTCTCCCCATGAGTGACAATAGCATGCCATACTTAGGGGGAATATCTGCAACCACTATATCCATTACCAGACTTTTGTCCAGGATTTGACCTAAAGTAACACACAGGTCTTTGATGAGACCTAGACATCTTACTTTACTAGAATCAAAGGAATATAGGTCTTTATAAGGTCTGGTAATGTCAAGTCCTAATTTATCCATAACCACTTTAGGCATTAAGTTGTGGGAGGCCCCTGAATCTAGCAAAGCATTATGGAGGATCTTATCAAGAATATTTAGGCTAACATAGAATGGAGGAACACCACCTTCCTATGGTTTTCCCTCAACTTCTGGTCCAAATAAGAATTCAGGCTGGTCATCATTCATATTTATCGAGTCTGTGTTTTCCACTATGTTTACAGCTTTCATCACTTAGGGTCTGTACATGTTTTTGTTCATCAACTCTGTCAAGGGAACAGGAATTTTCAGGTTTGCTAATTCATTCTCAATTTCGAACGATGTTTGAATCTTAATCATGTTGGGAAGTTCAGATTGATCGATAATTTATTTTGATATAGGCTCTTTTCATTGACTGGTGGTTGGGGTATCTATTTGAGTAGTTTTAGAAACACTATCAACTATCTTCTTAACAATAATTTCTACTTTCTTTTTACTAGAGTTGTCCATTGTTTTCTTAGGAAGACTGCCTGTGGTTTTCCTAGGATCAATTTTAGATGATTTTTTAGCAAGATTATCGAAGTTTTTGGTGTTGAGAGTGTTTGAATTCTTTTTTCTCCTAAGGTTATACTTCGTATGAAATTCCATGATGGAATTTTCAAAACCTTGTTTATATTCATCTAATTCTTCAGAATCTAGTTCAGTTTGAGCTAGGAGAAAAAAATCTCTTGAGTGAGGAAAATTGTTTCATCATCATTGATTCCCATCAGATTTATTTGATTATCATCCAAATCTTCAATAATCACCCTCATCATTAGTGTATTCTTCTTGAAAAGGAGGTTGAACACACTGGTCTGGACCCTTTTGTTCTTGTTGTTTGATTTGGGGAACATTCCTTATAAAGTTTCGATTTCTATTTTGAGGAGCATTTTGGTTCTATATTATTTGAGCTTGATCATTTATGTTTACTCTTTGCATCATATTTTCCACTACTCTCACTAGGTTATCAATTTTGTGATCAGAGGTAGAAGTGGAAGGCTCTTCTTTTATGGTAACCCTACATTCAGATTTTAGTTTGGCATTCTTAGCTAAGATGTTAGCTTCAGCTTTGATAGCATTAGCTTGCATTTCTTCCAAAGTTGTTGGGTCTCTCTCTCTAAGTTGATATTCCATGTCTACATTAGAACCATCAGGAAAATCAATTAAAGTTAGGCCATGGGAGGGCTTGATGTCAATAGGAATGGCATTGTAAACAGTATTAAACCGTTCATAGTATTCTTCCACAATTGCATTTGGCTTTCTTTTCAGCCTTTTATATTCATTTAGGAGTTGAAGTGGATTTTTCTTGATTTCCCATCTAGCTAAGAAATTTTGATGGAAAGCATCAACTTTAGCTATACTTCTTACAGGTAAAATCCTAAACCATTTCTTGACATCACCTCCTAACTTTGAGAAAACAATCTCATTTTACGTCGACTTCATCTGCTTCTTCAAGGTCAAATACATCATTAATTATATCCACATGTTGCTCAGCGGTATGAGAAATGGTGTTATCAAAGGTTAGAATTTTAGATTGGTAATCTCCAAGCATAGAATTTAGTTGGTCTGGTAACACCAAAGGTGAATACCTACCTGCCATAACTGGTCTAGAAGATTAACTAGAAGATGGACCTATGGTAGGTGTAGTTGTGATAACTACAGGGATAGTAGGAATAATAATCTGAGATATTATAGGTGAAAAAGTAGATGCTATAGAATGAGTAGGATTGGGGGGTTGTAGATGAACAAACTGAGAAGATCGATGGACAAAGAGGTTGTTGCAACTATTAAAGCTAAAAGTTCAACAGATTGTTGAAAATAGGCTTCTTCAATAGCTTGATCCAAAACTGGAACTAGACCTTGTAATTTATCAAATTGTTGTAGAGATTCAAGATCAGGATCTTTTCAAGAAGTTGAGTTTGCGGTATATATGATTACAGTAAAGCTTTATAAAAGACAGTTGATCTATAATATTTTGATCTAAACACACTATGCTGGAAAGGAAACTCAAACTCTATACCATGAATAGTTTCAAATTTCTCTAGAAGAGAGTTAGACCTAGACAAAGGACTATTCTCGGGAAGAGAATTGAATCTAGACAAAGGACTCTTACTACCCTAACTTTCTGTAAGACTTTTCTTTCTCGCCAATTTCTCTAGATTATCTACAAATTCAGCAGGGCTGGGATCAGGGTGAGCTCTAGCGAAAATTCTTTTGGGATCCAGGTCTATTAAAATTCATCACAAAACTTCATAAAATCAAAATCAAGGACACACTGAAATATATACAAAATAACAACCTGTTGTGGTAAAAACACAACCCCCCATTATTGATGTGTTCACTTCGAATAATGGGGACCCTTTCTATAAAAATTTTGGCTAAGCACCTTTTTGGATTTTTATTTTAGTTAATTGCCCTACACTTTCGTTAATTTTTAGTTTTCTTTGGATTCTTGTTTTGATTGCTTTGTTAGAATCAATTTTTTATAAGCTTCACATTGACGCTTGTTTGGTCTCATTTGGTCAACTGGTTTGAAAATGGCACTCCTTTGAAAGTCTGATTATTTATGTAGCCTAGGTTAAAATTGCGTAAAATGTACAATATTGCATTTTGTAGATAAATTAGTTCAATAATGCATTCATTTTAAATGTTAACCCGTAGTGAGTTTTTACTAACATTTTTTCGTATAGCCAAATCATGAAGCAATCGAATTTTAGTAATTTACTCTAATAAATTATTAATCTCGAAAAATCATAATTTCAAAGTGGCTATAATTTATTTTTCATTTTATTAAAAATAGTTGTAGTTTATAAAATAACTCTCATAAAAAAATCAAAATTAAAATTGATTTTTTAATATTAAATCTCAGATTAATTAAATTAATTATCATTTAAAATATAATTAATTTAATTAAACTAAAACTTAATATATAAAAAATCAAAAAACATATCGCATCGCAAGTTTCATATATGACACATTTTAATGAACCCCGATACGACACCTCCCGATTTGCCGATTGCCGATACCCATTATATGCCCGATCACCAATTAAACAAAAGTTTTTTATATATATATCGCATCGGAGATAAATGGTTTATCGCATCGGGACTTTAAAATAACACATTTCTTAGGACGCCGATATGCCGATTGCGAAAAAGGTAAAAGGCATTAACTTGTTTTGTGTTGGGTTAATATAGTTTTCAAAAAACACTCATACGTATGTGTGGAGTATGGTAATATGGTTAGTTAATATATATTAATTAGTTTATATTAATATGTAATATGTAATATATATTATATTATTTAAATTAATATGTAGTATTTAATTAATAAATTAATCATATTAATTAATTTATAACATTTAATTAATTTGATTAATTTAAATTTAATTATCATTTAGATTAATATTAATTAGTTTTTTTAGATTAAATTTGTTATAAATAATTAATTAGATATTAGTTAGTTAAATTAATAAATAGTTCATTAATAATTAGTTTAATTTATAAATTAACAATTAATTAGAATTCTAATTTAGGATTTAATTTTTAATGAGAATTTTGATTTTTTTTAGCCCAGCAACAGAATTTCCAGATTTACATCAGATTTGATCCATCAACTTTGGAGGCTCATAAATTGAGTTATACTTGGCCAAATGAGGCCCAGGACAGCTCATTGGAAAGAGAAAATCAAGGAGAACATTTTGGAGGAGGTTTCACCAACAGATTTACTCATTTATTGGGTCAAAAATCAGGCAGAAGATCAGGCTCCGAATTTTGAAAACAAAATCAATTTTCTGAGTTATTTTCTTCAATTTCATTTATCCAAAGCCTCTTCTAATTGCAGATCCATTGGTCAATGATATCCTTTACCAATCAGACCATTCCAAGCATCAATACAGAGCTTATATTTTGTTTTCAATTATTTATTTAAATAGAATTTGATTGGGTTTGATTTAATTGCCAGCAATGCTATTTTGATTTTATGGTTGCATTTTAATTTATTTTGATTTCTTTTTGCAGGAAAACAGTGGAAGAAATATGGAGAAAAAGATCTCAGTCAATGAGAATGCTCCAGCAATTGAAGATCAGAGTTTTGAGCAAGTAAAATTGGATTTAGCAGATTTCTCTTCAACAAACTCTTCTCTCAAGAATTCCTTCACAAATATTATAAATAAGAGATTGCAGAATGGAATAAGGGCTGCTCTCCTCTGCAATTTTAGAGACTTCTAAAAGCACTATTGTAATAGGAATTTAGAGTTGTAGGAGAGAGAAGTGAAATCTCAGATCTGGGGATTATTGAGGATTTTTCCTTTGTATCTTGAATTATGTATGAGGGGCAGAGTTTTCACTATTGTGGCTTTAGCTTTGAAGGCAGAAGTTCAAGCAATGTAAAGGACTGTTGGAGACCAAGATCAGAGAAATGGATGCAATAAATTGGTATTTTTAATACTACTATTTCAAATATCAGTTTCATTTTATGGTAACAAGAATGTGTCATCTTATTCATGTTTGTGCACTATTGTCAATATGGGTAGTTTGTCTCAATGTTGTTATCATGTATCTCTGTTCTTATAGATTAATTTCTGATTTCTGAGTAACTATTTACTCAGAAATCTGCCTTATTAAAACTGATTTATTGAATGGTAATATGTTGTGAACTATTTCCACATATTATTGTTTAGTTATTGGATTTTCTGATTTGATAATCAATATCATTTATGTGAACTACTTCCTGAGTGTTGTTGGTTTATTATTTCAGTTAAAAAGTCTCAATAGGATGTGTTTTGATATCCATAATATCAGTTAATTGAACTACTTCATTAACTTGATATTCATTATAAACAAGACATATCTAAATCCCAATACTTTAATTATCTTGCTCTTAGTTGGGTTAGATCTATATCTGCCTAATTAAGATAGGATTTAGATTAGTTTCTTTTGCTTGCATCATAGAATAAGCTTGCATTTAGAGTAAATTCTACATTCTTTTAAGTCCTCTCCTCAAAGAGGCAAAACTTTAGTTGTGGCTTGGCTGAACCCAAATCAGCTTAAGGGTCATTCTCTTGCCTAATCAGCAAGGAGAAGTGATTTGATATCCCTGTCTATTGGTATGTAAAGATACATCATAAACCAATAGCAATAGGGAGAAGGTAACTGGACCTAGTTGAACAGTTGGAGCCACCACACCAAACGGAAAAGGAGTTGCTTTAAGGTCTGGACCGGGTGGTTATCCCCCAATGTTGTTGCAGCGATTTTCGAGGCATCAACACAACCTCAGATCATGTATTTCATAAGGATATATAATTTTTAATTTATAGAAATAATGAATGAATACCAGCGATTAATGATTTTTCAATCCAAAGAGTTTTCCTTCCACAGTATGGTTGCCACTATGTTGTCACTCTGTATTTTTGAGGTTGAGGGAGTAAACACATAGGATAGCATCAAAACCACTTTGGAAGCTAGGATCTAGCCCTACTAGCTTCAGAGAGGGATCTCTCTGTAAAATTTACCTTTGTTTTTATGTAAATTTTAGGCTAGTTATGACTATACTACTTGTCTTTTTTAAAAGGTTTTGGTTGATTTAAGTGTTATAATTCCATTGGGTTATGGAGTCTATAGATTAAATTGGATTTGGCATCAAATTTTAGAGGAGTTTTCACAGGACAACCTAGGTTTCACTATTTGGATCTTTTCATAAATTTAAATGGATGATGAAAGAGTAGAAGTGTAAGGTTTAGTAGAAATTAAGGAACAATTAAGAATTCCTTAATTTGACTTCAGGAGAAAACATGAAAATTACTAACATCCAGAATAGAGTGCTCTAAATAAAAAATCCTATTCAGCACAATTTTTGTTAAGTAATTGAGATATTCATAATAACAGAGAGAGAAAAACAATGTTTACACTAATAAACTAAAGAAACACATCACCATTTAATACACCACATGAATCCTATGAAAGGTCCCTGTATTATTGATGCTCCAACACTTTGAAAATTACAATATGCAAAAGAAATTACATTTAGAAATGAACCCTTAATACTTCAAACAGTGAAGTATTTATACTAATAATTACAAAATTGTTATCAAACTAATAGTGTATTATTAGCCTAATTACAAGCAATAAGATTTATCACTTGCAGAAAAATAGTCCATGTAGACAGTTAGAAAGAAAGGTGGCTCTGTTTTGGTAGATTCGATTGTTGAGTCAACCTAAAACTGTGTTGCGTTGATGTGTTGACTATCATGTTGGCTGATATGCTGGCTGCTATCTTACTGCCCCCGAATTCCTTTTCAATCTAGTAAATCACAAAGCTCTTCCCATCTCTTTTCATCTGGTATGGTCAATTTAATCACCCTTTTGTAAATTTCATCTACCTTTGTGTATTTGGAAAAGGTTGGCTTCACTGTAAAAATGTGTTTTACCTCATTCTATATGTAAAAATCATTTGACATGGTTTCTAAAAATGCCCTTGTTGTCATACTGCCCTTAATCCCACTAAAATTGATACTGCTTTTGTCCATTTCCTTCCTCTTCAAGACATAGTTTTCCTGAGTGATCAATTTATCACTAATTACATAAATGATGGGCAATCCTTTCTAGATCAATGCTTCAATTCTGTTAGAAAACATGTTTACTTGCAGCTCCAATGTTTCACATATTTCTTCTAATTGCTAAATAAAGTTCCTCTTAGTCAAAACTTTCTTCACTTCTAAAATAGTGGCAATTCTGTCACTGATTCCTAATTCTTCAAGCTCATATTTTGACTTAGAAGTTAGGAACCTGATAATGTTGGAGGCTTCCGTGGGCATCTCTCCAAGCTTCTCCCTTCCCTGATCAATGGTTTTTGTAGCCTTTTCTATCAACTCCTTCTGCTCAAATATGATTTGGATAGAAGGCCAAATCTTATTCATAGAGTCTAGTATACCCAACCAAATAGTTTCCTTGGCTTGGGCCAAGGCCTGACCAATTGAGGTATCCCTTTCTACCTTCTGAAACTTCCCCAACAACCTTTGTGATTTCTGCATTTCAGTAACACGAGAAGCTTTAGCTTTGGCCTTTTGTACTTATAAAGCTTTGAGATGATCCTGCAAAGCCTTGATCTCTTTTGACTAGATGGACATGTTATCCAATGTCTTGGTCACCTATTCAGCACTTGGAGTATGAGTGGAAGAAGTAGTTGTAGTGGTTGTTCCCATTGCTGGAAGCTGAGAAATGGGTATGGCATCCAAGGAGACAATGGCCATCTTTTGACTCTGTTATTTTTCTTTTATCATCTTCTCCATTTCTGCCTCCATCTGTCTAATCTATATGTTCTACTCTATAATCATCTTCATCATGTCAGCCTTCTATGCCTCATTTTCTTTGATGTCCTTGGTCAAGGGGTCCTTTTTGATTGGTAACTTAAGTTGTTTTCTCAAGGCTACAACTTCTAGATTCTTCTTTTTGATAATCTCCTCTGCGGCATTGACATCTTTAGGGTCATGCCCTATCTTTAGCACCAAGTCTTTCAAAGACTGGATCCTATTATCTTTTGCTAAGGAGTATACTTTCTCCATTTTCAACTGATACTGAACATTGGAAAATGAAATCTACAACTTGGACAATGACATAGTAGTGTTAGTCAATGTAGAAGATATCATTTCACCAGTCTACTTATGCATCTCCATTTGGTCAATGGGATGTATGTCTTTGGTGTTGAACTCAAATGTAGTGCTCTTGTAGTCTGTTGTTGTTTTTGGCTATGGAATTTGGGCCTCAAGGAAGGCCATTTGCATATTTCCATGCTCTATGTCAAACACTGATAACAATCTACTCTATGGGCTAGAGGTCTGCTTCCAAAACTGATTATAAGTATTGTTCTTAAGAATCTCATTCCTATGCTTAATTTATTTGTACCTATCAAAAACAGTCTTCTCCTTGTCTCCTTGGACATTCTAGGAATCTAGCTTTGTTTCCTTCTGACCCTGTCAGAATGAAGGTGCAGTAGAGGATGTTACAAATTTGTTGGTTGAAGGTGGTGAATCTGTGATTATGATGGCAGCCTGCTCTTCTATCTCTTTGTGCACATATGTCCTAGGAGTCAATTTTGTCCTCTTCCTATAACTGATTCTGAACTCTTTAGCTTCACTACCTATTGTGGATGACGATCCCTCCTATCTTTGTCTCTTACTTGATTTTTCCTGAGGAGTGGGAGTCTACAAACTAGAAGTAGAAAAGTGTTGTTCTTCAACTTCTTGCAAGGATTTTTCTATCCATTCAAACTGATTTTCATACTTCTCAATTTTTGGCCTTGAAGTATGGATGTAAGGAGTACTTTTATTCTCTACTTTGAGCTTTGAAATAATGCCACAAGGGTCATAAGACCATGTAAAACTTAGACTAAACTTCATTTATTTAAGCATCTTGTCTGCTTCTTCACCCATTGTCTTGGTATTACATATAAATGGGCCCACCTGTGTCTTTATTCGGAACTGTGATTTTTGCTTGGCCACTACAAAATGAATGTCATCAGAATTTAACATCTCTCTAATATAATCCAAGGAAAAAATCCTCATGGGAGGTATTTTGGGAGTTTGTATTCACAACCATAAACCCTGATCTATGTATAGTTTTGGTATAAATACCAATCCCCAGTCTTGGTCTGATATATTAGATGCAAAATTCTCTTGATTTATTCATTGATTCTGGGTTGTATTGCATTGTTAATAATGCTCATGGTTGGGTGAACAAAATCCTCAATAAACTGCTTGTAAGAGAACTCCTACTACTCTTTCATGACCAAGGAATTCTAAAAAATCATTGGTTGCTGGTTTCCTGCATCATCAAGCTTATGCATTGCAAAATTGAACTTATCCACCTGATAGTAAAGGAATATATAAAATAAAATAAAGGTGTAATTAAACACTTGCTCTATGCGAAATTTTAGAAATTGCCCATGAATGTTGTCAGCTAAGAATTAACTGAAACTGAATACAATGGATGGCTTTCTTTCTATAGAAAATATGGAGAGGAAACCTAAAATGGGTTCATCTACCCACTGATTAGAATAATAACCCAAAATATAGGAAATCATGGATATAATTTGTTTGGCTTGATTAGGGAAGATGGAGGAAGGATATGGAGGATTCTTCTTGGGTAACTGGGCATTCTAAGGCAAGAAGATCTCAAAGATTTTGGCTCTAGTAGTGAAATCCAGCTTCTGATAAAGTTGGTTGAGGGCTTCTAGGGAGAAAGGAGCATTATTTTCCATAGAGGGAGCTAGCATGATTTGATTGATAGATTGGGTAGTAATGGTAAAAAGGATGTCATCGGATTGATCCATGATACCTCTTTTGGCATAGACATAACATGCCTGACATTTTATGGTAAACTCACGGGCTTGGAAGGTCAAGAGGAATATGTAATGGGGAATATTAGACTCCCAGAGCCCAATTTCATCAATTTTATTTGAATGTTTGTCTTCCAACCAGTGGTACAGCTCCAAAAAGTCACAGTGACATTGGGTTTCACTAATCTGATAATCCCTATCAGCTAAAGGGATATGATCTAAATCTACAGAGGGGGGAATTAATGGATTAATAGGCTTATCTTGAGTTTTTATTTTGGGAGGCATGACTGTATTAGTGAAATATAAGAAATTGACAGAAGACCTTACCAGGAAACAGTTTAGGTAACGAATGGTCAGGTGAAGGAGACAGTGAACAGTCAGTTTCTGTCTGATTCTGGTCGAGGAAATACTATGAGAATAGTCATTGAAAAAAAAACTGTCAGTTTATAGAGAATAAGCAGTGAAAAGGGAGGAGAGTGATAGGATGAGCAGTAAAAGGAAGGAGAGTGATTTCTTTATAAGTTTTTAAAACCAGTTCCATGAAAGACCCGTTGGAAATGGCGCAGGGCCGTTAAGTTTGAACGGTTACCCAGGAAGTATAAATTCAATGTTGAATGGTCATTTTGTCAAGAGTGCATTCAATTGGTTAACGACTAGGTGACATGGCAAGAGGAGAGTGGAGAAGGATTCGTGGTGGGGACACAACAAAGTGGGCAAAGGTAAGGCGATTTTAGGAGGGGATAGTGGGTGGTAAGCAATTTCAGTGGGGGGGGTGTGAAGTGCAAAGAGAGTGCCACGTAGGGGATGGGGCCCAGTGGGGAAAGAACCTTTTCAGACCCCCCTAGCAGTAAAGGCGGATGGAGAGCGGGGGCGAAGGTGAACATGGACTATGGGTGGTAAGAGGGAGGGGATATCGATGCCCTGACAACATTGTACTCTAACCGAATATGACAAAGAAGCTTTGTCGCCATGTGTTTTTCACGTTTGTGTTTTGGAATTAGGATAAAGGTTAGGAGTAAAATAATGAAAAAATCACTTTATCCCATGGAGCTCACTTGCCTTTTTATCATATCATTAAAACTTAGGATAAAAATGACATAGGGATATATTTACAAAAACAACTATTTTACCTACCCTTAGCTAAGCTAACACTTTTTATTCTTCAAAAGGGTACACTTAGACTAGCAAACCCACATTATTTTCTTTTATACAAAATGAAAAACTATCTAACCTATCCCTTATTTCTCTTATTGATTCAGTTTAAACAGTTCAATCAATGTTATTTTCTACCTAACTACTGATTTAACAAGATTAAATTTTTTGGAAAATCTTTATTTTCTAACCTAATTTACAAAAATTTAAACATGTTTAACCATGATTACACTGTATGATTAAACAAATAGCTAGTGATTGTGGCATTTTAAACAAGATGCACACAATCTTTATTTAACAATGATAAAGAAAATTGTTTATCAGTAGTGACATTTATACTTGCAGCACTTTCAGTATTATTCCCTTTTTTTGTTTTTTCTTTTGATGTGGTTCTATTTTTCATTATTTTTTCAATATTTTTGTTTTTCCTCTTTTTATTATTTATACCATTTTTCATTTTTTGATGTAGGAAAATTAGAACTTTCATACTGTTAACAACATTTTCCTCTTTTCATAATCCCAGAGTCACTGTCTTGACTGATTGGATGTATACAACTAACACATGTGCCTCAATCAAGATGTATTAGCAGCTTAACTAATTAAAGCTCAATTATGTTCAAGAACAAACGCCCCATAAAACACTTTGAACTGCCATGCATATAACTCAAGACAGCCATACCACAATGTGTCCAAACAGCGTGTGAATCAATTCAAATTCGATTAAAAAAATTATGCAGCGCACAGTAGAAGAAAGAGTCATGATTGAAATGTTGATGGCAAAGAGGTACCAATGGCATCGCGCATAGTTGCAGCGTTACATAGAACTGTTCATCACCGCCAACGCCCAAATGTTCATATCGACCGATCCAGCAATTAATTCAATGGCTATACACATATATACATATCGGGTTTTCCATTGCCAACATAGCATTACGTTAGTACATAGAAATCGACTCTTATCCAGAACAGAAGTGGATGCTTGAACATTTCCATCAATAGAGACTACATGGGCGAACAGGCATTAGCTGCCCCTCTGCGATTTAGTGGATCTGAAAATTAAAACACTGCACAATCGGATCAACCGACATTCAACTGCTCCGATGAGATAAATTAAACGGATCTGACAGTTTCAAAACTAATTAATATTAATCGACTCGTTTAGAATTTCTGTGGGGTTGTTTACATACATAAATTGCCACAATTCAAACAATTCATAAAAAAAACACTCATATCAATCTTCACAGCCTACATACATTGAGCGCACACGCTATTTCCAACCATCAACCTTCTCAGAACAGAAAATTGCCTTTGATCCTTGTTCATAAGAACGATCTTGGCTTTTTTTCAAAAAAACAGAGTCTTTCAAAAAAACAGAGTCTCTCCTATTATTAAGAGCTTTTCGCTCATCTAAAAAAACACACCCAAAAAGACTCACTCCCCACGAAGAAAAATCTCTTCGTTTATTACAACTTCCTCACATTAACTCCACTAACAAATTGATAACACAATCTTCTAATTTTAAAAATCCTAACAATAAAATCTCCTACCTATTAGCGCTCGCACACACCTGTTTTAACAAATCTTATCACTAAGTTACTATAATAACTAATTAATTGAGAAATCACCCTCCTCAATAAACTAGATTTGAACAAACCGTGAATGAAATTCACCCTGTCAAGCCACAACATGTGGACAAATTTCCACATTGCTGGCTAGTTCCGATGCTCCTGCATCAGACTCCCGGGGAAGAAAAGATTTTTCCTTTAAACTTTCAAGACTTACTCCATATCTCTGCAATTCAGCCGCTGTCAACCAACTGGAATCTTCCATTGGTTGCTCTTTCCACTTGACCAAACACTGATAGTGAGTCTGACCTCTGATTTTCTTTGGCACTCTCTTTTTCCTTTTTCCTGTTTTGTGTTTTCGTCTATTATGGCGTCTCCTTGTGGTTCTTCTTTTGGCTTTTAGTATAAGCACTAATCTGCAATACATGACTAAACCATCTGTTTGGAATTCCTTTTTCCGTCTCTTCATATCTGCTCGTTGTTTGTTTTTGCTACTGCATTCCTGCCATCTGCTTTTGTAATCTCTCTCAAATATGCTTCTAGGAGTTAGCCAATTCACAACTGCTTGGATTTTCTTCGAATCTAATTTCAACTCTTCTTTGGAGACTGCATGTTCCTCCAAACCTTCAATCTTTAATCTGATGGTGGTTTTATATAAGGTTCGAGAATTTGTGCTCATGTGCCCTTCAGCTTCTTTTTCCGGATTGAGTATTGTTTGCACAACACATGGATTAAGACTTCCATTGATTTGCCCTTTATCCATCAACTCTTCCATTTTTGTTCCAGTTTCGGCATTTTCCTGCATTACCCTGTAGGCTACTTTATTCGGCAAACTGACTCCAGGTATTAGATCATTATGGTGGCTAATACTCCTGATGGGTAACAACTCATCCACAACAATATCAGCAGAACCATTCAATAAATTCTGAATTTCTTCAGGTAAATCTTCTAAATTTGTAGAAGTTAAAATTACCTTGGGTTTTCCAACATTAGCAAAATGCATCTCCTTACCCTTCTCATCTTCCTGCAACGGGATCTTCTCATTCATCAACGTGACACTATCTCCAAGTGGTTCTTTATCAGCTTCAGCTTTCAATGGCAGTAGTGTATGCTTATGCCCATCTTTCTCCAAAGTATAATTATTTCTTCTGCCATCATGTATGGCATTTCGGTCAAACTGCCAGGGCCTCCCTAGCAATATGTGGCATACATCTATCGGCATTACATCACATAAAATGACATCCTTATAAGTACCAATATGAAATTCAACTTGACATTGTTCAGTTACAAAAATTTGATGGCCTTTCTGAAGCCACGATACTTTATAAGGAGTGGGGTGTAATGTTCTCTCCAACTTCAACTTGTCCACCATCTCTGTAGAAACAAGGTGGTCAGTACTACCGCTATCAATTATCAACTTGCAACACTTACCCTTGGACTTACATACAGTTATGAATAAAGTCTTCCTTTGAACTGGTTCTTTGGCTTCCTTAGCTCCTTCGAGTAATACCCTCTTAGTAATAGGGACTCTCCGTCTTCTGGTGGTTCCTCTTTAGCTTCAGGTTGAGGAATCTCTTCCTTGGCTTCTGCAACATTCACGTTGCGCTAGTTTGCTGATCTTTGATGAGGACAATCCCATTGTACATGTCCCCATTCACCACATGCAAAGCACCGGACATCTCTTCCTCGGCCTCTGCCTCTGGGCACGAACCTTCCACGCCCAAAATATCCTCTTTGTGGTGCTCTATTGCTCGCACTCCCTGCCTCATTCTGAGAGTGTTGAACTTTGGATTCAAGTATCCTTCCTTATTTTGCTGGATTCTTACCTTTGTTTCTCTGGTTTTGTTTGCGCAATAGTTTTTCCTCTGCCTTCAAGGCTGCTTGATAGGCATCCTCAACAGTTTTCAAACTTAACAGGCTAATCTCATCTTGGATCTCATACCTTAGCCCATTAATATACCTGGCTACTTTCTCCAAATCATCTTCTACATGCCCTGTTCTGATATTTAACCTGTAAAATTCTTCAGTGTATTCTTTAACAGACATTCCTTTCTGCTTCAGATTTTGCATCTGCTTAAAAAGATTCAAATGATAGTCTTTAGGCAAAAACTTGGCTTTCAGTTTACTTACCATTTTATCCCACTGCTTGATCTTAGATTTCCCCTTTCTCGCTCTTGATGTCTGTAACTCGTCCCACCAGATGGCTGCATGGCCCTTCAGTCTAGTGACTGCAAACTTCACCCTCTTATTCTCCTCAATCTCTTCATAATCGAAATATTGATCTATGGATCTGATCCAATCCATGAGCTCCTCGGCATTTAAACTCCCTTCATACATAGGAATTTCTATCTTGGGTTTGCTTCCAACTTTTGCCAGCATCTTGAGGACTTTGGCAGTTTCATTTTCTTCTCCTGCTTCCGCTTCTTCATCAGATTCTTCTGAAGAACTCTCAGTTCTCTCATCAGGTGCTCTTCTCTGGGCTGTTTCCATTGTCTCCATTCGTTCACGCAGTCTCCACACTTCTTCTATCAGGACTGCATGTGGTTCTGGTCTTCCTCGACCAATTCCTCGCCTTGGCGGCATCTTTGCTGCAACACCTGTGACTGGCTCTGATACCAAAAATGATGTAGGAAAATTAGAACTTTCCTACTGTTAACAACATTTTCCTCTTTTCATAATCCCAGAGTCACTGTCTTGACTGATTGGATGTATACAACTAACACATGTGCCTCAATCAAGATGTATTAGCAGCTTAACTAATTAAAGCTCAATTCTGTTCAAGAACAAACGCCCCATAAAACACTTTGAACTGCCATGCATATAACTCAAGACAACCATACCACAATGTGTCCAAACAGCGTGTGAATCAATTCAAATTCGATTAAAAAAAATTATGCAGCGCACAGTAGAAGCAAGAGTCATGATTGAAATGTTGATGGCAAAGAGGTACCGATGGCATTGCGCATAGTTGCAGCATTACATAGAACTGTTCATCACCGCCAACGCCCAAATGTTCATATCGATCGATCCAGCAATTAATTCAATGGCTATACGCATATATACATATCGGGTTTTCCATTGCCAACACAGCATTACGTTAGTACATAGAAATCGACTCTTATCCAAAACAGAAGTGGATGCTTGAACATTTCCATCAACAGAGACTACATGGGCGAACAGGCATTAGCTGCCCCTCTGCGATTTAGTGGATCTGACAATTAAAACACTGCACAATCGGATCAACCGACATTCAACTGCTCCGATGAGATAAATTAAACGGATCTGACAGTTTCAAAACTAATTAATATTAATCGACTCGTTCAGAATTTCTGTGGGGTTGTTTACATACATAAATTGCCACAATTCAAACAATTCATAAAAAAAACACTCATATCAATCTTCACAGCCCACATACATTGAGCGCACACGCTATTTCTAACCATCAACCTTCGCAGAACAGAAAATTGCCTTTGATCCCTGTTCATAAGAACGATCTTGGCTTTTTTTTAAAAAAACAGAGTCTTTAAAAAAGCCAGAGTCTCTCCTATTATTAAGAGCTTTTCGCTCATCTAAAAAAACACACCCAAAAAGACTCACTCCCCACGAAGAAAAATCTCTTCGTTTATTACAACTTCCTCACATTAACTCCACTAACAAATCGATAACACAATCTTCTAATTTTAAAAATCCTAACAATAAAATCTCCTACCTATTAGCGCTCGCACACACCTGTTTTAACAAATTTTATCACTAAGTTACTATAATAACTAATTAACTGAGAAATTGCCCTCCTCAATAAACTGGATTTGAACAAACCGTGAATGAAATTCACCCTATCAAGCCACAACATGTGGACAAATTTCCACATTGCTGGCTAGTTCCGATGCTCCTGCATCATTTTTTATTCTATTTTTTCTTTTATTTGGAAATCATTGGTAGATTGACAAGTATTTACAATATAAGATTCCTGAGATACAATACTTAAATACCTTGAGATCATATAAATTATAGGACCCTAACAGTAGGAAGGTCTGCTTCTTGCACTTAGATAGAGAAGGGAAGGCTCCTGCGATTGAGTATGTAGGAGGCTTGGGTAGAGTTTGCAGTTGAGTGCGCAGACCCCTGCAGCTGTGTGCGCTGGGTAAGACGAGTCTGTAACCAATGAATTGAAGATCAATAAAGACTTATTTTTGAAGAATCATTGATTATTTCCATTGTATATGTTTATATTATATGTTGCTGATTAATGATATGTTTTATGGAATAATGATTGAATGCTACGCAAATTTACTGATATGTCTTAATAATGTGTGCAATGAATGCTTAGTCACTTCCGTGAAGTTACAGACCATTTCCCTTATGTTCTCTAACGAATTAAGTAGATATACATGAAATCCTATCTAGGGTTACTTTTTGATGTGCGAAATTAGGTAAATTGACTGTTTAAGGTCCGCGAGGGTTGATCGTGGACCTTTGCGAAGGTCATAAGGCAACTTTAACTTAGTTACCATAACAAGCTCTAGATGTCTATCGATTTGCATGGAGGCAGATCCAAGGTGTTGTAAAACATCACACTGGTCTTTGGATGCAGAAACTTGGTTCTTGCATCCCCCAATATTGCTTTGAGTGAGACTGCAGCCTACGCTACACGGGTTGTTTCCGAAACAACCAGCAATGTAGGGTTTTTTTGGTTGGTGTAACTAACTCTAAACCTCAGTTAGGATCCCCTAAACCAACAAGATGTGAAATGTTATGCTACAGGTTATAAAAGGATCCTTATTTCTCATGTAAATGAATTTTAACATTGGATTCTCCCATGAGGAATTAGAGAGATATAGTTAGTATTTTTGGGGAGAAAGTAGTGGCTCTAACACTCCACTATTGGAGCTAGTGATGTTCATTGTATTTATGTATCTTGAGACTTTTTCTTAATATCGAAGCCTTCCAGGCTAGCACAATTTCATCGATGGATTCAGGATGTTTCTAAGACTATTATTTGGATTTTTATGATTCATGTTTTCTTTCACTTGTACTAGAGTAATTGAACTATTTCGGTGACTTTAGTTCTCACTTATTGGATATGTGTTGTAATGTTATAATGATCATTACATCTATGTGAATTATTCAGTTGTTGTGAGATGAGTATTTCTCATTCATGTGTGTCTCCATTAGGGTAGTACTATTACTTCTCTCTTATAGGCCCACTTTATTTCCCCCTTGCACTAAGAGAACCTTGATACATATGCAATTGAAAATTCATAAGGCACACTCACTTGCTCATTTAAAAGGACATTTTCACTTCTCTCTCATGTTAATAGCTAAATCCAAGGAATATTTTTAACGGATGTCGGGCCATATTTTGGGTGGGACTTATACATCAAATGGTGTGAGTTCTAATTGGGACATCATATCATGGATATCCCCTGTATGTTGGTGATATCTATCACCGTCAACATTCTGGCACTAGAAGGAGGGAAACTAGCTTTTTATGGCTAATAACTCCATGCACCCTAACCATTCATTTTCTAGACAAGGTAGAAATATTCCAAGCACCATTCCAACCCCCATTTCTAAAGTAGGGCATCCTTTTCATCCTGGTTTATGGATTACATACAAGGTTACCTACGAATAACTTCAAGCACTTTGATCAATAACCCATCGATTTGCAAGTTTTCTTCCTATTGTACACAATATTCCATGTAACCTAAAGAAGAAAGAAACAACTTGTACCGGTGTATTAGTTTCTACGGTGGAAGATTTTGTTTTTTCCACTCTTGAAGAGTTATTAGAATCCTCGGAAAACATGATGCAACAAGATCCACTTCCACCAATTAACGAACGGTACAAGGATGACATTGTTCTTTCTGATGATATTTTTTTATGGTTTAAACAGTGAAGGAGAAGAACCTTCAGATGCTAAAAAGGAGGAAGAACCAAGAGATGGAGACATGGTTGACTAAGACTTGGATTGGATGGCCCAAGGGCCTCTTCCTCTTCTATAAAATATCCATAAGATGCCAAAAAATCCAGAAAATTTGTTATCAAAGTTTGATCCGGACAAAAAGGCAAAAGATTGCATTGATAATTTCTATGTGCATCTATAGATGTTGGAGGTAAGGTACAATGGTGTTGCTTGCAAAATTTCCCCTTATACATTGGAAGGTAGAGAAGCAACATGGTACCATAGTCTACCTATCAATTCAGTCCACAGTTGGAGGGAGTTTAAGAATTTATTTCTGGATAAATTTTTTGATGACAAGACTCTCACAAAGTTACTAAAAGAGTTTGGAAATAATAAGATGGGGGAAAATAGAAAGTGAAAGAATATAAGCAAAAGTTCAATTGTATATTGAAAAAGTTTCCCCCAAGCACTGAACCGCATGATTCAATTACTATTTATTATTTCACAGCTTCCTTTCCCACTAAAATTTCTTCATTCATTAAAAGTGATGCAAAGGAAACATTGGCATAAAATTTGTAGAAGCAATTGTCGTCAAGAAGGACTTGCACACTATTGGATGTATTAATGATCATGATGAATCAAAGATTCCAAGGAATGGTAGCAAGTCCCAAACTTCTTCAAGTAAGGCTAAAGAAAAGGACTCATTAGATATTCAAATTTTGACCCAAATAGTGAAGGAACTTACTAATGAAATTTCAGAACTAAAGAGAAGGTCAGGCAAGACTTCTACTAGCAGCAAGCCTCCCAAGGCTTTCTCGTTTTAAAGGAATAATAGCAACAACAACAAAAATCAACCCGCAAAATCTTCCCAGATTTTGAATGTTGTGCTGAATATAGAGAGTATGGGTATTGACAACTACTATTCTTTTCACGAGGGATATCCTTCAGAAATACATGCCCACAATGGAACCACAACATGAACGCTTTGGCCACACACATTGTAGATTCCTTATTAACAAATGAGTAGACAAAACAAATGGAAGAACCAGAAGAACCTACATGAGCTAAATAAAGTATTGGTATTGGACATGCAATGAATACTTTTGATTATATCCTTAATGCTAACAAGAAAAGTGTTGAAGCACCACCATAAAGTGAGGCCCCTCCTCAAAATAAAAAGGGTTGTTATAGTTTAAGGAGTAAATGGCCCTTCTTTGAACAATAGTTGACGAGATAGAAATTTAAAGGAGAAATTGTTAAGGATCTCACCACCAGCCAATCCTTCTCATAATGCACATAGTAATTTTGGAGATGAAACTAATCCATGGGTACTTCCTCCATCAACAAAAGTAATTCCTTCACTCTGGAAGTGTCGAACAAACAAAATCCTCCAGAAACTTCAACACTACCCGCTAGAGGTGAAATAATTAAGTATAACATAGTTGAATATTTGAAGAGAGATCAAGCCAATATTTCTATCTTTGAGCTCACTAAGATAATAGACCAACATGAACTGCTTGTTCAAGCCTTTTCACATCCTTCGTCGGGTCATAACATTAGATGCTAACATTCTCTACCCTCCATTTTTATTAACTTTTGAAACTTTTTGTTACAATGTCCATAATTATTTATTCGATTATGGTGCATTTGTAAATGTAATTTCATTATCTGTTGCCAAGAAAGTAAATGATAAATGGGAAAAAACTAATGCACAGATTATTTAGTTGGACAAATATCTCATTCAAGCTATTGTTGAATTCAAGAATGTCCTTATTCAATTATCATCTGATCATCGAGTTCACCAATGTATAAATATTGTAATTGTAGACATGCCTAAATCCTATGGCATACTACTTAGCGGAGTCTAGTCAAGAAAATTACAGGGATATTTTGCTGCAGACTAGTCACATTTATGGCTTCCATACAAAGGTAGAATAACTAGATTTGAGTGGAAAGTAAGTCATAGATGAAACACACTGTGACACCACTTGAGGGTCACAATGAGCCTGCTCCTTTTGCCAATTTTATTTTTGGAAATTGTTTCCTAGAAATTAACCAGGGGTGTTATTAAGTGCAACCATCACTCGTTCCACTAGATACATAGTGGAATGCCTGTTGGTTGAAGAAACCTAGTAGCTAACAATATGTGGACTTTATATTTTGATGGTTCAAAGATGTAGGATGGATCTGGAGTTAGTTATGTACATATAGACCCATGTAATAAGAAGCATATCCTATCATGTGATTTGGAGTTCGAGTGTACCAATAATATTGTCAAATATGAAGCACTTGTGCGTGGACTGAAGAAAACCATCGATCTGAAGGTAGATATTCTCAAGGTAATTGGTGACTCAAAGATGATCACTCAAGTATGTAATACTATCCACATTGTTTTACTAAATCTAAAAAAATACCAGCATGAGGTATGGTTCTTAAGTAATTATTTTAAATATTTTAATATTATTTATGTTCCTAGGCTTAGAAATGTTGCAGAAGATGCATTAGTGAATGCAACCACTAGGATGTCTCCATTGAAAAATGGTTTTTCTATTGAAATTATATACAAACCATCTGTGCCTGACAACATCACTAATTTATGTGTTTTCAATGATGACCAACAAATATTTCACTTTATGGCTAATGTCGATGTATTTAAAGACAGTTCCATAGAATAGGATTATCATGATCAGGCTTTATAGGAGGCATCTAGTGAAACTAAAGGAAACACTCTATCCAAAGGTGTGGTGTCCCTAAAGAATTTATATGAACTTAATAACTACTTTAGAAGACAAATCAATAGAAAGAATCAGAGTTCAAAGTTATCATTGGAATAAGTCAATCTAGGAACTCAAGAAGATCTGAAGTATGTAAGCTTCGGTACATGTTGTTCTCCAAAAAAGCGACAAGCATTTATCTGCTTATTCAAATAGTATCATGATGTGCTTTCATGGACATATGATGATTTAAATACATATGATACTCGTATTATCCAACATGCCATTCCTCTAAACGAAGGCATAAATCCTTTCCAACAGAAATTAAGGAAAGTTCATCCAATGTTAGAACCCCTCATCTAGAAGGAATTGAAAAATATGTTAGATGCTCAGATCATTTTTAAATTCAAACAATCCACTTAGGTTTCGAATTTTGTCACACTTAGAAAGAAGTTCGGTGAAATAAGGTTATGTGTATATTTCCACAAGCTCAACCAGGCATCTCATAAAGACAATTATCCAGTGCCATCCATGGAACAGATACTCCAGACAATATCTGGGTATGAGATGTTCTTGCTACTAGATGGTTTCTATGGATATAACTAAGTGCCAGTAATAGAACTAGATTGATTGAAGACTAACTTCAGGAACACTGGGGAACATTTTATTTCAAGAGGATGCCATTCGGAATTATCAATGTCGGTGCTAATTTTCAAAGAGCGATGGACATCACCTTCCATGGCATTATTGGTCAGAGCGTAGTTATTTATATTGATGATGTTATTGTGTTTTCTAAA
Source organism: Pinus tabuliformis (assembly GCA_031772625.1). NCBI lineage: Eukaryota > Viridiplantae > Streptophyta > Pinopsida > Pinales > Pinaceae > Pinus > Pinus tabuliformis. Next base: position 982,685,899 of record CM062820.1, on the reverse strand, counting down.
AGAATATCAAATCACATACATCATATGAAAAATATTTGGACGGTTTCGAAAGTATGGGATTTATCTTAATCCCAAGAAAATAACCTTCAGTGTGTCTGAAGGGACTCTTTTAGGGCACATCATTGCAAAGAGTGGAATTAAATTTAATCCTAAGAGGGTTAAAGGAATTGCATAGATCTTGTTTTTAGTGAATAAGAAGGCTATGCAGTCTTCTTTAGAAAACATCAATTTCCTAAGAAAATTCATCTCTCATTACTCTTAGATAGTTAAGCATATACATAAAATGATTAAGAAAGATGCAACATACAAATGGGATAAATGGGAAAAGGATGCTTTCAAATCAAGCAGGAAATTGTTGATGCACCCACATTATTCAGTCTAGATTATAGCATAGATTTCCTACTTTATACCTTCGATTTGAATTCATCAATCATGGCTATATTGACTCAAAAGGGTACTGAAGGAGATGAGAGACCTATTTTTTTATGAGTGCCAACCCATAGGGTCCAGAATAAAATTACCATGCCATAGAAAAACAAGTATATGTTGTGTAAAAGACAGTTAAGTATTTTATGCCTTCTCTTTTAAAATCTCATTCAATAATATTTTTACCTCATCAAGGGTAAGAACATTATTCATGCAGCATGAGTTGGATGAGAAGTGTATAAGATCCTGTAGATTCACAAGCTCATGCAATGTACTAAAGCACAACACAAGAATGTACTTCCACTACAACAAAACCAGCGATTTGCGCCAGATTTAGCGCCAGATTTTAGTGCATTTTTTTTGTAATTGTGATGAGCAACCTGGCGCTAAATATGGCTCTATTGTACAATTTTTAAAGCGTCCTTTTTTGCACCTGATTTTGCATCCTTTTTCACGCTAGATTTTGCATCATTTTTTACACCAAACTATGCATCATTTTTTGCATCAAATTTTGAACCAAGATTTGCATCTTATTTTATGACAGGTTTTGCTTCTAGTTTTGTGTCATTTTTTGCATCTATTTTTCATTCTCTTTTGCTTCCTATTTTGTGTCATTCTTTGCTTCCATTTTTGCACCATCATTTGCATCAAGTTTACACTGTATTTTGAATCCAATTTAACGTCTTTTTATGCATCCATTTTGTGTCAGTTTTTGCATCTAGTCTTACGCCAAGTTTTGTATCTAGTCTTACACTAGTTTTTGCTTCTATTTTTGCACCAGCTTTGGTGCCTATCTTTGCACCATGTGTTGAATTTGATTTAGCACCAAATTTTGCATCCATTTTTGTGCCCATTTTCGCATCTTTTTTTGGACCATTTTTTACATCCACATTTACGTTTGATTTGTCTCCATTTTTCCCATCTCATTTTGCACCATATTTTGCGTCATTTGTTTCATCCAATTTTGCATCATTTTTAACACCATCTCTTGCATCTAATGTTACATCATTTTGAGCATCCAAATTTGCATTTATATTTGCATCTTATGTTGAGTCATGTGTTGTGTCCACCTTTGCATCTTATTTTGTGTCTAATGGTACATTCAATTTAGATCCATTTTTTACGTCTACTTTTGTATTTGTTTTTGCACCAAGTTTTGCATCCAATTTTAAGCTATTTTATGCCCCTTTTTGCACCATTTTTTTGTGTCTACTTGTGTCCAATGTTGCACCATAATTTACACCGACTTTTTCATCCAATTTTGCATTTTTTTGGTGTCTAGTTTTACATCATTTTCACCATCCAAATTTGCATCTTTTTTGCCTCATTTTGTGTCCACATTTGCATATAATTTTGTGTCTGAGTTTGAGCCTAAATTTGCATGTGATTAGGAATCATTTTTTACATCCAATATGGCATCCTTGGTTTCACCTTTTTTCAGCCCCATTTTGCATCTTGTTTTATGTCTTTTCTTACATCTTTTTTTTTTCCTTTTTTGCACCCAAGTTTGCATCCCAAATTTACACCATTATTTGCATCATCATTTGGCATATTAATTTGTAACGTTTTTTTCTTCTTTTTAACGCTCAACTTTGCATCTTATTTTACATCTAGTTGTTGTCTTTTTTTGCATCTAATTTGGTGCCCATTTATGTGTCCTTGTTTTTGCCCAATTTGATATCCTTTTGTATGCCATGTTTTGTTCCCTTCTTTGTGTCAACTATTGCACAATTTTTCACTTCTAATTTAAAACACTTTGTATGTCAATTGTTTGCATTTTGTATTAATTCCTAGTTTAACATCCAATTTTACTTTCAATTTTGCATCCATGGTTACATCCGCATTTGACTTCTTATATAGAGTATATTTTTCTTTACATATATGACCCCCTTTATAGATTCATAGTGAAATATATGATAGTTTCTAAATATCATTAAAGCAGATATCACAATTCAAAATCATTTGTAAAGAAATTTAAGAGAAATTGACAACATCCATCCAAAAAAATAACAATGTGTCATTAACAATTTTCAAAACATGTATAAAATAGCAACATAATACTAATAAAATCAGTATTATTTTTAATCAAAACAAGTAAAATTCAAATATGATTAACAAATCAAAATATTTCATGAATATCGTTATTCTACGATAAATTAACAACATACATAACTCAAACTCATCGTATGATTACAAAATCAAAATGTCTCATTGATATAGGGTAAATTCACAACACCCATCTAAACATAACAATGTCATTCTACACAATAATTTCTTCATAAAAAAAAATGCATGTGCATGCCTAGCTACCACCACCAAGATCATCCTCGTGATCATCTTGACCATCCTCATTACTCTGATCCACATCATCACCAACACCGCAACTATCATCATCATCTCCTCCTTCACCACCATCATCCTCATCCTCATCCTCATCATCTCCTTATATATGTTGAACATAATTTGGATCATCGTCTTGGCAATCATTACCTATAGCATTCTGACAAAAAAATTCAATATTACATGTTATTATTAATTACATAACACAACGCATGTTTTTGTTATACAATGTTAACCATAAAATGAGGTAAGATATAATATCTAATAGTACTAAAAAATAAAATGAAAATATGGTTTAAAAGTATATTGGAAATCCAACTAAGATTACATACCATAGAGTCCATCCAAACAACAAATTCAACCCATCTCTTTTGCTGCAGCACCTCCTTTTCCAAATGATTTAGAGGTCTTCCATATTTTAGTTCCTATCAATCAGTAAATAGGGAGAAATTAGATAACAATGACTTTCTTCCAGTACAAAATTTATTAAAAAAATATCACATGTTTAATATACTTACAAAGGTTATCAGTGCTTTTAAACCTTTCTGGCCACTACGATGAGTGACTTTTGTCTTGGTTAACCTCGCCTTGGATGCCTTGTCCTTAAACATAAACCAATTCAATTTATTTTCACACAAATACATGTCTAAGATACTTATAAGTATTAATACATTCTAAATAATGTTTAATGAAAAATTCAATACCTAAATGCTCTCATTGCCGGCTTTTCTTTGTGCATCCAACTTCTCATATGATTTTACAAGTTCTTTCCATACTTTAAAAGGTATGTCAATAGGTCTTTGTTTCAGTCTTTGATCTTGAGGCATTTTTTTAATTTTTCTTGTTTGGTTAAAAAATTTGGTTAAAAAAAACCGAACAAGTAATTCACATCAATGGCATGGGGACTCTATGGATATGTGTAAAAAAATGGCTATAAAGAAAACATCCAAAAAACATATGAGCTCTCCTTTTGATGGTCACTTGGGGCATATGGCTGGAAAGGAACAACTCCATTTTTGAAAATCAAGGACAATCCTTTCTCAAAGTCCTTCCTAATATTTGCTCCAAATATCTTAAAATGAAAAACAAAATTCAAACGTCATCCTTAAACATCTCCCTTAAATATAACGTTGGACCATAAATTCTTCATTTTTATTGTTATCGGCTCTGGAATGATTTTTCTATATGAAATTATATAATGAAATATGTGTGCACTAATGAAAAAACATTGAGTTTCATTTTTCATAATCACAAACAATGAAAAAAGAATCACACGTAACTAGCATCATTTTGGAAATTTTATATTTATTAAAAATCTTTAACATGTTTTCCTCCCATATCTCATAAAAAGGTGTGAAATTTTTTATATACTCTCCAATAAGCACTACAACAAAACCAGCGATTTGGAGGTTTTACACTAAGTTTTTCAACATCGAGCTTACTAGGGCTTGCACCACCGGGGTTATTAGTAAGAATCCCATGAGGTTTGCATAGCCATGATTATTAGAATCAAAATAGTAGGATTTGCACTAAAAAACAGTTCATAGTGCTTTCCTGCTGGGGAGAAAATCACAAGTTCAACTTCTGCAGTGCAGAGCACTGAGAGCTCGTAAGCTTTCTTTAGCAATCCACCTACGTTTGGAAAATGTAGCCTGCCTGCTGGCGATGTTCTCAATCCTCTTCCTCTGCATCTTTCCCCTCACTATTCTTGTATGTCCTCTTTCGTTTTTCCCTCCAAACAAACCCTCTCAAATTGAGAAAGCAGAACAACTCACTCGATGAGAATCTGAATCCAATTATCGCTTCTAACAATAACCCAATACGATACCAGAAGCGATTACACAAAACCTCATTGATTCTTCATTTGTTTGGAAAAGAGCCAAGCATATACTTCTGATGAGGGTTTCCGTCTCAAGTCTAGCTCGCAGGACGTCGCTTAGTCAATTGCGAGAAAAGTTTTCCACCTGCCTGTCACATACGGTTTGTCACACTATATATTAAAATAAGGTTGATCATACTAACAATAAGGTTGTATAGTTTAAAAGGAGGGCTCTCCTGACTGCAATTGGTTGGTTTATAGAAAAGATTGTTGGAATGTGTAATGTGAATGCTCTGCTAATTGTTTTTTAAGCATTTGGAAGTATTAAAACCCCCTAGGATAATTAATGTAAGACCTGTTAATTAATGTGTAAAGATGGCTATTGTCCTTGGGCTACCTTAGCTGTTCGTGTTTAGTGATCTGTGGTATTATGACTCCTCAAGTCACTATTAAACCATGAGAACCATGCCCAGGTAGACTAGTGTGACATTGTGGATGAGAACCAAAACTAGACTCCTATAACCTCCTTTTTCATCCTTTAAATTGCAGAATTAACTGACTGTTCTATTAATCGTTCTTGAGCACCTGAAGATGTGCACCCTAAATAATAAGAATAATACCTTGTAACATATGAATAGTCCATCCTGTGCATGTAGGATATGCACATGAGGTCCAATAAAATCACTAACCAGAATACCAGGTGTTATTAAAGCCTCTACAGGTTGATATATATGAATGTTACAGTGTGCAGGAGTATGATTCAATTCCATACGAAAATACAAAACATCTGATAGGATTTCCTTATACCTCATTGGCAAACAACCATTGTCCCTTCTATAGATGAGCAGAATAAGTGCTTGGTTCTCTACACTAAATAAAGACAAAGTATAGTACTTATTGCTGACAAAATAGGATTTAAATCGCGGTTCAATTGCTTGACATTCAGCTGGTCACAGAATTGTAGAGTGCATAATCATAAGTGATGTTGCGAGCCTCATTGCTCAAAGTCTAAGGGTCTTGCGAGCCATAATCACAGCCATGTATGGCATATCTTGTGATTATGGCATTTTATGAGGTCAATTCTTGTGAAGACATTTCAGTTTATAATAAATTTTGAACCTCAACAGAGTTTTGGCAAGACCTGGCTGAGCTAGGACATCAACAACACAGCTGATATGAATGACATAATCTAGCCTCAAGAGGGAGGCTCTTTTGTTTCATCACTCTAACAATCTATGAAGTGGTGGAAAGCATAACAACTTCCCCTTGAATATGACACCTAAACTGAGTACAAATCCTAAATGATGTAGCCTTTGGTGCATGTCTCTCAAAGTATCGATATTTCAAATGTTGAAAGCTCTTGTGCCCATTTGATATGCATTCGATTGCAGTTCCCCTGAAGAAAGAATCTTATAAAGGTGAGGCCATGGCCAATATGTTAGCCATATCCATTGGAGTTGCCATTGCTTGACAACTTTAGTGTGATCAGTCCCACCATGATTCACATGGGCTTCTACTCAACACTGGCTATTGCTATTGTAAGAGTCTTCAAGCTCGTTGAACCCATAGTATTGATAAGTGTATTCTTTGGGTCTCTCGTTTTCAAATTCTGCCTATGTTTTCCTCTCAGTATCATTATTTCAAATGCTGAAAGCTCTAATTCCCATTGCTGTGTATTTGATTGTGGTTTCCCTGAAGAAAGAAGCTTATAAAGGTGAGCCTGAGGCCAATATGTTGGCCATATCCATTGGAGTTACTATTTCAGCTTATGGGGAGGCCAAGATGAATGCATGGGAGGTGATTCTCCAGTTAAGTGCAGTTGCATGTGAGACTACCCAATTGGTTCTCATACAAATTCCACGAACATCAAAAGGGATTAAGTTGAATCCCATCACATCTTTGTTGCTCCTTGTTGCCTTATTTTTCTCAGCACCCCCTGGGCCTTAGTAGAATACCCATTTCTGATAATCAGGGTCTCTTCCTTTGATTTGGATTACATGACATTTTTGCTTGTGCCTTGGCTCTTAATCTTGCAGTGTTTCTTCTGATAGGAAAGACTTCAACCTTGACTATGAATGTTGCTGGTCTTGTCAAGGACTGGCTGCTCATAACATAATCTTTGTCTGTAATAAATGAAAAGGTTACAGTCATAAACTTGAGTGGGTGTGGACTGGATTTTCTGGCTGTCTGTTACTATAATCATTTGAAACTTCAAGCTCTCAAGTCCAATGACAACCAACCAACGTACCTCAGCAGTGCAGCTGATGCCAATGATGAAGGAGAAGGTTTGATAATGACAAGTGGGAGATTCTCAATCAGAGATTCAAAACCAGTAGAGAAAAATCAAACTCAAGCTTCAGGATTAGGTATTTAGATCATTAATATTGTCTTGTGCTAGAGATTACTGTTCTTGGATTGGCTCCTCTATGCCCAGATCTATTTGCATGGAACAGGCCAGTCATTCACAGTGAAGAAGATAATGACAAGATTAGTGTATAATGATGGACAGGATGGTGCCATGGTGCCAACCTAAATCTCAAGTAAGGAGACATCTGTTCATCAAATTGTCAAGAAGCATGGCCTACAATTCAATTGCTCTAAGCCTATCACTTCTTCCACCTGTCAAATAAATTGTTTCCTGTTTGTTTAGTTGACTATGGTTCTAATAAATATACTATTGTTTGATGTAAAAAGACAAAACAAAACAAAAAATATGGAAATTTGTGACCCCATTTTCTAACTACAAATTGAAATCAGATTACCATAGTGACCACCTCTGCTTATTGGAATCAAAAAGGGGGTGGGTTATGCACAATCCTCCGTATCATTTTCTATTACCAGAGATAATTAAAGCCACCCTAAACTCAAGTCTTAATTATGCTGATAGGGTGTTTGGGGAGGGGGATCCCTTACCAACCCACTATAATCTGCACAAAAGCATCCTAAGAACATATGCAAAATTCTCTCCTATCATCTAATGTCCAAGCAAGGAAACTCTTGAAAATATTATCTCTACTCTGCTGAATGTAGGGCTAGTCTAATAGGTGGAAGGTGCCATACTCTGGATCAGTCTGGAGCTGGTTTACCCCTAATGGGTGGAAGGTGCCATACTCTGGATCAGTCTGGAGCTGGTTTACCCCTAATGGGTGGAAGGTTCCATACTCTGGATCTTTCTGGAGCTGGTTTACCCCTAATGGGTGGAAGGTGCCATACTTTGGATCTGCAAAGTATCTGTCTGGAGCTGGTCCATAACTCGCTCTGATTATGTATGGCCTAGTCTAATAGGTGGAAGGTGTCATACTCTAGATCAGTCTGGAGCTGATTTACCCCTAATGGGTGGAAGGCGCCATACTCTGGATCTGTCTGGAGCTGGTCCATAACTCGGTCTGATTATGTATGATCTGTAACCTAATATGGCACAACCTCGAACAAGCATCAAAGATGTTGATTGACCACCAAGGCAGAAGGTTGAGGTGAGATCCCATCTAAAGTTGGAAGGAAAGAAACTATGGATAAAATCTTGGCTGCTCCTCTGAATCCGGGGTAGAATAACAATTAGGAAGTACCCTGTGTAAATGATGAAACAACATAGAAATGCTCCCTTAGTGCTTCCAAATGTATACCAATTAATGAGCATTCAAGTGTTATTTCAAATATGAATCAAATTTGAAACAATGTCAAAATTTTCCAAAATTCAAGAGAGCAGTGCTGTAAATGAAATCAAAGTTTAGATTCGAACATACAATGGTCAAACTAGTGCCAAATAAACACATTAATGATGTTCAGATATGACAGAAAGACACCAGCACCAAAGCACAAGACTATGTATGTAAAACAATGCATCCACAATAATAATAATAAAAAATAAAAATAAAAATAAAAATAAAAAATAGAAGATATATACTAGTTCCAAAACAAGAAAGTTTACATAACAATGATGCAAATACACCCCAAAGTTTGATCATTCAGGACGTTAGCATGATCTCAAGAATTCTGCAGTAAAAGCTAGTACTTGAACTCCTAGTAACAGAAGATAGAACCAGTGTGATGCTAGTATTATTGAGTGGATGTTTGGGCTGTTATCAGCACTGATTTAGTTTTGGATATACCTGAGATATCAGTCATGCAAAAATTTTCAAAAAGGAAACGTTTTGACAGAGCAGAGTGTGATCTGGTTGCAGAGTAGCAAACCTTGTTCATAAATTCCAAAGGGCAGAGAGATAGGCTTGTTCATGCGTTAATGTGAGTCTTTAGAAGATGTATCAAGCTATAAAATACCAAACCCATCATGAATACTTGCAGATTAGAATAATGTGATCTCAAACTCCAGACATCGAACTTCAATAACATAGATCATTCCAATTATATTAGTCAAATTGTTCATCTTGTTTTGGCATGACTCTGTCCTTGGAGATGTTCTCTGTTGCTAGATTTATCAGAATGATTGCAAGAAAGCAATGGAAACAGGCTAAAAATTAAACTGTTTATGCAGTCAATTGTTCCATCATGAAAGTGACTTGGAAGGCATGGATCTCATGCATTTGAATGTTATGATGAGCAATAAATGATTATTATGCCATTTGTGTGTTTTATCTCTCATAAACAGATTCAGATCTGAAAAGAATTAGATTTGTAGCCCTGAACGTCAAGCAATTAGGGCAGAATTTATTCAACTTGCCAAGCAAGTTGTTCACCTTGATTTAGGGTCGACGCTTCTATAATGTGTAGATCAAGAAAATGGTGCAACACTTACCCTAAATCCTTAGTATGTGAACTTACACAGGAACTAATGGAAATTTCAAGCATCCTGCAAACAATTCTGCCTAAGGATAACGCAAATGACAAAAAGGTAATTTGTATCAATAGGATGACCAATGTCAAATATTTTTTTTTGGGAAGATTAGAAAACAGCCAGTCATGATTTTGGCAAAACTGAAAAATCAGTTGCCAGTCAGAAGATGCATATATTTTTGCCTAATTAATATATACATTTTTTTCTTTGAAAAAAAAAAAAAAGTCAAATATTATGTAGAATATTACAAGAAGGAACATAGGTTATCAATAAATGGATTCCAGCTATAACTATGAAAAAAATTATCAACCTCGGAACCATTCTGCAATCACAAGAAATTAACATAAAAGCCACTTATCCCTGCCTGATAAATAAAATAAAATAAAAAAATTTAAGAAAAATCTCATCCAAGACTTTCACAATGAACTCTGGGAGCAAGAGTAAATCAAATTGAAATTGACCAGCCTCTGCTTTTTTCAATCTTAGAGGAAGTACTAAAGAATTTACAAACCGTTTCTCTGTTTTAAACATCTTATACACTCCAAGATAATTGAAAATTATTCCATTTAACCTGGGATATAGATCAGGACAGACCAATCCTGTAAAATACAATAGCAGTAGATTGAATAAACCATTAACTTGGGGAGGATGAAAAGAATATTTAGTTCCACAGAATTCTATAGAAAGAATAGGAAGTTCCACAAAATTGTAAAATAGAATTCATGGAATGCTAGATGACTAGTCTACAAATCACTTTTATTTAGCTTAGTTTATTTATTAGTGAAAAGTAACCTTAACTCAGCTGCAAACAGTTGTATCTTAGGCAACTACTCTCCATGGTCAGTCCAAATGGTGAATAGAATTCATACTTGCAATGTTCAGAAAGGTTCAAATCTCATGGGGATTATACTGGCCTTGACTCATGAGGACTTCTCACTCTATTCAATGAAGCAAAATAACTTGAGACAACTACAAGCAACTAACTTGTTTCTGCCTTTCTGGAAAAAGTAATTGAACTCGAATTGTACCACCTTGCTGTAGCAAACACATAGTTAGAAAGCTATGTCGCACTGGCTTTGGGACGGGGGGTAGCAGGGATGGTGGGTAAGTTTCCGGAACCACCAGAGTGCACCCCCAAATTTTTCAGGGGACAGAAAGTTGGAGATGGCAATAATATATAAATTATTTTATATATTATAATAATAATAGTAATAGTAATCATAAATATTTAAAATTTTGAAAATAATAAAATATTAAATATAATAATAATAATATTTTTTTCTTAATTCACCACGATAAATATAAAACATTTAAATAAATTCCAATTGCAAATAAGAAACACTGTGAATAAGAATTTAAATAAATTCAAAGAGAAAATTTAAATAGATCCCAAAAGCCGCCGTTGATGCCCACCCCCCTGACACTGATAAAGATTATAAATACAGTCAGGGATAAGAATTGCAGAGGAATAGCAAGTATTGACTGAGAGTATGATGCACTGGAGTCTGTGAGTGCCAGCGCCGCAGAAAGGAATTGCTGAGAACAATTTTAGAATGATATGCTGAGATGACAGGTAGGATTTAGAAAATTAGAAGCAGGTAGGATTTAGACTTTAGGCAGGTGCAGGGATGGATTTAGGTTATATATATCTATATATATAGATATAATCTTGAACTGTCAGTAGGTTCAAGGGTCAGTTGACTGTCCCAGATATTTTTGTGAGGGACGGATTGGGAATGCCCTAGAAGTTCCCATGTCTCCAATGATGCCCCAAGCTATTCTGGGACATTCCCAAGCCATTTTTAAGTCCCCAAAACACTGGAATTCAGGGTACAAGGGATTTGTCATCAGGCACATGTTGACTCTCCATGCAACATAGTTGGAAAGTAAGAGAGATATGGGAGACACGAGTTGAAAAAAAAAAAAAATTAAAAAAAAAAGAGTCTGAAGTACAAGTTAATTACAAAAATGTAGATGAAAGTAAGAATGACCAAAAATTCTTTCAGTACGAATGACCAAAAATACTCCAGTGGTATTTCATTAAAGAACATAAGTTTATTATTTTGAATCCTGACTGTCTTCTCCCATATAATCAACTTCTAAAAGGTTAAAAATTCCTCTAATGTTTAGCAAACAGACAAGTTGCTGAGTCGAGAGAACAAAGGAAGGCAAGTAGCATCTGTCTCCCTCTCAACCCTGCACATCCTACCCCGCACCTAGAATGGTTTCGCTTACTATAGAGGAGATTCTGTAGCACATAAACAAAAAACTTAAGAGCCACCCTTATTGTCTTTAGCATAAACACTCTCAATAACGAAAAAGAATTTGACTTTGTGTTTAAAATGGCAAATGCATGATGTAGAAGTAGTTTTAGATAAGCTAACTCTAGCTGCTTAGTACTTACTAGATTAGGAATGACTGCCATAGGTTATTCATGGATATAAATTTTAAGATAATGTGTTGGATAGCAAAAGGTTAGAATATGATTTTTATTAGTATATTTGTTGTACTTTGAACTGCAGCATTTTGCTTGGAACTGGATACAACTTACGCTTAATTAATTAAGATAAGCTAACTATAGCTGATTAGTAGAATGGGGACGACTTTCAGTGGTTGTTAATAGTAAATTAAAAGTTGGATGAAAAAGTGTTAGAAAGAAACTTTTATAAGTTTAGGTTTGTTGTACTTTGAGCTGCAATATTTACTCAGAACTGAATAAAACTTATGCCTGATTAACAGCACATGCAACAAAATATTCAATATGAACATATAAGGGTTTAAACCAGGAATTTCAAGTAAGGAGATGCTAAAGTCCTCTCTTTTTTTGAAAGATGTAAAGCAATGAAAAATATAGCACATACTCAGAATCAACAGGGGAAACCATTATTATCCTCATTTTGTTACAAGTTGTATTTTAATAAAATCTTAATTACCCCAAAAATCAAAGCATGCAGCATGAAACGATAATGAAGACGACTGTGCTGAGATATTATCTAAACAGCACTGTTGAATGAAAAGAGATTCAAACTTCCTAATGCCAATCATTTTCTGGGAATGGAACCTAAGCAACATTAAGCTAATTAAGACTCAAAATTTCTGTATTTAAATTTCATAGACAATTTAATTCCTCCAGAGCAGATGGCTTCTCATTGACTTGAAGTGTTTTGAGCTGTATTTTTCACTCAATTTAGGTTCAGCGAGTCATACGATTAGCCCTTGTCACATGCCAGCCAGAGGTCACAAGTTCAAACTGTGCAGAATCAGCAATTGCAAAAGTAAACCTCTCAACGAGCCACTCAGTTCTGCACTTCAACATGTTACATAACACACAAAAGTTCTCGCATTATCTAGAAGCGTGATGATTCATGTTTACAGCCCTAAATTTGATCAACTTAGCAAATCGTTAACAACAAAGACTCAACGAGAACCCTTTTAACATAATGCTACAATTCATTTGAAGGTAAAGCTCAACCTACATGCATAAAACTTCAAATAACATAACAATCAACCCTCAACATAGCATGATAGCCCTTTACACATGCCAGCCAGAGGTGACGAAATCAAGCCCTGGGGTCACCGATTGCCAAAGGCAACATCTCAATGACCTAACAAGTTATGTTCTTTCCGCCACTGTGATCAAAAACTTCTAGGATTTTCTATCTAGCGACTTCATTGATTATCTGTGAAGTTAAGACAGGCTATCCTGATATTTGAACTTTTACCCATGGAAATTAATCTTTCATTCGAAAGGAACACTTCAGTGATTATCTATGAACTTAGGACAGGCTGTCGTGGTATTTTAGTTTCACACACGGCCATAGATTTTTTCTTTTAAATGAATACCTCATTGATTATCTCTAAAGTTAGGACAGGCCGTTGTGATATTGGAAGTTTTAAGCATTGAACCGCGCTTTGCTTTTAATGAAATTGAAATGCTACGTCGAAAGTGATTGTTATCGGGTTTACAGATCCAGTGTAAAAAACATTGGGATTAAATGTTAGAAGTCTAGGATGTAGTGATTTCATGCACTATTTTTTTTTAAGTTAGGACGGGCTTAATAAACCTCTAGAATTGTCTAGATGATTAAATCATCGCCTAAATTCGATCTGCATAACTCGAAGAAAACCGTTTTGGGCAAAAAAAAATGCAATTCATTTTAAGGCAAAGCTCAACTTCCAGGCTTGAAACCTGAAATATCATAACCTGTCCTAACTTTACAATTTATCAAAGAAATCACTACATTCTAAACTCATCAAGAGAACTAATGCTTCGCATTTCATTTTTGAAAATCATTCGTCACAGGCTATCTCTAAAACGCAACAAGAACCTCTTTATCGCGAATTCTTTTAAAGGAAAAAGCTCAATTTTCTTGAAAATATAAATAACGCAACAACATGCGCTAACTTGAAAAATGATCCATGAAATCGGTACCTGGGAAGCTTGAACGAGCTCATCCAGGGAAGCCGGAGGTGGCAGCTACTGCTACTTCTGGCTGTGATAGACCGCTCCCAGTTTCTCTTTAACTCCATGTTTGCTGAGTGAAAACCCTCGCAGCTTCCTCAGAGAAGACTTCATTTTCGCTACAGAGATTTTATGCTTCAGAAACAAAACCTCGAATCACCGTCTTAAAATGCAGAAAACCCCCCCGTCCTGAATCTGTCCGAACTCCATTACGCAAATCTCGCAATAGCCCCTCTGAAACGGTCAAGACATTATTGAGGGTCTTGGTATGAATGAGCATGCTGAAAATGCTCTTGGGCTCTTTTCTCAAATGGAGCACAGTGGCGTGAAGCCAACCTACATCACATTCGTGGGTGTTTTGACTGCATGCAGTCATGCCACAACATCTCTGTCAAGACATTTTGTCAAACAATAGACGTGCCATTTCAATTCTTGCACATTTCGAATAGAGATCTGTGAGGGAGGTATCTACAAAGATGTTGATCTCAATCTCATTTCTAATCATGTAACTATGCACACAATTACCTCGTTGAAGAGCTTCGACCTATGTACATGCTCGGAGAACACTAACCATAGTAACGGGACCCGGTACCACCTCCTCTAGCAGCATTTGATGGAAAAGCGTCAATGCCTCATAGGCATGTCCATTCTGAGAATATCCAACAATCATAGAGTTCCATGACACCAAATCTCTCTCACACATTTTGTTAAACACTTGGCGTGCGTTCTCTATACTTCCACATTTTGCATATAGAGCAAGAAGGGCGTTCCCCACAAATAGATTGCAATCCAATCCGGCTCTTATTATAAAATGATGAACCTTCATCCCCTTCAGAATAAAGGGAAGAATGAGTTCATCGGGCTGTATGCCTTTCTGCCGCATTTGGGAATAGAGTAGGAGGGCTTCCTCACAGGGTCCATTCATGGCGTACCCTCTGATGGGCACATTCCATAAAACACAGTCCCGTTTAGGGGAATTTTCAAAAACCAGTCGTGCATAATTCATGCGGTCGACTTTGTATAGAGGTTTATTAGTTGTGGCAAGGTCTCAAAGGAGGGACTTTCTTTTTGGGGCAAAACTAACCTTTTTTCAAAAGATAGTTTCTATAATTGAATCCATCTTCAATATCCATTTCTTCAACCCCACTCTGCCGGATTTGAATATTGAATCCCCCCTACTTATTTTGGGATGAGATGATCTTTCAAAAGCCAACATAAATATATTGGGGACTTATAACAATATACAAACTAAGCAAGGAAGGGTATACACACATGTGTTAGAATTTGAATTGAAGTTGACTTGAGCAAAGGTATAACAATGCATATTTAATTAAATATTGGTGATTTTAACAACCACGTCCATTAGATTAAAATAATGATACTTTATGTGTATCTATATGCAAAGACAAAATACTTGAAAGGCACCTTCCCAACAACAAAGGTCATTATAAGAAAAATGGAAAAATAACAAGTTGATGGGTGGTACGATTGAATGAAGAATCAAAGGGCAAGAAAGAAGAGACATCCAAGTTTAGTCCTAATAAAAGATTTTATGGCCCCTTCCAAGGAGTGCGTTATTAAGAGGGACACAAACATGATCATGGAGTCTGTGCTAAAGTCTTATGGGAGAAATAGGAAGCATGTGAATGAGATATTATGGATTTCAAAAGAGAAATCATGTTATTCAATCCAATAGAAGCAAGGGGATTGGTGCTACTTGAGACTCCATAAGCTCTAAATCAATTGGTGAAAGCAAGAAGTCTAAAAGATAAATGCAAAGAAAGGAATATCCATCTATGTACAAATCTACAATAAATAAATTCAAAATTATACAGTGTTTCCATATAGACAATGTTAGGTCCCTATAACACTAGTGATTCCCCCATTACTAGTGTCATTGTGGCCCTTACTGTTATTGTTGTGCCCTTATTGTCCCCATATTGTTATTATTGTGCCCCATAGAAGCCCACTATTGTTATTTTTGTGCCCTTATATTATTATTGTTATGTTGACTTTGATTATATTGTGACCCCTTAGACTCCTATATATAGAAATGAGGCTTTGTCATTTGTATCATCCAATAATTGTTCTTTTGTGTAATGTAAAGGAGGTTGCCCCCTCGAAGAAGCTGATTTCTAAGTTGTTGATCTATCTTTTCTATCTTTTTGTGAGTTGGTTTCATAACAGACAACCTAGGTTCGAACCCTAAAAAGTGTAGGGTCTTTGTGAGTGTTTGTGAGGGAATGTGTTTGACATCACATAATTGGATTCCCTTCATCATCAAAGAGACATGCGTCCCAAAAGTCAATTTGGTTTAAGTGGATGTTAATATGATACATTGTATATTTTCTGAGGGTAGTAGCACAATTGGAAAAGCATGTTGGCAAGCCCTTGTGTATCCAAGTGATCGAAAGTTCAATCCCCCAGACATATCTCACCAATTGAACTTTAAAAAAATATGATACATTGTATATTGCAAAGCCATTAAGTTAAGTAATGACCTTGGCTAACCCAAATATTTAATTAGAATTTAAGCTCAAACACAACATTAGAAATGAAACCTTCACTCTAGATCTAAGGATATAGGGGTCAACATTGGATATTGGATACAAGACAAGGTGATCAAATGTATCTCTTGGACTAGCATTTTTTACAAAGGAATACAAATTTTAATGCTTATATTAACATTTATGTATAATATAATAATTAAATAGTCACTCTTTAGTTCATGGATAAAAGTGTTGGTGTGGAAGGAAATCTCGAGGGATGTGTCACTATAGTCATAAAAATTGCATTTATTGTGGCACATGGAGAACTTATTATTTGGGTGTAGCTTTAAAAATGGATAGGAGTGTTATCCTCCCCACCTAACTGCAATTCCTACAAATGACATATTTAGTGATTAATGAGTATATTGTTGTAATAATTTTGAACCCTGTGTTAAGAAATCCCTATGCAATCCAATTTAACTTATGTACCATCCTCAAAATGAGGAGAAGTCATTTGTGGGTTTCCTTAGAATGTGTATTACAAGGAAGAATGTGTACTTTGTCGACATGTTGAAAGGTTTTATGGTCTTTGTGTTTTAGTGTACCATGTCATGTTTGGCATTGAGCATTGGGTGTGTTGGAAGCCAACTCTTGGTAAACTCAAATACACTTGTCCTAAGGAGGGAGTTGGGGTTTTAAGGTTCTCTGGTTGTAAAAGCTTTCAAAGTCAATGTTTTTCATCCTCTTCTTGCATATTGCAGCCTCAAGGCCATTCGATGAGTTGGTGGTCATGCTTAAGGTTTTCATCCTATTCTTGCATTGTGCTTAAGGCTGATTGGTACCTTGTTCCATGAATTATGATCAACTTTGGGTCCTCTTTCAGTAGACACCTCCTAGCCACAGTATTAAAGGCAACATATTGGTTTCCTTTACTAATTTTAGCTTGTAATAAATTTAGATGTAATGGTTGTCACACGCGTTCATATACAACTACCTCATAACAAAGCTAACACAAGCACTTCTACCCATGCCTACATCACATCACAGAGGAGGAATCAATCAATATTATTCAATATCCCGCATTCGAGTATCCCTCCTTTGAGGATTCAATCCAACATTTATGGAGATCAGGTCATCCATTTACAATAACTAGCTTTGCCATATAGCATGTTCATATTCCTATTGTCATGGCCGAAAGTACCACCGACATATATCTTATGCAATACGAATAAATAATTAGAACGCCTCAATGGATGCAATTCATCCTATAATGCATAATGCATATATTAGATAACCCGAACCATAGGCTCTACCGTTTCAAAACAAAATCATTTATCATACATAATCAATAATCCATCTGCCACAGTTGCATGACACGTTAACATGTGTATCTTAGGGATTATGCACAATTAATCAGAAGCGCAACATTGGATGCATATCACAAATAACTTGTACCATAGTTTATACAGTCGAGCCTTAACCACAATTAACAAAATTGCATAGCGGCTCAAGCACGAATATTCACTATCTTAACAAAAGACAGGTTAACACCAATTCTACATAAGATCCACATACTGTGACTGTAATTAGAATTTCATTTATGTGCATCCATAAAATCATCTCATTAACGCCACATGCAGTGCATTTAAAACTCAAGCAAATTCTCTCATATGCTAAGGAATTTATAACATAGAGGGTAAGAAACCAACATACAGAACAATCCACGCAAGTGAGTCAAACTAGATCAAAAGAGAGAACGACACTTGGAAAACAGAGCACCGCTACCCAACCTAGAAATGACTCTTCAGTTCACCACCGAGTCGAGGTTCTTGCCATGGATCAACCGCCTCCAATTGATCTATGCAATGGGTATTTA
This sequence comes from Pinus tabuliformis, assembly GCA_031772625.1. Classification (NCBI taxonomy): domain Eukaryota; kingdom Viridiplantae; phylum Streptophyta; class Pinopsida; order Pinales; family Pinaceae; genus Pinus; species Pinus tabuliformis. The sequence goes on along the minus strand of CM062820.1, from coordinate 982,667,695 downwards.
ATACCTTCTTTCATGATATGGTTTCCATTAGCGGTGTCTTGCTTTTATGGATATTTTTATCCATTTGCATAGGCTTATCTCATAAAAGCTCACCTTTCTCTCCCATGAGGATTTTCCTCATAGAAGATTGCCTTTCTCTCCCGCACAACTTTTATGTTTTTCTCAATGGATATTTATCTCCAATCCATCCAACTTATCTAGAATTAAATCGAGAAGCTTTACCATGAAAGAATTATCCTTTCCCATTCACCAATGTGATTTGGCAAGAATCTCATCTCTTGGTGTCTCGCTTTTCCAAGTGATTAATTTATTAATAATGTATTTACTTTTTATATTACACATCATACCTAGCTTTTCTCAGCTTAGGTTTGCAAAGTTTGACACACAAGGGAGGGGTGTTACATTTTGGATCCCTCTCTTTCCTTAAGATCCCTCCAACTGTAGCTAGAGTTCTTAGATGACTGTAAGGAGGAAGCCCCTATTGGAAAGGGACAGACAGTTTGAAGGTGTCTATCTTGTTGGTAATTCCTATATCAAAAAGTTGTATTTTCATAGTCCAGGGGTTGGGAATACACAATTCCCATCCACTTGAGCTCAATTTTATCTCGCAAAACTTCATTGGGATCTACCTAAACACATATGCAAACATAGGTGAAAATGCCTTTCAAAAGTATTTCCCTGTCTACTTTGACGAATCTTCCAATAAAACTGCCCACTTTTTCTAAGAGATCTAGATGGGTAAAGTGAATGGGAAAACTGGGAATCTTACCCATACTAGAGTAGTCATCGGCAACATAGTGAGAGGATTGAAGTTGGGAAACCATGGCTTCACTAGAAGACCAACTCATCCCCAAAACCATGGACCTTGGTCAAGGATTTTTTTCTTATCCTCAAGACATTTGAAGATCACCACAAAAAAACATGGGTCTACATCCACCCAAACCGGCGTTCATCCAATCCTATCATAATCGAACAGAAAAACGCTACTTTTTCAATAGAAAATGGGGAATAAAAGTATCACCCAAGGATAATGACCATCGCATCAAGCGCTCAATCATAAGGGAGGAGCAATAATTTGACAATCACACGTCCTTGATTTCTGTTGATTTAACTCTGAACACTCACGTAATATTCTCTTGCTTGGTGAATTAAACACCACTGCATGGAATGGACGAGGATTGAGCCGAACCCTGGATGAAGCCCACTTCATTCTCATCTAAACACAAAACTATATATACGTCAAAGCTATTACAATAGATTCTGACTGTCAACACCTCGAAGTTCTGTTTATATGTGGCTACCTTTTATGGTTACTATTGAATGTGTGATTGGCAATAGTAATGGCAACTTAGGGCTGCCAAATTTCCTTCGATTCCCTCACTACATCCTAACGCAAATAGTTGTTCAATGCCTTGGTTGTCTTTCAAAACTGGTAGGCAGCGTCTTCTTTGATATTTCTCGATGGTTTTAATTCCACTACAATCACAACTTTCATTTACATAAACTTCGTGTTTTCGCACGAGCGACGATTGTTCCAAGGTGAAATGTCACTTGGATGGTTTCAATGTTGTTGACCCATCATAACTAACTAACGGATATGCCCATTACAATTTTATACCACCCCATTATCAATATCAATTATGCATGGGAACCAATTAAAGCAACTTTTCACATTAATTTTATATGAGCATGAGAACATGTGTTAACAAGCAGCCCATAAAGCCTCATTTTGAATGCCATAGTCACTTAGAAGGAATTCCTCTTGTAGTAGCATCCTCCCTACTAAACTTTGCTAGTGCTAACATTAGAACCACCATTACAACAAGATATCTTTCTAGTGTTGACAACACCATTATAGTAAGATACCTCAAGAGAGACAGAAAATTTAAAAAGTATGATAGTAATACGTATCCAGAAGATGGTATTGAAACTAGTAATTGTTCACGAATCCATAAGATTGTAAGGTCATTCTCATTATCATAATCATTGTCATCATCATCACCATCATCCTTGTCATTGTTATTGCCATCATTACATTATCATCATAATCACCATTCATGCCATCATCATCATCATTATGGACATTGTTTGCAATTGTTCATAATTGTAGATGTTGTAAGAAATATCATCAACCCAAAAAATGTGATCAGTGCTAGAAAAGGGTTGTTTAGGACACATTGATATACGTAAGAGAAATAACAACTCTATTTTTGACAGATGATCGATGATGATCATCATCACCACCATTATCATCGTCATTGTCATTTTTATCATCCCCATCATCATCATTAATGTAATTTCTATCGACATTGTTGTAATCATGCATCATCATCATTCATGCCATTATTGTTTTTGATGATGACCTAGATGAAATTATGATCATGACACCAAAGATAATGCTTATGATTATGACAATGACAACATCTAAAATTGGGAAGATTCGCCAACGTCATTAGCATCGTCATCATCATAATCATTGCCATCATCATCATTGTCATTGTAACCACTATCGTCTTTATCATCATAATCACAATTCATGTCATCGCCATCATCTTCATTTTCATCATTGTCAATATTATTGACATTGTCATCAATTGTTCATAATTGTCAATGCCATAAGGAATATCATCAATGCAGAAAATATGATGAGTGTTGGAAAAGGGATGCAAAAGTGAACATATAAATGGGGGCAACAATAGAAGTAAAATTGGATGAAAAGTGGATACAACATAAGTAGATGCACAACAACATGAAAAACCTGACACAAAAGTGGATGCAAAATTAGATGCAGTTGTCAATGCAAACTTGGATGCAAACATGAAGGCAAAAGTGGAAGCAAACATGGGTCCAATGGTAGGTGTAAAACTTGGCACAAATTGTGGTGAAATAAATGTGGATGCAACAACGGAAACAAAAGTATATGCAAAAATGGATGAAACAAAAGTGGATGCAATAGGGGATGCAAACGTGGAAGCAAATGTGGTTGCAATGGTAGGCGCAAGATATGGTGCAACAAAAGTGGATGTAACAATAGACAAAAAATATGCAAAATAAGATGCAAAAATGGATGTAAAAGTGGAAGCAAACATTGATGCAACAGGCAAAACAAAATTGGATGCAAAAAATGGATATAATGTAAGTAGATGCAAAAGTAGATACAAGACGAGATGCAAAACCCAATGCATAAACCTGACATAAAAGTGGATGCAAAAATAGATGCAATATTTGATGCAAAAGAGGATGTGAACATGGATGCAAAATTGGAAGCAAACGTGGATACAACAGTGAGTGAAAAACATGGTGCAAATTGTGGCATAACAAAAGTGGATGTAATGATAGATGCAAAAAAAGAATCAAAGTATGATGCAAATGAAGATGTAAAAAGGGATGCAAAAAGTGAAATTTAAAATGGGTGCAACAGTGGATGCAAAATTGTGTGCAAAAGTGGATGCAATAGAAGTCGATGCAAAAGTAGATGCAAAACGAGACACAAAACCCGATGCAAATCCCGGTCCAAAATTGGATACAAAAAAGGATGCAAAAATAGATGTAGTAGTTGATGAAAACCTAGACGCAAATGAGGATGCAAACGTGGATGCAAAATTATAATCAAAAGTGGGTGCAAAAGGAGGTGCCAAACTAGGCGCTAATTGTGGCACAAAAATATTAGATGCAATAGTGGGTACAATAATAGATGCAAAAGAGGATGTAAATATGGATGCCAAACAAGAGGGAAAAGTGGATGCAACAAAAGTAGATGCAAAATTTTATGCAAAACTAGACACAAAACACGATGTAAAACTTGGCGCAAAAGGGATGCACAAATGGATGAAAAAATGGATGCAAAAAATGATTTAAAAAAGGATGCAAAAGTCGATGCAAAAGTTGATGCAAGTGTAGGTGCAAAAAGTGGATGCAAATGAGGATGCAAAAGTATGTCAAACAAAATTAGGTGCCAAACTTGATGCAAAACCTGGAACAAAACCTGGTGTAAAGGATGATACAAAACTTGGCATAAAATTTGGTGCAAAACGTGGTGCAAAACCTATTGCAATACCTGGTGCTAAACTTGGTGTAAGATTTGGTGCAAAACTTGATGCAAATTTTGTGTCAAGTTTTGCACCATATTTGATAAATGGATGCAAATAGCACCAAAAATGGGCTCTAGATGCAAAAAAAGAAGTAAAAAGGGACGCTAATCGCTGGTTTTGTTGTAGTGTTCTACTTTCAACCAGCGGAAGCCAATAGATCAATGAAAATAATAGGAACAAGAAGAAGATAAATCAATGGCACATAACACGAGATGTATCTGGGGAAATACACTACTCAAAACCCCGCTATCTATATTGCATATATCAAAAATATGAGTCAAGATACAAAGCTTATTCCCACTAGAAAAATTATGCACAAGTATGCTCAACTCTCTTAGCTCACAAGCAATCTCTTGGCCAACACTTATCCAATTATGTAGCTCTCCAAGCCCCTAAGCTATTGCATAATTCCTAGAATGAATAGCTTGTATTTAAATGGAATTCATGCTTCCAAAACTATGCAATCCAAACAGAGGATCAATCTATGATGCATGCATAATATTCACACTCTAGTAAATAATACAAATGATAGTACATTTTCCTCACACTCTAGTCTCAATTAGGTATTTCTCATAATGGACATGCATGATTTTCTGATGAGGGAATATTCAGCTAACTAGAGTGACACTTGTAGATGCACTAGTGCACCAACTGACTGTTAACTCTCTATTAGTTCCACAAATAGTTTGGAATTAATTTAACTAAACTTAACTCAATAAACTGAGTGATCTAATTTACAACTCAATTTAAACTCATATTAGACCCCTAAAATTTAGGGAGAACACTTACATGACTTCCAAAATACTTCCAACTCAAAATTCCTAGGTTAATTAACTTAATTAACTATTTACAAGTTTACATGAGAATTGAATTTGATTTTAATTCTTAATTTAATTCAAGGAAAAATTAAACTGGAATTTCTTGTTTCCATTTCTCAACACTCCCTCTCAACAATAAATGGATTATCATCTACCCCGATCCTGTCTCTTTGAAACTCAAATTTACATCTGGACAATGCCTTTGTCGAAATGTTAGCATCTTGCTCCTTCGTGGAAATGTACTCTAACAACATAACCCGCATAAGTAAACAATCTCTGAGATGATGATATTAGATATCAATATGCTTGGACCGATCATGAAAAAATGGATTTTCAAAGAGTTTGATGCAACTATGATTATCATAGTAAATCACAATTGGACCCATCTTCTAACAAAACAAACCAACCAGGATCTTCCTCATCCATTTGGCCTCACATTCTACCTGACTCATAGCAATGTACTCTACCTCTACCAAACTGAGTGCAACTAATATTTGTTTCATGTTGTAGCAATAAACTATCGCTGACCCAATGTTGAAGATCCCTCTTGATGTGCTCTTCCAATCGAATGGACTCCCTACCCAATCTGCATTGGTGAAGCCTTGAAGCTTCACTCCCTATGTCCATCTGTACCATAATCCATACTGAGAAGTGCCCCTAAGGTATCTCAGCACATGCTTTGTTGCATGCCAATAAAACTTGGTAGGTCAACCCATCGCTTGACTAAGCTAGTTTACTGCATAGCATATATCCAATCATACGTTCACCAAGTACATGAGTGAACCCACAAGCTTCCTGTAAATAGTAGCTTCCACTAGTTCCCCTGAAGTAGCATCATCCTTCCTCTAGGTACTTGCTAGAGGAGTCTCCATGGGTTTGCTTCTCTCCATGTGGAATCTCCTAAGTATCTTGTTGGCATACTTTCCCTGAGATACAAACAACTCCCCATCTCCCTTCATACCTCCATGCCAAGAAAGTAATCCATAAGCCCTATGTCCTTCATATCAAACTCTCTTGCAAGGTCCTCCTTACAAGACTTGATCAGTTGATCATCACCTTTCATTATGAGATCATCAACATAAAGTACAATGATCAAAACTTTACCTTCCACTACTATGTGGTACAGGTTCTCATATTCTTCACTCTTCATGAAGCCCAACCCAGTGAAGTAATTATCTATCATGGTGTACCAAGCATGGGGTGCTTGCTTCAACCCATACAACACTCTCTTAAGTCGGCACACATGCGACTCATGATCAAAGGTCTCAAAACCTTCAGGATGATCTATGTACACCTCTTCCTCAATCATGCCATTAAGGAAGGTTGTCTTAACATCCATTTTATGTATCTTCCAACCCATTTGTGATGATAGTGCCAATATAGATCCGAGTGACGAGTACCTTGCAATAGGAGAAAAGGTCTCATCATAGTCAATCCCCTCTACCTGTGAAAAGCCACAGGCCACAAATATAGCCTTATGCTTCTCCACACTACCATTTCTAGCTTGCTTTACCTTTTAAAGCCAACAAGATATCACCACTGACTTGTCTTCCAGTCTTGGGACCACATCCTAAACACCGTTACGAACTATGGAGTCATACTCCTCCACCATGGCATCAACCCAAACTGGCTATTGCACTACTTCCTTAAAGGAATATGGCTCTGTTACAACACATTATCCCATAAGATCCATCTATCCAGTATACCTCTTAGGTGACCTCCTCTTCATGCACGGAGAAGTCGGTGCTTCCACATTCTCCTGTGCATCATCCAACAATTTGTCAGCCTCTCTGGTGTGCTTTCTTCCCTCTCTAGAAGGCTCTACCTGAGTGGATGTCTCCACTCCTAGACCCTCTACATGTGGCTACTCCAAATCAATCCAAGGCTCTCAACCTTAGGAGCTAAAAACTCCTCATCTACATGTAGCTTAAGCTCCCTCTCAAGGTTAACTCGCATGGCCTCCTCCTCATCGAATCTAACATCCCTGCGAACCACTATCATCTTGTTGGTCGAAAAGTACACCTGATAGTTGTGAAGTGTATCAGTGTACCCCACAAATATCCCCAACTTTGTTGTCAGCTCAAGCTTCTTCCATGCATCTTTGGTCACATGGAAATATATCGATGACCCAAAAATACTAAAGTTACCAACATCTATCCTCTTACCGGAATAAGCCTCCTCTTGATCCAGGTCCAGGTGTGAAGAAGGACTTTCTAAGACCTTTTACTTTCGTGATGTGTTAAAATTTCTTTTTAAAATAACATAAAGGAATACATGTGCATGTTGTAAAGAAGAGGAACATAACAATCATCAACACATGAAAACATAAGCATTGATAACGGGGTTCGTCCAGGAGGGACTACTTCTCCGGGCCCCGATGTTAAGATGGTGTAGGACGCTGCATTAAGTGTTGTCAATAATGGTGATGTACACAAGAGATGATGTCTCGATCATACAAGGAAGAATGCCCTCATGCAGGAGTGGCTCTAAGATATGTTCCACAACTAGAACTCTCAATCAAAAGACTCCTATCAGTATGACACAAAAACAAGCATGGTGCGCATCCCGCCAACATGGCACAAAAGGGATGTCAAAGAAAAACACATGCATGATGAAAACAAGAGTATCCCAACAACATACAACAAGGGATCTCAAAGCATAACATGAAGAGTTATGACAGAAAGTACATCACATAGAAATATTTTGCATAACACGAAGCAAGGAATCATGACAACATGAAATAAACAAGATCCTGCATCAACATCAATCAAGGATCCATGCAGCATAATGTAAAAGAAGAAGTATATGAACAATAATCACATACCTCACACCACTGGCCATCTAAAGAAGTGGATGTCACACTGCTGAAGCTACTCGGACCATTGCTCTCAGGGCATCGATCTCATGAATATGGTTGCTTGCACAAGAAAGTGGACATCTGAATCAGACTGTCAAAGTGCTAAAACTTGCTTAAACATCAATTCACAGCATCGATTAAGAAAATAAGAATCAATCAAAGAAGCATTGATCAAAGAAGATTCAATCAAAGAAGAAGAATCGATCACAAGAGAAGAACTGCTCTAGACTCTTGGCTTTGTAGCTCACTGGCTATTTGGCTCTGTAGCGCTCTGGCTTATGTCACTGCAGCTTTGTGATCTGCCTGAAGTTCAAGCTCTGTGGCTCTATGTATCTCAAGTGCAGCTTTGGCTTCCATGCTTCTCTATAGCTCTGCAGCTTTGTGGATTTGAAGCACTACTCTAGCTTCGTGCTTCTCTACGTACTCAGGCTCTCGGGCTTCTCTCCACGCAGTCTCTCGGGCTCTTTGTTATACTGCCCTCGCCCTCTATTACACATCCTTTCTCCACTCTCGACTCTCTGCATCCATGCTCTCGGCACTCTAGCACAGGATTTTGGTCTCTTGGGCACTCTCTAGCATGCAAGCTCTCTACCTCCTCTATAACCTCAGCTCTATCTCACCCATCATGTTTTATAACACGTTTGGGACAAGGTTGTTTCAAAATCGAAGGTTTGTTGCTTAAGAATAGAAGTCATTTGTATAGAACAATTGGCAGGCATAAGAAACTTTAAAAAATAGTATTTTTATCATTTTAAAACGATAATACAAAAACCCGAAAAACACTGGAAAACATTGAAAAATCTAAAAGTTCGAATTTCAAATTTTATAAAATTGAACTTATAAATCGATCAGGTCCGCGCTATATCACAAGTCGAGATAGTGGATCGCTGATCGCCGACATCGATGGTTCCGATCACCAATTTAATTGTGGCCATTGATCAGTTTCTGATCCGACGGCTGAGATCACATCACATATCGCAATCGCTGTAGCCCAGGGTCCTGGTCTTCGGCCTTTGGGTTTCACCGACACCGATCGTTCTGATCACCGATATCGGCAATCACTCCATCACTGGTTCTAAAGTCCTGTGATTGCCAATTGCCTGCCCTCGATCCCGATTAATCGAAGATCATTGATCGGGGGTTCCAAAGGCCCGCCTTAAGTCCGCCCTTGGCACAATTCCTAATGCGATTTGTCTTATAAAGGCTTTAAGTCCATTTTTATGAAAAAACCTCCTTTCTAAAAGGAACTAAGGCAAACATTGTTCGTGATAACTTCATCATCTAGACTTGAATTGACGAACCGTTCATACCTCCACGATCAGGAAGATGATATCTACGCTCTGGTCATGGTTTAACATCATTCCAAACACTTTGATTTTCGAGTGTTTCCATGCCATGGTGTCTGAAGATCTACTTGGATCAATCCTCCCCACTGAGGAGCTTTTGGTCCTCCAAAAGAATAAAAAGTAATCTGCAACTCTCTCTGTACCCTGTTTGCATCACAAGCATCCTGAAAGGTCTCACTTCCATCTCCTTCACCTTTGTTCTTCGGAGCCTTAAGCGACGAACCGACACCTGCTACTTCTGCCACCTGTAGTACATGGTTTGCAAATCACATTCTTTGAATGACAAGACCAACTAGAGACCCAAACGTCCCATTCTTGCCACGAGTTTATAACTCATACTCGGTGGTCAAGTTTAAAATAAGATGGATGTAATACTCCAGATATGACAACAAGTCCAACCCATCATGGTTGCTTCAAAAGTGATGGAAAACACATCATCACTGCAACACATGTTTTACATTTATAAGGCCAAACACTTTTGTTTTGACAAGTGGTGGAAACATAACATCACTTTCAGAGTTTTAACATGCAACTCAACACACGACTCAAAACATGACCAGACATCATTGTTGCTAACCAAGTGATGGAAATACATCATGACTTTTACACTTTAAAATGCAACAAGTGATTTACAAAAGAATGACCATGAAATGACAACATGTCTAAAAATCATTTTTCACTGATCAATGTGAATGGGTCACCTCCTTGAGGTGGTTTTGCTTGTCAAATAACTACTCTTCCTGCTTCACGCACCGACACTTTGTCTTTAAGGCGCTGCTCTAGATGGAGCTTCCAGCAAGTAGCTCTTTGATGGCCATTTATGTCACAATGACTGCAATAGGCCTTCTTCCTCCTTATCTGCTTAACCTATTTCTTTTCATGTTGTTGAGAGGGTCTTTCACGCCTCATGAGTGCTGCCATTCTTTTCCAACACTTAGAAAAGGTATGGTTAGGTAAACCACAAAAAGTACATGTTTTCTGATGCCTTTGTCTTCGCTCATTATTAACAACATGAAAATTCAAAGATCGAAAATGGTTATACCTTGCTTTTCTGTTTTTGATGTTAGTATGGTGATGAGGGCTTGCCTCAACTCTTTCCCTGCAATGGGAACTGCCATGTGATGATGGGGATGTTTTCCCATCATTATCTTCCCTCGATGAAGAGTTCGACAAATCTAACACCTTTGAGCACTCTTCTTTGGCGTATCTCGAGCCTGCAAATCGATGCTCATGCACAACCTCCAAAGGTTGAGTGACGCCTTGGTTATCAACACCAAGCTCTTTCTCCTCATGCCTCTTCTTTGTAAGGAGACTCATGTTTGTCCCTGTAATTGGGTTCTACAAATCTCCAACAGACATCATACTATGAGAAGATGAAATCGAAAGAAAATCAACATCTTTTACCTTCTCTTTCAATTTGGAGAGAACTAATGAGGGTTGCTCATCATCTGTTGTTGGTGGTTTGTTAACTATCTCAGTGCATTCCCCAACTTCTTTCCTGACATACCCAAGTCTTGCTCAACATGGTAATTCCTCTACTTGGATGGGATTAACAATTCCTTGGCCATTAACACCTAAGCCTTTCCCTTCATATCCCATTCTTTTCAACTGTTTGGAGCCAATTCCTGTGCTGTGATTTTCAAACATAGGGAAATCATCATCAGGAAATATACATGAAGATGGAGAACTACTTTTTACCTCACATAAGTCTTACTGCAGCTTTTCCAAGGCCTCGTCATTTGCTTGCAACTGTAGTAGAAAACTCTACTTCTCCTCTTTCTCTTCATGTAGACGCATCTTCAATTCATCATTTTCTATTTGAAGATTATGTTTATTTTGCTTCAGTTCTTCCATGGCCTCTTCTGTGGCTTTCAACTAAAGTTTTAACCGCTCCTTTTCCTCTGTTTCTTTCTATAGAGTTTTACACACAATTTCCACTTTCTTGGAAATGTTAAGCATGGTCTCGTACATGACTCTTTCATCCTCTATCATTGCACATTCCATTGTTCACACTGCAATTCACATCAACATAAAGACCTGCTCTAAGACCACTTGATCTAGGTCTGGGTGTGAAGAAGGACCTTTCCAAGACCTTTTACTTTCATGATGTGTTAAAATTGCTTTTTAAAAGAACATAAAGGAATACATGTGCATGCTGTAAAGAAGAGGAACATAAAAATCATCAACACATGAAAACATAAGCATTGATAATAGAGCTCGTCTAGGAGGGACTATGTCTCTGGACCTCGGTGTCAAGATGATGTAGGCCGCTGCATTAAGTGCTATCAATAATGGTGATGTACACAAGAGATGATGTCTCGATCATACAAGGAAGAATGCCCTCATGCAAGAGTGGCTCTAACATATGTTCCACAACTAGAACTCTCTATCAAAAGACTCCTATCAGTATGACACAAAAACAAGCATGGTACACATCCCACCAACATGGCACAAAAGGGATGTCAAAGAAAAACACATGCATGATGACAACAAGAGTATCCCAACAACATACAACAAGGGATCTTAGAGCATAACATGAAGAGTATGATAAAAAGTACATCACATAGAAATATTTTGCATAACATGAAGCAAGGAATCATGACAACATGAAATAAACAAGATCATGCATCAACATCAATCAAGGATCCGTGCAGCATAATGTAAAAGAAGAAGTACATGAACAACACTCATATACCTCACACCACGGGCCATCTGAAGAAGTGGATGTCACACTACTGAAGCTGCTCAGACCATTGCTCTTAAGGCATCAATCTCATGAAGATGGTTGCTTGCACAACAAAGTGGACATTTGAATCAGAGTGTCAAAGTGCTGAAACTTGCTTAAACATCGATTTCACAGCATCGATTAAGAAAAGAAGAATCAGTCAAAGAAGCATTGATCAAAGAAGATTCGATCAAAGAAGAAGAATTGATCACGAGAGAAGAACTGCTCTAGACTCTTGACTCTGTAGATCGCTGGCTATCTGGATTTGTAGCACTCTGGCTTATGTCACTGCAGCTCTGCGATCTACCTGAAGTTCAAGCTTTGTGGCTCTACGCATCTCAAGTGTAGCTCTGGCTTCCATGCTTCTCTGTAGCTCTGCGGCTCTGTGGATTTGAAGTGTTGCTCTAGCTTCATGCTTCTCTGCGTACTCAGGCTTCTCTCCATGCAGTCTCTCCACGTAGTCTCTCGAGCTCTCTATTATACGGCCCTCACCCTCTATTACACAGCCTTTCACCTCTCTCAGCTCTCTGCATCCATGTTCGTGGCACTCTAGCATAGGCTTTCGGGCTCTTGGGCACTCTCTAGCATGCAGGATCTCTACCTCCTCTACAGCCTTAGCTCTCTGTCACCCATCATGTTTTATAACACGTTTCGAACAAGGCTTCTTCAAAACTGGAGGTCTGTTGGTTAAGAATAGAAGTCGTTTGTATAGAATAATCGACAAGCGCAACCTTTGAAAAATAGCCTTTTATTGTTTTAAAGCGATAATATAAAAACCCAAAAGACACTGGAAAACATTGAAAAATTTGAAAGTTTAGATTTTAAATTTGATAAAATCGGACATATAAATCGATCGGGTCCATGTTATATCGCTAGTCGGGATCACAGATCACTGATCGCCGATGCCAATCACTGATTTAATCATGGTCAATGATTAGTTTCCGATCTGACGGCTCAGATCGCATTGCATATCACAATCATTGTGGCCCAAGGTCCTGGACTTCGGCCTTTGCATTTCGTCGATGATGATTGTTCCGATTGCCAATATCGATAATTGCTCCATCGCTGGTTCTAAAGTCCCGTCATCGCCGATTGCCTGCCCCCGATCCCGATTAATCGAAGGTTGCTGGTCAGAGGTTCCAAAGGCCTGCCTTAAGTCTACCCTTGGCACAATTCCTGATGCAATTTCCCTTATAAAGGATTTAAGTCCATTTTTATGAAAAAACCTCCTTTTTCAAAGGAACTAAGGCAAACGTTATTCGCGATAACTTCATCATCCAAACTCGGATTGACGAACCATTCACACCTCCACGATCAAGAAGACGAGATCTACACTCTGGTCATGGTTCGACATCATTCTGAACACCTTGATTTTTGAATGTTTCCATGCCATGGTGTCTGAAGATCCACCTAGATCACCTCTAGTGTCTTCATATCAAGTATCTGATGTGGGCTACGACTCTGAACATAAACCATTAAGTTGCATGCCTCAACCCACAAGTGTAGTGGTAGGCCCTGATCATGAAACATCATGCTTGCTACCCCTACTATGCTTTTGTTCTTCCTCTTGACCATCCTATTCTGTTGAGGGATATGGGGTTCCATCAACTCCCGTTTAATCCCTTCCTTTGCATAGAAGTTATTAAACTCGTTTGAGACTTACCCACCACTTTTATCACTATGTAGAGCTTTAACCTTCTTTCCCGACTCTTTCTCCACTAATGCTTTAAACTCACAAAACTTTGTAAAATTTTGATCCTTTTTCTACATGAAAAATATCCAACATTTACGACAATAGTCATCAACAAATATAACAAAATACCTTTCTTTGGTCATGGATGCTGTCAAGAATGGTCCCCGCACATTTGAATGGAATTTCTCTAGAATAGCCATTGCTCAAACGTCTCTATCGTGAAAGGAAGACTTGGTGTATTTTCTTAAAGTACACCCCTTGCATGTATCAACTTTCTCAAGCGTACCTTTGGGAAGACTGGTAGAGATCTGCTACAATATCTTCAAATCCCCATGATGCAAGTGGCCCAATCACCTGTGCGACAACTCGCCAATGTCTCATATCTACACCCTTTATACTTTTGTGCTCAACGCAAAAAACTCCTCTACCACTAGCTTATAGAGATTCTTCACCCGAATCTTTATCTTATTTACTTAACCCATGGATATGTGTCAAAGGAATGCCTTTTCTTTTGAGAATATCACATCATAGCCAATATCCTCAATCATGGAAACAAATACCAAACTCTTCTTCAGCTCGGGCACATACATAACATTATTCAAGGTGAGTAGAGCCCTATTCTCCCTCTAGAAAGTAATCGTGCCCAATCCCGTAATAGTATACTTCCCATCGTCACCCATCTCGATATGCACCTAGAGATTTTTCTCCTCCAGGTCACTGAATAACTCTTTGTTTCCAGTCATGTGGAATGAAGCTCCACTGTCTAAGTACCATGCACTTCCCATCATTGATGACACCATGCATGCAATGATGGAAAATTCCAATTCGAATTGGGAGGTCAAAGCCTCACCTGCCACTCCTCCTAAGGATTTGTTCTTGGACTTCTTGAGTGGACAATTTTAGCAAAATGACCCAATTCATGACAATGAAAGTGCTTAACTTTTGTCATGTCTTTCTTCTTACCTCCATGATAAGAATCTGATTTGGAATGGGAAGCTTTCCCTTTCCCCTTCTTCACCTTAATCGCCAAGGCACATTTCTCTTCATCGTCAATCTTTGCTGAAGAGCCATCCCTGGTGTTCCTCCTGCATCAAATCTGACCACAGTCGTTCCCTATCCAACAGCTTCTTCCAACAATTGATAGAGTCCTAACAACTATTCCAACTCTTTGGGATTCCTCGAAGAGTAAGACTCACCATATTATCCTTGGGAACCGTGATTCCAATACTTCCAAGTTCATCATGACTCTCAATGAAGTTGTTCAAGTATTTTGGAATCATCTCGCCTTTCTCCATTTTCAGTTTTCAAAGTTTTTCCTTCATTGCCAATTTCCTTTGGTCATTGTTCTTCTAATGCAAGTCCATTAATATTTGCCACATAGCATACAGAGTTTATTTTCCATGGAGACTCGAGACAATGTGGTCTCAAACTCCTTCAAGGATTATCTTCCTTGCCTTTGCCACACACTTCTTCCGTGCGGCCAAATTATGTGCATCCTATGTTGTTGGATTAGGAATTTCTTGATCAACAAATTCCTTCAAGCCATTATCCTCTAGCACAACCTCCATTATGTCCCTCCAGGCTATAAAATTTGAGCTTCCTTCCAAGGCATACTCAAGCCGCAAACCATAGAACGCCATATGTCGATCTTGAAGTATGGATTGCAAATTCGAATTTCACCTGTAACCCAAAAATCAAAACTTTGAAATATCCTCTAGTATATTTTTCTTAGCTCTAATAACATGTAGAAAATCCTATAGATTCACAAGCTCATGCAATGTACTAAAGCACAACACAAGAATCTACTTCTACTTTCAACTAGTGGAAGCCAATAGATTGATGAAAATAATAGCAACAAGAAGAAGATAAATCAATGGCACATAACACAAGGTGTATCTTGGGAAAGCCACTACTCAAAACCCCGCTATTTGTACTGCATATATTAGAAATATGAGTGAAGATAAAAAGTTTGTTCTCACTAGAACAATTCCGCACAAGTATGCTCAACTCTCTCAGCTCACAAGCAAGCTCTTGGACAACACTTAGCCAATTCTGCAGCTCTCCGAACCCCTAATCTCTTGTGTAATTCCTAGGATGAATAGGATGTATTTAAATGGAATTCATGCTTCCAAAACTGTGCAATCCAAACATAGGATCAAATCTGATGCATGCATGATATTTACACTCTAGTAAATAATACAACAGATAGTACACTGTCCCTGCACTCTAGTCTCAACTGGGTCTTTCTCAAAATCGACATGCATGAGTTTTTCATGTGGGAATATTTAGTTAACTAGAGTGACAATTGTGGATGCACTAGTGCACCAACTGACTGTTAACTCTCTATTAGTTCCAAAAACAATTTTGAACTAATTTAACTGAACTTAACTCAGTAAACTGAGTGATCTAATATACAACTCAATTTAAACTCATACTGGATCCCTAAAATTTAGGGAGAACACTTACATGACTTGCACAAGAGTTCCAACTCGAAATTCCTAAGTTAATTAAATTAATTAACTATTTACAAGTTTCTATGAGAATAGAATTTGATTTTAATTCTTAGTTTAATCCAAGGACAAATTAAACTAGAATTTCTTGTTGCCATTTCTCAACAAGAATAGCGATAATTGGATCACTTACTTACAAGAATATGATCTAAAGTTCAAACCATTTCATACCATAAATGGTCGTGGCCTTTGTAAGTTATCAGACAGAGCAAGAGATGCTCCCGAGAAATATCTTTCAGGTTGGGAGAAGGAGATAGAAATGTAGAATTTTGAACATGTTCCTCAGTCCACGTCTACAATGCCATGGTATGTTGATATACGAAAATTTCTATAGCATGGAACCTTTCCCATGAAAATATGGAATAAACAAAAGAGGGAAATTTGTTTAAAAGCTCTATCTTACCAATTGATTCATGGAATGTTTTTTAGAAAGCACCACAACGGTGTCCTGTTATGATGCCTTGAGCCACATGATATAGAGAAGGTACTCAAAGACTAGCATGATGGACCAACAGGTGGTCACTATGAAGTTGACACTACAATGCATAAAGTTATGAGGTATGGTTACTATTGGTCCACCCTATTCAAAGATGCTCACGCTTATCTCCTCATGTGCCCAGCTTATCAAAGGTGCATCAGCCAGGATCAAAGTTTAGCAGCCCCACTGTTACCACTAGCAATTGAGGAACCATTCCAATAGTGGGTCTTAGATTTCATTGGAGAAGTTTTTCCTCATTCGTCAAAGAAACATTAATATATCTTGATAGCAACAGATTGTTTCACTTGGTGGTTAGAAGTAGTTCGCTTGTGACAAGTAAATGACCAGGAAGTCATCCACTTTTTGCGATAAAATATTATAACCAAGTTTGGCATTCCAGCTTCACTTCTCTTTTATTATGTGAATTAATTTTCATCATTAAAACTTTATGAATTCACATAATAAAATGGGATTGCATTAAATCATGCATCTAATTATTACCCACAGGGAAATGGTTTGGCTAGATCGTAAAACAAAAATGTTATCCTCATAATCAAGAAAACCATCTTCTCTGAGCAAAGGAACTAGTACAATGCTTTAACCAATGCGTTATGGGCTAATAGTGTACCTCTTAAGCCTTTCCTAAAGACCTCACTATACTTTCTCATTTACAGTAAAGAAATTATCTTTCCCCCTAATCCAGAATGATCCAAAACCAATGCCAAATCGTAGATCTCATCATTTTGATTCCAATGATGCTTGAATCACCTCAATCCAACATTGTATGCGAAATTCATCGCATTCTGAATTTTTTGGCAAACAATTAAAAAGTCAACTTGCAAGGTTGACTGGCCTGTTGACTAGGCAGACTATATAGTGATGTCATGTTGATGTCAACATGCTAAATGGGATGTACAGTAGATAAGTGGACCAATATGGGCTCAACAAGTGGTAGGACCGTATAGGTTGAGATGTTAGAATTTTATTAGTCATTTGGTTTTCAAGTGGCCTAATGAGGAGGTGTTATGTAGCACTCAAGAACTATGGAAAATTTTGTGGGTCAGCCGACCAACTTGATGGGGTTCGACCCCATGACCTTTGTTTAATTAATGATCGGTCCTACCATTACGCCATGTGATTGGGATTTAAATATATGGTTCAATGGCTTTAATTTGAATACGCATTATTGACACATTTAGGGGGAAGGATGGGGCACATGGCCCTAGCCTCGGGTCACTTGGAAATGATACGACCATGGTGTAGAAGTGGCAAGGTTGGACAGTTAGCCCCAGCCACGTTAACCACATATGACCACAACGGAGGCTACACTAGCGAGGGTTAGTGGTTAAGCCAACCCCAGTCCTATTTGTCACCATATAACTATTTGTGATGGGATTTTAGGAGCTATGGGTTGCCGCATGACCCAAACCTTGGCCACATGGCTGCCCACGTTCCTAAGAGCAAGGCTAGAAATTTGGCACTAAGGTTCATTTGGCACATTTAAAAGAGGCAGCAAATTGCACCAATTGCGGTGTCAATTATGCCAGTCCAAGGCACAATCGTCTCTCGGAGGTTAGAAAAAAGGCATAATTAATTGTTCAATTAGCTAGCTTTTCCAATTTGTAGGATAGATAACAAGGAAATGTTCTAGGAGGCCTAACTTGGTCCATTTTTAGTCTTTTTTGAGCCTGAAGAGAGCCTACATAAGGGTTTTTGGGTGTTAAGAACACAATGGTGGTAGCGGTTTTTGTTGGGTTTTGTTATATTCTTTCCATGACTAGCCCATGTAGTTAACCGAGGGGTTAGAGGGGGACCAGAGCCCCCCCTTCGTTGCTTCGATTACATAGTGGGGGGTGTCATAGGGGGTTTGAGGGGTGCAGGTAACCCCCCTCTATGGGATTCGGGGCAGTGCCCCAAAAAATTTTGATTTTGGACCCTATATTAGGCTGGGTAGACCGACCTATGGTTTTGTGCATGTTTTTCACACATGGTTTTGGATTCAATGGTTTTCAGTCCATGGTTTTGGAAGTGATGGTTTTCAGTCCATGGTATTAGATGCCTCGGCATGTATAAATATGTATTGTAACATTGAAAGGAACATAATGAAAAATCAAGCCGGTAGTCATGGTTTTGGGATCCAGGGGAAATCTCTATGTATATGTGTTTTATGTATTATGCTCTCGCATTGTTTATTTTTTGTGTTTAAGAATTCATATGCAGGTAATTTCTGTATGGGGTTAAAACCTATAGTTTTGTGATTTGAGCATTGTATGTTGGAATTTTTGTAGAACCGAGTCCTTTATTGTTGCAGACAAATATTATTTTGTGGCCATATGGAGACCTTTATGAGCATGGAGAGAGCCTAGACAAGGGTTTTCCAACCTTCCAGATGCATATGTAGCAACTATTTCTTCATTAGAGAAGCCATTTTTAGTCTATTCTAAGTATTTTGGTGAGAAAAGACCATTTCAACACTTCATTATGAAGAAGTTATTTTTGTGCTTTTTAATCTCAAAATGAGTACAAGGACTTCTTGCTACATTCAATGTGAGACTCATTTTTCTTTTGTTGCTATCATTTCTTTGCTAGAGTTTGTCAACTTGTGAGTGAGAGTTATCAGAAGGAGAACATTTCTTTGTAGGAGATTTACTCTATGAGTCAAAAATTTGTAATGTACTCTTTTTTTGTTGATATAAATAAAGTAGCCTAGCCATTGGAGCATAACCCAGAGACATAGCCAGGAGGGGTGAACTCCATTATCACATGGTTTTTTATTTTTACTTTTTTGGATTTCATATGATTTTGTTTCATATTTAAGATCATTGAAAAGTTAACTATTCACAGTTGGAAAATTTGGAAACTAAGTTAATGTTTGAAGACCTAAATTTATCTTGCAAAGTGTCAGAGGATGATCGATTTCCATTTTTAGATCACCCCTAAACTTGTATCTTCCATCCTTTAAACACTCCCAAGAGTCACAAGGTGTACCTTTCCTTCCAATTTAGAGAAGGATAGACACTTTACTCAAACTCGAGGAAGAGAGGCTCAAAGCTAAAGAATGATTTGTTGTTCACCAAAACCATGTAAAGCATTTTTTTGATAACAAATCCTCAAGGGAAAAGAACTTCGATGTGGGTGACTTAATACTAAAGTGGGATAAACCCTGTGAATAAAAGGGAAAAACATGAATTTCCAACATTTTTGGATCAAAAATTTCACCATCGAAGCAAAGCTCGGTCATAATACATTCAAGTTATAATCCTTAGATGGAAGGAATGACCCCCTTCCCGTAAATGGCTAAGATTTGAAGCATTATTTTTAATAGCAGCTACATGCTGCTCTTCTTGTACGGTTTATTTTGTTTCTCTTCCTTTTTGTATGTGTCAATCCTAAGTATGTTGTGTTATTTGTGTCTTGTATTTTCATGTTTGTTGGTCATTATACATGAATAAGACCCTTGTGTAAAAGTGCATGGCTTAAAACGACTTTGTGGTGTAATAAAAGAGAAGTGTGACAACCACAATGCTTGGATTTTTGTTGTTCTCCTTCTTTGTTTAGGAAAATTCCATAGGTTGAGCTAAGTCTAGATGGAAAATATGATTCATCCAAAATGAGAACCTTCAAGGAACTTATTAGATATGTGCCTATGCTAGCATCTAAACTACTCAACTTGGTGTAAATCTATGTATTTTTTAATGCTTGTCCAATCTAGTAGAGAAAGGATAAGGGGAAAATCTAAATCAAATAAACTAATATTAGAGGTCTTAAAAATAATTTTATGAAGGGGAAACCTCCTCTTCTATCAATAAATCGAGATCCCTCTTCCTTCCATTAAAAATAATAAGTGCCAATGCACAAGCGACTTTGTCGAGGTACTGTCCAAACTCACTGGCAGCGAAGCAGCCTTTTTGCTCCTAAAGTGACTCCAATGGGGTATTGACTAGGTCCATTGGCAGTGAAGCAACACCAAAGATTAAAACTCACTCTAAATATCATAAACTTGCCATGCAAAATTTTGGTATGTTGTATCTCTTTTGTTCAACCAAGTAGAAGAAAGTGAGATGCTATGTATATAATCAGGTTGAGAGGGGGAAATCAAGAAAATCTAATTGGTGAATCACTACTTCCTGAAGGTATGACCCTTTAATAGAAAGCTATTTCCAGACAAAGAAGTTGGAGTTCTCCTAGTGCATCGCAAAGTGTTTCCTTTGCTACAACACTCTTCAAAAATTTCACTACGTTCGAATTTTGGAGCCTACTATTACCATCATATCTAGTGTCACCTTGATCTTCAAGTGTCATCTCATGTCATTCTACATGTTTCAAGTTTTTTTTAATGTTCTAAAGTGTCATCGCATTCATTATAAAATATTTAGTGCATTTCTTGGTTGTAACATCTTTCTTGTTGTAAAATGACACTTTTTGGTCGCAGTCATACACACTTCACCCATTGTACTTGGGGAATGCATGCAAAGTGGTGTCTTGATGTATACTTATCATTTTTCAATATTGTCTAAGTTTTCCCGTTGAGTTGGTATATGTCACACACAGTTTGATGTTTAAACTCGTCATGTTCACCCATCACCCTATATCCCATACTTACACAATTTTTGGTTGCAAAGAAAACCCCTCAAGATCACATGAGCACACTATGAAGCCTTGATAAGGTATCCTTCATTATTAGAAGATACGTCATGCACCCTCCAAGAGCACAAAGTGCAACCCTTAATCCCTTTCCCCTTCATTGTTTTTAACTACACTCTTCAAGAAACCAATTCTTCCTTTGAGTGCACTCCTTCAACTTGAAGAAGTGTGCCCACCTTGAGCACATGAGTGCACCATGAAGGTCTTAAGCTCAACCATTCAACCTTCCATAATGTTCTATGCGCCCTCCTAACCCTTTAAGCACATGAGGGCACTCCAAAGGCATGAATATTCACCCTCCAACCTTCATACATGTACCATGCACCCTTTTGGGCCTCTTTGTGCATGAGTGCACATCGAAGGCCTAGAGCCTTGATCCTTCAGCCTTCGAGAGTGAGCCATGCACCATCCTTCTCTCCCTTGAGTGTACAATCCACTTAGGAAGCATGAGCACTTCCCCTTAGTCCTTTGGATTTGTGACATGTGCCCTGCCTTGATTGCCTCTTTCTCTTGAGTATATGAGCGTATGTCAAAGCCCTGAAGCCTCTGCTTCTTAGCCCTTCATATTTTTGAAGTGCGCCCATGAACCCAATATATATTCTTGTCCCTTTTAGGTGCATTGATAAGGCATTAAAAAAAAAAACATGGTAGAATAAGATATTTTTAGGTTGATGGTTGCTTATCATGAGTGATTGTAGATACAGGTATTTCAAGAACAACATGGAAAGTGCACATGAGGAAGTTTGGGAAAAGAGAAAAAATAAAGGAAGCATTGAAAGAAAAAATAACATATTGAAATATTGATGATCAAAGCACCCTGAAGACTTCATTAGGTCAAAGACCCTTTGGAGGGTGATCAACGATCGAAAGATGTATGAAGAATGAAGACACGAGTGGAGACATGTCACCATTGAAGAAAGTCCATCTCATCAATCACTATTAGTCCCAGTCATCAAGGACAATGACATGCCACGTCATTATCACATGATGATATGGAAACTATGACGTAATGACTTAATCATTGTAAAGACAAATAAGTGGAAGTCCAAGTCATGTATGGAAAAAAGAGTCGTGGAAGTCCAAAAGACATGTAATACCAAGAGTCATATGTAATTCCAAAATTTTTTTGAAAGTCAAAAGGTTGTAGAAGTCCAAAGGTCATTAGGAGTTGGAAAGTTGGGATCCATGGGAATGTGAAAGACCATGCAACAAGTTATAAAAGGATCCCCATTTCTCATGTAAAGGAATTTTAACCTTGGCTTCTCCAATAAGGCATTACACAGAAAAAGTTAGTACTTTTAGGGAGAAAGTAGCGCCTCTAATGCTCCACTATTAGAGCTAGTGATGTCCATTATATTTATGTATCTTAGGACATTTTCTTAATATTGAAGCCTTCTAGGAAAACACATTTTCACACATGGATTTTAGATGTTTCTAAGACTATTCTTTGGATGTTTATGATTCATGTTTTCATTCACCTATACCAGAGTAATTGAACTATTTTAGTGACTTCGGTGCTTACTTATTAGAAATGTGTTGTAATGTTATAATGATCATCACATCTATGTGAACTACTTTGATTGATGTGAGACGAGTCTTTCTCATTCATGTGTGTCTCCATTAGGGTAGTACTATTACTTCTCTCTTAGAGGCCCACTTTATTTCCCCCTCGCAATAAGAGAACCTTGATACATTTACAATTGAACATGCACAAGGCACACTCGCTTGCTCATTCAAAAGGAAATTTTCACTTCTCTCTCATTCTAACAACTAAATCCAAGGCATATATTTAAGTAAACAACAACTGGGCCATATTCTGGATGGAACTCCTACACCAAACAGTGTGAGGTCTAATTGGGACCTCATTTCAGGGAGATCCCTTGTATGTTGGTGGTATTCAGCACCATCAATAGTTTCCAATGCTCAAAGTGGTTAATTGCCAAAAATTTCCTTTATTTTTAGTGAATTAATTAGTATTTTGCATGGTTTTACTGATGATAGTTTTACAATTCAAGCTTCTACAACTCAGTTTTTGTAGATATCTTCAAGATTGAGGTAGTAGCACCATTGTTGAAGGAAATCCGACTCTTGGACTTGGTTTCTAAAAGCTCCAATATGGATTTTTGTTGGTCAAAGTCAACCTAACTCACACATGTGAACATTCAGCAAGAGATCAAGGGAAAAATGCAAAATTTTTGACAAGTCAACATTGGATGCAATTTCTGAGCAAATGAACATTAATCTTAGAAAATTTAAACATGAGTTTTCTTCAAAAAGAACCCAATTAGGCTCCCTAATTGGGTTGTTTCCTCATATTCGTTACCATTTGGGAGATTTTCTTGGTTATTTGGAGCCCTATTTTGAAAATTACGTGGGAAAATGGTTTACTAATGTGTCATTCCATGCACAATCAACAAAGAGGCAAGAACAAGTTTTTATTTAGAAAAATTGTGACATGGAGATAACTTTGATCATATCTGGGCTGATATTTGATCCAAAAATCCATGGAAATATATTTGATTTGATTTTCAAACTAATCTACAAAAATCTTGTGACCAAAATTGTAGCAATCAAGCTCTTAATTTGTTATTGCTTCACACCTCTATAAAATGATTGTAATCTATTTAATGAGGGGAGGTTCAAATAGGAAGATTGAGATGTTATGTAATTCTGATCATATTTTTTCTGATTAAATAAAAAATTTCATGTTGTTCCTATTATGATTTGATGAGAAGGATGTTTATGTTCTAAGTCAAATTTTCTGAGCACTTTTAAGTCTCATACACTAGCAGGAAAACCCCTTGTTGTGTACAAGGAACTATAAAGTAGTTTCCTTCTTTCTCTATTTTGTTTTGTTAGTTTTCATGATCAATGATTTGTTTTTCACAATTTAGATTCACAAGTATTTTTGTCATTGTTTACTTGTTTTCTCAAAGGTTCCAAATGCTTGAGTAAAATCCAAAAACTACCAAAACAATTACCGTTATCTTTTACAATCAGACTTTACTCCCGCATTCATATTCAAATATATTTTAGGATTTATCACACAACATTATAAACATGAGTGAACTCTATGTCTCACATACTTGCACCAATATTTTAATTCTCAATGACTCAATTTTAGTTGCTTTGATAGTTAAATTTAAATGCCTTGATGCCATAGATAGTTGTCATGTATGGAATAATACAATTTGATTTGTTTCAAATATTCTTTTCTTTCTTAGAATTAAAACTTAAAAGTTTACAAGAATACCATAGATCAAAGTGTGATTGTTTTTCATAGCATAAACTACTTTTGTTTTCTATAGATCATAGTTTGAAATGCTTTCCAATAGTTAAATATGTTGCCTCAATTTCACTAGAATAGATTCATTGTCTTCCTAGATTAAAATTATCACATTCTAGACTAATGATTTACTATTTTTTCTTTCATTACTTCCATTAGAATAATTGTCTTCACTTTCATTATCAATTGTGTGTATGCTTTGCCTAGTTTTCATCTCATTAGGATTCCATTACTTTCATTTGAAGAGTATAATTTTGTTGCATTCTTTAATCATTAATTTATTTGTATTAGTCATTTCTTGGTAAATGCATTAATAGTCATTAGTTTAATTGGTTTAAATAGAATAGAAGCTCTTTGAGACTTGAGATTTAAA
Organism: Pinus tabuliformis; assembly: GCA_031772625.1. Lineage (NCBI taxonomy): Eukaryota > Viridiplantae > Streptophyta > Pinopsida > Pinales > Pinaceae > Pinus > Pinus tabuliformis. The sequence goes on along the minus strand of CM062820.1, from coordinate 982,642,874 downwards.
GTTAATGTCCTAGCATATATAGTGCAAGTGTACTTCGTAAGTTCACGAACCCCAGGTTTGACTATTAATGACAAGTAATTTACATGACAATTAAATTTCCCAATATTTTGGTGCCAATACCAGGGAAGTATACATATGTATTGTCTTTCAATTACATCTTCTTAGTTGCATCCATTTTTAGTTAATTTCATTTTATTTCATCCTAGAGTTAGATTCATTAAAAAAAAGAGAAAAAAAAAATTCAACAATACTTCAATCACATACCACCCCCACTAAATCACGTGGTGCAGTAAGAGCCACATTTCCACATCATGAATTCTTATTTTTACATTTAGAAGAAAAGGTGAAAAATCAGGTAGAAGAAATGGATGCTGGCGACAATGAAGAAGATTTTTTTGGATTTCCCATTCAGGATACTGATATAAATGTTCATATTAAGAACATCCCTCCATCTACACTTCCCAACTTCCATGGTATGAGATCAAAAGACCTCAAAACATTTATTTTTTAATTTGAAATACTTTGTATATCTCATGATTACCAAGTAAACATTCAAAAATTGAATTTGTTTCCAACAACATTGAAGGATAGATCTCTTAAATGGCTCATGAGTTTAGGGACAAATTCTATAAGGCCATGCGATGATATGAAAAGAGTATTTTTGTAGCTTTTAACCCCGTACAAAAATCACCTGCATACAAATTATTAAAACAGAAAATAAATAATGACGAGAACATAAAACATAAAATAGTTGTACACAGAGATTTTCCCCTAGATCCCAAAACCAGGACTACCAGAATGATTTTTCATTATATTCATTTCAATGTTACAACATATATATATATATATATATATAGATATATATATATATATATATATATATATATATATATATATATATATATATATATATATATATATATATACATGTTGAAGAATTCATAAACCCCAATCCATCAACCCTAGATTAGAACATAATCGTAGTTCCCTTGGTCGAATCTACAAGATACCATGGGTAGAAAACCATCATGTCCAAAACCATGTGTAAAACCCATGTACAAAACCATAGGTAGGTCTGCCCACCTAATATAAGGTCAAAAAAAAAAAATCTCGGGGCATTGTCCTAGACCCCGTGCAAGGGGGCTACCCCCTTGTGACCCCCTCACTATGCCTGGCACAATGAGGGGGGGGGGGGGGGGGGGGGGGGGGTTATTTCCCCCCCCACTTCGCGTGGCTAGTCGTGGAAAGAATATAACACACACCCAACATTTTCCAACTTGTTTTCTTTCCACACAGGGTATCATAAGTGTGCTTAGTCATTGGTTCGTCCCTACAACACCCATTGTTTCTCTACACCAAGAAAACTTCTCAATGCTCACAGACTTTGTCAATGCATCTACAACATTCTTCAAAGTGTCCACCTTTACCAGCAACACCTTTTTTTCCTCAACCATATCTCTCACAGAATGATACTGAACATCAATGTGTTTTGTATTTGAATGATAAGCAGGGTTCTTTGCTAAGAAAATTGCACTTTGGCTGTCACAATCTATCCTTATAGCTCGTTGTACATACCACATAATTCAACACAATCTCTGCAACCAAACTAATTCCTTTCTTTCATGAGTGGTTACCATGTATTCTACTTATGTGGTTGAAAGTGCCACTACAAATTGTCTCTTGCTCATCCAACTGATTACACCTCCAAATAAGTTAAACACATACCCACTTGTAGATCTTCTCTTATCTAGATCTCCAACCTATTTTGCATCAACAAAGCCACGAATGTCCAAAACTCTGTCCAATCCTAGTCTTCCTTAGTAGCACAAACCATAATCACTAGTGCCATGCAAATACCTGAAAACCTACTTCACTGATGTCTAATGCTCCTTCCCTGGTTTTGACATAAACCTACTCAATACTCCCACTACATGTGCAATGTCTGGTCTTGGATAAACCATTGCATACATCAAGCTACCTACTATACTTGTGTATAGAACACGGGATATGTCCTCTTCCTCTTCTTATGTCTTGGGACACTAATCAACAGATAACTTTACAACTACAAGAATAGGAACCTTCACTGGTTTACTATCCTTCATATTAAACCTTTGTAGTATTGTCTCGACATACTTCCTATGTTTTAACCAAAATGTCCTCTTTACCTGATCTCATTTAGTTTCCATGCCCAAAATGTAGTTCACAACACTAATATCCTTCATGTTGAATTTGGAGGACAATTGGGTCTTCAAATATTGGATAATTTCTTTGTCATTTCCAACCAACAACATATCATCCACATGCAAGACTAGATAAATAACACAGTCACCAATTAATTTAAAATACACACAATGATCCGCTTTGCTTCTGGTGAAGCCAAGTCCCTATATAAATGTATCAAATTTCTTATACCACATCCTTGGTGACTTTTTTAACCCATACAAAGCATTTTTTTAACATGCATATCAGTTCTTTCTTTCCCTTCACCACAAAGCCTTCAGGTTGTTTAATGTAGATATCTTCTTCTAGATCCCCATGAAGAAATTTTGTCCTCACATCCATCTATTCTACCTCAAAATCAAAAGCAACAGCAACAAATAAAAGTAATCTAATAGAAGCTACCTTGGCAACAGGAGAAAAAATATCACCAAAATCAATTCCTGGCACCTAGGAATAACCTTTTTCTACCAACCAAGGTTTTTATTTCTCCACCTTTCCTTCTACATTCATATTCTTCTTAAACACCCATTTTCTTCCAATGGTTTTCCTTCCAGCCAACAACTCCACGATATCCCAAGCCTCATTTTTTTTTCCAAATATGCCATGTCATCAACCATGGTCTCATTCCAGATAATAGATAATATATAGATAAAGGAAAATTTGAACAAAGTCAGATGGACTATACCTTTATGGCTTTCTTCTTTCTTGAATTGATCTTCTCATAGTTGGTGTTTGTGGCTCTTCTTCTTCTTATTCCTCTTATGTTGTAGAGTCAGATTCTTCCTCCTTTAGCTCAAACTCTATCATCTCTGAATCCTTGGTAATACTTCATGTTTAATAACATCTTCACCTCTCTAAACACCACATCTCGGTTGTACATAACCTTCCTTGTTTATGGGTTCCAAATATTATAACCTTTTAAACCATCCTTATACCCAATAAAGATGCACCTTTCAGATTTACTATCCAACTTGGTTCTTTTCTCCTTTGGAACATGTACATATGAATCATAAGCAAATACCCTCAGATGTGAAAGACATGATTTATTTCTAGTCCATTCCTCATGTTTAGGATTACCCTCCAACACTTATGAAAGTGATCTATTAACTAGGTAACATGCAGTCTCCACCGCCTCTACCCAAAATTCATGTCCTAACCCAGCACCACTGAGCATGATTCTTGCATTTTCCATCAATGTCATGTCCATTCTTTCTGCAACTCTATTTTACTGAGGTTCATGACATACCACACTTCTTATAGAACTCTCCACCATTTTCTGTCCTCGGCACCTTTATCTTCTTCTCTGTCTAATTTTCCACCATACCCTTAAATTGTTTAAACCTGTCAAAGACTTCAAATTTTCTCTTGAGGAAATATATCCATGTATTCGTTGAGAAGTCATCTATAAATAATAGATAGTACACAGACTTACCCAGTGATGGAACTAACACAGGTCCAAACACATCACTGTGTATAATCTCTAATATCCCTTTCACCCTCTTCACACCAGAGGGGAAACTCACCCAATTCTACTTCTCATATACACAATGTTCACAGAGATCAAAATATAGAGATAAATTAGACATACCCTCTACTATAACATTACCATGAAGTATTCGAAGGCCCTTCTCTCCAGTATGTCCAAGCCTTTGATGCCCCAACATGGTCTTTTCTCTAAATAACACAAGGTTTTCTGCTCCACTTTTAGGAACCAAAGAACTATGGCACCCATCAATAACAATACTACCCAGAAGCTTGTATAGAGTTCCAATCTAAACTCTCCACATCAATATTAGTGCTTCTCGAACCGTCTTGTAGGTACCTTTATCGAACATTATTTTTACACCTGCATCAACCATCCTGCTTATAGAAATCATATTTCTGGCCAATGCAGGAATATGTAGAACACTTGAAAGTGTTCTAATCCTTCAACCTTGAAACTTCAGCTTGACATTTTCGTGTCTGAGGATTCTATCCTTCCTGTCATCCCCTAAGAATATGTCACCACCATCATATTTCTCATACTCATAGAACCACTCCTTATGGGGAGTGAAGTGAAAGGATGCACTTGAGTCAATCAATGATGCCTCATGATCTACATGTGTACTTGAAGAAGAATCCAAGTGCACATCCCCAACTTCCTCTAAGGTGGTTTTTTCCTCTGCATAAGTAGCATCATCAGGTCCCTTTCCTTTCTTAGGAGATTTAGATCTACAATCCTTTTTGAAGTTCCCTTCCTTTCTGCATTTCCAACACACCTTTACAGGTTTTCCTGGAGATTTAGATCTCTCACTCAAGGAGTTATTTTTGTTTCAGTTCTAGGACCGTCCTTGTATAGAAAATGCATCTCCATTCTAGACCTCCTTATTTTTATGTCTCATTCCTCTGACAACAAGGATAATACTTTTTCATCAAACTTCAAGGTAGTTGTATTGCTACCTATTGCAACAACCAAACTATCCCACAAATCTGCTAGAGAACACAACGAATAGATGCACTTATCTTCATCTGAAATTTTAATATCAATGGATAAAAACTAACTTACCAGAGTATTAAAGGCATTCAAATTTCATATGCTCTATCACTGAGTCTCCATCCTTCATCCTCAGGTTATACAACTTTTTCAGTAGGAATAGTTTGTTCACCAGAGACTTAGATTGGTACAAAGTCCCTAACTCATCCGACAAATCCTTCTTTGTAGCTTCACCTAATACATTCAATAATACGGAATCTGAGATACACAACCATATTGTTCTCTTTTCTTTCCGATCCAAGTTCCCCCAATCTTCATCTAACGTTGTCATTGGTTTAGTACCTAGATCTACCATGATCCACTGATCTTTATTCACCAGCATATCCTCCATCTTGAGTTTCCACAATTCAAAAATTTGACCATTAAATTTCTCAATCTCTATCTTTCCACTACTCACCATCTTCTTTCACTGCAAGAATTGATCCCACAGATCTCCCACTGAACAGGATCTACCACAAGCCCAAGCAAAACCCCTCAACAGCAAAGGCGTCCCCTTGATGCTGAAACAACTTTGATGCCAAATGGGGGTTATAACCTTGTATAGAAATTACCTGCAAACTAATTTTAAAAAAAAAAAGTAAACAATGGCAAGAACATAAAACATAAAATAGATATACAAAAATATCTCTCCCTGGATCCCAAAATTGGGACTATCGGATTGATTTTTCATTATATTCCTTTCAATGTTACAAGACATATACGTACATGGTGAAGCATTCATAAACCCCAACCCATTAACCCTGGATTAGAACATAATCGTAGTTCCCTTGACCTAATCTACAAGTTACCATGAGTAGAAAACCATCATGCCCAAAACCATGTGAAAAACCCATGCACAATACCATAGATAGGTTCGCCTACCTAATATATGATTCAAAAATAAAAATCTTGGAACACTACCTTGGACCCCGTGCAAGGGGTTTTCATCCCCCCTCTAACTCCCCACTTTGCGCATGGGGCTATTCATGGAAATAATATAACACACACCCAACAATTTTTACAAAAATATAAATATTATTGCATATATCATGACCTTAGAGATGAATCAAAAAGAGGATGAAAGCCTAGCATATTTAGTGGAGAGGTTTAATTATAATGTCTAAAGAGCTAAATTGCATGATTTAGGATTATACACATTAAAAACTCTCCTACTAAAAGATATAAGGGATGAATGGATTTATATTATTAACCTGGTCGATAAAGGAGATGTCTCTCAATTGTCATTTCAAGAGGTTTGTGAATGGTGCAATCACATATCAAGAGGAAAAGAAAAGTATGGTAGATCTCCTTCAGATCCAGTTATGGAAAGAGTATGTAAGTTGACAATAGGATTGGTAATCAAACTGAATTTAACAATTTTCTAGGAATTCTTGGAAATTTCAGTGAACATATTGATATGCTAAGATTGCAAAACAAGCAAAAAGTTGAGAATGTTGATTTGTTTATATTTTTCCCTAAATGTAGAAATAAACATGCTTTGCATGAATCTCCACTTGATAACAATGAAACTTGTGTGGTATGTGCAGGACATGATACTAAATATTTCCCATCATTACCAGGGATGAAGACAGTTTACTAGGGAGCAAATCAAACACTAGAACAACCCTGTTATGTAGCTCTAAGAATACCATGAAAGCCTCATCAAAATGGTATGATGCAATATTCCAGTTCATAATTTCAAGGTTATGCAAACCGATATCAAATTAATTAGAACATGTTCTTTCCTTGGAAACCTTAGCCATCTCAATCCCAACCTCAAAACCTATTTTGGAAACAAGATTGGCAAGGGCCTTATGGAATAAATCCACCATATCCTCAATATTTCCCTCACTATCCTCAATACCAATCTCAATACTATCCATACCATTCACCTCCACCATAACCTCATTTTAACCCTCATTCAACCTCAATTCAAACTTTCCCATTACCACCTATGCAAGCACCCCAAAGCACGTTCTCACTCAACTACCTACATAATAATTTCAGATCCCCAACGATAATATACTTCAATCCCCTTACAATGTTGAGGTACAAAATCTTCAAACAACTCCTCTTGGTCTAAATGATATTAATCTTAGATCAGGAAGAGTATAGCAAAAAAAAATATTCTCCATCTACCTTTGAGTAGCAACATCCAAAAGAAGATTCAAAGAAGACTAAAGAATCATGGACCACATCTGATGGAGAGCAGTCGTTGGAACCTAAGATTGAAGAGTTCTTGCATGCCTATCACTAGATTCTATGAATGAGGATCACATCTCTGAAGAATTGCATGGCATGATAGAAGGAAGCCAAGGAAGACAATATTATATTGAATTTTGGTTCCATATAATTACTAAGTTTGAGAACCACTCTCTCCTTCAACATTTCTTGGCATCATCTCAATCACAACAGTTGGTTCTTCATATTCTAGTAACTATCAAAGAATATATTTCAAACCTAAATATGAGTTCATTTATCATCATGTTATGCACATGGTTCCATTGGAAGTATTCCTAAACTTGAAATATATTTTGTTTTTCAAGTAGAGTAGGAGAGAGATATAATATATATATATATATATATATATATATATATATATATATATATATACATACAAAAATAGATCTTATTCTAAAAACCCATTTACTAGTGAAATTGGACACGATCTTTGCTTTAAAACTAGGAAACTAGCGAGCAAAGTTCATAATAAGTTCTGCAATTTTATGATGGTTCCAATCTTTTATTATGGTTCTTCAAATAATTTTTGGTTTCATGCTCGAGTTGGATGATGTGGGATTCCTCAAGGCCCACCTTCCAACAGATCTTGTCCCATCAACTTCAACACCTTACCTAGGACCAAGATTAGAGATTCTTTTGAGGGCCTTAGAACTTGCATAATTTAACGGCAAGCCTCCTTGCTGACAACAATGGGAATACAACAATGTCTCTTGATTTTTAGATCTTGCATGTGACTCAACTTCAACATATCCTTTCATCCCTATCAAGATGCACTAAGGTACCTTGACACTCATTTACATTATTGGTGAGTTATCTCACATTGGTTAACGATTTTAATTAGCCATAGGGAATCCAATGATTTCTTTCCATGCTCAAGCTCAACACGTTCATTCGCATTGTAAGAATTGTACAATGGATTTTGGTTTTGATGAAGACTATATGGTTTAATGGAATCAACAACTAATTATCATAACACATTTTCATGTTCTAAAAGTTTCTTATAGTATCATGTTTATCTTTTGTTCCAATAAAGATTATCATTCAATAACAACATTACAGGAAACATTGCAACTCATCTTCATTCATTTCCTTTTCAATAAAATCAACAAAAGTGGATTTATTTTAGTCAACATGGATCATATTTCATGGTCACTACTTTTGTAACACCCTCCTCCCACATCTACCCAAGTAACCAACCAATCGGGGTAAACATGTGATGAAGAGTTACTATGATATGATTCAACTCCCTATGTAGTAGTTAAGGTAGTGGAATTGACGGAATATAGACAACCTGACCTTCTACACATGCAACTGAACCCCCAAGAGCCATCCAACCCATCCAGGTGACTATCCCCTGAGACAAACTGACTTTTTGATGCATTAAAGCCTCAACCACTCCCTTGATATGGTCATGCATGCGACTGGGACCCTCCAGTCACTCCCATAGCAAGGAATTCGTGCAACTAGGGACTTTTTCAAGTAGTTCTGTGCTAACGAATCCAGCTCTTGTGCCACTTGTTCAGGTCCAGGATTCAGGCCACTGCGCAGAACTCCATGAAGCTTTCAGAAATGAAAAATAACATTGAAACAATGATACAAGTGCAAATACTTGGAAAAGGACTTGACTAGACCCCTACTATCCATGACAAACATTTCGTCAAACGTGTCACAAATATGCATCATACAAGTTTAAACAACATATTTGAGCATAAGAATCTCAATATTATCTAAGAATCACTAAGAAGCATTGTTGCCTCACCACAGTAATTGAATTACCATCTATATTCATTTTACATTCAGTGATTAACCAAAACAAGATGAGAGCCATATATTTTCATTGTCATAAAACTCATTCATAACTAGCATATAACCAATATAAATATCAAGAATATAATAGCCATGTTAGGTCCCTATACTATCGAGCATCAACAACATGTTCTCCAACTTTTAAAGGATAGCGCCACTTTGGTGTAGAATCAACTAAAACAACAGGCAAATCAACATCGCAATGAAAGAAGTTTTGATGTAGGCAATTGGGTATTTTTATGGTTATATACATACAAAAAAATGCCCCTCAAGAAAGCTATTTATGAGAAGGAAATATTGGCAATACTACACGCACTTGAGAAATGGCGACCTTACCTAATGGGAAGACACTTCAAGGTAAAAACAGATCATGATAGTATTAAATACCTTTTAGAACAAATATTATCCTCTGAAGAGCAACAAAAATGGGTCACAAAGATGTTGGTTATGACCTTGAAATCATCTACAAAAAAGGGAAGCAAAATGTTATGGTAGATGCACTCTCAAAAAAGGATGAGGATATGGAAGCATTGTTGTGCGCCATTTCTATTATCCAACTAGATTGGATGAACGAAACAAGGTATGAATGGAAGAAGGATAAAGAAGTGTGGCCACTCATTCAAAAGTTGCAGAAGATCCCAGTTCAAACAATATTTCCAGAAATTGACAAGGAAAGAAAAATCATATTGGAGGTTGGAGCAGTCACAGAAACAAGAACCCAATAACTAGGAAATCAATCAATTTCAGAGTATCTCATCAAGTGGAAGAACTTACCTGTTGAAGATTCCACATGGGAGTACAAGAATTTTATACAACAGCATCAAGAACTACTCAAGCGTTGAGGACAACAATTTTTGAAGGAGAGGGGCATGTTAGGCCCCTATACTACTATTGTAACCCCTTATTGTTATTATTACAACCCCCTTATTATATTGTTGTACCCATGTAGTCCCCATATTGTTATTATTGTGCCCCATAGAAGCCCACTATTGTTATTATTGTGCCCTTACATTATTATTGTTATGTCGGCTCTGATTATGTTATGACCCCTTAGACTCTTATATATAGAAAGGAGGCCTTGTCATTTGTATCATCCAAGAATTGTTCATTTGTGTAATGTAAAGGAGCTTTCCCCCTCGAAGAGGCTTATTTCTAAGGAATTCATCTATCTTTTCTATCTTTTTGTGAGATGGTTTCAAAACAACCTTGGATTCTAAGGTTTCGCTGCTCCAAACAGGCCATCGTGGTATTTTCATTATAACTTTTGTCTGCGGCATTTCAGAAGATACAAAAAAACCTGTTTGAGAAGAACTCTTGCTGAACTGCGCGTCCAAATTTCAGATCTTGTCCCACTATATTTTCGGAGATATGATCTGCGGAAGTTAGGGTTTTTGCAAGCTCCAGAATTTCATCTAAAATAGGTCATCGTGGTATTTTCACTATAACCTTTTCGCTATGAAGTTTCAGAAGCTAAAGAAAAAACCCATTTGAGAAGAAATCGTTCTGAATCTTGGGTCCAAATTTTAGATCTTGTCTCGCTACATTTTTGGATATATGATCTGAGGAAGTTAGGGTTTTTGCATACTCCCGAATTACATCCTTCACAGGTGACCTTGGGAAAATCATCATAACTTTCTCTCTTAGCAACAAATTGAAATTTCGTAAGAAGTTACAAAAAGAGGATGGACTGTAGTTTTCTGTGCATAGTTTTCATATCTGAAGGTCAAAAAAGTGACGCATGGCATGTCATACAAGTTCTCTCTACTAAAACATTATATAATCAAGTCATCTTAAGAGATTGGGCATATCTCTTTCTTGGAGAGTCAAATTTTGATCAGACCTATGGGTTTAGAAAGAGGACTCAAATGGCTACTGCAGGAGACAATTTTAGAATGTTGAGATCTGAAAGTACAGAGTTACAATCATTTCAAGATCGAGCTCCTGAAATCAAGAAAAGGCGATATGAGGAAGTTTGATGTAAAGGATCCAGGAAATTGGATACTACAGATGGAGCAATATTTTGATTTACATGGTGTACCACTGTTACAAAAGGTATATATTGCATCTTCATATTTAGAACCGGATCAATTTTTATGGTATAAAGGGATTTTTCTCATAAACAACTTGTTACGTGGTCAATTTTCACAGAGGAAATGATAGCACATTATGAGGATACAAATAGCAAGACCTTCTTTAGAGCAACACCACAACAATTGGAAGAAAAAAGAGAAAAAGGGCTTTGTTACAAAGTGGAAAGAAAAATTATGGCAACAAGGAATTCTACCCCTCACAACTCTAAAGTTGGAAATGTTTTTTCTCCTAGCCTTCCACAACCTACAAGGGTTACACCACAACAATTGGAAGAAAAAAGAGAAAAAGGGCTTTGTTACAATTGTGATAACAAATACATTAAAGGTCATAAGTGTGTTGAGAAGAAATTATTTTACATTGATTGTGGAGAGGAGGAAGAAAAGGATCAAGAAATGTCAAAAGAAGAGTATATACACCAGGAACCAACCCTAGAGAAAGAAGAAATGAATCCGACCATATCTTATAAAGCATTGGAAAGAATTACCACTCCTAAAACTCTCAAGATAGAAGGACATATCAAGAAGAAAAAGGTTCAAGAAGTGAAAGATCACATCGAGAAAGAAGAAATGAATCCGACCATATCTTGTAATGCATTGGACAGAATTACCACTCCTCAAACTATCAATATAGAAGGACATATCAAGAAGAAAAATGTTCAAGAATTGAAAGATCACATCGAGTCTCAAGAAATCAATCCGACCATATCTTATAATGCATTGGAAGAAATTACCACTCCTCAAACTAACAAGATAGAAAGACATATCAAGAAGAAAAATGTAAGAGTGTTGATTGATTTGGGCAGTACCCATAATTTTATTGATTGTAAGATAGCCAAGGAATTGAATTGCTTCATATATCCAGCATCGAAGTGTCAAGTGATAGTTGCAAGTGGAGGAACCATAAATTGCTCTGAAAAGTGCCATAATATCAAGCTATCCATGGGAGAATATGTATTGAATAGCCCAATGCTTTCCATTCCAATGGGTGGTGCTGATGTTTTACTAGGAGTCCAATGGATACAATCTTTGGGTATGTTAGCTTTTAATTTTCAAGAATTTTCTTGAAATTTTTTTGGGAAGGAAAGGACGTTGAATTGAGGGTATCGAAGGAAAACCTAGAAATATAATAAACTCTAACAACATGACAAAGCTTCTAAATAAAGAACAATGGGGTGTAATTGCACAATTATGTTCACTAGAGGATCCCACATCGAAATCATGTATTTCTCTAGATCTCCAAAATGTTTTGGACAATCATTCCAAGGTATTTGAGACTCCTAAAGGCCTCCCACCTATTCGTGATCATGATCATGCTATTCATTTGATTCCACAAAGTGTTCCTCCAAACATCAGGCCTTACATTTATCCATATGCCCAAAGGAGTGGGAACTCATTCAAAAGTTGCAGAAGATCCCAGTTCAAGCAGTATTACGAGAACTTGACAAGGAAGGAAAAAACATATTGGAACCTGAAGCAGTCACAGAACCGAGAAATCGAAAGCTCCGAAACAGATCAATTTCAGAGTATCTCATCAAGTGGAAGAACTTACCCACTGAAGATTCCACATGGGAGGACAAGAATTTATACAGAAGCATCAAGAAATACTCAAGCGTTGAGGACAACACTTTTTGAAGGAGAGGGGCATGTTAGGTCCCTATACTACTAGTGTAACCCATTATTGTTATTAGTACAACCCCCTTATTATATTGTTGAGCCCATGTAGTCCCCATATTGTTATTATTGTTCCCCATAGAAGCCCACTATTGTTATTATTGTTCCCTTACATTATTATTGTTATGTCGGCTCTGATTATATTATGACCCCTTAGACTCCCATATGTAGAAAGGAGGTCGTGTCATTTGTATCATCCAATAATTGTTCATTTATGTAATGTAAAGGAGGTTTCCCCCTCGAAGAGGCTTATTTCTAAGGCGTTCATCTATCTTTTCTATCTTTTTGTGAGTTGGTTTCATAACAAGCCATATAAGCAACATATAAACAAGTATATTTACCCATAAAATATGAAGGATAAAGAGAGCTCTTATTGATGATTGCATAAGTCGACCAGGTATGCGACTTCCACGAACCACCAGATTGTATACTAGGCTAAACCAAATCTTTCTTTCATCCAGTCACCCCCATGCCATATTCCAAGCATGAATGTGGGATCTCATAAAAAAATCAATCAAAACCATCCAGAGCTTCCAGAGGCCAAACCACCTCAACCCTCAACTAGTGATTCCACCTCACAATCGTACATAACTAACCATCACCAGATTGGTCTCTACCCAAGTTGTCCAGGGCTCCAAAGTGTTTGTTCCAACCAGAGCTTCAAAGACTAGTAACTCAACCCACCACTATTGTAGGGCTTCCAGAGAATTTTTCCAACCAATGAATCGAGGAATAGTAACTCAACCCACCAAGGGCTTCCAAAGAAATTTTCCAACCAAGGCTTCTAGGACTAGTAACTCAATCCAAGTTGTTATGGGGCTTCGAGATCGTTTGTCCAACCAAGGCTTGCAGGAACTAATAACTCAACCCACAACCAAAGGCATAAGAAAACAAACCAAAAAACAAAAGTAAAGCCCACAACACCATGGCTATCTAGGAAATGGAAAGGCTAGGCAAAACCACTATCAATCTAGACAATCCTTAATGCCAATGACAGATCATAACCAAATAATCACATGCATATTCCATGCGTGCCAAAAATAACAAGGAAACCATACATGCAACTTAGCACCTGCAAGCAGAATCTATTATAGTTGTTGATACCAATGTCCTCTTGCACTTTCCTACTTTTCCTTTTCCTTCTTGCTCCAATCCCAAGTATGCCACACTCCTCCAAGAGTGCTCCAAGAAAAATCTAAGTGTCCAAGAGTATGAGAGAGATAGATAAAATGAGAGCTCCAAAACTAAACTGATCAAAAGCCATGAATTGATCCTTAGAAGCCTTTTTATTAATGAGGCCTCTATTTTCTACATTTTTCCATTATTTTCCTTCATTTTCCACTTCACATGAAACTGTGACCTTTCACCTTCTTTTTCTCCTAATTTTCATTATTTTCATAAATAAATGTCATTTTACCTATCCAAAGCCTTAGCCATTTCCTTTGCCAATTTCCATAGCCATTAATTAATCACAAGTGATCCCCATCACTATGTTTTGCCCAATATTCAGCTTGGAATATGTGTCCCATGACCAAGATATTATTTTATCTTTATTAATTTTTACATGGATTTTTTACCAGGGTTGTTACAGAACCCTCCCCCCTTGAGGGAACACCATCCTTGGTGCTCAATGACACCTACAACCACAAAATTGTTGTAAACAAAACATATTGCCCATAGATATGTATAACTTAGCTCGTTTCAGTATTTACAATGATCAACCTGCTGAGAAAAAAACCAATATGACAACATAACAACATCCCATCCATAATGACATGACACCCATATCGCTTATTGGAGATTTATAACACATCTTGTGTGTTATGAAACCAACTCACAAAAATGTAGAAAATAAAGATAAACACCTTAGAATTTATCCTCTTCGAGGGGGAACCTCCTTTACATTACACAAATGAACAATTATTGGATGATTACAAATGACAAGACCTCCTTTCTATATATAGGAGTCTAAGGGGTCATAGTATAGTCAGAGCCGACATAGCAATAATAATGTAAGGGCACAATAATAACAATAGTGGGCTTCCATGGGGCACAATAATAACAATATGGGGACTACATGGGCACAACAATATAATAAGGGGGTTGTACTAATAACAATAAGGGGTTACACTAGTAGTATAGGGACCTAACATGCCGCTCTCCTTCAAAAATTGTTGTCCTCAATGCTTGAGTAGTTCTTCATGCTTCTGTATAAAATTCTTGTCCTCCCATGTGGAATCTTCAGCAGATAATTTCTTCCACTTGATGCAATACTCTGAAATTGATCGATTTCGTAGCTGTCAGGTTCTTGTTTCTGTGACTTCTCCAGGATCCAATATGATATTTTCTTCCTTATCAAGTTCTGCACATATTGTTTGAACTGGGATCTTCTACAAATTTTGAATGAGTGGCCACACTTCTTCATCCTTCTTCCATTCATCCCTTGCTTCATTTATCCAATCTGGTTGGATAATAGAAATAGCACAAGGCAATGCTTCCACATCCTCATCCTTTCTTAAGAGTGCATCTACAACAACATTTTGCTTCCCTTTTTTGTAGATGATTTTAAAGTCATAACCCAACATATTTGTGACCCATTTTTTCTTTTCTTCTAAAGATAATCTTTGTTCTAAAAAATATTTAAGACTATCATGATTCATTTTTACCTTGAAGTGTATTCCCATTAGGTAAGGTTGCCATTTCTTAAGTGCATCTAGTATTGCCAACATTTCCTTCTCATAAATAGCTTGCTTGAGATGTAGCTGTAAAAATACCCAATCGCCTACATCAAAACTTATTTCACTGCGATGTTGATCTGCCTATTGTTTCATTCGATTCTGCACCAAATTGGTGTTATCCTTTAAAATTTGGAGAACTTGTTGTTGATGCTCGATGTGATCTTTCACTGCTTGAATATTTTTCTTCTTGATATGTCCTTCTATGCTGAGAGTTTGAGGAGTGGTAATTTCTTCCAATGCATTACAAGATGTGGTCGGATTGATTTTTTGATGCTCATTGTGATCTTTCACTTTTTGAACATTTTTCTTCCCGATATGTCCTTCTATCTTGAGAGTTTGAGGAATGGTAATTTTTGTGAATGCATTATAAGATATGGTCATATTCATTTCTTAATGCTCGATGTGATCTTTCACTTCTTGAACATTTTTCTTCTTGATATGTCCTTCTATCTTGAGAGTTTGAGGAGTGGTAATTCTTACCAATGCTTTACAAGATATGGTTGGATTCATTTCTTCTTTCTCTAGGGCTGGTTCTTGGTGTATATCCTCTTCTTTTGACGTTTCTATTAGAGTCGGTCTCGTCAGCCCTCTATCAAAGATCAAAGCTCTTTCTGCATTTCAATTTTAGGTGTCCCACTCCATCCACTCAGCTGCATTTCACTAGGGACATGTCATGATCTGACGGAGATAGTCATGCTGGTCATTTTCTCTCATCTCTAGCCCCTGTTGGTTCAGGTCTTTGTACGTAATCACTGAAGTTTCATGATAGTCAAGGTCTAGTCATATTACAAGACAAAGTCATTTTTATGGTTGGGTCTAGGAAATCATCAATGTGGTCCTTGAAAAGCATGTCTAGAACAAGCCATGCAGGCCAGAAGGAGACCTTATACAGCTATAGTTCAGAAAGCTTCATCATCACCTGAAGAGATATCGACTCTTTTTCAAAACTCTGTTTTGAAGAAAAGACAAACAAGCCCAACTATGACAAAATTTTCCAAAAAATCGATAGTTGACATTTTCATACGCAGTCATGGATTTCAAAGCCAGAGGCCCAGTCACACAGTCCCCGCAAAGAAATGCTGAAAATTTTATCATAAGAGCCAAAATTTCAAAGAAAAAGGAAAAACAGAGTGTTTTAAAAGTCAATGAAAAGTGCAAAACTCAAACATTAGAAATTGGGTCTTCAAAGAGGAAAAAATTAAACCCAACTCTCTCAAAGCCTATATATACTTTTTTGGCCCAAGACTAAGTCATTGTGTTATGAAAAATCTTGAGAGAGGCATTGTTGAAGAAAAGAGGGCTGAGGAGGAATTCGAGTAAGGAGGGAAGATTGCTAGGTGGCGCGGCGCACACACCAGGGCGCGCGACACACACAGAGGGTGCGACGCATCGGTAGCCAACCCACAATGCAAAATCCACAAGGGCACGATGCACTCAGGGCGAGCGGCGCACTGGGCTTGGCACGTGACGCACACAGCCAGGGGCATAAAAACAGTGCCAAACTGTTTCAAATTTTTTTGAAAGCTATCAAATCACGAGGTAGGCCTTATGACACCTCTTCTCCATCAATTTGGTCAATGTTTAGCTGTTTGTAAGACGTTTGAAAGGTATCCAAAAGCACAATGGCCTTCCATGGAAAAAGCAACAAGAAAAATGGTTGATGGGGTTGCCAGATGGTAATGATTAGCACCAAGGTTAGTTTCTTCCCCTTATCCCCTCACTCCCCATCATTTTCACACCCATTCCTCCTTGTCTCCCAAGCAAACCCCTAGAAAACTCCACTAAGCCCCTCCCCCTATTTTTCAAACAAATTCGGGTGAAATTCACAGTGCGCAGTGCACACACAAGGTGGCGCGGCGCACTCAGGGCGTGTGGCGCAATGGGAGCTCAGCCACAGTTTTAACACTGCACTGGCGCAGTGCACAAGCCTGTGAGCCTCAAAAAGCACCAAATCTCCCAAATTTTTGTAAATTGGCTCTCAACATTGCAAAGGTGGCCATAGATCTTTTAACCATTGATCCTTAACTCAAAGAAAAACATGTTTTGGTGACCATGAAATTGAAAGGAAAATTTTTTAAGCAAACACAAAATGGCACAAAGAATGGCAAAAAAGCTAGGGTTTTGCTACAGTAATACAATTTCTAAATGAGATCCTATCCTACCTCTATCATCTAATTCCCCTAGAGCATTTTCCCCTAATAGTTACCCTAGCTACATTGCAATCATATCCCATTGTCCCCTTTACTCATATAGCTCAAAAGTTCCTTAACCCTACCCCATCAAAAACACACCCCAAACACTCCCAAATCCCTGATAAATTTCCCCTTTATACCCCTATTCCCCTTTTCATCATTCCCCTCCTAACACTCCCCTATTTTATTGTCCCCTTGGTAATAGATTTTCAGAGCATTCATCAGTGTCATTGAATTCAAAGGGCAGCACTAAACTCAAGGTACAAGCAGCAGTGATGGCATCAGAAAATTCATCAGATTATGAGGGGGATACACACAGTGACACATCTTCAGGAGAGAGGGCCCATAGGAGACATCACCGGAGTGGCAGACATCTGGAGACGAGCCCAACACCCTCACAGAACTACAGGCATGCCCACTTGCCATGTCTTGTTTCCAACACTTGGCATGTTATGAATATTTCCAAAGGGTGGCAAATGTCAGAGTACATCATGAGTTGGCCCTCCTTTTTGCACTTCATCTATAGGGAGGCCAATCTATCCTGGCTGGGGTCACTTTCACCTTGACACCGGAGGCTATATCAGTGGCAACAGGGATACCTAACGTTGGGGAGCAATGGCATAAGAAAAATGTGGAGAGACATCACTATGAGCCTTACATCAAGAACAGCTGCTTGAGCCAGCCCACCAGGGTTTTTCCATTCAGATTTTTGAGGGATGAGTATGCCCCACTCATGATATTGATCATGAAATATTTCAGTTGCGAGGGGAGGTTTTCTCGCCTTTATGCCTACCACATCCGCCTGCTCATGCACTTCACCAGGGTGAAGATGATGAGCCTCCCATTTTTCATCTGCAACAACATTGAGAAAATGGAAAACTTCATGCAGCGCAAGACCCCACGACAGCAGCTAAATAGTGTCTATCATTTTGCTCTCATTCGGATTTTAGTGGACCATCAGTTGGGATTGCAGGGTATTGCTTGGGAGGACTTCATTTCCCGTGATTTCTTCAGCACTCCATCGATGATATCAGAGGCAGAACATGAGGTGGGAGGTCCTTCACATCAGGCTGAGTATGAGGTGGGAGGTCCTTCACATCAATTTGAGCCTGAGATGGGAAGTCCTGCACATCAATTTGAGAGCCATAAGACTGCCACCATGCCAGTTTTCATCACATATCAGAGAGGCTATCCGAAAGGCACCAGACCGTTCTTTGCAGCAGCAAGGCGAGTGTTATCTCCACCCGGGGTGGAAGGGGCCTTGCTTCCGCCATCAGCATCACAGGAGCAGGGTAAGGTCAAGGAGTCAGTGCAAGAGGAAGGGCCATCAGGTGAGCAAGAGACCAAGTTTTTTCTCCTCCAGGATGATGAGCTAGATGCAGAACCCACCAGTGAGGAGCTTATAGAGATCATCAAGGAGCAGCAATCAGAGATTGAAGACTTGACCATTGATCTAGAAAGGGCCAAGTGGAACATGAACTACCTGGAGAAGAGGAAAAAACAGCTTGAGTACCAACAGACGATCATGGAGCTGCAAAACATCCGTGAGTGGCACCAAGCTGCTCAAAGAAGAAGGGTTCCGCTCACCTCTTTGGAGAAAGAAATCAATGAAGACCGGGAGTCAAACCTTGAGAGGGTCAACATGCATTTGGAGAGGCTGTTGGACAAAGAAAACAGGGAGAAAGACATGCTGAGGCACTTGACTCATCACTACCAAGCCCGCAACATGAGTTCCAAGGCGAGAATCAGGAGCCTAAAGGCAAAATTGAGCAAAGTGAGAAGAGAGGCAAAAGAGGCAAAGGAGGGAAAGGAGCAAGATCAGCTTTGAATCTTGGCTAAGGCTTCCTTGGCACAGAAAAGCACTTCATAGGGAACCTCCAACCCAAATTTCAAAAAAATTGGGCAAATTTTGGTCACAGGTAAAATTTTTGGGCACAAACAGGAAAATCCTCCCTGTGCGCCGCGCCACTGGCGCGATGCTAAAATTCTAGTGCTCTAATCGAGGAATGACTTGCATATTCGAATTCAACATCAAAAAATACCTCTACTGGTGTCCGAGCAAGAAATTTTGACAAGTATTGGGTCTCCTAAAGGTCAAAAAACACTCAAAAATGGCCTCTCTGCCACTTTTTGGACACATAGAAAGCAGTCTTGGGATAATGAAGTTTTGGAGGGGAAAATGAGCTTCAAATTCATAAATTCTAGTTGGGTTGGAAAGTAGACAAGACAGGATTTCCAAAAATCCCACTTGGGCACATTTTGGACACTTGAAAGTGCCCCAAAACAGGCTCCAAAGTGGCGCGATGCACAGGGAATTTGGCATGGCGCACAGGGGAAAAAAATGCCAAATTGCTCCCGTTTCGCGAAATTTCTGGTCGCAACTTTTCCAAGTGGGCCCGGTCATTTACTCTTTGGTTTTTTGGCACCAAGGGCACCTTTTAAAGAATTTTCTTTCCAAGTGGGCATCTATCCAAGTGGCAAAAGAATGCAAAGGGTCACCACAGCCAAATGTCATGCTTGAGAGCACTGCACCTGTAGTTGATGGTTGGCTCTCCATCTCCTTTTCAAAATGATTTGAGTAACTTCCCAACCCCTGGGAATTCCATATATTGTCTACACTTTCTATATATTGTAAGCAAGTTATTTGCAAAGGGTTGGCTAGCTTGTAACTTCTGGGAGATTGTGCGGAAAGAAACTCTGTTTCTGCACTGTGTATCTTTGATAGAGAGTTAATGAAAGGCAGCGACTCTGTTTCATGAGATTCTTGTGGTTGTGAGTGTAGAAAATGTGTTCTTATGTTCCATATGTATCTTTTTATGTTTCATAATTCATTTCATGTTTCATTTCAGTGAAATTTTCTAAGTGAGATTAGGTAGAATTCAATTTATATTGCTCTGCCTGTGGGAAAAATTCATGTGTAGTGTTATTCTTCTGTTGAAAAGGATTCATGCGACCATGCCCTTTTCACCCTCTTCAGTAATCTTTCCATTCCGCATCACCTTAAGTTGAAATTGTTGCGCTTCCTGCCTACCTTGCCTCACGGAATAATCTGTGCCTTCATTCTCAATTCTCTATTCTTTGCTAAGCGCCAGTCCCATATACATCCCAGAAGCTCGGCCACTTTCAAAAATATTTTCCAAAATCCTTTTTCACTTACTAGCCTAAGGTAAGCATCGCATTGTAAGTCATCTTAGACCATTTTTCTTATCCATTCGCTGAGTGTGACTCGGAGAGAGCCCTCTCCTGCTTTGGTAGGGCTAGCTACCAGACTGAGCATGGTTTGTGGTTACTCTAAGTTTTGCGTTCCTTCAGCCTAAGGCAGATTTAGGTGCTAACATAGTGGAGACCATACTGGTGATTAAGTTGGAAATCAAATCCCCTTGTTTCATAAGAATTCTAGGCTCCCGGATGATGAGCTTAGGATTGGAAAGGCTGAGTAAGTTGGTTGTGTCCCGTAATTCCTCTCAATAGCACGTTGGCTTCATGATGATACACCAGAGCGAATCCGGACCCGGACCCTCCTCACATTTACGAAAATCCAAATTTGATCCCAAGACTGCTTCGTCAAGAATCACCATAACCCCCGTATTCAAATCCCATTCGTGTCCCGATAGTTTTGAGTATCTTGAAGAGCTTGAGTTTGACGAACGATTTGAGATATCACTGTTTGAATCTAAATCCAAAAAGGTTGTTGATTACACCATCCCCGATCCGCAATTTCTTATAGACCTTGAGACGGAAAGAGCTAACAGATTAATTGATAACTACATTGCCACACAGCCCCAAACACCAAGTGCAAGCCCCTTGCAAACTGTGCACACTCCTCCAACACTTCCAAGGCCAAATCCACCAATAATGATGGCTGCCCATTTTTCTCCTCTTGTTCTGCCCCAAGTCTTAGATGACATGCCAAATGAATATCAAAGTAAAATCTCGTTTTTTGATGGCACTCCTAACAGTATTACAGCTCAACAACATGTGGATAAAATGGCAGATTTCTATGAACTTCATGAGATCGATGCGGAGAACGTGGCAATGAGGCTCTTTGTACAAACATTTGTAGGTGATGTGAGGAAATGGTTCAGAGGTTTGACAGCTGCAAGCATCACCACCTTGGCTGAGCTACAAAGACAATTTTTGAACAGGTGGGAAGTCAAAAAGAATCCCCTTCAAATTCTGGCCGAGTATGAACAAATCAAGCGGAATGTTGGTGAGTGAGTCCAAGATTATTGTGTTATATTTAATGCAGTCTACAATGATATCCCAAACCATCTAAAGCCACCGGTGGGACTAGCAATGATAAATTTTCCATATGGTTTGATGCTGACATGGCGTACCAATTGAGAGAGAGAGAACCGGCTATAATGGAAGATATGCAGAAAATTGCAGTCAGCGTTGAGGCTAACCTGCTATCCAAAAGAGCAAGAGTGAAAGCAGAGAAGAAAACCACGGTGAAAGAAGAATCTTCTTCAATGGATCAGCTGCTCAAGAAGGTAGAACAGATGCTCGAAAGGGTAAAACTTGACAAGCCAGAGCCACAAGTTAGGAATCCTAACTTTCATGGCCAACAGCAGCCACAATATAGGATAAGACAAAGAGATCAGCGGACTCAAGAGCAGACAGCACAACAGCCGGTACAAACACCTTTGCAACAGAATTTTGTACATGGACCAGAATCAGATGAGGAAGGGAATGTAATAGGTGAAGAAAACCATCTCTTTACTCAAGATGAGCTACCTACTTACATCACCGAAGAGGAAGAATGTGCAGTAAATTCAGCGACACACCAAGACGCTGATTTTATTCTAGCTAACGAAACCGTGTTGGAAGAAGAGTCGGAAGAATATCAAAGGGGGTATATGAATGCTTTGTCCACATAGCAGCAGCGATATTCCCTTCAAAAAAAAGATGTACCGGCTAAACAAATTCAGAAAAAGAAGTAGGATGAAACAACAAAGAAAGATCTATCAGCTGCACAAAGAAAGGGAAAGGAGGCGGTTGTTCTGGAGAGCAGCAAATCGAAATTAGCAAAACAATCACAGCAACCGGCCACCTCAAAAGACAAGGAAAGGAAAGAGATCCCAGTCAAAGAGGTAGAAAGAACTCCCGCTTTCAGCCTAGAGAATGAGATTTCTAAGCTAAAGGTATCCATCCCTTTGACTGAAATCATGAAGAACAATAGCTATAGAGGACAGATTTCTAAAATGTTGAATTTGGACCCAATGTTCGACATGGTAAACGTGGAAGATGATCAGCCTGAAATTATTTTTGGGCCATCGAAAAATGGTGAGTATCCCGAGAGCAAAGTGCCACCCTTCTATATCAGTTTATGATTGCATGACTTTGTGCTACACAATGCCATGTTCAGTTCCGGAGCCTCTCATAATCTCATGCCCAAGGCTATCGTGGATAAGCTTGGTCTGAACATAACCCGCCAATATCATGATCTCTATTCATTCGACTCCAGCAGAGTAAGGTGCATAGGGCTCATCAAAGACTTAGTTGTGAGTTTGGATCAGCTTCCTATGAAAAATGTTCTGATGGACGTAGTGGTAGCAGACATTCCTCCAAGGTTTGGTATGATTCTTTCCAGGTCTTGGGTGGCAAAATTGAAGGCGACACTACAACTGGATTTCTCCTATGTGACAATCCCGGTGTTTGGACATATGAGGAAATTATATCGGGAACAAAATATGAAGTATATGATCACAAGCAAGGAGAAACCAATAAATCATCCTATAAATTATGTACATACAGATTTAGAGTCTTTTGTTTTGTTTTCAGATAGTTTAAATGAAATAGATAGTCAGATGGTAGAAGCAAACGACATTCCAGAGATAACAGAAAATTTTACAGAGATTTTGAAGAAAGAAAGACAAGAAAAGCAACAAAATATTGGGCAATTAGTTGGGAATGATGGACAACAAATAAAAAATGGACAACAAACAAACGATAGACAACAAATAAACAATGGACAGCAAACAAATGATGGACAACAAACAAACAATGGACAGCAAAAATATTTTCAGCACTTGCAAGAAGAAGAAGAAGTCTTATGGACCATGGATTTTGATGGAGCAGTAGGGAATGATGGAGCTGGTATTGGTATTTGGGTACACAGTCCTTTCTCTGCCCTAAACAAAGTACCTAGCAGCGTGAGAGTTTGCTCCTACAAGCTGGCCTTCGAATGTTCCAACAATGAAGCCGAATATGAAGCTCTGATTGCTGGCCTGAAGATTCTTAGGAAGCTGAATGCAAAGAGGATTTTAGTATATGGCGACTCCGAGTTGGTGATAAAACAAGTCAGAGGTGAGTACCAAGCAAAACATCCTAGGATGCGGGCCTATCGTAATGTAGTTTTGGACATTTTGAAGCTATTTTCTAAATACACCTTGACATGTGTGCCACAAATACAAAATAGTATTGTTGATGCTCTTGCCAAGGCAGCGAGCAGCTTGAAGATCCCCATGAACTCCAGCAATAAATTTGAAATCCATGTCAAGCACCGTCCAACCATTCCAGACAATCAACGACATTGGCAAGTGTTCCAAGATGATGAGGAGATTAAGGATTTTCTGCTCAACAAAGGCAAGTTCAAAGAAACCTTAATCGATGTGGAAAACGACGAGAACAAAGGGAATGGTACAGAAGAAGTAAAAATCAATCAAATGGACGTATTGCAACTGAAGAACAACATCATTCCTAAAGGCTTGATACCCCTAGAAGAACTTTTCGATCAGGATGATGTAGCCCGCAAGCCAACTTTGCAGCCCACGGAGAAAGGTGTAGAAGAAGTCAACATCGATACAACAGTAAATCCAAAATTGCTAAAATTGTCCAAGACAATACCGCCAAAGATCAAGGACAAATATATCAGTTTGATGGCTTCATTTGCAGATGTATTTGCTTGGGATTATTCAGATTTAAAGACCTACGATACGAACATCATTCAGCACACCATACCTATCAAGCCCAATAAAAAACCATTTAGACAAAAGCTGAGAAGGATCAATCCAAAGTTGCTACCATCCATCGAAAAAGAGGTAAATAGGTTGTACAAGTCAAGTATCATTGTGCCTATCAGATTTTTAGATTGGATATCTAACTTAGTGCTTGTACGAAAGAAGACCGGTGAGATCCGCCTATGCATTGATTTCAGAAATCTAAACAAGGTCTCATTGAAGGACAACTATCCGCTGCCCAAGATGGACCATATACTTCAGCGAGTAGTGGGGGCATCTCATATGTCCTTGCTTGATGGTTATTCAGGATATAACCAAATTTCAGTCCATGAAGATGATAGGGATAAGACAGCATTCACAACTCCATGGGGAACATTTCACTATGCCAAAATGCCATTCGGTTTGAAGAATGTAGGTGCCACATTTCAGCGTGCAATGGACTTGGCGTTTGAAAATGAGAAGGATGTGTTTTTGGTGGTGTACTTGGATGACTTGACGGTGTTTTCAAAATCTGATGAAGAGCACATGCATCACCTAAAAATTGTCTTTCAAAAATGCAGGAAATATGGTTTATCGCTAAATCCTAAGAAGAGCTTGTTTGCCATGGAGGAAGGAAAATTACTTGGGCATATCATTTCAAAAGATGGCATCCGCATAGACCTATCACATGTCCAAGAAATTCAGCAAATCGATCTGCCTAGGAACAAAAAGGAGATATAGTCATTCAATGGTAAGATGAATTTTCTACGTCGCTTTGTGCCTAATCTTGCAGAACATTTGAAAGAAATGACCAACATGCTTAAGAAGGAAAGCCAGGTGAAATGGATGGATGAGGCTATAAAATCTTTCAACTTGGTCAAATTGGCCCTTTCTTCAGCTCCAGTTCTAGTTAGCTCGGATTATACTCAATATTTCATATTGTTTTCATTTGCTTCTGGGCACACTATGGTAGTGGTATTGTTACAGAAAATGGATGATCATGAAAGACCCATTGCATTCTTCAGTAGGGCTATAAGGGATGCAGCTTTGAAGTACAACATCATTGAGAAGAAAGCCCTGGCATTGGTGAAGGCACTGAAGGATTTCCGGGTGTATATCTTACATTCTCACATTCTGGGCTATGTTCCTAACACTGCTGTGAAAGATGTTTTAGTACAGACCGATCCGGAAGGGAGAAGAGGCAAATGGATTGCAGCCTTGCTAGAGTACGATGTGGAGATAAAGCCTACAAAACTGGTCAAAGGACAGGGATTGGCAAAACTAATGGCTGAATCAAATTTGCATGCATTGGACATAAATCTGATCACGGCCATGTCCAATGAGAATGATGAAGGAACTTCAGTTCAGGTATCTGAAATGTTTTCTTTGTCCCCATGGTATTCTGATATAATCTATGTGCTGAAAAATTTATCACCACCGCCCGGCATGGTTAGAAACAAAGCGAGAACACTTAAATGGAAGACTACCAAGTTTTCTATCTTGAATTTTGCACTGTATTGGAAAGATCCCGGTGGCATTTTAGTAAATTGTCTCGTGGAAGAGGAGGCAAATAAAGTCATGGAAGACTTCCACGGAGGAGAGTGTGGTGGACATCTTTTTTGGAAGTCAACAGCGAACAAAATCTTGAGAGTGGGGTATTACTGGCCTACTTTGTTTGCGGATGTGCATAAGATGGTAAAGCACTGTCATAAGTGTCAAACTTTCGAAGGAAAACAGAAACTACAGCCTTTGCCACTCAAACCTATTGAAGTGAGCACTCCATTCCAGTAGTGGGGGTTGGATTTCATTGGGGAAATTCATCCCCCCTCTTCCGGACAACATAGGTGGATCCTTACAGTGATGGACTACTTCACAAAATGGATTGAGGCAGCCCCTACCAGACAAGCAACGGACATGGTAATCATTTCATTTCTCGAAAATAACATCTTGTCTCACTTTGGTTGTCCAAATAAATTGATCACTGATAATGCAGCAGCCTTTAAATTGAAAATGATGGTAGAATTTTGTCATATCACATAATTTTGGGTCATTCAACTGCCTATCATCCGCAAGGCAATGGATTGGCGAAATCTTCGAATAAATATTTGGTCAACATCATCAAGAAGCTGCTGGAAATAAATAAGAAGAGCTGGAAAAAGAGGCTGGTCCATGCACTTTAGGCAGATCGAATCAGTCAGAAAAAGTCTATTGGTATGTCACCATTTGAGCTGGTTTATGGAGTGGACATAGTATTTCTCGCTTCTCTTGCTGCCCCGGTGGTCAAACTTCTTCAGGAGGGCGGCAGTGAGGAAGATCCCATGCAGAGAAGGCTGAATCAAATGATCCACTTGTAGCAAACAAGAGAAGAAGTTTTCAAAAACACATCCAAGTTGCAGGAGAAGATAAAGAAAATCTATGATAGAAAAGCTAAAGCAGATAAGTTTTAGTTGGATGATGTGGTGCTGAAGGGGGATGCAAGAAATGAGGAGAAAGGCAAGCACGGAAAGTTCGAAAATCTATGGAAAGGTCCTTTCAAGATTGCAACATATAGAGGTCAGAATGCCTTTCTTTTGAAAGAAATGAATGGGGAAGACTATACTGGAGGGCCGATAAATGGTCGGTTGCTCAAGCGGTATCATTGTTGATCTATTAACGTTGCTTCCACTGTCATTGTAAATACCATTTTTTTATTTCAGTTTGGTTTCAGTATGTAAAGTCAATTTTTGAGTTATTCCAATTGTCAAGTTTGAGTCAATTTCTTGGTTATTACAGTTTTGTAAATAAGTCAGAGTCTTGTGCTGCTTATCAAAATGATGACTCCATAGCCCAATGGACAAAGAGGCACTGTCTAGCTTCTCCAGAGATTTGCTGTTCTTGGCACCTCCAAGGAGCTACCATCCCCCATTGGAGCCAATGTTAGAGTTGGTCTGGTCAGCCCTCCATCAGAGATCAAAGCTCTTTCTGCATTTCAATTTTAGGTGTCTCGCTCCATCAACTCAGCTGCATTTTGCTAGGGACATGTCATGATCTGATGGAGATAGTCATGTTTGTCATTTTCTCTCATCTCTGCCCCCTGCTGGTTCAGGTCTTTGTATGTAATCAATGAAGTTTCATGATAGTCAAGGTCTAGTCATATTACAAGACAAAGTCATTTTTATGGTTGGGTCTAGGAAATCATCAATGTGGTCCTTGAAAAACATGTCCAGAACAAGCCATGCAGGCCAGAAGGAGACCTTATATAGCTACAGTTCAGAAAGCTTCATCATCACCTGAAGAGACATCGACTCTTCTTCAAAACTCTGTTTTGAAGAAAAGTCAAACAAGGCCAACTATGACAAAATTTTCCAAAAAATCGACAGTTGACATTTTCAGACGCAGTCATGGATTTCAAAGCCAGAGGCCCAGTCACACGGTCCCCGCAAAGAAATGCCGAAAATTTTATCATAAGAGCCAAAATTTCAAAGAAAAAAGGAAAAATAGAGTGTTTTAAAAGTCAATGAAAAGTGCAAAATGCAAACATTAGAAAGTGGGTCTTCAAAGAAGAAAAGATTAAACCCAACTCTCTCAAAGCCTATATATATTTGTTTTGGCCCAAGACTAAGTCATTGTGTTATGAAAAAGCTTGAGAGAGGCATTGTTGAAGAAAAGAGGGCTAAGGAGGAGGAATTCGAGTAAGGAGGGAAGATTGCTAGGTGGCGCGGCACACACACCAGGGCGCGTGACGTACACAGAGGGCGCGACGCATTGGCAGCCAACCCACAATGCAAAATCCACAAGGGCACGACGCACTCAGGGCGCGATGCACTCACGGCGCGCACCGCACTGGGCTTGGCACGTGACGCACACAACCAGGGGCGTAAAAATAGTGCCAAACCGTTTTGAATATTTGTGAAAGCTATCAAATCATGAGGTAGGCCATATGACACCTCTTCTCCATCAATTTGGTCAATGTTTAGCTATTTGTAAGATGTTTGAAAGGTATCCAAAATCACAATGGCCTTTCATGGAAAAAGCAACAAGAAAAACGGTTGATGGGGTTGCCAGATGGTAATGATTAGCACCAAGGTCACTTTCTTCCCCTTATCCCCTCACTCCTCATCATTTTCACCCCCATTCCTCCTTGTATCCCAAGCAAACCCCCTAGAAAACTCCACTAAGCCCCTCCCCCTATTTTTCAAACAAATTTGGGTGAAATTCACAATGCACGGCGCACACCCAAGGTGGCACGGCGCACTCAGGGTGCGCAGCACACTGGGAGCCCAGCGACAGTGTTAACACCGCACTGGCGCGGCGCATACCTGGAGTGCGGCACATTGGGCAAAGCGCGTAGCGCACAGGCCTGTGAGCCTAAAAAAGCACCAAATCTCCCAAATTTTTGTAAATTGGCTCTCAACATTGCAAAGGTGGCCATAGATATTTTAACCATTGATCCTTAACTCAAAGAAAAACATGTTTTGGTGACCATGAAATCGAAAGGCAAATTTTTTAAGCAAACACAAAATGGCACAAAGAATGGCAAAAAAGCTAGGGTTTTGCTACAGTAATACAATTGCTAAATGAGCTCCTATCCTACCTCTATCAGCTAATTTCCCAAGAGCATTTTCCCCTAATAGTTACCCTAGCTACATTGCAATCATATCCCCTTGTCCCCTTTACTCATATAGCTCAAAAGTTCCTTAACCCTACCCCATCAAAAACACACCCCAAACACTCCCAAATCCCTGATAAATTTCCCCTTTAAACCCTTATTCCCCTTTTCATCATTCCCCTCCTAGCACTCACATGTTTTATTGTCCCCTTGGTAACATATTTTCAGAGCATTCATCAGTGTCATTGAATTCAAAGGGAAGCACTAAACTCAGGGTACAAGCAGCAGTGATGGCATCAGAAAATTCATCAGATTATGAGGGGGATACACACAATGACACATCTTCAGGAGAGAGGGCCCATAGGAGACATCACCGAAGTGGCAAACATCTCAGAGACAAGCCCAACACCCTCATAGAATTACAGGCATGCCCACTTTCCATGTCTTGTTTCCAGCACTTGGCATGTTATGAATTTTGCCAAAGGGTGGCAAATGTCAGAGTACATCATGAGTTGGCCCACCTTTTTGCACTTCATCTACAGGGAGGCCAATCTATCCTGGCTGGGGTCACTTTCACCTTGACATCGTAGGCTATATTAGTGGCAACAGGGATACCTAACGTTGGGGAGTAGTGGCATAAGAAAAAGAAGGTGGAGAGACATCACTATGAGCCTGACATCAAGAACAGCTGCTTGAGCCAGCTCACCAGGGTTTTTCCATTCAGATTTTTGAGGGATGAGTATGCCTCGCTCATGAGATTTATCATGAAATATTTAAGTTGCAAGGCGAGGTTTTCTCGCCTTTATGTCTACCACATCCGCCTGCTCATGCACTTCACCAGGGTGAAGATGATGAGCCTCCCATTTTTCATCTGCAACAACATTGAGAAGATGAAAAAATTCATGCAGTGCAAGACCCCACGACAGCAGCTAAACAGTGTCTATCATTTTTCTCTCATCCGGATTTTAGTGGACCATCAGTTGGGATTGCAGGGTATTGCTTGGGAGGACTTCATTTCTCGTGATTTCTTCAGTGCTCCGCCGGTGATATCAGAGGCAGAACATGAGGTGGGAGGTCCTTCACATCAGGCTGAGTATGAGGTGGGAAGTCCTTCACATCAGTTTGAGCCTGAGATGGGAAGTCCTGCACATCAGTTTGAGAGCCATGAGACTGCCACCATGCCTGTTTTCATCACATATCAAAGAGGCTATCCGAAAGGCACCAGACCGTTGTTTGCAGCAGTAAGGCCATTGTTATCTCCACCCAGGGTGGAAGGGGCCTCACTTCCACCATCAGCATCACATGAGCAGGGTAAGGGCAAGGAGCCAGTGTAGGAGGAAGGGCCATTAGGTGAGCAAGAGAGCGAGTTTGTTCTCCTCCAGGATGATGAGCCAGATGCCGAACCCACCAATGAGGAGCTTATAGAGATCACCAAGGAGCAACAATCAGAGATTGAAGACTTGGCCATTGATCTAGAAAGGGCCAAGTGGAACATGAACTACCTGGAGTAGAGAAACAAACAGCTTGAGACCAACAGATGATCATGGGGCTGCAGAACATCTGTGAGCGGCACCAAGCTGCTCAAAGAAGAAGGGTTCCGCTCACCTCTTTGGATCAAGAAATCAATGAAGACCAGGAGTCCAACCTTGAGAGGGTCAAAATGCATTTGGAGAGGCTGTTGTACAAAGAAAATAGGGAGAAAGACATGCTGAGGTGCTTGAATCATCACTACCAGGCCCGCAACATGAGTTCCAAGGAGAGAATCAGGGGCCTAAAGGCAAAATTGAGCAAAGCGAGAAAAGAGGCAAAAGAGGAAAAGGAGGCAAAGGAGCAAGATCGGATTCAAATATTGGCTAAGGCTTCCTCGGCATAGCAAAACACTTCATAGGGAACCTCCAGCCCAAATTTCAAAAAATTTGGGCAAATTTTGGTCACAGGCAAAAATTTTGGACACAAAACAGGAAATTCCTCCCTGTGCGCTGCGCCACTGGCGCGACGCTAAAATAATAGCACTCTAATCGAGGAATGGCTTGCATATTCAGATTCAACATTGAAAGATACGTCTATTGGTGTCTAGGCAAGAAATTTTGACAAGTTTTGGGTCTCCTAAAGGTCAAAAAACACTCAAAAATGGCCTCTCTGCCACTTTTTGGACACATAGAAAGCAGTCTTGGGAGAATGAAGTTTTGGAGGGGAAAATGAGCTTCAAATTCAAAAATTTCAATTGGGTTGGAAATTAGACAGTACATGCTTTCCAACAAGCCCACTTGGGCACATTTTGGACACCGGAAAGTGCCCCAAAACAAGCTCCAAAGTGGCATGATGCACAGGAAATTTGGCGCGGCGCACAGGGGAAAAAAAATTGCCAAATTGCTCCCGTTTCACGAAATTTTGGGTCACGACTTCTCCAAGTGGGCCCGGTAATTTTCTCTTTGGTTTTTTGGCACCAATGCACCTTTTAAAGAATTTTCTCTCCAGGTGGGCATCTATCCAAGTGGAAAAAGAATGCAAAGGGTCAC
The DNA here is from genome assembly GCA_031772625.1 of Pinus tabuliformis. Classification (NCBI taxonomy): domain Eukaryota; kingdom Viridiplantae; phylum Streptophyta; class Pinopsida; order Pinales; family Pinaceae; genus Pinus; species Pinus tabuliformis. Next base: position 982,611,356 of record CM062820.1, on the reverse strand, counting down.
CACAGCCAAATGTCATGCTTGAGAGCGCTGCACCTGTAGCTGATGGTTGGCTCTCCATCTCCTTTTCAAAATGATTTGAGTAACTTCCCAACCCCTTGGCATTCCATCTCTTCTCTGCACTTTCTATATATTGTAAGTAAGTTATTTGCAAAGGGTTGGCTGGCTTGTAACTTCTGGGAGATTGTGGGGAAAGAAACTCTGTTTCTGCACTGTTTATCTTTGACAAAGAGTTAATGAAAGGCAATGGCTCTATTTCATGAGATTATTGTGGTTGTGAGTGTATCAAATGTGTTCTTATGTTCCATATGTATCTTGTTATGTTTCATAATTCATTTCATGTTTCATTTCAGTGAAATTTTCTAAGTGAGATTAGGTAGAATTCAATTTATATTTCTTTGCCTGTGGGAAAATTTCATGTGCAGTGTTATTCTTCTGTTGAAAATGATTCATGCGACCATGCCCTTTTCACCCTCTTCGGCAATCTTTCCATTCCGCATCACCTTAATTTTAAATTGTTGTGCTTCCCACCTACCTTGCCTCACGGAATAATTTGTGCCTTCATTCTCAATTCTCTATTCTTTGCTAAGCGCCAGTCCCATATACATCCCAGAAGCTCGACCACTTTCAAAAATCTTTTCCAAAATCCTTTTTCACTTACTAGCCTAAGGTAAACATCGCATTGTAAGTCATCTCAGACCATTTTGCTTATCCATTCGCTGAGTGTGACTCGGAGAGAGCCCTCTCCTACTATGGTAGGGCTAGCTACCAGACTGAGCGTGGTTTGTGGTTACCCTAAGTTTTTCCTTCCTTCAACCTAAGGAAAATTTAGGTGTTAACAGTTTCTTGATCCTTTTCTTCCTCCTCTCCACAATCAATGTAAAATAATTTCTTCTCAGCACACTTATGACCTTTAAAGTATTTGTCATCGCAATTGTAACAAAGCCCTTTTTCTCTTTTTTCTTCAAATTGTTGTGGTGTCAACCTTGTAGGTTTTCGAAGGCTAGGAGAAACAACATTTCCATCTTTATAGTTGTGAGGGGTAGACTTCCTTGTTGCCATAATTTTTATTTCCATTTTTCTTTCCAACCTGAATGCCTTCTCCAATGAATCAGGTTCCCAAAGACGAACCTCATGTTGAATGTTATCCTTTAAAGTCTCTATGGAGACATGAATCCTCTACTTATTTGAAATATCATTTTCCCTTATATTCAATTTTTGAAAGTCCTCAATAGGCTCTACCATTGACCATTTTTGTTTTAGATTTATCAATTGGCCAAAGAAGGTGTTGCTCTTTGTATCCTCATAATGTGTTGTCATTTCCTCCATGAAAATTAACCATGTAACAAGCGGTTTACGAGAACAAAGCCCTTTATACCATAAAAATTAATCTGATTCTAAATATTAAGATGCAATACGTACCTTTTGTAACATTTTCACCTCATGTAGATCAAAATATTGCTCCATCTGTAGTATCCAATTTACTGGATCCTTGCCATCAAACTTCTTCATATCGTTTTTTCTTTATTTTAGGAGCTTGATCTTGAAACAATTGTAACTCTGTAATTTCAAATCTCTAAGTTCTAAAATTGTGGCCTGCAGTAGCCTTATGATTTTTCTTTCTAACCCCACAATTCTGATCAAGATTGGATTCTACAAGGAAGAGTTATGTCAAATCTCCCACGATGACCAGATTATACACTAGTTCAATAGAGCAAACTTGTACGAAGTGCCACATGTCATTCTGTCAACCTTAGGACCTAAAATTGATATAGAAAAAACTAAAGTCTATCTTCTCTCTAAAAATTCTAACTAAATTTCAATTTTATGCTCAGAGAGAAAGTTATGACGATTTTCCCAAGGTCACCTATTTAGGATGTAATTTGAGAGCCTGCAAAAACCCTAAATGTCTTGGATGGTATCGTAAAAAATATAGCGAACCAATATCAAAAATTCAGGCCCGACCTTCACCAAAATTGTAGCTCAAATGGGTTTTAATTTTAGAGTTTGAAACTTCACAAAAAAAAATTATAGTGAAAATTCCATGATCACCTGTTTGAGATGGAATTATGTAGTTTTCAAAAACCCTAACTTCCTTAGATCATATCTCTAAAAATATAGCGATCAAAGATCTGAAATTTAGAGTCGAGGTTTAGATCGATTTCGGGTCAAATGGGTGTTTTTTTTAGCTTCTGAAACCTCGTAGTGAAAAAGTTATAGAGAAAATGGCATGATAGTCTGTTTGGAGTAGCGAAACCCTAGAATCCAAAGCTCTGATACCAAATGTTATGAAACCAACTCACAAAAAGATAGAAAAGAAAGATAAATGCCTTATAATTCAGCCTCTTCGAGGGGGAAACCTCCTTTACATTACACAAATGAACAATTCTTGGATGATTACAAATGACAAGACATCCTTTCTATATATAGGAGTCTAAGGGTCATAATATAATCAGAGCCAACATAACAATAATAATGTAAGGGCACAATAATAACAATAGTGAGCTTCTATGGGGACTACATGGGCACAACAATATAATAAGGGGGTTGTACTAATAACAATAAGGGGTTACACTAGTAGTATATGGACCTAACATTGTGGCAGTATGTATCTATATATATATATATATATATATATATATATATATATATATATATATATATATATATATAGATAGATAGATAGATAGATAGATATATATATATATATACATACACACACACCAAAACATATATCAAAACATATACCAAACATATGCCAAAAATTCACTCAACCATTGAATAGAGAAGGATACATAGCCCGCATCTGATCTACCATCTCCCATGTAGCTTCATCAAGCCCAAAGTTCCACTGCACTTTAACCTGCTTGATTGCTTAGTTTGAGAGCATGAGCATATTTCTCTGCAGTATACACTAAGGTTCCGGTTAGAATTATCCTTCTGGCTCCACCTACAATACAAACCATTTAATTATGTGATCAAAATTTTTAACATATTTCTTAAGTAATGACACATGGAAAAAATCATGGACTTTCACTGTCGAAGGAAGTGTAATTTGATAGGCTACTGGTCTAATCCTTTCAAGAATATTGAAAGGTCCACAAAGCTGAGGTTCCAGCTTGGCACATAATCCAATCCACAAGGAGATATTCTTGGGCTTGATGCACAAGTACACCTGTTCCCCAACCTGAAACTCCTTAAACAACCCGTTCTAATCTGGATAACTTTTATTTTTAGCTTGTGTTGCCTTTATATTCTTATTGATTACTTGCATTTCCTTTTCTATTTCTACCAACATGTTTGTTCCAATCAACACCCTATTTAATGGATCACTCCAACTCATGGGAGTATTACAATTTTTCCTATACAATTCCCTAATCAGAATCATCCTCAAAGACTCATGATAACCATTGTTGTAAGAAAAATCTACCATTGGAATATACACTTCCCACTTTCGTTGTTGATGCAGCACATAAATCCTCAACATATCCTCCAGGATATATATCCAATACTCTTCCCACTTTCGTTGTTGACCCTCTCTATATATCCATATGTTTGTGGTTGATAAGTTATGCTAAAGTCCAACTTTGTACCCAAACCTGCAAATAACTCTTTCCAAAACCTAGAAGTGAACTTGGCATCCCTGTCTGATATGATCTTCTTTGGTACACCATGCAACCTCACTATATCCCTGATGAATACCTGTGCTACATCATTAGATGAATAAGTAGACTTCACTAGAAGGAAGTGTGCTACCTTAGTCAACCTGTCCACAACAACCATAATCGAGTCATGTTGTCTAGATATCCTTGGAAAACCTGCGATGAATTGCATAGAAATGACCCCCCATTTCCACTCTGGAATTGAGATCAGTTGTAGTAACCCACTTGGATGCTTACACGCTACCTTTACCTAATGACAATCCAAGCATCTAGCCACAAACTTTGCCACTTCTTTCTTCAAGTTCGGCTAATAGTAGAACTTCTTCACCACTGTAAGTGTCTTCTGATATCTTGGGTGACGTGAATATGGCTTCTCATGAAACTCTCCTAAGATAAGCTTCTTAAGCTCATTTTCATCTGGCACGTATATCTTGTCCCTAAATCTTACCAAGCCATATGTTGTGTGACAATAATCCACACCTTGTGCGCTTGTACCTGTACCTATACCTATTCATGTACTGGTACTCTGTTGTAACTTGTGCATGAGCTCCATGTATTTTTTATCCTACTGACCTGCCCGTAAGATCCAAGCCTATAAATATGTCCCATAAGAACTCATAGTTTCTATGTGGTTCACCTGTATCCGCCTGCTAAGAGGATATGCAACCCTAGTCTTTTTACCTTTAATGTACTTGATCTCAAAGTAAAACTCGTTGATTGTGGACAACCATCTAGCTTTCATAACATTCAAATTCAGATGGTCAAATAGATACTTCAATCCACTGCGATTTCTCATCAGTACAAAACTCCTTCCAAGAAGATAGTGCCTCCACATCTTCAATCCATGGATGATCGTTGCCAATGCAAAATCATGTGTCGGATAATTCTTCTTTTTCTCATTCATTTTTTTTAATTCATACTATACTACTTATCCTTCTTGCATAATAACTCCACCAATTCCTCTCTTGCAAGCATATGTGCATACCACAAACTCTTTTTCTGGATCTGCAATCTTTAGCACTGGAGCATTTGTCAACAAATTTTTCAACTGCTCAAGACATGTTGCACATTCTTTTGTCCATTCAAAATTCTTACCTTTTCGCTATAATGATGTGATAGGATATGCAATGCAAGAGAATTTCATGATGAACCTCGTGTAGTAACCTACTAACCCCATAAATAATCTTACCTCATCCACATTACTAGGAGTTTCCCATTCCATGATAGCCCTTATCTTCTCTGGATATACTGTTATGCCTTCCTTGGAAACCACATGTCCCAATTAACATACCTTTGTCTGAAAGAAACTACATTTTCTAAGCTTAGAATACAACTAATGCTCTCATAGAAATCTCAACACTGCTACGAAATGTTCGGCATGTTCTTCTACATTTTTAGAATATATCAAGATGTCATGAATGAACACAATAACAAACTTGTCCAAGTAAGGATGCAACACACTATTCATCAAGCACATAAAGGTATTTGGAGTATTAGTCAAACCAAATTGAACTGCAACAAACTCATAATGTATGTACCTAGTCTAAAAGATGTCTTGTGAATGTCGTTTTCTTTAATGCATACCTGATGATATTCGGATCTCAAAACAATATTTGAGAACATAGTTGATACCTTCAACTGATCGAACAAATCATTAATCCTCAAAAATGGATACCTATTTTTGATGGCCACCTTGTTCAACTACCTATAATCAATGCACAGCCTAAGATTACCATCCTTCTCATTCACAAATAATACTAGTGTTCCCAAGGTTATACACTTGGCCTAATGTATCCCTTGTCAAGAATTTCCTTCAACTAAAAATTTAGCTATACCAAATCTGGATTGCTCATCCTCTATGGTGATTTTGATGCTAGTGTTGCCCCTGGTACCAACTCAATAGAAAAATCTACTCCCCTGTGAGGTGGTTTTTAGTGTCGGTCTTTGAAACCTTCCTCCAGTGATCAGACATGCTCTTACAAAGTGATTTTAAGGTGTCAAGGTCAAATTTTGTCATTTCAACGAGCCTTCAAGCAAAATTTGGTCACGAGGTATTAGGTCTAGGGTTTTTTTTCACTCCTTTCAAAGTTGTCCAAATGTCAGCCCATGTCACCATTTAGCTGAATGTACCATCATTCATAGGGTTGTCATCATCATGTCAGGTTCCAATGGGTCATTTTACACCTTGTTCATGCTTCAGTTGTACCTAGGTAAGGTTCATTTCCCTCTCCTAGGGTTTTGAAGGTAATTTCTCTTGGATGGTCAAATCATCAACAAAACTTGTATCCTAATGTTCATACACCTTCCCCTATAATTAATGTACCTTATTAAACACTTTCCATCACTGATAGCCCTCAAATTCCTCATTTTCGCACAAACCCTAGTTTCTTGCTATAGTTTGACAATTTTCTAGGCTAGGACTGTGTTTTTCCCTTTTGGACCGCTTCCCCTCACTCAATATTTGAAATTACACTTTCCCATGCTTTCTAACATCCCTCTCTACTTCCCAAATATTTCTCAAGAATTTAGAAGCCCCTTATCCCCTTCATTTCACTTCATTTAGACAAATCCCCTATTCCACACATCCGGATAGGTTTTACTCCAATGATGTTTCTGAGAAATAAAAGATGAATTTTGGAAAAATGAGAGCGGTTTTTGTCCCAAATATTCCAAGGAATAAAAACCTCCTTCCCTTTTTACACAGGTGTCATGGTTTTAGAAAAATGTCAAAAATATTGTTGCCTCACGAGAATTGATGCACCTCTGAAGTGACCTTGGGAAAATCAAGCTATCTCCTAGCTTTGTTGGCCAAATTGCTTTCTTGATGAGTAAACTGATAACTAGACATAAAGAGCTTTCCAATGCACTATCATGAGCTCAATTTGGGGTTGAGGAAGACCTTCCAAAGTTGACTGCAACGTCACTCTGCCTTTAGGCAGCCTCATTTTGCACATTTTGACCAGTATTGGGAGATTTGACTTTTTTTAGGGCAAATGAACTTAAAATTGAAAAATTAAAGTTGTGATGGAAATTATACCCAATACGATTTCCAATGAGCTATCCTGCACCCAATTTGGACACCAGGAAGGCCTCCAAAACGGGTCTACAAAAAGGCGCTACGCACCTATTCTTTGGCGCTGCGCACTTGCCTGCTTAGCCCAAATTTCACTCAAATCGCCTCCTCCAAGCTCCAAATCGTGCAAAATTCATTTCACAAGTGAGTTTAACATTCCTAAGTGCCCTTGCAAGAGATTTGGTCATCTTTCATGGTGTGTAAATAGGTGAAAAAAAAACCCTAGTTTGTTGCACAGCTCATTGAAAAATTGCCTAGGGTTTGCAAAATTTTCATTTTTGTTGTTTTACCCCCTGCAATCATTTTCATATTCCTCATACTACATTTCACTCATTCTATTTCCCTTTCTCTCTCCCATTTCCACTCATCGCACCCCCCTACCCCAAAACCCTAATACCTAATTCCCATTATTCCTACCCCCTTATCCTACATTCTAAAACCCTATTCACTCCCCTCATTACCCTCATTCCCTAAAACCTCAAAACCTCCACTCCCTCAAGCACTTATCATACCCATACACCTCACTCATCTTATCTTTTAAAATATCTTCATACTCTTTTTGTCCCCACCTCATCCCTTCATTCCTCATCAACAACTACATCATTAAAACCTATGTAGAGGGACCTCAGATATTTTCATCAGTGCCTCAGGATGAAGGAGGACCTTCAGGACAGCAAGAAGTCAAAGAGACTGAGACCTTGAACAAGAAAACAAGCAAGCTGCCAAAACAAGGAAAGTCAAATTTATACTACTTGAGCAAGAAATCAATGCTGACCGGGAATCATGGCTAGAGAGGACAAACATGCACTTGTAAAATATGTTGGAGAAGGCCAACAAAGAGAAAAAGACGTTGAGGCACATGACCTATCACTATCTAGCAAGAAATAATGTTTGCAAAGCAAGAATAAGGATCTTGAAGGCCAAGTTGAGGAAAAATTTGAGGAGGAAGAAAGAGCAAGACAAGCTCAAGATTTTGGCTAAGTCTTCCTTAGCCCGACACAACACTTGATGTAGGTCACTCAGCCCAAATTTCAAGAAATTTGGCACATTTTTTGTCAATTTTGAATTTTTGAAGCAAAACACAGATTTTTCTGCCTGGTGCGTAGCACCACCCAGCGCTCGCTTTTGCTAGGGACCTCCTCTGGAGGAAAACTCTACATTTTTTTATTCCTCATGCAAAATTTTTAATACTCAGAAATGGCTAAAAAATTTTGTCAAGTTTTGAGCTTCCAAAAGGATCAAAAACACCTCAAAAATGCCCTTTCTGCCCCTTTTTGGCCACATAGGAAGCAGTGTTGGAATAACTCACTTTTGGAGGGACAAATGCACACCAAATTCATAAATTACACTTGTTCTGGAAAGTAGATAGACAGACCTTTCCAACAAGACCATTTAGAGAAAATTTGGTGCACGGGAAGACCTCCAAAATCAGCTACAAAAAGGCGTTATACACAGGGACAGTGACACAGCGCACAGGATGGAAAATTGTCATTTTTGCCAAAAAACTATGTTTTTCACCTAGTTTTTTTCTCAGTTTGACTTTTCTCTCTCTCATGGTCAAAATCTTGATGTAAATTAATGTAACTTAATGGAATTTAACATAAAAATGTTGAAAATTCAGACATGGAGGTAGATACATCATGAAAAGGTAGTTTTGAACTAAATAAATCAGTTTCCTAGGTTTTAGAGGCAAGTTGTTCCATTGCCTACTTTTCAATTCCTAGTTTAGATCTTGTTGAAACAGATCCTAAACTCATGAATTGGACCCCTAAAGCCTAGCATGAGTTGTTTGTTGCCTATATCTAGTACCTTTTCAGTCATTTGTAAAGGTTGGACTCTTGTGAATGCTTTGAGCATTATTGTACATTCATCACTGTAGTTTGGCAAAGGAATAGACCAGGGTTTGCAACGTTTTGTGGGATTCTTGTGGCAACTTGATTTGGTATTGTTTTTCCTTTTGTAATGCAAGTTTACATGTGTTTATGTATGCCATCATCTTTCTCTGTTCATCTTAACTAAATGAATCAAGGATAAAGGTAGAATTCATTAATGTTGCAGTGCTCTACCTAGGGTTTGTTTAGTTATTTACGTTTTCAACTGTTTGAAGAGGATCCCTGAGACTTTCATGCCCTCTCTAGCTCCTCACCAATCTTGAGACTCTCCATCTCACTTATTTCAAAGTACTAAACCATTTTCCTACCTCGCCCCACAGAAACCTCTGCAAGACTGTGTCCATTCCCCAAACCCAAATTTGCCTTTCACATTTGAGTTAGCAAACCAACATTAAATCCAATAAAATTCCTCTCAGCATATACCTAGCCTAAAATTAGTCTTTATATCAGTCATCTCAAGCTTTACTAACCATATTTTGCTGAGATTGACAAGGAGAGAGCCCTCTCCCAACCTAGTAGGGCTAGCTACTAGGTTAAGCATGGTTTGATGTTACCATAGATCCTATCTTTCTCAGCCTGAGGTAGATTTAGGCCCTAACATATTGCCACTATGTTAGAGCCTAGATCTACCTCAGGCTGAAGGAAGGCAGGTCTAGGGTAACATCAAACCATGCTTAACCTGGTAGCTAGCCCTACCAGGTCGGGAGAGGGCTCTCTCCTTGCCAACAAAGTGTGGTTGCAATAAATAAAATCTTAGGCTAGCTATGGAGTGTGGGGATTTGTTTGAAAAGTTTTGGGTCGAAACAACAAGAGAAAGGATGATTTTGGACTATGGAGTCGATGCCAGTTTCTGCCAGCAAACTTGGGGCAAATTAAGTACCATGTTTAGCCAGATAAAGATTGTGAATGTGAGTAGCATAGGGGAGAAAGCCCGCTGCCCTGCAGGCATCAAACAAAGGATGGATCTGCAGCAGCAACTTTAGATGAAAGAGAATAACGAGGTTGCTCAACAGAGCATCTAGCAAAGGATGAATTCTGCTAAGACAACCATTACAACTAACAGCAAAATCATCATGAAAGGAGCATCATTACAAATGAATTCCTAACATATCATTTAGATAATGCTGAAACAAAGCAGAAAAAACATAATGTGTAAGTGAATTACATGAAAAACATACTGAACAATAATACCGTGATGGATCCCAGGTCCAAAGGGTAGAAAACTGCTTTATTAAAATGATATTCAGGAAAATTTTAAATAATTCCAAGCAACCTCTGTGCTACCAAAGTCGAACCTCTACTCTATGAAATTCATAAAATATATACATTTGCTCATCACTGTACTAAGGGAATTGAGCTCAACCATATTCTTCAAAATAGAATCAGTTACATTAAACTTGGACCGAATTTCTGAAAATAGGTGTTGAAGATGAACTCATATCTCCTAAACCATAGCACATGTTACAAAACTGAAAGAGGTTTTTGTAGATAAGGTCATTTTGGAGAAAAAATTCTCTCAAAGTTTGGAAATTCGTTTCCAGTTGCTCGCAATTTGTGCCACAAAAGCATCTCTAAAATAAAAAATCATTAAAAATTTAAATCTATGACAATGAGCTGTAAATATCTAGTCACATATCCAAATTCACGACACCTATGAATAAAATGAAAGAAGTTTTTGTTATATGGCTCGTGGTTAACAAAAAACTCTTTGGGTTTCTCAAAATTACTTTCCATCTGTTTTAAAATGGCACCGTACTAAAATGACTAAAACATTAAAATAATTGCAAAATTTGTTTTGTTTTAATGTAGGCTTCAAATATCACTTCATATCTCCCACAAAGTAATACCTGTGCATAAACTGAAAGAGGTTTTTGTTATTTGGTATGTGATGGACAAAAGCCTCTTCCACTTTTGTAAAATTCCTATCCAAACTGATTTTATTGTAAACTTGTCCCTGTGTGCAACAACTGACCTCAAAACATGCATAACCAAGAATTAATCATTCATTTCAATCATATCTTCTAATCTAGGAGCCGGTTACGAGAGTGTGATATACTGTTGGAAAGCTCTTTCTGAGCTGCTCCTAATGAACACACTTGTGACATGTTTTGTTCTAAATATCATGTGCAAAACATCTAACCAAAACCAAAAATACTAAGAAGCTCATGTTGATCCCTGGTGACAGGCTGCGAAGACTGGAACTAACAGTGGTAATTCTAAAATATTTGTTGGAAACACATCCTAAAACTATTGTAAAACTAGGTACCCTCTCAAGACATCGGCATCCTCAACTTCCTTACCTTTGTCACTAGAAATGTGCACTGCAAATAACACGCACCCTTTTCTACAACTGTGCTCCACCTGCATAGATGTCACCATTCTAATTGATGTTGTTTTCTTCTTAGCCTAGAAGATTCTCTATCCTCCATCATCATCCAACAACTCAGTAGCTTTATCATAACAGTCCACATTGGTTCTATGGAGATACAACCAGTCCATATCCAAAAGCATGTTATACAAACCCAATGACAGTACATTCAAATGTGTTGATGTAGACATACAATTCAACTCAAATGCACATGCTCTTACACAATGATGAACTTGCTTCTTTGTACCTGTGGCCAATTGTACTAACCAAGACTTTGCATGCACTTATTTATTCAAACCACACCTATCCACCAAGTCAGGATTAACATAACTATAATTAGATACAAAGTCAATCAAAATATAAATAACTTGATCACAAAGCTTACCATCCATCTCGATAATAAACACCTGGTGATCTAACTACCTGTTGGGATGGGGTCCCCTGGGTCAATTTTGGGGTTAAAAACCCAACTTTTGATGTAACTTTTGTGAAAATATGTAAAGTATCCATGATTTTTGCATGCAGAGCACGTATATAATTAGGAGTAAAAGGGGTTTTATCCCCTTGTCAATGTAAAGTCGAATCGGTTCTGAGAGCCACCCAAGGTCCGCGGACCATGGGATTGTATGTAAAAGGTTATAAATAGGTGTGTCTTAAGGAGTCTAAGGCATGTCTATGTCTAAGACAAGGAAAAGCGGAAGTAAGGAGAAAGTAGATAGAAGAAGAAAGGCTTCATAGCTGAGTGCGTGGAGGCCTAAAGTAGAGTCCATAGCAGAGTGCTTGGAGGCCTGAAGTAGAGTCCATAGCTGAGTGTGTAAACCCTTGCAGCTGAGTGCAGGGCAGTTTTGAGTCTATAATACCATATTCAAGATCAATAAAGAATATTGTTGAAGAATTCATGTGTTTATCTATTTACTTCTGTTATTTATGTTTGTGATATATGTTGTGATTGAATAATGTCTTTATGAAATAATGATCTATTGATGTGTGACTCTATGGGATAATTCTTAATAACTGTATGCAATGCATGTTAAGTACTTTCACGGAGATTATAATACATTTTATTATGTTTATTAAATACTTAAGTAGATCTGTGTGAAATCAGATCTAGGGTTTTTTTTGATACGCATAAGTGGATGATTCAACTGCTAAGAGTCCACAAAGACCTATCCTTGACCTTCGCAAAGGTCTAGAGGCCATTTAAAGGGAGTTGAAGTGTTGAGCCCTAGGGGCTTACAGATCTACACGAAGGCAGATATAGGGCAATAAAAGACATCACACTAATCTCTGGATACAGAAACTTGGTTCCAGCATCCCCCCATACTGCTTCAGGTGAGACTTTAGCCTGCGCTATGTAGGTTGATGCCGAAAAGGCCAGTAGTCTAGGGTTTTGTTTGTCGCTACTAATGGGCCTCTAAATTAGACATAAATTAAGGTCTATGCCTCTAATTTAAAACATAAATTAAGGCCTATGACCATCCTTCAGCACATTAATCCTCTCTTTTGCATTAGATAATTTATTTTTAACTTTAATATATTCATTAGGAAGGTTTATGAATAATTGAATATTTGTGCCTAATATTATTTTTTTTGTGGAATATTATGAGAACATTGGGCAGATTATGAAGATGTATAGGAGGAGATAATTTAGGGACTTGTTCCCTACTACTGGAGGATCAATAATAAATAATAAGTCAACAAGATATTATGGAATTATGGCACAAATTGTGGAACTCCAATGATTGAGAAAATCTAGGAATGTGTTCCACTAATCAAGGGAGAAAATCCACTAATCAAGGGATTTTGGTGGGGAAAGCTTCCTCCATTCATGGGGAATGATTCTTAATCATTTTTTATAAGTACCAAGTCGAATTTTCCTCTAGGGAATGATTGAGAAAATCTAGGAATGTGTTCCCTGCCATTTAATGCAAATTCCTAGTATTGGGGACTAGATCCATTAATCAAGGGATTTTGGTGGGGGAATGTTGTGGGGAAAAATGCCTATGCAGGACGATCCTATCCACCTAAGGTGTGACAGTGCCTTAGCAACAAACAGAGACAGATATTCTGGTATTCTTCCTTTATGAAATGTGATAGAAGAGAGAGATAAATAGACTTACCGATGTCTTCCGTTTGTCCCTCAATCCGGTCTCTCTTCTCTTTGGGAGTTCACAGCTACTTGCCTTCTCGCTCATCCAGCTTCAATAGATTCCTACAAGATCACAAGAGAACAGCTACTTGCGACAAGAGAAGAACTCTACACAAAGACAGATATTCACATTCATAACTGATTTAGGATTAGAAATAAATCAAATACACTAATGCAATCATACATCAAAGATACACCAATGTATAGGAGAAACCAAGATAGCTTTATTGATGAATAACAAGGTTCAGGAAGAGATACAACCCAGAGAGGCCCAATCCAGCATCTCCTTCCCAGCAAATGGAATTCCTATCTTCACCTCCCTTCAAAGCATTAAGCACCCAATGATCTCAGTCTCAAACCAGCAGCAATTCTTTGCAATAACAAAATTCCAGCCCTAAGATCTCATGGAGGAGAGATCCATATATAGATGTTTGGAGAGAGGATGATTCAGCTTGAGATCTGACTAGTGTCCTCTCCCTCTGTCAATTCTTGATTCCACTTGGAGGTTCTTGCTTCCACTTGGAGATTTGGAACCTCTTACTCATCACCAGTCGAATTCCCTGAGGCAAGTGTCATTTTGGAAGCTTCCTGGGTTTTGACACCTTGAGAAATGAGCTTGCCACATGTCCACTCTCGTTCAGCGCAGGTAGCCAGTGTTGGCTTTGACATTCAGCGCAGGTAGCCAGTGGAGCCATTGACATTCAGCGTAGACAGCCAGTGGAGCTATTGACATGATCCTGAATTGACTTGTTTTTGAGCAGTTTCAGGTGGAGAACTTCTGTGAATTGTTGTGGTTTGTTAGCCTTGTTCCTCTAGGGGTAGGAACAACATGTTTAGGGACTTTGGATCCCTTAGATTATGGACATTTCATGCTCAATGTTGTAAGGCACAAAAATGTCTATAACAGTTGCCCCCTAAAGTATGAGGCTGTTTATCGGGTGAAATGCTTTATCAGGGGGATCCGAAGTTCATCCAATACTGGGAGGAGACCTGTAATACAATACATTAATTTTCATACTGCTTTCATGATCTAGCTGAGGCGGCATTCCCATGCTCAACTTTATAAATTCATTTTTCTGTACATAGAACAGACAATCGTCTGATGGTAGACTGATAATTTTGATGAAATTATCATCCTTTGAGTAGGATGATTATCTGCTGCAATGATGTACATGTCAATGTCTTTATCTTTCCTGAATATATATCGCAGCCCGGATGGATGAAACTAGATCCGGGGTCTTCAAACTCGTTCGATCTTCACTCTAAGTACAAGTCAATCCATGTGAGAATTGTTTTGAAGTCGAACATGGAAAGACATCGCTTGATTACCGGTCAATGAGGTAAACCGTTAACAAGCGCGAGAGGAATCACCGATAATGATAATGACCCTCAAGGTACTGCAGTACAATTCACGTGGTGTGAATAAAGGACTTGGCGTCGAACACCACGCAAAATCTTTCGGTCGAAGGTCATTGATGTATACCTGTCGCCGGAAGTGAGAAACTTGCCATTGAGGCATGCAAGCTTCAAAGTACTGAAGGGGTTGTTCCTAGATCAACTTCTTGGATAATAAGTTGATGTCGACAAGAAGCGATCCGTCAAAGGAGGGCCTTAATGAATCCCACATCAGTGACACGGAACGGAGCTAATGATTTTAATGGAGGTGAAAACGATCTGTGACATATGATTCAGGGTGGCGGTCATGAAAGGATGAAGGATAATGTATGGCAGTGGATGGGACACGGTTGACTTTTCTAAACGACTTCTCTTGAACATATGGCGACACTGATGCGATGGATCGGTAGCATTACCCCAAATATGGATGGTATGGCGAGACCATGGATGTGACCGGTGAATGAAACAACCCAACCCAATTGTGGTACGGAGGAAAAGTGTCATGTTCAAGAGCGACTTGCTACCATCAAAGTTTTCTTGAGTTTCTCCCAATTTTTCCCCGGTCATTGCTGACCAATACCTCTTTATTTTTGTCAAGCTTGAGGAGGATAACATATGCTTGTTCTATAACCTGCCCTTCGGGCAAGCCCATCGCTATGTTTTAACGAGCCTAGCGATAGTGACACTCGTTCTCGTCTAAAGACAAGTTTGTCGCTATTTAATGATTTTAACGAGTCTAACGACAAGGATAACTCTGTCCTTTTCATTTTTAGAGAGTCTGAAAAGGTACATAAAGTTAACTCCAAAAGTCCTTTTTCGTCATCTAATCCCTTAAGTCCGAAAAAGTATAAAAAAATACAGAAGGGATGAGTTTTCGATAGTTTTAACGAGCCGAACAAAACAAGCGCTCGATCTTTTTGTGCAATAATCCCTCAGGTCCAAAAAGATTAAAATCTAGAGGAGGGATAGCTCTTCCTGTCCCTTTAACGAGCTGGAAGGCCAAGGACTCGACAATCTTTTCATATTTTATGAGTCAGTTGAAAAGAGCTTAAAGAAGACTCGTCTTTTGAGGAACGAGTGATAAACAGGGTTAGCAGCTGATTCCAGGTACAAGTTGGAATTTTCCAATCACGGCAGTGTCACAAGGATGGCTAGGTGAAATCACTCTTCGCAGCTGTTCCTCAAAATGGGTAAACAATCATATGGAGGTGAACGATCGGCCAAATGAAAAGTGAAGGTGATGGTGCAAACACGACCAAGGCTTTGATGGCTGATGATATTACATTCACTGTGGTTATTTACCGAGTAGTTCATTTTTTAACGAGCTTAAACACGAGTGGAAACATTTGCTCGGTCTTATGTTTATTTTTTAACGAGCATGAACTATGTGCTAAAACTGCTCAGATCTTGCGTTTATTTTTTAACGAGCATGAACTGTGTGCTAAAACTGCTTGATTAACCCAGTCATATGATAAGAGTGTCTCATCAAGATTCTATTTTTTATGGAGCTTCATCTCACTAAGCTTTGCTCCGCATCCTTTCTTTATGCAAGTTAGGAAACGGCTAACCCAAAAAACAGATAAATAACCATTCTTCGCTTGCACTCCAAAAGGTTTGCATGCCCCCAGGCATAAAATATGATTTCAAGGTTACCCTTACTTTGTCCGCCAAAACATTTGTTTAAGCAGGAAAGGCCTGCCTCTTTCAGGTTACCCAAAGATTATCTCGTTAATCTTTCAAACAAAACACTTCTTCAACGGTGTCTACCGAAATAGACAAAGGTGAATGACCTTAGTGCCAAACACGTAACTTTGACAAAAGAATCTTATTCTAGAATAACCCCTCTTCCAACCACGGACGGGGTACAGACTAGTCATATTCTCCCGCGGAAACCTACCCTATACCCAAAGTTTTCCTGCCGAAGCAGACCAGGACGCATGCCCCCTGGGTTCCAGTCATATCCTCCTGGATTACTCGCGCTCATCAGGAGGACGGACCGTGGGTTGAGACACTTCTTGCATGAATAGACCATTTAGGGATGGTACATGACTATTTGCGATGCGTGATCCGAGGAATGAAAGTTGGTCCACGAGCTTGACCATTCTTCTTTCATGCGGAAAACACATTACTCTAAAGAGTGATGAGACGATGGCTCCCATGCAATATATATAGTCTCGTCCAAGGAGTAGGTTATAATCCAAGGGTCCTTGAACGACCATCACGTTCATTTGAACGGTCTTCCCTTTCAATGTTATGGGCACATTGGGGAGGATCCCTAAAGGTCGACTGGTTCCTTTATCAAAGCCTGATAGATTTCTCATTTCAGGCAAAAGCGCTGGCGAACCAAGCGCTTTCCAAGCAATAGAGGAAAGGATACTCACAGATGCCCCCTCATCAATGATAGTGCCAGCCATTACCATTCTGTATATTTGAACGATAATTCTGAATGGTATGCTTGCTGGCAAACGGGGTCTGCCTAGTTGGTTCCAGTCGAACGAGACAACTAGGTTGCTTGGTGGTGGGACCGAATAGACGGCCGGGTATGACTCTGACGAAGTTCCTTCCTGCGATAAAGGAATGGGCAAATTGCCCCCTTGTTCGTCGGAGTATGTGTTGATGAAGAGAATTTGGACGGTGTCGTCTTTATTCTCCTCTGTGATGGTATCATTCGAAGATAGAGCCTCTGAAGGCAAAACCGGGTCAATTGCCGCCTCAACCTTTTGACTTTCGTCAGGCATGGATCCAGACGGTTCATCTACAATGATAGGTGCTTCGGCTGACCACCTGGGCGGGCCAGCCAGGTTCTCAACTAGTGAAGGACTTGGCAGGAGTTTTTGATATCCAGGAGGAAGTTGCACTGGTAAAACCGGGCGATCTTCCAAAACTCTTTTAGCCTCGTCTAAGAAGGGACAACGGTGGATGGCATGGTTGCCTTCACACAGTTTGCAGGGAAATCTAGCTTTCCCTCTCTATCCTATGACTTCACTTTCACTAGTTGACGGTGAGCAGTCAACATGGCTATCAGAGGTTGATGCTACCGAATTGTGCAAACGGGGAGACCAGTCCCTTAGTATCCGAGGGATGTAGGGACAATCTCTGTGGAAGTGGTCTCCCTTGCATATGACACATGGCGATTTAGGCCTTGTCAGTGCTGTGTGTGGATTTTTGTCAGACGACACTCGTTTTCCCCCAGTCGCTTTTGGCTCCTTCTTCTTCTTCTCTTTCTTCTTCTTTTCCTTCTTCTCCTTAGGAACTTGGTTTTTTATTTTACCAGTTCCGTCAAGCGAAGAGGAAGGAGGAGAGGAAGATGAAGTAGAAGGCTGGTGGGTAACTCTGGCCTGGTCTAACTGTTGACTCGATTGTTCAGGAATAGTGGTGTTCTGAACGACATTGGTTGAAAAGAGCCAGACCGGCAGGCCAATTGTCAGTCCTGGAAGCGACAATGTGGCCATATGGGGCGCACCAACATCTCCCCAAGAGGAGAAGGGACTAGGATTTCCACCAAGGGGAATTCCTTGGTTGGTGTGCTCCATTTTTTCAACCTAAAGATCAACGTAGGGATAAGGGGTGATTGTTCCGTTTAAAATAAATTTTAACGACGCTTTAGACACAACTTGCTTTTTCAATTTTAAAGAGTCGAGAAAAAGCTAAAGATGACTCTAGTCTCCTTCGATGTTTTAACGAGCCCGAAGTGACAAATGCTCGGATGGACTTTTTCCGTTATAGAGTCTGAAAAAGGCCAAAAGTAACTGCGCTGGAGTTCTAGGCAGAGGGTGTGCCAAACTTTTCGCAAAACCGCAGAATACTTTTTAGGGTACGGGCGGTCGATCTTCCTGAATGCTGTGTTCAGTGCATTGCGATCAGTAGGGCGGCCGACACGGCTTCCTAAGGATAAAGGTTTTATGCCTATAGGGGTCTCCCAATATATACGCGACGGTACGTGGGAGCACAATCCGTACTGGCGCTATCGTCCCTCAGGAGGAATCACCCACCATCCACAAGATCGACAGTCACCAGGCTTTACGACGCCGGAACACGTCTCTAGCCTAGACCTCTATGTTGTGCGTTATGTTGCAAAGCGTTGTTAAGTTCATTCAATTTATTTTAGGTTGATCTTTTTAAAGTTTGCCTTTCAAGGTTCACCACGAGATGTGTGATACAAATTCCTAAATGCAGTCTAAAGATGATAAGCAAGCTTTATATCTTTTCAACTTTGAAAATCCTAGCTACTAAGGGAAAAGAAAGACACCATCTTTTCTCAAAGAGCAATCAGCACACTCTAATGCACTTTTCCTAAATCAGACATGCAAACTATCAAGATGCAAATGCACAATGCAGGTGTTTGTTTTCCGCTTTCTTAGTATTGATGCCTACAAAGAAAGCTTTTTGTACAACTTTGAATTTGCTTTTAAATGACAAATACAAACAAGTTTACTTTTCCGAAATCAGAGAGGGTAGAAGAGATTACAACACTTAACGATTTCCGAAATGAAGGCTTGTTTCGACACTTAAAAGAGACAAACTCAAACCAATAAGCAAAAGAAAATGTATAATCAACTGTAAACAGCCAATGAACTCTCTCCTAAGATCACAATCAACAGATCTGAATCAAAGGCTACAAGATGACTATTTCACTCAAGCAAAGGAAAACTGTAAATGACACCACAAACACATAAAAACACTCACAGTCTTTTTGCACAAAAGGAGGCAGAATTTAAGCAGAGAAAAGGAGTTATCAGACTGGTACCTATGCTGGTTACAGGCTGCAAAAATCAGAGATCAAAACAAGGCAAAACAGAGCAGAGAACCCCAGCTGCACAAGGCCAAACTGGTTCAGCGCAACCTCAACACAGGGGTTTTGACATTCAACGCAGGTAGCCTTCATGGGAACTGTGTTGAAATGCAGAATCCCTTCACTGGGTCTGCGCTGAAGGAGAAACTCTCGTTTCCCACAGGTTCTGGGTCACAGATTGCTATTTAATTCACTGTTTCATGCCAAATCAAAAACACAAGCAAGGTACAATCAAAGGGATGCTTTGAGGGGGTACTAAGATCTATCACAAAGGATCATCAAATCATTTGTGAGTCCATTGTTCAGATCATAGACAAATCCAGTGATTGGATCAAGGCAGCAACTGTCTACTTTGCATCTGGGAATAGCAGATGCAGTTCGATTGTTGCTGTCAAGTCTATGAAACAAACAATGATAGAAACACAAATAAAATGACTAAACAAATTTCCCCAGTGGAGTCTCCAATTTGTTGTGGGGAAAAATGCCTATGCAGGACGATCCTATCCACCTAAGGTGTGACAGTGCCTTAGCAACAAACAGAGACAGCTATTCTGGTATTCTTCCTTTATGAAATGTGACAGAAGAGAGAGATAAATAGACTTACCGATGTCTTCCGTTTGTCCCTCGATCTGGTCTCTCTTCTCTTTGGGAGTTCACAGCTACTTGCCTTCTCGCTCGTCCAGCTTCAATAGATTCCTGCAAGATCACAAGAGAACAGCTACTTGCGACAAGAGAACAGCTACTTGCGACAAGAGAAGAACTCTACACAAAGACAGATATTCACATTCATAACTGATTTAGGATTAGAAATAAATCAAATACACTAATGCAATCATACATCAAAGATACACCAATGTATAGGAGAAACCAAGATAGCTTTATTGATGAATAACAAGGTTCAGGAAGAGATACAACCCAGAGAGGCCCAATCCAGCATCTCCTTCCCAGCAAATGGAATTCCTATCTTCACCTCCCTTCAAAGCATTAAGCACCCAATGATCTCAGTCTCAAACCAGCAGCAATTCTTTGCAATAACAAAATTCCAGCCCTAAGATCTCATGGAGGAGAGATCCATATATAGATGTTTGGAGAGAGGATGAGTCAGCTTGAGATCTGACTAGTGTCCTCTCCCTCTGTCAGTTCTTGATTCCACTTGGAGGTTCTTGCTTCCACTTGGAGATTTGGAACCTCTTACTCATCACCAGTCGAATTCCCTGAGGCAAGTGTCATTTTGGAAGCTTCCTGGGTTTTGACACCTTGAGAAATGAGCTTGCCACATGTCCACTCTCGTTCAGCGCAGGTAGCTAGTGTTGGCTTTGACATTCACCGCAGGTAGCCAGTGGAGCCATTGACATTCAGCGTAGACAGCCAGTGGAGCCATTGACATGATCCTGAATTGACTTGTTTTTGAGCAGTTTCAGGTGGAAAACTTCTGTGAATTGTTGTGGTTTGTTAGCCTTGTTCCTCTAGGGGTAGGAACAACATGTTTAGGGACTTTGGATCCCTTAGATTATGGACATTTCATGCTCAATGCTGTAAGGCACAAAAATGTCTATAACAGGAAAGCTTCCTCCATTCATGGGGAATGATTCCTAATCATTTTTTGTAATTACCAAGTCGAATTTGCCTCTAGGGAGAGATTTTAATTAGTGTTATTGTGGAGATATCTTGTATTTTGGCAACTCCATTGTACTTTCTTGCAGGGATGTAAATCTTTTGGTGAAAACAATGAAGATTGGTGTCATGTTCAGCTTCTAAATCTTGTTCTCCTCCATAGGTATCTTAGTTTCCTCGGGCTTGGCCATCCCAGGAGCCTCAGAGCCCTTTTGTATCATTTTCTTTCCTTCTTTTCATTGCTTATTCACATGCATCTCTAGTTTTTATTTATTTCTATTTCTGCATTTAGTATTAGTGATTTCTTGTTGTAGGATTGAGTTAAATAGTTGATGTGAGTTCCTTTGTAGGATCATGAGCATTGTTTCATCCTTGGAAAAGCTTTGGAAGTTCATAATAATCATTGAGGTTCTTGGATTAGTCTTCTTATTTCCAAATCTAGATTGTTGGACCTCCTTTTTAGCAAAGAACAGTAAATTTATTATATTTTTTAGAGCATGCTAACGAGCTTCAATCAACTTGATTCCACTTGCATTAGATCAAAAAAAGTTCTAGTTCATAACAAAAATTAACCCATTTCATTTTCACTTGATTTGGTTAGGTATTTTTTAGATTTACTAGCTCACTAGTTCTCGAATTTCTATATTTTAGACTAGTAATGTTTTTTTGTTTTTTTTTAGAATGGGTTAACATAGATCTTTTTTAGTGATTCCACTTGGAGTAGGTACCTCAAACATCCTATTTAATAATAAAAAATTTCCCATCCAATTTGGATTTGATTTTCTTGGTCATTAAACCCTCACCAATTTCATCATTTCACAAGGAAACTTCTCCACGATTTTTGAGCGAATCCATCCATCTTCTGACTTTGGTTTTGAGTTCTGAGTGATCCTAGGAATTTTCTCACCCCATTACACCCATCACACACCTTTTCTAAGCCTCCCATCAACTCCAACACCTCACATTTTTCTCTCGGTTGTATCATGTAGGTTTCCTATAATTCCTACAGGATCATCCTATAGGTTTGTAGTACATCATGTAGGTTTTCCTAAAACTTCCTATTTTGAGGCCGAATTGATGGAAAACCTCTAGGAACTCACCAAAAGCCTCCAAAGGGTCTCCCACACCATCCAACCGTCTCCTAACCCTTCCATACAACCTTCAACATCCTTAAATTCACTTTCCACATCACCAAAGGAAATTAGTTTGCATACTTGATTTTGCAAGAAAAGACAAAAAGAAAAAAACAGATTTATTTCAATGCCTTTACTTGCACATTAGTGATGTTTGATGCTTCTTACTTCCATGCTTATATAGTAGCATTTGGTTCCTAATAATTTAGCATTACTGCAAAGCATAGTTTCTTGGCAACTAGTTAGAAAATGGTGTGTTTTAGCATTTGATTTCAATTTCTTTCCTTGTACTTTCTTTCTTGCAATAGGTTAAGGTTCTATTTCGAACATTTCCTTTTCTGCAATTAGTTTAGGATTTGACTTCAGTACATGCACTCAATTACATCATGACAGCAAAGGAAGGACACATTGTATGCCGCACATATAGTGTCAATACCTCTTAAGTTTGTACGAACCCCCAGGTTGATAATTAAAGTCGGTAGCCTCGGGAATTGTAGCATTCTTGTTGCAATACCGAGGCCCATCACTTTTTGGCACCTTTTCCAAGGAGGTGTCAAAGTATGCATTGTTTTCTTCCCTAGTTGATTGACTTCTTCTTAATTTTTTCCAAAACAAAAGAAAATATTTTCATTAGGCATATTTAATTTCAAAAGTAGAAAATTTCATTGCATTATAGTTTTCATTCAATCATAGAAACAAAAACAAAATTCCCCAACACCAACCCACCCCCCATTTGATCACATGGTGCAGTAAGAGCCATATCACCATTCACTTTTGCAGGTAGAAGAAGAATATGGCGAAGAATGTAGAAGAAATTGATGGCGATGATGATAGTGAGGAACATCCTATCGGATTTCCCATTCAGGATACTGATGGAAGTGTGCACATGAAGAACATCCCTCCATCTTTTCTTCCAAAATTTCATGGTCTAAGGTTAGAAGATCCGGAAACCTTTCTCTTTGAATTTGAGGTTGTTTGTAGATCTTATGGTTACTTATTAAAAACTCAAAAACTGAGATTATTTCTGACAACATTGAAGGATAGAGCTCTTAAATGGTTCATGAGTTTAGGGACTAATTCAATAAGATCATGGAATCATATGCGAAAGATATTCCTAGAAAAATATACAGATCGTGATCTTAAAGAAGAAATCTTTAGAATGAATCAAAGAGAAGATGAGAGTCTAGAGGATCTAATACAGAGGTTCATGTATAATGTTAAGAGGGAAAAAATACATCATTTAAGATCCGACACACTAATAACCCTCTTACTTAGAACAATTAGGGATGAGTGGATTGATCTCCTTAATCTCATGAGTAGAGGTGATTATATCAATTATCGTTTGAGAAAAATTTTGAATCATGCAAACACATATCAAGAGGAAAAGCAAGAGTAGGTAAATCAACATCAAGATCGGTAAGTCAAGCTAAACTTGGAAATTTGTTTTATGGCTTTAAAACAGAAATTCTTAGCAATCTAACCAAACAAGTAGAAATGTTAAGAATACAAAATGAGCAAAAAGAAGATGTTTATGTTGTCCATGCAAAATCACATGATGTTAAATGTTGCTCCTCATTACCAAGGTTAAAGGAAGTTCACCAGGAGGACAATGGAACAAGTCAATTGCCAATGCAACAACGTTATGTAGCTCCAAGAGAACCATGGTAGCTTATTCAGCCTGATATGATGCAAGAGCCTAATTCACAATTTCAAGCTTATGCACATCCACCTCAAAGTAATTGGAACACACCTTTTCCTTGGTAACATTGGCCATCTCAACACCAAAACCAATCTTGGCAACAACTTTGGCAAGGAACTTATGGGAGCCATCCACAATATCCTCAATATAATCCTCAATATCCTCCATACCAAACTCCATGTTATCCTTACCATTCACCTCCACCACAACCACAACCCCATCCACATCCATCTCAAATATACACTCCCACTCAACTACCTGTACCACCATTCCCAAACCCACACATTGAAGTAGCTCAGCCTACTTACAATGCTGAGGTAAAACACTTCCAAACATCTCCTCTTGAGATCAATGGTATGCACCATAGCTCAAGAAGAGTATTACAAAAAAGAGATCATCTTGATATCATTTAAGGACCACATCCAAAAGAAGAAGATTCAAATAAGAAGACCACATAACCATGGGATGCGATTGATGAAGAGAAGACATCAAAATCAGAGGTCAAGAGAACTCCCTCATGGCTACCATCAAATCCTCCATGTATTCAAGAGAACAATCAACAAAAAGAGGAAGATTTGAAGGTCATGGTAGAAGAAGATATGAAGAATGATTCAAATCAGCAAGTGGACCAGTGGCATCACAACTATATTGAAATATGGTTCCAAGTAGTCATTAAGTTGCAACAATACCCTCTTCTTCAATTGTGCTTGATATCATCGAAGTCAAATCATTTGATCTCTTAAATTCAGGTAAATGTCAAAGCATACATCTCAAGCCTACACATCAGTTTTTTTGTCATCTTAATGTGCACATGGCTCCATTGGAAGTATTCTTATACTTGAAAGTGATTTTTTTTTTCAAGTATGGTAGGGTAAAAAAAAAAATTTCTAAGATGAAAACCTCCTTGGAGGCGCCTCAGATTGGCTCATTGATTGGAAACCTCCATGAAGCAGTCAATGGGTTGAAAAAAAGAAAAAAGAGAAAAAATAAAATATCATAGGTGAAAACCTCCTTTGAGGCACCTAGGCAGACCTACTAGTTGAAAACCTCATTGAGGCAGTTAGTAGGCCTATAAAAAAGAAAAAAGAGAAAAAAAAAAAAATCATTGCTTCATGCATGCATATACTCTCTAACATCTACAAGCAACAAGAACAAGTTGGTACCAAAAGGAAAATTGATCAAGCCTAGTTAAAAGAAGTCAAATTTTGACTTTATCCTACTTCGCTCAAATGCTCCAACAAGGCCAAGGCCATGCCAATCCATCACCCTCATCTATTTTCACCATCCACCCATCATTCTCAAGCTTCTACCACTCATTTTCCTTGTTGTCCTAAAAAACTACAGGATGCTTTGTTTTACTATAGGATATAAAAAATACATAGAGCAAAAATTTCTTTTTTCCATAACTTGAAAATCATGCATCCATTTGCCAAGTTATTTCAGGGGGAGATGCATATGGATGATGGTAACATGCTCAAGCAATTTCAGAAAATTCTAGTGCACGGTTTCCAATAAATTGGCCTCCATCACCTTTAGCCATTTTTGCATTTTCTCAATATCTGTGCATCCATTTAAAAAGTTGTTTCATGGGGAGATGCATATGGATGATGGTAACATGCCTAAGCAATTTTAGAAAATTCTAGTGCACGGTTTCCAAGAAATTGGCCTCCATCACCTTCAGTCATTTTTGCATTTTCTCAATATCCGTGAATCTATTTAAAAATTTGTTTCATGGGGAGATGCATAATGATGATGGTAACATGCTCAGAAAGTTTCAGCTCAATCCAATCTACCGTTTGGGAGATATGGACAAAATAAGTCGTTGTCCTGTAAACCTACAGGATACATAACAACACCTACAGGATTGGCAGTGAGCAGTTTTAAAATAGATCCAAAGGTCAAAGAATCTCCTCCAGAGCTTAGCAGCAACATTAGGATCATTATCATCACTATCCAACACCTGCACATCAACATCAACTTAGCAGCAGCATGCATGTCTCTCCAACAACCATCAGGTAGGTACACGTATGCAATATTCTTGACCCCTTCTCTTAATCATATTATAGTTAGAAATTGGTTGTCAATGCATGAGAGATGAGGTTTTATAAGCTAAGGATGGGTCAACGATCTCAGCTACCTTCAACTAGTTGATTGCAGCTCACTCCTTCACTCATGCAATGTTGAAAAGTCAAATTATGAAGGGCGATGATTTCAAGGAATGAGGAAAACAGTTAAAAGAAGAAATTTTTGCAAAGGCCAAGGTCACCACAACACTCCAATCCCTCCATCCACTTCATATTCACTATCTATCCATCATTCATCCAGCCCATTTCATTCTTGAAAAAAAAACAAAGAGAGATTCCTCCATTTTCATAAAATTTCCATTTGCAGGTCAACAAGAAGGATGGTCAAAGAGCAAAGGAGGATCACAAAGAGACCCCTATCACTCACATTTTTATTTTACCACTCATTACCATTCATTCCTCCACCATTTCTATCATTTTTTCCACTCCTTTACTTCAATTTACAAAGGGACTGTGTTTTCTACAGGATGATCCTGTAGGAATTACAGTGACCCAGAAATCCTACAGGAGGCAGTCCTAAGGCAAATAAATGACTTGTCCAAATGGTGGAACAAGGTAGCAGAAGGTTGATAAGGATATGGAAGACCTTGCTAAACAAAAAAAATATTCAAGAACTCATCTTGAATAAGGGCAAGAAAGCAAGCTAATGGTCTCAAGAAATAATGATTTTTCTTTGAACAAATATGTTTTTGGGCTTGTCCTTGCAGAGCTTACAGCCAAGATTCTTAATGCAAAAGAGAGAGGCCACCAGGGCCATGGATGAGGCACAATGAGGTCACTAAGTTTCTCAGAGGAAGAGAAACACTTTCAGTAGGGCAGTATGATGGGCCTCTAAATTAAACATAAATTAAGGCCTATGACCATCCTTCAGCACATTAAACCTCTCTTTTAGCATTAGATCATTTATTTTTAATTTTAATATATTCATTAGGAAGGTTTATGAATAATTGAATATTTGTGCCTAATATTATTTATTTTTTGTGAAATATTATGAGAATATTGGGTAGATTATGAAGAGTTGGAGGAGGAGATAATTTAGGAACTTGTTCCATACTACTAGAGGATCAATAATAAATAATAAGTCAACAAGATATTATGGAATTAAGGCACAAATTATGGAACTCCAGTTATTGCGAAAATCTAGGAATGTGTTCCACTAATCAAGGGATCAGATCCACTAATCAAGGGATTTCCGTGGGGAAAGCTTCCTCCATTCATGGGGATTGATTCTTAATCATTTTTTGTAAGTACCAAGTCGAATTTTCCTCTAGGGAATGAATGAGAAAATCTAGGAATTTAATGCAAATTCCTAGTATTGGGGACTAGATCCATTAATCAAGGGATTTTGGTGGGAAAAGCTTCCTCCATTCATGGGGAATGATTCCTAATCATTTTTTGTAAGTACCAAGTCGAATTTTCCTCTAGGGAGAGATTTTCATTAGTGTTATTGTGGAGAGAGCTTGTATTTTTGCAGCTTCATTGTATTTTCTTGCAGGGATGTAAATCTTTTGGTGAAAATAATGAAGATTGGTGTCATGTTCAACTCCTAAATCTTGTTCTCCTCCGTAGGTCTCTAATTTTCCTTGGGCTTGGCCATCCCAGGAGCCTCAGAGCCCTTTTGTATCATTTTCTTTCCTTCTTTTCATTGCTTATTTACATGCATCTCTAGTTTTTATTTCCTTACTTCTGCATTTAGTATTAATGATTTCTTGTTGAAGGATTGAGTTAAATGGTTGATGTAAGTTCTTTTGCAAGATAAAAAGCATTATTTCATCCATGTAAAAGCTTTGGAACTTCATAATAGTCATTTAGTTGTTTGGATTAGTCTTCTTATTCCCAAATCTAGATTGTTGGACCTCCTTTTTAGCAAAGAACAATAAATTTCTTCTATTTTTTAGAGCATGATAACAAGCTTCAATTGAATTGATTCCACTTGTGTTAGATCACAAAAAAAAATATAGTTCATAACAAAAACTACCCCATTGAATTTGCACTTGATTTGGTTGGGCATTTTTTAGATTTACTAGCTCATTAGTTCTCGAATTTCTATATTTTCAACTAGTAATGTTTTTTTTTTTTTTTTAGAACGGGTTAAAAGAGGTCTTTTTGAGTGACTCCACATGGAATAAGGACCTAATACATCCTAGTTAAAAACAAAATTTGTACCATCCAATTTTTATTTGATTTTCTTGGTCATTAAACCCTCACCAATTTCATCATTTCACAAGGAAACTTCTCCAAGATTTTTGAGCGAATCCATCCATCTCCCGACTTTGGTTTTGAGTTCTAAGTGATCCTAGGAATTTTCCCACTCCATTCCACCCATCACACACCTTTTCTAAGCCTCCCATCACCTCCAAAACCTCACATTTTTCTCTCGGTTGTATCTTGTAGGTTTCTTGTAATTCCTACAGGATCATCATATAGGTTTCTAGTACATCCTGTAGGTTTTCCTGAAATGGCCTGTTTTGAGGCTGAATTGATAGAAAACCTCTAGGAAGTCACCAAAAGCCTCCCAAGGGTCTCCCACACCATCCAACCATCTCCTAACCCTTCCATCCAACCTTCAACATCCTTAAATTCACTTGCCACATCACCAAAGGAAATTAGTTTGCATACTTGATTTTGCATGAAAAGACAAAAAGACAAAAACAAATTTATTTTTGTCCCTTTACTTGCACATTAGTGATGTTTGATGCTTCTTACTTCCATGTTTAGATAGTAGCATTTGGTTCATGATAATTTAGCATTATTGCAAAGCATAGTTTCTTGGCAGTTAGTTAGAAAATGGTGTGTTTTAGCATTTGATTTCAATTTCTTTCCTTGTACTTTCTTTCTTGCAATAGGTTAAGGTTCCATTTCGAACATTTCCTTTTCTGCAATTAGTTTAGGATTTGACTTCAGTACATGCACTCAATTACATCATGACAGCAAAGGAATGACACATTGTATGCCGCACATATAATGTCGATACCTCTTAAGTTTGTACGAACCCCTGGGTTGATAATTAAAGTCAGTAGCCTCGGGAGTTGCAGCATTCTTGTTGCAATACCGAGGTCGATTAGCTACTAACTCTGAACTTGGGTCAGGGCCCCCTAAGCCAAAAAAAATTTCTATTGTTGGGACTAGGATCTGCTTAAGGAGATGTGTGATGTTGCATCACTGGAATCCGACTAGGAAGGAAATTGAGATGTGGTTGGATAGAAAAATTCTTGAATTCACGACGCAGGAGAATAGGAATCTGCATCTGTAAAAGGAGCAGTGGTTGGACGGATATTTGCATACGGAAATACATGAAATTTCCTTTTGCACCTTCCCAATCAAACTACATGAGTGAATAGCTAAGTTGGAAGACGGCCAAGGAAGGTGGAAGCTTGACGGTCGAATAATGTGGACTCCAGAGTTGGTACAACGGTTAGAAGCCTCTGAAGACAAGACCACGCGTGTTGTCAACCACTGGCTTGATCGGATTATAGGAGGATTTTTTACAGAGTTCACGGTTGATACCTCAGTCAGCTACAATGAAGCAAAGTGATGTTTCTTCAAGGGATTGCGAGGTAAGTATATGAGATCTTTGAATAACTGGATTAAGATGCTCTTGTGTGAGAAATGAGTTATGTCATTGCCTTGATGTTTGGAGCTACGTGAAGTGGAAAACTATTTAGAAAACGAGAGAAATCAGGTCTTGAATATAGACTGTTGATTGGACCTCCTTTGAGCAACAACAAGGGAATGGTAAAGGCCTCACCGCGGAGTGTTGTCTATCTAATAAGACAGGGTTTTTGGCAGATACACAATCCATCCACTCCACCTCCACCTTCATGTCGACAGCATACACCTTCGTCCACACCTCTACCACCACCACCGCCATTCAACATGTTGAACTTAATAAAGCTTCCAATTTTCAAGGGTATATGGAGTAAAGATACAGACCAGTTCTGGTTTGTTGTGAATGTTGTGTGGACCGTGCAGCAGATCACTAATGATAACATAAAGAAGGTGTAGTTAGTTACTGCTCTACAAGATCATGCGCTGGAGTGGTATATTAAGTATTGTGTTGATCATCCTGTAGCAACGCTAGCTGAGACTAAGGATGCTTTAAACAAAGAGTTTAGTAAGCCTAAGTCTGATTCATAGTCAGTCTTTGGATTTAAGAAAATCACGATGGGGGTTGATGAAACACTTTGGGAGGTAGATCAAAGGTTGAAGTATGTGGTCCGTGAAGCTAATATGCAGCTCACAGATGGTCAGCACTGCGAGTGGTTCATAGCCTCGCTTCTACCCCACCTAAGGATTGCTTTGTCACAACAAAAGATAGGAAGTCAGGAAAATTCCTTGGAAATCACAATGATATTGCATGTGACACCTATTCAGGATGTGACTTTGGGAGTCCAAAAAATTCACTCGTAGTTGTAGAACCTCTGCTTGGAATTGTAGATCTTGAAAAAAGAGAAGGAGGCTAGGCCGGAGGTGCGCGAGGAAGTCTGGTGCCTAAAGTGTAAAAGCAAGAGGCATGATAAAGACCATTGCCCTGTCTTCACAAATTATATTATAGGAGGGGGACCAATTCCCCTGAGGACGAAAGCTCCAGCAGGACCGAGTGTGGGGGCCACACTATGGTGCGCTATTTGTCAGGTGGTTCGAAAAAACGTAATGGATAATTGTCATTTGCTGTAAAAGTTTGTTCAGACACCACAACAGTTGTTCTGCAACTTCTTCAAATCAGTGGATCATGATGAGCACCACTATCGCAGCTATGAACTAATGATGGAAATAATGCCTACCTATTGAATGTAAGTTGAAACTCAGCCTCTGAATCAGGGCGCAGGAGGAGCACGTGGGGGTTATCAAGGTAGAGGATGGGGCTGAGGAGGAGGAGGACCTGGTAGAGGTCGCAGACAGGTTATTTTCTATAACTATGGGACACCAGGGCACTATGTGTAGGAGTGTCAAAATTAGACACGCCTGTCATGTCAATACTGTAGCCAGTTTGACCATACGATAGAAGAATGCCCTATGTTGATAGCTAAGATGTAGGAGAAAAAGGCGTGGCTTCAGCAACCTACACAGAATTTAAAAATGATGAGAGCTGAGCCCCACAAGGAAGATCTAAATGTGAATATCGTGTTGAGAAGTGGGATTACAACTAGGGATGATAAGGGAAAACAACCTGAAGAGGACGGATGGGTCTGCAAGGCCCCAAAGAAGGAAGTTGGGTTCAATCTGGGGCATGTGAAGGAAACATTTATGGAGGCCAAGAAAATCTTCGCTAGGCATCCACCTCAGGGAGCCAAAACAGAGTTCCCGGTTGGAGTCCGCGGTTGTAGAGACATGTAGAACCGTGTTAGAACTTCACATTCCAGAGGGTGCACAGCCGAAATCTGAGATCTAGAAGTTAGTTGTAGGAGTCCGCAAGGAAAACGCAGAAGTTGGACAAGTTCAATTCGAACTCAATATGAAAATAATGGAGCTATAGTTCAAGTCATAACCTATGACTCCACCTGAGGTTAGGGAATAGCGTAGAGCTGCCATAAAAGAAGGGATGGTCACTTTGGATGCTGCAGTCACTGACTGCTCAGTGTTATTTGAGCAAGAAATGGAATTGGTGATGACTCTACAGGAAGACCCAAACCTACAGATATTGAATACAGAGTTTCTCAAGCTACTGAGGCAATATGATGAGGTACGGGCAACAGCGCTCTCAATTTCTCCAGCACAGTGCCTCACCAAGTTGAAGGAGGGGGAGAAGCTCCTCGCATAGGTAGAAACAACCCAGAAGAAGGAGGTCGTGCTTAAGTCCAGCTTGGGACCTTTGTTAGAAGAATCTTACCAAGTCGTAACCAACATTCAAGAGAAGTTGATGGGCTTGCAGCAGACACAGCAAATAATGAAGTTGGATGCAGAGGGACCAGCTACAAAGTAGCTAGTGGAAGAGGTCAAGCAGGCAACTAGATAGAGCGTTGTCGAGGTCGCAGTAGTGTAGGTGGGGCTGGGGGATCTTCGTAGTAAGATCGCCACACCAGCTGAGTGACTCAAGGGTGAGTCACGAACTTTGTGTTGGGAGCCTGTTGGGATGG
The DNA here is from genome assembly GCA_031772625.1 of Pinus tabuliformis. NCBI lineage: Eukaryota > Viridiplantae > Streptophyta > Pinopsida > Pinales > Pinaceae > Pinus > Pinus tabuliformis. The sequence goes on along the minus strand of CM062820.1, from coordinate 982,579,421 downwards.
GGTCCCCTGGGTCAGTTTTGGGATTAAAAACCCAACTTTTGATGTAATTTTTGTGAAAAAATGTAAATTCTCTTCGATTTGTGGATGCGGAGTGCATAGGTAATTAGGAGTAAAAGGGGTTTTGGCCCCTTGTCTATGTAAAGTAGAGTTGGTTTTGAGAGCCACCCAAGGTCCACAAATCATGGTATTTTATGTAAAAATATATAAATAGGTGTGTCTTGGAGAGTCTAAGGCATGTATATGTCTGAGAGAGGGAAAAGGGGAAGTAAGGAGCAAGTAGATAGAAGAAGAAAGGCTCTGCAGCTTAGTGTAGGGAGGCCTAAAGTAGAGTCCGCAGTTGAGTGCGCAGACCCTTGCAGCTGAGTGCACGGGGCAGTTTTGAGTCTGTAATACCATATTGAAGATCAATAAAGAAGATTATTGAAGAATTCATGTATTTATCTGTTTACTTCTATTATTTATGTTTGTGATATATGTTGTGATTGAATAATGTCTTTATGAAATAATGATATATTGATGTGTGGCTGTTACACAGCATTTTGTCACTATCCATGTACTCCCCGTTCCTTGATCCTGGAGAACCTCTACATTGAACCCTTCATGCTTTGTCATCATGGAGAAACTCCCATTATGTCCCTCTTCATGAGCAGATCATTTCCATTTTTCACCATTTCCCATGAAACTTCTATTTTGCCCAATTTACAGTACTGGCACTAATGGCCTTTGTATCCTATGCACCGATGTGTAGAGATTAGCACTATTCCCCACACTGATTGGTGCGACTATGCAGTGTTCCAGTCGCGTTGGTCCTGTTATGGAAAGTTTTTTAAATTAGAGCTGAAGCTTCCATCTCTAGAATCTCCGTAACAGAAGTTTGGTAAATGGTTTGGCCAAATAGGGTCGAGGATGACAGTTTGGGCTCCTTTCCCCTATAATGATGGAACTACCTCAAGGGATAAGTCCTTCTCCCATGAGAAGAGGATCCATCTCCCATCCATCTTTCCTATTTAAACCTCCCTTCTTCCCAAGCAAAAACTAGTTGCAGTGATATAGTTAGAGTGTTGGCTTAGTGTGAGTATACTATTTTTATTTGACAAGCAAGCTATTACTAATTGTAGCCATCTAGTTGTGTGAGGGAGAAGTGTGTTTGGTTTGGAGTGAAGCCTAAAGGGAAGAGTCTTTAAACTATTATTGTTTGAAGCCATCATGAAGTGCTAGAAGAAGTGTATGGGAACCTGGTCTTGTCAGAGGAAGACTGCGACGTCAAGATGAATGGTTGTAATCTCTCTTTGATATTAATATATGCAACTATCAAATGATTTCCTACACGTTTTGTAATATTACATATTCATGTCTTGATGCTTCTTGACTCATTAAGTAGGTTGAATTACAATTTGTTTATTATTATGTTTGTGTGTTGTTGTTGTTTACTTCTTTCAAGAGCTTAAAGAAGGAAGAAAGAGATTACTGGAGTGAGCAAACGAGGACATCATCAAGCAGGATAGCAACCAAGAGGTAGGCCCTCTTAATTAATTCTAACCTAAGGAAATCTTCCATAGAATGTAACTGTTGTGGCTAGACCCATTATCGGGCTAGAGGAATTCGTTCGTGTTGGCACGAATAATTTTACTTCACCACAAATGGGTGACTCCGCTAGGGAGATCCCATCTTTTTGTTTGTTTTGGATTTCATGATTTCGTGACAAATTTGCTAGTTTTTCATTTTTCCTTTTGTTCTATTTCTTGTCTCTTGCTTACTGGCTTAAGTCTAAAAATCATAGTAGCAGATTTGGTCCCTATTTTGAAAAAAAAAACCTTAGTTTCCTCGGATAGCACATTTAATTGGTTGACATTCGCGCCAATAAGCTCGAATTGTAGAGGAACAATCGCGTCGACCTGCCTCTGGAACTTGTTTTCAGTTAGGCAGTCACATCGATTCTTGTAAGTGAAGATTAGGGCTAGACCCCAAACTTAGCCAGTGTGTTCTTCTCTTGTGTTTTCGACCATGTAATCCTTTTGATTGTTTTTCTCGCTAATTAGAAAGCTACTCTTTGTTTGGTTTTTCTTGCTTGTAGACTTGTCATCTTGTTGTTTGATTGATCGAGTCATTGAGTGGCCAATGACACTAGGACATCTAGCTAGTCATTCGGCAGCTTGTGGACTCATCGAGTCTAGTTGTGGGTGTCTTTGCTATTTGCATTTGTTTTTGGTCCCTTGTACAACTTTATCCTCTTTTTGCACGAGTTTGAAAAGTTTTGTTTACTAGTTTGAACGTCTTTTTCCGACATAGATTACAATTTTGGTCTTTTGTTTAGAAAATTTGGTGCTTAATCAATCTAAATGAACTTCTCTTTTCACGTTTTCATCTGCTTGAAGAGCTCATAGTCTTGAAAAAAAATTCATTGAAAGATTGTATGCAAAAGTTTGTTTCGTTGTTTTATGAGAAAATATGAAATTCTAGCTTGTTGTATCATTATGATTCGCATCTCTTAGAAACTAGAATTTCATCAGCATTTGAAAAGGAAGAGAATTTTTTTCATTTCTAAAGGACTAATAGATAAATGCTTGTCAGGAAGTTAGGAATTAGAATGCATTTTTCATTAGTTTATTTTTTTCAAAAAGTGGAGTAGTGGAAAATCATTTCATTTTCAGTTGCTTGATTGTTTGCATTTGATTGAGTAGTCTCTACCCTCTCTAGTGTAAGCATTTCATTGAATTGAAAGGGTCTTGTCCCATTTAGTTTCATTTTAGGTTTTTCGAGTAGCATCGGTAAGACCTGAAAATTGAAACTTAACTCAAGATCAACTCTAAAATGAATTCAATTTACCTAAGGCACATGACATTAATGATCACATCTAGAAGGTCTCAACTAGAGACGTGTTTCGTCGTCTGTAAACCTAGAAGTTGTCATTAGCTTTGGCATTAGACAACGCTAGTATGGATTTGTGCTCCCCATACCATCGCGTATATAATGGGAGACCCCACTAGGCTGCAATCCTTTTATCCTTAGGAAGTCGAGTTAACCGCCTTGCGAACGTGATACACTGAACACAGCATTCGGGTAGATTCCCTACTCGTACTTCTTGGTCCGCCAGGAGGTATTCTGCAGTTCACGATTGCCTGGTAATCTTGTTTACCTAGATCATCCAAAGTAGTCATTTGATATTTTTGACTCATTAAACTTGAAAGATCATTCAAGCACTTGTCCTTTTGAGCTCGTTTCCAATCGAAAGCAATAGAGTCATCTCTGTTTCTTTCTCGAATATTTAAAAATGAAAGAACATCAGTATTTTATGTGTCTTAAATAATTGATTTCCCATGATCCAAAACATCCTGTTAGATTTTTTGACTAAATCGTGAGTTCACTTAAAAGGACATTTTTAAATCCTTAAAGTTATTTGTTCTGTCAGCTAAGACAAGGTCATCGTGGTTGAACCATATGGTTCACCCATTTCCTCTTCCTCTCCTTCGTTTGAGAGCTTGTCTGAGGAGCCACTTCCTGAGTTATCAGAGCCATTTGAGGACCAAAATGTTGAACTCGCAATAGTTTTGAGTGTTCAACCATTATCATCTCATCCTCCACCTACTTTCAATTCAGGGTCATCTGCTAGTCTTGACCCAGAATCTCCGGATAATCCCATTCAAACTCCAGAGAACTTGCTGACCGCTAACGATTAGCTTGGAATGGCTATCTATCCTTCGAACCCTTTGTTTGACACTATTGAGATATCACCAAAACACCCTTACAGTCCGTACGATCAACCGGGTGTTCCTTTGTAACTATCCCCTAGTACACATTCAACTGTCCATCGTCGTTTGTTTCAAGACATGGAACCCCAGGGCGATGCTCGAGTCACTTCTCCGAATGAGTCCGAACTCTCAACTCCACACACTATTGAGGGAGAAGAATTGCAGCTGCAATTCCCTCCCGAGGGTTTCCCTTATTCAGAAGGTATTCTCGCCATCTTGCCACCTGGCTATGTGTCTTTAGGGCACTTACTTTCGGGCACACAGAGTGCCTCATCACTCTACCATAACTCTGCTTGGGCATTAGGTAACATACCTACGTCAGGTCCATTCGTCACGAACACGACCTCCCAACCAGTTTTTACATCAGTCCTGGTGCAACCCACCATCCCGAACACTCTTGTACCATCAATCCTAGTTACGTGTCAGTCGCAACAGGCAGTTTCAAAGATTATCTCTGCCAGTTCTTCTGTCCCGTTAATCAGTGGCCAAATTGTGCCACCGCCTGGGGGGAAAAATCTGAATGTCTCTATGGTGTCAGGTGCCACTAATGTGAGCAGTTCATAATCTCACATGCTTGGTATAAACCAGCCCTCTTCTGGTATTATTTAAAACCTTGCTGACCCTACTGGATCAAGCAATGTCCAGTACCAACAAGTTCAGAATCTTGGTGGTCCATCTAGATTGAACAATGTTCAGTATTAGCAGCCTTATGGGGCTCAGGTCCAATACCAAAATCCTTACGTTCCATACGGTTCTCAAGGATTGGTTAATCAACCTTACACCATCTTGTCTAGGCAGTACATCCAACCTGGCTACGACCAGATTCAATTCGTTAATTTCCCGGGCACTATTCAAATACCCTTGCAATAGCAAGGATAGCTTTTGAAACAACAAGGGAAACCTTTGTTGCAGCAAGGGCTCTCCATGCAACAGAAAGGGTAGATTATCCCGCAGCAAGGTCACCTGCAACAACCACAAGGTCAGTCCTTCCAATAGTTGCAGCAAACCGTGCAGCAGCAGATGCAATATGCTTTGCATACCACTCAACCCATACCCTCGCAAGGCCAATCTCTATAACTTAGGGACAAATTTTGCAGCTGCAAGGCTAGAAAAACCAACTTGGGTAGCATAAACCCTTGTATACCTATCAACAAGGGCAACCCTTACAAGGACGGGTTCAAGGTCAAATCCTACAACAGTAGGTGCAGAATCCTCTTGTCCAAGGCCAACAAGTTCAAAATCTTGTCGGCCAAGGGCAACAAGCATATCAACCTTATGCCCAAGGACTGCAAGTCCAAAACCCTCTTGTTCAGGGACAACAAGCCCAACAGCCCTATGTTCCAGGACAACAGGTCCCATACCCACATGTCCAAGGTCAATAGGCTCAGCAGCCTTTTAACCCATACGTTGCCTATCATCAACCTATGCAAGGATAGTATCAAGGTATTCATGGTCCGAATCCTCCCTTTGGTCATGGTAACGTGCAATGAGGGTAGCCTCAGATTCCATACAGCTAAAATCCCCCACTGTGGGGTCAAAATCCTTGCCAGCAGGGATGGGCTCCTCCTTATGGGCAAGCTTATCGACCTCCCATGCTCTTTAACACTCAATTACCCTTTTTGGCTACACTTTAGTTGTCGGATGTATCATGTCTCATGAATGATCCAACTCTTCATTTGCCGTATTGGCCTTTGGTGCCATCCAAGATACCAAGTGATTGCCCCAAGTTCGAAGGGAAAGCTAAGGAATATCCTCAGGCCCACATGATGACATATCACCTCTGGTGCTCATCGAATTCATACGTGGACAATTCCATTCATCTTCGTCTTCTCCAACGAACCCTTATGGATGTTGCAGTAAAATGGTACATCGAGTTACCTCGAAGTACTTTTCATGACTTCAATTCGTTAGCCATGGCCTTCCTCACGCATTTTCAACTGTCGATTCATTATGAAACGGGCACCTATCTGCTCACATCGCTTAAGCAAGACATTGCGATGTACATCTCTAACCACATCCATGAATGGAGACGTAGACGTCAACTAATCATGTCTGAAATAGTTGATTAGTTTCTCACCGAATGGTTTACCAAATTGTTCGTAACCCCAATTGCTCGTGATATAGTCATGGGTGGATGCGTCATTGAGGAGCAAGCCATCGCTCTTGCCCAGTACTTGGATCTGGTATACTCTCAGTTTGGCACCTTATACGTTTTATTACCCAATTCTCCATGGCCATCATTCGATCCTGCGACATCAATGTCACCCGCTGTCCCTCCCTGTTACAGGGAAAAGTGTCTATTTAGAACTGCTCTATCCCACTAAGGTGTGACAGCTGCCTTAGAAACAAACAGAGAAAAGCTACTTATGTTTTTCCTTTATGAATAATTATAGATAGAGAAGAACAGAAAGACCAACCTCTGTCTTGCGTTAATCCTTCGATTCGATCCCTCTCTTCTTTTATAGTTCCCAGCTACCTGCTCCCTTGCACACCCAGCTTCACAAAGTACCTGTAAGATCACAGAAGCATAGCACTATACAAAGACATGGATCTATAATCATAAACAATCTAGGATCAGATGTAAATTGACCATACAAATGTAACAAGCATCAATGATACAAAAGCATGGAGGAAAACTCAAATAGCTTTTATTGATAAACAAGAAAAGATCCAGGAGGAGTTACAACCAGTTGTTCTGACCCAGCATCAACCTCCCAGCAAAGAAGCCCCTCTTCACCTCAAACAAAGCTTAGATCACCAAACAATCTGATGTTTGTCTCTAGAAACCAACAACAATTCCTTACAATATACAAAATTCCAGCCTCTGGATCTCTAGGATGAGGGATCCATATATAGATATTTGTAAGGGGGATGAGTCAGCTTGTGATTTTATTAGTGTCTTCTCTCTGATAGTTCTTGCTTCCACTTGGAGACTGAGGGCCTCTTACTCATCCTTGGTCGAATTCAGTGAGGCAAGTGTCACAGGAGAAGATTCTGGAAGCTTCCATTGCCTCTCCACCTCGCGGAATGACACTGCCATTTGTCATTTCTTGCCCATCGCACCCCACAGAAGGGACTTTTGAAATGCAATGCACCCTCACAGTGTATTTGGGTGAGATGCAACGCACCTAGCCGGTGGAGCAGCTGCAATGATCCTGTTTTGACCAATTCTGAGTAGTTTCTCATGGAGAACTTCTGGGAGAAGTTGTAATCTATTGACCTTGTTCCTTTATGGGTTAGAACAACACTTTTAGGGACTTAGGAGCCTTTGGTTTATGGACATTTCATGCTTGGGGTTGTAGGGCACAAAAATGTCTATAACAGTTGCCCCCTAAAGTATGAGGCCGTTAACCTTTTGGTGTCGGGTGAAATGCTTTATTATGAGGATCCAAAGTTCTTTCAATGCTGGGAGGAGACCTGTAATAAGATACAATACAATACATTATCTTCATAATATTTTCATGATCTAGTTGAGGCGGGCATTCCCATGCTCAGCTTTATAAATTTATTTTCATGTACATAGGACAGACAACCGTCTGAGTGTAGACTGATGATTCTGATAGAGCCATCATCCTTTTGATAGGATGATTATCTATGTTGCAATGATGTACATTTAATGTCTTTATTTCCCTGAATATATATCACAACCCGGATGGATGAAACTAGATCCGGGGTCTTCAATCTCGTTCGATCTTTACTCGAAGTACAAGTCGATCCATGTGAGAAATGTTCTGTCGAACATGGAAAGACATCACTTGATTACCAGTCGATGATGTAAACTATTAACAAGCACGAGAGGAATCACCGATAATGATAATGACCCTCAAGGTACTGCAGTACAATTCACGTGGTGTGAATAAAGGACTTGGCATCGAACACCACGCAAAATCTTTCGGTCGAAGGCCATTGATGTAAACCTATCGCCGGAAGTGAGAAACTTGCCATTGAGGCATGCAAGTTTCAAAGTACTGAATGGGGTGTTCCTAGATCAACTTCTTGGATAATGAGCTGATGTCGACAAGAAGTGATCCATCACAGGAGGGCCTTAATGAATCCCACATCAATGACACGGAACGGAGCAAATGATTTTAATGGAGGTGAGGACGATCTGGTGATATAAGGTTCAGGGTGGCGGTCATGAAAGAATGGAGTATAATGTATGATAGTGGGTGAGACACAGGTGAATTCTTTGAATGACTTCTCTTGAACATATCGGCGACACTGATGTGATGGATTGGTAGCATTAACCCCAAATGTGGATGGTATGGCATGACCATGGTGATGTGACCGGTGAATGAAACAACCCAACCCGACTTAGACACGGAGCGGAAGTGTCATGTTCAAGAGCGACTTGCTACCAACAAAGTTTCTTTGAGTTTTCTTCCCAATTTTTCTCCAGTTATTACTGACCAGTACCTCTTTATTTTTGTCAAGCTTGAGGAGGATAACATATGCTTGTTCTATAATTTTCCCTTCGAGAAAACCCATCGTTATGTTTTAACGAGCCTAGCGATAGTGAAACTCATTCTCGTCTATAGACAAGTTTGTCGCTATTAATCTTTTTAATGAGTTTAACGACAAAGATAACTCGGTCCTTTTCAATTTTAGAGAGTCTGAAAAGGAATGTAAAGGTAACTCCAAAATTCCTTTTTCGTCATCTAATCCCTTAAGTCCGAAAAAGTATAAAACAATATAGAAGGGATGGATTTTCGATACTTTTAACGAGCCGAACAAAACAAGCGCTCGATCTTTTTGTGTAATGATCCCTCAGGTCCAAAAAGATTAAAATCTCGAGGAGGGATAGCACTTCCTGTCCCTTTAACGAGCTGGAGAGGCCAATGGCTCGGCAATCTTTTCATATTTTACGAGTCAATTGAAAAGAGCTTAAAGGAGACTCGTCTTTTGAGGAACAAGTGATAAAACGGGTAGCAGCTGATTCCAGGTAAGGTTTGGAATTTTCCAATCACGGCAGTGTCACAAGGATGGCTAGTGAAATCACTCTTCGCAGCTGTTCCTCAAAATGGGTAAACAATCAAATGGAGGTGAATGATCGGCCAATGAAAAAGTGGAGGTGATGATGCAAACACGACCAAGGCTTTAACGGCTGAAGTAATACATTCATGATGGTTATTTACCAGGTAATAGTTCATTTTTTAACGAGCTTAAACGTGGGTGGAAACATTTGCTCATGTCTTATGTTTATTTTTAAACGAGCTTGAACTATGTGCTAAAACTGCTCGATCAATCCGGTCGTGTGATAAGAATGTCTCATATAAAAACGGCAACTTTTATAGTTTTGCCCCACATCCTTTCTTTATGCAAGTTAGGAAACGACCAATCCTACGAGTTTAAATGGTTAGAGGTCCTATAAATTTAAAAAAATAAATAGTCATTCTTCGCTTGCACTCCAAAAGGTTTGCATGCCCCTAGGTATAAAACAGAGTTTCAAGGTTACCCCTTCTTTAGTCCGTTAAAACATTTGTTTTACTGAGAGAGGCCTACCTCTTACAGGTTACCAAAGATAGTTCTATTTACGGCATAAACAAAACACTTCTCTGGCGATGTCTACCGAAATAAACAAAGGTGAGCGGCGATGCCCGCCAACTCACATAACTTTGACAAGAGGATCTTATTCCAATCCAACTCCCTCTTCCAATCACGGATGGGAGTACGGAGGTCATATTCTCTCGCGGAAACCTACCCTATACCCAAAGTTTTCCTGCCGAAGCAGACCAGGGTGCATGCCCCCTGGGTTTCAGTCATGTCCTCTCGAATCACTCACGCTCATCGAGTGGACGGACTGGAGATTGAGACATTTCTTGTGTGAAAAGACCATTTAGGGATGGTATATGACTATTTGCTATGCGTGATCCGGGAAATGAAAGCTGGTCTATGAGCTTGACCACTCTTCCTTCGTGCGGAAAACACATCACTCTAAAGCGTGATGAGACAATGGCTCTCATACAATAAATATAGTCTCGTCCAAGGAGTATATTTTAATCCCGGGGCCCTTGAACTACCATTACGTTCATGGAACGGTTTTCCCTCTCAATGTTATGGGCACATTGGGAAGGATCCCTAATGGTCGACTAGTTCCTTTATCAAAACCTGTTAGATTTCTCATCTCAGGTAAAAGCGATGGCGAACCAAGCGCTTTCCAAGCAGTTGAGGAAAGGATACTCACAAAAGCCCCCTCATCTATGATGGTACCAGCCATAACCATTCTATATATTTGAACAATAATCCGGAATGGTATACTGGTCGGTAAATGGGGTCTACCTAGTTGATTCCAGTCGAAGGAGACAACTAGGTTGCTTGGAGGTGGGACCAAATAGACGGCCGGGTACGACTCTGACGAACTTCCTTCCTACGGTAAAGGAACGGGTAAATTTCCCCCATGTTCGTTGGAGTCTATGCTTATGAAAAGAATTTGGACGGTGTCATCCTTGTTCTCTTCAGTGACTGTATCATCTGAAGATGGAACCTCTGAAGGCAAGACCGGGTCAACTACCGCCTCGACCTTTTGACTTTCATCTGGTATGGATTCAGATGGTTTATCTTCAATGATAGGTGCTTCGGCCGACCACCTGAGCGGGCCAGTCGGATTTTCAGCTAGTAACGGACTCGGCAAGAGTTTTTTATATCCAGGAGGAAGTCGTAACGGTGAAACCGGACGATCGTCCAAAACTCTTTTAGCTTCGTCTAAGAAGGGACAACGGTGGACGGCATGATCGCCTTCACACAATTTACAAGGAAATCTATAGTTTCCTTTTTGTCCTGGGGCTTCACTTTCACTAGTTGATGGTGTGTTTTCAACATGATCATCAGAGGTTGACGACACCGGGTTGTGTAAACGAGGAGACCAGTCCCTTAAGATCAGAGGGATGCAAGGACAATCTCTGTGATAGTGGTCTCCTTTGCAAATGACACATGGCGATTTAGGCCTGGTCGGTGCAATGTGTGGATTTTCATTAGACGACACTCGTTTGCCCCCATTCACTTTTGGCTCCTTCTTCTTCTTTTCCTTCTTCTCCTTAGGTACTTGACTTTTGGCTTTACCAGCCCCATCAAGCGAAGAGGAAGGAGGAGAGGAAGAATTAGAGGAAGTAGAAGGTTGGTGGGTAACTCTGGACTCATCTAATTGCTGATTCGATTGTTCAGGAATTGTGGTGTTCTGAATGATAGAGGTTGAGAAGAGCCATACAGGTAAACCAATTGTCAGTCCTGGAAGCGACAATGTGGCCATATGGGGTGCACCAACATCTCCCCAAGAGGAGAAGGGACTAGGATTTCCTCCAAGGGGAATTCCTTGGTTGGTGGATTCCATTTTCTCAACCCAAGATCAACGTAGGAAAGGGGTAATGAATATTCCGCTTAAAATAAATTTTAGACGCTTTGACACAACTTGTTTTTTCAGTTTTTAAGAGTCGAGAAAAAACAAAAGATGACTCTAGTCGCCTTCGATTTTTAATGAGCCTGAAGTGACAAGTGCTCAGATGGACCTTTTCCGTTAAGGAGTCTGAAAAGGAATGAAAGGGACTGCTCTGGAAGTCTAGGTAGAGGGAGTACCAAACCAATCGCAAAACTGCAGAATACTTTTTACGGTATGGCAGTCAATCTTCCCGAATGCTGTGTTTAGTGCATTGCAATCGATAGGGCGGCAGACACGGCTTCCTATGGATAAAGGATTAAGCCTATTGGGGTCTCCCAAAATATACTCGACGGTACGTGGGAGCACAAGTCCGTACTGGCACTTATCGTCTCAAAGTGGAGGAATCACCCAACCATCAGTGAGAACAACAGTTACCAGGATTTACGACGCCGGAATACGTCTCTAGCCTAGACTTCTAAATGTTGTGCGTTAAGTTCCAAAGCGTTGTTAGATTCATTGAATTTATTTTAAGTTGATCTTGTTTATGAAGTTTGCCTTTTGGGTTCACCACGAGATGTAGATGTAATTCCTAAAATTCAATCTAAGATGATAAACAAACTTTTTATCTTCTTTATGCAATGAAAATCCTAGCTACTAGGGAAAAGAAAGACAGAATCTTTTCACAAAGAGCAAAGAGCACACTCTAAATGCACTTTCCTAAATCAAGCCAATTAGACTGTCTATATGCAAATGCACATGCATGTATTTGTTTTTTACTTTCTTAGTATATGGATGCTAAAAAGAAAGTTGACGCACAAATATGAATTTCTTTTCAAGCGACAAATATCAACAAGCTTCTTTTCGAAATCAAAAAATGGAGACGATTACAACACCTTAAGATTTTGAACTGAATACTTGTTCTTGACACTAGAAAATTACAAATTCAGACCAAAAGCAATAGTAACAGGATAATCGACCATCAACAGCAATCAAACTTTCTCCTACGATCGAAATCGACACTTGCGACAAATTCAAATCAAAGGACAACAGTACGACTATGCTACTTTTGCAAAGGAGAACTGTAAATGACTCAACAAACACACAAAAACATCTATAGTTCTTTTGTACAAAGGAGGTGGAATAACAGTAAAGAAAAGGGGTTTCAAACAGACATATACTGATCACAGGCAGCAAAATTCAGGAATAGAACTGGAAAGAATGAATCACAGAAGCCACAACTATACAGAGCTAGTCTGATCAGCGCACCTGTAACACAGAGAATCTGAAATGCAGCGCAGGTTGTCCACTCGGGAAGTGCGATAAAATTCATAATCTCTGAACAGTACCTACGCTGGGCCAGAAACGAGACTCTGTTCGGGTTCTGGGTCACAGTTTGCAGTTCAGTTCTTGGTTTTTGGCCGAGTAAAAAGCAATCAATAATGCAACAATTAGGGGTAGATCTAAGGAGGATCTAAGAGCTATCACAAGGGCAATCAGATAGTTTTTGAATCAGTTGTTTAAATCATAAACAGATCCAGTGGATGGATTGAAGCAACAGTTATCTACTTTGCATTTGTTATGGCAAATGTTGTTCGAATGCTACTTATAAGTTTATGAAAAAAACAACAAAGAATGATAAACAAACAAACTAATTATGCTCCCCAGTAGAGTTTTCATTTTGTTACAAGGAAAAGTGTCTATTTAGAACTGTTCTATCCCACTAAGGTGTGACAGCTGCCTTAGAAACAAACAGAGAAAAGCTACTTATGTTTTTCCTTTATGAATTATAGATAGAGAGGAACAGAAAGACCAACCTCTGTCTTGCGCTAATCCTTCGATTCGATCCCTCTCTTCTTTGATAGTTCCCAGCTACCTGCTCCCTTGCACGCCCAGCTTCACAAAGTACCTGTAAGATCACAGAATCATAGCACTATACAAAGACATGGATCTATAATCATAAACAATCTAGGATCAGATGTAAATTGACCATACAAATGTAACAAGCATCAATGATACAAAAGCATGGAGGAAAACTCAAATAGCTTTTATTGATAAAAAAGAAAAGATCTAGGAGGAGTTACAACCAGTTGTTCTGACCTAGCATCAACCTCCCAGCAAAGAAGCCCCTCTTCACCTCAAACAAAGCTTAGATCACCCAACAATCTGATGTTTGTCTCTAGAAACCAACATCAATTCCTTACAATATACAAAATTCCAGCCTTTGGATCTCTGGGATGAGGGCTCCATATATAGATATTTGTAAGGGGGATGAGTCAGCTTGTGATTTTATTAGTGTCTTCTCTCTGACAGTTCTTGCTTCCACTTGGAGACTGAGGGCCTCTTACTCATCCTTGGTCGAATTCAGTGAGGCAAGTGTCACAGGAGAAGATTCTGGAAGCTTCCATTGCCTCGCCACCTCGCGGAATGAAACTGCCATTTGTCATTTCTCACCCATCGTACCCCACAGAAGGGACTTTTGAAATGCAACACACCCTCACAGTGTATTTGGGTGAGATGCAACGCACCTAGCCGGTGGAGCAGCTGCAATGATCCTGTTTTGACCAATTTTGAGTAGTTTCTCATGGAGAACTTCTGGGAGAAGCTGTAATCTGTTGACCTTGTTCCTTTAGGGGTTAGAACAACACTTTTAGGACTTAGGAGCCCTTGGTTTATGGACATTTCATGCTTGGGGTTGTAGGGCACAAAAATGTCTATAACACTCCCTTTGATGGATTTATTCATTCAGTATCGTAGGCCCCTTCAGAAACTTCTTCCAAACAAAAGTCAATCTCGAATACTACTCCCAACATTTCATCTCAGAACCCTCCATGCCATGGTAAAACCTCAGAGGTCCATGTTGTCCAGTCTACCGTAGCGGAAAATTCCTTGAAAGGAAAAAGGAAAGGCAAAGGCAAGGCTAAATTTGATGCCTTGAAACAGGGTCCTCCCAAATTGTCTACCGGTGAATCATCGCAATGGAAACCTAAGTATCCTTGCCTCATTTGCGAGGTGGATCACTATACTAAGGATTGTCCATGATGATCTGAAGTTAATTTATTGCTCAAGGGGACCCCTGTTGTCCTCAAAGAGCCCTTTCCGTCTCAGCAGACACAAATGGTTGAAAAGCCCCAATCTGCTTCCTCTAGATCTGAAGTGTTCATGATGAGCATGCCCATAAATGTGGCTACACGATCGACGGATTATCAAACTCCAGCTCCCACAACAGGGAAAGAAAAAGAAGTTCCATCTTCTTCTTCTACCCCAAGTTCTAACCCTCTACAAATCAAGTGCCCTAACCCTGATTCTTCTCCACGGCCACCCTCTCGAGGTGTGCTAAGGAAATCCTCATACAATTCCAATGCCTAAGCCGCTCAGCATTATAATATTATTGAAGATTTGGCTCAAGCACCATCAGCTATGTCTACTCTCGAGGTACTCCAAAGCTTCCCATAACAGCGGAAATATTTGCTATCAGCTATCGAGGTCATCGATCCCACCAATTCTAATTTTATTTTATTTTATCTAGAGAACCATGTTCCGGGACTCCCCCATTAAATTGCCTTTCCTGTTCAAGTAATCATTAATGAAAATAAAATCCACCACACTATCATAGATGAATGTGATTCTACTTACATCATGTCAACTGCGTGCTGGAAGGTTATTGGTTCCCCCGCACTAAACCAATCTCCGAACACAATGGAAGCTTTTTATGGGCACGATTTGCAACCCTTCGGTGTTTTACCCAACCATGCCATCACCCTAGAAGGAAATACAATGCAAGTCTAAGTAGAGCTTGTTGATGTTAATCTCAATTATAATCTTCTACTCGATCGAAGTTGGACTCATGCCATGCATGCTATGGCCTCCTCTTTGTTTCGTGTCATTCGTTTTCCCCATTAAGGGAGGATTGTCATTGTTGATCAGTTGTTTTTGTTTTCCTCTTCCTCATCCAATTGCAATGTTCCATATGGCAAGCACTCTGGTGCTCCCTTTGAGAGTGTGGGAGCCAGTCTCTTCAAAGATTCTGCCTTAATTGGGATTTTTCCACTCCCACCTCCTCATGTTGCCTCCATCAACATGATCTCAGTCAAATCTGATCCTTGGGTCATACCTGTGCCAGATCTAGTTGATGCTTGGGGCAACGTCATGCTACTTAGTCCCGCCGAAGTCAATTACGTGGAAATTGTTTTGGCTGTGAAATCTGCATCCTATGATTCACATATCTCAAAGACCTCTCTCGATATGTATTCTCAATCCCCCTGGCTTAGCACTTTGGAATCATCTAATCCCTTAATCGAGACCTTCATCGCTGATGAAGGTATCATGGAAATCATGTCTCTCGAGGAACTTCCATGGGTTGATACCCATCATCGCTCCTCATTTCTACCTCGCACGGCGGTCATGTCTACCTCTTTCGAAGATTCTTCTTCTCCATTTCCACCACCGAATATTACTCATGAAGGATGGTTGGAAGGAAATTTGGGTAATATTACCCAAACGATGCCAATTGACATTTCTATCAAAACCGGTGTCATTAAACACGTTCATATCGAGGTATCTTGTTCTCCAAATGAGATCAAGACACATACTCGTCTTTTTCAAGAATTCTGTGATGTTTTTACATGGTCTTACGAAGAAATGTCTGGCGTTGATCCCAGCATCGTGGTGCATGAAATACCAATGTATCTGGATGAGAAGCCCGTTCGCCAATGGCTTCGTCCGGTGCACCCTAGAAAGGTTGCTGCTATTAAGGGCAAAGTCAAAAATCTTCTAAAATTTGGATTCATTTATCCCATTCCCATTACAGTTTGGGTGTTCAATATTGTCCCAATGAATAAAAAACAAGCACAATCTGTGTTTGCATGGATTATCGAAATCTTAATCGTGCTTGTCCTAAAGACAACTATCCTACTCCCTTCATTGATCAAATTATTGATGAGTGTGCCGGGAGCGAGATTTTTTCCTTTATGGATGGTTTTTCTGGTTACAACCAAATCAATATCATACTAGCTGATCAAGAGAAGATAGCCTTTATCTTCCCATGGGGTACGTTCGCATACAAGAAGCTCCCTTTTGGCCTAAAAAATGTTGGGGCCACATTTCAATGGGAAATGTCCTATACGTTTCATGATATTTGCAACATTGTCCAACCTTACTTGGATGACTTTCCTGCCCATTCTCGTAAGCGACAAGATCACCTGAACCATCTATGGTAGATTTTTCTATGTTGCAAGCACTATAACATCCATTAAATCCACACAAATGTGTTTTCTATGTGCAATCAGGACGACTCCTTGGCTTCATCGTTTCCAAGGACGGGATTTTCCTAGATCCACAAAAGTCGAGGCCATTGTAAATTTACCCCCTCCATCTTCATTGCACCAACTCCAGAGCCTTTAGGGAAAGGCCAAATTTATTCGTCATTTTATACCCAACTATGGTCGGGCTAGCTACAGGATTTACCCAGTTGCTCAAACAAGTAACACTCTTTGCATGGGACGAGATAGCCCAAAAATCTTTCAATGATCTTAAGGTTGTCCTCATAAATGCTCCTCTGTTGCATCTGCCAGATTTTTATCGAGATTACTTCCTTTACCTAGTTGCAACCCTTAACACCATAGCTATGGTGTTGGTTCAAGACGACGACGAATGCATTGAACACATCATCTACTACCTGAGTTGGAATCTTCTCAAAACTGAAACATGTTATGCACATGTCGATAAATTGGCTTTGGCCGTCGTCCAAGCTACTTAATGTTTTCGGCATTATATTCTCTTACGAATGACTACAGTGATTTCTAAATGCAACCCTATAACCTACATCCTACCTTGTCAGTTGCTAGGGGGAAATTATTCTAAATGGATCGTTATCCTGCAAGAATTCGATTTGGTCTTCACTACGGAAAAATCTAAGAAGTCACTTGTTTTAGTAGAATTGATTTGTTCCCTTCCTTCCAAAGCTCTCCTCGCTGGTGCAAATGAACAACTTCCAGACAAGACCCTTTTCCTGATTAGCACCCTTGATCCATGGTACGGTGATATCATCATGTACCTCCAAACCTCCACGTTTCAGTCTGCGTTAACCAAAAATGATCTTCGAAGGATTTGGCATCATTCTCAACCCTACTGCATTATTGGTGATACTTTATACTGTGTCAGTATCGGCTCTGTTCTTCGTCGATGCCTCACGATTGAGGAAGCTGAAAGAGTTCTCAACGATTGCCACTCCGGGGCATGTGGTGGTCATATGTCTGGTTAAGCTACAGCTCAAAAAATCTTTTACGTTGGTTATTTCTGGTTGTCCATATTCAAAGATTTCATTCTTGTTGTCTGCAAGTGCCACGAATGCCAAATCTACCAATGCAAGATGTGCTTCCCACGCGCTCACCTACACCCCGTCATTACCGTTTGTCCCTTTGCCAAATGGGGCATCAATTATATGACATGTAACCCTCATTCAGCTGGGGGGCATGGCTACATTATTATTGTTGTGGATTACTTCACCAAATGGGTTGAAGTGATGCCTACATATTCGACAGATGGTAAGATGGCAGCTCAATTCCTTTTTAATCATGTTATGTCCACGTTCAGTGTACCCCAAGCCATTGTCACAGATCATGGCTCCCACTTTAGAGATTACATGATGGCAGAACTAACATCTGCATTGAGCTTGCACCATGATGGCTCGATCCCATATTACCCTTAGGCCAACGGCCAAGTTGAAGCCGTGAACAAAGTTTTGGTCACCATTCTTCAGCATACTATTGGGATGCATAAAGAAAATTGGCATCTCATGCATTTTTCAACTTTATGGGGCTACTGAACGTCAACCAAAGATGCCACTGGTCTCACACATTCTAGTTGGTCTATGGTCTGGAAGCAACATTGCCAATCGAATGTGAGATTCCTTCACTTAAGTTAGTTGTTGAACTCCTACCTGAAACATCACCTCAAGAGGAACACCTCTTATATTTGCAACGATTGGATGAGACTCATCATCTCACTGCCTTGGTCATCGAAGCACAAAATAAATGGGTCAAATCCCATTTCGACAAGTCGGTCTCCCCTCGCGCTTTCTCTGAGGGTGATTTGGTCCTGTTATATGAACAAGCTAATGATAAGATGGGGGCAGGCAAGTTCAAACCTATGTGGCACGGGCCCTATATTATAAAACGTGTTTTGTAGAAAGAAGTCTATGAACTTATTAATATGAAGGAAATCCTCTCGATAAGCCTCAAAATGGGCTTTACCTTAAAAAGTACTATGCTTAGGTCATCTTGCATGGTTACTTATGTACATTAGTGTGTGATTCATTTCTGTACAGTGTGGTTTTCTGTGGAAGTTTTCTAACAACTTCTTGCTTACTATACTTTTCGTGATTTGCAGATCTCTACAGCTCCTCACGTCGGTTTCGCCGATGGTGCTTGCCAAAGTACTCGAAACCTATCATCCACGGCATGGGATATCTACAACCCTAATGGTGAGTTGATTGATCTTCAAGGTATCTACCTAGGTTGTACAACCAACAACATTGCTGAATACAGTGCAATCATCGAACTATTATCAGAAGCCTTCACTCTGGGCATCAGAGAATTGGTTGTCAACCTAGATTTACAACTTCTCATCCTTCAACTCAATGAGAAATATTCCTTCAGGAACCCTCAAATATTACGAATCTATCTCCATATCCATATGTTGGAAAGACATTTTGATTACATCACATATCATCATATTCCTAGACGCATGAATACATTAGCAGATGCATTAGCTAATTATGTGTTGGATAGACATTTACGAAACATGTAAAAGATAAGACAAAACATTTGTACCATAATAGACAGGAAAATATAACATATATACATATGTGAAAATGTTTGATACATCAACCCCAAAAAATAATATTTATGTCTCCAATAACATCGGCAGCTCGCAGGCCTCGTACATTCGTGGCACGTAGGCCTCAAAAAATATGTTATTACTGGAGCTAGGAACTACTCGGCATGGTGGTCATGATAGCACGAAACAACTCACACTATGCGACTCAGTAATCTGTGAATCCGATCTAAAACTCCCACTGTGTGCCTCTAGTACAGCCGAGGCATGTCTCCTATCTGAGCATACTCAGGGATACCATGAGTCAACCCCTCAAGGTTCCTCACAATCTCCTCCTCATTATCACTCCCTTCCTGATAAGGGGTGCCAGTATCAATAGATGAGGATAGCACCTAGCTATCGGGGACATCCCGGCTAGTCGCTCTGGTCCAACATCTGCATACACAAGAGAAATGTTATAAGCATGCATATACTAAAAACAATTAAAAAATATCAAAAAAAAAATTGGGTTTGGTTTTTTACCTTTTTCATCGAAGTCCTCTCCATCTAGCAAGGGCATATCTGGGTCTCCATGGAAATTAGTGCCGTTGTACAACCAGTCCTTGTTTAGTCAATTTAGTGTCCTA
Source organism: Pinus tabuliformis (assembly GCA_031772625.1). Classification (NCBI taxonomy): domain Eukaryota; kingdom Viridiplantae; phylum Streptophyta; class Pinopsida; order Pinales; family Pinaceae; genus Pinus; species Pinus tabuliformis. Next base: position 982,559,841 of record CM062820.1, on the reverse strand, counting down.
AATTGCTTGCATGAATTATCAACCGATGTTTGTAGACTAATGAAGCATGATGCACTATATGTGCTTAGTTAATTTTTCTCTTACTTCGTTGTTTTGTATTTTTATGTTTGCTTTGGGGTTTTTTGTTCTTTGACGTCTAAGAATATACAATCTATGAGAGATTTGCATGGATCTAATGAGTTTTTAAAGGAAGGATAGGTTCCTAAGTTAGTATAATCTCCTAAAAATGGACCAAGAATCATTAGAGAAATAAAGCATCTATCTTATCTACCATTTAGTCCTAATCCATGGATCTAATTCTTACAACAAAAAGTAATACTGATGCAGAAGGTAATTCAATAATTGCATTCATTTAGCCATTCAACCATTCAATTTTGGAACATGATAGAATCAATCTCCTTGAAATGATTTTTTGGAATGTCAAGTGATGCAACTAAGTAATGACCTGAAAATAGAAAAGAAAAGATGACAGATTGTAAAACTGACAATATGCTGAGTAAGCTCAATCACTGCATGAATTAGATATTCAACCAATTAAGTTAGAATTGTCATTATTTCGAAATGGTTTTGAGAACATCTATTAATACAGATAATTGACAGTTCTATGCTAAGAAAATGAGTAATCGAAATAGTAAGAAGCTAAGCAACTATGTATTCTCATTTCTTCATTTTTCATTCAGTCATTTCTCATACAATATCTCAGAAGAATAAGACTTGCACAATTGTGATTTTTATCCTTACACTATTGGTTACAAACTGAAATGAAACAAAACTAGAGAAAATGGACTTGCAGAAAACAGAGTAGTAGAAATTAAAATGAAAACAACAAGTGAAAAACCTCCTTCAGTGCAGGGGCCCTCTACAACTGATGTGGTTGGATGACAGCTAATTAAAGATGCACTTTTAAACCACCATTGACAAAATAGAGTTTGTATTATCAACAAAACGAACTCTGAACAGAGTTTTTAACAAAAATCCTGTAATCCCTACTAGCTTCTAACTACTTCTCGGTCTCATTTAATTGATATTTATAGAAAAACAACATAACTGTCTAAGAGAAAATCTTGTTACAAGTGGCTTGATCCAAATCTATCATGACTTTTTATAGAAAGACATGCTACAAATGGCTTAATTCGAATTGTAATGAGACTGTTAAACTTCTGAATAGCTATAGGTGGCCTAATCTGCATTAACTCCTCAACTTCTGATCAGCTACAAGTGGCTTAATTTGCATTAACTCTTCAACAAAATTGTTAGACTCCTTATTAACTCTAAAATATCAAGAGTCCTACTGCTACTAGATAACGTATTTGACACCATCTTTGACCATGACTTTAGGCATGCTTTTTTGTCAATCTAGATCGAGTGAGTAGGATAGAATCCACGTAGAGATGATTCTGGAGATGCCCATGTGGCCCAGTTCCTCATTTGACACTTGTAACCTGCCAAACCATGAGAGTAGCTATGGAACCCATAGTTAGTTGCATAATAGGTTGTGTTCTGTAGCTACTTTGCAAAAATATATTAAAATAGCAAGAACATGAAAATATAATATGGTGATCATTTTAATGCTTTCCTAGGACAAAATCTAGCATCTATCATTGATTGGATATGTAGTCTTGTGAGAAATCAAGAGAAAGAGGTGAGAACAAATGTCAAGGGAAAGGTAATCCTGAGGTTCAACATACCCCCACTGCAAAATCATTGCATGTCCTCATGCAATTTTCCAAAAATGTGATTTCTTCTTTTCTAATGCAATTGCTCAGACACTTCTACTAGTACATCCAATTTTCTTCTTTTGTTCTTCTTTGAAGTGACTGTCATTATGGGTTTCCTCATAAGAAGCCTGTATTTGAGGTTGATGACTATTTTGTTTAGACTTCTATTCTTTTTTTTCAACTTCCTATTTTTCTTATACCATAGTCCTAGATACAGAATGGTATTATCATGAATAGCCTTGTCCAATTTACTTTGTTCCCTCAAGGTTTCTTTCTCCTTTTTGATATGTCCATTCAATATCTCTAATTCATAAATTTCATGTTTGAGAGAGTCAATTAGAGGTTCTTGTGGATTGACAGAGGGTTCTATATTCATTGAGGAACTTTTCTTCTCCATTGATTCTATATAATCATATATTTGTTGTTGTATTGGGTCTACGCCTAGAGATCTTCTACTTGGGCTACCTTCAAAATGATTGTCATGAGAATTTTGAGGACTGTGTGCAGAAGAGAAGTTAACAAGAGAAGTTTCTGGGGTTTCCTCTTCTAAGTTTATGAACTTTATCCCTTTTGACGGTGTTTTCTTTGCCAGCGCTCAGAGTCTAGAGCTTCTTAGGTTGTGGATGACTTACATTCTCTTTCTCTGTGATGTTTTTCTCTTTTCTTATCTTTCCTCTTGCTCTGATTTGTTTCTTGATTTCTCTCAACTCTTCAAATATTAATTTTTCATCATCTTTCTATGATGAAGACTCGGGTTTGTCTTTAATGGTTATACCAATCTTCTTTCTTTTGCTTTTGCTAACGTTATCTTCTTTGGGTGACTCTGGTGCTTCTTGAAAATGATTTCTAATGAGGAAATCCTCCTAGGTATCTCCTATGCTTTTTAAATGAAACTCAATCAATATCTTTATCAACCCATGATGGTACATAATTGTGTCTATGAACTCTATTTTCTTCTGCACATTTGAGGCCATCCTTCTTAAACTATTTAGCAAGGAGAAAGGAAGATTGATTTCTCCATTTTCTAGGAAATTCATCAGTAAAATTATATGGTAGACATGCATGCACCCGAATCTCCCTTCACAGGTGATAAATTTCTGTAATATCAAAAGCATGCTCCTCCATTTACTTTTAAGAGCTAAAATGGGAATTCCTTTTCTAAAAACAGAGACATCCATACATGGGTTCCTAAGGATTACTTTCCATGATTCATTATGGAATTCCTTGTTTTTGAACCATATTTCACCATGTCTTGGAAGTTATGTAGCCTCTGTTATGAACGATTTTGTTACTTCAAACTTAATATCTCCAATTTCTACCTCTGAATCATCAAAAGATCTAGCAAATATTTTGTGATCTCTTTATGAAAACCATCAAATTTTTTGATGAATTTGAGCCATCCAACCTTCTACAACATTTCCTTGAGTTGTGGGTATCCTTCCATATACTTTTCTCCTACCGGTTCTAACCTAACAATGAGTCCCATGCCTTCTGCTTCACAAAATTCCTTAACCTTCAGAATTACCCTTGCTGGTTTATGAAATGGATTGACTGCGAGTATGGTGAAAAGAACTGCAGGTTTGCGTGAAATAAGTAGATGGTAAGGGTTTTGGAGAGACGTGGACAAATATGTCATGTCGTAGTCATGACCGTTAAAAACAATGAGGGAGTTAATTATGGACCGTTATGTGACGGAAGAAGGATGGTGTGGTGGATATGCAGTACGATAAAGATGGGAATCAAATCAAATGACGATTTGTCATGGAGAAATATGAATGCCATATTATACATATTATATGTTCTAGCCTTTCTATTTTAAAATAAATTTTTGCACTTTTACCTCATGGAACTTAACCTTCTTGTTTGTTATTTTTATTTGATGTTCATCCACAGATACCCTTCTTAGCATATCAGTACTCAAAAAAAGATTCTTCAATTCCCTACAATCAACATTTATTTGGAACAGAGCTACAGAATGCAGTTACGGCTGCAGAATCAAACTGGCTGTGGAATGGAGTTAGCTGCAGAACATGACAAAGATGAAATATGGCTATGGAACATGGTTGTGAAAAGAAAATGAAAATGGAGTGTAATGAAAGGAAAATGGAATATAACAGTGAAAGGGAATGAGAGTGAAGTGAGATGAATATGAAATGAGATGAATTTGCAGATTAGGCACTGCAAATGAATGTAGCTTTATGTCACTACTTATTACAGAAATAATATAGGAAATATAGGATGTCAGAAATCTCGAATTTTCACCCTATATTTCCTGTATAAGTAAGCCAATGAACAATTGGTTTTCAGACTTATATATATATATATATATATATATATATATATATATATATATATATATATATATACAGGAAAACTTAGTGGAGAAGAAGAATTCTTCTTCACCAACTTCATCTTAGTGTTATCTTGGAAAATTATGACAAAATCCTCCCTTGAAATTGGCTTATGATATATCTCTAATCGATGACCATTTACAAGAAGAGGTACCTTTCTCTCATCTATTGTCCTTATTCTCACTGCTCCATTATTAAAGACTTCTTTAATCTCATATGGCCCAAGCCAATGAGTCTGAAATTTCCCTTGAAAATCTTTGAATTTTGAATCGAACAAAAGTGCCCAATATCCTACTTAGAACTTCTCCTCCTTAATATACTTATCATTCCATTTAGCCCTTTGTTGTTGGACTAAACTGGTTCTTTGAACTGCATCTTGCCTAATTTCATCAAGCTCATTGAGTTGCTCCAATCTATGTTTCTGTGCTTCTAATAAATCTAGTCCCAATTGGACTACCATCTTGAAGGTTCTGATTTGAAACTCTATAGGGAATAGGACTTGTTTCCCATAAACAAGCTCATAGGGAGTATGTCCTGTTGTGTTCCTCCATGTAGTTCTGTAGGCCAATAAGGCTTTAGGAAGCCTTTCTTCCCAATATCTTCTGTGTAGATGTACAGTCTTAGTGAGAATTCCTTCAATCACCTTATTGGTAGATTCAACTTGACCGTTTGCTTGTGGATGGTAAGGAGTAGACTTCCTATGTTTTATCTTGTATTCTTATACAAGTCTTTCCACCATTTTAGATGTAAATTGAGATCCTTGATCTGTCACTATTTCTCTTGGAACACCGAAATGAGTGAAGATGTCCTCAAAAACAAAATTAACTACAAATTTCTCATTAGCAAATGGTAATGCTTTAGCTTCTACCCATTTAGTGACATAATCAATGCATACCAAAATATAATTCTTTTGTTTAGATGGAGGATTAGTTGGTCCAACAAAATCCAAGGCCCATTTTTCAAAAGGTTCAATGAGGACGTGAGTTTGTAGTGGCATTTCATCTGAGGGAGCAGGTTTCCCTATCCTTTGACATTTGTCACACCTTTTGACATACACTTTGGCATCTCTGAAGATGGAGGGCCAATAATATCCTAAATGAAGGATTTTATAGGATTTACTTTTGTCAACAAAGTGTCCACCACAAGGTTCATCACGGTGTGCCTTATGAATTTTAGGCATTTCATCTTCTCGAACACATCTTCTTATCATGAGATCTGGACCTGTTTTATACAATTCATTAGTAATCCATGAATAATTTTCACTTGTTTGAATGATTTTTCTTTTATACTTAGGAAATATATGTGAAGGTAATTTTCCTGTGACTAAGTAATTAGCAATATCTGCAAACCAATGAGTTTGAGTAGTTACTGCAAAAAGATATTCATCAGGAAATTTACCTTCAACTAGAATGTTATCTTTGATATTTTGAATTCTAGACAATAAATCAGCAACTGTAATTTGTTTTCCAGGTCTATATAAAATAACGATGTTGAACTCTTGCAGGAGTAATAACCATCTCGTAACTTTGCCATTAGTAATTGGTTTATTCATTAAGTATCTAATTCCAGAGTGATCTGTATGAACAAAGGTTTCATAGCATGTTAAATAATGTCTAAACTTATTGATAACATGAACAACAACTAAGAATTCCTTTTCAGTTACAGTGTAATTTAACTCAATGGGATTCAAATCATTTTGTCCTAATACAACTCCTAGAGTTGTATCTGAAGCATGTGTTGAAATATGAAAAGGTAGTTTCCAATTTGGACCTCTTAAGATGGGTGCCTCATAAATTTTTTCTTTCAAAGTCTCAAATGCCAACTAGCAATCAGAATTCCAATTGAATTCACAATCCTTGGTGAGAAATTTGAAGAGTGGTGATGCTAGTTTAGTGAAATTTTCTATAAACCTTCTATAATATCCTGTGAATCCTAGAAAACTTCTAACATCCTTTTGACAACTTGGAATTGATAATTTAGAGATGACTTCAACTTTAGATTTATCAACCTTAATTCCATCTCCTGAAATGTGATGTCCTAAAACAATCCCTTCTATAAACATCATGAAACATTTTTCATGGCTTAGTGAAATGTTTTCTTCCTTACATCTTTTAAGAACTTTTTCCCAATTTTCTAATGCCTCCTCAAATGTATTCCATAAACTATAAAGTCATCCATATATACCTCTACACAATCATGTATTAGATCAGAAAAAATTCCTAGTACTGCTCTTTGAAATGTTGCAGGTGCATTGCATAATCCAAAAGGGGGCAGGTGAATGTGGTTTTATCTTGATCTTCAGGTGCTACTTGAATGTGATTGTAACCACTAAAACCATCCAAGAATGAGAAGTACTTCTTACCTGCTAATGTATCTAACACTTGATCTATAAAGGGCAAAGGAAAATGATCTTTCAAGATATCTTTATTCAATTCTCGATAATCAATACATACCCTCCATTTACCATTATTTTTAGGCACAATCACTAGAGGAGAAACCCACTGGCTATCTGAAATTGGGTAGATAAAATTTACATTCAACAATTTTTGCAACTCTTCTTTCACAATTTCCCTAAGATTTGGATTCATCCTTCTTTGAGGTTGTCTGATAGGTTTACAATTTTCCTCAATGTAGATGTGATGTATACAAGTCTTAGGACTAATTCCTTTCATGTCAGTGTATTCCCATGCATATGCAGAAGAATGTTGTTGTAAAGTTTTGATTAGATTTTCTTGTTGTAATTTTTCCAAGTTATTGTTTATGTTCAATGTTTTCCCTAGAAAGATTTCAATTGTAGAGATACCAAATTCTTCCATAGAATAAAGAGACATCTACCTAGATGACAAATATTCAATATTAGATTTTTCTTGAAACTGGTCATGTTCATATTCTGGAGATGATTCAAAATTTTCCATTGTATTCAAAATTTGACTATCTTCACTAATGGTTAAAATATTAAAGAGAGGTTGAATATCATTTTCATCATCAATCCATTCTTTTTCATCTATCTCTGTGATTGTTCATGTTGGAGGATATAAAGTTAATTTCTTAGTTGAATTACCATCAGAGATATACATATCACCAGATCTACAGCTAATGAAAGCATCAGTTGTAGCTAGCCAAGATCTTCCTAATATAAGTGGATGTCCTCCTAGATTTCTCTTTGGGGTTAGAATCATAAAATCAACAGGGTACTCCCAAGAGTCTAAGGACACTTCAATATCTTCTAACACACCATCTGGTTTGATTACAGATCTATCTGCTAGTTGCAGTAATGTAGGTGTATAAAGAAGATTGGGAAGTTTGAGTTGTTCCATGGTTTGTTTGCTCATGATGTTTATTGTTGCTACTAAGTCAATCAGTGTATTTGGGATTTCAACTCCATTGATATGTGTTTTTACAACTAGCCTTCCTGGATCTACATATTTTTGTATGGGAATTTTTCCCATCATTATGTCTGTCATTTTTACTGCTAGGTGAATTCTTTTTACTTCTTTTGTTTTTCTTCCTGGTTTCTTCATGCTCAACTCTTTTATTGTTTTAGATAGAATTGGAATCTCCTTAATGGCTTGTAACAAAGGGATTTTGATACATACATTTTTCAATTCATCTAGAAAATCATAATTAGGCAACATAATATGCTTTTCTACCCCTCTATCAACTTGTAATATTTCTAGAAAAGGAGGTGTGGAAGTAGATATTGATTGTTGCTATATGATAGGAGTTGAGTTTATTGGTTCTTTCTATTTTTCATTTTCAGTGTTCTGGTTTTGAGGAGATGTTCCTTCAAAACTTTTATTTTGTTGTAGAGAATCTTCCTCAGAATTGTCTTGTTCTTGAATAACCATAGAAGGTTTTTTCTTTTCTAATATCCTATTAGATCTCAATTGGACATCATTGAGATCTAATGGAGTGATCATGTAAGTTGGAAATTGTTGTCCTTCCACCATATAGGTATTTTGAGGATTTTTATTGTTGGGGTTAGGTAATGGTTGGGCAGGTAAATGATTTGGTCTTTGTGGAAATGGCAGTGAAAGTTGAGGGTTTTGGTTTTGAAGTTGGGGTTGTTGATTTTGTTGAGGAATTCGTTGGGGAGGATAGTTTGGATATGATGGAGGATATTGATAGTATGGAGAGAATCTTCCATAAGGATTATGCATTCCTTGAGCCCAAGGTTGAGTTTGATATTGAGATTGAGGCCAAGGTTGTTACTAAGAATTCCAATTGGAGGGGGCTGCATATACATTTGGTTGTTAAAACCATGATTTTACTACCCTTGCCAAGGTCTTCTAGAGACAAAGCAAAGAGACTCTGTTGGATTTGAAACTGTTTCTGGTCTCATGGTTTTTGAACAAATCACACAAGTCTCTATGAATTTTGCATCTAAAGGGCATTCTCTTAAAGCATGCTTCTTTCTACATTTGGGACAAAAAATAGCCAGAGCATCAGTCTTGGTTTTCTGCTTTTTTTGTAACTTAAGGGTGTCTATCTGTTCACTAGGTCTCCCTAGAATATATGTTTTAAATTCATCATGTGTGTTTCCAATTTCTGCCCTACTCACTGATCCAGTTGCAGATTTATTCACCCTAACAAGAGAAGGATCTCTTGGACCTTTCCCAATTTTGGATTTTCCTCTTGAGAGATGAACACGCAATTCTCCTATGTCACTTAATGGGGTTGAGAGATATCTATCTTCCCCATCATGTTAAGGATATCTATCCACTCATCTCTAATGGATTTTAATAGAAGAGCTTTTAAAGCATCTTGATCTAAGTTATCCATTTTTGCTCTTTTTAACTTATAGTTGAATCTCTCAATTAAATCCTCTAAATTTTCACCCTCTCTTTGCATCATTTTGAACACTTCATCCTTGTGATTGATAGGCATGCAATAATCCAAATACGTGTCCAAAAACACTTTCTTCATGTCATTCCATGTTCTAATGGACTGAGTGACCAACCCCATGAACCATTTTAAAGCAGTTCCTTTCAATGTTGAAGGGAACAATTTGAGGTTTTTAGAGTCTTGTAAATAATCATAAGTTTTTCACAAGACTTCAAATTCAAATAAGGTTTCAGGGTCTTCGCTTTTTAATCCATGAAAATTTGGGAGGACAAAAGATGAGATATTTTTCATTGTGTCATATGTTTCTTGATCAACTATAGGGAATCCAAAATAATTATTAACTTCCCTATTTCCTCTACCTCTTCCATTATTTCCTCTGCCTTCTCCATTATTTCCTCTACCTCCTCCTCCTCCAAATATGAGAATTATCCATCCTCTCCTTTTGCCATTATAGTTTCTTCAGAGTCAATATAAGATTCAACCTGCAAGGTTAATTTCTCTTCCTCTAGTTCCTGTATTAATGATATGTGGAACAGAGGTTCTACTTCTTCTTCTCCACTAGGTATTCTTAATTATTCAACTAAAATATGTTCCCTTGTGGAGGTGAAAAATGCTACTCCTTCTGTTGGAGATCCAAGATTTTCCTCCTCTAGGACTGCCTCACCAGATGAAGTAGGAGATCATCTTGCTTGAATTTCTAACCTTAGAACTTCAGGAGGTCTATGGATAGGAATATGAGCTTGATATGGAGGTGTACCTCTTCTTAGTCTTGGTGGAGTAGGTGGTGTTGTAGGAATTGAACTCCTACCTCTAGCTATAAATCTACCCCTAGAGTCTCTTTCTCTACGCATATCATTTTTTTTTTAATGTAAGAGATAAGGTTACCTAATTACACTTCCCCGACAACGGAACCAAAATGTTTAGTCAATTTAGTATCCTAAATTTCTTGCATGAATTATCAACAGAGGTTTGTAGACTGATGAAGTGTGATGCACTATATGTGCTTAGTTAACTTTTCTCTTACTTCGTTGTTTTCTATTTTTATGTTTTTTTTTGGGGTTTATGTTCTTTGATTTCTAATAATATACAATGTATGAGAGATTTACATGGATCTAATGAGTTTTTAAGGGAAGGATAGGTTCATAAGTTAGTCTAATCTCCTAAAAATGGACCAAGAATCATTAGAGAAACAAAGCATCTATCTTATCTACCATTTAGTCATAATCCATGGATCTAACTTACAACCAAAAGTAATACTAATGTAGAAGGTAATTCAAATAATTGCATTCATTTAGCCATTCAACCATTCAATTTTGGAACATGATAGAATCAATCTCCTTGAAATGATTTTTTGGAATGTCAAGTGATGCAACTAAGTAATGACCTGAAAATAGAAAAGAAAAGATGACAGATTGTAAAACTAACAATATGTTGAGTAAGCTCAATCACTACATGAATTAGATATTCAACCAATTAAGTTAGAATTGTCATTATTTTGAAATGGTTTTGAGAACATCTATTAATACAGATAATTGGTAGTTATATGCTAAGAAAATGAGTAATCGAAATAGTAAGAAGCTAAGCAACTATGTATTCTCATTTCTTCATTTTTCATTTAGTCATTTCTCATACAATATCTCAGAAGACTAAGACTTGCACAGATGTGATTTTTATCCTTACACTATTGGTTACAAACCGAAATAAACAAAACTAGAGAAAATGGACTTGCAGAAAATAGAGAAGTAGAAATTAAAATGAAGACAACAAGTGAAAAACCTCCTACAGTGTAGGGGCCCTCTGCAACTAATGTGGCTAGATGATAGCTAATTAAAGATGCACTTTTAAACCACCATTGACAAAACAGAGTTCGTATTATCAACAAAACAAAGTTTGAACAGAGTTTTTAACAAAAAGCCTGTAATCCCTACTAGCTTCTAACTACTTCTCGGTCTCATTTAACCGATATTTATAGAAAAACAACATAATTTTCTAAGAGAAAATCTTGTTACAGGTGGCTTGATCAGAACCTGTCATGATAGTTTATAGAAAGACATGCTACAAATGGCTTAATTCGAATTGTAATGAGACTGTTAAACTTCTGAACAGCTACAGGTGGCCTAATCTGCATTAACTCAACTTCTGATCAGCTACAAGTGGCTTAATTCACATTAACTCTTCAACAGAATTGTTAGACTCCTTATTAACTACGAAATATCAAGAGTCCTACTGCTACTAGATAATGTATTTGACTCCATCTTTGACCATGACTTTAGGCATGCTTTGTTGTCAATCTAGATCGAGTGAGTAGGATAGAATCCATGTAGAGATGATTCTAGAGATGCCCATGTGGCCCAATTCTTCATTTGACACCTGTAACCTACCAAACCATGAGAGTTGATATGGAACCCATAGTTAGTTATAGAATAGGCTGCATTCTGTAGCTAATTTGCAAAAATCTATTAAAATAGCAAGACTTGAAAATATAATATGGTGACCATTTTAATGCTTTCCTAAGACAGAATCTAGCATTTATCATTGATTGGATTTGTAGTCTTGTGAGAAATCAAGAGAAAGAGGTGAGAAAAAATGTCAAGGGAAAGGTAATTTTGAGGTTCAATAGTCCTCCATGATGATTTTCTATCATTGTAACCATGAGAAGAATGATGGTCGGTAGGACATCTGGTAACCCCCAGCAATCTTGGGCATCAAACAACTCCAGCGGGCCATCCACGGATCACGTGATGCAGGAATATCAACCTCAGTCAACTGATACTAGAACAGTGGCACTCGTTCCAGGAAGAAAGTCACAAGTACCAATCCGAAGCCAAATTGCTTGAGATTTCCCACCTTTGCCTTGGACAGCTAGTGCTTGATATTCATCTTCATAGCCTCTGCCCAGTTGACGATCGTGGGAGCTGTGCAGTCTCTAGCATAAAGGAACTTTGACTTATTAGTCTCATGTTCTGCTTGAGACCTCACCACTCTGTTGATGGTCAACAGAAGCACCCTCAATGTCAAATCCCGTACACTAGAAATCTCAATCTTCCCGCTTTTGGATTTCAAGGCCTCAGGACAATGTGCTGCAAGTAGGGAAGATATGCTTGCCCCGACTGAACGTGATCCATACAAATTCACTGGCTCACCTCTACGAGATAGCCCAGTGATGAAGTAAATGTCTGAAGTTGTCAACTCCAACTCCTAGTCCCCAATGACAAAAATCTCACGATTGATGTCCCAAAGGCTTATCAAATACCGAAGAAATTCGGGCTCGGCCCGCATCCCTAGTGTAAGGAAAAATTTGAGGAGCCCGCAAGCCCTCAAATCCTCTAGGAAAGTTGGATCATTCATTGTCTGGGTGTCGACATCTTCGTGTTCTCTTTCCTTCCAATCCACCATTTCTTGCATTTTCTCTCCTGCAAAAGCCATTTATTTGATTCAAACATCAATTTTGGTACATAAAAAATCAAATTTTAACCATCAATTATTGAGAAAATTTGCTTTTGACCTATCCACGGTGTTGGCATGTCTGTTTTAAAAATAGTCGCATCAGTCAACGCAGATGGACGTGCAAATGACCCTCGACCAGCGCGATCTTGTGCCGAAAATCGTGCTGATTGAGGGCAAAAAAATTTCTCAAAAAGCTCCCTAAAAATCAAAAAAATGGTTAAAAGAATAAATTAATACCATAAAAATGGAGCTCATGGCTTTGGCAGTTACCTGGAACTGACAGCTCGTCGATTAGCCTCCCGAATCTCCCGCAATTCACTCTGTAAAAACTAGGGCAAAAGAGGGTAAAAGTCTTCACTGCAAAGATAAAAAGGTAAATGGTAAAAATATACTTACTTTTCCCCTATTTATTCATTTTTTCATGAAAATATCAGGTGTTGTGAATATTTTTTTACCTATTTTTCCTCAAGGACTCAATAATACACTTTTCCTTGCTTGTGCAGCAACAGGTGATAAATGTTCAACAATGGCAATGAGTCATATTTCAGCTCTTTTCTTGACTTGTTAAACTCACATGAAAAGATCGCCAAGTATTTTTCCCTTTTTGACTCGTTAAAGAGAATAAAAATGTGGGGTCCGCTTTCAGCTCTTTTCCAACCCTTTAAAAATTAAAAGATGGTCAAGCCCTTATCATTTAAAACTCGTTAATGGATGTGAAATGTCGTGCACCCAGTATAAGTTTACCCCTTTTTCGAGCTGGGAGGAACTATTTACAAAAAGGGTACTCCATGACTAAAATGGTCGAGCGATTCTCTCAAGTATTATTTTCTACCTTTTCAGGCTCGAGAGACACAAATGTACGAAAAGGGGCCATGTGGAGTTTTATTTTACGTGTCTTTTTCAAACTCTCTAAACGTGAAAAAGGTACTGAGTTACACCTTTGTCAGACTCATTAAACTATTAAACGACATCGGATTCGTCACCATGATGAACATGAGCTTCTCCTTCCTAAGGCTCGTTAAACTTACTAGGTTGGATTCGTCTGAAGGATGAACTTACAGTACAAGCATATGCTATCCCCTTCAAGCTTGCGATCAAAAATAATTGGGGTACTCGCCAGAAATGGTGGGGGGGAATTTGGAAGTCTATTGAGTCATGTCGACAACTCACTCTTGAACATGACACTCTTTACTTCGTGTCGGGTTGGGACATCCTCCTTTACATTGTTGACCTTCTTGGGTTTTGGTTGTTCATTTTTTCCTTCCATCTGATATCTGCTATGTCACCATGACCACCAATCCCATGGATCCAAAAGCTACCAAACTTCCAGTTGTGTCACTGATATTTTCAAGAGTTCTCCTTGTGAAGTTACACTTACCTCTGATTCTCTATATCATCCAAAATCATTTTGCGTCCTCTTGTCTCGCGTTGATGATGTGGGATTCATTATGGCCCTCCTTCCACACGGTCATTTTCCATCAACATCAACTCATTATTCGAGAAGTTGACCGAGAGACTACCTTCCAGTACCTTAGAGCTTGCATGCCTTAATGGCAAGTTCTTCACACTCAACGACAAGTTCACATCATAGATCAAGTGATTTCACAAATGTTCGAATTCAATTCCTGTATTCACACTACGTGAATTGTACTAATAGTACCTCGAGGGCCATTTTCATTATTGGTGGTTTCTCTCGTGCTTGTTAACAGTTTACATCATTGACTGGTAATCAAGCGACTTTCTAGAATGTTCGACGTCAACACATCTATTCGCATGCTAGGATCTGTACTTTTATCGGGTCATGTTGGAGTGCAAGACCTTGGACTTAGAATACAAAAAAGTCTAGGTTGTGAAGTGGTGTGACATGGTTATGATGATATGCATATCTCGACCAGACCATGAGTTATCATATGTGATCCTTCTCATTATTGGATGGCTGCAACCATACCTTTGTTTCATTATGATCCTCTTTGACGGATGGCTGCACCCATACCTGGATCCATTTACATGATCATTCTTTGGGTGGCTGCATCCATGCCACAATTCATGTATCATTTGAAAGATATTTCAGTTTATGTATATGTATCTATACTTGCTTGCAGGTTTTCCGATGGCAGACCAGTTCCCCACACCGATTTATAAAGCATTTCATCCCTCACTCCGGTTCAGCCTTCATGCTTTAGGGGGAATATGTTACACAACTTTTTTTCACTGTCATTGTACTCCCCTTTCCTTGATCCTAAAGGACCTCTACAGTGAACCCCGCATGCTTTGTCATCATGGAGAAACTCCCATTATGTCCATCTTCATGAGCAGATCATTTCCCTTTTGTACCATTTCCCCTGAAACTTCTGTTTTTCCCAATTTACATGACCGGCACTAATGGCCTTTATATCCCACGTGCTGATGTAGAGATTAGCACTATTCCCCATGCCGATCATTCTGACTGAGCTGTGTTCCAATCATTTCGATCCTGTTATGGAAAGTTTTTTAAATTAGAGTTGAAGCTTCCATCTCTAGAAGCTCTGTAACGGAAGTCTGGTAGATGGTTTGGCCGGATGGGGTCGAAGATGACAGTTTGGGCTCCTTTCCCCTATAATGATGGAACTACCTCAAGGGATAAGTCCTTCTCCCATGAGAATAGGATCCATCTCCCATCCATATTTCCTATATAAACCTCCCTTCTTCCCAAGCACAAACTAGTTGCAGTGATATAGTTAGAGTGTTGGCTGAGTGTGAGTATACTATTTTGATTTGACAAGCGAACTATTACTAGTGTAGCCATCTAGTTGTGTGAGGGAGAAGTGTGTTTGGTTTGGAGTGAAGCCTAAATGGAAGAGTCTTTAAACTATTGTTGTTTGAAGCCATCATGAAGTGCTAGCAAAAGTGTGTGGGAACCTGGTCTTGTCAGAGGAAGACTGTGACGTCAAGACAAATGGTTGTAATCTCTCTTTGATATTAATATATCCAACTATCGATTGATTTTCTACACATTTTCTAATATTACATATTCATGTATTGATGCTTCTTGACTCATGAAGTAGGTTGAATTATAATTTGTCTATTATTATGTTTGTGTGTTGTTGTTGTTTACTTGTTTCAAGAGCTTGAAGAAGGAAGTGAGAGATTGCTAGAGCGAGCAAACAAGGACATCATCAAGTAGGATAAGTGACTAAGAGGGAGGCCCTCTTGATTGATTCTAACCTAAGGAAATCTTCCATAGAATATAACTATTGTGGCTAGACCCATTATCGGGCTAGAGGAATCTGTTCGTGTCTGCACTTATAATTTTACTCCACCATAGTGACTCTATGGGATAAGTCTTAATAACTGTACGCAATGCATGTTAAGTACTTTTGTGAAGATTATAATACATTATGTTATGTTTATTAAATACTTAAGTAGATCCACGTGAACTCAGATCTAGGATTATTTTCTGATATGCATAAGTGGATGATTCAACTGCTAAGAGTCCACAAAGACCTATCGTAGACCTTCACGAAGGTCTAGAGGCTATTTAAAGGGAGTTATAGTGTTGAGCCCTAGGGGCTTACAGATCTATGCGAAGGTATATCTAGGGCAATAAATGACATCAAACTGATCTCTAGATGTGAAAACTTGGTTCCAGCATCCCCCCATACTGCTTCGGGTGAGAATTTAGCCTACGTGTTACTGAGAAAACTAGTGTCTATTTAGAACTGCTAGTCCCACTAAGATGGGTAGCTATCTTAGAAACAAACAAACTAAAGTCACTTGTGCTTTCCTTTACGAGATATAGATGAGAAAGAAGCAAAGAGTACCAACCTCGGTCTTTCGCTTGGCTCCTTGCTTGTTTCCTTTCCCCTTCAACAGAATCTCGCCACTACTTCCTTACTTGTCCCGCTTCAAAGAGCACCTGTAGAATCATAGCAACATAATACCATCAAAGCATAGAGATCTATCACTGTAAACAATATAGGATCAGATATATATTGACCATACAAATGCATATATCAACACAATATTCAGAGATACACAAGAATATGGAGGAATACTCAAATAGCTTTATTGATAAAATTCGTAGAAGAGAGGATTACAACCACTTGGTCTGACCCAGTGCCATCCTCCCAGCTTGAAAGCCCTCTTCACCTCATATAAAGCAAGATCACCCAACAATGTCTTCAAAGAGAAACCAACAGCACTTCTTTGCAAATTACCAATTTCCAACCTCTAGATATCTGGGATGAGGGATCCATATATAGATATTTGCAGGGGGTGAGTTAGTTTCTGGGATTTTTATTAGTGTCATCTCTCTGATAGTTCTTGGTTCCACTTGGAGATTTCATGATCTCTTACTCATCCTTGGGCAAATTCAGGGAGGCAAGTGTCAAATGAGTAGCTTCTAGAAGATTCTCAGGGTTTCCACCTAGCAAACTATTTGTGCCATTTGTTTTCTCTCGCTCATCGCACCCTACAAAAGGGCTTTCCAGTATGCATTGCACTATTTGCATGTGGCAGGTGAGATGCATCGCACCCTTAGCACTGGGCAGTCTGTATGGTCCTGCTTTGACCAGTTTTGAGTGGTTTTTCATGGAGAACTTCTGGGAGATGATGTAATCAGCTGACCTTTCTCCTTTAGGGTATGAAACAACACTTTGAGGGACTTAGAAGCCCTTAGTTTATGGACATATTTGATTGGGGTTGTAGTGCCCAAATATGTCTATAACAGTTTCCCCCTAAAGCATGAGGTCGTAAATCTTTTGATGTCGAGTGAAATGCTTTATAATGAGGATCTGAGGTTCTTCGAACTGGAAGGTGACCTATAATAAGATACAATACAATACATTATCTTCATAATATTTTCATGATCTAGGTGAGGCGGCCATTCCCATGCTCAGCTTGATAAATTCATTTTCATGTACATAAGACAGACAACCGTCTATGTGCAGACTGATGATTCTGGTAGAGCCATCATCCCTTAGTTTGGATGATTATATATGCAGCAATGACGTACATTTGATGTCTTTATTTTCCTGAATATATTGCAGCCCGAATGGATGAAACTAGATCCGAGGTCTTCAAAACTCATTCAATCTTCGCCCGACAGTACAAGTCGATCCATGTGAGAATATGTTCTGATGTTGAACATGGAAGGACATCGCTTGATTACCAGCCGATGATGTAAGCTATTAACAGGCGCGATGATGATAATGACCCTCAAGGTACTGCAGTACAATTCACGTGGTGTGAATACATGAGTCGATGTCGAACACCACGCAAAATCTTTCAGTTGAAGGCCATTAATGTAGACCTGTCGCCGGAAGTGAGAAACTTGCCATTGAGGCATGCAAGCTTCAAAGTACTGAAAGGGTCGTTCCCAGGTTGGTTTCTTGGATAATGAGCTGATGTCGACAAGAAGTGACCCGTCGTAGGAGGGAATTGATGGATCCCACATATACAACACAGAACGAAGCAAATGATTTTGTAGAGGTGAAAATGATCTGATGATATAAGGTTCAGGGTGGCAGTTATGAAAGAATGAAGCGGGAAGGTATTGCAGCGGATGAGACATAAGCTGGGTAGGTGAATTCTCTTAACGACTTCTATTGAACATATCAGCGACACTGAAATGGATTGGTAGCGTTAAACTCAAAAGTGGATGGTACAGTGGACCAATGGTGATATGACCGGTGAACGGAATAAGCCAACCCGACTCAATCATGGTGATGGAGTGAAAGTGTCATGTTCAAGAGCGACCTGCTACCAATAAAGTTTCTTCAAGTTTTCTTCCCAATTTTCCCAAGTCATTTTTTACCAGTACCTCTTTATTTTTGTCAAGCTTGAGGAGGATAACATATGCTTGTTCTATAATTTTCCCTTCGAGCAAACTCGTCGCTATGTTTTAACGAGCCTAGAGACAGTGAAACTCGCTCTTGTCTAAATGGACAAGTTTGTCGCTATTGTTTTAACGATTTTAACAACAAGGATAAATCAATCCTTTTCCATTTTATAGAGTCTAAAAAGAGATGGAAAGGAAACTCCAATATTCTTTTTTCGTAGTATAATCCCTTCAATCCGAAAAAGTATAAAACAATGCGAAAGGGATGACTTTTCGATAGTTTTAACGAGCCGAACAAGACAAATTCTTGATCTTTTTGTGTAATAATCCCTCGGGTCCAAAAAGATTAAAATATAGAGGAGGGATGGCACTCCCAATCACTTTAACGAACTGGAGAGACCAATTGCTTGGAAATATTTTCATATTTTACGAGTCAGATGAAAAGAGCTTAAAGGAGACTCGTTTTTTAGGAACGAGTGATATTTCGAGTAGCAGCTGGTTCCAGGTGAGGGTTGGAACTTTCCAATCATGGCAGTGTTAAGAAGATGGCTAACAGAATCACTCGTCACAGTTGTTCCTCAAAAGGGGTAAACAATCAAATGGAGGCGTATGATCAGCTAAAACAGAGTGGAGGTGATAGTAAGAACATGACCAAGGCTCAAAAGCTGATGATAATGCATTCGTAATGGTTATTTACCGAAGGTGGGTTCATTTTTTAATGATCTTAAACTCTAGTGGAACATATGCTCATTACTAGGTTTAATTTTTAACGAGCTTGAACTTCGCGTAAAACTGCTCATGCCAGACGTATAATAAAGATGTCTCATCGATAGGTTCATTTTTTAGGGAGCTTGCACCATTTGAAATTATGCTCCGACTCCTTTTATTATGTAAGCTAGGAACGACCAATCCTACGAGTTTAAAGGGTTAAGAACCTACAAACTAAGAAAATAAATGGTTGTTTTTCACTTTCACGCAAAAAGGTTTGCATGCCCCCAGGTATAGCAAAGTAGAGTTTCCTAGGTTACCCTTCAATTTGCAGACAAAACATTTGTTCTGTCGGGAAAGGCATACCTTAGTTACCCCTCAATTTGCAGACAAAAATACTTGCTCTGTCGGAAAAGGCATACCTTCTAATGGAGGTATCTTATTCTGGTCTAATCCCATTTTCCTAAAGGAACGAGTTTGTCAGACTAGTCATATATCCTTCGCGGAAACCTAACCTATGCCTGAAGTTTTTCTACCAAAGAAAACCAAGGTGCATTCCCCCTGGGTTTCAGTCACAACCACCAAATCACTCGCGTTCATTAGGTGGATGGACTGGAGATTGATGAGACATTCATTACAAAAAAGACCTGTTAGGGATGGCATTTGACTATTATCTATGTGTGAACCGGGGAATGAAAGCTGGTCTACGAACTGGACCACTCTTCCTTCATGTGGAAAACACATCACTTGAAAGAGTGAGGAAACAATTTCTCCGATGCTATAAATGTACTCACACCCAAGGAGTAGATTGTAATCTAAAGGTCTTTGGACTACCATTACGTTCAGATAAACGGTTTTCCTTCTCAAAGTTATAGGAAAATTTGGAAGGATCCCTAACGGTCAACTGGTTCCTTTGTCGAAGCCTATCAGATTTCACATCTCAGGCAAAAGTGATGGCGAACCAAGCACTTTCCAAGAAATTAACAAAAGGATACTCACAGAAGCCCCTTCATCTATGATGGTACCAACCATGACCATTCTGTAAGTTTGCACTATGATTCGGAATGGTACATTAGATGGTAAATAAGGTCTGCCTAGTAGATTCCAATCGAAGGAGACAACTAGGTTGCTTGGAGGTGGGACCAAATAAACGACCGAATACATCTCTGGTGAACTTTCTTCTTGCGGTAAAGGAATGGGTAGATTTCCCCCATGTTCATCGGAGTCTGTGTTTATGAAAAAAATTTGAACGGTGTTGTTCTCATTCTCTTTGGTGACTGTATCATCTGAAGGTAAATCCCCTAAATACAAGATGGGGTCGACTGCCATCTCGACCTATTAACTTTGGTCCGATGTGGACTCAAAGGGTTTATCTTCAATGATAGGTTCTTCGACCGGCAACAAAGGTGCGTCAGTCAGATTTTCAACTAGCAATGGACTCGGCAAGAGTTTCTTGTATCCAGGAGGGAGTTGCTGTGGTAATGTAGGACGGTTATCCAAGACTCTTTTAGCTTCATCTAGGAAGAGACAACAGTGGAGGGCATGATCACCTTCACACAGTCAGCAAGGAAATTTAGATTTTCCTTTCTGTCCGGTGACTTCATTTTCCCTAGTTGATGGTGTACTCTCAACATGATCGTCATAGGTTGATGACATCGGATTGTGCAAGCGAGGAGACCAGTCCCTTAAGATTGGTGGGATGCAAGGAAAATCTCGATGATAGTGGTCCCATTTGCAGATGACACATGGAGATTTAGGTTTGGATGGTGTAGTGCATGGATTTTCTCTAGACGATGCACGGTTGCCCCTTTTTTCCGTTGGCTCCTTCTTCTTCTTCTCCTTCCCTTTCTTCTTCTTCTCAGTTACTTGGTTTTTAGTTTTACTATCTTCACCAAGCAAAGAGGAAGAAGGAGAGGGAGAAACAAATGAAGTAGAAGGTTGGGGGGTAACTCTTGTATCATCTATTTTTTGATTTGATTGCTCAAGAATCACTGTGCTTTGAACGACAGAGGTCGAGAAAAGCCATACCGGCAGGCCAATTGTCAGTCCTGGAAGGGACAATGTGGCCATATGAGGTGCACCAACATCTCCCCAAGAGGAGAAAGGACTAGGATTCCCCCCAAGGGGAAATCCATGGTTGGTGGACTCCATTTTCTCAACCTAAGATCAACGAGGGAATAGTGACATTATTCCAATTAAAATAAATTTTAGATGCTTTGACACAACCTACTTTTTCAATTTTTAAGAGTCGAGAAAATTCTAAAGATGACTCTAGTCGCCTTCGATTTTTAATGAGCCTGAAGTGACAAGTGCTCAGATGGAACTTTTCCTTTAAGGAGTCTAAAAAGGAATGAAAGATACTACTCTGGAAATCTAGATAGAGGGATTACCAAACCAATCGCAAAACTGCAGAATACTTTTTATGGTATTGTAGTCAATCTTCCCGAATGTTGTGTTCAATGCATTGCGATCGATAGGGTGGCAAACATGGCTTCCTAAGGATAAAGGATATAGCCTATTGTGGTCTCCCAATAAATACTCGACGGTACGTGGGATCACAAGTCCATACTGGCACTTGTCGTCTCAAATAGGAGGAATCACCCAACCTACAATGAAAGCGACAGTTACCAAGCTTTACGATGCCGGAATACGTCTCCAGCCTAAACTTCTAGATGTTGTGCGTTAGGTTCCAAAGCATTTTTATGTTCATTGAATTTATTTTACAGTTGATCTTTCTTAATAAGTTTGCCTTTAAGGTTCACCGCGTGATGTAGATATACAACTCCTAAATATGCAATATAAGATGATAAACAGTCATTTACTCTTCTTTTTGCAATGAAAATCCTAGCTACTAAGGAAAGAAAAACGAAATCCTTTCAACATAGAGCAGAGAGCACACACTAGATGCACTGTCCTAAATCAAAATCAACAAGTAGTCTAAATTCAAATGCACATGCATGTATTTTTTTTCCGCTTTCTTAATGTGTGAATGACAAAAAGAATGCTAAGTACAAATCTGAATTATATATTTTTTCAAAGTGACAGTACTAACAATTTTCTTTTCAAAAAATGAAAAGGAGACAAGACAGCACTTTGCGATTTTGAATTGAAAACTTATTTCGACACTTGAAATACTATTAATTCAGATCAAATACAAGAGTAATAGTGTAATCGACTATAAAAAAGAGAAGGATTCTTTTCCTTGACTGAAAATGACACTTGCGACACTTTCAAATCAAAATACGACAGTCCGATTAAGCTGCCATTTTGTAAATGAGAACTGTGAATGGCGAAAAATATATAAAAAACATTAACAAATATTTGTGCAAATGAGGTTGGATGATGCAAAGGAAGGGGGTTTCAACAGTGATTTACTGATCACAGACAGCAAAACTCCTGAATAAAGACAGTGAAGAAAAAACCAAAATCTAGAGGCAGAAACAGTCTTATCTGATCATCACACCTGTAACACAGGGAAACAGGGATGCATCTCACCTACTACACACGGGAGGTGCGATGCATCTAAATTGCCAAGAAGAGAAGGTGCGATGGTCTAGAGACGAGACATCAACTTGGTTTTTGGTCACAGTTTGCAGCTTAGTTTAGGGATTTAGGCTGAGCTAATGATAGCCAGTAAATACAAAGTATAGGGGCTGATCTAATGAGGTTACTTGAGCTACCTCTAGGGCACTTAAGATGTTTGCAAGTCAATTGTTCAGTTCATAAACAAACCCGGAGATTGACTGAAGTAGCGTTGATCTACTTTTCACTTGCATAGAAAATGCAGTTCGAAGGCTATCTGGCTTAACTTCAATCTCCATATGTGGCTTATGAATCAAACAAATAGAGACAAGCAATCAAACTAATTCCTCCCCAGTGGAGTCGCCATTCTGTTACCGGGAAAACTAGTGTCTATTCAGAACTGCTAATCCCACTAAGACAGGTAGCTATCTTAGAAAAAAACAAACTAAAGTCACGTGTGCTTTCCTTTATGAGAGATAGATGAGAAAGAAGTAGAGAGTACCAACCTCAGTCTTTCACTTGGCTCCTTGCCTGTTTCCTTTCCCCTTCAACAGAATCTTGCCACTGCTTCCTTATTTGTCCCACTTCAAAGAGCACCTGTAGAATCATAGCAGCATAATACCATCAAAGCATAGAGATCTATCACTGTAAACAATATAGGATCATATATATATTGACCATACAAATGCATATATCAACACAATATTCATAGATACACAAGAAGATGGAGGAAAACTCAAATAGATTTATTGATAAAAGTCATAGAAGAGAGGATTACAACCACTTGGTATGACCCAGTGCCATCCTCCCAACTTGAAATCCCTCTTCACCTCATATAAAGCAAGATCACCCAACAATGTCTTCAAAGAGAAACCAACAACACTTCTTTGCAAATTACCAATTTCCAACCTCTGGATCTTTGGGATGAGGGATCCATATATAGCTATTTGCAGGGGGTGAGTCAGTTTCTGGGATTTTTATTAGTGTCATCTCTCTGATAGTTCTTGGTTCCACTTGGGGATTTCATGATCTCTTACTCATCCTTGGGCTAATTCAGGGAGGCAAGTGTCAAATGAGTAGCTTCTAGAAGATTCTCAGGGTTTCCACCTAGCAAACTACGTGTGCCATTTGTCTACTCTCACTCATCGCACCCTACAGAAGGGCTTTCCTGTATGCATCGCACTTTTTGCATGTGGCAGGTGAGATGCATCGCACCCTTAGCACCGGGCAGTCTGTATGGTCCTGCTTTGACTAGTTCTGAGTGGTTTTTCATGGAGAACTTCAGGGAGATGATGTAATCAGCTAACCTTGCTCCTTTAGGGTATGAAACAACACTTTGAGGGACTTAGAAGCCCTTATTTTATGGACATATGTGATTGGGGTTGTAGTGCCCAAATATTTCTATAACACTATGCTACGCGAGTTGAAGCTGAAAGGGCCAGTAGTGTAGGTTTTTGTTTGGCGCTACTAACTATGAACTTGGGTAAGGACCCCTTAAGCCAACATTGCCTATTATCCAACATTGCATATATCCTAGGAACACTTTGTCCAACATTCCCTCCTATCTAAACTTCCTAAGCATTGCAGATCTGCAGTCTACCACCCTGGTGTTGTGGACAGTCTCTCCTACGATAATCTTTTCCACAAGTCCAACATTGTATAGGATTCCAACTTTCATCCTTGTTCTTCTCCTCAAACTAGAATCCATACCCTTTGTCAAATGCATTGAACTTCTTTTGTGATGTTGCATTCTATTTGTTACCTGTGTCCTAAGGCCTTTCTCACTTCTTATCCCATTTCCCTTTATTCTATGCATTACCTTTCTGGTCTAGTTTAGTCTCAGATCTGCGCTTTGCTTGTTCATAACAATGCTTTACTTTTCGGATGGCCTCCTCTAATGATCTAGTCTCATCAAACTCATTCTTGTCTTTGAATTCTATCGGCAACCCACCGATAAATATTTGAATCTTGGCCTTCTCCTCCTTGAGGTAAGACACATATATCAACAACTCCAAAAATCAACTAATGTACTCCTCATTGATCATAGAACCCACCTTTAGCTCATAAAACTCTTTTTCCATGTCTTCATAGTACCTCTCCAATAGATACTTCTTCCTGATAGTCTCTTAAATTCACTCCAAGTCATCTCCTCATAAACATCTTTGGAATTATTTACATTTTCCCACCAAATATCTTATTTACCTTTAAGACTAAATGTAGCTATTTTGGCCTTCATGTTCTCTAAGTAATTGTGAAATTTGAAGAACTTATTCATTCCAAGTAACCATGCTTTTGCATCCTATTTTTTCTTCACTTCCCCATCAAATGTAGGTGCCTTTTCTTTCTTGAACTCATATGAAAAATATCCCCTATCACTCCTCTTGTAAGGATGATAACAATGATGACCATGATACCTATCTAAACTAGAACTAGAATAGTAAATGTGTCCATCACCTATCCTATCCAGAGTATCCAAGAATCTACCACCTTTGATTGTGTCATCTCTATCTGACATGTACCCACCAAGAGACCTACTTCCATATTCCCCATTAGTTTTGTCCTCTTGTCCATGATTGACCCGAAGTGGTCCTTGTCTCTGCAGTTCTAAAAAGCTCTAAAGGATTACTACATTAACCTCTACTTGTTTCTCCTGTGCCTGCATGATTCTGTCATTATCTACTTTACAAATTCTTATCTCTGCCTTCAAACTTCTCAATGTGTCTATTAAGTAAGAAGAATTCCCAACACCACGCCACTCATTTGATCCATGGGGAGAGTCTTACGAATTGTAGTCTAGCATCTTTCTAGTCAACTTTGTTGTTTATCTTCCTGCAAGGTATATCATGTTAGCTAAACCAAAATATAAATAAACCATCATACTTTAGTATATTTCATGGAGGATATCTCATCTGCAAGATGGACATATATATACATACATATATATATATATATATATATATATGTGTGTGTGTGTGTGTGTATATATATATATATATATATATATATATATATATATATATATATAGATAGATAGATAGATAGATAGATAGATATATAGATATAGATATAAACATAATCAGATCAACATATAATCATATTTTCAATGATTATCCAGTTATCAATGCATGACCATACCGACTACAATTTATGGCCTCATGCCTGAAAACTACAACCACATCAATGTATGAATAATGATATATAAGAAATGACATGCATAACCAACATACACTCATAATGACCACATACAAAAAAAACACCATCAACTTCCACATGGCAACATCACTCCAACCATGATCAAGACCATGCATATGAAACAAGCACATAGACCACAAGCATAAAAAACACATATATGCAATTGATATGAATAAATGACCAACACACCGACCATCTAGTCTAAGGGGCGAACCATGATCTGATACCACTATGTAAAACTCTCCTCCCACATCTACCCAACTAATCGGACAACAAGGATAAACATGTGACGAAGAGTTACTATGATATGATTCAACTCCCTATTTAGAATTTAAGGAAGTGGAACATGTAGAACATAGACAACTTGACCTTCTACACATGCAACAGAACCCCCAGGAGCCATCAACCCCATCCAAGTGACTAGTCCTTGAGACAAAATGACTTTTTACTACATTAAAGCCTCAGTCACTTTCTTGACATGGGAATGCATGCAACTAGGACCCTCCAGTCACTCCCACAGTAAGGCATGCATGCGACTGGGGACTTTTCCAGGTAGTTATGTGCTAGTGACTCCTGATTCTGTGCCACTTTTTCAAGGCCAAAACTCAAGCCACTGCCCAGAACTCCATGAAACTTTTAGAAATGAAAAATAAAATTGAAACAATGATACATATACAAATACTTGAATAAGGACTTGACTGGACCCCTACTAGCCATGACAGACATTTCGTCAAACATGTCATAAATATGCATCCTACAAGTTTAAACAACATATCTGAGAATAGGAATCTCAAGATTATCTGAGAATTGCTAAGAAGAATTTTTTCCTCATCATAATAATTGCATTACCATATATTAAGCCACATATTCATTGTACATTCAGTGATTAACCAAAACATGATGAGAGCTGTGCATTTTCACTATCATAAAAGTCATTCATAGTCAGCATATAACAAATAGAAATATCAAGAATATAATAACCATATAAGCCACATATAAACAAGTATATATAGCCATAAAATACCAAGAAGAAAGAGAGCTCTTATTGGTGATTGCATAAGTAAACCAGATATGGACTTCCATGAAACCACCCGACCGTAGACTAGGTTGAACCAAATATTTCTTTCAGCCAGTCACCCTGGTGCCATATTCCAAGCATGAATGTAGGATCTCATAAAACAAATCAATCAAAACCATACAGTTCTTTTGGAGGCCAAACCACCTCAACCCTTAACCAGTGATTCTACCTCATGGTCAGACAACACTAACCATCACCAAATTGGTCTCTACCCAAGATGTCTAGGGCTCCAGAGTATTTGTTCCAACTAGGGCCTCCATGACTAGTAACTCAACCCACACTTGCCGTCGACCTTCTAGAGAGTTTGTCCAACCAAGGATTCCAAGACTAGTAACTCAACCCACCAAGGGCTTTCATAGTGTTTGTCCAACCAAGGCTTCCAGGACTAGTAACTCAACCCAAGCTGTTACAGGGCTTCCAAAGTGTTTATCCAACTAAGGCTTCTAGGAACTAATAACTCAACCCGCAACCGAAGGAATAAAAAACCAACTAGAAAATAAAAGTAAAATTCCACAACACCATGGTTATCTAGGAAATGGAAAGGCTAAGAAAAAACACTATCAATCTAG
Organism: Pinus tabuliformis; assembly: GCA_031772625.1. Taxonomy (NCBI): domain Eukaryota; kingdom Viridiplantae; phylum Streptophyta; class Pinopsida; order Pinales; family Pinaceae; genus Pinus; species Pinus tabuliformis. The sequence goes on along the minus strand of CM062820.1, from coordinate 982,532,593 downwards.
GCAATCCTCCATGCCAATGAAAGATCATAACCAAATAACCATATGCATATGCCATGCATGACAAAACAAACAACGAAATCATACATGCAACTCGATACCTGAAATGTGAATCCATTGTAGTTATTGATACTAATGTCTTGTTGCACTTTCCTTCTTTTCCTTTTGCTTCTTGCTCCAAATCCCAAGTATGCCACAATTCTCCAAGAGTGCTCCAATAAAACTGTAAGTGTCCAAGAGTATCGAAGAGAGAGAGAGAAAATGAAAGCTCCAAAACTGAATTGATGAAAAGCTATGAACTTATCCTCATAAGCCTTTTTATTAATCAGGCCTCTATTTTCTTCATTTTTCCAATATTTTTCTTCATTTTCCACCTCACATAAAGCCTGTGACCTTTCACCTTCCTTTTCTCCTAATTTTCATTATTATCATAAATAAATGCCAATAAATTCCATTTTTCCTTTCCAAATCCTTGGCCATTTCCTTTTCCAATTTTCATATCCATTAATTAATCACAAGTGATCCCCATCACTACATTTCTACCCAAGTTTTAGCTTGGAATACATGTCCTATGACCAAGGTTCTATTTTACCTTTATTCATTTTTACATGGATTTTTTACTAGGGCTATTACAACTTCAACCTGCAATACATAATCCAAATCAGCAATTCAAACTTAGAGAAAACAACTTCCAAAAGAAAAATAGAGATAGTTGTGGAAATTGACATTTTCTGCAACAACTATGGAAAGTTGCATTTTCTACAGCTATTATTGTAGCATCCCGTTTTTATGGCTGTAGCAACTTGTTTAGAGGTAATTTTGGCATAATTATTGCAAGAAAATGGAGTAGATATAAAAATTTTGAGACACTGGGTTTTATCAGAATATGGTAAATTTAGTAAGACATGGGAAGAATTCTAAAAAATTTCAATTTTGAAGGACATTTCAATGGGTTTTTAAGGAATATTTTCATTTTTCACCACTATGCACAAATTAGGACATACTTTGGTATTTTTGAATAATAACCCCTTTTCTTCATCAAAAATGAATTCTAAAGGCATGTTATGGTGAGAGAGGTAAAAATACATTGTTTCCCTTTCAAAGCACTCAATTTGGCCTTAAAATGAGTTCATGGCATATAGTTTTTGTGCAATGATGGATGGCATGAAAAGTCATTTCCAGAATTTTCAAACTTGCTCAAGATTCGAATTTGCTAGTAGAATGGTTTTATTCCAACACTTGTAGTTCTACTTCAACATTTCATGTTGTTCCAAGAGTAAACTTGAGGTAAAATCATCTATAAAACTTTTTAATTTGTTAAAAGTTTAGGAAATTATGACGAGCAACCACTATAACATACCTTTGCCATAATTTCATTTTTCCACCATCTCTTTCATTATTGCAGACCACCTCATACTATCAACTATCCCTTTTATGTTTACTCATTTTGATTGTATTTTATTTCCACCATAAACTCATACTCTGTAAAAATATGAATCTTTATGAAAATACCAAAAACTTACCATACAAGGCTACGAAGTGACAATTTTAAAAGTAGATTGAAAAGTTTTCTTGTTGGAAATTGATTATGGAATCAATAAGGCTACTGAAATCAAGAATGTCAAAACATAATACATTGGCTTGTAATTCCTTATTCTATACTTATGGCTTTGTGGAATACCTAGAAGAGGATTTGGAATTATTCAAATAAATCTGAATTTATGTTCATGAGGCATTAACAGTTATTGAGGATGACAAAAAGGCAGGTTGTCAATCTTTATTTTTGTGAATAAATTTGTTGGAAGTCAAAAGCTAGAAAAGATATCAACATCAAGAACCCTTTCAAACAATCAATTAAGAAATAAATCTTTAGGACCAAGTCTTGGTAAGTCATGTTTCAAATTTTGTTTTCAGCCATATATACACATATCATGGAGATTTGGGACAACAAATAGAGCTAATTTTTTTTCCAACATTATTTAGAATTCTCTCAACCATGTGTTGAGGAGAAATTGATTCCAAGATTAGAATATTTTCACTCTTTCTTTCCTCCTCCCATAACAGATTTAGATCAACTCATTATTTTGAAGGTTACAGTTATGACATAGTTAGAAGTTGAACGGTGGTTGAATATTGTGCTTCATTAGAGGTTTATGATTCATATTGACTTCATATCATTGGATCATTTCATGGGTATCATAAGTGAGATGTATTACATGTTGCATGATTTATGAAGTATAGAAATTTTTTAAGTTCTTAACAAGAGACATATTTATACATTTCAACATCAAGTCCAACATTAGGTAGCAAGTACTAAAATATCCAACAACATGGCGATCAACCACATTAGGACAACTCAAATCAAGGACCCGTTTGTAAAGCATAATTTTCAAAGTTTGTCAAAGGTTGATGAACTCCAAGTAGTGGCCTAGCAAAACCAAAAGATTGAGAATGAAGTAAAAATATCATATAAGAAGATCCACCCATTCAAGATAGAAAATGAGAACTCATGGCATTCTAATAACTTGGTCAATGCACTAGTCAATGAGGTGAACTAATGGCAAAGTACACAACAAATTCAATTTACAGAGCATATTAGACAATTGTTTTGGTTTGCTAAGAAATTGCATGAGCAAGTTAATTTATTTCCAAACAATCAAGGATACATGTTGGAATAAATATGTTGCAAATGAATTATTTTTTCATGAGGACATTCAAATATCTTAGTGTGGGGGAGATGTTGGGATTCTAATTTGTCATCATTTCACCATTCCCTATAGTCATCCTTTTAACTATCTGTGCCATTCCTTCATCCATTGATTGCCTTAGTTTCCATAATTTGTCACAGAAACATCACAAATGTTTCCAATGCTCAAAGTGGTTAATTGTTAAAAATTTCATTTATTTTTAGAGAATTAATTATTATTTTGCATGGTTTTATTGATGATAATTGGACAGTTCAAGATTCTACAACTCAGTCCATTTTTTGTAGCTATCTTTGTGATTGAGGTAGTAGCACCATTGTGGAAGGAAATTTGGAAGTTGGACAGGGTTTCTAAAAGCTCTAATATGGATTCGTGTTTATCAAAGTTAACCTAGCTTGCACATGTCAACCTCCAGTAAGAGATCAAAGGAAAAACGTATTAGTTTTGACTACTCAACTTTGGGTGCAATTTCTGAGAAAATGAAAATGAACCTTGGAAAATGAAAACATGTGTTTTCTTTAGAACAAGCCCAATTAGGCTCAAAATGGGCCATTTCCTCACATTCATTATTGTTTGGGATATTTTTTTTGGTTATTTGCAGCCTTATTTTGTAGATTACATGGGAAAATGTCTTATTGATGTGTCATTCAATGCACAACCAGCAAAGGGTCCATAACGAGTTCTTTTTTAGAAAATTCCTGGCATATAGATATATTTGATCATATCTCGAATGATATTTGATCCAAAATTCCATGGAAATATTTGATTTGATTTTCAAATTGATCTACAAAAATCTCTTGACCATAATTGTAGCAATTAAACTCTAAATTTGTTGTTACTTAAGATCTCTATAAAATGACTGCAATATCTTTATTGAGGAGAGGTTTAGATAGGGAGATGGATATGTTATGTAATTTTGATCATATTTTTCTGATTCAATAAAATTTTGCATATCGTTGCCATTATGTTTTGATGAGAAGGATGTGATTGTTCTAGGTCAATTTTTCTAAGCACTTTTAAGTCTCGTACACTAGTAGGAGGTCCCCCTGTTGTGTACGAGTGTTATACACAAAATGACCTCATCATCTCAGAGGAGAAGGACACTTTGACTGGAAGAAAAACACTAAGTTGCAGGCCCATTTTCCAAGGTAACGCACCCCATAAACAGACAAAGGGAGTTATAATGTTGCTCATGACTCAGTAGAAAGTGTTAGTCCCTAGGTTAATGCTCTTTTTTGCCTAAAGGGAAACATTACTAGATATTTGTCAGATTACAGAGGTCAGAGCACGAGTTGATTGACTGACACTCCACTCTTCACTCAAATGTCAGCTCAAAAAGTAGGAAACATATGCCTCGGTCCTAACTAAGGACATTGTTAATCCTAACAGAGCTTAAACGGAAAGGAAAGAGAAATAAAGCAAGGAAACATCCAACTTTTTCCTCATTGGAACTCATGAAGAAATTAGCAAGGAGAGAGCCTCTCCTCATCGATAAATCAGAGGCTCGGCCATTGTAACAAGGATCTAAATATTGAGATTAGTATTGTTATGCTATCGAAGAGTTAAGAGAGAGAAGGAAAGGAGACAAGGATATACGATTTCGAGATTTCGAGACTTCTTTTATGTATATGTTGATACGATTTCGAGATTGATAGTCCTCTCAGATGAATGTTAGCTTTATATATTCTTGTATGTTAATGTTTTTAATCATCAAGGTCTATATTTTGTGAAGGTTATTTCTTTTCTTGTCTATATGCAATTTCTTCTATTCTAGGAGAGGGTGAAGCGGTCCTCCCTTTGTCACACTAAGATCTCCAGTGGAACTACACTAGAGATTGAAAGGGAACTCTTCTCTTTTACTTAGTCAATTCTAGATTAACATGAATATATGCATCTGTCTTTGAGTAGGTGCAAGTCATATAATTCCATCTACCTTGGGTCCTGGGAGACCCGAAAGGGTTTTTTGTCCACAACCACCCATGCATGAATCCTTACAATGGAATTGGCAAATCCACAAGGGAACGCTCTTAGTTCCCAGCTTTGTTCTTCTTGTTCATATATCTCTCTTCCTCTCTAGGCCTTCCTTCTCTTGTAGATTCATATTCTGATCACCCTATGTGCTTCGCGACCTCCTCTATTATTCACAACTTCTACTTAGACCCTGACTAGACCCTTTTTTCACCTTGATTCTCTATAACGCACTTCCTTGTGTAATTCAGAGCATTATAACGCTTCCCAGTATCTTCCACGGTGCATTAGTTCTCCTACTAACACTCTAATTGTCCTTCTGGGATGCATTACTAAACCATTATCTTGACATCCACTCTGTTATGTGGATTCTTAGATTGATAGGTTTCATGTGGTATGGCCTTGGGATCTGCAACTATGAAGTTTTCTTGGTTGGTTGCTTGCATTGTCATTTTTATTTTTAGAGAATAGTTTAATTTCATTTAATTTTCATAAAAGGAAAATGAAAAAATTACTTTAGCTTTCTATTTTAGCGAGTTTGTTTCTGATTATATTGGGCTAGTTGTTAGAGCATTGTATGTCTACATTTTGTCCATGTGTTTTTACTATATTTGGATGTGTATTTCTGAAACAATGTATAATCTCTCCTTGTAAGAAGCTCTCTTTCATCATATGAAAAACTTAAAGCATTTGAGTCAAAGTCTCATTGAACTCCATATATCAACATCCCCTCCAAAGACACTAACAAAAGTTCACATAAAATCTATTTCTTAATAAAAGTAATCAGCAACTTTTTTTTAGCTTACACAAATATTAGTTTAAGCTAGGGTCTTGGGCTAAGCAGTGGTGGGTAAACTACCCAAGATCATGAAACTAAGACTAGTGTCATTAATGAGAGTAAAATCCTGCTACACTCATATCATCCGGGACCACTCCCCTCACAAAGGATTTAAGCATGAGACAACATCGAAGTGTGAGAGAATGTATCCAGCCTTCAGTTGCATTTCCAGTGGTTATTATGTGTACTATGGATCTCCTCGAGGATATCAGAGCTAAGTCGGGAACTCAAGTGTCCTGCCCACATAGCATACTATCTACGACCGTGACCCCCCTAGTGGTGTCTGTGATTTGAGGTAACCTTAGTGGCTAGAATTTTTAGGGATGAACACAAGGTGACTAGTGCGGGCTACCTTGGTACTTAAACAGACGAACCTACTCTGTCTTCAGTTTTTTTGGAGGGTGCTCATCTTCATGAGAGTTCTTGGCCCCTTCTTACCAAGGTTCAAGTGAAGCTCAAGAGTAATTGTAACTATACATTTAGTTGACTCTCTCTTTTAGCCATTGTGATACTGGGTTTCATCTCTAGCTAGTGGTGGTTATCAAACAAAGTTTTGTTCCTTGACTACTTGTTGATTTCCTTTAGAGTAATTTTTTTATTTTTAGATGTTGGATTGTTGACACTGAGACTATAACAAATATCACTTTAAATTTTTTTAGATAAAATATATCTCTCACCATGGTTATATTTGTCCCTCGTCATCTATCTAGATGAAAACAAGGTCTTCCTCCACTGACCCTGGAGGACCTGTCGAGTCTTGGTGAGTCGAATTCTCTCTCTTCGGGAAATCTGTCTCCAGTGTCCAACACTGAATCACATCATACTTACCAAGACACCATATTGCTTGAGGAATTTTTTCATGAAGGAATTGTACCTCCTTACAATCCTCCTCTCATTGATCCTCTTGGACCAGTGTTGTTTCAGGTAGTACATGTACCCGTCATATCTTGATCAGTTGCCACATCCAATATTCATGTGACGACTATTGGGTCGTGGTCCTTTGTGGATAATTTCACTCCACCATCACTTCCCCCACCTATGGTCAGTACTACATAGTTGATCGGTCACCCTACTCTTCATATTATGCCTAGTCCAAGCAACCTAGTTACACCAGTTATGAGTGGAATCCTGCACATCCTGGCCTTCACCCCTTTCGTGTCATCTCTTAGACCACTGGCTATCTCTTCTAGTAGCGTTGTTAGCATGGCCACCTTCAATAACCCTTTTGGTTGGAACCCATTTCTATGTTCTAACCCCAGGTTCAAATTCCTGGGGGAAATGTTCCAAACATGAATATACTAGATATCATTTTTGGGATTCAACTGCGTTAAGTAAGTCATTCAAACGTATGACCATTTCCATGAGAGGTAGTCGTAACTGACTAATTTCTCATGATTTTTGAATATACTATCGAGGGCATTACTATTCCCCTTCTGCCTATAGGAAAACCTGGTTCTTCGTTGATCAGCTTACCTCCTCCAAGTGGACACTATTCTAGTATCAGTCATGTGCCTACTGCAAACTATAGAGAGAGTAATATCCCTAAACCTGGTCCTGCTACATCCATTTGGGCACCCCTTCCTCAACCACAATTGAGTCATGGGGGCACTTTTTATCCTGGGGGAAATCAATCTTTTTCCACCAAGCCTAATATCCCATATGGACCTCCACCTTATATGATTGCACCACCACAACCAGGAAGTTATTATCCGATGAATCCCATGTATCATGTTGGAAAAAACTTGATGGGGGGACCTCCTGGTCCTTCAAGTCATCCTGCGCCACCTTGGTTAAATTTTGGGGCACCTACACCTTTTCCTTTTCTAGAAACACTTGATATCCCTAATCTATATAAGTTAATTAATGATCCCATCAATCACAACTTACCTTGGCCTCCAACCCCACACAAGATACCTATCGACATTCTGAAATTATAAGGGGAACAAGGGGATGATCTAGTTATGCATGTCACCACCTAACACTTATGGTGTGTCTCAAACTCCATGGTTGATGATAGTATCTGGCTCAGACTATTCCTCCACACCCGTACTAACAATGTTGCCAAGTGCTACATTGAGTTACCATGTGCATCAGTCAATACCTTTCGTGCCCTTGTAATGGAATTCCTAAAGAACTTCCAAATTCCTATCAACTATGAAACCAAAATGAAACTCCTCACTACTCTATGCCAAGACACCTCTACCCACATCTATGATCATATCCATGAATGGAGACGTAGGTGGAGGCTTGTCAAAGCCCCCATTCTAGATCACTTGTTAGAAGATTGGTTATGCAAGTCACTTCTTCCCCCCATTTCCAAGGATGTTTCCATAACTGTTGTGGTCACAGAAGACCAATCCATTCGTCATGCCCAGCATTTATTTTTAATCTACTCATAGTCTGGCACACTCTACAATAAGATCCCCCATGCCTCTTGAGCTTCCAGTGCTCTCGTTACTCAACAACCTGGTGCGCATGTTAGCGGCCTTGTCAAAGCTACCTATGGGGATGTTGTAAAACAACTCAGTGTGAAAGTTGCCCAATTATCTATCAATATAGCTCCTACTTCCCAATCGTCTGCTCTTCCAACCGCTATGATCAACTCTATGAAATCTACACAAAAACCCAGTGATAAGAATAAGAAGAATAAGAAAAAGACCTCTCCTTTTGTGGAGCAACTTGCTACACAGAACAAACCCAAACAGAAAGTCGTTTCCAAATCTAATAGAGGGAAGGAAAAAACTATCAATTTCCCTTGCAAGATCTGTGCAGAGGACCAGATGACTTACAAATTTCCTCACCTTTAAGAATGCACAGGCCTTCTTGCATAGAAGGATACTAGTCAGACCCCTATGTTCCTCAACAACCCCTTCCATGCTCAGCAGCAACAACACCTTATATCAAACCCACCACAACCGCCACAAGGGGGCAATGCTAGTCCACATCCTCCTTCCTCTGGTGAAGGATCGTCAACTATTTACACCTTTGAAACATTTGAACAACAAACGCGAGCTAAGAATTCTGGAACTCCAATCACTAACACTCTAGAAACTACCTCGAGTTTGAATCCATTGCTGCCTAATGATCTTCATATTCAAAGGCAGGTCAGTGACCTTGTGATCTGTCCCCCTAAAGGGACACTTCGTCACATGACACACAATACCTTTGCATGTGCTACCTAAAACTACAACATTCTAGAATATTTGGTGCAAGAAACATTATCCATGTTTTCCCATGAAGTATTACAAACCCATCCAACACAAAGGAAATATTTTCTTTCGGGAATTGGTGGAATTGATCCTTAGGATTCCACTCTAGCAATTTTAACATGGAAAAAATCAATCCTCACCTTTCCCACTAGCTTTCATTTCAAGTGTCGGTTATATCGAAGGTAGAGCTATCCATCAAATTATCATTGATGAAGGTGCTTCGACCTGTGTAATGTCCACTTCATGTTGGTTCGCCTTGAGTTCTCCCAATTCGAATGGAAAATGACATCCACCCATGGTATTTATCCGCCCATGGAATTTACCCATGGTATTGTAAGTGGAATCCACCCATGGTATTCATCCACCCATGGAATTTAACCATGGTTTTGTAAGTCACATCCACCCATGGTATTCATTCACCCATGGTATTTACCCACCCATGGAATTTACCTATGGTATTGTAACCAAAAAAGACTATAAGTAACAAGTCGCATTTTGTAAAAGGACAGATTGTCCACCACAATATAGCCTTTACAGTTATTATCTTTTTAATTAAAAAAAATATTTGTGGTTTTGTTATAGTATGTTCTCCTATTTTCTTCTAGCATTTCAATTTTTCATATCTTGGGGGCCTCGCCCCAAAATCCAAATCAGTGGTGTCAGAGCTAGGTTATGATTCCATGGGAATAATGGTTTGATGCTATTTCAATTCCATTTTTTTGCAGAAATCTTCAAAAAACTTCAGGCACATGCTACGACCTCCACAAAGCACTTTCTTGGGCAAATCGAGAAGAATTTTTCTTTTTTCATTTGTTTACAGGAATTTTTTGGGAGGAAAGTTTGCAGATCAGATATGAGACTTTTGATAAAAAAAATTACAAAAAATAAATAAATAAATAAATAACATATCTGGATTCCTTTCAAAAAAAATACCCAAAATTAAATAAAATTAAATTAAATGAAGAAAAAAAATCATTCGAATCGGAGTCCAGATGAGGGAGTTATCATTGATTTAAAATCAACTATGTTGCAGATATTTTTCTGCGGACAATTCATCGATGGTAGCTCTCCTATCATTTTTTGAAGTTTTTGTGCAGAATTTCAGAAAATTGATTGCAGATCTGAGCGCCTCTTGCAAAATCACCTAATTTCAAAAAAAAAAAAATTGGTCGAATCAGAGTTTGAATGAGAGATATCGTTGATTTAAAATCAACTATTTTTTCAGAACTTTTGTGACGGTAGAATAGTTGCAACACAAATCTGAGTTTCTAGAGTGTCTAGATAGGGATTTCAAACACATTATAAGATACAGAATGGTCATTCTGTTTTCAAAAATAGGTTATAATAAATATTCTAAATTATATTGATCGAGTTATGTCCATTTTAAATCTAGAGAAACATTCAAAGAGGGTTCCCTTTGTAGATGTGCCCTCCCACCCCACTTTAGTAGACACCTGCTTCACATTCATCAGTTTCAACATAACAACATCTGGCTTGGGTTCTTTGGAGACATTCCCTCCCACCCCAGGCTATGTAGCCACCTACTACTTCATCAACAGTCAGCGTCACAGTTATGGATCAACCACATGAAACCCTTGTCATCGAAGTCCATTTTCTAGACCACACACTGTTAGTATCACATTTGGTCACAAGTTGCTATGAAACCAGCTCACAAAAAGATAGAAAAGATAGATGAACACCTTAGAAATAAGCCTCTTCGAGGGGGAAGCCTCCTTTACATTACACAAATGAACAATTCTTAGATGATTCAAATGACAAAACCTCCTTTCTATATATAGGAGTCTAAGGGGTCACAATATAACCAAAGCTGACCTAACATTAATAATATAAAGGCACAAAAATAACAATAGTGGGATTCTATGGGGCACAATAATAACAATATGGGGACAATAGGGGCACAACAATAACAATAAGGGATACAACGACAATATTAATGGGGGAATCACTAGTATTATACGGACCTAACATGCCCCTCTCCTTCAAAAAAGTGTTGTCCTCAATGCTTGAGTAGTTATGGATGCTTCTGTATAAAATTCTCATCCTCCCATGTGGAATATTCAACAGGTAAGTTCATCCACTTGATGAGATACTCTGAAATTGATCGATTTCATAGCTGTCAGGTTCTTTTTTCTTTGACTGCTTTATTTTCCAATATGATTTTCCCTTCCTCATCAAGTTCTAGAAATATTGTTTGAACTGGAAGCTTGTCACCTGTAACCTTCTTTAAGCATGAAGCATGGAAAACTAGGTGCACTCGGGAAGATGCAGGACCTCCAATTTGTATGCCATAGTACCTATCTTTTGCAACACCTTGTACAGACCATAATACTTTGGTGATAGTTTATTATCCTTCTTAGCTTGCCTGAGGGACATTTTTTTATATGGTTGTAGCCGTAGGAATACCCAATCACCTACATCAAAACTTCTTTCATTGCGATGTTGATCTGCCTATTGTTTCATTCTATTCTGCATCAAGGTGATTTTATCCTTTAAGAGTTGGAGAACTTGTTGTTGATGCTCGATGTGATCTTCCACAGCTTGAACCTTAGAATTTTCTCTTAAATATGATGTGATGGATGGTGGATGATATCCATAAAGTGCCATAAATGGGGTCATTTTTGTTGCAGTATGAAAGGAAGTGTTATACCACCATTCAGCCAGAGGCAACCATTTGATCCATTGTGTTTGTTTATTAGATACAAAGCAACGAAGATATCCTTCCAAACATTTGTTTACTATCTCAGTTTTCCCATCAGATTTAGGATGATAAGATGAGCTATGAGCTAACTAAGTACCAAGAAAAGAAAATAATTTTGTCCAAAAAATTCCACTGAAAATGGGATCTCTGTTGCTTACAATAATCTTTGGGTCTCCATGTAGCTTTTGAATTGTTTCCATAAATGCAGTAGAAATTGTACTCACTTTAAATGGATGAGATAATGCACAAAAGTGTGCATACTTGGTAAGTCTGTCAGCTACCACCATGATAACACTCTTTCAGACTTGGGTAACCCTGTGATAAAATCCATTGAAACCTCCTCCCAGCATTCGCTTGGAATGGAAAAATATTGTAATAGTCCTGGGGTCTTAATTGTTTCAACTTTATTTTGTTGGCAAACAAAACATTCCTTTACAAAATTTTGAATATCCGATTTAAGGCCATCCCAAAAAAAATCCTTCTTAACCTTGCGGTAGGTTTTTAGAAATCTTGAGTGCCCTCCAAAGGGAGAGGTGTGCAATTCCCTAAGAATATTTTATTTGAGTTTTGAATTCTTACATAGGTATAACCGATCCCTGTACCATAACGAATCATTTTTCCAGCTAAATTTATTAGATGTACTGGGATCTTGTTGTATCTTTTGAATGAGTGCCCACACTTCCTCGTCATTCTTTCATTCATCCCTTGCTTCGTTTATCCAATCTGGTTGGATAATAGAAATGGCTCAAAGAAATGCTTCCACATCCTCATTCTTTCTTGAGAGTGCATCTTCCACAACATTTTACTTCCCTTTTTTGTAGATGATTTCAAATTCATAACCCAACATCTTTGTGACCCATTTTTGCTGCTCTTCTAAAGATAATATTTGTTCTAAAAAGTATTTAAGACTATCATGATCTGTTTTTAACTTGAAGTGTCTTCCCATTAGGTAGGGTCACCATTTCTTAAGTTTATATAGTATTGCCAACATTTCCTTCTCATAAATAGCTTTGTGTAAATACTTTCCTTTGAGTGGACGACTTTCGAAAGCAATGGGTCTTTCTTCTTGCATTAAAACAGCACCAATTCTATTTCCTAAGGCATCATACTCCACAATAAAGGTTTTTGTGAAGTCCGGTGTAGTTAAGACTGGTGCTTGGCACATTGCCTCTTTAAGATGTTCAAAGGAATTCGTTGCTTCTGGAGTCCATGAAAATGCATCTTTCTTCAATAATGTTTTTTTAACAAACTTGCGATAATACCCTGTCAACCCGAGAAATCCTCGTAGATGCTTTATGGATGTGGGGAATTTCCATTCCTTAATGGTTTAAATTTTGCTAGGGTCTACCTTAACACCTTTATATTTACAATATAACCCCAGATATTCCACCTCTTGTACTCCAAAGAAACATTTGGATATTTTTGCATATAATTGTTTCTCCTCCAATATTTTGAGCACCATGTAAACATGTTGGACATGGTCCTTCCAAGACATGATGTAGATTAGTATGTCATCAAAAAATACGAACACAAATTTTCTAAGGAAGGGTTTGAAAATGGAATTCATCAAACCTTGAAATGTAGAAGGTGCATTAGTAAGGCCAAAAGGCATGACCAAAAATTCATAATGACCATCATAAGTTCTAAATGTTGTTTTTGGAATGTCTTCCGTCTTCATTCTGATTTGATGATATCCTGAACAAAGATCCAACTTGGTGAAGTAAATCGATCCATGTTATTCATCCAATAATTCATCAATGACAGGAATGGGAAATTTATCTTTAATAGTGAGCATGTTGAGCTCCCTATAATCTGGACACATGCGCCATGATCCATCCTTCTTGTGAAACAATACTACTGAAGCAGAGAAATAACTTTGACTAGGTTTAATTATACCAGCCTCTAGCATTTCTGCAACCATACATTCAATTTCACTCTTTTGGAAATAGGGATATCTGTAAGGCTTGATGTTTGGAGGAACACTTCCTGGAATCAAATTAATAGCATGATCATGATCACGAATAGGTGGGAGGCCTTTGGGAGTCTCAAATACCTTGGAATGATTGTCCAAGACTTTTTGGAGATCTAGAGAAATGGATGATTTCGATATGGGAACCTCTAGTGAACATAACTGTGCAAGTATGCCTTGTTGTTCTTTCTTTAGAAGCTTTTTCATTTCGTTAGAGCTGATTATCTTTCCTGGTTTCCCTGCGATACCCCTTAATTCAACTTCCTTTCCTTATGAAGAGAATTTCATGAAAAGTTCTTGAAAATTAAAATCTATTGTACCTAAGGATTGTAGCCATTGGACTCCTAGTACAACATCAGCACTACCCATTGGAATGGAAAGCATTGGGCTATTCAATACATATTCTCCCATGGATAGCTTGATATTATGGCACTTTCCTGAGAAATTTATGGTTCCTCCACTTGCAACCATCACTTGACACTCTGGTGCTGGATGTCAGAAGCAATTCAATTCCTTGGCTATCTTACAATGAATAAAATTATGGATACTTCTCGAATCAATCAACATTATTACCTTTTTCTTCTTGATATGCCCTTCTATCTTGATAGTTTGAGGAGTGGTAATTCCAGCCAATGCATTACAAGATATTGTCAGATTCATTTCTTCTTTTTCCAGGGTTTTTTCCTGGTGTATATCCTCTTCTTTTGACGTTTCTTGTTCCTTTTCTTCCTCCTCTTCACAATCTATGTAAAATAATTTCTTCTTGGCACACTTATGACCTTTAGTATATTTTCTATCACAACTGTAACAAAACCCTTTTGCTCTTTTTTCTTCCAAATGTTGTGGTGTCAACCTTGTAGGTTATGGATGGCTAGGGGCAGCAACACTTCCATCTTTATGATTGTGAGTGGTAGGCTTCCTTGTTGCCATAATTTTGCTTTCCATTTTTCTTGCCAACCTAAATGCCTTCTCCAATGAATCTGGTTCCCAAAGGCAAACCTCATGTTGGATGTTATCTTTTAAAGTCCCTATGAACACATCAATCCTATGCTCCTCTGGAATATCTTTTACCCTTATATTCAATTTTTGGAAGTCCTCAATGTGCTCCATCATTGAACCCTTTTGTTTGATATTTATCAATTGGTTAAAAAAAGTGTTGCTTTTTGTATCCTCATAATGTGCTATCATTTCATCCGTAAAAATAGCCCAAGTGACAATTTGTTTACGAGAGCAAAGCCATCGATACCATACAAACTGATTTGGTTCCAAATATAAAGTTGCAATGCGTACGTTTTGTGTGTTTTTCACATTATGGAGATCGAAAATTTGCTCCATCTGTAATATCCATGTTCCGAGATTCTTGCCATAAAACTTCCTCATATCGATCTTTGGAACATGGTGGTTCTTTGATCCAATGTTAGAGTCTATGAAATCATGATTAAAATTTATTTTGTACTCATCATGAGTTTCCTTTACTACCCTTTCGCCATTAGTAAGCATATCTTGTAGAAACTTTGTCAAATCTATCTTCAAATCTTCCATGCCTTTCTTTAAATCATCCATCTTTGCTTCCACACCATCCATCTTAGCTTCCACGCCGTCCATCTTAGATTCCACATCATTCATCTTAGCTTCTATGCCTTTCTTTAAACCATCCATCTTAGCTTCCACGCCATACATATTAGCTTCTACGTCTTTCTTTAAACCATCCATCTTAGCTTCTGTTACTTTTTGTGTGAGTGAAATTTGTTGCACTTGGTCTCGTAATTTTGATATATCATGTGGCATTTCTTCCTCTTCTTCATGAGTCATGCTAGAGCTTTTAGGTTGATTACTAGGTGTTTCCATTTTCTTTCTTCAAGGCATCAATTACCAATAATAATGCTTCACTATGCCCTTTGAATTCCTTCAAACCAATTTTTCAAACCAAGCTTATGAAAAAAAAATTAAAAAACTACACACCTTTTTTCACTTTGTAGGAGTTCGATATTGAATCTGATGTATCTCTGTAATTTTGGATCTCCAAGGTCTGAAATTGCTTCTTGTGGTAACCCTCTAAGTAATCTTTCTAACCCCACATCTAATCAAGATTGGATTCTCCGATGAAGAGTTATCCCAAATCTCCCACAATGACCTGAGTATAGACTGGTTCAGTAGAGCAAACTTGTACGACCCGCGAGTCATTGTTTCCACCTTAGGTTCTAAATATGCTACCCAAAAAACTAAAGTCTATCCTCTTTCTTTAAATTCTTACGAAAATTCAATCTGATGCTCAAAGAGAAAGATATGATGCTTTTCCCAAGGTCACCTGTGTGGAATGTGATTCGGGGATCTACAAAAACCCTAACTACCTCAGAATATATCTCCGAAAATATAGCGAAACAAGATCTAAAATTCGGGTCCGAGATTCAATAAGATTTCGTCTCAAATGGGTTTTTTTTAGCTTCTGAAACTTTGCAGAAACAAATTTATAGTGACAATACCACAATGACCTGTTTGGAGCAACGAAACCCTAGAATCCAAAGCTCTGATACCAAATGTTATGAAACGAGCTCATAAAAAGATAGAAAATATAGATCAACGCCTTAGAAATAAGCCTCTTCAAGGGGGCAACCTCATTTACATTACACAAATGAACAATTCTTAGATGATTCAAATGAAAAAACCTCCTTTCTATATATATGAGTCTAAAGGGTCATAATATAACCAAATTCGATCAAACAATAATAATATAAAGGCACAAACATAACAATAGTGGGATTCTATGGGACACCATAATAACAATATGGGGACAATAGGGGCACAACTATAACAATAAGGGATACAACGACAATAGTAATGGGGGAATCACTAGTATTATAGGGACCTAACACAAGCATTACATGGTATCTCTATCCTCGAATCTTCATTTTTCATGGTTATGGGTCATCCAAAAACCCACACTTCATCGAATTCCATTTGCTAAGGCACACACTATTAGTGTCACAATTTCTCACAAGCATTATAGGGTATCGCTATCCTCGAATCTTCGTTCATCACGATTATGGATTAACCACACAAAACCATTCTCTTCAGTGGCTTTTCATATTCAACAAATTCTTCTCAGGAGGAAACTTCACGCAATGGGGACCATTTCTTCTTAAGGAGGGAGGAACGATCCGAATGGAAAATGACATCCATCCATGGTATTCATCCACCCACGGAATTTACCCATGGTATTGTAAGTGTCATCCACCCATGGTTATGTAAGTTTCTTCGACCCATGGTATTCATTCACCCATGGTATGGTAAGTGACATCAACCCATGGTATTCATTCACCCGTGGTATTTATGCACCCATGGAATCTACCTGTGGTATTGTAACAAAAGAAGACTATAAATAATAAGTCACATTTTGTAAAAGGACATATTTTCCGCCACAATGAAGCCTTTATAATTATTATTTGTTCTAATAAAAAAAAATCTTTGTGGTTTTGTTATTGTGTGCTCTCCTATTTTATTATAGCATTTCAAATTTCCAGATCTTGGGGGCCTCTCCCCAAGATCCGTATCACTCCCATTCTTACACCATCATTGAATCACATCAAAGAATTTTATGGTCACACTTTCATCCTGAAAGGATACCTTGCCATATGCCCCATCACTTTGAGTGGGAAAATGGTAACGGTGGATATTGAAGTCGTAGTTTGTCATCTCGACTATAATATGATTTTTGGTTGCAGATGGACTTACGCCATGACTTCCATTGTTTCTTCGGTATTCCAACTCATGCTATTCCCTTTGGATGGGAAAATAGTCACATTGGATCAGTTATCCTTCTATACCCTAGATTACAACCCATTACCTAGTGGCATCGTCCCCTTAGTGGGTGGTATACCTGACTCCTATGTCAGTGTAGGTACTGGTCTTCTAAAGGGTTCCTCCCTTTTGGGTTGTTTTCCTCTCCTGCCACCTAAGGTTCCACAGATGGTTTCAATGGTCTCTACCATTCCTCATGACCCTAATGATCCCTGGGTCCTCCTGGCCCCTTCAGACATTGATTCCTATGGAGATCAGATGTCATTTTCAACTGCTGAATTGGCTTATCAAGCCAATTCAATATGTGTTTGATTCTTCTGTTACTTTGGTTACAACTAATGGTACCACTTCCTCTCCCATTGCCACTCCTTATAATGATCTTCCAAACAAATTCATACCTTCGAATGAAGCTATTCGAGAGATCATGTCTTAATAAGAGTGACCTTGGGATGGTTCTCATCACCGCACTTCAATATTTGATTGAGACATGACACCTCTACAAATCCTGCCTTTTAACCCACCTGAGATTGTTCCTTCAGCTTATATGACTATCCAAACTATGGATTTAGAAGGTAACTTGGGAAGTTTTCAAATACTATACTCATTGATATCTCGGTCAAAATAGGTATCGTGGAAAACATTCATATTGGAGCTTACTACAGTCCTGAGGAAATTGCGATCTTCACCTGCTTTTTTAAGGAATTTCGTGATGTTTTCCCTTCGTCTTACAAGGAAATTCTCAACATAGATCCTTCTATTTTTTATCATGAGATCAAGATTTATTAAACTGTTGTAGGCTTCATGCCATTTCTTCTTGCCTATGGCCTAGAAACAATTCTTCCTACCGAGTGTTAGATTGCCTCTCTCAAACTAGTTGTTGAACTCCTTCTCGACACTACTGCTGAAGAAGAGCACTTGTTGTCATTGAATCAGTTGGTTGAGACTTATCTAGATGTCGCACAGGCTCTCGAAGCACATAAGTGAAGAGTCAAAGCTCAATACAATAAACATGTCAAGCCTGGATCTTACCAAGAGGATGACCTCATTTTACTTTACGATAAGAAGCACGATCTCTTAGGGGCGGCAACATTTCAACCATTATGGGTTTGTCCATATGTCGTTACTAAGGTTCTTTATAAAGGATCCTATGAAATTCAGGAATGTGATGGAATCCTAACCACTGAGCCTCGTAACGAGCTGTATCTGAAAAAGTATTTCACCTAGTGTTCTACTGGGCATCTGCATTGTACTTTGATGTATATAAGTTTTGCTTCTTTTGGTGTGTCAGTATATTTTTGGATTTTAAATGGGTATTTGTCTCATACACATCTATCTTTGCACAAATGTCTTCATCACCCTTACCATAAGTCGGATATACAGATGGTGTCATTTGTTGCACAAGGCACATTGCATCAGCTACTTAGGTTCTTTATACACCTGAGTCGGAACTACTTAGTTCCAGGGGGGTTTCTTGGTTATGTAACCAATAATATTGTTGAGAACTTGTCCATTATCGAACTCGTTACTAAAGCTACATCTCGTGACATCTCCAATCCGGTGGTCAGGTTAGACTCTCAACTTGTTGTTATGCACTTGACTTATCATTATCACATTCACAATCTAATATTCTTACATTACCTTTAAGGGTACAACTTTTACAACGTCAATTTGAATTTATTACTTATGAAAACATTCCTAGAGAATCTAATGCATTAATTGATTCATTGGAAAATTATGTATTGGATTGGCATCTATCACATTCTTTATAGTTACATGCATGAGTGTAAAATTTTCATCATAAAAATTTACAAAAAATACAAAACACATACACCATAAAATCGCCAAAAACTATATATATATATATATATATATATATATATATATATATATATAGATAGATAGATAGATAGATAGATTGTTTCCAGTTTGTTTACATAAAAAATTCCCAAAACTTGAGTTTTTTAATACAAAAATGGCTCTATTAAGCCTTGCTCTGACACCTGTTGGCCATAATCTACTCATGTTGAGCCTATTGCTCATGGTAACATATCACTGCTCTAGCTAACCTCCTCAAAGGCACCAAAAACCACGTTGGCACACCTACTATGTGTCGCTACATGTGGATATGTGTCTCTCTCATGGGAAGAGGTGGCACACCCATGCTCATACCTTCGAGATTCCTAGCAACCTCGCATAGAATCTTTTGGCATCGCCCTCTTCGGTGATTGTTGTAGCCTCTATTGTTATCCAGCCCTAGATAGCTTATCACCTTGCCTAGCCTGGTGAGGCATACCCGTAGGGTGAACTAGGGCCACATCTATGTCAAGAAAGTGCTTCATGTCAAATTGTTTCACCCATCATACATTAAAAAAATAAATAAATTAATTAAATAAAATTGCATAAACTTCAAAAGATAAAAATACTTTTCGCTTTGATCTATCCTCTTACCTAATGGCCCCCACTGGTGTCGAGTCATAATATCAGTTATGGATCCCCTATATAGTTTATACAGACATACGGATAATCCTCAATCATGGGGATCTGGCCTCTAAGCCACTCAAAGAAGTCATCCTCAAAGAAATGTCTAATCAGTCCCCCCCTAAGCTAGGTGCTAGGGCTACCCATTAATCCTGTCTAGGCTCCCTGGGACCGGCTATAACAAGACTCACGCAATGCCTCATCATAGGAACTCTCACTAGTATGAAGGATATAATCAAATTTCCACACCCAAACTTTCTTTGGGCCCAAGTCTTACATGTTGTCAGCTCTGCTTTCACCTGACGAAGG
This sequence comes from Pinus tabuliformis, assembly GCA_031772625.1. Classification (NCBI taxonomy): domain Eukaryota; kingdom Viridiplantae; phylum Streptophyta; class Pinopsida; order Pinales; family Pinaceae; genus Pinus; species Pinus tabuliformis. The sequence continues at coordinate 982,512,603 of CM062820.1, read as the reverse complement.
ACTCCCTCACACTAGTCGAACACTTGCGGTTGCAAGCAATTTAATGCCAGTAGCACCTAAGCCTTTGTAGCCACATGTTGACTCTTAGAACCTCCCAAGAACATGATCATCCATAGAATATAGCCCAACGGTCTTGATGTTATCCACACTATTGGAATCTTGTTTCTCACTAAATGATTTCCTTCAATGCAATGTGTTCAGATCAATTCCATAGTGGTCCTCAGATTTTCTCTCCTTCCTGTCAATTTTACTCATGCACCTCTACACGATAAACCAGTAAGGAAGTATATGTCATCTCGCTCGATTGAGATCTCATGGTCCCAAATCCTGAACAATCCTTGTTGTTCATCCCACTATTGGATAATCCAACTCAATAGATCCTCCTGACTTTTCATTTGGTCAAGTCTAGCATACTTTAGCAGCCCACATCATCTCAAAGCTTCCAAACATGTCATATCATTTAGCATTGTAGTTCCACATCATCATGGGATCTTTCTCTCCAAAGAGTCTTCTTATAAGCTTAATCCCTACACCACACAACCCTTAGATTAGTTTCTAGCTGGCAGAAAAGCCTAGGGAATCAATAAAACTAACCTATCCTTGTGCTTGGCCAGCTAACATGCCCCTCTTGTGCTCACAGGACATGCTAACTCCCTTCCTCTTCATGAGAAAGATGTTTAACCTGCCCCATGACTTGGGTGACTACGTAACCCAGCTAAGCCACCTAGGGCTTTCTAAAAAATGTTAAATTGACTAGCAACAAACATGAATTAAGTATTTAAATGTAGGATAAGGATCAAGCCTCCTACCTGGAACTTTCGAAATGTCGAATGGTCACCTAGATTGGTCAAATCACTCGAGAAATTTATGCTCCTTCTTCTCTCCAAAGCACTCTCAAAAACTTCAAACAGTGAAAATGAGGGCCTGACACCCTTCTTATAGTGACCCTTGAGGTATGAATCACTTTAGCTAGTCGTTGAAATTGAAGCTATTCATTACTATTTTGTTTAAGCATGCACCATCTCACTATTCTATCAAATTTTACTTATTCTTTGATGATCTTTTAGTTTTTTTATGCAGAGTTAACCAAATTTGACTCTAGATGAGAACATTCTAAGTCTGGGACTTTTTCTTGCTCTTAAACTGAAAAAACCCTTAGTTATTGTCTACGGGCTCGTAAAACTCCTATGAAGAAGATATGAGCACATTCTTTGTTGGGACTTTTTCTCACTCTTGAACTAAAAATCCTCCAAGTTACCTTCTTCAGGCTCGTAAAACTCCTACGAAGAAGATCTAAGAAATTATTTTTATCTCTTTTTCTCACTCCCAAAATTGAAAAATAAACATATCAATTTTTCTTCATCTTACTCATTAAAATTTTGTGAAGATATATCAAGTTTTTCTTCAGTTGACTCGTTAAAATTTCACAAAGAATATCAAGTTTACTTTGCCTTAAAAAAATGAGGTAGACATCTATTGAGCATAGGTTTATCACTTTATCCAGACTCAATGGACTAACTTATGGAAAAGGAATTGTTTCAGGTATACTATTAACCCTTTTTCAGACTTGGTTATCAACCATGACAAACGTACCCCTTGGAGTTGTTTTTACCACCTTTTTAGACTCTCTAAATATGAAAATACCACCGAGTTTACCCTTTTGGACTCGTTAAACTTAATCATATGGGGGGAAATTGGACAAAATAGTGGCTCAATTTCTATATTCTGAAGGATATTTTTATAGCATTACTCTTTTCTCTCCCTTGAACATGTCACCCCTTCAGCAATCCTCTTTGTCAGCTTCTTTCCGAACCCTACCATCCTATGATTTTAGCTTTGATACCCTGATGTTCTTGCATCCATGTATCCTAACACTCTTTGGTGTTCCTAAGTCTAAGATTCTCGGTAACCTTGATTTCATGCCTTCTATTGTTCAAGGGATTCATCTACTCTCTTCTTCTCGTATCAACCATACCATCATATGCCTGAAATTTCCCTCCATTTGTTTGACCCATTACTCTATTATATCTCCAAAATAATCATTCTTGTCATGTTCTGTGTCAACTGATGCAAGACACCTTATTTTCTACCTTTGAAATATATCTTCCTATCAACTTCAACACCCTATCTAGGAAGAAGATCCAAAAACATATCGGTACCCTAGAACTTGCAGTCCTCAATGGCAGGTTACCCTGTGTTTGATTGGGGTTTTCACTATTGGCTCCTAGTTGAATGATTCTATAAGTGTTTGACGACAAAAAAAAATCGCACTTGCTAGATTGTTCTGGACATCTTGGATATTAGAATCCTTATCGGTGGCCATCCTCGCATCTGTTAACAGTTTTCATTATTGACTTATAATCAGATGATTTCTCGCGTGCTCAAATTCAACTCCTTTATTCACATGCAGAAATATGTCGTTCAAAGAGGTGGCGACCATGACATTGGGTAGAGGCTTACATCACTCAATCTTGTTTCCTCTCCCAAGCTATGTAGATTGTTTTCGGAGACAACTCTTTAGATTGGTCATATTATTACACAGCTTCCACATTATGCCTATTGGTGGACATGATAATCATACCTCTTCCGAGAATCACTATGATACAATTATTGAGCATGGGAATGCCCGACTCAAAACATGTTTATATATTTTTGACATATGTTGTTGTTTTTAGGTCTCCTATAGTTTCAAAGCTCCAATCCTCTGTCTCTCTTCAGTTTATATAAAGTATTACTAACATCGTCTCCATATTTGATCTCACACTTTAGGGTGCATATGTTATACACAAAATGACCTCCTCAACAGCTTAGAGGAGAAGGACACTTTGATATAATAAAAACACTAAGTTACAGACCCATTTTCCAGGGTAACACACCCCATAAATAGACATAGGGAGTTATAACACTTCTCATGACTCAATAAAAAGCGTTAGTCCCTAGGTTAACACTTTTTTTGCCTAAAGGTAAGCATTACTGGATATTTGTGGGATTCTAGAGATCAAAGTGTGAGTTGACTGAGTGACACCCCTCTTTTCACTCAAATGTTAGCTTGAAAAGTAGGAAACATCTGCCTCAATCCTAATAAAGCTTCAAGGGAATGGAAAGAGAAATAAATCAAGGAAACATCCAAGATTTTTCCTCATTATAACTCATGAAGAAATTGGCAAGGAGAGAGCCTCTCCTCATCTATAAATCAGAGGCTTAGTAATTGTAACAAGAATCTGAATATTGATATCAGTGTTGTTATGTTGTCGAAGAGTTGAGAGAGAAAGAGGGAAAGGAGCCAATGAGCTAAGGGAAGACTTGATTCAGCAACCATGGTTGTAATCATTATTCTCTCATCTGATCATATAGATTTTCTCATGTTCTATCTACTTGATGATGTTGGGACTTGTTTTCTATATACGTTGATATGACTTTGAGATTGATAGTCCTCTTAGATGCATGCTAGTTTTATACATTATTGTATGTTAAAGTTTTTAATCGTCAAGGTATATATTTTGTGAAGGTTACTTCTTGTCTTGTCTATGTGCAAGTTTTGTTCTAAGAGAGGACGAAGTGATCCTCCCTTTGTCACACTGAGATCTGTGGCAAAACTACACTAGAGATTGAGAGGTAACTCTTCTCTTTTAATTTGTCGATTCTAGATTAACATGAATATATGAATGTGTCTTTGAGCAGTTGCAAGTAATATAATTTCATCTACCTTGGGTCCTGGGAGACCCAAGAGGGTTTTTTTGTCCTAAACCACTCGTGCATTAATCCCTACAGCAACAAGGAGATATAACATAGTTTCCTTGTTTCTCTATTTCATTTTGTTATTATTTATGATCAATGATCTATTTTTCACAACTTAGGTTCACAAGTATTTTTCTCACTTTTTATTTGTTTTCTCATAGGTTCCAAGTGCTTGAATAAAATCATAAAACTACCAAAACATTTACCATTATCTTTTGTAATTAGTATTTACTTTTGCATTCAAATTTAGAGATATTTTAGGATTTGTCATACAAGATTATAAACATGAGTGAACTCTAAGTCTTGCATTCATGCACTAACCTTTGAATTCTCAATGAATCGTTTTCAGTTAGTTTTATAGTTAAAGTTAAATGCCTTGATGCCATTAATAGTTTTCATGTATGGAATAATAGAATTTCTTTCGATACCATATAATTTGTTGAGCATGAACAAGAATCTCAAGGTCCACCTGTCACCAAATCAGAGAGACAATGATGATCATCTTAATCACACATACTTCATTATCCATTACACCCTATCCCTTCAGTATGAAAATTTTATAAAATGCGTAAAACATTACAACATTATGTATTTCAATAGGGACAACTCTAGAATCAAAATGTTTATCTAGCACTTTAATACAAACAAAATTAAAATTGGCATGTATGTAAAGACTCAAGAGAAACAGGGAAGCAATAACTAATTTAAAACATAGCAATAGTGGAAAGTAATAGAGAAACTGCCATGAAAAAGTCTCTTAGATTGATTCTTTTTAGCAGACTTAATGTTAGGAGGAACAATGACCCCCTGAAATTTCATTCTCTACCCCCATTATTATACTAATAAACATAGAAGGCACCAAATCTCATCTACGTAGCCATACATTTGAAAGTGACTTTAAATTGCAATGTTGCACAAAAAAAACATAGTGTCAATTAAATTTTATGTCCACCTGTACAGAAAATGGGTGCAGGTTTATAACATTATCCTAGTAAAAAGATATATCATGTCTCTGCCATTATTCTATTTCTTTGAATATTATATCTCACTTGTCTTGTATAGTTATATGCTTCGTGTTATTATTCTATTCCTTTGAATATTATATTTTCTTGTGGTGTATAGTATATGCTTCATTGCCTGGTAAGTAATGTCCATTAATATCATATGCTAGCCCTTGGACTGTAAGCTATCATAGCATACTGCAGAAGTTCCTGCTAGTGTGGGAAACAAGAAAAGCAAAAGAAATTCATCAAAGAATGAACAACAAAGTGTGATTTGGTGTCATTGTGACCACTAAAATTTTAGATAAAGCTCTATAACATTGTTTGATATAATTTTAGTGCCAAATACCAAGAATTGGATTTGAAATGGATCCATGAAGTGGATGTTAAATCCATTGAGACTAAGGACTGTGTTATCACTCAAGAAAAAAACTATGAATTGTTCACATCAGTTCAATTGTTTGCCAAAGGTACATAAATCTTTTTCAGCAGTTTCGCAGCGCAACATGCTCTTTAGGTGATTTCGTAGTGCATAAGTCAGTTTTCAGTAGTTTCGCAGCGCAGCATGTTGAGACAGTGGCACATAACTCTGGGAGAAGTGGTAGAAAATCCTGATCTAATGCCTAAAAATCTGTTAACTGATAAAATACTCTTTCCCCAAAAATAGAACTCTGGAACTCTCACAAGTTATGCTAGTTCAGGATTTATACACAGGTTGACTTTTTCCTGGTTGAATTATCTGTTGGCTACTGGGCAGAGGTGTGCCATTAATGTTCAGGATTTACCTATGCTTAGACCTCAGGATAGAGCTGAAAACAGTTCTGCTCTACTCCAATCGAAGTTGCAGTCAAGGCAATGCTCTCTTGTATTCGCTATATTATGGTCTTTCTGGAAGTTATCTAGCCTCACTGCTATTTTGGCTTTTACAAAATTGTCTGTCATGTTTATGGCCCCCCTTCTAATATAGAGCTTCATTAATGTAGTCACAAAAAAAGAGACTCTGTGGTATAAAGGAGTGGCGAGGAGAAATTGAGCGTTCAGAGAAGCTAGTCAACAAGTATGAATGTGGGCAGATTCCGCGCATTGAGGGGCTAGATGAAATTGCATTCAGAGCCATTGAGAACATCAAGGAGAGAGAAAGTAGATCCATTGGGACATCTTATTTACATCTTATTGTTCATATAGTTGCTTTTGAGCACGGAGTTGCTTTCCAGGATCTGGGAGCAAATCATCTGTCTCTATCTCCAATTCCTTCAAAGAATGAGCTAGTAATGGTATGAGATCTAGAAATGTAAACGTAGGGAAAATGTGGATAATTTAGTGCTTCGCTCAGATATGTGTCAATATGCGGGTTTATATGGGAGCACCGCTTTCATATCATGGCTGAGGTCTATACAAATGGGCCGGTGGAGATTTCTTTCCACTGTGGGTGAAACCGATTATTGGCAGGTGGCAAATTCATGGAATAGCATTTATGTCTTGGGCGCAAGTGTTTGATGAAGTGCCAGAGAGAGATGTAGTTTATTATCTTCGTGGCCTAGCTCCACAAGAGTTATTTTTCCACGCAAACGGGTGGCAGAGAAGGTTTTGTCAATGGCATGCTGAATGGTTTATCTTATGATTATGTTTTTCCTGATGCAAACAACCCAAACAGCCAGGCAATGACTATGTCCCAAAGTATTCGAGATAAATCGGTGAATGGATGGTTGGAAGCTTTTTATGCTCCATGGCCGCGCTCAAGAAACTGGATTGACCTCTTCGATGCCATTTTTGTCAAGGTTCATTTCATCGGAAATGTTCGGTATCTTCCCATTTCTCGGATAAACTCAGTACATGTTTACCTGTTACAAGTGCCACGGTGTTAAGTTGCTAAAGAGCAAGCCTGAAGTCAGAATGCAATCGGAGAAAAAGATTTTGTCAACTTGCAAACGGCGCAGGCTTTCAAAAAAAAAAAAAAAAACTAGAGGAAATTGGGAAGGTTTAGAAATCCCCAGAAGAAGTAGACAGTTTGCATGGCGAGCTTCTGTTGAAATGGCAAGGAGTGTATCACAACTAGCTGTATAGATAAGGAACCTTGATGCTTGCATTAGATGGGATGACCTTTTAAATCCAGAGAATTTCTGTCAACTTAAAATGGTAGGAGACAAAGAGTCTGTTGTCTTCAAGAAGACTGTTATTTGTGCCAAGAATTCAGAAAGTGGTCCGATAAATTATTTGATAGACTTTGGGAAACAGAAAGCCATCCAAACTTGCATTGTTAAACAAGGAACAAAGGTTGAGGAGGCAAGTTAAAGAAGCTGAGAAAGTGCATAAAGGAGAGAAAGCCGTAAAGATGCCCACAACAGAGGTAATTGAAGTGCTGACCAAAACAGTGGAGGCAGTCAAGCATAAAGATAAGAACAGAAAAGTTATCATTACCCAAGGAGGAAATGTCATAGCTATAAAGAATCAAGCAGGAACAGCAAAAGAAGAAGTTGCCCCAGCAGAGAATGTTACTAAGGAACGTACAGTTAGGTATGCCAACTATCGAAGAGCTGTGTTAAAGGGTAGCAAAAGCCTAGTGAGCCAGGTAGATTCAGTGGTTGATGTATATACATGGACGGTTCCAGCCCTCAAACAAGCTAAACATGTCAGAAAGATGAACATGACCCTGAGAGCTAAAAACAAAGCTTTGAAGAAGGAGATTGCAAATTTGAAGACAAGGCTACGTCAACTAGCTCACTGATTTGAGGAAAAGGTGATATTCTTAGTTTTGCTCAATTTTGTTTAAGCTCCCCTATTTTGAAAGTCACCTAAGTCTTTGACACCTGTAGAAGAAGTTTGAAGAGTCACAAGTTCAAGCACAAGATGCTTTAGTTCAAATATACTCTGTTTTAGCAAAAACAGCAGTTTCGTAGCGCGCTACGAAACTGCTGTAGGTGCTGTTTTATAAGAAAAACAAAGAGTTTAATGATGAGGTCAGCAAATTTTTGAAGGAAATGCCTCAAGAACATGAGGGAGACCATACAAGACTATCCTGGCTATTCAGAGAATGACAGGTGTGCGTTTTGGAGAAAAGGTGAAATATTTTGTTTTTAGCTAAAGCTTTGTTAAAGGTACTTTATGACCGAATTGTTAGGGTTCTGGTAGGGTTACCGGAGTTTTTGGTTTGTACACCTGTTCAGACCGCGAGGCTTCCAGCTCATGGGGAATATGGTGATATGCGTTGTTTTTGAAGAATTAAAGAGCTGGGAACATGTTCTTTAAGTAGTGAAGAATGATGGGAGACAAGGACCGTGGAAACAGGGCACTTATCTTAATTGATTAATGAGCCATCTACGCAGCCAGTATCCAAAGCCAGCTCGTTCAGTGTATTCTCCTCCAACATATCTCGGCCAAAACAGAAAATATACAGGTGTCAAGGATCAGAAAGTCATCATGCTACGAGGAGGACAGATTTGAGTTTTGAATTAATTAGGATCTTTTGTAATTACAGTTCAGCACTTATGTAATTAATGAATTAGTTAAACAACAGATAGGAGTAGTTAATAGCAGCCTTCGAGCTCACTCTAGGTGGTTAATAGTGTATTCCTATATATGGATCAGACTTGGATGTAATTGGGGTTGGATATTTTTGAGAAACAGAGTTTATTTTGGCTTATGTAAAAACTTGTTCTCAGTAATACAAATGACTGCTTTTTCTTCTCAGGATTCATACATTGTTTCAGATGCTCAAGATATATGTGGTTTGTTTTATCCTTTATTTTTTACAGCTGTATAAATACACAATCACTCAGAATTCACATTGTTGCTCTGACTTCCTTTGTGTATTTGTAAGTTGAGGTTTCTAGGAGAGGTATTTTGAGTGTTTAAACATTACATGCCCTGACTTCTATGAATGAGTAGTTTTATGGTTTACTGTAACATGATTGACTCCATGAGCCCAATGGAAGCCTTTGTAATGTCTGTCCAGCCAGCATGTTTGTTAAATTCACCTTACAAGAGTTAGCCATCTTATCAATATTCAAAATCTATAACCTTTTGAGAGAGCCCTCTCAGGCTAAGGAGGCTAAGCCTTAGTCAAAAGTCTGGTTTGAAATAGTTACACAGAGTCTTACTGATTAGCAGCCTTCAGTGCTTGATTTTGTGATAACATTTTGGTGCGTCTGCCGGGAGTCGAATATTATTCATTCCCGAAATCAATGGCTGAACTTCTGAAGGTAGCAGGAGCTCAGACATCTTTTTGAGGCTGCAAAACTACCTTGGCGACTCCACACATCAAATAAGGAATTGGAAGGTGACTCCACTGCTAGAAGATCAGTAGCTTGATGAAGTTTCAAGATGGATTCTACTGCAAGAATGAATGCCAGGTATGCTCCTATGGATCGGTCTCATATCCCTGGTTTTCCAAATCCTATGCCAAAGGTTGATTGGTTAGATGATCTTCCAATATTCAAAGATGAAAAGAAGGATGATGCTGCTCTCCATTTGGTTAAATTCCATATGCATGTACGCAGTCTTAAGGTTCATTTCCCTGAGGATTGTCTCATGAAGATGTTTATGACCACTTTAGAAGGAAAAGCATGGTCTTGGTATAAAAGTCTGGAAAATGGTTCAATATATTCTCTTGCTGATTTCCATGATGTGTTCTGTGAAATGTATAAAGAATGTTATCCTTCTTTGTTGCTGCTCAAAGATTGCTGTAGGCATTCTTTAAATCTTATTCAGTACTTGGAGGATTGTTATGGTGATGATGAATTTATGGATGAAGAAATTTTAGAGGCTCTCCATAACAATGCATTTCAGCACCAAGGAGAAAGTATATCATCCCATGAAACGCAGCATGAGGAGCAGCAGGGGTTCACTTGTGAAAACCGTGTTTCATCCCTTGATATGAATGAAGAGATGCAGCAGTATTCTGAAGATGAAATCGACTGCAAACAGCAAGAAGAAGTGGGAGATAGCTTTTATGACCCTCAGGCAGAGGAAAAGCTTGTTCAATTTTGTAATTCCTTGCAGCAGCTTTCTTCAAATAATAATCATAATAGTGAGGAAAATTCCATTGTTTGTTGGAATGATTCAGAAAAGCAGTTGGATAGCTTGTCAAATAGAAAAGTGGATAGCACATCAAAGGGGTCTTGTGTGGTTGAGAATCAGTGGCCTGAAAATGAAGAGTGTTATCATGATCATTATTTTCAGCAGCTTTCTATGGCAGAACATAAGGAGAGAGTATTGTTTCCTTTCTCTTTTACGCTTGAAGAAATGCACACTGCTGTTGAAGATCAGTTTGCACAGCCGGAAAGTTGCAAGAAAAATCTAGCTGATCATGTATTCTGGGATCCTGTAGCTGACTACATGGAAGAGTTTTACTCTCAAGTTTTTCAGTTTTTCTATAAAGATCAGAGACAATTCCAGTGGCAGCGGTCATCACACTATCATATTGGCTCTAAACTCCGATGCAGTCAAAGAAGTCAAATATCAGATAAAACAGAGGATTGGCTACATTGGAAATTTCATATTGATTGAGCAGAAAGAAGTTGTTCTTGTTAGGGTAGGTAGGTAGGAAAAGGCAAATAAGCTCAAGGTTGACTGAGCATTTGTTTTTTTTCAGTAGATGTAGTTTTCTTTCTCCTGCAGTGATCATCCAGCTAAAGCCCGAGATGAAGGCCCAAGGAACTTAAAGAAGATGTTTGTCAAATAAATTTTATAAGGCACTGGAACTACAGGTTCTTAGTGTACCACAAGGGCACACTATCCCAAGGGGAGCCACTGTTATCACTCAAGAAAAAAACTATGAATTGTTCACATTAGTTCAATTGTTTGCCAAAGGTACATAAATCTTTTTCAGCAGTTTCGCAGCGCAACATGCTCTTTAGGTGATTTCGTAGCGCATAAGTCAGTTTTCAGTAGTTTCGCAGCGCAGCATGTTGAGACAGTGGCACATAACTCTGGGAGAAGTGGTAGAAAATCCTGATCTAATGCCTGAAAATCTGTTAACTGATAAAATACTCTTTCCCCAAAAATAGAACTCTGGAACTCTCACAAGTTATGCTAGTTCAGGATTTATACACAGGTTGACTTTTTCCTGGTTGAATTATCTGTTGGCTACTGGGCAGAGGTGTGCCATTAATGTTCAGGATTTACCTATGCTTAGACCTCAGGATAGAGCTGAAAACAGTTCTGCTCTGCTCGAATCGAAGTTGCAGTCAAGGCAATGCTCTCTTGTATTCGCTATATTATGGTCTTTCTGGAAGTTATCTAGCCTCACTGCTATTTTGGCTTTTACAAAATTGTTTGTCATGTTTATGGCCCCCCTTCTAATATAGAGCTTCATTAATGTAGTCACAAACAAAGAGACTCTGTGGTATAAAGGAGTGGCGAGGAGAAATTGAGCGTTCAGAGAAGCTAGTCAACAAGTATGAATGTGGGCAGATTCCGCGCATTGAGGGGCTAGATGAAATTGCATTCAGAGCCATTGAGAACATCAAGGAGAGAGAAAGTAGATCCATTGGGACATCTTATTTACATCTTATTGTTCATATAGTTGCTTTTGAGCACGGAGTTGCTTTCCAGGATCTGGGAGCAAATCATCTGTCTCTATCTCCAATTCCTTCAAAGAATGAGCTAGTAACGGTATGAGATCTAGAAATGTAAACGTAGGGCAAATGTGGATAATTTAGTGCTTCGCTCAGATATGTGTCAATACGCGGGTTTATATGGGAGCACCGCTTTCATATCATGGCTGAGGTCTATACAAATGGGCCGGTGGAGATTTCTTTCCGCTGTGGGTGAAACCGATTATTGGTAGGTGGCAAATTCATGGAATAGCATTTATGTCTTGGGCGCAAGTGTTTGATGAAGTGCCAGAGAGAGATGTAGTTTATTATCTTCGTGGCCTAGCTCCACAAGAGTTCTTTTTCCACGCAAACGGGTGGCAGAGAAGGTTTTGTCAATGGCATGCTGAATGGTTTATCTTATGATTATGTTTTTCCTGATGCAAACAACCCAAACAGCCAGGCAATGACTATGTCCCAAAGTATTCGAGATGAATCGGTGAATGGATGGTTGGAAGCTTTTTATGCTCCATGGCCGCGCTCAAGAAACTGGATTGACCTCTTCGATGCCATTTTTGTCAAGGTTCATTTCGTCGGAAATGTTCGGTATCTTCCCATTTCTCGGATAAACTCAGTACATGTTTACCTGTTACAAGTGCCACGGTGTTAAGTTGCTAAAGAGTAACCCTGAAGTCAAAATGCAATCGGAGAAAAAGATTTTGTCAACTTGCAAACGGCGCAGGCTTTCAAAAAAAAAAAAAAAAACTAGAGGAAATTGGGAAGGTTTAGAAATCCCCAGAAGAAGTAGACAGTTTGCATGGCGAGCTTCTGTTGAAATGGCAAGGAGTGTATCACAACTAGCTGTACAGATAAGGAACCTTGATGCTTGCATTAGATGGGATGACCTTTTAAATCCAGAGAATTTCTGTCAACTTAAAATGGTAGGAGACAAAGAGTCTGCTGTCTTCAAGAAGACTGTTATTTGTGCCAAGAATTCAGAAAGTGATCCGATAAAGTATTTGATAGACTTTGGGAAACAGAAAGCCATCCAAACTTGCATTGTTAAACAAGGAACAAAGGTTGAGGAGGCAAGTTAAAGAAGCTGAGAAAGTGCATAAAGGAGAGAAAGCCATAAAGATGCCCACAACAGAGGTAATTGAAGTGCTGACCAAAACAGTGGAGGCAGTCAAGCATAAAGATAAGAACAGAAAAGTTATCATTACCCAAGGAGGAAATGTCATAGCTATAAAGAATCAAGCAGGAACAACAAAAGAAGAAGTTGCCCCAGCAGAGAATGTTACTAAGGAACGTACAGTTAGGTATGCCAACTATCGAAGAGCTGTGTTAAAGGGTAGCAAAATCCTAGTGAGCCAGGTAGATTCAGTGGCTGATGTATATACATGGACGGTTCCAACCCTCAAACAAGCTAAACATGTCAGAAAGATGAACATGACCCTGAGAGCTAAAAACAAAGCTTTGAAGAAGGAGATTGCAAATTTGAAGACAAGGCTAGGTCAACTAGCTCACTGATTTGAGGAAAAGGTGATATTCTTAGTTTTGCTCAATTTTGTTTAAGCTCCCCTATTTTGAAAGTCACCTAAGTCTTTGACACCTGTAGAAGAAGTTTGAAGAGTCACAAGTTCAAGCACAAGATGCTTTAGTTCAAATATACTCTGTTTTAGCAAAAACAGCAGTTTCGTAGCGCGCTACGAAACTGCTGTAGGTGCTGTTTTATAAGAAAAACAAAGAGTTTAATGATGAGGTCAGCAAATTTTTGAAGGAAATGCCTCAAGAACATGAGGGAGACCATACAAGACTATCCTGGCTATTCAGAGAATGACAGGTGTGCGTTTTGGAGAAAAGGTGAAATATTTTGTTTTTAGCTAAAGCTTTGTTAAAGGTACTTTATGACCGAATTGTTAGGGTTCTGGTAGGGTTACCGGAGTTTTTGGTTTGTACACCTGTTCAGACCGCGAGGCTTCCAGCTCATGGGGAATATGGTGATATGCGTTGTTTTTGAAGAATTAAAGAGCTGGGAACATGTTCTTTAAGTAGTGAAGAATGATGGGAGACAAGGACCGTGGAAACAGGGCACTTATCTTTTAATTGATTAATGAGCCATCTACGCAGCTAGTATCCAAAGCCAGCTCGTTCAGTGTATTCTCCTCCAACATATCTCGGCCAAAACAGAAAATATACAGGTGTCAAGGATCAGAAAGTCATCATGCTACGAGGAGGACAGATTTGAGTTTTGAATTAATTAGGATCTTTTGTAATTACAGTTCAGCACTTATGTAATTAATGAATTAGTTAAACAGCAGATAGGAGTAGTTAATAGCAGCCTTCGAGCTCGCTCTAGGTGGTTAATAGTGTATTCCTATATATGGATCAGACTCGGATGTAATTGGGGTTGGATATTTTTGAGAAACAGAGTTTATTTTGGCTTATGTAAAAACTTGTTCTCAGTAATACAAATGACTGCTTTTTCTTCTCAGGATTCATACATTGTTTCAGATGCTCAAGATATATGTGGTTTGTTTTATCCTTTATGTTTTACAGCTGTATAAATACACAATCACTCAGAATTCACATTGTTTCTCTGACTTCCTGTGTGTATTTGTAAGTTGAGGTTTCTAGGAGAGGTATTTTGAGTGTTTAAACATTACATGCCCTGACTTCTATGGATGAGTAGTTTTATGGTTTACTGTAACATGATTGACTCCATGAGCCCAATGGAAGCCTTTGTAATGTCTGTGCAGCCAGCATGTTTGTTAAATTCACCTTACAAGAGTTAGCCATCTTATCAATATTCAAAATCTATAACCTTTTGAGAGAGCCCTCTCAGGCTAAGGAGGCTAAGCCTTAGTCAAAAGTCTGGTTTGAAATAGTTACACAGAGTCTTACTGATTAGCAGCCTTCAGTGCTTGATTTTGTGATAACAGACTAAATCCAAGACAAGATCAAGGCCAATCCTTAATAAAGATATGGTAAAGATGGGACAAGTACGATGACAAATAGTGAGTTGCACTGATAATGACAAGTACTGATGGGTCCGATCAACATGTGCTGACAATGACAAGCCCTAACCGGGGTGCCAACAAGTTGATGGAATACAATTTTAGATATTTTTCATAGATAATATGTGACAATAATATGTAGGCTAGCTAGTTATGAGGTGGATCCTATGTGGAATGCATAGCTCACACAAACTAGTAGTTATAACTACACCCATGGGACAACTAGAGGCTTGATGTTGTATGTGGAATAAGGCACTGGATATGGAAGAGGCCAGATGGCAGGGAGTGGAAACACAAAAGATGTCAGACTATCTCACTCTCACCATTAGATTAGATTCCATTGAGGGTGTGTGCATCCCATTCTGTTTGGGTGTTGTCAGACCATGGGAATGTGTAGATTGTTTAGTCTAGATAGATTAGATGGATCACATCCACATGCATTCATGAGGCTCTTGTCAAGATCCCACACCCCTTCCAACCCAACATTGATAAGAACTCGATGGGTACCATGGAGAAGCGGGACCTGAGTCATGGGAGAATTGTGTGCAAAACTAACCATGCAATGGCCTACCACATAGGTTATTAGGTTCATAGATCAACAGGGACTTACTTGGAGTTAGAAGAACAAATATTTGGAAGATGTGTGGCCTCTTGATCCACATCAATGAACCCCTCAACTACAGTACCTCAACATCCAAGTCACCAAAACTCTGACCACTTATATGGAATAAAAGAGGTGATTCAATCCCTTACTGCCACATTATGGGGGAAGATAGGAGCCAAAAGGTTGTTGCATTAGGATTTTAGAAGTTGGCTCCAATCTCCACGTTAATCGAGACCCCCCACAATGTCCATGTGAACTCCATGAAGGCAAAGCAATTATAGCTTCATGTAACGAAATCTAGGAATCTCTTGGACTTCCTGTGGACATGGAATCGATGGAGCACAAGGAAAAGTACAACAGGATGAGATCCACAAGGCAAAGGAAAGTACAAATGGATGAGCTCCATTTCTAATCTCTTAATAATATATTTTGATGATCATGCAGTTTAGTTTTATTGTTTAAAATTTGTATCTTTAAAAAGAAATTTTATATTTTTAGATCTTTTAAAATTATTTTTAATATTTTAATTTTTCATACTTTTTTGCATTCCCTTCCTCCTCATTCCCTATGAATTAAAGGTATCTTCAAGTCATCCCCAAACCCTCTCCTTCCTTTCCTGACAGTTGGTGGAACATAGCATGTCATTAAAGGGCATAAAGATGTTCAATTAATTGTCTTCCTTCACTGACATTACGCTCACAAACTCATGTACAACATCATTTCCTGATGGATAAACCATGAGGACAAAACATACTTGAGAGGAAGAAATCACAAGTGAATTAAAGAAGATAGAAGAATTAATCATTCACCACTATGTATTGAATCCTCCTTGAAAGCACTTGAATAGATCTATGATTCCACTAACAAGGTAAACAACTAGGTAGAGTATGAGAAACAACTATTCCAAGTCACTTTAGCATATCAGACTCTTAATAATCTTGCATGCCTGATGCATCATCACTTCTTAGTTCCTTTTAGTTAGGGTATCAGTTGTAGGGGATATTATTTTTTGTAAGCATCATTTCATAATTAGAAAAAATAATTGCATTTTAAATAAACCTATTTCAAATATAAATATAGAAGAATGTTTTGATACATCTTTAAGTATGGGAAGAAAACTATTTCAATTAGGATGGAAATGGTATGGTTTCTTTCCCAGTGGAATGGTCTACAAGAGAGCATGATATGTCAATTTGTCATTTTGGAAGCATTCTGGAAAGAAACATTTGTTATGTGGATGAATGACTTATCCCTATTCAGGTTCTCTAAGCAGAAGTACTTCAACAGTAGTCCTGACTAAGAATAAGTAAATCAAGATAATGTTCAACAGATTTTAGAATGTGCCACATAGGCATGACAATTTAGAGCAATAAACAAGGTAAATCATGCAAGAACTAAAATGTGACAACATCTTCAATAGAGAGGAAGTTTCTTAGGAAATTAATTGAACACCACTCATATTTGAGAAGTTTTTCCTATAACTTTCAAGTAGATTGAGTTATCCTAGGGTTAGAATCATTATACTCTCATTCTCAACATTTTGTGACTAGGTACCAAGTTTTCTTTATTCACAATTGACATCAAATATAATGTAGAAGTTATGTATAGAAGTATCATGGCTACTATTTAGGAGAGTTAATGGGAATGATGGTTACTTGAGAGCCTGTTCAAGAAATAGTATGAAATGTATGCAACGACTGCAATAGGTGACTCAAAATATTTACAAAGTCAAAGTCAAATATGATAGCAAGGAAATCAATTTGTGAATGAGGATTCATCATTCAACTGAGGTAATAGGAAGATATTTCTACCAGAAGGACAAGCTTGAAACTATCATGAGCCAATGGGTGGCATTCAAGATAAACAGAAAGAAAAATATGTTAAAATAATACACTTAATTGCAATTTTGTTCTGAACTTCTAAGGTGATTTTTGATATTCTAACCTTGGTTTGGATAGTCCCATGGGAAAAATATAACTACTTGGTTGTGTTTCCAAGTTTTTAAAGAACCCAGACATATGATGAAACATTTATTAAAATATTAGAAAACACAACTATGCATGTAACTTACACAGATCAGATCCTAAGAGAATGATCTTGACACGTGTTGAATCATCTCCTGGAAATACATTGCTAAGCTTCTTCCTTTGTCTCCTCAAAAATTAATTGAGATAGTTGATATTTTCTTCTCCTAAATCAAACTTATTTACCACACTTTTTTCAAACCAACAAGTTATCAAAAACCATGACCAATTCTAACAAAATCTTCTACCATTATCAATGGTGGCTTAGCTAGTTGGTAAAGTGGGGGTGGTGATATTCCCCCACCACAGTTAGATTCCCCCTTGGACAAGATAGCCCCTTGTTGTCATCAAAAGAATCATATTCAAAATAAAAAGAAAAACCTCCTCCATTCAAATGCAAGTAATTTCAAGTTACTGATTCACACAATTTAGAGAATATAAAGAACACATAATCACAATAGTTTTCAATATAAATCATACCAGATAGACATGACCGATGAGATGTGCATTGGCTAGGTGTTAATCTCCCATTTCTACGGTCAATATCACACCTTTTGACACCTTCTAAATGATCACTCCACTGACAAAGCCCTGCCTACTCATGCTTCCATGTCTCCCTCAATGCACGATACCTAAGAGCAAGAACTTGCTCCCTGAATCTGACAATCTTTGATAAAATGTCCTGCAATTGTTGTTTGATTCTCTCCTTGCTTTCTATACTTTCTTCCTGAATCAGCATGTCCTTAGACTTTCCAACAAGCACCCTACCAGACTCAACTTTAGCATATGGAAGATGATTAGCCAATACTTTGGAGGTACGCTCAGCATGCTCCCAATTGTCATTATACAAAACTTTCCAACATTCGCTTGCATCATTTTTAATTGAAACCCCAGGTTTGTTGGGAATGTTTGAAAATTGGCCTCTAGTATTATTTAATAAGTTATCTACATTAACTTCCTTAGAGTCAGTTACTCTTGTCATCTCCCTTGGGTCAGAGAATGAAGTTGGTGATTATGAACTGCCCTTAAGGTTACTTCTTTGTGAATTACATCCATCTTCTTGGATGATTCCATCCTCTCCTTTACTTCTTATAGAAACCATAGGAAAAGAATCAAAAGATAATGAACAGTGAACTTCAAATGATGACTGCTTGGAATCAGTCTTGTTGTGCAGACATAAAGAGTTTTCCTAAATTCTTGAGGATGACATGCCTATATAATCATCAACCACTTCCTTTCCTGCTTCCCTCACCTCTATGGTATAGATAACTTGTCCCACACCATCCTTTTGTCCCAGGGTATGCACATCAGGTTGAACCTCAACCATGACTAAGTTTCTAGCCACATCCACCATTGAGTCATTTTTCACTGGGACATTTGATGAGAAATGAACTTCAAGTTGAACCTCGAGTTTTGCATACTCTTTCTCAGTCAAATCAAGTTATAACTCAAGATTTTCCAACCTCTGTAATATATTTTCCTTCAACCTACCTGAATCATCTTCACTGCCAAATTTCCCTAGAAGCACAGGTTGAGGTTGCATCTGTATAGAAGTCTCACTATTTTGGCATTGCTTTGACACAAATGAGGCATCTGAATTTTTGCAATAATCCAATCTAACCATCTCAGAAGCATGCATACTTCCAACCTCTTCATTTTTCTCAGTTTCGTCACCGATACCAGGGCCCACAACTCAATTCATTTGTATTGCAGAAATGTCCTTGTCCATTTCAACACATGCACCACCAGAACCTGCACATGTTTTTTGTTTTTGTAGAAAAAGAGTATTATAACCATAAATTAGAAATCAATTGTGGCACTAGAAACTACTTATAGATGCAAGTTCAAAGAGAATGGAACTATCCTGTAGGAAAACAACCCAAATAACCATCACTTCCAACCCATTTAGAAGTTGCTAACAGTGAAATGGTTCTTGAAATTTAATGGAAATTGCAAATGAAAACTTAGCATATAATATTCCTAGTAAATGATGCCCCCACAACATCCTGAAGATGAACTTATGCTATTATGAAATACCATATTTTATTATAAATAATTACTAAAATATTTACTATGTAACAGGTTGTGGTCAAGACATGATTTTACATCAGTAGCCATTCCAATACAGTGTAAGTCATCATTCCTACATATATATCCACTAAGCACTGTAACTTTGTTATTTTAGTGAATCTAAAAAATCACAATATCTCATAATAAATGTTATATGGTTTATAGGAGTAACATTTTTGCATAAATTGTAACAACATTTTGAACACAAAACCACCACCCAATAACCCATTATGTGTGCAAGACATCAATAATCAATGACATTAAGGTCTGATCTATATAAACAGAAAAATACAAGGAAAACATAGATTATTAAATTAGGGTTTAGGATAAGTGAATAAAACCACAAAAAGAAGTCCATTACTAGGTACATAATGACTTCTGCACTGGAAATCATGCCAGTTACAAAACCATTTATATGTGTAACGCATACAAAGTAAATGGTTGAAAAAAATAGTTTGTGGCCTAGGTTGCAGGAACAATTAACCAAAATTATAAATAACAGTTACAACACTTACCATCAGCAACCACCTTTGTAGACAGTTCTTCTTGACCATGTCCTATACCTTGATGAGGATTGTCATCATGACTTAATAATTTTTCCTCTGAACAACTACTCGCCCTGCCCAAGGCAATCTTCAGCTCCTCTAGTCATCTTTTTCCCACAAAATTTGTTCTTGTCAAGAAGGAGTAGAGAAAGCTTTCTATACCACTTTTTAATTAAAGAATCATTCGTTGTCACTTCCAACTACAAAATCCTATACCAATCCATATCATATCCATTTGATTCTGCATGGGAAACATAGTGCACATCACAACAGCAACCATCTGGGAAATATTCTCAAGCGAAGGAAAGAGTTGCTGAGCCTTAAGTATATACCTTCGAACACTTGCAAAATATTTCACTTGAGAAAAAAAAATCATTTTCATTTTCCAATATTGTGCTACAAAGATGAGGAAGATAAACACCCCATTGCCTACATTCCATTCCGTCTCCCTAGCATTCTCCCACAAGAATATCTTGGTGTCATTCTGGATCATTCTCTGGAAGCATTAGACCAAAGTGATCTGGTGTAACAGTGACAAAAATTTGTCCACTAGTTTCATTTGATAAACCCTTGTGTTTTGCATGTTCAGTCATAAAATCTTTATCAGGATTGTCTTGATTCTGCATGTACGTATAAACTTTCAGAGATCCAAATTGGGCTTCACCCACATTTGTTGCAGCCTTTTCCATATGGATAGCTATTACAAGGGCTACATTGATTATGGGCTCAAAGGCCATTTTGGAGGGAATAGGATATCGTAATTTTGCATAGTTCTTTTTCCCATGTCCCATCCATTTCTGAAATCACTTCAAGTAGAAATTATGGCCACAAGGATTCTTGGAAAAAGAGAGAAACGATATAAGAAAAGAAACCACCCATTTATTCCAATTACAAAATTTTACTAGGAGCAAACAGATGAAATAAACAGTCAAAATAGTTTATTTCAAGCTTTGCAAATCCATATCTTGCTAAATCTTATTATTTCTAGATATCACTATTGTCTATTGGAAACCACACTTGCAAGATGAATGAGGATTAAACTAGTAAGATGCATTTAACTTACAGGCATGACAGAATATAAAGAAAAGCAGATTAACAATCAATAAATTACAACAATTGTATAATAGTTATCATATCCCTTCAAATCATAATAAAGCAGGTTGTAATACTAGCATATATCCTAACCACAATGTGGAAACTAGATTGAACAAAACTCCAAATCTTTCAAAATAAATAGCATATTGTTGACCAACATTATCAAAAAAATGCAGGCAATCACAACCAAATATATCTAGAAAATTGCATACAATCACAAATACATATATCAAGAAAAATGCACACAATCAATCACAACTAGAACAATTTTGCACACTATATCCGTTAAAACAAGTGTATAAATAAAAGTCCAACATTATATTGTAATTGTCATAGCCTTTCAATCCACAATAAAGCAAACTGTAAGACTAGTGTATATCTTGAACACAATAGATTCATCATGTGTAAAATATGGATTAAACAATACTCCACCTCTTTCAGAATAAACAGCATGTTGTTGTCCAGATTTAGCCAAAAACCATGACAGGTTAATAGTGACTTGCCAAGTCAGTGAAAGTATGGTTGTCATTACCCCCACCAGGGTTCTAGTCCCTCCAATGACATTTTCTTCACCTATGCACATGCTTATTTTGGCACACATGCATGTAAATGGAGTTGGGGCCAGGTAAAAGTCATGGGAAACTTTGCAAGAGCTTTAGTAGTCGAGCATTGTAAATGAGCTTCGCTTCATTGAACATGTTCTCTTTACCTTAGCTTCGTTGTTGAGCTTTGCTTCGTTGTAAATGAGCTTCTCTTCCCTCTCTTTACCTTTCTCTTTATCCTCCTCCTTTGAAAAAATGATATTTTTCCTACCCCACAATGTCTGTAACTGAAAAACCATACCAGTAGCCTACATAAAAATTGTTGGATCTCGAGAAATGATTGGAGCCATAGATGTCAAGAATGTTCAACGAGAAACACAACCACTGTGACGACTTAACATGTTCATTAGAGTCTATCGTATCTCTACCTCCATAGCAATCTAAAGAGTCTGAGGATCCTCAAGAAGATGGCATATAATAGCAACTGCCACACTATCAAAACCTGGGAAAAAACAACTTCTAGGAAGGCTCAAAAGGGAAGACAATCCACCTCTCTCGAGAAACTGCATTGCCATGGAATGTGACTTTGTAAGTCACACACAACTGAAGAACCACCTAAATTGTAATTGTTGGAAGGTGTAGTTGCAAATATTTTCAAGATATAATAATTACTTTGTTGTTCATTTGTTCTCATGTATCCCAAAGGCTTTCCAAAAATCTTCACGAATGGACTATTTCCTTTAATTTTATCATCCAAGGAAGACTTTTTATTGTTATCTACAACACTTTCACTAGCTAAAGTTGTATCTTCAGAATCAGAGACAAGTGAAGTTCATCCCATAGCACTAGTGTTCAAGGCATCTATAGTAAGTTGAAGTTTGCATTGCAACATATGGTCAAGTATGAGAAATAACGCAATCACCCATTTGGGAACTGAATCTTTTTCCCTTATCAGGTTATTTGGCATAAAAAAATTCAATAAGTCCAATGTATACCAACAAGTCCATTCTTGGCTCCTATATCTCTAGTATTGTTGTCTTCACTCAAAACTAATGCCAAAATATGAGAAATAGTTGATAATGGACTAGTGCCTTTTTCAGATCCATCCACCTTACAAAGCTTTAGTTGTTGAATAAGAAGGGAAACAACTCTCAGAAGGTATTGGCCTTTATTTCAGTTGAAAAAATTCATAGTCAAATTAGTCATGGAAAAAGCAATCACATATGTACTTTGAAATAGACTCATACATGTAGTTAAGATATCCTCAACAAGAGGATTTTCTAGAGGCTTCTCTTCATAAGAAACATCTCTTCCTTTTTCATTGGCATTTTCTTTGGGAACCTCAGAATTACCCAGTGACAAGGCAATATCTTGGCAAGTTCATCACCTTCTTTTGTTGGCTCCTCAGGATGACTAAAGAGCCAATTCAACACTATTTGTTTCAACACGCCTCAATGCTTCCTCTGCCTTGGACCTTGGAAATCCCATTTAAACCATCATAGAAATGGAAGCCTCATTAGGTGGATGACGTCTAAATCATCATCCTGTGCTTCCAGGAATACCATTTATGCTTCCATTAACATCACCTATGGCAGTGTATACATGGGTAATAATGGAAACAATAAAGGTAATCAAAGATGGACTATGGCGACAAAACATTGTATTGCTCCAAATAGGTAGAACAACATTGAGAATTTGAGCTTGTAGAGAGCGGATAAAATCCTTTGGATCCCTTGGAACAGTGACAGAGCCTCCAACAAATGGTTTCACTAACTGTGATCTAGAGGGCACAGTTAACAGTGAAGAATAATTCACAAGGTATTCCAAAAGCCTGCAATAGCTTCGTAATGCCTCTAACAACCAAGGTACATGCTCTATCTTGTCATTTTCAATACCTTTTTCATTTTTTGTTTCCATTCTTTGCTATGACATAAATGGTATTGTCCACAGTGAATGACAGGTTGCTTCAAAAGTAGTGAAAATAATTTTAATTGTATTATGAGCATAGAAAAATTCACCACTATTGTATTGCATATTCGCTTATGGTTGTCATATATAATTATTGTCATGTCATCCACAACTTTCCTAGGGTAGTGACACTTTGAAGAAAGTGATGTTGAAACTCATATGAGCTACAGTTCTCATCCACATCAAGACTGTCATGAAATTTTTTTACAAGACTAACTACCACACTTCAAGCTTCAAGTGTGCTATGGTGATATCAAAGCCTCCTAGATCCCTAAAAGATATTGCAACAGGATCACTATAGTGGAGAGAAGTGGGATGAAGTGGAGAGCAATCCCTTTATGCCATATGTGGAGAGCAGTGGGATGAAGTGGTTTCATGATATCTCATGTCAATGGCCTCTGTTTCAATAATTTGTCATTGTCCATGCTAGTGACACCCTATATCTAGTCTTTTCATTCCTTTGATGTTTGAGAGGTGGAGTTGTCAGCCAAGTAGGCCTTAAAGCTCCTTGTAGGGCACATTATCTATTAGTAAATACAATTTGCATTATTGGGGTAAGAATCTATGGTTTGGGTTTTAAAAAAAAGGTCGTAAGGGACTTTATAGATACTTTATAGAAGCAATGAAATCTCCATAGGATCTCATAGTAGATGGGGCACTTGAAACATGAAGTTCTCTTTAGTCTCCACCTCCTAGGAGTGCAACAAATCTTGTCCTCTTAGGGAATCCAATGATACATATCTTGACACGTAAATGGTGGGAGCATGATCTTAGTTGATGAAGGGAATCTTGAGTCAATGGGATTAGTTCCTTCATATGTAGTTGGACAACAATCAACTTTTAAGTTGCAAAAAATGCTTAGTGTAAAATGCAAGTTTAGATCTAAGACATTGTGAGGGAGAAAACCAGGTGATTAGAATGCACTGCCATTACATGTCCTCCTTGATTGATTCATTATTCTCCTCCTTGGGAGAGAGAATTCAATGGTACCTATAAAGTAGGGAGTCAATAAATGGAGATAATGGAAAAATGAATAAAAAAATTGGCCTCAAAGTCTCAATATTTCCTTCAACTAGAATGAAGCAAGGAGACGATATCCTTATAGGAATGGAAAGCTAGATATGGATCTCTCTCCCAACTCAAGGTAGAGTCTCAAAGGGCCCAAAATATAACCTCTACACCAAATTATTTTTTGGGTTGTTCCCTAGTAGTAGAAATAGGTTAGAGTTTCTTATATTTCCTCCTCGGAGCATTTTACACAAAATTGGAAATTGGTTCCAATATTGAAGCCAAGTTACATAATACCATTCAATTCTTTTAGATGAATGGAATTTATTCCTCATTTTCTTTCTACTAATTACTTAGCCCAAAAATATTGGGTATAAAAAAGGAGTAACCAATTTTGTATCCTCTACCCACTATGGGAAGAAGAAATATAGCACCTATCATGGGAAGCTTGCCCATTCCAATTAGGAGTGTCAAACATTTAGGCCAAAGAGATATGAAAGGAAAAAAAATTCCTTTCTAAGAATTATCAAGAGGTTGTAGACTTAGAGGTTAATGTCAAAAATCCCAACTACATTGATCCAAACTTGATGCTAATGCCCAAAGATAGCCTTGCCAGCAACAAGGAAACTCTTTGTACATAGAACTGTCAAATCAAGCACAAACTAGCATATATGGTCATTGATAATGGAAACCAAAAATAACCTTCTCTTTCTCAATTGGAAAAGGAACTCAAGTTACCAATCTCAACTCATGCTAACTCACAATATCTTGGATTGGTCAAAGATGCACATTAGCTTGTGCTAATCACTTGACAATAGATCAGATTGTTGCTAGAAGATGGCAATATTTTTCCCAATATATTATATGTTCTAACAAACAAATATGAGAAGACTTATGAAAATAAGATGATGATAACAAGTGTAACTAATTTCTCCTTTTCATTGAAGTAATATAGGTGGCATTTAAATAATAAAAGGAAGACTATAGGAGAGGAATGCCACAAATGCAGATATATTGTAGTACATAAAATCCAAAATATAATGAAGTCAATTAATGGAGTAATTGATGGAGAAATAAATGGGGTCATTGGTTGTTGTTTGTCTCCTAAATGCAGGAGTTATAATTACAAATACATGGTGATAAATTCCCACTTGCCACTTGTCACCTAGTATTATTCTCACCTCTTCCTCCTTGCTTGCAAGGAATTGTTCCCTAAATTAGCAAAATGGAAACCAGTATGTCTTCCCTCACAAGGAAGCCACATGTTTTCCATTGAAATGGGTGGTTGTGATATTTCTTTGGGTGATGAATGGGTAAGAACACTAGGACCTATCACCATGGATTTCTTAGAGTTCTACATGAGTTTTCAAGAGAATGGAAATTCCTACATGCTCAAAGGTTTCAAAGAAACCACTATAGAAACAATCAACTACCATTGTATGGAAAAGCTTTTGAAAAAGGGTCATTGGTTTGAAAATCATGGAAATGTGAAACGTGAGGGAAGACATATTGGTTTCCATTTTGCTAATTGACTAGGCAAAATACTCAACTATTTTCTATACTTCCTCATGGCTAACATGCTACGGGTGTTTTGTCATGGGACCATTGGATTCATCAAAGGGGTTAGCCAAATTTTAACCCAACATAATGAGTGTACCAAAAGAAATTTGTTGAGAGGAGCCACAAGTAATGGTATGAGCTAGTCCAAAAAAAATGAAAAATTAGTTATTGTAAAGTGACACCAGAACAATCAATGTTGCACAAGGATTTTGTTGAGCTAGGTCTCCTGTAACGGTATTGGCAGGCCCTAGACATATTTTTTCAATTTGAGGGGAGTATTACTGCAATGATGAAATTCCAAAACTCTTGATACTATGAAATGTGTAGGAACACTGTTACATGTGTTGCAAAAGCTATCGTTTAGAGGAAGAGGCTAGGATTTTTAGGGTCTTATGGATAGAGGAGTGTCAAGTTCTATAGCTCTTAATATACCTATTGTTTCCATCAATAGTACTCAACCAAATATTTCATGGCACCAACTAATGGTGATAGATTATACCCTTAGTCATATTACCCATTTCCCTATTATGTGAAATTTATCTCCCAAGTGTTATTCTCCATGTACTCATGGAAATAGGATGACTATTAGGGTTATGTAAGGTTGGTTTCAAGTGTACCAAGGGGGATTTTGATATACCTGAAGGAACATGGAAGATAATTCCATATGTAGGTGTTATTTGATGCAGTGCTACTCAAAGGGGTGCCAATAGATGTTACAAAGGTGTTCAACAAGGTGATGCCTCTATTATTTTCTGCATGTATTCTTCCCAAATTATAGGCTTGCCCATTGAATGATAGATATTTGTGTTATTTAAAGATGTTGAAACACATTTCTAACCTAAATAATTTTTTTATAAAATTGGAACATGTGTTGGCATGAGAAAGTGCTCTGAGACCACTTGTATTTGTGGTGTTTCTTGTTAGTTGAAATAGAATATTTAGAGCAAAAAGGGCATAATATAAATGCAGGAAGCAATTAAATAAGATAGATGGAATACAACTGTGAAAAGAAAATAATATAACTAAAATTGGAAAATAACACTTTAAGCAATCCTTTATTGATATTCCAAACTAAATGCAATGTTCACTTGCCTTTTCTAGGGGGAAATCTCCAACATGAGGAGCTCCAAATACTACAATATTCACTTGATAACCCATTACATAGCTTCTACTATATATATATATATATATATATATATGTGTGTGTGTGTGTGTGTGTGTGTGTGTGTGTGTGTGTGTGTGTATGTATGTATGTATGTATGTATGTATGTATGTATGGTTTCTAATTGATGAAAACTGTAACCACCTAATGGATTTTCATTAATGAGGCCTCAACCACTAACTAATGGACCTTCTTTAACAAGTTCACTTACATTTATTGATTTCACACTATACTACTATGTAGAGCCTTATTTAATAAAGATGGTTGTCAATACATTAACAATCTATTCCACTAACTATGGAAGTTAAGGTCATTGTGGAAACCTAACAACAATGTAATGTTGTCACACTCAAACTTGACAAAGGCTCAACTAGCCTAGGACTAAAAAAAACTCAATGACTTGACATGACTCATTGACTTGGGAAAGACTCAAAAAATACAAATGAACCTCAAAATACAATAAATTTAGTGCCCAAAAATATGGCGAGTCTTGATGAGTATGGCAATTTTATGGTGAGTATAGAAAGTGGTGAGTTTGTTGGTGATTTTTTTAGTGAGTGTGGGGGCTAGAGAAGACTCCACAAGACTCAACAGAAGAGTCTTGGATGATTCAAACTACACTGGTACAATGTGTATAGTTGCGACAATTATTCTCTTGCATTTTCTTGTTATGTGAGTGTTCTCTCATTGTTGTCTTTTGTGCACATATTAGATCTGCAGGTTTAGAAGCTTCTAGTTGTCCAAAGCTCTAGATTTTTGCATTGGTCAATTCATTTTAGTACTATTTTGGATTGGTGTTTAAAAATCTTGGCTCTATGAATATACAATACTATGGTAGGGGTTTCTCTATTCTGATTTTTGAGTTATAATAAAATAAACTAGTTTTTCTGAAAGTCGGGCCATGTTAATTGTGGAAGGAAAACCTTAGTTGAAACCATGGCATACAAATTTCAAATTTCAATCCTTTCATAGAAATTTGAAACTATGTCATTTTTAGTT
This sequence comes from Pinus tabuliformis, assembly GCA_031772625.1. NCBI lineage: Eukaryota > Viridiplantae > Streptophyta > Pinopsida > Pinales > Pinaceae > Pinus > Pinus tabuliformis. The sequence continues at coordinate 982,484,737 of CM062820.1, read as the reverse complement.
TGACTCCTAAATTTGTTAACACAATTTTGGTATGAATCGGCATTGAAGAGTATTGGAAATTTTCTAAGAAAGTACCTAAAAATGAAGCCTCCCATAGTTGGTCACATGTCTTGTACTATAATATTTGGAAATGGATCTTCATATAGAGCTTCCTCTGAAATTCAATGTTTTTACCTAGAAACAGGTTTTAGATTATGAAAAGGTTACCCTTCAATGTCGGTCTTGCCATGAATATGGCATATAGCCCTACTATTTCCCTCTCCATAACCTAAATGCTAAAGGAAAGAAGGGTTTTGAGATGCAAGGAGAAGGGAAAAAGGAGAATGGGTTATGCAAGCAAACCTAAGAAAGTGAAGGATCGAGGAAAACCCCCATCAGATACTGAAGTGAACTTGGAAGACAACTCTGATTGGAATAAAAATAAATGTAAAGAAAGAAAGTTGCAAAACAAGAGAGAAGAAACCATCATCAACTGTGAGTTCAAGAAGGAAGAAATTTAGCTAAGGAACCACAGGGTAAGAGGTACAACAAAATAAAGTTTTAGTTAGGAAAAAGAGGCAGGAAAAGGAAAAGAATGCTGAGAAGAGATGAAAAAATAGTTGAAATTATGCACAAACAAAATGTAAAGTCAGTTTTAAAACTTCCATACAAGTAGTAAGGGCTTTCATTGCAAAATCGGCATCTCTAGTAAAGTTATTTTGTTTCTATTAAAGAGACAGAGATCCTAGATCTAAGTGATTTCTGACAAAATTGGTGAGAACTAGAGTTCAATCTAATAGACATATTTAGTCTGAATGAGGGAAAGAAATCTAAGAGAAAAAATCATGTTTGATGAATCAATGAATCATTAATTAACAACAAACAAGTCTATTATACCTCTGAAGTGACAATTTTCAAGTCAACTACTGTTTCTGTTACTTTTGACTACCATTTCTTTCATTTGGTTATCTTGCAATAAATTAAGTTTAGCATACTAAGAACAACTAATCATATGAGTCCTTCGAAATCAAAACTTTTAATGGGTACAAGTTTCTTATTTTCAATATATATTTGTCCTTGGTTTGTACCTATTGCAATCTATTGTAGGGAAAACCCAACACCCCCCATCTTTGAATTATGGACTCAAATAATGAGGACCCTCTATATTAATTTTTGGCTAAGCATCTTTTATGATTTTCATAAAAGATGATTATCTTACAATTTTTTCATTTTTCATTTTTCATCAGATTTCTATTTTGATTGTTTCATTGAATTCAACTTTTCACTAGCTTTCCGTCGATACTTGTTTCGCCTCATTTGGTCAACCGGTTTGCAAATAACACTCCTTTGAAGTTTGACCATTTGCTCGCCCAAACTAAAAAATCTTAATAAATGTATGATATTTTAATTTTTACAATTAAAATAGTCATTCATTGTGAATATTAACTCTCAGTTAATTTTTACCAATTCTTTCATTTTTCACTCATTGTCCTACAAAATGACCCAACTAAATTGTATAATGGATGAAAACACATTTTGGGATCTTGGTAATTTACTCCAATTTGTTATTTTAAAACAAATTGCCAAACCCAAAACCTCAAAATTGCAAAATGGCTATAGTCCAATTTGTAGCATTGTTAATTCATGTGGGCCCCACTTCTCATCAAATCCTCCCTTCCAAAAATCCCGAAATTAAAAAAATCGATTTAAAAATTTGTCGAAATAAAAAGTGCAATGTGATATTGTGATCTCGCATATGGAAAAAATCTCAAGCACCTCAAGCACCTCAGTTAAAATCTTGTGATTTGCGATTTGATTTTTATGCGATGGTTATTTTTATTTAACATATAGTTTAGGTTGACCTCCTTATGACTCTTGCTTTACCTTATCCTTCCACCTATGTCATCCTCACATCACCCTCCACTCACTCTCCTTATCTCTTCACCTCACCCTCCACCATACTCCTCCTCACCTAGCTTGGTCTTGTTTTATTTATTATTATGATGTTCGATTTTTGGTCGATTCCAATGGTTTGATTTTAAAATATAATAAATATAAATTATATTTATATTATAATATAATTATATTATAATTATAATTATATTATATTATAATTATAATTTAATATTATAATTTTAATATAATTTAATTATAATATTAATATAATTATATTATATTTTGATTGACTTTTAAATCATGTTTTTTTAATTAATTTTGTGAATAATTAAGATTAATAATAAGTTATAATTAAATTAGCATTAATTAAATAATAACTGTAATCTAATCTAGGATTAGAATTTAATTTAAAATTCTAATTTTTAGCTTAGGCAACAGACTTTCCAGAATTCTAGAAATTTAAATTTTCTAACTTTAGAAGCTCATAAATGGAGTTTTACTTGGCCAAATGAGGCTCATGACAGCTCATTGGAAAGATAAAAACCATGGAGAATATTTCTAAAGTAGTCTCTGTTAGATGATCCAAAAATAAATTATTATCATAGGTTATAAAATTGGAATAAAATAATTATTAATTTAAAAAATTAAATTAATAATTATTATTCTAGAATGTTTAGTTATTTAATGGAGACATTTAGAATTAGTATATTGTTGTAACAAGATATGACTCTCCAAATGTGTCGTATTTTAGGCTCTATTTTAGGAGATTTGTTAGCTAGTTGGTTTGAATAGCATTTATTGTAAATGAACACTTGTTATTTAATAAGTATCCATAATTAGAGGTAGTTAGGACATGGAGCTTATAAATAGCTCATTGCAAGAGTGTTTGGTTGTTTGGGTGTAAACTCTTGCAAAATAAAATATGTATTTATTTTTTTCTGATTAATAAAATTACGTGTCTAAGGACACTTCTGCCATTATTGTGGTATCAGAGCTCCAGTAATGTTGTAGTGGATGTGAAGAGGAGATTCCAACTCTACAGGCACATTGAAAACTCCATTAATTTGGTCAGTTAATATTTTGTATGCAACCTATTGATTTGGTATCTATGTATTTCTGGAAAAAAAACTGTCATTATATAATTGATTTTAGATTTTTAAATCTAAAAATCATTTTCTTTATTATCCCCCCTACTTTTCATGAAAATTTATATCAACAATTCACACTTATGGCCTGCGTTGGCTCCTTCGCCTCTTGTTGGCTGAACTCCCTATATTTTCTCCAACATCGCTGCTGCCAGACATATTACTCTCTGTGTCAACTTCAAATTAGTGTCATGGATTAAATGTCTCTCCCAATAATTTGAACATCAACCTCACATCGAGAGATTGACTATGCATAAAATCACTCCATATACATTAACCCTTGCTGCAATTTCAATATCAACATATTCCTGGTTGCTTTGAACATTAAGATAGCGGAGATTTTTTATTGGCATCGAATTGCATTTGGTCTTTCTTGTAAGTTTCATTTTCTTATTGTCGTGGACTGCAAAAGATAGCGCAGTGGAAGGCATTAGCAGGGACCATGCTAGTGTGTAATAGTTTCTCAAGTGGCACCTCTGTTCTTCAACCATGAATTTTAACACTGTGCCCATCCGCGGAACGCTATTTGCATCCATCTACAACCTTGTTAAACCATTTGGGTTTTACCAATCAAATCAGTCACATATTTAGCGATGTTGATGCTGTCCTTCACCATTTCTGTGTTCTTTTGTAGCTCTTCAGATCGTCGATCTGAACTTCCAAAAATGCTTTTGCTCTTATTGGTTCCTTGGATAAGCCGTTGTTTTTATTTTCGAATCTGTATGTTGTAATCCTGGAAGTCACAAAAATAATTTCGATGGTTCCTGTAAATCGACATTAAAACTGCATGGTTATAGTTATATTTTCAACTGCTGAAAAGAATCTCTAGAGTTGAGCGACAAAGGAAATGGATTGACTAGCTTCAATTATGTTGACTGCCTGCTGAGTTGAAAATGATTCATCAAACAAACAAATTCCAGAGAGTTAGGATTCATACAGGATCTTGCGAATGGTCTGCGGGAGGTTTTGGGGTTAAGGTTGTTCAATTTTGATGTCATTAGGGACAGCAGAGTCAGAAATTGGTGTCTTGTGATTGACATCAACTATTTTCCCGGCTATGCAAAGATTCCAGGCTTTGAATTGGCGTTAACAAACTTCTTCTGTACTTTGTTCCATGAAAAATCCCAAGCTTCAAAGGAAAGGGTTACTTCTGATTGCCACTAAATTTGATGTCGAGGTTTTCCTGGTCGAAAGGGTAGAGGATATTTGAATGTTACCGGCAGTATTATACATGATGTGGTACCGAGAGAGACAAGCAGAAGCAGTGCTGGCGATGTAATATGTACCCATTTGTGTCATTCAAACCGAGAGGACCATTCCATTAAGAAAGTGCAAGGCTGAACTTATGGAAGCTGAATCAAATTTGTAAATTATGTGGCGAAATAAGGAATACTGTATTTTGCAAATATGGTGATCTTTTTTTTATTTTGGGAATTTATTGTTTGTGGAGTAATAAGGTGATTTGTAAATTTTAGGAGTAATAAGGAGATTTTTCTTTGTAATCTGTTTCTGGAGAGATAAGTGTGACATTGTAACTCAAAGTGATTTTACTTTGGGGGGGTAACTTTTTTTTTACCAAGTTTTGCAAGAGCATCATTGTAAAAGTCAAATTTTGAAAGTTACCTTGTAAATTTTGAGAAATTGACTAGAGCCAAGTGCAAAGCTCAGTCATTTTTCTCCTACTTCAACGACTATACAAGGGTCAAGGCCAAGCCCCGATAGATCGTGTTTTTTTGCGTGGTGTCTTGTGTTGCCCATCTTGACATTTTTGTTCTGATTCTTGGTGCAAAGCTTCAACGCTACAATGTCTAAGTTGATTAATTTGTTTTCTGATACCGACAAACTTGAAGGCACAAAATCTTATAAAACATGGCATCGTCTCATCAAAAGCACTCTCATTTACAATGAATTATGGCAGGGTATATGTGATGGAGATATTAAGACGAATAAACCCACATATGCAGCTACACTAGCAAAATGGGAAGTTAAGAATGCCAAAGCCTTAGCTCTTATTAAATCTTCTGTGAATGATGAAATGTATGTCCATATAGAAAATGTTACAGATGCATGGTCTGCTTTGAAAACTTTTAAAGACCTCTTTGATACTCAGCCTGAATCAAAGAAAGTTGATCTACAATTAAAATTGTTACAACAAAAATTGACTGAAGAGGGTGATGTTCTTGAATATATCTCAAGACTTAAGAATATTAGGCAGGAAATCATTAATGCTAGTTTTCCAGAAATAGATGATAGTTTTATGGTAACAATTGTAATTGATGGACTTCCTTCTTCCTACACACATTTTTTGGAGACTTTACAATTAACTGGGAAATTAGAGAAATTAAAATTTAATGAGCTCTGTGAAATGTTGACCCAACATGATAAAACCTTTGCGAAGAAGAAGAAAGTTGGTGCAGATGTTTTTCTCATAGAGGCCAGCACTAGTAAATCATCAGCAGACAGTTCTCGAGGCAAAGGCAGAGGCAATCAGAAACAAGCAACACAAATTTGAGGTCGAAGCCAAAGCAAAGGAAACAACTTTAATAGAGGCAACAGTTCAGGAAGGAATAATTTTCAAGGTAGAGGAAACAACCAAGGAAGAGGCAATTTTCAAGGACAAGGAAACAATAATCAAGGTAGAGGACAATCTCAACATAGAAGTCAAAGCAGAGGTATAGGACAATCTTCAGGAAGAGGAAGAGACTTAAGTCAAATTGTGTGTCGAAGATGTAATAAAGTTGGCCATTATGCTGAAGATTGTCGAACATCTCTTAATAAAATTCCCAAGTTTCAGCAGCATTCAGCACAATTTGCAAATGATCAAGATGATGATAACTCGGAATATGCCTTTACTTCCTCGCCAGCATCACAATTTTCATCCCATCTTAGAAGTGATTATGAAGATGCCTGGATCTTGGATTCCGGGGCAACTCAGCACATGACTTGTCAACATGATTTTTTTTGGAATTTTCAAGATTGCCAACTTAATTCCATTTTTCTTGCTGATGATACAAAACATATTCCTTATGGAAAAGGATCAGTTAAAGTTTTTCTCCCTGGCATTGGAGAAAAAATGATTTCCAATGTATGGTATGTACCAACTTTTAAGAAAAATTTGCTCTCTTTAGTCATGATTCGACAAGCAGGACATCAGGTGATTATGGAAGATGGTTTAGTCAAGATTAATTCAGTCAAATAGAACTTGAACATTGTCATGATAGGTTATGAAGATGGAAAACTGTTACGGATGAAAGGGACAGTTATTCCAAGGCATTTTGATTTTGCAGGGGCAGTGACTACAGGTATTTCACCTGTAAGACTATGGCATGTAAGACATGGACATTTAAATTTTGAGATTCTTTCTCAATTGCAGAAACAAGGAATGGTTAAAGGACTTCCCACTTTCAAAATGGAAAATGCAAAATGTGAAGCTTGCATTTATTGCAAACAAAGTTGAGAAAGTTTTCCAACAAGTTCATGGCATGCAAACAGGCGGCTAAAACTAGTTCATAGTGATGTTTGTGTACCACTACAAACTTCATTTGGTGGTTGCAAATATTTCTTACTATTCATTGACGATTTCAGTAGAATGACTTGGGTTTACTTTTTGAATAACAAGTCAGAAGCATTTGAAAAGTTTAAAATTTTTCGCCAACTTGTTGAAAATGAAGTCAAAGAAAATATAGGCACTCTCAGGACGGATAATGGGGGAGAATTCACTTCAAATGAATTCAAAACTTATTGCAGTGAAAATGGCATAAGACAACATCTTACTAATGTTTACACTCCATAGCAAAATGGAGTAGTTGAAAAAATGAATCGCACCTTGTTAGGAATGGTGAGATCCATGTTAACTTTCAAGAGGTTAAGTCCAACATATTGGGAAGAAGCAATACATACAGTTGTCTACTTAAGAAACAGATCTCCAACTGTTTCTTTAGACGGAATCACACCTTATGAAGCTTGGTTTGGTTTCAAACCTTGAGTTAAACATCTTAGATTTTTTGGATTAGTATGTTATGCCTTAGTTCCGAAAGAAAAATGAACTAAGCTTGACTCAAGAAGTTTAAAATGCACAATGATTGGCTATTCTGATGAGAAGAAAGGGTATCGACTTTTGATCAATGGATAATTCATTGTAAGAAGGGATGTCATTTTTGATGAAACTGAGAGTAAGAGTGCTGAAGAAATAGAAAATCTTCTTCACAAGTTAGAAACTAAGGGAAGTAAAAGAAATGGAAAAATGCAAAGTCAACCAACTTCACCAAATTGGTATGAACTTGATTTTCCTTCCTCTGAAGATGAGTCATCCAGTCCATCTACATCAACAACTTCATCTGGGTCTTCTAGCAGTTCATCCGCATCTCCAAGCAGCAGCAGTTCTTCTGACAGTGATTCTTCAGACTCTTCACCTGAACGAAGAATATCAGTTTATATTAATCCTCTATATAATGATGGAGATTTTACAAACGCGCAAACAAGTGAGCACCAACTACCGAAATGGGCAGTTCAACTTTTGAAAGATGTAAAGCCTGATGAGCAGAATAAAACAGGCACCAGAAGGGCACATAGAAGTGAAGGAAATTTTGCCTTGATAGCACATGATTTTACTGAACCTTCCACATACAAAGAAGCAATAAAACATAAAGAATGGCAACAGGTTATGGTTGAAGAATATCAAGCAGTAATTGATAACAACACTTGGAAACTTGTTGATTGTCCATCAAATGTTGAACCCATAGGATGCAAATGGGTTTACAGAATTGAGTATAATCAAAAGGAAGAAGTTGAAAAGTATAAAGCATGACTTGTCGCAAAAGTTTTTGCGCAGCAGGAAGGCATTCATTATGAGGAAACATTTGCTCCTACAGCTAAATGGAACACCATATGATTAACCCTTGCATTGGTCGCTCAGAAAGGATGGAAAGTTCATCAAATGGATGTGAAAAGTGCCTTTCTGAATGGGGATTTACAAGAAGAAGTGTATATGACCCAACCACCAGGTTTTGAAATTGAAGGACAAGAACATAAAGTCTGCAAATTGATCAAGGCTTTATATGGATTAAAACAAGCTCCTCGAGCTTGGTATGCAGAGATGGATGAATACCTTAAGAAAGTTGGTTTTCAATGAAGTGAATCTGATGATACTTTGTATGTGCAACAATAGGGAAAATATCTGGTAATTCTTGTTATGTATGTCGATGATTTGATCATTACAGGCAACCATGATGATCATATTGCACAGGTGAAAAAGGAGTTACATGCGGGTTTTAAGATGATAGATTTGGGATTACTTCACTACTATCTTGGAGTTGAAGTCTTCCAACATCCGCATCATATTTTCATTTCTCAAATTAAGTATGCAGCAAAGGTTCTTCAGTGATTTGGCGTGCAGGGTTGCAAGCCCATTCTCACCCCCATGGAGCAAAACTTGAAACTTTCAAAATTTGAAGGCAAGGAAAACGTGGACCGTACAACTTACAGATAGTTGATTGGTAGCTTGATTTATTTGACAATACTCATCCTGATCTATCTTATGTAGTCAGTATTCTTTCACGTTTTATGCAGGAACCACGAGACAGCCACTGGAATGTAGCCAAAAGAGTTCTTCGATATATCCAAGGAACAAAAGATTTTGGTCTTTTTTACACAAAGACTAAAAATTTCGTACTTGGTGGATATTCCGATGACGACTTTGTTGGAAGTATTGATGATCAAGCATCAACATCAGGTTATTTAATGAACATGGGGTCAATAGCATTATCTTGGAGTTGTAAGAAACAAGCTACAGTGGCCACTTCTTCAGCAGAAGCAGAGTACATTTCAGCATGGGAAGCAGCATGTGAAATTGTTTGGTTGCGCAGAATTTTGTAGGACTTCGGCATTTCTCAGGCAGAAGCTACATCATTATTCATTGACAACCAGTCGGCCATCAAACTTGCCAAGAACCCAATTTTTCATTCAACGACAAAGCATGTGGAAACCAAGTATCATTATATCAGATCTCTCATTTCCAAAGATGTCCTCAAGCCAGTTTATTGTCCTTCCAAAGATCAGATCTCTGACATTTTCACAAAACCACTTGGCAGAATAAAGTTTACTAAGTTCAGGGTGAACTTGGTATCTGTTGTAATGTATCTTTGGATCATGGGGGGAATGTTAGATGATCCAAAAATAAATTATTATCATAGGTTATAAATTTGGAATAAAATAATTATTAATTTAAGAAATTAAATTAATAATTATTATTCTAGAATGTTTAATTATTTAATGGAGACATTTAGAATTAATATATTGTTGTAACAAGATATGACTCTCCAAATGTGTCGTATCTTAGGCTCTATTTTAGGAGATTTGTTAGCTAGTTGTTTTGAATAGCCTTTATTGTAAATGGACACTTGTTATTTAATAAGTGATCCATAATTAGAGGTAGTTAGGACATGGAGCTTATAAATAGCTCATTGCAAGAGTGTTTGGTTGTTCGGATGTAAACTCTTGCAAAATCAAATATGTAATTATTTTTTTCTAATTAATAAAATTACGTGTCTGAGGACACTTCTGCCATTAGTTTCATTTCCATATTTGATCATTTATTGGGTCTAAAATCCAACATAATATCAAGCTCTGAATTTTTAATCAAAATAATTTTCTGAGTTTAATTTTTTGCATCCTCATTTTTCCACGACTTCTTCTGAGTGCAAATCCATTCATCAATGATCTCTTTGACCAATTAAATTTTCATAGGAATCAATAGAAAGCTAAGATTTCTTTTATCTTAATTATGTAATTAAGTTTTGATTAGATTTGTTTTAATTCCAAATTTGGTATTTTGATTTTATTTTTGCATTCTAATTTAGTTTTGATTTGTTTCTACAGGAAAACAATTGAAGAGATAAGGAAAACAAGATTTCAATCAATGAGAATGCTCCAGCAAGAGAAGAATATTTTGAGCCAATGAAAATTGATGGAGCAAATTTATTCTTTAACAAACTTTCTTGTTGAGAATTATTTTGTAAATATTATAAATAGTAGATTGTAGAATGTATTAGGGGCTTCTCTTCTCTTCAACTCTGAATTCGTAAAAGAACTACTATAATAGGGATTAAGAGTTGTAGGTGAGAGGAGAGAAAATCTAAAATCTAATAATTGTTGAGGATTTTTCTTTTGCATTTTGAATTATGTATGGAAAACAGAGCTTGCACTACTACAGCTCTTATTGTACCAACAGAAGTTCAAAGATTGTAGAGGATTGTTGGAGACCAGAGCCAGAGAAATGGATTAAATAAATTGGTATTTCTAATACTATTGTTTTAAATACTAGTTTCATTTTATGATGTCATGAATGTGTCATTTTATTCATATTTATGCATTATTGTCAATATGAGTAATGTGTCTCAATTATATGTTACTATTTATCTCTATTCTTATGGGTTGAATTCTGATTTATGAGTAACTATTTACTCATAAACCTGTCTTTTAATACTGATTTAACAAATAATGATATGTTGTGAACTATTTCCTCATATTATTGTTTAATTATTCAAATTATTGATTTAACAATCAATCTTGTTTTATGAACTACTTCCTAGATGTTGTTGATTGATTATTTCAGTTAAAAGGTCTCTGAATAGAATGCTATTGGTATTCATAATGTCAGTTAATTGAACTACTTCATTAGCTTGATATTCATTATAAGCCAGACATATTTAAATCCCAATCATTTAAATATCTTTCTCTCGGTTGGGTTAGATTTATATCTGCCTAATTGAGATAGGATTCAGATTTAATTCCTTTTGCTTGCATTTTAGAATAACTTTGAATGTATATTTAATTCTACATTCCTAGAAGTCCTCTTCACAAGGAGGAAAACTTTAGTTATTGCTTGGTTTAGCCCTAGATCAACTTAAGGATCACTTTCTTGCTTGATCAGCAAGAGGGCTGATATGATGCCTCTTCTCCATTGGTGGATGAAAGTCATATTTTAAGTCATTGGAGATTGAGAGAAGGGAATGAACCTAGTTAAACCATTCGGAACCACCATTCCAATCGGAAAAGAAGATGCTTTAAGGTTTGGACCGGGTGGTCATCTCCAATGATGTTGCAGTGAATTTCAAGGCATCAACATTTTTGGCGCTAGGAGGGCCTAAAACTTTTTGTCTATTGGAGTCTTTTAATTCTAACATTTTATTTAATCATGATGGCTCCTCTTAAAATTCCAATTTGGAGTTGCATCCATGGATGTGCATCTTCCAATACTCCACCTAAAGTGGTAAGTCTCTTGTCTCAAGTAAAGTTTAATGGTAAGAGGAATTCTTTTGTTTTTGATCATGTCTTTCAATTTATTCAAAAAAAAATAATATTAATTTTTTATGATATTGATGAAGACATTTTATGCAGGATTTTTACTCTTACATTCTTGGCAAAATCCAGAAGCTGGTGTCAATCACTTTCAGTTTCCTCAATTCACAACTGGGATTAATTTGTTATAATATTCTTTTGTAAATTTGACCACTATAACTACGAACAAGTATGTGACGAAATCAAAGATTTACGAAGGTTTGAAAATGAGTCTTTGATTGATTTTACCATTCAATTTCATTTAAATTGATTGAGATTTAAAATTAAAGAAAAAGCTTCAGAAGATGAATTATTAGATTGGCTTGAATATATTTTCTTCTTTCCTCCCATTCATAATCCATGTGAAACTATTTAAAGCTTTGCTCAATCTTCTTCTAGTTTCATTAACATAATTGAGAATTCCAATATGGAGGTGTAAACAAATGATATTGAAGTGGCCTCTATTATGTACGATCAATTTATTCATTTAGTGCACACTTCCTACAGCATTAATAATGATTAGGATGCACCTTCACATGTCAGTGGATCTCAATCACAAATCTTGGAGAATTTCACCATTTAAATGCAAGAATATATTAGCAACAAAATTGAAGATACCACTTTGAATTCTAAAAATCAGTATGTGTTAAATTCAGAAAATAAGAACATAAATTAGCAAGTACAAGAAGCAATCAAAGTTTTCAATAACACAAAACTTCTTGTACAAATTTCTGAATTCTTTTACGATGAGCAAATGCCAAATTCATAACAACAAAGAAAAATTCTTCAAGAAAGCACAAGTACACAAATGAATGATCTCATATCTGAAATTTACAATGAACAGAATGCACAAGAGTTCTTAAATATAGACACTTTTAAATTCATTACTTCTGATTCTCATTTCTATCTCGATCCTGATGTTTTCGTTGATAGCAATTTATTCCTGCTTTGCAATAATGTTATTTTAGAAAACAGAGAGGTTGATCTAAATGAATCGTCGATTAGTTTTTATCAAGATAGAGAATTAATTATTGATCATTCTTCTGGCATTAATGAACATGTGCTTCATATTCCTTCTTGTTTTGAACATCAAATGAGATCGAAGGGAATTCTAATGAATATCCTGAAATCATTTATGATAATTACTCTGATATTGAGGATGTTGATTTATCTTCTTCTTGTGAGAATCCTCATAAGAAAGTTAAAATCACATGTGAAAATGGAGAACAATCTAACTCAGAAATTGTTTCAAGCAGTTCTATTTTTCAAACAATTAATCATACTCATGATTTCAACATTCGAGAAACCATTCCAATCTATGATTTATATGACGATCAAGCTCTCATTCCTATTCATAGTCATAATTCTCTTTCTAATTCACAAGTTGGTATTAGCAATCATTCGAATTCTATTATTATAAGCAAGTCTTGTGAAAAGTAAATTGTTTTAAATAAATCCCAATTGTGTTGTAATAATAATTGTAACACTAGTGTAAACTACGATTTGATTTTGTTATTTTTCTTTCACTTATTTTTTTTAATTTCATATTTGTTTTATGTTTTTAGTTTTCGATTTTTAGATATGTTGTGCTAGCATATTGATCATCTCACTATTAAACACTCAATTGATGTGTTTCCTGAATGGGAAAATGAAGTTTTACATCATAATCGTTGTTATGAAACCAACTCACAAAAAGATAGAAAATATAGATCAATGCCTTAGAATTCAGCCTCTTCGAGGGGGAAACCTCCTTTACATTACACAAATGAACAATTCTTGGATGATACAAATGATTAAACCTCTCTTCTATATATAGGAGTCTAAGGGGTCACAATATAATGAAGTCGACATAATAGTAATAACATAAGGGCACAATAATAACAATAGTGGGTTTCTATGGGGCACACTAATAACAATATGGGGATAATAGGGGCAAAATAATAATAATAAGGGTTACAATGAAAATAGTAATGGGGGAATCACTAGTATTACAGGGACCTAACATGCCCCTCTCCTTCTGAAAAGTGATTTCCTCAATGATTGAGTAGTTCTGGATGCTTCTATATAAAATTATAGTCCTCCCATGTGGAATCTACAACGGATAAGTTCTTCCACTTGATGAGATACTCTGAAATTGATCGATTTCATAACTGTCAAGTTCTTGTTTTTGTGACTGCTTCTAGTTCCAATATGATTTTTCCTTCCTCGTCAAGTTCTGGCAATATTGTTTGAACTGGGAGCTTTTCACCTATAACCTCCTTTAAACATGAAACATGGAAAACTGGGTGCACTCGAGAAGCTGCAGGAAGCTCCAATTTGTATGCCATAGTACCAATATTTTGCAACACCTTGTACGGACCATAATACTTTGGTGATAATTTATTATCCTTCTTAGCTTGCTTGAGGGACATTTGTTTATATGGTTGTAGTCGTAGGAATACCCAGTCACCTACATCAAAACTTATTTCCCTACGATGTTGATATGCCTATTGTTTCATTCTGTTCTGCACCAATGTGAGGTTATCCTTTAAGAGTTGGAGAACTTGTTTTTTATGCTCAATGTGATGTTCCACTACTTGAACTGTTGGGCGCGGGATCCCCCAAGGGAATTTTTGGGGCTTAGAGCCCAGATTTTTGTCAATATTGCAATTCCAATGCAAAGACTCTGCATTTTGTGGGCGTGGAGCACGTAGTTTGTTAAAAAGTCATAGGGTTGTCCACCCTTATTTTGATAATGTAATTTCGGTTGTAGAAGATCTACCCATCATCTGCAGACCATGGGATTGTATGAATGGAGTGAAGCTCTAAGTAGTTAAGGAATCAATGGAATCAATAACATAATATATAAGGAAGAATGATGTATGCGAGATAGTGCTGAAGTGTAAAGTCTAGTTTTGGGTCGTAGCGTAGGGAAAGGCTCTGCAGCTGAGTGCACAGAGGCCTAGTAGTTTGCAGTTGAGTGCGCAAACCCCTGCAGCTAAGTGTGCAGGGCGAGTCGAGTCTATAAATAGTGGAAGTATTAATCAAGAGAAGTTTCTATCAATTCTGTGTCTTTATTTCTTGTTTTATGCATCTGTTATATTGGGTATGAATTTCACTTTTAATACTTATATGATGTGCGAATGTGTATAACTGTTTTGGCTAAGTGAACACAAGATAGAATCTCTATTTACATGAAGATAATCAATGCCTGCTAATAAGATAAGTAAGATACTTGGCGTAGTTTAGGAGATATCACAGTTCGTTGCCTTAGTAGTGCGAAAGGACTTCAACCCCTGGTTAGGGCTGCGCAAAAGTCGATTATAACAAATCGCGAAGGTATTAAAGGGTAGAATAGTGCGCAAAGTGACCTGCGCAAAGGTAGGTTTAGTTGGACTAAACCGACATCACATCCATCTCAAGGGTGCAGAAACTTGGTTCCAGCATCCCCCCATACTGCTTTAGGTCAGACTTTAGTCCACGCTCCACAAGTTGATGTTGAAAGGGCCAGTAGTGTAGGGATTTGTTTGGCTAAATAAATTTGAACCTGGGTCAGGCCCCCATAAGCCAACAAATGGTTTTGTTGCCAAGACCAGAATCTGCATGAGAGATGTGTGATGTCGTATCACTGGAATCCAACTAAGAAAAAAATTGAAGGCTAGTTGGACAGAATAATTCACGAGTTTGCGGCACAGGAGAACAGAAACCCGTGAATATAAAAGGAAGAGTGGCTAGATAGCTACATGTATACAGAGATCCACAAAATCTTTTTCGTGTCCTTCCCTATTGAGCTATACGAGTGGATCGCGAAGCTAGAAGATAGCCAAGGACGGTGGAAACTTGATAGTGATATTATGTGGACCCCAAAACTAGTGTGGAGAATGGAAGCATCGGAGAATAAGATCGCAAGCACCATCGATCATTGGCTCAATTGTATTATAGGAGGATTCATTACTGAGTTCGTGGTTGACACCTCAGTTAGCTACAACAAGGCGGAGCGATGCTTTCTCAAAGGACCACGAGGTAAGTACAGAAAGTTTTTGAATACTTGGATTAAAATGTTGTTGTGCGAAAAGCGGGTTATGCAGTTATCTTGATGTTCAAGGCTACGCGAAGTGGAAAGTTTTATAGGAATGAAGGAAGAGCCCCTTGATTTCACCTCCACGAGGGGATGAGGAAGAGCTTGCAAAGGTCTCTCCACAAAGTGCTATTCAGCTGATAAGACAAAGAATTCCATGTATACCACCTCCACGCACACCACCACTGGCTTCACCTCCATCTTCGCCCGTACCAGCTCCACCAACACCACGATTCAATATGGCAAGCACAGTGAAGTTGCATGTGTTCAAAGGCTTGGAAATGAGGATATGGACGAATTTTGGTTCATTGTAAGGGTTGTATGGGAAGGGAAAGGTGTTATAGATGACCATATAAAGAAAGCAGCACTGGCTAGCACCCGCAAGATCACACATTGACCTGGTATATTAAGTACTCCAACGATAACCCGAATGCGAGAGTCGTGGATATACAAACAACATTGAATAGAGAATTTTGCAAGCCTAAATCTGAAGCATAGTCGATCATTGGATTTAAAGAAATTACGATGCTACCAAGCGAGACTCCTTGGGAACTAGATTAGAGGCTGAAATGTATGATTCGCGAAGCAAATATGAATCTGATAGATGGATAGCATCGAGGGTGGTTTCTAGCTTCGCTACTACAACATTTAAGGAGTGCATTATTGCAACAAAAGATAACGACTTAGGTAGAGGCCTTAGAGATTGCTATGAGGTTACATGCGACCCCAATGCAAGATCCTAACCTAGGAGTTTAGTAGATCCATGTGAAGCTAAAGAATCTATGCCTTGAGATGCAGAGTCTGAAGAAGGACATGACGGTTCGACCAAAAGTGCGCGAGGAACTGTGGTGCATATAATGCAAGAGTGAGGGTCATGACAAAGACCACTGCCCAATTTTTACAAATTACCTCGCAGGAGGACGACCAATGTCGTTAAGACTAGAAGCTCAAGTAGGACCTAGTGTGATGCCTGTTTTATGGTGTGTGATCTGTTAAATAGCTGGAAAACATGCCACGGACAATTTTCACTTTTATAGAAGTATGCGCAAAATTCGCAATAGTTGTTCTGCAACTTTTGCAGGTCAGTGGGACATGATGAGCATACCTACAGAATTTATGAGTTGATGATGGATAGAATCCCCACCTACAGGGTTCAGGATGAAACGTGGCCCCTTGACCAGAATGCAAGAATGGCGCAAACAAGATTTCAGGGGCACAGACGAGGCAGAGGCAGAGGAGGACCTGGTAAAAGTCGCGGACAATTGATTTTCTACAATTGCGGAGGGCCAAGACACTATGCCCATGATTGCACCAATCCAACGCACCCATCGTGCAAGTATTGCACGTTGTTCGATCATGAGACAAAAGATTGTCCTGCGTTGATAGCTAGGATACGTGACAAAGGAGCGTTATCACCTCCCCTGACTCAGAACCTACAAATGATGAGGTCTGAGCTGTGTGAGGAACACCCAAATGTAAACATTGTGCTTCGAAGTGGAATTGCGACGGGAGATGGCAAAGGAAAATAGCCAAAAGATAGTACCTGGGTTCGCAAAGCTCCGGACAAGGAATCAGAGTTTGATTTGGAGCACGCTCGGGAAACCTTCATGGAAGCTAAGAAGAGATTCATTGATTCCTCCACTTCAAGAAACAAAGATAAACTGGAGCTGGAAATGGACCCATCCATCTTGACAAATTTCCTTGAAACATGTATGAAGTTACTACACAATAGTAAGGCTGTGAAGGGGTTACAGGAAGTCATCAACATATGTGTTGGGACCACGCCAGGAGAACTGCATGTAGTCCGAAAGATCGGAAAACTTTAAACAAGAATGGGATGAGAAATGAGACTTACCATGCAGATCAGAGAATATGAGATGGATAAAGTCATTCTGGATTTGGGATCAGATGTGAATGTTCTACTGAAGCAGACATGGGAGCGAATGGGAAAACCTGCACTGCAATGGTCTCTGATTTAGCTGAGAATGGAAAATTAGCAGAAAATAATACCTATGGGGAAATTGTAGGGAATAACTATGGATATTGAGGGATCAAGCGCACTGGCAGATTTTGAAGTAATAGAGATTGTTGATGACAGCAATCCCTACCCCGCACTCCTAGGAATTGATTGGGCCACTAACATGAATGGGGTAATTAATCTGAAGAAGTGGAAAATGATATTTGAGAAGAAGTCACTGTGCGTAATTATACCCCTGGACCCTCTTGAAGGATCACGCTATACAGAGCCGATCCGCGACTATGAGAGTGATGATGATTTGGACTGTATCTATAAGATAATGGCACGAGACCAAGACTAGGTGAATCCCACCGTGGATGGACGGATTACATGGGAGCACGAAAGTTCCTTCACTTCGGATTCCGACGAAGGAATAGAACAATGGTAGAATCAGTTACATGAGGCAACTACACTGAATTGCAATATGATGACAAGGTTGTTGCGCTGCGTGTCGATAGAAGTAAGAGATCTTCGTACTTATGATGGTCTAAATGAGGTAGATACCTTCTTGGATGCCTTTGAGAGGGAGGGGCCAGAAAAGCAACGCTTCCAAGCCTTGGACTGTGTACTGCACATTACGCCTGCGAGATGGTTGGGTACGCACAAAGGAAGCTTTGATGATTGGCACAAATGTAGGAGAATGATGCGAGTATGATTTGGGAAGCATAAGGTGCGGCTAACAGACAAGTATGATGGGCAAGATGATCAGTGCACGCATCTGGTAAAGTGGACGTAGGCTTATGGAGAGAAGCCCCAACCTGTGAAAATGCACACGTAATCCGCGCTAAAATACATGGTCAATAAGCATGTGTTTTGGGGGCGACCTTGAAAATGGCTCTTAATGTTGGAAGATATTATGCAGGAAGAGAAACCATGCAGAAGATGCTACGTGCATAAGCATTCAATAAGGTATGCAACGCGCTGACCAATGTATGCAATGGACAACGAAGTGATTGGGACCTATGCATACCTGCAGTGTTATGGGCTTATCAGATGACATGCAAGAAATTGACGAGGCAGACACCTTTTAGGCTTGTCTATGGAGTGGAAGCCATAATTCCTATGGAATACATCGTGCCTAGTCTGCGCATACAAGTTCTCATAGGTATGACAGATCGCGAAGCCCTAGAGGAGAGGCTCGTGCAGCTGGAAGAGCTCGAAGAAGAATGATTTTTGGCTAGATTCCACCAACACGTCCAAAAGCAGCGCGAAAAGGAGTGGAACGACTGACACATCAAGCTATGCACATTCAAGGTAAATGATCTAGTGTTGTTGTATGATAGTAAGTTTGATAAATTCCCAGGAAAGTTCAGTATGCACTGGTTAGGGCCGTATATTATTAAGGAGATTACCGATGGAGGTGTAGTACAGCTGGTCAAGTTAAATGGAGATCCCTTCCTAGGAAAAGTGAATGGCAGTTGTTTGAAGTCATACATAGGTGGCCTGGCCACCTGACTAGCCGACCGAAGCATAGTCTTAGTGCTCTAGGCAGCTGAAAGGAGGTACTGGACTATAAACTACTATGCCCAGGGACTGCGCATAGTAGCGAAGTGTCACAGGATCTATGACGGTGCCAAGATAGTTGCGTTGGCACGCGGGTCAGCCGGAAAGTGACCGTTAAAGTCACTATTCACGATGCAGTGACCAACTGCACAAAGTTGTTCGAGCAGTCGTTCGAGGTCCTCACTAGCCTACAGGAGGACCCGAACATAGAATGCCTAAAGACAGAGGTGCACGAGCTGCAGCAAAAGTATGACAAGGTAAAAGGGACCACGCAGATAGTTGCCCTTACACAGAGGCTCACAAGGATGCACAGGCAAAGGCGTTTAAGGAGCAGGTGGATGCTTCTCAGAATAAAGAGGCAGTTTTGAAAGTGCCCCTACAGTCATGGATCGATGAGGCATATACCATTATAGCCTCCATTGAAGCAAAGCTCGTGCAGCTGCAAGCAACTCATGAAAGGATTCAAGGTAGTTGTTCGACGACAACGGTCACCGAACAACGCTTAGAGGAAGTTCAGCAGGCAGTCGCTCAATGTGTTTCCGAACTTGCAGCAATCCAATCAAAGTTGGGAGATCTTCACACCTACAAAGTGACTCGAGGGCGATTCACGATGTTTGTGTTGGGGACCTGTTGGGCGTGGGATCCCCCAAGGGAACTTTTGGGGCTTAGAGCCCAGATTTTGGTCAATTTTGTAATTTCAATGTAAAGACTCCACATTTTGTGGGCGCGGAGCACATGGTTTGTTAAAGAGTCATAGGGTTGTCCACCCTTATTTGATAATGTAATGGCGGTTGTAGAAGATCTACCCATGGTCCACGGACCATGGGATTGTATAAATAGAGCGAAGCTCTAAGTAGTTAAGGAATCAATGGAATCAATAACATAATATCTAAGGAATAATGATGTATGCGAGATAGTTCTGAAGTGTAAAGTCTAGTTTTGGGTTGTAGCATAGGAAGAGGCTCTGTAGCTGAGTGCGCAAAGGCCTAGTAGTCCACAGCTGAGTGCGCAGGGCAAGTCGATTCTGTAAAATAGTGGAAGTATTAATAAAGAGAAGTTTCTATCAATTCTGCGTCTTTATTTCATGTTTTATGCATCTATTATATTGGGTATGAATTTCAATTTTAATGCTTATATGATGCGCGAATGTGTATAACTGTATTGGCTAAGTGGACACAAGATAGAATATATGTTTATGCTAATATAATCAAGACATGTTAATAAGATAAGTAAGATACTTGGCACAGTTTAGGAGATATCGCAGTTTGATGCCTTAACATACGAAAGGACTTCATCCCCTGGTTAGGGTTGTGTGAAAACTGATTATAACAAATCGCAAAGTTACTGAAGGGTAGAAAAGTGCGTGAAGCGACCTGCACGAAGGCATGTTTAGTTGGGCTAAACCAACATCACATCCATCTCAAGGGTGCGGAAACTTGGTTCCAGCATCCCCCCATACTGCTTCGGGTGAGACTTCAGTCCATGCTCTGTGGGCTGATGCCGAAAGGGCCAATAGTGTAGGGATTTGTTTGGCTAAATAGCTTTGAACCTAGTTCAGGCCCCCATAAGCCAACATGAACCTTAGAATTTTTGCTTAAATATGATGTGATGGATGGTGGATGATATCCATAAAGTGTCATAAATGGGGTCACTTTTGCTGCAGTATGGAAGGAAGTTTTATACCACCATTCCGCCAGAGGCAACCATTTGACCCATTGTGTATGTTTATCAAATACAAAGCAACAAATATATCCTTCCAAACATTTGTTTACTATCTCAGTTTTCCCATCAGATTGAGGATGATAAGATGAGCTATGAGCTAATTGAGTACCGAGACAACAAAATAATTATGTCCAAAAATTTCCAGTGAAAATGGGATCTGTGTCACTTACAATAATGTTTGGGTTTCCATGTAGCTTTTGAATTGTTTCCATAAATGGAGTAGAAATTGTACTGGCTTTAAATGGATGTGATAATGCACAAAAGTGTGAATACTTGGTAAGTTTTTCAACTACCACCATGATGACACTCTTTCCTTCGGACTTGGGTAAACCTATGATAAAATCCATTGAAACCTCCTCCCATTGTTGTCTTGGAATGGAAAGGTTGTAATAGACCTGGGGTCTTAATTGTTTCATCTTTATTTTGTTGGCAAACCAAACATTTCACCACAAACTTTTGAATATCCGATTTAAGGCCATCCCAAAAAAATTCCTTCTTAACCTTGTGGTAATTTTTTAAAAATCCTGAGTGCCCTCCTAAGGGAGAAGTGTGAAATTCCATAAGAATATATTATTTTAGTTGGGAATTCTTTCATAGGTATAAGCGATCTTTGTACCATAACGAACCATTTTTCCAGCTAAATGTATCAGATGTACTGGGATCTTGTTATAACTTTTGAATGAGTGCCTACACTTCTTCGTCATTCTTCCATTCATCCCTTACTTCATTTATCCAATCTGGTTGGATAATAGAAATGGCACACAGCAATGCATCCACATCCTCATCCTTTCTTGAGAGTGCATCTGCCACAACATTTTGCATCCCTTTTTTGTAGATGATTTCAAAGTCATAACCCAGCATCTTTTTGACACATATTTGTTGTTCTTCAGAGGATAATCTTTGTTCTAAAAAGTATTTAAGACTATCATGATCCGTTTTTACCTTGAAATGTCTTCCCATTAGGTAAGGTCGCCTTTTCTTAAGTGCATGTAGTATTGCCAACATTTCCTTCTCATAAATAGCTTTGTGTAAATACTTTCCTTTGATTGGATGACTTTCGAAAGCAATGGATCTTTCATATTGCATTAAAACAGCACCAATTCAATTTCTTGAAGCATCAAATTCCACAATAAAGGTGTTTGTGAAGTCTGGCGTAGCTAATACTGGTGCTTGGCACATTGCGTCTTTAAGATGTTCAAAGGCCTTTGTTGCTTCCGGAGTCCATGAAAATGCATCTTTCTTCAATAATGTTGTTAAAGGTGCTACTATTCTCCCATAATTCTTAACAAACTTGCGATAATACCATGTCAACCCGAGAAATCCTCACAGATGCTTTATGGATGTGGGAATTTTTCATTCTTTAATGGATTAATTTTGCTAGGGTCTACCTTAACACCTTCATGAGATACAACATGACCCAAATATTCCACCTCTTGTACTCCAAAGAAACATTTGGAGCTTTTTGCATATAATTGTTTCTCCTCCAATAGTTTGAGCACCCTGTCAACATGTTGAACATGATCCTTCCAAGACTTGTTGTATATTAGTATATCATCAAAAAACACTAACACAGATTTTGTAAGGAAGGGTTTGAAGATGGAATTCATCAAACCTTGAAATGTAGAAGGTGCATTGGTAAGGCCAAAAGGAATGAACAAAAATTCATAATGACCCTCATGAGTTCTAAAAAAAAATTCGGAATGTCTTCAGTCTTCATTCTGATTTGATGATATCCTGAACGAAGATCCAACTTGGTGAATTAAATCGATCCATGTAATTCATCCAATAATTCATCAATGACAGGAATGGGAAATTTATCTTTAATAGTGAGCTTCTTGAGCTCCCTATAATCCAGACACATGCACCATGATCCATCCTTCTTGTGCACCAATACTACTGGAGCAGAGAAAAAACTTTGACTAGGTTGAATTATACCAGCCTCTATCATTTCTACAACCATACGTTCAATTTCACTCTTTGTTCATAGGGATATCTGTACTACCTGATGTTTGGAGGAACACTTCTTGGAATCAAATGAATAACATGATCATGATCACGAATAGGTGGGAGGCCTTTGGGAGTCTCAAATACCTTGGAATGATTGTCCAAGACTTTTTGGAGATCTGGAGAAATAGATGATTTCGATGTGGGAACCTCTAGTGAACATAATTGTGCAATTACACCTCATTGTTCCTTCTTTAGAAGCTTTGTCATACCGCTAGAGCTTATTATCTTTCCTGGTTTCCCTATAATGCCCCTTAATTCAACTTCCTTTCCTTCCACACAAAATTTTATGAAAAGTTCTTGAAAATTAAAAGCTATTGTATCCATTGGACTCCTAGTACAACATCAGCACTACCCGTTGGAATGGAAAGCATTGGGCTATTCAATACATATTCTCCCATGGATAGCTTGATATTATGGCACTTTCCAGAGCAATTTATGGTTCCTCCACTTGCAACCATCACTTGACACTCTGGTGCTGGATATAGAAAGCAATTCAATTCCTTGGCTATCTTACAATGAATAAAATTATGGGTACTTCCCGAATCAATCAACATTATTACCTTTTTCTTCTTGATATGTCCTTCTATATTGATAGTTTGAGGATTGATAATTCCATCCAATGCATTACAAGATATGGTCGGATTCATTTATTCTTTATCTAGGGTTTGTTCTTGGAGTATATCCTCTTCTTTTGACATTTATTTTTCCTTTTCTTCCTCCTCTTCACAATCTATGTAGAATAATTTCTTCTCATCACACTTATGACCTTTAGTGTATTTTATATCACAATTATAACAAATCTCTTTTACTCTTTTTTCTTCCAATTATTATGGTGTCAACCTTGTAGATTGTGGAAGGCTAGGGGCAACAACACTTCCATCTTTATAGTTGTGAGTGGTAGGCTTCCTGGTTGCCATAATTTTGCTTTCCATTTTTCTTGCTAACCTGAATGCCTTATCCAATGAATCAAGTTCCCAAAGGTGAACCTCATGTTGGATATTATCCTTTAAAGTCCCTATGAACACATCAATCCTATGCACCTATGGAATATCTTTTACCCTTATGTTCAATTTTTGGAATTCCGCAATGTGCTCCATCATTGAACCCTTTTGTTTGAGATTTATCAATTAGCTAAAAAAGGTGTTGCTTTTTGTATCCTCATAATGTGCTATCATTTCTTTCGTAAAAATTTCCCAAGTGACAATTTGTTTATGATAGAAAATCCATCGATACCATACAAACTGATTTGGTTCCAAATATAAGTTTACAATACATACCTTTTGTGTGTTTTTCACATTATGGAGATCACAAAATTGCTCCATCTATAGTATCCATGTTCTAGGATCCTTGCCATCAAACTTCCTCATATCGATTTGTGGAACATGGTGGGTCTTCAATCCAACATTAGAGTCTATGAAATCATGATTAATATTTCTTTTGTTCTCATCATGAGTTTCCTTTACTACCCTTTCACCATTAGTAACCATTTCTTGTAGCAACTTATTCAAATTTATCTTCAATTCTTCCATCTTAGCATCCATTCCATTCATCTTAGCATCCATGCCATTCATCTTAGCTTCCACGCCATCCATCTTAACTTGCACACCATTCATATTAGCTTCCATTTCATTCATCTTGGCTTCAGTTACCTTTTGTGAGAGTGAAATTTGTTGTACTTGGTCTTGTAATTTTGATATATCATGTTGCATTTCTTCCTCTTCTTCACGAGTCATGCTAGAGATTTCAGGTTGCTTACTAGGTGTTTCCATTTTCTTTCTTTGGGGCATCAATTAATGCTAATAATTCTTCACTATTCCATTTTAATTCCTTCAAACTAATTTTTCAAATCAATCTTATGCAAAATTTAAAAAAAACTACACACCATTTTTTTCACTTTGTAAGATCTCAATATTGAATCTGTTGTATCTTTGTAACTGTGGATCTATAATATCTGAAATTGCATCTTGAAGTAGCCCTTTGAGTCCTCTTTCTAACCCCACAAGTATGATCAAAATTGGATTCTCTAAGGAATATTTATGCCAAATCTCCCATGGTGAGCTGATTATAGACTAGTTCAGTTGAGCGAACTTGTACAAAGTGCCACGTGTCACTATTTTGACCTTAGTATCTGAAACTAATATACAGAAAACTGCAGGTCGTCCTCTTTCTAAAACTTCTTACGAAATTTCAATCTGATACTTAGAACAAAATTTATGATGATTTTCCCCAGGTCACCTGTTTGGAAAGTAATTCGGGAGTCTACAAAAACCCTAAATTCCTCAAATCATAGCTCCGAAAATATAGCAAGACAAGCTCTAAAATTTAGACCCGAAGTTCAAAACGATTTCGGCTCAAATGGGTTTTTTTTAGATTCTGAAACGTCGCAGAAAAAAGTTATAGCGAAGATTCCATGATGACCTGTTTGGAGCAGCAAAACCATATAATTCAAAGCTCTGATACCAAATGTTATGAAATCAGCTCACAAAAAGATAGAAAAGATAGATAAACGCCTTAGGATTCAGCCTCTTTGAGGGGGAAACCTCCTTTACATTACACAAATGAACAATTCTTGGATGATACAAATGACTAAACCTCCCTTCTATATATAGGAGTCTAAGGGGTCACAATATAATCAAGCTGACATAACAGTAAAAACATAAGGGCACAACAATAACAATAGTGGGTTTCTATGGGGCACACTAATAACAATATGGGGACAATAGGGGCACAATAATAAAAATAAGGGCTACAATGACAATAGTAATGGGGAATCACTAGTATTATAGGGACCTAACAATCGTGAACATCAACAACTATTAATTTTCCAGTTTCAATTAATGGTCATTTCTTATCAATTGCTTCTATCTTCTCAAAGGCAATGTCAACAAGAGAGTGCATTTTCACAATATGACCAACAATCTATTTCAATTAATAATCTTCCATTAAATCTATCAAATTTCCATCCATTTTCCATTGACTCCTTTGAAAGACATTTGGAGAATTTTTCTACACGGAAGATTGTTAATAGTTTAACACTTACCCATAACACTAACAAATTTATGCAGGCCATTGTATCTAAAAGCTCATTTCCACAATCTGGCATGTTATCTTCTCTTTTGAATCCCTTCCAATCATTAATAGGAATTCATCCAGATTTCTATGGTCCAATTGAAATTCAACTGGAAAGGACATTTCAAGAGAAGGTAATTATAAATAATATATTAGCAATAATTGTACATTCTTCATTTAGATTTAGTTTTCTTAGTTTAATTTTATTTATGCTCTTGTTACTAATGTTTAACCTTAACATACATGCAAGAAACAAAATGCTTGTATGGTTACATTGGAAGTATGACTATACCTAGTCATGTTTCCTTTATTAAGTTAGAAATAGGAATAGATTAACTTAGATTATATTTCTTTTTGTCTACATTTATTTCATTATTTCATATTTTCAATAAGAAAGTAATGAATCCAACTTTTTCTGAGCATCCCCTTTCATTTTTGGAAAGCAGCCTAGAACATTTTAGAAGCTCTTGAATAGTCAGATCATACATATTTGTGAACCCCTTAATTTTCTTGTTTTGCAAAAATTCATCACATTGATCATACATGAAGAAATTCCAAGAATTTGCTACAGCTTGACAATTTTTTATTCATAAGTATGTCTGAAAAATAACTTGTTTTCTCCACTCTTGTCTTCCAATGTAAATTTGAGATGGATGCAATATGAAAACTCATTACTTATAATTTTTATATAAAATAAGTAGATGATACTGAACATGGGAGAGATTGAAGATCCATGAGGTAAAATTTACAGTCAATTTTCTTCCAGGTATAGGTTCATCGTCATCTATTGTTAGTTTTACTTTTTCAAAGGTTATATCTTATTTTTGTTTTGTTTCTTTTACATATCTTTCTAGACTTAATTGTGAAGACTTAAGATAAGCAAGCAGCCAAACCTTTTCTAAATCTACTTCATGTTCATTCAAGTACTTATTGTTTCATCTTAATTTGAGCACTCTCCTAATTTTGCTTATTTTCATTGAAACTCCAGTAAAATTTTTATACATTACCAGAAGGTTCATATCGGATCATTACAAATCTCAACTCTCCTCATAATAAAGTTCTGATAACATCTTTCTCCAGTTGAATACTCCTGAGAGTTAATTAAATTATTAAAAGGGTTTTTGTTAAAAGGCAAAGTTAAGTTGGTCACTTTCTTTTTAATTGAATACTTTAAGAAGTTGTTGGCCCCACATATGGCACATCTCATATCGCATTTCACACATCGGAAGTTTTCAATTGAGCATATCCCCAATATCTCGAATCACCGATCTCTAATAGTTGACTTCACCAATATTGCGATGACCATACAACCTCGAACCCGATACCACATTTAAATGTAGTTCTGAACGATATTGCATTCGTTCATAAATTGCAATTTCGGTTGAGGCACATGTTTAAAAGTTCTGATGTCCCAGATCTGATATGAAATTAAATCCATATAATTAAACGATCGGGTTCGTTCTTCATCGTACATCGGTGTATCAATATTGTTGCATTGCATACTCAAATCTTTCGATCGCCGATCTCTTATAAATCCAAAGTTTGTCCCACCAATGAGCCACGTCATCTATCGGAATCTTATTATCGCAAGAATAATATTCGTGTTTCATTTCATTAGCAGCTTCGATCTGCAATGCGACTAATCTCCGATATATCAATCGCTTCATTACAGTTTTCTATTACATATGCTCATATCGCAATGCTTGTATCGCATCGCAAAACTCAAATGATGCCTTGTCTTGACATCCTCCGATGTGATAAACTCTTATATAAGCCCCCTACCATTTTTCTTTTAATTGTTATATAACACTCAATCGCATATCGACAAAGGTAAATCTCGCAACTTGGAAATTATGCATGGAAAAGAAACGTGCGATGCAAAATATCCGATGAAGCGTTGTCCTGCATAAAATGCTTTAAGGCACTCTTGGAAAATGAAGCAATTGATAAGAAATTTGGAGCATGGCTAAATCATTTTCGATTTCTCTTATATTTGGGTTTTAATATATCACTCTATATTTAATATGCGAAATTCAAGACCTCTCCATCTATACTTTTTTATTTCATTATCTTGGATTTGGTCTTAATTTTGAACAATTTATAAAAATCATGGAGTTGATATGAAACTTGTAATATTAAGAGAACATTCATGGTTGTGATTCATTAAGAAACATATCTTTATTCTTAATTCTGATGGATTTGTTTTTATTTCCAGATTCCTTGAACACAAAAAATTGGTTTCTTAGTTTACTGCTCACATTAGATTAAATTTAATAGACAATGATTTTGGGTCAATAAAATTTCTTCATGCTTTTAATTTTAATTAAAAGAAGAAGTTAACTTTTGTTGGATAAAATGATACCTCTCAGGTAAGATTAAAATCAATTCTCTAATGGTAAGTTTCATGCGCCCACTTTCATTTATTTTATTTTGGTTTCAGATTTGTTTTTTTAATTTTACTAATCTTGAAATTTGTTTTTACAAGTCTTCATCAACCTTTTGCACCTTAACTAGATCAGTTTTGAATTCCATTCTCTTGTGTTTAGTTTGCTTTGAGATTCTTGAGAGAAGCAGTATTGATCCTCATCAAATCAGCTAAACTGGGGAGTTTCTGAACCTTTAATTGTTCCTTTAAGCATTACTTTTGTCATAAAATGGTTAAAATGTTTTTTTGCAGGTTTTTTGCTTCGAAACAAGAAAGTTTGTAGCAAACAGAGACTTCCTATTTAACATATTATCTATCATCGTTGTTATTCACCCTCTACATTATGAGAGCCTCATTTATTATAACTCTGCAAGATAAAAAAATTAAATCTCGACATAGGAAGAAACGTACATATGCTTATTTTATTTTATCTCTTTTGTTGAGACATTTGTATTTAAGTAATCTTGTTGGAGTTTATCTTTTAAATTTGGTTTTTTCCTTTCAATTTTTGCTTCCTTCATTTTTATTTTTGTTTACTAATTTATTTCTTATTGTATTTTAGGAATTCTTTTCTTTTTTCTTTTGCTTTTGTTTTTATTTTAGTGACTCTACCATGATTTATGTGAAAGGATGTTTTCCTCACCCAGCAGCAATTAACATACATGAGAAATATTCTAACTCTATCTATTACAGTTAATCTCATTTTGTCAATAAAAGCATACCTTTATGGAACCATAAAACCATCTTGCTTTAAAAAAATTCATGGAAGAACACACATCCTTACTAAGTGATGGAGTTTAATGTTTCAAGGAAAGAGTTGATTTGAGTTTAATACAATGAATCTCTCCCACCCCTCCCCATAAAAGCCTCTGATTTATAGTTCTATGGAAATAATTTGGAGTAAACATTATGAAAGTATTATTTCCATTAAACATAAATCTCTATTACCATCCCACCTCTTTCACTCAAATGCATCATAAACTAAAAGCTTGCAAATGAGCTTATCAAAAGGGTAATTAAAAGAGGAAACATGGGAAATACAAGAAAACTCGTCAGGGCTATGGGCGCTTGTTGGCAGCGGGACTAGGCTTGTATGGAATAAAAAACAACTTTGTCGGGGTACTGTTCAAGCTCGCTCGCAGCAAATCGATGTCAGAGACAATCATAAAATGGATATATGCTTTATCAAAAACACTTATCTCTACCTTCTTCTATTTTTCATATGAGGTAGTTTTAAAATAAATTCTCCCTAATTTGGATTCATGACTTTTACTCGAATCTGTTTTGAATAATTATTTTTACAAACTCATATTTCTTAATCTATTTATGTCGAACCTATGGAAATATTTTACTATTTGACGATTTCATGATTTCCATTATTTTTAACCTTTGGATAAATTAAAGTTCATTATCTTTAACCAGAGATAATTGGTTCTTCTCAGTACGTCGCCATTGTTGTAGGGAAAACCCAATGCCCCCCATCTTTGAATTATGGACTCAAATAATAGGGACCCTCTATATTAATTTTTGGTGAAGCATATTTTATGATTTTCGTAAAAGATGATAGTCTTACAATTTTGTCATTTTTCATTTTTCATCGGATTTCTATTTTGATTGTTTCATTGAATTTGACTTTTCACTAGCTTTTC
Source organism: Pinus tabuliformis (assembly GCA_031772625.1). Taxonomy (NCBI): domain Eukaryota; kingdom Viridiplantae; phylum Streptophyta; class Pinopsida; order Pinales; family Pinaceae; genus Pinus; species Pinus tabuliformis. The sequence continues at coordinate 982,454,931 of CM062820.1, read as the reverse complement.
ATCAATACTTGTTTCGCCTCATTTGGTCAACCAGTTTGTAAATAACACTCCTTTGAAGTTTGACCATTTGCTCACCCGAACTAAAAAATGTTAATAAATGTATGATATTTTAATTTTTACAATTAAAATAGTCATTCATTGTGAATATTAACTCTCAGTGAATTTTTACCAATTCTTTCATTTTTCACTAACTGTCCTACAAAATGACCCATCTAAATTGTACAATGGATGAAAACACATTTTGGGATCTTGGTAATTTACTCCAATTTGTTATTTTAAAACAAACTTCCAAACCCAAAACCCCAAAATTGAAAAATGGCTATAGTCCAATTTGTAGGATCGTTAATTCATGTGGGTCCCACTTCTCATCGAATCCTCCCTTCCAAAAAATCCTAAAAAAAAAAAATTGATTTAAAAAATCGCATATCGCAAAAATCTCAAGCACCTCAATTAAAATCTTGTGATTTGCAATTTGATTTTTAAGCGATGGCTATTTTTATTTGACATATAGTTTACGTTGACCTCCTTATGACTCATGCTCCACCTTATCCCTTCGCCTATGTCATCCTCACATCACCCTCCTTGTCTCTCCACCTCACCCTCGACTTACCTCCACCATACTCCTCACCTAGCTTGGTTTTGTTTTAATTACTATGATATTTGGGTTTTGGTTGATTCCAATGGTTTGGTTTTAAAATATAATAATTATATATTATACTTATATTACAATTATAATTTAATTTTGTAATTTAATTACAATATTAATATAATATAATTATATTCTGATTGATTTCTAAATCATATTTTTTAATTAAGCTTTGTTTATAATTAATGTTGTGAATAATTAAGATTAATAACATAGTTATAATTAAATTATAATTAATTAAATAATAAATGTAATGTAATTGAGGATTAGAATTCAATTTAAAATTTTTATTTTTAGCCTAGACAATAGAATTTCTAGAATTATGGAAATTTTAATTCTCCAACTTTAGAAGCTCATAAATGGAGTTTTACTTGGCCAAATGAGGCTCAGGACGGCTCATTGGAAAGATAAAACTATGGAAAATATTTATAAAGTAATTTCATTTCCATATTTGATCATATATTATGTTTAAAATTTAGCAGAATGTCAAGCTCCGAATTTAAAAATAAAAATTTAAAAATTAAAAATTAAAAATTAAAAAAATAAATAAAATAAAATAATCCCCTGAGTTTAATGTTTTGCATTTGTTAATATCGGTATTTGCATCCTGCCATCAGTGATCAAAGATCCTCTTTTCATATCATTTTAGGGGTCTGATTCAGCAATTTTTTATCATTCCACTAGGTTGTGCATAAAATTAGTCACTGATGGTAGTCCTAGTCCAAAAACATCACTCTTCCCTAAATGTGATTACTTGCTGGCATAGTTTCATATCTTGTTGACTGTACATCATCCATAAAGTTATTCTTATCATACCATTTGTATCATCCATGAGGTCATTATGTCATCTTGAAATTCAGTCCTTCAAGGTCTCATTAGGTCTTTAGGGTTTTTCAAGGTTTCATTAGGTCATTAGGGTTGCCAAGGTTCCATTCCATTGCATAAGACCAACAAGTAAAGGGTGATCAAATAACATCCATTCACCATGTGAAGATGATTTGTAAATAGAAATGCTTATTTCATTATGTAATTTTATGTCTTTCAAATGTAATAATTTCACCATCCTAAGCTGTTAACTCAGTGTTCCAAAGATGCCAGACCATCAAAAGATCAATTTTTCAAAGGAAATAGTCAAGTGAAAGGGTAAAGTTTCAAAGGTTTAAGTGCATGCCAAAGGGAGTTTTTTTTTTCCCAAGGGTGTCCAAATCATTATTTTCCACAAGCACTAAACCCTAATTTTCTCACCTATTGAGCTAGGGTTGGCTATGGAATCAGAGACATCTGAGTATATGAGGCATAAGGGAGGTCATTTCAGCAAGTATGAGACCATTCCAACTCATACACATCATGTCTTCATCATTCTTCAATAAGTCATTCCAAGGGACAAATCATTTGCCACACATAGGGCCGATTTTTCTTCAAACTATGTTTTAGACCAAACAGGGAAGAATTTGGAAAAAGTGAGAGAGGTTTTTGTCCACACTAGGCCAAGGAAGGAAAACATCCTTCACATTTTACACAGGTGTCATGGTTTTAGAGAAATTTCAACAATACAGTTGCCTTAGGAGAGTTGCTACACTTCTGGAGTGACTTTGGGAAAATAAATATTTGTCCTAGCTAGAATGTCCAAAAAAATTGCTTGATGAGTCAAATGATAACTAGAAACAGAGATATTTCAAATGAGCTATCATGAGCTCAATGTGGAGTTGAGGAAGACCTCCAAAAGTTGATTGCAACAGCACTCTGCATTTTGGCAGCCTCATTCTACACATTTTGAGCAGTCTTGGGAGATTGCAATTTTGGAGGGAAAATGAAGGTCAAATTGGAAACTAAGGGAAGATTTGGAAAGTAGACAAGACAATCTTTCCAATGAGCTATCATGATCTAGATTGGGAGGTCAAGAAGGCAGTCAAAATTCAGCTGGAAGTTGGCGCTGCACACTCCCTTAAGGCGCTACGCATTTGACACTGGTGCTGCGCACTTGACAGATTGCTCAATTTTTCACTATTTCTTCCATAATTTGCTTTCATCTTTGGGATTTTGATCTTTTTACTGATGTAATATAAAATCATGCTATAATTCATGTATATTTTGGTTATTTAGGATAGATACATCAAGTAAATGGCTAAGGTGGCATGTAATGAATCAGTTTCCTTCACCATAGGGATGAGTCAATTTGACCTCCCTAGTCTTTAGCTTTCAGTTCATATTGTTTTGTAACTACTCCTTCTCTCATGGATCTGACCCTTGAGGCTAGGATGAGCGGTTTTGATGCCTATATTATGTATTTTCTTAGACATTTGTTGAGGTTGGACACAACTGGATGCTCAACACTTGATTGTATTTCTCTTGTAAGCAGTTTTGGCAAGCCATTAATAAGAATTGTTGCTATTTTTATGGGATCCCTATGGTATGGAGTTTTAGTATAGTTTCTTCTTTTGTGATCATTTGTTTGCATTTTTTATGTATGCCATCATTCATTCCATTGCTTCTAGTTGAATGTTCTCAAGTTTGATAGGTAAAATCCATTATATCAGTGCTCTGCTTTGGGAAATCATTCAACATTTCATGTTTTCTACTGTTTAAGAAGGATCCATGATTGTCACATGCCCTTCTTATCTCCTCGTCAGTCTTAAACACCTCACATCATCAAGCTTAAGAATGCTATAACCTATGCCTACCTTGCCCCATAGAACACACTACAATTCTAACCTAATTCCCTAGACCTAAACTGCCCAGCTCCTCCTAATCCAACAAAACATCAACAAAACCCAAGAAAAACATCCGTGTTACTATACCTAGCCTAAAATCCTTACCTGATCCAGTCATGTCGACTAAGATTCTAAAGGGGATAGTCCTCTCCCGACCTCGTAGGGCTATCTACAAGGCTAGGCTTGGTTTGTGGTTACCCTAGAAGTTGCCTCCATTCAACCTGAGGTAATCTAGGTGATAACAACATCATCATTTGCCCACGACTTCTTCTAAGTGCAGATCCATTCATAAATGATCTCCTTGACCAATTAAATCTTCACAAATATCAATAGAAAGCTTAGATTTCTTTTATCTTAATTATGTAATTAAGTTTTTATTGGATTTGTTTTAATTCCAGATTTGGTATTTTGATTTTATTTTTCCATTCTAATTTAGTTTTGATTTGTTTCTGCAAGAAAACAATTGAAGAGATGAGTAAAACAAGATATCAATCAACGAAAATGCTCCAGCAAGAGAAGAATGAGATTTTGAGCCAATGAAAATTGATGGAGAAGATTTATTCTTCAACAAACTTTCTTGCTGAAAATTCTTTTGTAAATATTATAAATAGTAGATTGTAGAATGTATTTGGGGCTTCTCTTCTCCTCAATTTTGAATTCTTAAAAGCACTACTATAATAGGGATTTAGAGTTGGAGGTGAGAGGAGAAAAAATCTCAAATCTAGGGATTATTAAGGATTTTTCTTTGCATTCTGAATTATGTATGGAGAACAGAGCTTGCACTACTACAGCTCTTGTTGTAACAACAAAAGTTCAAATATTGTAGAGGACTATTGGAAACGAGAGCTAGAGAAATGGATTCAATAAATTGGTATTTATAATATTATTGTTTTAAATACTAGTTTCATTTTATGATGGCAGGAATGTGTCATTTTATTCATATATGTGCACTATTGTTGATATGAGTAATGTGTATCAATTATATGTTATTATTTATCTCTTCTCTTATGGGTTGAATTCTGATTTCTGAGTAACTATTTACTCATAAACCTGCCTTTTAATACTGATTTAACAAATAATGATATGTTGTGAACTATTTCCTCATATTATTGTTTAATTATTCAAATTATTGATTTAACAATCAATCTTAGTTTGTGAACTACTTCCTAAATGTTGTTGATTGATTATTTCAGTTAAGAGGTCTCTGAATAGAATGTGTATTGGTATTCACAATGTCAATTAATTGAACTACATCATTTGATATTCATTATAAGAGAAGCATATTTAAATCTCAATCATTTAAATATCTTGCTCATGGTTGGGTTAGATTTATATTTGCCTAATTGAGATAGGATTAGGATTTAGTTCCTCTTGCTTGCATTTTAGAATAATTTTGCATGTATATTTCATTCTACATTCCTAGAAGTCCTCTTCACAAAAAGGAAAACTTTATTTTTGGCTTGGTTGAGCCCCAGATCAGCTTAAGAATCAATTTCTTGCCTGATTAGTAAGAGGGATGATCTGAGCCTCTTCTCCATTGGTGGATGAAAGTCATATTTTAAGTCATTAGATATTGAGAGAAGGTAATAGGACTAATTAAACCAGTCGGAACCACCATTCTAAACGGAAAAGGATATTCTTTAAGGTTTGGACCGAGTGGTCATCCCCAATGTTGTTGCAGCGAATTTCGAGGCATCAACACAATCTCACATTTCTCTGGCAAGAGGATCATTCCCATGTTTTGGTTCTTATAGTTACAAAACTTAGCTCCATGAAAACTTGGGTGAGACCAGAGAGTAAGTGATCGGCTTAAACACAGGAAAAACCCAAACAAACTAGTCTAATGCTTTCTGACAAGAATGGAAATTTTTTACTAGCCAAGAAGCAAGTTGTACTTTCCAGTAAGACAGTTTGGCTTATTTTCTCTATTGGCTTTAGTTTGTCTTGGAAACTATAACAAATTTTGTAACAACTATCTTGCTAATGTTATCAAGTTATAAATACATATTTTTAATGTAGTGGAAGACTAAAAGAGGAAAATAGAGATGCAAGTAAATATGATAGTAGAGATACTAGTTATACCACACCAGAGAGTTTTGGCATCTCCCCAAGAATGGATGACAATGAAGAGGACTTCTCAGATCCAACTGTGCCAAAAATTTCCACCAAAGATCCACTTTGAACTTCAAGGTTGATATTCTGAAGAGTGGATTTGGATTCTTCTTCGTCCCAAAATAAAGTACTATTTTCAACTACAACAACAATTTCTTTTCTTGGCGGTAACCTTTCAATTTATTTAACATCAAGAATCTTGTTGGTCATATACCTCTCAAGTCTATCCAAGGACACCATTTCTTGTGATATTAAATCTTGAGGAAAGTTCCTAATGGGTTCTTGAAGAATTTTTAAAATAGATGTTGCAATGAACACCTTTGCTACTATAAGTTTTTCTCCTACAAAAATGCATGTAGTGAATGTCACTATTGAAACAAGTGAAGGTTTTCTCCATAGAGTAATTATATTCATTGAAATAGAATACATAGTTTTTTAGAGCCATTCATATTCAAAATTCCTAAAAGACTCTACACGTGTTTACAAATGGTTTTCCCATGATTCAAGTTTGATAACCCTCATATAATTCAAAATCTCATTAGTTGTATGAAGATCACACATTTTCATTAATTGGAACTGATATCTCCCATTTATCTTGGATCCCCAAGCTACAATGCCCATTATCAGTTCCATGTAAACAAAACCAGACAACATAAAATGCCCAAAATCCCAAACAAGATTGTTAAAGCAACTCCAACTTGTAGAGGCATCATCCAAATGTAATGAAGTTGCAACATCGTATCTGAAATTTGTTGAGCATCCACAACCATGTAATTTACAATTTTTCCAACACCATGAGCTTTCATAGTGGAGCTTGACAATCTTAAACCATTTCTATATAAGTGTGTGATCAAAGTAGACCTTATCAGCATGCCCAACTTCTGACATTGAAATTTACATTGATGGGAACAAAGACCCTCAATGGATTTCACTAAAAATGGTATCAATACAAGGATAGAGCCTTCATAAGGAAAGATCTAATCTCCAGATGTAAAATCAAAAAAAAATTGTATCAAAACTAGGCCAATATACATCACACATAGTTTTGCAATGGCCAGGGATTCACTAAGTGCAATATTTGACCAAAAGCATCGAAGCAATGTAAGATGTACAGGGTGTTGGTGTTCCACTATGTCATTAGACCAGTTTGATTTTATAAGTTCAAACATATTTTCAGCGTTATCACCAGGTTCTAGTGCAAGAACATTTGTTAATTGCAAAGCATTTCCATAACCTTTGTTTAATACAGGATTCAGTCATCACCATGTAGCCCTTCGCAGAATACCTGTTGTAGCATAAGGGATTATTAATTCTTTCTCAGTGCTAGGATTCAGAGTGCTACCATCTAGAAGAGGTTTGTGTAATTTTTTTTTCTGTTTCTTAAACAATGTTTATTCATGTAGTCCCTTTGAGGGCTAATGCCAGCAAAAATCCACGAGTAGAGAAAATTATCAATGCAAAAAGGTCATCAAGGGGGAGAATACTATATGGATTAGGAGTTGTGGATGTGAACCTAATGATTGCATAGATCAATAATGTTGTATTAATAATGAAATCCATAAGCCACCAAAGATATAGAGATGTTGGATGTGTTGTAGATTTTAATTTCTTCTCATGTCCAATTTACTGCCCCAAATACAATCCATGAAAGTGCTTGGACTAGTGTGTATATTACCTCACAGATAGTCCATTTAGTTCTAAGTCCTAGTCTTCCAATTTGAGACTAACTTTCAAGCTTAGGCTCTGGCTCTGGCTTTGGCCCTAGAGATTGGTGTTTTGAGGGAGTGATTTTTCCTCTAATGATATATTTCATGAACACAGTAATTTATTCACCAAGAATTCCAGATAAAGCAATAAGAAACCAATGTTGACGAGGATGACAATTTTGCATTGGGAACATGGATGTGAATATCTACTATCTTGATGCTAGGGCACTCTATGTGCCCTTGGAAATAATACTCGTGATATATAGTTTTTTTTGTTAATTTCCTATTCCTCCTTTGGCTTCTAGGTTTTTTATTTCATCCATACCTTGCATACCTTACTGAGATGCCTGTCTAGATTCGCCAGATCGATATGATTTGTTCTAAAAAATCTCACTCTCCCCACTATTAGCACTACCCTTCTCGGCTTCTTTTCCTCCTGAGGTCTCAAACCCTTGTACATCATGAACAAATGGATTCTACAACCCAATCTAGAACCCAAGTCAAGATCGACACGTTCCTCTTGAATTCTATAGTAGAATCTAAGAGATTATGTGTAGAGGAAAAGCATTGATCCCTATCCCAACCTAGTAAGGAAGAAGAGTTGTGGGTAAGAGATTATGTGCAAAGGAAGAGCATCAAACCCTCTCCTAACCTTGTGAGTAAGAAGAGTAGTGGGTAAGAGATTATGCACAAAGTAAGAGCATCGAACAGGAGACTTGAAATCAATACGTCAATATTTGATATTGCACATAGACATGTAACTATTCTACTTTCATGTAGAATCATTGGGGCCAGCAATAAGTTGAGTTGGAAAGAGACAAAATATCCTAAGTGATATTGGGTGGAGGGCGTACATGGGAGAAAATATTGTTGCATACAGTTAGAGGACGCATCTCCCTTACCAACTAGTCTTCTCCTCTAAAGAGCATCGAGTTACTCATCTCATGGATACAGGGGTGCAAGAGAAAATCAATTTTGGCAAGTATTGGGTTGTTAATGATTTATGGGTTCATTCCTAAGTGGTATGTAGCAGAGAAAGTCCCAACCTCTATTTTTGAGTGGTCCACATTAACTGGGCATTATTCCTCATGTTGATTCTCATACCCAAGATGAGCGAACTAGCTTACTGAGGCAGGAGCAGAAGTAGAGAGACATTCTCTCACAAACAGTGGCACCTACTCTATGTCAAATCGTCCCAGCTATAATAAATTGAAAAAGAGGAGGGTCGTATTGCTACTTACAGGCAGAGGATCTGGTTGGGAGGTTATTTCTTGTTTTCTCATGATACGCTCTTGACCTGGGCAACATTCTACATCTCCATAATTGTATAACTATTATGGAGGATGCAACTCAGGAATTTGGCACTACAAACCAGGAAGGGACTGCAATACTAAATCTTCCATGAAACCTGTATGAAATAGAGTTTATTTACAATAAAATCCCATACTACTCAGTGTTATTGCCTTTGATCCATCTCCCAACCTAGTAAGGAAGAAGAGTAGCGTGGAAGGAATAAGTGTCGCGGGAAATTAAATGATTAGATTTTAATAATTTTTCAATTGAGTAGCGGGAAATTAAATTTTAATGGGTCGATTTTAGATTTTAGAGTAGCCCAAGATTAGATTTTCACAATTTGTCAATTTTTTATGTTGCCACTATTGAGTAGGAGGTTTCTTCGCATAGAGGCTATATATTTAATATTGTTGAAGGTCGAGAGAGTGATAATTTTATCTTGAGAGTATCAATAAAAGTTATAAAAAAAAAAAAAATATTTTGAAAAATGTTTTTAGGATCCATTACATGAGAGTATGAAAGACCTCCCTAAGCAAGTATGTTCATATAAAGAGGGAAAGAGAACATGAGGTTTACACATAAGGAGAATATAAACTAACCCTTGAGGAGGTGGAAAATATACCTAATTCTATGAATAATGGTATTAATAAACTCAAACAGTCCTAGGTAGCCTATTATTTTTGGGAAATAACATTATTAATAAACTTCAAGTAGTTGTAGGTAGCTAAAACATACCTTATTAGAAGCTAGTCATACTTTAGTTTACATTAGTCATTTTTAGTTGTATTACTTATTAGCTAGTTGTATATTTTAACCCGTGACCAAATTAGTCATTTATGTTAGTTGTTTTTAGTTGGGTCTCTTAAAATTGCTCATTTTTGGTAGTATTTCACTTGCAAAAGTTGTGGTGACTAAAGTTTTTAGTCACCTAGTCACTAATTTCTCATTTTCTACTAGTGAAGGTTGACACCACAACAATTGGAGGAAAAAAGAGCAAAAGGGCTTTGTTATAGGTGTGATAGAAAATACACTAAAGGTCATTAGTGCAATGAGAATAAATTATTTTATATAGATTTTGAAGAGGAAGAAAAGTAACAAGAAACATTAAAAAAGAGGATATACACCAAGAACTAACCCTAAAGAAAGAAGAAATGAATCTGACTATATATTTTAATGCATTGGCGGGAATTACCACTCTTCAAACTCTCAATATATAAGGGTATTTCAAGAAGAAAAAGGTGATAGTGTTGATTGATTCGAGTAGTACCCATAATTTTATTCATTGTAAGATAGCCAAGGAATTGAATTTCTTTCTATATCCAACACCAGAGTGTTAAGTGATGGTTCCAAATGGAGGAACTATAAATTTTTCTAGAAAGTGTCATAACATTGTTGGAAATAATACTGAGAGGGGGGGTGAATCAGTATTATCAGATCAATAATTTTTCATTTCCCAAGCATATTTATATACGCTACTTCTGTGAAGTGAACTAGCGTGTACACGCTACTGTGATTAGTGAAACCAGCGTATACCCAGAGAACTTGTGATTTAGTTAATTTATCATGCGTTGATCTATAACCAATGCATCAGTAACTTATTAAACAGTGCAGTAAAACATAATAAACCATCACACATAAGCAACACACATGAACACCAAGATTTAAGGTGGAAACCCAATATGGGTGAAAACCACCTGCTGTTGTCGTCTCTGTCTTCTTTTAATAATAAGAAAATCTATTTACAATCTTGTATTGGTGCAGACTCATACCAGTATGCAGGCACCCACCTGCAAAAGGCTACAACCTTCTCTTGTTTTCCAGCTTCTATTGGAAGGGAGCTACAACCCCCTAGCTCTTGTACTAGCCAATGTGTTTACTAGTACGTAGGCGTTGGCCTACAGAAGGCTACGACCTTCTCTCTCTTCCTCTAGGGACCACATTTCATAAATTTTCAGAATGGATGCTCCTAGTACACAAAAATACACATGAAGGACTCGTTTCATCAAATTTTCATACTAAACCCATCATAAATTTCAAACTACATCAACCAATAATTAGTTAATCTAAACAATCAGATCATTGTCACCATAACATTGTGTTGAACCCAGAAACCTACATCATCATTCAGAATCAGCTACAACCTCAAAAATCATACATCATAATGTATATGCTACTTCACTGAACCCAACCTGCATGTATAGGCTTAATCAAACCTGTGTTTACCTTCAAAACTACTGAAACATAAAACTTATGAATCAAGTATGTACCAACCAGCAATATACTGAACATCTATTGTCAATTTACAGAGCTTTACACAGGAATTAGTAGAGATCACCCTTCTCACTTATACAATCAAACAATCAGATAACATACTCCTTATGCATTCAGTTTTTCATTTAGATCTAAGAAGACATCATTGACATACAATAGTAAAACAACAGAACTGATCAGATAGATTAGTCGGAGCTGAAGAAAGGGCTTTTCCTTGTATACGCTACTTGGAAGAGTAGAACCTGCATGTACACGTGCTTTTACCGAGGCGAACTAGCGTACAAATATGCATATATTAACTCATAACTTCGTTGTTATTCCGGACTTCAGACAAACCCAGATCATGACATTTAAAGAATAAAACAAGTGTACACAATTATATTTGGCCCAACCAATATCATATCATTCAATGATAAGTCATTTCAGGTCTCATGATCCTGATCCAACATTGAATTCAAGGTGCACAAAATATTTCAGATCAAATCACCAACATAGCCCCTGCAACATAAAATATACTTCAGATAGAAGTATTCCTTAGAAACCCTTTTCACTTGCACACTTTGGCCTTATGATCTTCTCCTCCTTATATAGTTTTAGGCCTTTCTCAATACCTCAGACCAAAACCACTTAGGACCCGTGGTATTCTTGGATGGGATCAAATAGTCATTACTCTGCTCAATATTGTGGGCTAATACCATGGTATTGACCCTAGTATTCTCTACTCTTCAAATTCCTTGATTTTCCAACCTGTATGCACTTTTCCTCTTGTGGGAGTGCGTGTATATGTATACACGCTTTTCTTTTCTGTGGACCTGCATGTATACATTGTTTTGACTAAGTGGACCTGTGTATATATCTTAACTTCTTTTCGCCATCCTTTACCTCGACTTCTTCATTATGATTAGTAGACTTTAGTTCCAACTTCATGTTCTTCTGTACCAATGCCATGTTACATCTGAATGGATCTGTTACATTGTGTTTTCCTTTCATCAAAACTGAAATGACCTGTGAGTGAGTTGCCATCAAGGACAACACTTGTATCGTAATGCCAACAATCTCCCCCTTTGGACTTGATGGCAACCATGATGGTGTTGATTACTGCGAGTTGTAGAAACTGTTAGAGATAACAAGCAACACCAAAATACTCTCCCCCTTTGACATCAAGGGCAAAGGGTGAACCAAGATATTCTCCCCCTTTGATATACATTAAGTTGTCCATGCTCCCCTTGAGTACATGCTGAGTCTGCAGAGATATGTTTCAAAAGAATAACATGACTCTATAACTCAACTAAGTGAGTATGACCTCCCTATGACCAATGACATACATACATCAATTACCCAACCAAGTGGGGATACACCATATTTGACTCATCCATCCAACCAAGTGGGGATATACCAATTGTTTATACATGACAGAAATAGAGAAATTATTACATAATCCATCCCATGCAAAGTGAGGATACAAATTACATCATATGTCCAATAGGACTCATTGAAATATAGACCATGACAGAAGAAGTCATATCACACCCTAGATCTTTACATGATTTATGCAACAAATGATATAAGTATCTGAAGCCATAGCTGAACTCAGCAACCATGATGCCAGCAATGCTGAATGTGAGTGAAGGCTAATGCTCCCCCTGAACCTGGGCTACCTGTGCATTGTCAACAAGTCATTCATCAAGACATCATTTTCATACAGATAAAAATCAATGAACAAAGCATATCGTCATATTGTAATCATCAATATCCAACAGAGCACCCCTATCAGACTCTGACCCACTATTTTTTTGTCAGAAAAACATATACACTCCTTTAGCCACAGAAAACCGCGTGTATACACGACTATACTTCATGAAACCCGCGTATAATGACCTTCCTTTGAAAACTAGATTTTAACAGCAGGATGATGCAGCAACTACTCCCAGCTTTTGTTTGACATATTCAAATGTTTCTCTGGGAAGCGGTTTAGTGAATATATCAACAACCTATTCTTTGGAGGGAACATACTCCAATTTAAGCTTTTGTTCAAGCACTTGTTCTCATAGAAAATGGTACTTAAATGGTATGTGCTTGATCTTGGAGTGCATGACAGAATTTTTTGAAATATTGATGGCACTTGTATTATCAGATAGGATGGAGATGGGTGGACTACATGTGATTTGAATGTCTTGCAATGTTTGCATCATCCAAAGTAGTTGTGTGCAGCAATATGCAACAGCCACATATTGTGTTTCAGCTGTAGATAAGGCATTCGAACTTTGTTTCTTGTTGAACCATGACACTAACCAAGACCCCATATAGAATGCACCTCCACTAGTGCTCTTTAGATCATCAACATTTCCTGCCCAATCTGCATCTGTATATGCATGAAGAGTAAGATTTGTATCTGTAGGATACCATAGTCCAAAGTCCTGAGTTCCTTGAAGATATCTGAAAATTCTTCTGACTGTAAGATGTGATTCCTTTGGATTTGCTTGGAACCTTCCAACAATTCCTACTGCATGCATGATATCAGGTCTAGTGCCTATTAGATAAAGCAAAATTCCAATCATAGGTCTGTAAGTTGGTTGGTTTATTATTGGTGATTCATCATTAGAACTGATACTACATCATGTTGCCATTGGAGTACATACTGGTATAGAATCTTCCATTCTGTACTTTTTCAATATTTGCTTGAGATATTTGGTTTGTGAAAGAAAGATACCATCTTTTGTTTATTGTACTTGTAGACCAAGAAAATAAGTAAGTTCACCAAGTAAGGACATTTCAAATTCTTGTTGCATTATTGAAGTAAAATTATGACTCATGGATTCTTCATTGCTACCAAAGACAATATCATCAACATAAACAACAATAATTAGCAGTTTATCGTTTTCAACCTTTGTGTATAAATTTCTATCTGTAGAGCCTTTTGTGAAACCTTGTTGTTGTAGATATTTGTCAAGGCGGTAATATCAAGCCCTTGGAGCCTATTTTAGACCATAGATAGCCTTTTTAAGCTTACATACGAGTTTTGCATCATTTCCAAAAATGAATCCTTCTGGTTGTTCAATATAAAATTCATCTTCTAAATCTCCATTAAGGAAGGCTAATTTTACATCCATTTGATATACTTTGAATTTTTGAAAACTAGAAAGAGCAAGAAACATCCTTATGGTTTCAAGTCTGGCAACAGGTGTAAAAGTTTCTTCAAAATCTATACCTTCTTGTTGAGCATACCCTTTACAAACAAGTCCAGCCTTATTTCTAATAACTTCTCCATATTCATTCAGCTTGTTCTTAAATATTCATTTTGTTCCTATAACATTTTTATCATGAGGTCTAGGAACTAACTCCCAAGTATCATTATTTTCAATTTGGTCAAGTTCTTTGTCCATGTCCTTAACCCAATGTTCATCTTTTCAGGCTTCATTTTCATTCTGGGGTTTGGTGGAGGATATTAATGCTAGATAGCTTGAGGTCCCTGTAATAGTTCTTCTTGTCTATACTTCAACCCCCTTTTCTCCTAGAATTTGAGATTCTGGACGATTCTTCTGAACATACCTGGATGAAGTATTTTCCATGTCTATTGTATCTTCTTTTGGTGCTTCATTGGTTTCTTCTTCTATATCATTTTGATTTGATGCGGGAAATCATTCCCCAACTTCCTCACTATCATATTCCTCTATTGATTTTATTTGTTCTAGATTTCTGCATGCTTCATCAACTACAACATCAATGCTTTCAACAATTTTCCAAAGTCTTTTATTATAACATTTTTATCCTTTACTTCTGGATTAATAACTAAGAATAATTCATTCGTCTACTCTCAGTTTGAACTTACGAAGTTTTGGATCAGTCCTTTTGATTAGACCTTTGCTTCCAAACACTCTAAAGCGTTTTACAGTAGGAGGCTTACCATACCAAAGTTCATAAGGAGTTTGATTGTTATTTATCCTAACATTTTATTTGTTGAGAATAGTCACGGTAGCAAATGCAACTTCACCCCAGAAGGTTGCAAGAGTTCCAGATTCATCAATCATTACTCGAGCCATTTATTGAGCTGTTCTATTCATTCTTTCCACAACGCCATTTTGTTGAGGAGTTCTTGCGCTAGAGAATTGCCTCTTTATTCCATGTTGTTCACAAAAGTCAAAGAATTCATCTGATATGAATTCTCCCCCTCAATCAAATCTGAGACATTTTATTTTTCGATCTGATTCATTTTCAACTAAATCTTTAAAGGCTTTAAACTTTTCAAATGCTTCATCTTTATGCTTTAGTAGACCTATCCAACACATCCTGGAAAAATCATCAATAAATAAAATAAAGGATTCTTCTCCACGAGGTGACTTTTTCCATTGGTTCACATAAATCAGTATGGATGAGTTCAAGAGGCTTACTTACTAGTCCTTCTTTTTCATTGAAGTGAACTCTAGTTTGCTTACCGACTTGATATGGTTTACATATCGTATTTTCTAGGATGTTGATATCTGGAAGATCATGAACTTCCTTGAGCCTGCATGCTTTTCTTATTTGATAAAAGTTTAGACGTCCCAATCTTCTATGCCATAGCCAGTTTTCATCGGTTTTTCTTAGATAGCATTTTTGTTGTCCTCCTTTGAGTATGTATAAGTTATTTGGAGTTCTTGTTCCTTTGATCACGGTCTTTCCTATATCAAGCTCACGAACCATACATCTGTTTGATCGATACACAACTTCATTTCCTTGATCACACATTTGACTAACACTCAACAGGTTATGCTTTAAACCATCTACATACATGACATTTCGAGCTTTAACCTTTTCTTTCAAGAAGACAAAACCTTTACCTTTAATGACAGCTAGAGTGTCATTTCCAAATGAGACATTCTTTTCTTTTTTTAAAGCATTATATGAATGAAGTTTCTCTTTATCACCTGTCATGTGTTTGGAGCATCCATTGTCGATGTACCATTGATTTTCTTATCCTTCTACATACAGAGTTATGCCACATCTTTCTGATTGAGGTTCCTTCTTTCTCCATATCTTGGGATTTAATTATGTTTGCTTCTTTTGAAGTGATGGCCAAAATATGCTCCTGCATTCAGATTCTTCATGACTAAAGTTGTTACAAATCAAAAATTCTACTTCATTTTCAAGAGGAGAAAAGTTATTATATGAACTTTTCTTGATTCTTGTTACACCTTTTTTATTTCGAGCTTCTCTAGTCATGATGGTTTTGGAAGCAACACATTGAGCAGCCTTATGCCCAAAGTTGTGACATGAAAAACATTGCCCATTAAAGAAGTTTTTGCGATCATAGAATCTTTTGGCATTGTTTACCTGTTGGTTGAAGCTTCTACTGATATTCATCCTTGGATTAAATTGGGAATGACTTACCTGATGAGTAATTTTAGGCCTTTGCTGATGATAGACATACTATTCACTAGTCTTTGTTGCATCAAGATAAATTTTGGTGGAGGCTGATGGCTTCTGTGATTGAGATGATTCTTCAGTATATCCAAGACCTATCTTGATCAGAGGAGAACGCTTAACTTTGAGGATTTAATTTAAAGTTTCAGATCCTTTAGAAAATCTAAGATTAATAGATTTTGTCTTCACAAGTTCTTTTCTTAGACCCACAATTTCACATTCTAGATTTTCATTGTGTTTTTCTCTTTCAGTGAGTTGGTGAGTCAACATATCGATGATCATATTATTTTCTTCTAAACAGATTTTGAGTTTAGTAATTTATTCAAGAAAGTCTTCCTCTTCTAAGGTCCAAGAAATCATCATTGTCATAAGCCATGAGTAGTCTATAATGTTGGTCAGTTTCATCTTCATCACTATTGGATAAGCCATCACTATCTTCATGCATATAGTAACTCCTCTTGTTCACAACCTGTTTTCTATTTCCTTTTGCATATTCCTTTCCTTTTTCATATTTATCTTCATGAGGACATTTGGTAGCATAATGGCCGACTCTACCACAAGCAAAGCATTTGAAAGGTAGCTTACCTCTTAATATTTTGGAACCCCGTTGAAGTTTCTTGACAAAATTTACCTCATATTCTTCTTCTTAAATGTGTTCTGATTCATTGTGCTATTCTTTTTATTTTCCCTTTGTTGACGCTTTGAAGGTGACTTCTCTCATATCTGATGGACCTCCTTTTCTGATTTCAAAGGCAGTTAGGATTCCATGGAGTTGAGTCACAGTAATAGTTTGAAGATCCTATTTTTCTTCTATGGCAGACACTTTTGACTCAAATTTAGAAGACAAAGATCTCAAAATTTTCTCAACTAAAGTAACTTCCTTTATCTCTTCACCCAGATTCTTCATACAATTAACAATCTCATCTATATGTAAAAAGTAACTAGCAACACTCTCATCACTATGCATCGTAAGAGTTTCATACTGAATTTTGAGAGTTTGAAGATTAGCACGTTTTACCTGAGAGTCTCCTTCGTAGCTCTAAATGATTTTGTCCCATATTTCTTTGGATGTCTTGAGTTGCATGAATTTGACAAATTCTGATTCTAACAGACTTCCCAGTAACGTATTAATAGCTTTGGCATTAGTTTCGTATAACTTCTTACCTGCAGAGTCTATTGGAATTGCTGCTGAAAATTGATATCCTCCTTCCAAAATTTCTCGAACATCGGCTCCAAGTGATTGTAGATAGGCTCTGGTTCTTATTTTCCAATATACTAAGTTGATCTCATTGAAGATTGGTGGTCTGATGGATCCCATGCCTTCATGATTATTCATCTTGAAATATCTTCCTTCAAGCGATCAAGCTTCTTCTTAAGGACCTGCTCTAATACCAATTCTTGGAAATAATACTGAGAGGGGGGTTGAATCAGTATTATCAGATCAATAATTTTTCATTTCCCAAACAGATTTATATACGCTACTTCTGTGAAGTGAACTAGTGTGTACACGCCATTGTGATTAGTGAAACCAACGTATACCCAGAGAACTTGTTATTTAGTTAATTTATCATGCGTTGATCTATAACCAATGCATCAATAACTTATTAAACAATGCAGTAAAACAAAATAAACCATTACACATAAGCAACACACATGAACACCAAGATTTAAGGTGGAAACCCAATATGGGTGAAAACCACCTACTGTTTTCATCTCTGTCTTCTTTTAATAATAAGAAAATATATTTACAATCTTGTATTGGTGTAGACTCATACCAGTACACAGGCACCCACCTGTATAAGGCTACAACCTTCTCTCATTTTCTAGCTTCTACTGGAAGGTTGATACAACCCCCTAGCTCTTGTACTAGCCAATGTGTTTACTAGTACGTAGGCGTTGGCCTACAGAAGGCTATGGCCTTCTCTCTCTTCCTCCAGGGATCACATTTCATAAATTTTCACACTGGATGCTCCTGGTACACAACAATACACATGAAGGCCTCGTTTCATCAAATTTTCATACTAGACCTATCAGAACTTTCAAACTGCATCAACCAATAATTAGTTAATCTGAACAGTCAGATCACTGTCACCAGAACACTATGATGAACCCAGAAACCTGCATCATCATTCAAAACCACCTAAACCAAAAAAATCATACATTAGAATGTACACGCTACTTTACTGAACCCAACCTACATGTATACGCTACTTCCTTTAATCAAACCTATGTTTACCTTCAAAATTATTGAAACATAAAACTTCTTAATCATGTTTGTACCAACCAGCAATATATTAAACATCTACTGTCAATTTACAGAGATTTACACAGGTAGTAGCAGAGATCACCCTTCTCACTTATACAATCAAACAATCAGATATCATACTCCTTATGCATGCAGTGTTTCATTCAGAACTAAGAAGACTTCAATGACAGACAACAGTAAAACAACAGAACTAATCAGATAGATCAGTTAGACCTGAAGAAAGGGCTTTTCCTTTGTATACGCTACTTGGAAGAGTAGAACCTGTGTGTACATGCACTTTTACTGAGGCGATCCAATGTACAAATCTGCATATATTAACTCATAACTTCGATGTTATTCCAGACTCCAGACAAACCCAGATCATGACATTTAAAGAATAAAACAGGTGTACACAATAAGATCTATCCCAACCAATATCAGATCATTCAATGATAATTCATTTCAGGTCTCACGATCCTGATCCAACATTGAATTCAAGGTGCACAAAATATTTCAGATCAAATCACCAACATAGCCCCTGTAACATAAAATATAGTTCAGATAGAAGTATTGCTTAAAAACCCTTTTCACTTGCACACTTTGGCCTTATTATCTTCTCCTCCTTATATAGTTTTAGGCCTTTCTCAATGCCTTGGACCAAAACCAATTAGGACCCATTGTATTCTTGGACGGGATCGAATAGTCGTTACTCCGCTCAATATTGTGGGATAATACCATGGCATTGACCCCTGGTATTCTCTACTCTTGAAATTCCTTAATTTTCCAACCTATGTGTGCTTTTCCTCTTATGGGAGTGCGTGTATACGTATACGCGCTTTTTTCTCTATGGACCTGCATGTATACATTGTTTTGACTAAGTGGACCTACGTATACATCTTAAACTTCTTTTCACTATCCTTTACCTTCAACTTCTTCATTCTGATTAGTAGACTTTAGTTCCATATTCTTGTTCTTCTGTACTAATGCCCTATTACATCTTAATGGATCTGTTACAGTGTGGGTTTCCTTTCATCAAAACTGAACTAACCTATAGTGAGTTGCCATTAAGGAAAACATTTGTATCATAATGCCAACAAACATCAAGCTAACAATGGGGCGATATATATTGAATAGTCCCATGCTTTCCATTCCAATGGGTGGTGTTGACATTGTTCTAGGAGTCCAATGGTTACAATATTTAGGGATGATAGCTTTTAATTTTCAAGGACGTTTCTTGAAAAAAATTTGGGAAGGAAAGGAAGTTGAACTAAGTGGTACTGTGGGGAAACCAGGGAAGATAATTGGCTCTAATAGCATGACAAATATTATGAAGAAATAACAATGGGGTGTAATTGCACAATTATGCTCACTAGAAGTTCAAGCATCGAAATCGTCTGTTTCTCCAAATCTCCAAAAATTCTCACCACAAGGAAAATACCTTCTAGTGGAGGTTATAACAGAGGTTTTTAATGTTATAAAATTGGAAAAATTTGTCCAAAAAAAATCGCTAAAAAATATTTTTGTGGGGACGGATTTTTTAGCATAGCTTATAATGGAACTTCATCACAACTGAAAAATTTTGGGTGGTCGGAGGTTTTAGCAGACATTTTTTTTTTGGTGTGCTTGATCAAACAGGAATCCCCAGTGCACTACTTATAGAAACACACTGATATTTATACATAATTAAAAGCATTGAGGTGTTTAATTCAAATGGCACTAGAACCTGGAATGTATACCACCCTAGTGCTTACAATAACAAAAATTGTCGGTACGTTCAACTCAGAGCACCGGACTTTGAAATGTTACCGCACCAGAGCTTATATAAAAAAATACTTGGTTGTTCTTTGATGAAGGAATTGATTTGAGGGATGAAAAAAATAATTATATTTCTGGTGCTTTCTCGTAAAGAAGCAACATCGAAATGTCTTGTTTACATAAACACACCAGTGCATTTGTTATATAGAGCATCCGGTGTTGTTAATTTTAATAGTGCACCAGGAATGGAAATACTATTTTGTAGAACTGGGGGTGTTAGTTCTATGAAAGCACTGGTGCATTGAGTTACAATGCATCGGGGCATTAATTAAAAGAAATACCAATGCTTGAAGACCTTAAAACCTCAGTGCAATTGTTTTCCGAAAAAGCATTGGTTATGCTGAAAGATGATGTCACAATGCTTTTATTTAAAGTAAAGCACCAGTGTGTTTTTATGTTATGGACGCACTGGTGTTTTTATATGAGATTTTCTCTTTTTTGGAGACATTGACCTATGATAGTGAAATTATTGTAATTTTTTAAATTTGTTATTCATTGAGAAATCGACATATATCTTATAATAATATTCATATAAATTAATATTTGATTAGTAAATATATATATGATATTTGGATTAATTTGTTATATTATTAGATTTCACATCTCTTCATTATAATATTTAATCATCCATATATTTAGTCAGTGGTGTAACATTTCACAACGCCATTGGATAACACAATATAATAAATTAAAATGTATTTTATTATATGTCAATAAGAGGCTCTTTGTCATAAAAAATGGGATTATTATTTGTAACCCCTTATCTTTTAATTGGGACACTGTGTCCATGTTTACATTAAACAAAATGTCTAATTTTCACGAGTAATTATTTCAAAAAATACAACAAGTTGCATTGATATCCAAATAAATCATCATTCTTCATTGGAACTGCTATCAGTGCTTGAGCTACTTCCATGACTTGGGTTACTTAGAGGAATGTTTTATCGATTTCATCGATTTTTTTTATCTTCTTGATCTTGTTCCATCTACAAACTTAAAAATAAAGTGTAATGAGTGTATCTACATTGGTGAGAATAATGAAAATTGAAATAAGTAATATACATCTATGTAAATCAAATAGAAATGTACCATATCAAGAAATGACTCATAAATTGTGCACATGGTTTCAAAACCATGTCTCATTCCTTGTTGCAACAAAGTCTTCTGTTGGTGTAGTTCCATACTTTGTTTCTTGCACGTTTTAAACCTCATTATAAATCATAGATTTAATATAAAGGATTTTTTTGTTCTATTAATTATAAACTCAAAGAAGTAAAACAACATAGACACTTACAAATTCCACAATTAATTTTTTGATATGCCAACATATACTCACATGTGTTATTTAACCCAATGTCAATCAATTCTTCCAATGGCTCTTCTTTGCATGTTAGCACCTATTTGAAGACATTCAAGGATGGTTGTTGTAAAACAACTTAATATATTCACAAATGAAACCTTGATTTGTTATAAGGAAATATTAACAATTACTCACGAACTTTGAAATCAACCCTTTTATTCTTCGTCATCCTATTTTATGTGTTGAATGAGTTCATCTTGTTTTCTTTTATGCAAGAAAATACTTGAAAATTAATATTTATTGCTAAATTATTTTTTTATATGTACAAAGTCAATCATGATTACATACATTTTAAGCATGTTGTTGTTGAGATGGCCCCCCCTATGTTGCAATTATGTCCATTTCTTTGACCATCAAGCCTTATAAACGTTTTTGGACATTCCTACTGGCATGTTTCTTATATCAACACGTTGATCATTTGGAATTTTCATAATGTTCCTGAAAAGAGTTATAAATTATTTTTATAACGATATATGAAAACTAAATATAACAAAATTGATATTAATAAATTAATGGTTTGTAGTAATATATACATATAATTCTAGAAAATCATTTTATACAATTAGGAATAATACCTTTTGAATGATTCTTTTTTGTTGTTGTATGTTTTTTCTATTGCAAGTTTGACATGTCTCATTGACCATTGCTCTGGAAACGCTTCTTGTAGTTTATATATAATTTCATTCTTAGAATCATTGCATTGATTTTTGTATTGTAAGTGGAACATGTGTTTATATGTTCATTCCACTAGATCCCTCATAGTTCTGTAAAAAAAATCCCTCTTTCATTAACTTCCAGCACCAGTCCAGATGAGCTAAGGACCAATTCATCGTCATTTACATGTTCCATTCTTTTCCTCCATTGTTGCTTCCTGTATAACATTAAACATATATGACTTAATATAATTTTTTAAACATGTTATATAATATTCTTAAATATATTATCGATGAAAATTGAAAACAAAACAACAACAAAACTCATATTGAATAGTATTTTTTCATTCACCTAATTCATCATTCTGCAATTTTTCTATTAGTATTTTATGCTCTTCTGCACTTAAATTAGAAATAATCTTATCGATCTTCTTCATTTTATGGCTCTACATGACACACACCATCTAATACATATTAGTTAAACTTACATATAGTTCAAACATATTAATTTTGTAAATAATTTACAAAGAACTTGCCTTCCCTGATTTTTTTGATGTGTTGTCATTTGTCGATCAATATTTTTGTTACTTGAGACCTTCTGAGACATTTTTATCAATATATAACCTACCCTTCAATACAGAAGCCATTAAATATATTTTACAAATAAATCAAATAATTTTCAAGAAAAAATCTTTGGTAATTGGTGTGTTTATTTGAATAAACGCACCAGTGCGTTTATGAGATTAAATGCACCGAGATTTTAATTATTCAACATCATCTTGGAAAATTAATTTTAAATTAGGACAATGCAATTTGTAATGCTAAACACACTGCACTGATTTAATGGTGTTATTAGGAACAGATGTGTCAGTGCGTTATATGACACCGAGAGAAACGATGAATAGACTATATGGAAACGAAAGTGTTATAATATACCAGTGTGTTGAAATACTCAAGTAGCCTTGGTGCACTATATTACATAGGGTGCACCAAGCAACATATAGTCATTTTTTAAAAAGAAAGGAGAGAGTTGATGGTGTGATTTGTAAGGATAAACTCAGCAAAATGATTTCACTATTAGGAACAGGTGTGACAGTGTGTTATATTACAAGAGGAGCAACGATGAAAATATTGGATAGAATACAAAGTGTTATAATATATCAGTGCGTTGTGTTACTCATGTAGCCTCGGTGCATTATGTTACTTAGGAGGCACTGTGAAACATATGGTTGTTTCTTAAAATTGAATAGGGTTGGTGTGTGATTTCTAAGGCTCAATGCACCACAATGATTAACGATGCTATTAGGAACAGACACGTCAGTGCGTTATATTACACCGGGAGAAATTATGAACAAACTAGACAGAATTAAAAATATTATAATTTACCAATGTGTTGTATTACTCAGCTAGCATCGATGTGTTATGTTACATATGGCGCATCACGCAACATATAATTGCTTTTAAAAAACAAAGAAGGTTGAAAAGATTTGGATATAATTCAATAAGTATTCCCCTACTTTATATGTCAAACACCTGATATATAGTATGTACACAAACCCATTAAATCTAAAATGCCTAAATTGAAAAACCCTAATTGTGAATTCGTAGAGAAAATTAAAGCCTAATGTGAAATTTTGCTGGAAGAAGCAAGGGTTTAAGGTAAGTATTGAATTTTTTTGTTTTTTTCTCTGAATTTTAATTAAATTTAAATCAAAACAGAGATTGTAAAAAAATTACTAGTAAAATCTATAGTAATTTTTTTATTATACAAGGTTTTAAATTTTTTCTGAATTGTGAATAAATCGAATAGAAATTGTAAAATATTTTAACAGTAAAATTTAAGATTATTGCTATCCAGGGAGTTGAGTGAATCACCATACCTTTTAATTTCTAATCTTTCGGCAAATCCAAAATATTTTTGCAGCTCTGATTTGATCTTCTCTTGCAAATGATCCCCTTTTTAAGTAAACCCTAACAGAAATTGTAAACTTTTTCATTAGTAAAATAAAGAATAAAATTTAAAACTTATTGTGCAGGTTTTTGAGCGAATCACCATATCTTTTAGTTGATGGCATTTTGAATACTTTTACTGCTCCAAAGTATTTTTTTGCTACTACACAGTGCTCCTGGTATATTCTCTTGCAGATCACTCCCTTGAATTTTTGGGTAATGTAGAAATTCCTTGTAGATTCAAACTGCTAATTGTAATTTACTAAAACAATAGACTTGAATATACTCTACTCATCAACGGAAACAATTAACCAATCATGAATCATACAAGAGAAATAATTAAATCAACACATTAACATAATGATTTCCTGGGGATGGCCACAACTAAAAACCCTTGTTATCTGTATACTTTATTAGTCATAAAATATGAGAAGATTACAATGCTTTTCTCAAGCCCGAGCGAGCAACCTCTGCACTATCTCCATCTGTCTCACATCTTCCTAGACAAGCCCAGACCAATACTTAACCAAATGTTGGCTTGCCCAAGAACCTATTTCCTTGTGTTTTTTCCTTGTAATTATCCCCCTATTAATTAGGGAAATTCCTCAATATGAATTGTGCAATCCTCATATGCCTTCCTTTGACTGCATGCACCACCTATACAATTCGGATGAATATACAACTGATAGTATAATGTCCCTAAACTCCAATCTCAACTAGATAACTCTCGGATCTGACATGCATGAGATATTTATGAGTGAATCATTAGTTAACTGGTGGAACATGTGAAGCAGCACCCCACTGCCTGACCTCCTACTAGTTTCGTCATGAGTTGGAACTAGTTTAACTAACTTTAACTCAGTTAAACTAATGTAATTAATTACAACTCAAAATAAACTCAACCATGGCTCCTATAATGTAGGAGACACTCTGCATGACTCTAGTTAGATCCTCAACTTGAATTAACTAAGGAAACTAAGTCAAATTAACTTAGTTAACTCATACAAGTTGTCTTGTAATGTGGAATTACAATTTTATTCCCAATCTAATTCAAGGAAAAAATTAAATTAGGATTTTCTTGTTGCATTTTCAACACTCACTCTCAACAAGAAAGGGATTATCAAATAACCTAATCCTGCCTCTATGGAACTCAAATTTTCCTCTTGAAAATTCCTTAGTGAAGTTGTTTGCATCTTGTTCCTCTGTAGTATTGTACTCTAGCAACATAATTCTCCTCTGCGCACAATCTCATAGATGGTGATATCGGATGTCGACATGCTTAGATCAATCATGAAAAAATAGATTCTCAGAAAGTTTGATACAACTCTGATTTGCAAAGTAAATCATTGTAGAATCCATATATTGACCAAATAACCCAACAAGGATCGTCCTCATCTAGATAGCCTCACAAGCTACTTGACTAGCAGTCATGTACTTTTCTTTTGCCAAACAAAGTGTAATTGATCTCTAATTCCTATTGTACCAAAAATTATTGTTGACCCAATAATGAAGATTCCCCCTAATGTGCTCTTCTTTTCGGATGGGCTTCCTACCCAATCTTCATTTGTGAAGCCATGAAGCTTCACTCCCTCTATCTGTCTGTACCAAAGACAAAACTGAGTGGTGCCTCTAAGGTATCTCAACACATGTTTAGTTGCCTTCCAATAAATTTTGGTTGGATTAACCATTGCTTGACTAAGTTGGTTCACTACAAAACATATGTCCAGTCATGTGTTCACCAGATACATAAGTAAACCCACAAGCATCCTATAAATAGTAGCCTCCATTACTTCACCTGAAGTAGCATTCCTTCCTCCAATTCCCTGCTAGAGGAGTCTCCATGGGTTTTCTTTTCTCCACATGGAACTTCTTCAGTATCTCGTTCGCATACTTTCCCTGAGAAACAAACGGTTCCTCATCTCCTTGCCATACTTCCATACCAAGGAAATAATGCATGAACCCTAAGTCCTTCATCTCGAATTCTCTTGCAAGATGCTCTTTGCAATATTTTACCATATTCTCATCACCTGTTAGAATTAAATCATCGACATATAATACTATAATCAAAAATTTACCTTATGTTAGTGTCATCAATTTTTCCTTCCACCAGTGATCAAATTTTCTCTTTCAGAATATCCATTAGGGTTTAAGGTCAAGGTTTTGTCATTTCACTAGGTCTTCCATGCAAAATCTTTGGTCACTAGCTAGCGTGTCTAGGTCTACTGCCACTCCTACAAGATTTCCATGTCTGGTCACTGCCATCACTTAGTTGGATGTGCTATCATTTAACATATCATCATCGTCACTTCAGTCATGTCACCATGGTCTTGATTCATCTCAGTACCTCCATTAGTTCATTAGGGTTTCACAATCACCAAACTCTCATTTCATGCATAAAAATATGGCAAAGGAGGAGTGGTAATAAGAAAGTTTCTTTAATAAATTTTATATCAAGTGTAATTTTATGTTTTCATATGTAATAACTACTTCAAAGTTATAAGTTTCAAAGGATGAAGTTCAGAGTTCCAAAAATTTTCAGTGTCTCAAAAAGGCCATAAAGTTACTGTTGGGTCCCTATAATACTAGTGATTACCCCATTACTATTATAGTTATACCCCTTATTTATATTGTTGTGCCCCTATTACCCCCTTATTGTTATTTCTGTGCCCCATAGAATCCCTCTATTGTTATTTTTGTGGCTTTATATTATTATTGTTAGGTCGGCTGGATTATATTGTGACTCCTTAGACTCCTATATATAGAAAGAAGGTTTTGTCATTTGAATCATCGAAGAATTGTTCATTTATGTAATTTAAAGGAGGTTTCCCCCTCGAAGAGGCTGAATTCTAAGGCATTGATCTATCTTTTCTATCTTTTCTTGAGCTAGTTTCATAACATTTGGTATCAGAGCTTTGGATTCTAGGGTTTCGCTGCTCCAAACAGGTCATCGTGGCATTTTCGCTATAACTTTTTTTCTATGACGTTTCAGAAGTCGCAAAAAAAAACCCATTTGAGAAGAAATCCCGTTGAACCTTGGGTCCAAATTTCAAAGCTTTTCGTGTGATATTTTTGGAGATATGATCTGAGGACGTTTGTCTTTTTGCAGACTCCTGAATTACATTCAAAACAGGTGACCTGGGGAAAATTGTCATAACTTTCTCTCTGGGAATCAGATTGAAATTTTGTAAGAAGGTACAGAAAGAGGACGGACTGTACTTTCTTGTATATCATTTTCAGAACCAAATATCGAAAATTGTACACGTGGCACTTCATACAACTTCGCTCTTCTGGAAAGGTCTATAATCAGGTCATCTTGGGAGATTGTGCATAACTCTTTCTTGGAGAATCCAATTTGGATCAGACTGGTGGCATTGGAAATAGGACACAGAGAGCTACTACAAGTCACAAATTTAGAACTAGATGATTGGAAAGTACAGAGATACATCAGAGGCAATATCGAGCTCCTACAAAGTGAAAAAAGGTGTGTAGATTTTTTTAAATTTTTGCTTAAGCTTGGTTTGAAAATTTATTTTGAAGGAATTCAAAGGGCATAGTAGAGAATTATTATCGGTAACTGATGCCCCGAGGAAAGAAAATGCAAACACCTAGTAAGGAACCTGAAAGCTCTAGCATGACTCATGAAGAAGAGGAAGAAATGCTACATGATATATCAAAATTACAAGAACAAGTGCAACAAATGTCACGCTCACAAAAGTTAACAGATGCTAAGATAAATAGCATGGAAGCTAAGATAAATGGCATGGAAGCTAAGATGGACAATTTGAAGATAGATTTGAACACAAATTTGAAGACAGGCATGGCAGATTTGAAGACAGATTTGACAAATTTTCTACAAGAAATACTTACTAATGGTGAAAAGGTAGTAAAGGAAACTCATGATGAGAACAAAAGAAATGTTAATCATGATTCCATAGACGCTAATGTTGGATCGAAGAATCACCATATTCCAAAAATCGATATGAGGAAGTTTGATGGCAAGGATCCCGCCACATGGATATTACAGATGGAGAAATTCTTCGATCTCAATAATGTGCAAAATGCACAAAAGGTACGTATGGCAACTGTATATTTGGAACCAAATCAGTTTGTATGGTATCAATGGCTTTGTTCTCGTAAACAATTTATCACTTGGGCAATTTTTACGGAAGAATTGATAGCACATTATGAGGACACAAAAAGCAACATTTTTTTTAGCCAATTGATAAGTCTCAAACAAAAGGGTTCAATAATGGAGCACATTGAGGAGTTCCAAAAATTGAACATAAGGGTAAAAGATATTCCAGAGGAGCATAGGATTGATGTGTTCATAGGGTCTTTAAAGGATAATATCCAACATGATGTTCGCCTTTGGGAACCTGATTCATTAGAGAAGGCATTTAGGTTAGCAAGAAAAATGGAAAGAAAAATTATGGCAACTAGGAAGCATACCACTCACAACTATAAAGACGGAAGTGTTGTTGCCCCTAGTCTTCCACAACCTACAAGGTTGACACCACAACAATTGGAAGAAAAAAGAGAAAAAGGGCTTTGTTACAATTGTGATAGCAAATACACAAAAGGTCATAAGTATGCTGAGAAAAAATTATTCTACATAGATTGTGAAGAGGAAGAAGAAAAGGAGCAAGAAAGGTCAAAAGAAGAGGATATATTCCAGGAACAAAGCCTAGATGAAGAACAAATAAATCCGACCATATCTTGTAATGCATTGGCGGGAATTACCACTCCTCAAACCATCAAGATAGAAGGGACAGTTACCAAGTTTCAACTATCAAAGGTCATAAAGTGTCAAGGGTCCAAATCTAAGTTTAAAAGGGTAAGAGGAGTTGTTTTTTAAATCATTTGCACTTTCAAAATTCCAAGCATCTCTCAGTTATTATTGTGCAAGTAGGAAACTTTGCAAAAAATGAGGGTTTTGCTATATTAGAGTGAAATGCGACCCTTTTGAGTATATTGTGACCCTTCTGAAGTGAATTACGACCCTTTTGAGTAAATTGCAACCCTTCTGTGTAAATTGTGACCCTTTTGAAGTGAATTGCGACCCTTCCGAGTAAATTGTGACCCTTCTAAAGTGAATTGCGACCCTTTTGAGTAAACTGTGACCCTTCTATGTAAGAGTGCAACCCTTCTGTGTAAGAGCGCGACCATTATGTGGAGGAGCATGACCCTTCTATACATATTGCGGCCCTTTTGTGGAGGATCGTGACCCTTCTGTGTAGATTGCGACCTTTCTGAGTGGAGTGTGACCCTTCTGTGCAGAAGTGGAGCTCTTTTAAGGGAAGTGTGACCTTTCTGAGAAAGAGCGACCCATAGGGATTTCTTCTTGTTTTTAAGGATATTTTTGGCTTCTTTAAACCTCCAAATATCATTGAAGTACTCTCAAAGCTTCTGCAAATAGTAAGTGGGCACCTACACCATCCTTTCAAATATTTTTCTCAATGTGAATTGATTATTTCTCAGCGTTTTCTCCATCAAATTCTTGGCGAATGAAATGTAGCTTCTACTAATTTACCACTATCATTTATCATCCAAAAAACCCTAAATTTAAGATCTCCTATCATTCCACCACTCATTTGACATTGATTTCATCAAACCCTAGCCTTCCAATACATTTTCACCTTTGAGAAACTCCCACTTCGTTTTATCAACATCATTTGGCTAGTGTTTTACCATCCAACAAATTTAATTGAGAGTGAACAAGAGAGTGAAAAGAAACTGCACAAGGGAGGACATCATTCAAGGTTTGAGCCATCCAACCTGAGAGAAATTAATGCTTCTCCATTTTCCCATAAATTTTTTAGAAATGTCGGTTGTATGAAGTTCTGAGAGCAGGTTCCAGAGTTTGGTATTGAGTTCAATGTCTCAACAGGTATTATCTCTTCAGCCATGGGTATTCCAAATCATGGTGACACCTGGTTCAAAGACATGGAATTGTCCCTTGATGATTATAATATATTCTTAAAACCTAATTTCAGAGAGACTTCTGAACACGTTTTTCCTTTTAGACATTTGCTTAACAAGTATGCCCCTCTAATGAAGCTTATCATGAAGTATTTTACATGTGAAGGTATATTCTCCAGATTATACAGGTATCATTTCAGATTACTTATGCATTTCACCTCTACAAGAACACTTAATTTGTGCAACTTTCTGTCTAAGAGTGTGGTGAAGATGACTGAAAAAATTCACACCAGGGGACAACCTCATATCACAAATTTGTTTCACCATAGCCTGATCAAGATTGTGGTTATGCATCAGCTCTTTATCAAGCAAATCACTTGGGAAACCTTTTTGGATAAATTAAAGACTACTCCTGTCATTAGTCCCATTGTTTCTCCTAGAAAAGCAACATCATCAGGGTCTAGGTTCACAAGGTCGATGAAGCATGGTTCAACAAGAAAACATGAAAAGGTTTCAGAGGCACTTAGACCTAAGGTAATCAAGACATATCAAAGAGGGAACAGTCTTGTGTTTGCTCCACAGATTTTGGAAGTGGCCAAGCCTTCTACATCAGCACAACAGCCATCACCTTTATAAGATGAGGAGACTATCCAACAGGACATACACATAGTGGACTTGGAGTCCCAAGATGATCATCAAACCCTAAAACTAGTTATTAGAGAGAAGTATTATCAGATCATGGAGCTTCTGGACAATGTGGAAAGAGCCAAATTCATCATTTCCTTCCTTGAGTAAGAAAATGAGTAGCTGAAGACAAGCAGCTGCTTCTAGAAAAATATTTGTTTAAAACTAACATGCAAGAGTCAAAAGGTAAAACATTGTTGGGGCATGATGAGCAGGATGAACAAGAGAGGCGGTTTGGAAGGAAGAGGCCTAGGAAAAAGGGTCTCAAAGGAAAATTGCAGAAGGAAAAAGACCAAAACCTACTAAATGAGGAATTAAGTCTTGAAGACAAAATAGCTATGGAGATCAATGAGGACAGGGAATATTGGCTAAGAAAATTCAATGAACATCTGTAGAAGCTTCTTGACAGAGCTAATATGGAAAATTAGATGTTGAGCCGCATGGCCCATCACTATCAAACAAGGAATCAGATTACACAAATCAGAATCAAGAAATTGAAAGAAAAACTCAAAGAGGTCCAAGACAAGCAAAGGGAATCAAGGAAAAGGGATACAAGGATAAAAGTGGTGACCAAAACATCCAAGAAAGTTTATCCTATCTTCCATAATAGCCAAGGAACAAATTTAAAAGTTTTGGAGAAATTTTGAATTTTTTGAAATTTTGCAGGAAAAGGAGCACAGAAGCTTCGAGCTGAGGCGTGACCCTTTTTCCCTGGACATCCAAATGAGGTTTTCTCTAAATGGATGGATACATTATGATTATTACATGCAAACTATAATCCTATTTTTGCATGAAAGATTCCAATTTTGGTCAAAAACTCAAAAAACCTCACCTTTTTCATGTCTCTTCCACTAAATTTGGACTGGCGCAGTGCTTCAATATGATCTAGAAACTAGAAATATAGTTTACCGTTCTTTCATATTTCCATTTTTACTTGGGGAGGATACCTAAAATATCTTAATATAGGCGTGACTCTTCTACAAAATTTCCTGTTTTGGTGCATACTGGTGTGACCTTTTCGCTAACTGGCACGACCCTTATCGTTCTTGCGCGACCCATCTGATCTGGTAACTTCTTGAGTACTGAATGATGGAAAATTAAAGATATTATGATTTATTAATGTCATTTTAGGTTTCTTAGTTGGTTTTTTCCCACTTTATGAGGAAAATTGTAATTAATGAGGAGATATGCCCTCCTAAACTTTAGCCTAAATTGTGGAAATTGTCTCAACTATCCTAGTTTTGAGTAATGACTCATCAAAGCCAGTTATGATGAGCCTTGAATAAAATTTTAGACCTGATGAGATGTCATATGTTGTATTTTCCTATATAATATGGAAGGGAATCATTTTCCAAGGGTTGGACATTTGAGGAGAGAACCATTGTATCCTATATTTGACATTTTCGGAAATGAAAAGACAGAGTTTGTAGTTATTGTAGTGAGATTCCTGTGGTATGTGTTTTAGCGGTGTTTTTTTCTTCTGTGATCATAAGTTTGAATGTATTGTATCTTTAATTTCCATTTCCATGTTTCGTGTGCTTGTTTCCTAAGATAATAAATAGAATTGATTCATGTAATTCTCTGTTTTGGAGAAGCTTTCACATTATTGTTCATTTTTCTTTTGATATAAGCGAATTCATGAGATTCATGCTCATTTAGAAACCTTACCTATCTCCCATATACACAATGAAAACCCTAAAGTGCTAAAATGTGTGCCTACCTTGCCCCATTACATCTCTGCAAATCTGATTCTCAAAGCCTAGACCTAGCTCCCTCTGACCTAGATACATAGTTTTTCTCCCTTATCTAGCAACAAAACCCTAAATCTTTCAAAACCTACCTAAGCTTAGCTATCTAGCCTAAAATCCTTTATCATCTAGTCATCTCATGGTTGTGATTCCATAGGGAGGGCCCTCTCTGGTTTGGTAGGGCTAGCTACCAGAATGAAAGATTGGTTTGTGGTTACCTCCGTCAATTTCTTCATCAGCCTGGGACATTTTTGGGGATAAAATTTTGACGTCGTTACCAGGGAAACAATTTTTATATCATTCCTGGGGTTAGTTCCTTTAGTGCTTTCAAGACTGGTTCTGCGAGTGACAGATTACAGTATCTAAAGGAAGGTTGATTTAAGTAACATCATCAAGTTCAAGGTGTAAAAACTTTGGCTCCCAAAAGATACACGAGGTCAAATCCTAACCCAAATCCACCTACTATTTTTGATGATCCAGAGAAGTTACTTTAAAATCCCAAAACTCCTATTCCTGAAAGTGAACCTATAAAGTTGGTAAAAACTAAATCTATAATTAATCAAGTATTGACTGTTGAATATATTTGTTTTGATATTTAGTTTGAGAAATATTTGTTTAGATCTAAATCTAAGTCTTCCCTTTCGGAAGTGATTTTTGATCCTATTAGGTTTGATTCCTACCTTCCTTCTGCTAAATCCCTCTTTTCCAAAATTGATCACGAGTTGTGGTTAAATTTTGATAAACTCCAAGGCTTAGAAAACCAACTTCAAATCACTGTTGAGAAATCTTACATTCAATATCAACTTGAAAACTTGGTTACTGCTTCATCTCTAAACACATCAGCTACATCATCTGTCGTTGTTAGTTTACCACTATCTCCGCTAGCATCATCATCTCCATCACCACAGCCTATTGTAATACCTACACAACCCATTGTAGTACATCTTCTTCCTCCTCCAGTAGTCATGGCACAATTTTCTCCTTTACTATTACCTAGTCAACTTGCTACTCTACCTCATAACTATGGTCAAAGACTCCCTTTATTTGATGGAACATCAAAGATTACAGCTCAGCAACATGTTGTCAAACTGATAGATTTTATTGACCATGAAGAGGTTGATGAGGATTTTTATAGACATATTTGGGCACATCAACCCCAAACTTATATGTCAATAAACTAGGGCTCATCAACCCCTAAAAGAGTTGTTTCATACCCTGAAAGAGCTTAGTCATTTGATTACATCATTCCCCAAAATTTCCATCTGAGAAACCATCTAGAAATTGCCTAAACTGAACCATATTGATTGCTCCACTGGCAAAGTGTGATGCATACTGAGCGGTACACTGCTCAGGTGTGATGCATACTATTTAGGCCTTCTATAGGGTGTGATGGGTGAGGATGGACAAATGTCCGGGACAGTTTGCTAAGTGGATGCTCATGCAATCTTCTAGAAACTTCTCCTGTGCCACTTGCCTCTCTGAATTCACCCAAGGATGAATAAGGGATCTTAAACCTTCAGTTATCCCTTCTCAAGTGTAACCAATTGTAACAAGTGGAATGACACTAATCAAACCCCATGGATGACTCACACCCTTGCACACATCTATAAATGGATCCCTCATCTAAGAGATCTGGAGGCTGGAATATTGTGAATTGCAAAGAAGTGTTGATAGTTTGTAATTGATTAAAAAGCATTGTATTGTTGGTGTGATCTTGCTAGTTCATGAGGTGAAGAGGGATTGAAGTTGGGAGGATGATGCTGGATCAGAAAATTGGGTTGTAATTCTCCCTTCTATTAATAAAGTTCTTCTTCTTCCATATAATTGTGCAATTGTGAATGTTATCATTTGTGAATGCTATTATTTGGTCATTATATATCTAATTTTGTAATGTTTATGTTGTAATAGATCATGATTCTTTAACAGTTCTTTGTTACTGTACTTGTGCAGGTACTCTCCAAGCATGTTAAGTATAGGGAGGAGTTGCGGTTCTATCAAGGGGGAGAAAGATCAAGCAAGGGATTAAGCAGAAGTTCCAGGTTGGTTCCATTATCTTTCTCTTATCTGTTACACATAGAAGAAATCATTGAATTGCTTTAAACTGTTGTTTCTAGGGTAGCTGCCAAACCTAGAGGGCTAGTCATTCAACAAGACACTAGTTTTCCCAGAAACAAGGAGGATGCAAAGATGAGAATCATAGCTTAGATTTTTTCTAGAGATTTGAAGAAATGGTTTCGTAGTTTAGCAGCCAATTCCATCAATAGTTCCTAGCAGTTGAAAGAGTTATTCTTGGCCCGGTGGCATGAGAAGAAAAATACATTACAAATTTTGGATGAGTACAATGCTATAAAAAGAAACCCAAATGAGTTAGTGCAGGAGTTTTCAACACAATTCAATCTGGTTTATAATTCCATTCCTAATGACATCAAACCTCCCCCTAGTTTAGCCCTCCTCCACTAGCCTGATGCCTTTGATCCAAACATTTCATATCAACTTAGGGAGAGAGATCTTGCAACTTTGGAAGAAATGCAATGCAATGTTGTAAGTGTGGAAGCCAATTTTCTTATCAAAAAGTCCAAAACCAAATTGGAGAAACCTAAGAAGAAAGTTACTATTAAGGAAGAATCATCTTCTTCTTCCAAGGTAAAGCTTGACACTTTGAGTAAAACAATGGAAACGATGATGGACATAAAGACTGTTGCTGATAGACAAGCGAAGCCTTTGATAAGGAATCCAAACTATAGGGGCCAATAGTAATCACAGTTCCAAAATAAGAAGAAAG
Source organism: Pinus tabuliformis (assembly GCA_031772625.1). Taxonomy (NCBI): domain Eukaryota; kingdom Viridiplantae; phylum Streptophyta; class Pinopsida; order Pinales; family Pinaceae; genus Pinus; species Pinus tabuliformis. The sequence goes on along the minus strand of CM062820.1, from coordinate 982,419,636 downwards.
TACAGAAAAATGAGGATCCTCAAGGACAGATCAAAACACCATTTCAGCAAAACTACACACAAGTCCTAGAAGATGATCAAGAAGAAATTTCCGAGGCGAATCATTTCTTTGAAGAAGATGAATCACTTACCTTTTTTACTGAGGAAGATTAATTTTCTCATAAATTAATAACACAAAATTATCAGCATCTTGTGCTTGCCAATGATGATTCATGGGCAATGCAGACCCGAGAGTATCAAAGGGGATATCAGAATGTCCTCAATCATTTGCAGAAACAATACAACTTGAGGAGTATAAATTTCCTTGTCACATTACATCAAAAAAGGTAGAATGTTCAGAAAGATGCACCGGATAAAGAAGCAGCTCCTGTAAATCAAAACAGAGAAAAAGAAATTGTCATTCTGAGTCGGGATAAAAATAATGAAGCTTATACCAGCAATGTGAGGAAGGATAAGGAGGTTCAAACTGAAAGTTAGAAAAAGGAATCTCAAGCCAAAGGACAACTTGAAAGGAAGGAAACTGCAACAAAATAGGTAGACAAACAATCCAATCTATTTAGCTTAGAGAATGAAATTTCCAAATTGAAGGTTTCAATTCCTCTAACTGAACTAGTTCATAATGAAAAGTACAAATTCCAAATTGCTAAGATGTTGAAAGTAGATCAATTGTTAGATACTGTCAATGTTGCCGATGATGAGCCTACAATTTTATTTGGTCCAACTGTAGAGGAAAGTCCTAAGGATAATGAAGTTCCTCCTTTATATCTTAGTTTGAAACTCCATGAGTTTATACTCCATAATGCCATGTTACATTCAACCCCTCACATAACCTAATGCCAAAAGCTATTATGGACAAACTAGGATTAGATATTACTCGACCTTACCATGATTTGTATTCCTTTGATTCGGGAAGAGTCAAACACCTTGGCCTTATCAAATATCTAGTAGTGTCCCTTGACCAAATCCCAAGCAAAAATGTATTGATAGATGTAGTGGTCACTATATACCTACACAATTTGGTATGTTTCTTTCACCGTCTTGGGGGGAAAAGTTGAAAGGAATCTTGCAAATTGATTTTTCATATGCTACTATACCAGTATTTGGACAACTTGGAAAACTATACAGAGAGAAGAAGATGAAATTCATGATTAGTAGCAAATAATCACCCTATCTATGTCGTACATACCGATCTAGAGTCTTTCATTTTGTATAGTGATTTGAATTCAATTGATGATGATAGTCAAATTTTTCAGATTTCAGATGTTTCGGATGTCATAAGTAGTGTACATGAAGATTTGATTGCAGAAAAACAAGAAAATGATACTAAAATTTTGCAGCCAAAATTTCATCCGAAGAGATTGTTGAATCAGTGTCGGAAACTCAGAGTGTTGAGAGAGTAAGTCATCCTACAAAAAACCAGAAGGTTGGTCCTCTAAAATTATGTTTCCCGACGAGGAAGAATATCTTTGGACCATGGAGTTTGATGGTGCATTGGGGAAGGAAGGAGTTGGAATCAGCATGTGGATTCACGGCCCCTTGCATCAATCATGTAAAATTACTTGAAATGTAAGATTAAGTTCTTATAAATTGGATTTTGATTGTTCGAATAATGAGGTGGAGTACGAAGCACTGATTGCTGGCCTTAAAATTCTAAAAAAATTGGGAGCGAAGAGACTCTCAATTTATGGTGACACCGAGTTAATAATTAAACAAGTAAAAGGGGAGTACCAAGCCAAGCATCAAAGGATGCGAGCTTATAGAAATGTTTTCCTTGACATTCTCAAGACTTTTTCAAAGTATACTTTATCTTTGATCCCTAGAACTCAAAATATGATGGTTGATTCTCTTACTACTGCAGCAAGTATGGTTAAGATTCCTACCCGTTCAGGAAAGAAGTATTTAATTCATGTCAAACACCACCCAGATGTCCCTGACAATCTAAGATATTGGAGGTGTTTTGGGACGACAAACAGATCAACAAATTTTTGCAAATGGAGGATGAATTTCTAAATTCCCATATTGATGATACATGTGATGAAGATGATTAAGAAATTGAAGAAACAGAGGTTGAAATTTGGGAGTTGAAGGACAATAATATTCTATGAGGTCTTTTGCCTTTGGAAGAGTTATTTTGTTGAGATGATGTTGCTAGAAATCCCACCATGGTCCCTACAGAAACAGGTGTTGAGAATGTAAACATTGGCACAACAAACAAGCCCAAGATGGTCAAATTATCAAGGTCTCTATCTCTTGAGATCAAAAGTAATTATATTGCTACGTTGACAGAATTTTCTGATGTATTTGCTTGGGACTATTTAGATTTGGAGTATGATAAAAATATCATTCAGCACACTATACCGATCAAGCCTAATCAGAATCCATTTCGCCAGAAGTTGAGGAGGATTAATCCTAAGTTGCTGCCATCCATTGAAAAAGAAATAAATAGGCTTTACAAATATGGTATTATAGTTCCTATTCGATTTTTTGAATGGATGTCAAATCTCATGTCGGTGAGAAAGAAGACCGGGGATATTTTCCTTTGTATCGATTTCAAAAATATGAACAAAGTGTCCTTAAGGAAAACTATCCCTTGCCAAAGATGGACCACATCTTAACAATGGTAGTTGGATCTTCCAGAATGTCATTGCTTGATGGATACTCAAGCTACAATCAGATTTTAGTGCACAAGGCTGATCAGTTGAAAACAAACTTCACAATGCCTTGGGGTACATTTATGTACGCCAAATTGCCATTTGGATTAAAGAATGTAGGAGCAACATTCCAGCGGGCCATGGAAATTGCTTTCACCAATGAAAAGGATATTTTTCTAGTCATTTACTTAGATGATCTCATAGTTTTTTCTAAGTCTAATGAAGAACATTTACATCATCTAAGAATTTTCTTTTAGAGATGCAGAAAAGTTGGCATTTCGTTGAATCCTAAAAATATCCTTTTCTCCATGGAGGAAGGTAAGCTGTTGGGACACATCATTTCCAAGGATGGAATCCGGATTGACCCCACAAGAGTTGAAGCTATTCAACAGTTAGATTTTTCAAGGAACAAGAAAGAAATTTAGTCATTCAATGGGAAAATTAACTTTTTAAGGAGATTCATCCCCAACCTCGCTGAGCATTTGAGAGAGATGACAGACATGCTGAAAAAGGACAGCGAGGTAAGATGGTCTGAAAATGCCAAAAAGTCTTTCAATATAGTCAAATTTTCATTGTCTACTGCTCCTACTTTAATCAGTCCCGACTATACTTTAGATTTTATCATATTTTCATTTGCCTCATAACATACTTTAGCAGCAGTCTTGATGCAAAAGAAGGATCAAAAAAATGAACAACCCATAGCATTTTCAGTCGAACAATAAGGGATGCAGCACTAAAATACAACATTATTGAAAATCAGGGTTTGGTTTTGGTAAAAGTGCTTAAAGACTTCCAAGTATATATTATGCATTCTCATACTATAGCTTATGTTCCAACAGTAGCTGTAAAGGAAGTCCTTACACAGACTAATCCAGAAGGTCGAAGAGGAAAATGGATAACTGCAATGTTAGAATATGATCTAGAAATAAATCCAACAAATCTCATTAAGGGACAAGGTTTGGCCAAACTCATGGCTGAATCTAATTTGCATGCATTAGATATCAATCGGATCGATGCCCTTTCTGAAGATGAAGCAGAAGATTCACAAGTACAGGTGTCAAATATGTTCACTTCATCTCCATGGTACTCTGACATAGCTTATGTATTGCAGCATTAAATCCTCCGCCGGAAGTGCCCAAAGGTAAAAGTAGAACCCTAAAACTGAAGGCTTCAAAATATTGTGTTCTTGATGGTGTTTTGTTTTGGAAAGATCTGGGTGGTGTATTTTTGAACTCTCTTGTTGAAAATGAAGCTAAGGATATGGTGACTGATTTCCACAAAGGATATTGTGGTGGCCTACTCTTTTTGCATATGTGTACAGAACAGTAATGAGCTGCCATGAGTGCCATATTTTTCAAGGGAAAAGAAAACTTTTTCCATTTCCTTTGCAACCTATTTCAGTCTCGACTCCATTTCAGCAATGGGGTTTTGATTTTGTTGGATAAATACATCCTTCATCATCTGCACAGCGCAAGTGGATCTTGACAGCCACGAACTACTTTACGAAATGGATTGAAGCAATTCCAACTAGGAAAGCTACTGATTTTGTTGTCATTCATTTTATTGAAACTAATATCTTGTCTAGATTTGGCTGCCCGCAGAAAATCATCACTGACAATTTTGTTGTTTTCAAGTCCAAGAAGATGGTGGAGTTCTGTGAAAAATACCATATTATGTTGGGGCATTCTACTGCTTATTATCCACAAAGGAATGGGTTGGTTGAATCCTCTAACAAATCTCTGATCAACATCATTAAGAAAGTTCTGGAGGTCAATAAAAAGAACTGGCACAAAAATCTCATTAATGCTTTATGGGCGGACAGAGTCAGTACTAAAAAATCCATAGGCATGTCTCCTTTTCAGTTGGTGTATGGGGTTGATACTATTTTTCCTTCATCCCTTATTGTTCTCATCATGAAACTTCTACAGGAAGTGAGCAGCGAACCGAATGATGTGCAGCGGAGGATAAGTCAAATGATCCATTTATAGCAAACTAGGGAAGAAGTATTTCAGAATACTTCCAATCTTCAGGAAAGGATTAAAAATATTTATGACCACAAGAACAAAGAAGAAAACTTCAACCTGGGTGATGTGGTTCTTTGTTGGGATGCACGTAACGAAGAGAAGGGAAAACACAGCAAATTTGAAAACCTATGGAAGGGACCCTATAGAATCTTAGCCTTCAAGGGGAAGAATGCTTATGTATTGGAAGAAATGAATGGCCAAAGTTATTCAAGAGGAGAAATCAATGGTAGGCTTCTCAAGCACTACTACATCTGAAAAAATTTCTAGAAATTTTCATGATCATTGTATATACCAATTTACATTTCATGTCAGAGTTTGCAGTGGCTATCTTAGGAGTTTGAAACCCGAGGAGAAGGCCATAAGACTTCTTAATCAGTTGTTGGTTCAAATTTTCTTTTTTCTTTGTTTATTATTTGTAAAAATCAGTCAGTCAGTTTTTAGATTCAAGTTAGGTTTTGCATTTTGACGCCATGCCCAAAGAATAAGGATACTAGGCCTACAGTGTTCTTAACACCTCCTATGGAGCTGCCATCCCCAACTGGAGCCAATGTTAGTGGCAGTCATTTTTTCCTTCCACCAGTGATCAAATGTTCTCTTTTAGAATGTCCATTAATGTTTAAGGTCAAGTTTTTGTCATTTCACTAGGTCTTCCAAGCAAAAACTTTGGTCACTGGTTAGTGTGTCTAGGTCTACTGCCAATCCTACAAGATTTCCAAGTCTGGTCACTACCATCACTTAGTTGGATGTGTTATCATTTAACATGTCATCATCATCACTTTAGTCATGTCACCATGGTCTTCATTCATCTCAGTACCTCCATTAGATCATTAGGGTTTCATAATCACCAAACTCTCATTTCATGCATAAAAATCTGACAAAGGAGTGGTAATAAGCAAGTTTATTTAATAAATTTGATATCAAGTGTAATTTTGTGTTTTCATATGTAATAACTACTTCAAAGTTATAAGTTTCAAAGGCTGCAATTCAGAGTTCCAAAAAGTTTCAAGGTCTCAAAAAGGCCATAAATTTACCAAGTTTCAACTATCAAAGATCATAAAGTGTCAAGGGACCAAATCTAAATTTTAAATGGTAAGAGGAGTTGTTTTTTAACTCATTTGCACTTTCAAAATTCCAAACATCTCTCAGTTATTATCATGTAAGTAGAAAACTTTGTAAAAAGTGAGGGTTTTGTTGTATTTGAGTGAAATGCAACCCTTTTGAGTAAATTGTGACCCTTATGAAGTGAATTGTGACCCTTTTGAGTAAATTGTGACCCTTCTGAAGTGAATTACGATCCTTTTGAGTAAATTGTGACCCTTCTAAAGTGAATTGCGACCCTTTTGAGTAAATTATGACCCTTCTATGTAAGAGTGTGACCTTTCTATGGAGGAGCGTGACCCTTCTGTGCAGATTGTGACCTTTCTGTGGAGGAGCACGACCCTTTTGTGCATATTGTGACCTTTTTTGAGTGGAGCGTGACCCTTCCGTGCAAAAGTGTGACTCTTTTAAGGGAAGTGCGACCTTTCTAAGCAAGAGCGACCCACAAGGATTTCTTCTTGTTTTTAAGGAGATTTTCAACTTCTTCAAACCTCCAAAGATCATTCAAGGACTCTTAAAGCTTTTGCAAACAGTAAAATGGGCATCTACACCATCCTTTCAAAGATTTTTCTCAATGTGAATTGACTATTTCCCAGGGTTTTCTCCAGCAAATTCTTGGTGAATGAAACCTAGCTTCTGTTGATTTACCAATGTCATCTATCATCCAAAAAACCATAAATTTAATATCTCCTATCATTCCACCACTCATTTGATATTGATTTCATCAAACCCTAGCCTTCCACTACATTTTCACCTTTGAGAAACTCCCACTTCATTTTATAAACATCATCTGGCTAGTGTTTTACCATTCAAAAAATTTAATAGAGTGTGAACAAGAGAGTGAAAAGAAAGTGCACAAGGGAGGACATCATTCAAGGTTTGAGCCATCCAACCTAAGAGAAATCAATGCTTCTCCATTTTCCCATAAATGTTCCAGAAATGTTGGTTGTATGAATTTTTGTGAGCAAGTTGCGGATTTTGGTTCTCATGTCCCTTTGACAACCATATTTCCCCAAAATTTCAACATAATTAAAGTTTTCATAGTAAGTATTGAGTTCAGTGTCTCAGAAGGTATTATTTGTTCAGCCACATGTATTCCAAATCATGGTGACGCCTGGTTCAAAGGCATGGAATTGTCCCTTGATTATTATAAGATGTTCCTAAAACCTAATGTCAGAGAGACTTCTGAACATGTTTTTCCTTTTAGACATCTGCTTAACAAGTATGCCCCTCTAATGAAGCTTATCATGAAGTATTTTACATGTGAAGGCAGATTCTCCAAATTATACAGGTATCATGTCAGATTACTTATGCATTTCACCTCTACAAGAACACTTAATTTGTGCAACTTTATGTCTAAGAGTGTGGTGAAGATGAATGAAAAAATTCACACCAGGGGATAGCCTCATATCACAAATTTGTTTCACCATAGCTTGATCAATATGGTTATGCATCATCTCTCAGTCAAGCAAATCACTTGGGAAACTTTTTTGGATAAATTAAAGTCTACCAATTCCGCCATATCCCCTTCTCGAAGAACAAGATCATACCTTGATCTAATCCTATTATGTAATATCCATCAGCATTATTCATTGGATATTTGCTCAATATTGGGTGGGAGAAATATCCTCCCCTACTCCCCTTCTCTCCTGCTCCAATCATTAGTCCCATTGTTTCTCCTAGCAAAGCAACATCATCAGGGTCTAGGTTCACAAGGTTGATGAAGCATGGTTCAACAAGAAAATAGGGAAAGGTTTCAGAGGCACTTAGACCTAAGGTAATCAAGACATATCAAAGAGGGAACAAGCTTTTGTTTGCTCCATAGATTGTGGAAGGGGCCAAGCGTTCGACATCGGCACAACAAGGATCACATTTACAGGATGAGGAGACTATCCATTAGGACATACACATAGTGGACTTGGAGTCCCAATATGACCATAAAACCTTGAAACTAGTTATCAGAGAGAAGGATTCTTAGATCATGGAGCCTCTAGACAATGTGGCAAGAGCCAAATTTGTCATTTCCTTCCTTGAGAAAGAAAATGAGCAGTTGAAGGCAAAGCAGCTACTTCTGGAAAAAGATTTGTTTAAAACTAATATGCAAGAGTCCAAAGGTAAAGCAGTGTTGGGGCATGATGAGCATATGATTTTACTGTCTATAGAAACTCTTTTGAAGAATATCTTAAAAATTTGGAAAAAGTTCTCATTATGTGTAAAGAATCAAATCTCTCATTAAGCCATGAAAAATGTTTTATGATGTTCACTGAGGGAATTGTTTTAGGCCATCATATTTCAGGAAATGGAATCAAATCGGATGCATCTAAGGTAGAATTCATTTCTAAATTATCAATTCCAACTTGTCAAAGAGACGTTAGAAGTTTTGTTTTTTTACTGGCTATTATAGAAGATTTATAGAAAACTTTACGAAGATAGACTCTCCACTTTTCAAATTTCTTACAAAATATTGTGAATTCATCAGGAATTCTAACTGCCATAAAGCCTTTGAAACATTGAAAGAAAAGATTTCTAAAGCACCCATTTTAAGAGGACCAAATTGGAAACTACCTTTTCCCATTTCGACTAATGCCTTATTAGGATAGAAATATTTAAATCCTTATGCCATTTACTATATAAGCAAAAATCTGACCCCTGCAGAGTTGAATTACATTGTAACAGAAAAGGAGTTTTTAGTTGTTGTACATGTCATCAATAAATTCAAACATTATATCACTAGTTATGAAACCTTCATTCACACAGATCATTTTGCAATTAAATATTTAACGAATAAATCAATTACTAATGGTAGAATTACAATATGGTTATTATTATTACAAGAATTCAATATTACTATTTTGGATAGACCTGGAAAGAAAAACATAGCTGTTGAATGTCTATCTAGAATCCAAAATGATAATAATGATGTTCCTGTAGAAGATAATTTTCCTGGTGAATATCTTTTTGCAGTGTCTATTAAATCTCCTTGGTTTGTAGATACTGCTAATTATTTTGCTACATGAAAGTTACCATCAAACTTGTATCCTCGAGAGAAAAGGAAAGTTATTCTAACTAGTGCATCTTATTCATGGAAAAATGAAGAATTGTACAAAACAAGACCTGACTTAATCATTTGAATATGTGTTAGAGAGGATGAAGTACCAAAGATATTAAAAGCTTGTCATGATGAACCATGTGGAGGACATTTCGCTGATAAAATAACTGCCTATAAAGTCCTTCTCTTATGATATTATGGGCCTTTTCTTTTTTAAGGATGCCATTAAGAGATGTGACAGTTGTCAAAGAATGGGGAAGCTTGTTCCTTCAGATGAAATGCCTCTACAACCTCAGGTACTTAATGAACCTTTTGACAAATGGGCTTTGGATTTTTTTGGTCCAATTAATCCACCATCAAGACAAAAAAGGTACATTCTTGTTTGTACATATTATGTCACAAAATGGGTAGAAGCTAAATCACTTCCTTTTGCTACTAAAAATGTTGTAGTTTCATTTCTTTTTTAGGATATTTTCACTCGTTTCTGTGTCCCAAGGGAAATTGTGGCATATCAAGGTACTCAATTTACAAGCAAGTCGGTATAGAATATAATGGAGTAGTAAAAAATCAAACATTGAAAGTCTACTCCATATCATCCACAACAAAATGGATAAGTTGAATCTAAAATAAAGTAATTGAAGCAATTCTTACCAAGACTATGCATTTTCATAGAAGGAATTGGTCAGAAAAGATTCCAGAATCTTTATGGGCATATCGTACCACATGGAGAAACACAACAGGACACACTCCTTATGAACTTGTTTATGGAAAGCAAGTCCTATTTCCCATTGAGTTCCAGTTAAAGATTTTTAAAACAGCAACCAAATTAGGTCTTGATCTATCAAAAGCCCAAAGAAAAAGAATGGAGCAATTGAATGAACTTGATGAGATATGACAATATTGTTATTCATAGAACTAATATAGTCCTACAAAAAAGATCTAGGTGGCATGCTAAGTTTATCAAAGAAACAAAATTCCAACTTGGTGATTGGGCATAGCTTTTTTATTCAATTTTTAAAGATTTTCGAGGAAAATTTCAAGCTCATTGGCTTGGTCCTTATGAGATTGGAACTATCTTTGATAATGGAGAGGAGAACCATTGATGAAGAGAAAGTAACGTTCCTTATAAATGGTCATAGATTAAAAATATATCATAAACCATTAACAAAGGAAGGGTTTATAAGAAATCTGCAAGATAATCTTGATTTGAAGTTGGTCAAGGAAGATTCTTCTTCCTCTCCAACTTAGCCTTCTAATTTTTTTTTCAAAATAAATAAAAAAGCAAAAATAAAAAAGCAAAATAAAAATGAATGAACGAAAAAAATAAAATAAAATAAAAATTGTATAAACATGAAAACCAACATCGTTGGCATATTTATACAGAAAATCTAAGTTGAAAACCAAGATTTCTTGGCAGCATAGATTTTATTTTTAATTCCCTATTCTTGTCCCATTTCTTTTTATTCCTCTTTTGAAAAATAAGACAGTTATAGAATTGTCAATAATCTGCAGCTCTCATGGAATTCCACAGTTGACTTGACAGATTGCAACCAGGGCAAATGAAGATCATGGCAAAAGAAAATTGAATGAAGATCACAACTAAAGCAACCTGAGTACAACCTACAAAAGGACAAATCCAAAATCAGTAAGGCAAGATAGAAGGTATGTAAATATTAGTTAGATAATAAAGGGAAAAACATTGAATTATGAAATTAAATAGATGTATGATTGTTGCTACCACCATTTTGTATAATGATTACTTTCATTACGACATGACTTCGGTTCTAACAAAAATATCTTATCAAAAGGATATAAATCCAATATGAAACCTTGTTATCATTCAAATTTACTCCCTTCCTTCTATATATTATCCCACTTCCTTCACGTACCATCACAATTCCTTGCATCATATCCATTCCACTCAGCCCTGTTCCATTGCCAAAAATGCCTCACCTATTACCCAAATTTCGTCTTTTTTACCTACTCCATAACCAAACTCCTTCCATAACCCTGTCAAAAAAGCAATTAGGGACTAATACATCTTCAACATGGGATTCATTGTACGCTTAGATCCGAATGGAGCTAAATTTCTTAAAGGATACGCGCAAGTGAAATAGCGGTTGCAACAAGCGTAGTGGTTAGGATTTGTTAAAAAAAATTATGGGCATTAGAAAGAAGTTACAAAATCATTCGCTAGGCATATGATGGTATAGAAGCAGAGATTGGAGACATTGAATTGGTTCTCACAGAGTCATTTGTAGAAGAAGCTACCGGATTACCAAGAATCTTCGGGGAAAGTTGGTTCAAGAACCAGAAGATTAAGGAGAAAGAATGGGAGGCCTTCCTTAAAAACCCAGGTATGGATATCTTTTCCTTTAAGAAGGGAATCCTAGTCACAACCTTAAATAATAAATGGAGGAATTTTCTATTAATTATTCAAAAATTCATAACTTGTGAAGGTAGGTTTGGAAACATGTTCTTTTACCATGCTCGCCTGATGATGAATTTTCTTGATGGTAATGAAATAAACCTAGCATACTTCGTACTTAATCATTTGAGAAAAATGGCTGGAAACATTCAAAGGAAAATAAATTCCATATATAATGCCTTGTACCATCATGGGTTAGTAAAAAATTTAATTGAAGCCCATCTAAAAAGAAAAGGAGATAATTGGGAAGATTTTCTTATTAGAAATCATTTTAAAGAATTTGAACAAGAAGGGCCTAGTGATAAAACAAGAAAGAGTAGAAGAAAGTTGCCCTCAAACCCTAAGGAAAACTCACATGCACAAGAAACACAACAAGATCAGTATTATGATGATGAAACCCCTCTTATAAGTGTGTTAGAAACTCTTAAGCAAAAAAATGTTAGAAGAAAGATAACCAGCAATAAAAGGGAAAGTACATCAAAAGGAGAAACGAAACAATAAGAATTCAAAAAGCTTCCCCGTACTATTCAAAAATCACCATTAGCTATAAGAAGAAGTGCAAGGCTTAATAAACCAATACATGCACAGTCTCATCAATCTCCAGAATTCGTCAACTTATAATAAGAATATGAACTGAGAGTTCCATCACCAATTGCAAGTCCAGCTAGGTGAACTCCAGAAATTGATCTTGTCCGACAAGAAATATACGACTACATAGCATCTCTAGAACAAAGATCTACAGGAAAAATTGTTGAATCATCCTCAAAGCAAGAAGAAATTATTCATTTTAATCCTCCAGAATAACCCCAAATTGTAAACACTCTTAAGCAGGAAATCTGTGAATTGGAGGTATTAAATAGACATTTGAAGCAGGAACATGAAACAGTAAAGGCACAAATGAAATCCAGACAACTCAAAATGACAACATCTTGTTACATCTTGGTTTATCGTATGATAAAAATAAGAAATTGAAAGTTAAAAATAATTTTTTTAAGAAAAAGGTCCCAAGTTTGTTGAACAGGATCTTAATGAAGAAACCAAGGATGGTAGTAGTCAATATCATAAAAGCAAGAAGGACTAATTTAGATGTTCTTTCTCAAGCCTCTGAAGAAGCTCAGTAGCAGAGAAGGATTAAAAATTTTGAAATTTTGTGCATGAGGACATGCAATGTCTTATGTGTGGGGGAATGTTGAAGCCCAAAATTGTCTCTTTTTTATAACCTTCTTACACTCCATCCTCCTTCTTTTTTACTCTAATAACTCTAATTGAGCATCAGTTTACAAGGTTCATGGCAATAACAGGTACTTAAACATCTTTTATTTCATAAGTTTCATTTTTCTTTATTATTTAACTCAATATTTGCATAAGCTATTGAATTACACCAATTCTGCAGTTAATGACTAATTCTGTAGCATAGTTGAAGGTTCAATGGGTTCTGAAACTCCAGTCAAGGAATAAGACATATGGGCAGGTGGCTAATAGCTGGCATAATGTTATTTACCTATCTTCATGATATGGATCGATGATAAGAACACCACATAGGCCCAGTCAACACGGAAGTCAACCAGCGAAGAAGGAACCGAAGGTGAACTAGGTGAGCAAGAAAATTAATGGAAGCAGATATTTAGCCTCATGATTTGCTTCTCTAATAGCAAATCATGAGGAAATCATGAGATATTATCTTTTTATTTTATTTTTAGTCTCTCTCGAGTAGGTTAGGCTCGTAAATTTATAAATCAGTTATTGATAGAGGTTATAAATCTACCTCTCAACATGATAAAAATAGACCCAAATATTATTTTTTTTGAAACTTTGTTTGCATTTATAAAGGTGAGTTTGATCATTCCGCTGAGAAATTGTCTTTATGCGTATTTAGTTTCTAAATAATCGTGCGTACCTACAACTCACAGGAGGGCCCCCTGGAGATGTAAGGTCTTACATATATTTGGATAGCATTTAGTTTTTCATTTTGAATCGCTTTGAATTATTTTATCTAATCTTTCAGTTTTGATTGTTAATGAATGCTTTTCACAGTGATAACAAAGTTCATAACAGAGTATGTTTTGTTTAATCATTTTTTTGTAGGATGAATGAGTGAAGTCGAGATCTCTTATGCACATGAACAGTAGTATGACATGGTGTGGATTGATTTAGGATTTGTAGTATAATTTGAGTTATATTTGAGTTAAGTTACATTTGAGTGAAGAAGATTTTGATTTATATGAAGTTTGATATTTTATATTAATTTCATTTTCTATTGAAATAATTCGGGTTTGATCCCAGAGTAATTTTATTTCTGCAAGTGTGATCTTTCTATTGAGTAGTTGTAATAATTCTAGTTTGATAATTCATTCAAGAAAGTGTGATATTTATTTTTGCAAGTGTGATACTTATCTCAAGCAAGTGTGATGTTTCTTTCAAGTAAAGTGTGATATTTCTTTTAAGCAAGTCCAATAATTTTGATTTCATTTTTGTTGAAGAGTGACATATTTACTTTCATGTAAGAGTGATAGTTGTTAGAGAAAACATGTGCATTTCGATATCTCAATTTAATCTATGAATTGCTTGAATAATAAATACTTCTAGTACATACAGTGCACATACACTTCATTAGTATACTAGCCCTAGTCGATACTTTATATAGTAATTTAATATCAATTAAATAATTTACCAAACAATAATTATAAGCTTCCTTTGAGGTGAAGGTGGAGTAGGACTAGGAGCTATAACAGTCAAAGGTGATTCAGGTTGAGAAATATCATACTCAAGTTCTTCTACTTCTGGTTTGGTTAGTTTTGTGTCTGAAACTTCACCAGTATCAAATTCACTTTGAACAACTTCAGTAATTTCTAGGCCAGAATGAACTAAGCCTGATTCTACTTCTTGTGTTGCATTCACTTCAGTTTCTATTGTCTGAGATTCTAAAACTGTAGATGTTTCGGATTGTTCTGAGGTTCCAGATCCTGTTGATTTTGACCTTTCAGTTTTAATCTTTTCCAATTGACTAGGTATAAATTCAGAGGGTTTACCTTGCATTCTATGCGAATGCCTTGGTGAATTAGACATGATGAAATTCTATCAAGAACCCAAATAATATTCACCATCCAAACCTAATATCTCCAAAAAATAAAAATAAGAAAATAACATGCGCTAGTAAATCTAAGGAATCAAACCATGAAAACAAGTTTTTCATAGTGAAATCACCAATTGGTGATCAAATCCAACGTCGCAAAGATCAAAGTGAAAAGTGGCTATAGATAGAGTAGGTGGAACCATTTACACTGAACACCTGCTTAAAGTACATGATCTAGTGCAAATAAACTTCATTTATGCCTTATCGAATGAACAATACCATCCAAAAAGGTCCAAGTGAGTCTAGCCCACATTCGTTCTAGGTACAGCAGAGACTTCTCCTCAACCGTCACCTCAGGTAATAACCCTAAGGTTATAGTCTCTAAGGTTACCACGTAAGAAAATTTAACTTGGGGGGACAGTCGCATATTAGACGTACACGCAAGGGAAGAGTAACAAATCTCAATCCCCTTGAAAGTTCCTCATCATGGTTAATCTGAAGTTTACTTCCAAGTGACTCCCAAGTACCTTTTGGCACCATTTTCAATACGTGTAAATCACTCCACCGTAACCAATGAAGTGGTTTTGATCACTCCACTAGGTCCGACATGATCTCGCGCTTAACTCCTTTGTAAGGGGAGCTTCCCAGAGCTAGATTACAGTAAATCGATTTACTCCCTATTGCAAGATGCTAATGTTTGTTTTCATCTTTGGAAAGTTAACTCACTTCCCTATGCCAAAGCCCTACAACTTGATCTAATGTAGGTGGAAAAGGGCCATAAAATAATAAAAATTTCTAGATTGATATTATTAGTGTTGTTTTTAAGAGTCATTATTTACTCAAAGACAATGGACGTGAAACTGATGGAATTATGACTTGACACAAATCCTAATGCAATAGCATATGAAATTGTAATCTTTTATTTTCAATGAATTTCTAATTGAAGCAAGCATATCTAGTCTTTTAAAATTTTCAACAGAAATGCAAAAAACTCTTAAATCCCACTATACCCCTTTTCCTAAATGCAGATCTTCAATTTCAAATTACCCAAATATGGAAATTAACTTTTAAAATTTCACTTTTTCCCAATAACTCAAAAGTTAATAAACTTTCCTTTTTGACATACAATCACTCAAAAATTTGCAAAATGCATGAAGAAAACAATCAACACTAAAATTATTTTTTTCCTTCTGAATGCTACGAATTCAATGCAATAAAAAGTACAATTTTGAAACACTTCAGCAATGGAATAAAAATGACTTTTCGTTTCAACACAAGCATAAAAAGAAATTTTCATAAACAATACTCATTCTTGTAAATCATTATTTTCCATTCACAAAACAATATTTCACACAAGTGCAAAATAAAAACTAGGTGTGATTTATTTGAAAGAAGAAAGACAAAAAGACAGCAAACCAATACTACCTGTTCTTTCTTTTGATAGATCGACCAAACACCGTGTTATAAAATTATATATTATAGAGAAATGGAACACATAAAATATATTGCAGAAATATAAACACAGAAAATGCATAAAACAAGAGAGACACAGATATAAGTGGTTCACCCAATTTGGGCTACATCCACGAAGAAACAGCTAGTCCTTCCTTTTATATTATCCAGCAAAATGAAGAGATACAACCTACAACATATCCATTTTAATTCACTCTTATCTCTCACACAATCTCCTCTCTCTTTCTCACTCAGAATACAGATCTACATAGACGCAATAAAATTCCCTCATATATAGCTAGGGGTTGCCTTTTAGGGCAAAAAACCCTAAATTAAACATAACTTCTACCATCATATCTCCGCCTAATGAATAGCCCAGATTGACTATGAAATTACAACATTTTACAAGGCAATTTTACATTTATTTTTAGCTTCGGGGCACTGCCCTTGATCCCCTACCAGGGGGGCTCCAAATAATCGTTGTCACCCCCTGGTGGCCCACATTGACGGGCGGTGTTTTTGCCGCATTACGAAATGGGGTCCAATGCAGCGATACCTCTAAATAAAGAAGATAATCAGGCTCCACACCCAACACACTGGATGAAGCTTTACCCTAATTTTTGAAAACAAGAAAATTTCAAGCAAAATCTTTCACAACACTCAGCCTGACTTACAGGGAATCAAAGAAAGTATAAACAAATGTAACTAAACATTAAAAATCAAAATTTTTGGACTTGATGAAGATAAAACTGAAATTTTCAAAAATTTCAGGTGTGTGGCAAGGTCATAGAACAATCCAGTGCACATACACACTATTGCAAAGAGAAAGGTGTGCAGAAATATGCTTTGTGCCTAAATATAAAGTGCGCACAACGACATTTTTTTATAAAAATAAATAAAAACAAGTCAAATAAATCATAAAATATAGATTTTCAATATTTCCAAACACTCTAAGAGGGCCACAACAAAAGGATCAAAGGTCAAAACAAAGAGAATGATGGAGAGTGAGACGATCCCCACCAGAGTCGCCAATTTGTTAGGCAAAGTAATCCCTCTTGCGGATAAGATGGATCTCCCTAGACCTCAAAAAAATCTACTAACAAATAAGAAAGAACTGCTACTTTTCCTTAGCTTATGATTGATTGAAACAAACAATATGATAGAGATCACTTACCATTTTATTGAAATGCCTGTTGAATTCCCTTTCAATGCCTTCGACGGTTAGCTTCTCCTTGATGCTTTAGATATCATTCAAGTTATTTCTACAGCTTCTCCATGGTATCTTGAAGGAGACTTGCATATATAGAAACACACAAAGGATCTAATCATATAGTATATAGTATGAAATATAAATGAAATACTTGAGAATATATCATAAATTGAATCAATAACTAATCATAACCTATGTGAGTGATCAAGAAATCCCACAAATGATATCAAAGAAGACATAATTAGGAAAGAATAGTCTCTTTTCATTAAATAAAATGGAGAACAAACTTACAACCTCAAATCCTTGATGTTACAAGCCTCTTCTCACAACATCCAACCCTCTCCTTGGATGAAAATCCTCCTAGTCTTATTTCTGTAGCATAAATCTACCTTCAATAGTCCCCATCAATCCTTTGGCCTATGTTTTCTTTATAGGCCAAGAGGAGGAAACTTGGGATCCATTTCCTAAGGGATGAGATACGTAAATGGTGGGATAGGGGATCCACAAAGAGAGGGAAGTAGCTCCATGATGGAAGGGATCGGGCTTGAATAGGTATCCATTCAAAGCTTGTTAGTTTGGAAATATTCGACTAACAATGCTTCTAGACTTTACATTTTATTTTTACTTGGGTTAAGTCATGTGAATAGGCCATAGTTTCAGATAGAGCACACTTTTGCGCAGTTTCTAATTGACTCTTTTGCGTATGCACAGAAATGGACTAGGGAGCTGCACAGGAAGCCAAAAATAGGTTTCTAAGCCTTAGGATCTAGGAAAATCATTCTGTTTGGGATAGTTTGGTTTCTAGCCTTGCAAGGGGATTCTTTGGAACACTTTTATGGATAGAAAAAGATCCAAACTAACAGTCATTTTCCTAATGTGACAAAATGATGTGTAGCAGGAATGTCCACAATAGGAAATCCAAATGTTGCTTCCCTATCATTATCTTCTGGTAGTGGTGCATTTCATCCTCCATTTCCATTTCCTTGGACTCCTCCACCAATTTTATGTCCATTGATATCACCTCTTATATTGGATCGTCTTCCTCTTCTATCATGTTTTCTTTCCAAAATGTAGTACAAGTTGTATTCCACTTTTTAGGGGGAGAACCAACTAGTGGATCTAGTTGAATTTTTGATGTATCACTTATGGAACTTGATCCTTTTATGCTTCTCTTGAACTTTAAAATCATATTTCTTCCTCTACAATCACATGAGTATATGGGGGGGAATGTTTAAATTATCTGGAATTCTATGTCTACCAATTCCAGATGGTCTAAGAAAACTTCCTCTACTATCTCTTAACCTATACAGTATTTAGCTCAATTGGATTTGTAGGACACATATGGTAGTGGTGCAAGTTCTTACCTCCTGTCTTATATTCCTACTCCCCCATAATAATAAAAAAATCATACTATAAGATTTAAATAAAGAGAATTTTCTAAATTTTTATTTTTCTATTTTTAATAAAACAAATTAAACTCCTTTGAAATAATTATTCCATACAAGTGAATTTAACAGAAAGAAGTGGAAAGACCTGTGAATAGATTTTTTATATGAAACCCAACATTTCAGACTTCAATGTCAAGTCATAAAGTGGGATAAATAAATTAACATTTATTTTTTCAATCCAAGTAGGTAAACTTCAAGGTGAAACATAGTGTGTGTAAACTGGTTTTTAATATTTTCCTATCAAAATCAATCACAAAGCATATATAGGTAGATCCCAGAGTTGATTCACCTTATACTGATTTCCATATTCTTAAATTTATTTTTGACATGTTGACACAAAGTTACAGATTCAGTAAGATATATCATACTTCCTCACCAGATACTCCATCTGAATTAATTGCTCATCAAAATCAATTAATACTATTCTGAAAATAAATTTAAATAGAATCAGTGTTTTGAGTTTCAAAAGAAAATTTTAATTAAAATCATTCTTTTTATTCTAAAACACAAATCAAATGATAAAAATCTAATTAGTTAAATGATTCGAAGCATCAATATTTAAAATGAATTTATCCTAATAAAATTACTCAAAGGCATAAAATATGTATCTACAGCAAATATGTAGGAAACTGCATGATTACAGTATCACTATAGGAAATCTTGTAATTACTACAAAAACTCTTGTGTGATTATAGGATCAATACAGGAAATCTAGTAGTTATTATGGGAATTCCTACTTGATTACGAGATCACTATAAGAAGTCTTAGCATGCAGTTACAGGAAATTCTAACACATAATTACAGGAACAGTAAGTATTTATTGGAAAACAGAGCATGTTTGTTTATCACATACATCTCACAAATTTTAAATAAAAGTCACACCAAACCATGTCAAAACTTTAAAAACATAGAACATAAATGTAAGCAGCATGTACCAAGGGGCCTTTACGGTAAGTGTTAATATGAAAATTATAAACAGATACTGCAAAATTATATCATAAGTATACTCTTGTATTACTAGAAAAACATAGTTTGATACAATAGAGTATATAAGTTTTTTAGTCTCTTTCAGTCTTTCCCTTCTATGTATCATCTATCTACTTTTATACAAAGGATAATTTCATTAACGAGATGCCCAAAATCAGGGTCAATTCGATATTTTTATGTTAGACTAACTTAGCACATCAGCTGCAAATCTACAATGTGTATTCTGCTTTAGAATTTGTTGGAGAAAATGATGGCAGTCCTACGATACTCTGCTTAGTCTCGTTGATCTGGATATACCTTGCCTTCACTTATGGAACAGTCTTCTAGTATAAAAAATCTTTCTTGCTAGCATGGAACAGATTTGGTGGCTTAACTCTTGTATTTACAAGTTGCATACCTTTCAACCTCATTAGTAACAAAAATAACCTATTTATAAACATTTAAGGATTAAAAAGAAAAGAATAATATTGCAAATGATTTTTACCTTAACCTCATCCTTTAAACGCAAAAAATTGTAAAATGATGTGATATGAAGGTTAAAATGAAGGTATTAAATCAAAAATGGGATGGTCATGGATATGGAAATTAAAGCCCAACAAACACCTTCTAATGTTGGTAAGAAACTCCATTCCATTATCTTACCTAATTAGGATTCTTTACCCACATGGGTCATCACTTCACCTATTCGATGTGAATCCCTTAACAATAAGTCTCCTTGGAAAGTCATCTTGGATGTAATGGTTTCTCCTACAAATCCCAAGGAGACTATGCCTTTTGATGCCTCTATTCTTGTTAAACAATAATTGGTAGAGATTGGAACCTTAAATATTGAATCAAGTAAGGGAGCATTTTCTAGGCCATCCATGGAAGTGCCACCCTTGGAATGAGTCAAGTCTTGGATTCTAGATAATAAAATTTCTAATGAATTTTCCAACCCGCATCCTACGATTAACGAGTGTCTTGTACCACCTTTATGTCTTTATAGTCCTTGTCAAGGCTCTATAGTAACTCATAAGAAATCTCATTCGTTATGTCCTTGGGTAATTCCTAACAATGATATGGTTCTAAGCTTTCCCTGACGTCGTCAACCTTTAGGAATATAGCAATTAAACTCTCATTGGCATGATCCCATCATGGTGCACCATATGATGCTAACAATACCCATGAGTTCATACACATGAGTCCTTATCATGTACCCAGTTGTGAGAACTACATAACATAACCTATTAGATTGTGTTGCACCTTGTATATATGTATTTTAGTTATGTCTTGGTGTGATATGCAAGAAATTTTCTAGTACATCATGTATGCCAAAAAAAATTATAAAACCCAAAAAATAGAAATATATGGTTCTATTTTTACCCAATCCATGCTTTATTTCTTCCATTATGTGATTTAATCATGGATCTAGCCTTTTTTGATGGCTTTTACAGGATAGAGTGACATTTTTATTGCAACATCCACAAAACCTTAAGTGTGTTATTCTTAATCATGACATGTAGAGGTAGGTATTTCCCTGCCATTTATGTTACATTATTAATCGTCATTTCCATCTTCATTGTGCCTTAGGTCCGACCCCATCAGGTTGCAATATTAACCCGTCTCTTTTTATATGACATGACTTGGTGGTAGATATTTCCTATACATGGATGTTGTATATTAGCAAGTTTTTCATGTTGGTGTCCATGATACATTATTTTATCACCCTGGAATCCCTCCTTTTGACCAACCATGACTTAGGATCTAAGCCTCATTTTCTCTTCTTTGACATATTTTGGCTTTAGCCTAGGAGGATTCCATCCATTTTATGCCTTTTGATTGCTCCTAAACTTTGCCTTGCTTATGCATGTTGATATGCATTGGTCTTGATTCACCACTGTCGTCACATTGTGTTTGGCCCATAATTTCATTTTTCTTGGTGTTCCTACCCTTCCTAGATGGACCGTTGTAATGAGTGCTCTCCTTTTCCAGCCTCTTCAATTTACTTTGCTTAGGTTTGTTTCGTAATCTTGGAACAACTTGTTACCCTTTATGCCACTCGTTCCTCAAGGACAAACCTTCTTAATGTCCTTCTCATGCTCATTAAACATTTAAGGGTACCAAGCATCCGTTTATCTCTTTTTTGGTCTCATTAAAACCTCATGAAAAAGACACACCCTGTATCAAGCATACTACTATTTCTCCTTCGAGCTTATTAAAACAAGACAAAGACACCTTATCGAGCATCCTTTTATCTCTTTTTTGGGCTTGTTTAAATTGAGTGAAAAAAGACAATATTGAGCTTACTTGTCTTCTCTTCCATGCTCATTAAAGTATGAAGGAGATCAAAAAGAGAAAATGGGAAGGGTAATCCCTTTGTTCTTTCCATTAGTCAAAATGGCAGTGTTAGTCGCATCACCCTTAAACATGGCACCTATTTGTGTCATTTTCTCAAGGTTGGGTTTTATCTTTCCTAGGAGTCATACCATACCTATGAGTTTATTTACTCCTCCAACTCATTACTCTTCCAATCACTATGGAGCATGCTTCAGTGCCTACTATGATGTTACATAGTATCATGTGGTGCCCATTAGTCAATGCTGCTAACTTTTATGTCATGTTGTTACATGTTCAAGGTAAGTCTAACCTCAGTCAGCCATCTACGGTCCTTGTTGACCTTCTATGTCAACCATCAGTATGTCATTTGTACTTCATGACTTCATCCATTCACATCATCTCTTAGTTTGTTTTGTGTCGATTGATGAGGGATACATTAAGCCCCTCCTTTCATGGATTTTCTCCTATCAACTTCAACTCATTATATAGAAGCCTGATCTGGGGACTATTAATACCTTGGAGCCTACAGACCTTAGTGGAAGGCTTCCTCAAAATTGACAATGGTTTTACCTCCTTGAATCTTGATCGATTGATTCTGCAAGTGTTAAAAGTAAAATCATTTATTCACACTTAATGGATTGTGATAGGTACATTGGAGTCCATTTTCATCATTGGTGGGTTCCCTCGTGTCTATTAATGGTATACTTTAATGACCAATAATCAGGTTGTTTCTACCATGCTCGACATCAGCTCATTTATTCGCATGTAGATTCATACCATCGCGGTTGTGTAGAAGACCTTGGGTTAGGGACATCTCACTCTTATATGGCACCCTTGCCAAGTTGTGTTGGAGTTATGTATTATTTTATGTACTTTGAGGACTACTCTAGGGCACTTCTCCTTTTGTGTTCATAGTCCTAATAATGTATATTATGACATAGATCCAAATTATATTTGTTGGTGACTATGATCTTTTGGTTTGTCACATGGATCCATTATGTATCTCTTGTGGCCATGTTCTATCATCTCATGTCATGGATATGTAGTGTATCTTTGGTCGCGATGCTCAATTTCTCTTTATTCTAATTATGGGTATGCTCAATTCAAGGATGATATTATTATGTTTGAGACCTAGGTATCAGTATTACTCCAATTTAGTCCTTTTGTCGTAGCTCGTTACTTGCATTTTGAGCTACATGTTTTAGTAATGCATTTTATCCATTTGTTTCTCTTATAACCTCATGCATTACAGGGCATTTGCTATAACCCTACTTGCCACTCCACTATAGTGAGAGAGACCCTAGTTCAACATACCTTAGTTTTTGGCTAGAATGCATCCCCTTTCACCCTTTCTTTTATCTATATGGGTCTTGCAAGGAAACCATTAGATGTTATAGGGATGAAATTACATAAATGAGTAATTTCTCATAATTGTTTTGTCACAATTTCATAACTATGAAATAAAAATTATTTCATATTTGAGAAAAACTCGTAATTAAGAAAAAGACTCAAAAGTTTGTCATTTCCCAAGAGATCAACTTGACCTTCTTTTGTATGGGCTAGCTAGGGGTCCATTATTGTAGATTTTTCCTAACTTCTCAAGCCCCTAGGTGTCCATATACATTCTCCCAAAGAATGGAATGAACCTATATAATCTAACCCTATCAATAGGAGAAGAGTTAGAGGCAAAGTTCGAATAAGAGAAAGCTCAATTATACTTCCATATTGTGTAAGACTAGCCCTGATGTGGAAAGTGGCCAAGCCAAGAGACAAGGAGGAGGAGCAAGGAGTACCTATTCATTATGGTAAAATAAAGTCAGTTCATGATTTTCCCTATTATATTGTTATCTCTTTGTTGATTTTATACTAATTCATTTGTTTCAATTATGCACTAACGCTAACAAGTATTGCAGAGTGTTGGATTTGGTAGATTTATTGTGTGTGTGAAGATATTCAATGCAGGAAAGCAAGGAGAAAATATCTTTGGTGTTCTTTAAATTTGGCTATAACAAAAATTGGCATATGTCTATAGAAGGTGTGCCTCATCCTTCTCTCTGTCGTTTCCTTATTTTCATTCATGTAGATAGGATTTGCTTGACTATCATCTTTACTATCTCAACAAGCGTTGGGAAATTTTAATTGAATAAAGTAGTCTACCACTATAGGTGATATATCTCCACAAACACTAGGAAGTCAAGGAGTGGTAGGGAGGGGATATCTAAGTGATTTTATAGGCTCTTGGTAGCTTAAATAATTGTTTGAGAATAAAATATGAGGAATTTTTGGGTTGGGAATGTTGGGTCCTCATAGCACCTTCTAGTTCTTATTTATATTGAGATTAATGCTCAAAATTCGTCAACCCCATTTAATTTCTACCACTCTTGGTTCAAGAAGAGGACTTTGGAGAGTTGGTTTTCAAAATTACAAAAAGTGTAACCCTAATACAAGAGAGACAACTTTTAAATTTATTGAGAATTTAAGGAATGCAAGGAAAATTTTAAGAACCACCCTAAATTTATATGTATAATAAATGGGCTAATCCCCATGATACATAGGAAAAATGGGAGGCAATTTTATCAATAATGTAATATGTATATATAATTTTTTTGGCAAATCTCTCACCAGATTATATTATCTTGTACAATGATGGAGAATCTTCCACTGAATTATAAAATCTTGTAAGATCTTGGCAAATCTTTTACTGAATAATAAAACATTGTGAAGTCTTGGCGAATGTTTTGTTAAAGTATGAAACCATATATGATTATAAGAAAACATATTCATTAAACTGTAATATACTAACATACATGTTTGGAAAAAAGAAACATAATTTTCTCTTCCTACAAACAATGTTCCAAGTTTCAGTGGCCATGTTTGTCAAGGTTCTTACAATACACTCTTTCATATCCTTCTATTAGTTTTGGTAATATTCCACAACAAAGTTCTTGTAGGTGTTGATATTGACAACGAGTTCTTCAAGGTAGGAGAGATTAATCTTTTCTCTACAACTTTTGTCAAGCTACCACTTTTTTCAAGTTATCAAATTTCTTTCTTATTCCATAGACTCCAACTGCGAGATAAAAAATAGCACATCAAGTTTGTTTACCCCAACACGCCAACAAGTAGCAAGCCCCAACTATATTATATAAGAAAGTATTAGGTATCCCAAAGGCTTTAAGGGGATCTAATTGAAGGAAGTGACCATTGTGAGAATCCTTCCAATCAATATATGAATATATAAATGTAGATTTATTATTATTTTAATTGGAAATCTTCAATTAAATAATTAAATTTAATTACATCTCTCCCAATCTAAATTGCTTATTAGCATAATTCACTACCCTCATAGGTATCACATTTTTAAACAGCGTTGTAACATGTAGATTAATTTACTTTTTGGCGAACAATCTCCACCTTTTAGGAAAATATGGTGCAATGGCTCTAACCCCTACAGATCATGAGGACAAAATAGCACAAAATATGAAAGGTTGAAACTAGCTTATTTTTCAAACAACTAATCCAACATCAGTACCTAAACTTTTTCATGAAGATATCATATTGAGAATGTTTGAAAAATGATGAGAAATCTTCTACGGGTGATGCGGAAAGAGTGATAAGGTTTCATTGTTTTGAATTTTTTTTGTTAAATCAGAAAAAAGTTAAAAACCAATATTACTGGAGATATTGGTATTTTTTACTAAATTTTGTGAAGTGACTAAATGTAGCTTTAACCATTCGCCTTAAGATGTTTTTACAATATAATTTCCTAAGTCTATTTAATATCTTCATTATCATAAAACCAACCTATATCCATCTTAACTCCACATCTACCACTCGGATGAAATCTATTTATCCCTCTGAGCACTTAGTAGACCCATAATTAAGATTTCTCCTTTAAACAGTCTATGCTCACATGAATACCATGGTATTACCATGGGTTATCATAACCTGGAGCTTAAAAATTACTATTAGTAATTTATAAAAGCTAATAATTAATAATTGATTTTTATTTTAACCAAGTTAAAATGTTTAACATACATTAAATCACAAAATCCATTTTTACTTTTGATCCACCAAGCCCCGAGAGGGATTAAATATTTTTTCACTCTATGCTAGTTTCCATATCACGATATTTGGTCCCTCTCGGGGCTTAGTAGATCCAGAGTAAAGATGGATCTATGTTGGTTTAATTCCCCCATTTAAATAGGCTACATTCCACGTGAATACCATGGGTCAATACCATGTGCCATTTTTATTTTTATTAATACTAATATTAGGGTTAATAATGTTTTTTTGCATGGTATTAATAATAATCTAGCCCATGGTATTTGCCCCATAGTATTTTGCCCATAGGTTTCACCTAAATATAACGCATTTTTTTGAGTGTTCGTAAATATAAGGTGACTTATGGAGTAAATATAAAATATATATATATATATATATATGTTTTATTTGTTTACCATACCTCTCATTTATTTATATTTTTATTAATTTACCATACCTCTTTTACAAATATGGTATTTGGTCCATAGAATTCACTTACATAAAACCTCTTTTTTGAGCCTTCATAAATAAAAAGAGGGTTATGGACTAAATATAAAAAGAGGTTTTATTTATTTACCATACGTCTATTTTATTTATATTTTTATTTATTACCATACCTTTTGAGTAAGTATAAAAAGAGGTTTTATTTATTTACCATACTTCCACTTTATTTATATTTTTATTTGTTTACACCCTTGCATGTATATAAGGTGACTTATGGAGTAAATATAAAAAATGTTTTATTTATTTACCATACCTCTCATTTATTTATATTTTTATTAATTTACCATACCTATTTTATAAATATGGTATTTGGCCCATAGGATTCACTTAAATAAAACCTATTCTTGAAAATTAGGGCGAATGGAAGGTTGTAACTCCTAATTTCAAGGGCTAAATTTACCTTTTTTACCCTCTCCCTTAAAATAAGGTGGGCTATTTGAGGCGATTTGTAAAAATGTACTATGATATAAAATATTTGCCCACTAAAAATTTAAAACCCCTTAATTTCCCCAAAGGGAAAACATTCGCCCCTAAAATTTTCCATGAATGAATGTCAATAAATCAATAGAAAAATGGGAAAAAAGAAGAGAAAAGGAAATGCAAAAGGAGATAAACAAGATGGAAGAAGAACTAAATACGTTATTTGAGAATAATGAAAGGGGAATTTATGTCGAGGAGGAGATCCAAAGGTTTAAAAGGATGTGTTAGTTTGTGTAGCATTGGATGGTGTTCTAGTCTCGAAACTTTGTGGAGAGGCTAAAACATAGGAGTTCTCCAAAACCCAGAAATAGTTTATGGAAATTCCACAAAGAGATGCCACAATTAAATTAATTTAGCGATAATTAAAAATGGATAAGTCTAACTTAGGGAAATCGATTAACTAATAGCTATTAATTGAGAAAGGTGAGAATTATCTAGAAACTCCCACAGATCGACTTGGAGATGATCTCAGCCATCAATTAATTTTTAATCATGGTTGTTGAAGTCTCAACTAGAGATTATAAGAAGAGGTAATGGGTATATGGAGAACACACTAGCGCAGATACTCAGTGATCAAAGCAGTTTGATTTCCTAATTGTAGGTGATTCAGTAGTGAGATCAAGCCAGTGATTGAGTAGCAGGTGTGAGAGGGGTAGAGTAGCAGATTTTCGGAGGGGTTTCCAATTCCATAAGATTCAAGAGAGGAAGTTGTATTATTTCTCCAGGAGGTTGCATAGGGCCTCAAAGAGGCAGTTTGATTTAACTAAGCTAGAGGTGGATTTAGTTGTTAGAGGTCAAGGAAAATTCTAGAAGGTCGGCTGGATCATTTCCAGAGCAGTGGTAGGTAGAACTATTTAAGTAGCAGAGGTTCTGAGCTAAGTAAGTTATAGGCTACGTAGAAGTGACGCAGAGTATATGCAAAGGGTTTTGAACAAATTTCTTTTCAGATGTCAGTTTACGTCAGTATTGCTTGAAGATGAGGGTAAATTTTCGTAGATGATTTTTCCAATATTTCTCTCATATGGTATAGAAAGTTTGGCATC
This sequence comes from Pinus tabuliformis, assembly GCA_031772625.1. Lineage (NCBI taxonomy): Eukaryota > Viridiplantae > Streptophyta > Pinopsida > Pinales > Pinaceae > Pinus > Pinus tabuliformis. Next base: position 982,391,830 of record CM062820.1, on the reverse strand, counting down.
CAAATTTACAGTACTCATAAATTCATTATTGTATAATATAAAACCCTCCGTTGTTGCACTGCTTTTCCCATATTGGGTTTTTCTGGGGACACTTGTCCAAAAATAAGTGTGTTAATTTTTATGTGTGCGCATTAGCATTTCTGAGTTCCTATTTTTGCTTCCGCAGTATTTTATTGGTGAATAAATTACATTGCGAATATTTCATTATTTTGACGTTAAAAAAATAAAATACATAATTAATTTATCATTTAGAATAAATATTTCCTGTTGCTACATTTCAAGGAATTTTCTCATGGTATTAAAGCATATTTGATGGACAGGAAGCTCAAAGGCGAAAGAGAAAAAAAAAATTGTTCAGAAGGAGTAGAAAGCTGAAAATTTCAGGGGAAACACATTGCCTAGCCAAGCAGTGCACTTATTGGGAAAGGGTTTGATTTTCCAGTTGCAGTTGCAGGAAAATTTGATTTGTCCATAAAAGAATTCCAGCAAGCAAAGGGAGCAACAGCGCAATATTTTCACAAAGCAGATTTTGAGTCTAGGCATTGAAGGTTTTTGTAGAAGTTTTCTAGTGCTGGGTGGAAGGGAAAGTGAAAACATAGAGGGAGATTTCTCTTAGACATATTTTTGTTCCAAAATCCAAAATTTCCAACTACAATAGGCATATTTTCTCACTCCATAAGGGAGTGTGAATAGCATAGCTAGAAGTCGAGCAGGAGAAAGAGGGAGATTTCCATTACAGGTTGAGTTTTTGTAGAGATTTCCACAACTAGGCTTAGAGATCAGGACAGGCTGGAGGGAACTTCCAACTATATCATCTGGAAGGCCATTATCTCCTTCCTATTAGATGAGTAGGTCCTAAAAGCATATTCAAATAATGTTGTGGCAGAACATACCGATGCAGGTCAGTTGAAATAATTCAGGAAAGAGATGGCCCAGGTGTAGCGGATGATCCTGGATGGATTCTGGGACCATGTAATCTCACACATACCTAGCAAGAATATAGCCAAGGAGATGTGGGATGCTCTTGTAGGGTTATATCATAATCCTTCCGAGCAACGAAAGATGTTTCTGAAAGAAAAGTTGAGGAATGTTAGGATGAAGAAGGGTGAAGGCATAGATCCCTTTCTTAATAAAATTCAGGATATTTGGGATCAGCTTGGAGCCATAGTAGAGGAACCTCAAACTATAGAGCTTGTGCATTTTTCCCTAAACAGTGTCTCCAAGGAATGGGAAATCTTCATCCAAGGAATTTTTGGACGAGATACATTACCAGAGGTTGGACCAGATGTGGGTTGATCTCTCAAAGGAGGTGATGAGGTGAGCTCTAGTAAAGAGCTCCATCAGTGGAAGAAGTAGCAAGGGATCGAAGGATGTGTAGGAGGAAGAAGACAGTGTGGCCCTTGCATCGAAGGGGAAATCAAAAGGTACTAGTCAGGCACAAGGTTGGCGAGGAGAGAAGAAGAAGAAGAAAGATCTATCTAAGATCAAGTGCTTTTATGTGTGGTGAGTTTGGCCACTACAGTACTCAGTGTCCTCAAAGGAAGAAGGATAATAAGGATAAGCAGGATCAGGCGACAGCATCCACAGAGATAGACAAGGTATCCTCCCAGTTGGAGGAATATTTTTCCATGGATGCAGCTATACCTCCAGGAGAGGGTGGGGTGATGTGGATATTTAGTCCCAGAGTTGTGCAAAAATTTGGGTATGCTCCATTGAGGTGAGCATTGGATGGTGTTTATTCATGGATCACTACCTTTGTTATAGGCGCCGACAGTATTTAGTACGTGGAGGATCAATGTCAGTTGATGCAGTCAAATTCCAAAGTGACAGTTGCAGACTAGTGGTATTCATATGTCGAGGAGCGGAGAGCAGGAGGCTATGTAGTAAAATAAACAGCAGTGCGGATTTCTCAGTGGACAGTGTAGAGGCTAATAATAGTCAGAGACTCAGGAGAAAGTTGTAGCATATAGACATAGTTGATTCAATATTTTGGATGCTTCTCAGTTGTAGCAGCAGCAATAGTGAGACATTAGAGGAATTTTGAATCTAAAATGGGCTTCCTAAGGAAATTATAAAATAATAGTGGAAATAATAAAATAATATTAGATTGCATCATCAATTTGTAGAGGTAAGAAACAAAGAACTACTTTTGCAGCTCATATTTTCAACTTATCTCCCTATGTGTTTACTCAAATTTTGAGTGAGAACACTTGTTGGATGCATAATTTGATTCATCATCCAAAGAGTACCCATGTTGCATACTTTTGATGGACCTTGCTACCTAAAAATGAGAAATACATGAAAAAACATTATTGTAATCACATTTTTTCATGTATTTCTCATTTTTGTGTAGAAAGTTCCATCGAAAATATGCAACATGTGTACTCCTTGGATGAGGAATTAAATTGTGTATCTAACAAGTACTAGATCTTTAAATTTAAGTAAAAACTTAGGGAGATAAGTTGAAAAAGTAGTTTTATTATTTTATTATTTTTTTTTTCTTTTTTACTCCAAAAATGGTGAATCATCCCCAATGGTTGACATCATCATCTTGAATCCTATTGGTTCTTATAAAGTTTATTTTGGTTGTACATTTTTCTTAGGAGGCCCATTTTAGACCTCAAAATTTCTCTAATGGAGAATGTTAGTTGGGTTACAATGTTGATGCAGAGTTGGAAGGTGTACAGGTTGTACAATGCAATGTCAATAGCAGCACAGAAGTAGCATGGTTCAACTATAGTCAATGGTAGATGAATCATATTTAGCGCAGTGCTTGATGGACAGTGGCAGGCAATTACAGTTTTCAGACATCAGCGGCGTGGGAAGATGTTATTGGGACAGAGTTGGATAACACCTTCCTCGCTAAGAGGGAGTGTTAGTTTTTGTAGCATCGGATGGTGTTCTAGTCCCAAAATATTGTGGAGAGGCTAGAACACAAGAGTTCTCCAAAACCCAGAAATTATTTTTGGACATTCCACTTAGAGATGACTCAATTAAATTAATTGCTTGATAATTAAAAATGCCTAAGTCTAACTTAGGGAAATCCATTAATTAGAAGGTAATTAATTAATAAAGGTAATAAATCTCTAGAAACTCACATGGATCAACTTGGAGATGATATCATCCATTGATTAAGTTTTAATCATGGTCGTTGAAGTCTCAACTGGAGATTATAAGAATAGGTCGATGTGTAGATGGAGAACACACCAGTGTAGAATCTTAGTAACTAAGGAAATTTCATTTCCCAGTGACAGATGATTCAGTAGTGAGATCGAGCCAGTGATCGAGTAGCAAGTGTCAGAGGGGTAGAGTAGCAAATTCTTAAAGGAGTTTTCAATTCCAGAAGAGCCAAGAGAGGAGGTCATATTATTTCATCCAGGAGGCTATGTAGGGCCTACACAGAGCCTCAAAGATGCAGTTCGATTTAGCGGAGCTGGAGGTGGATTTAGTTTCTAGAGGTCGGGAAAATTTCTAGAAGGCTAGGAGGATTGTTTCCAAAGCAGCAGCAAGAAAAACTACTTGAGTAGCAGAGGATCCGAGCTTAGCGAGTTACAGGCTGTGCAAAAGTGACGTAGAGCCTGCGTAGAGGGTTTTGGACGAATTTCTTTTCAATTGCCAATTTGAGCCCGGATTTCTTGGAGATGAGGGTAAATTCCCTAAAGTGATTTCTCCAGTATTTTTCTTAGATTAGATAGCCACTTGGGCATCCAAATTTATTGTACTCTTAATTCACAACTACATAATAATAAAACCCTCAGTTGTTGCACCAATTTTCCCACATTGGGTTTTTCTGGGGACATTTGTCCAAAAATAAGTGTTTCAATTATTATGTGTGTGTGCTAGCATTTCTCAATTATAATTTTTGCTTCTGCAATATTTTATTTGGTGAAGAAACTGAAGTGTGAATATTACATTATTTTTTCGTTAACAAAATAAATTACGTATCTAATTTATCAGTTAGAAGAAATATTTCCAGTTGCTGCATTGCAAGGAATTTTCACAGGCTGGAAGGAACAACAATAGTTTACTAAAAAAATAAGGGGTGGAACACAAGTTAAGGATCAAGGTTATTTGGATAACAGATGATGATGAAAATGTTATTTTTTCTAGAATTATGCAAACCAAATAAAAAACGTCAACATGATTTGGGAAATAAATAAATAAGAGGGAACTACAACAATATTCTTTAATGAAATTGTCAAGGAAGGTAGAAAGTACTTAAATTCTCAATTACAAGAATCAACAAGGGAAAGTATAGCTAAAGTCATAAAAGTAGTTCTTTATTTCCTAGATTAATAGATGACCAACAAAATGAAGAGTACAAGTAAATATTTCCAAAACATAACTCAAATATGTCTTGTACTCTTTCAAAAAATCTAAAAACCTTGGTCTAAATGGATAGACAATATTGTTCTATTTCAATTTTTGATATGTTGGAGGATGATTTATAAAGAGTTATAGATGAATTTAGAACCTCAATAAATATTTTGGGAGCCTTTGATGCAATAATTATGGCACTAATCCCATTAAGATTGATTTGGAGTCCTTTGATGACTATAGACCGATTTCTTTATGTAAATGTCTAAGATCATAACAAAGATTTGGAAAATAGATTGAAAAATATTATATCAGGGTTTATCTCATAAGAGAAATTTCATGATGTTGTTATCTTAATGTAGAAAGGCATGCATTCTGTAAAGGTTAAAAAGATTACAGTTATGGCAATGAAATTGACCTACCAAAGCTATGATAAAGTTTTTTGGTTGTATTTACAATTTTTTCTCATTCCAATTGGGATGAAAGTTCAAATTGTAAATTAGATTTTGTATTGTGTCTCCTCAACATATTTTGTAATTCTTATTAATGGATCTCCTTCCAATTTTGTTAATGCTACAAGAGGGCTTAAACAAGAATGCCCAATGCCCCCTTTCTTGTTATTGTTGGTAGAAAAAGAGTTAAGTGGGTTGATTACAACTTCAAAGAGGGAAGGGGCCACAAGAGGCATCATGGTGGGAAGATTAGTCATTTTGAGCCATCTCTTATTTGTAAATTATGTAATGATATGTGGCACAGGATTAATAAATGGGTGAATAAATATAAATATATTTTATACTTCTACTACAAAGTCCTTGAAGTGGAAGTAAACATCCATAAATCTTATATTCTTTTCAATGATTGAGCAGAAAATGTGGAAAGGCAAAAAACATATTTTTTTACTATTTCTTCAACTCCATTGGATAAAAGAGTTAGGTTTTTGGAATTCCAATTAAAACATAATTACTACAAGTTCTTAGATTGGAATTGGTTGTGTGATAAAATAGAGGATAGAGTGACGAACTAGTGCTACAGATGGTTAGCTTTAGAAGGTAGGTTGACTCTAGTTAAATTAGTGTTGGAAGGTAGGCATCCTTGCATATTGGATGTATTTAGCAGTATCCAAAAAAATATGGTGAATAAAATAGAAGTGCTTTAAGTTTCTATGGATAGGGAAATGAGAAAGTGAGGCGATTCCTTTAACAAAATGGACTATAATTGCAAGACGAAAAGAGGAAGGTGGGTTAGGGCTCAAAAACATTTTTATCTTTAGGAAAGAATTAGAAACTAAGAGTATTTAGAGGAAGATTTAACAAGAGACTTTTGGGAAGAGTGATGAAGGGAAAATACATAGAGTTAGGATCTCCAGGAAGCCTATATTGGTTCAATAATATGCTAGAAAGAATTGTTGAGAGCATACCTATTATTGAAAAGTGGTTACCTTAGAAAGTAGGAAAAGGTAATGAAGTTATGATAAAAAAATATTCCTGGGTTGGATATTTAGAAAATTATAGACTTTGAAAACCTCTAAAAGTGGCACTTGTTGATCAGGAAAATTTCAATCTAGCAAATGCAAGTGCACCATGCCTAAATACTTAGTGGAGCCAAGGATGGAAAACTAAAAATATATTGGATTTCCAAAGGAGAAAATTCTTGAGGAATGGAATCAATATATTCAAGGATTGAAATATAGTTCCCTTAAAATAAAGAAGGGATATTGTGAATTAAAATGGCCTATGACTAAAGGTTCAGAGGTTTACATAACAAAGAGATGATATGTAACTCTAATATGGATAAGGAAGAAGAATGGAAAATAATTGGTGGTGGAAAAAAGTTTGGAAGTTAAATAGTCCACTCAAAAACAAGATTTTTTAATAGTTGGAATGAAAAATAAGTTTCAAGCATAATCCAGTCGTCATAAAATAAATTGGCATGGACCAAGAGGGTGCATTATATCTAAAAAAGGATGAAAAACAATGGACCATTTATTCATGCAATGTCCTTACTGAAGCAGTAGAAGTAATAAACATCAATTTGAAATAGAGATAGGAATCCCTTGAAGATTATTATGAAAGTTGGTATAAGGAAAACTTAATGGTTTAACAATAAGAACTACCTTGTTTTGTGGTGTGGGGAATGTTTTAGCAAAAAATGATATGACTTTTCAAGGGAAGGAAATTCCAACAATCTAGGTTATCTATCAATTCATGTATTCTTATGGAGGATCTTGGAAGCTTGTAAATTCCAAGGAAGAAAGAATCTTGAACAGTTCAATATTTAACAAAGATGTGGCTTGAGGTTTTCTAATGATGTTTGTTAAGGAACTCCATGTATATATGGAGCTAGTGGGATTTTATTTAGAGAATAAACTCACTTTATTTATTTAAATATGTAATAGATCAAGGGACCAACAATGGAGAAAAGTTATATGACTTATGGCTCCTTCTAAGAAATTCCATAAGATAGAGAAATCGGTAGCCTTTAGTTTATAAGAGATTTAAAACTTATTGTAGATTTGGTACATGGAAAGAATAAGATAGAAATTTGGTGTTGACTCCAATCATGGAAAGGATTTTGGAGGCAAGGAAAAAGTTTTATAATATATCCTCTAATAACATCTATAGAGAAATCAATAAGCAAGTGGATGAAATATATAAAGAGGCTCTATCACTACAGGAAGTAATGTTGTTTGAACAAGAATTTAAGGAGTAAGGTCTTTATCCTATATAATATGTCCAAACTATATTTATATACCAAAAATTTGTGCCTTTTTTCCTAATGTAGTCGAAATTTTAGTTTCTATGTATTGAAATGGATAGGCCAAGCATATATATGTTCCGCATTTTGATACTAAAAAGTATAGATAGAAATAAACTATCCTGTTAAGCCTAACCTTTAGCAGTTTTTGTGATAAGAAGATGCGTAAACCTAAGGTTTTGAAAGTGTTTTAAAAGCACATGGATGTATATTATAATTTCTAATTTGAAATGTTGAATATAATCATTTATTTCATAGAAAAATGCAATCACACACATGAATGTATAGAGAATTACCATGGAGATACCAGTGTGGAGAAACTCTAGCTAGAAATGTCTAGTTTGGATCCTTTGCATTTCTCAAGGATCTTACAATCAAGAGTAATACACTTTGTTGCATAGATTTTGTATAAATTCCTTTTTACAATTTTGCTACATATGAATGGTGGTATAACCTCCATCCTCTTGGATGGGCTTCTCTTCCACCCCTTCATCCTTCCTTCTTAGAATAATACCCATCTCCTAAGTTGTATAATAACTCTCCAACCTTTCAATGAGACTAGAGAATGAAATGCTAAAATCCTATCTCCTCACTATTATTCTTCTTATGATAGGCCTCCTTATTTCTTTTTTCTTTTCATTGATGTTTTCAAATTAAATGGCTCAACTCCAACTTAACAATACACAAAGTTATGTGGAGGTAAAAGGAATAAGTTAATACATCTTTTGTCCATACATTGTAAAATATTTCATACTCAAAAATAATTTGCCAATAACTTTGGGATTTGATTATTTTTGTCATTTAATTTGAAAATAAGGGATTGCATTAATATTGGTCGTTGATATTTAACCTAAAAATCTACAGCTAAGCCATTATTAACAAACCATTTTGACACGTAGTTTATGGAAAAGTTGATCTTACAACTTTTGGAAATCTGTGTGGAAAATTTCTCTTACATCTACCCTAATGAAAGTTGTTGTCCTAACTCAAAGTTGTTGTCCTAACTCATGTATCTCTAGACTAAAATCACTAGGTAGGTAACCTTGAATCAAAATGATTTATAAAACACTATGAAACAAATCGTTTTCCTTCTCATTCTCCACTTGACATTTGATTTGGAAAAGTGCACTTCTCTCTCGATTTTCTTTGGTCATTGTAATGTGATGCATATTAGTTTCCCATCCCCATAAAAGCTACTCTCTTCCATCATTTTAGCCATCTTGGTAGCCTTCACTACTACTTTTTTGGACTTATACCAATTTGGATGAAATTCTAGATGAAGCTTCCAACACTTGTCTCTTTTATAACCATCCACATCATATTTTTTGTAGTGCTTCTAATATGTAATGAACCCCATCACAACACACTAAAAAAATTAGTTACAATTAATGGTATATTTAATTATTAATTACTAAACCAATTATCTCCTATATTTAATCAGAAAGATTATCCTTTCTAAATCATTATATTTTGGCCTAGACTTATTCTCATGGAATATATTCTTCTAACTTCTTGTTTACTTAATGCCTCCTTTACACAAATATAATTACTCTAAATTTCCAAGGAAAAAATGTTTACACTATAGATTTTTCCATAAGATAAACTATTACTCTCTAAACTTATTATTAAACTTATATTTACCATACATGATCTATAGTTTTATAGTCTTTTAACAATTCTTCCCCACACACCCACACATATATAACCCCACACATATATAGGGCTTAACCCTTTGTTGGCATTATGATTCAAATGTTGTCCTTGATGGCAACTCACTCAGAGGTTGGTACAGGTGCTCAGAAGCTGGTACAGGTGATGGCATCTTAATCAGAAGACAGATCTTAGTACAGCATGCCAAGGAAGTTCATATACGCAGGTTCGTTAAGCCCAAGTCGCGTGTACACGCTAGTTGGATTCAGAAAAAGCGCGTGTCTGTGGAAAAGCACCTTTGGTCCATGGTGGTTAGACCTTGGAAATTGTGCCTATGGTTTCGGACCATTGTGTCTCGACGGGCGTGTCGATCCCTAGTTTTGGAGTTGATGGTATTATGTTACTATGGTTTTGGCTCTTGGTATTGAGCAAGGCCTAAGGCTATATAAGGAGAAGAAGATCATTAGGCAAATGTATCTTTCGACAAGGGCTTGAATATCTAAGAGTGAAAGAGATCTGATTTGCAGGTGCTGGGTTGCTTGATCTAAGCCAAGGAGAGATCACATTGGTTGATGGAAGACTAGATCTAAGGATAGATCGGGATCTAATGGTTTGAAATGCACTATCATGATATGGTTGATTATGCTTATCTGCATATTGTCGCAATGCTATGTTCTGGGTCTAACTAATGTCTGGTACAGCTGCAAATTGAGAAAGTTTATTTTTAGATCTGTACGCAGGTTGGCTTCGGTAAAAGCGCGTGTATACGCGGGTTTTGCTCCTTGAAGTAGCGTATATCTTTTGAAGCTTGATTTTGGGTTTACAGTGGGGTCTGACAGTTATTACAGAGTTCTGTAGTCTGCTCTGTGTTCTGGTAACTGGTGATTGACAGGGTTCAGTGGTTCAGTGATTCAGAGTTTGGTTGTTTTATGCTTCAATGATCTGTTGTGGAAATTGAATGAATTGTGGTCTTCAGATTGTAATGTTGTGCTTCAGGAATATCCAAGTCTGAAAATGTATGAAAGGTGATACCTGAAGAAAAGAAGATTGTAGGTCAGCACCTACATACCACTATCTTGGCTAGTACAAAAGCAAAGGGGGTTGGAGCTCCCTTCCAAGGAAGTTTGGAGAACGAGAGAAGGTTGTAGCCTTCTGCAGGTTGTAGCCTGCGTACTGGTATAAGGCTGCACCAGTACAAAAGATTGTAAACTGAAGTTTCTCAAAGAAAGATAGAGATAACTTGCAGCAGGTGGTTTTCACCCACATTGGGTTTCCACCTTATATCTTGGTGTTCATGTGTGTGGCTTTTGATCTGTTCTGTTATACTGCATCTGCTTACTGTTAATGTGGTGAATAATGTCCTGATGAACTTAACTGAAGAATAAGCTAACTAAGTTATGAGTTTTCTGCTTATATGCTGTTTTATTTAGTCACAGTAGCGTGTACACGCTGTTTTACTTAACTGAAGTAGCGTATATGTTTCTGAGCATTGAAAAGGTTTGTTTGATCTGATAATACTGATTCACCCCCCCTCTCAGTATTATTTCCAACAATTGGTATCAGAGCAGGTCCTTCAGAGAAGCTTGATCGCTTGAAGGTAGATCATTCATCATGAGCAACTACGAGAAAGAGGCATCAATCAGGCCACCGGTTTTTGATGGAACAAATTTCAATTATTGGAAGGTAAGAGTTACTGCATATCTTCAATCTCTTGGTACAGAAGTTTGGAACATTGTAGAAACAGGCTATGCTTTTCCTTCAGCTACTCCTACAGATCCAGCTGAGAAAAAGACATATGAAACAAATGCAAAAGCAGTCAGTACTCTTTTGGGAAGTATATCCCAAACAGAATTCATGAAGGTCATGCACTTCAAATCAGCAAAAGAGATATGGGACAAAATGATCACTAGCTATGAAGGAGATGAACAGGTAAAGGAAGCTAAACTTCAAACTCTCAGGATTCAATATGAGACTCTCAAGATGTATAATGATGAAAGTGTGGCTAATTATTTTCTTCGGGTAGATGAGATTGTTAATTGTATGAAAAATTTGGGTGAAGAAATAAAAGAGACTATAGTAGTTCAAAAGATTCTAAGATCATTATCCCCCAAGTTTGAATCTAAAGTATCTGCAATAGAAGAAAAGGAAAATCTCAAAGTTCTCACTATGTCTCAGCTACATGGAATTCTAACTGCTTATGAAATGAGAAAGGGAGGTCCATCAGACAGAAGGGAAGCTGCTTTTAAGGCATCAGGAAAAGAAGATTACTATGAAGCAAGCCATGTTCCAGAAGAAGAGGAAGAAGAATCAAATTTTGTCAGAAATCTTCAAAGGGGTGCTGGAAGGTTCAGAGGTAAGCTACCTTTCAAATGCTTTGCTTGTGGAAGAGTAGGTCATTATGCTGCAAAATGTCCTTATAAGGATAAAGGAAAAGAACCTGCTAGATGGAACAAGAAACAAAGTGCAAATAAGAAAAGCTACTACACCCATGAAGATAGTGATGGCTTATCAAACAGTGATGAAGATGAACAAGGTAATAAATATAAGCTGTTAATGGCATTTGAAGATGATGATTATGAGGATGCTGTAGATGTGGATAATCTCTATAATGAAATTACTAGACTCAAGAGATGCATAGAAGAAAAGAGTGTGATCATTGATACTCTGCAATTTCAAATTGATGAAAAGGAAAAACATCTTGAAAAACTAGAAGGTGAAATTGTTGGTCTTAGAAAAGAAATTGAGAAAACAAAAGCTATTAATCTTAAGTTTGTCAAAGGATCTGAAACTTTGGATGAGATTATCAATGTGCAGCGGTCTCCTCTAAACAAGACAGGTTTGGGTTATAATGGAGAAACTTCTCAAGCAACCACCTCAAAAAGTTATCTTGATGCAGCAAGAAGAAATGAGCAGAAGAACAATGAAGAAAATCAGGTAAAGCAGGGACGGATTACAAACAGAAACTATCAGGGACAATCCTTCTTAAGGGTGAACAAAAGCTACAATCAACCACAGGTAAAATCTTCTCAGTTTAGCTCAAGAATAGATGAAAATAGAAACTATAATCAGTTGGCTGGTAGATTCAATAACCGCAGAAGCTTCTTCAATGGACAATGCTTTTCTTGCCATAACTTTGGTCACAAAGCAGCTCAGTGTGTTGCATATAAAACAATCATGACTAGGGAAGCTCAAAAACAAAGAAGTATGACAGGGATTACAAAAAGGACCTATAACAACTTTTCGATTCTTGAAAATGAAGTTGAATGTTCTATTTGCAATAATTTTGGTCATAAAGACTCTGAATGCAGGAGCAGGTTTCAGGAGAAAAAGGAACAAGCCACAAGCACCAAAACATGGAGAATAAAGGAACCTCAAACAGAAAGATGTGGGATAGCATTTTATGCAGAAGGACAGGAAAATCTATGGTACATTGACAGTGGATGTTCGAAACATATGACAGGTGATAAAGAAAAGCTTGAATCTTATTCTACTTTAGAAAAAGGAAAGAAAGTCTCTTTTGGAAATGATACTCCTGCAACTATAAAAGGAAAAGGTATTGCTCCTTTGAAGAAAAGGTCAAGGCTGGAAATGTTTTGTATGTTGATGGATTGAAGCATAATCTTCTAAGTGTCAGTCAGATGTGTGATCAAAGAACCGAGGTTATTTTCAGATCAAATGGATGTCTTGTTCGTGATCTTGATACAGGTAAAACAGTTCTCAAAGGCAAAAGAACTCCAAATAATCTGTACATATTTGAAGAAGGACAGCAACAATGCTATCTTAGCAAGGATGAAGAGCACTGGTTATGGCATCGAAGGTTGGGACATCTAAGCTTCTCACAAATAAGGAAAGCATGCAAATATCAGGCAGTTCGCGATCTTCCAGATATCAAAATTCCAGACAACACCATATGCAAATCTTGTCAGTTTGGAAAGCAAACCAGAACTAACTTTCCAGAGAAGGAAGGATCAGCTAGCTTGCCTCTTGAGCTAGTCCATACAGATGTATGTGGTCCATTTAGGAAAAGGACACCTCGAGGAGAAGAATATCTGATATTATTCATTGATGATTTCTCAAGGTTTGTTTGGTTAGGGCTTATGAAGCACAAAGATGAAGCATTCGAAAAATTCAAATCCTTCAAAGCATTGGCTGAAAATGAATCAGGACACAAAATTAAATGCCTCAGATCTGACAGAGGTGGGGAGTTCACATCAAATGAATTTTTCGATTTCTGTGATGAACATGGGATAAGAAGGGAATTCTCTACAGCTAGAACTCCTCAGCAAAATGGGGTTGTGGAAAGAATGAACAGAACCATCCAACAAATGGCTCGTGCTATGCTCGATGAATCAGGTACTCCTGCAACCTTCTGGGGTGAAGCTGCTCATGCTGCTGTTATTATTCTTAACAAAACAAATGTCCGAGTAAATAGCACTCAAACACCTCATGAGCTTTGGAGTGGTAAAACTCCTTCCGTGAAGCACTTCAAGATCTTTGGGAGCAAATGTTATATTAAGAATACTGATGAGCAACTCGGCAAACTTGAACCAAGGGCAGATGAGGGCATTCTTCTTGGCTATTCTCCACATAGCAAAGCATACAAGTGCTACAATAAAAGACTTGGCAGAATTGTTGACAGTATTGATATAGTGGTTGATGAGAAGGGATATATTCCTAGGCAAGTTCATCGTGAAGACATTGAAGAAGATGAAGGTTACTCTCAAAGGCGAAATGATGAAGAAGAAGAATTTCAAGAAGAACCAGAGGAGCAGACAAGAATAGAAGAGAAGACTCCATCCAGATATGTCCAAAAGAATCATCCAGAAACTCAGATTGTGGGGCAGAAAGAAGCAGGAGTACAAACAAGAAGGACACTTGCAGAAGCTTCAAGCTACTTGGCATTACTCTCCTCCATTGAACCACAAAATGTGAAAGAGGCATGCAAAGATGAAAGTTGGGTCAAAGCAATGGATGAAGAACTTGAACAAATCGAAAAGAACAACACTTGGGAATTAGTTCCTAGACCAAAAGATAAGAATGTAATAGGAACAAAATGGGTCTTCAAGAATAAATTAAATGAAAATGGAGAAGTAATTAGAAACAAGGCCAGACTTGTTTGTAAAGGATATGCACAGCAAGAAGGAATAGATTTTGAAGAGACCTTTGCTCCTGTGGCAAGACTTGAGGCCATCCGAATGTTTCTTGCTTTCTCAAGCTTTCAAAACTTCAAGGTATTTCAAATGGACGTGAAATCAGCCTTCCTGAATGGAGACTTAGAAGAAGAAGTATATATTGAGCAGCCAGATGGTTTCATTCTTGGGAATGATCCAAACCTTGTATGCAGATTGAAAAAGGCACTCTATGGACTCAAACAAGCTCCAAGGGCTTGGTACTATCGGTTGGACAAATATCTTCACCAACAAGGCTTTTCAAAAGGATCAGCAGATAGCAATCTCTATATAAAAGTTGAAAATGACAAATTGCTAATACTTGTTGTTTATGTAGATGATATTATTTTTGGCAGCAATGAAGAGACTATGAGTCAAAACTTTGCCTTGGTTATGCAGAAAGAATTCGAAATGTCACTTCTTGGAGAATTGACATATTTTCTTGGATTGCAAATCCAACAAAATGAAGGAGGTATTTTCTTGTCTCAAACCAAATACCTCAAGCAGATCTTGAAGAAGTATGGAATGGAAGAGTCAAAGCCAGTATGTACACCCATGGTTACAGGATGTAGCCTCAGTGCAAATGATGAATCAGCAGCAGTTCACCAACCCACTTATAGATCCATGATTGGGAGTTTGCTTTATTTGACAGGTACTCGACCAGACATTACTCATGCAGTAGGAATGGTTGGAAGATTTCAAGCCAACCCAAAAGAAACTCATCTTCAGGCAGTCAAAAGAATCTTCAAATATCTTCAAGGGACCCAAAACTATGGCTTATGGTATCCTAGAAATACGGATCTCACTCTTCATGCTTACACAGATGCAGATTGGGCTGGAAGTGTGGATGATAGGAAAAGCACAAGTGGTGGTGCTTTCTTCATGGGTTCCAGATTAGTATCTTACAGAAGCACACGTAGAATTCGCAACAGTTGTTCTGTAATTTTTGTAGATCGGTTGGACACGATGAGTGCACTTGTAGAAGCTATGAGTTGATGGATAGAAATCCCACCTATAGAGTTCAGGACGAAATGCGGCCCCTAGACCTGAATGCAGGAGTGGCGTGAACCAGATTCCAAGGGCGCAGACGAGGCCAAGGTGGAGGAGGACCTGGAAGAGGTCGCAGACAGCTGATCTACTACAATTATGGAGGGCTAGGACATTATGCTCGCGATTATACAAATCCAACACACCCATCATGTCTGTATTGTACCTTGTTTGATCATGAGACGAAGGATTGTCCTACACTAATAACTAGGATACACGACAAGGGAGCGCTACCACCTCCCCCGACTCAAAACCTGCAGGCGATGAGGTCTGAGTCGTGCGAGGAAGACCCAAATGTGAACATTGTGCTCTCAAGTGGAATCACAATGGGAGATAATAAAGCAAAACAACCCAAAGATAGTACTTGGGTTCGCAAGGCTTCGACAAAAGAAGTAGAGTTTCATTTGAAGCGCGCTAAGGAAACCTTCATGGAAGCTAAGAAGAGCTTCGATGATGCCTCCACTTCAGAAAGCAAAGATAGACCGGAGTTGGACATGGACCCATCTATGCTTACGATGTTCCTAGAAACATGCATGAAACTATTGCACGAAAGTAAGGCTATAAAAGGATTGCAGGAACTCATTAACAGATGCGCTAGGACCGCTTGAGGAAAACAGTGCGTAGTCCGGAAGATTGGAAAACACAAGACTAGGATACGGAGAGAAATGAGGCCAATCATGTAGATTGGAGAATATGAGATGGACCAAGTAATTCTGGATTAAGGATCGGACGTGAACGTTCTGCCGAAGTAGACATGGAGTGCATGGGGAGGCCTACACTGCAATGGTCTCCTATCCAGCTATGAATGGCGAACTAGAAAAAGATAATACTTATGGGGAGATTGCAGGGAATCACCGTGGATATTGAGGGAGCGAGCGTGCTAGCAGACTTTGAAGTGATAGAGATTATTGATGACAGCAATCCCTACCCTGTGCTCTTAGGAATTGATTGGGCCACTGACATGAATGGGGTGATTAATCTGAAGAAGCACAAGATGATTTTTTAGAAGAATTCTCTGCGCGTAGTTATACCCTTAGACCCTGCTAAGGGATCGCACTACACAGAGCCAGTGCGCGAATATGAAAGTGACGACGACTTGGACTGCATCTACAAGATAACCGCGTGAGAGAAAGACTGGGTAAATCCCACCGTGGACGGATGGATCCAATGGGATCGTGAAAGCTCTTGTACGTCGAATTCTGATGAGGAGATAGAGCGATGGCAGAACCAATTACACGAGGTAACCACACTGAAATGTAATATGATGACAATATCGTTGTGTTACATATCGACAGAAGTGAGGGATCTGCCTACTTATGATGGATTAAGTGAGGCAGATACTTTCCTAGACAAGTTTGAAAGGGACGTGTCGTAAAAGCAACATTTTTAGGCCTTCAATTGGGTACTGCACGCTACACTCGCAAGGTGGTGGGGTACACACAAAGGGAGCTTTGAAGACTGGAACGAATGCAGGAGAATGATGTGCACATGGTTTGGGAAGCCTAAGATGCGACTATCAGACAAGTATGATGGACAGGATGATCCGCGCGCACACCCGGCCAAATGGATGAAGGTCTATGGAGAAAAGCCACAACCTAAGTGGGTGCACCTGTTCTATCATACCCTAGATGTTATACTCATGAATTGGTATATAGAGACGGGGCTCTGCCATGGGACAAGTGAATGGGATATCCTGTGTGAAGGGTTCATGATGACCTTCAGTTTTGAGGATAGATGGTGGGACAGCATTGATGAAGTGCTACAAGAGGTAAAGGCAGTTATCTTTAGAATACCATAGGAGCCAGTAGAATCGACTCAGCGTGAATGGGATACTTAGCTGAGTTGTGCACTAGAATGTTATAATATAAGTGCTGAAGAAGAAGATGAAGATCCACGGAAAATTAACATTCCAGAAACAGAAGGCCATCGCGAGGTTCAAGGACCACAGATTGAGAACCCTGACATCACCGCGCCGGTAAAAACGAAGTGGGTGAACATTGGTATGGAGGTCGAAACGCTCAGTGACTACTGGGATGACGCGATGGTGGTTTTTCTTCGTAGACTCAAGAAGAAAAACCTCCTTTGTTTTTACACAGGTCTCATGGTTTGGGAGAAATGTCCAAAACATAAGTTGCCTCAGGAGAGTTGATGCACTTCTAGAGTGACCTTGGGAAAATAAATCTTTCTCCTAGCTGGAGTGACCAAATGACTTTCTTGATGAGTCAAATGATAACTAGACATAGATAGATTTCCAATGAGCTATCATGAGCTCAATTTGGAGTTGAGGAAGACCTCAAAAAGTTGACTGAAACAGCACTCTACATTTTGGCAGCCTCATTCTGCACATTTTTTACCAGTATTGGGAGATTGAACTTTTGACGGGGCAAATGAGCTCCAAATTGAAAAATTCAAGATGTTGTGGAAATTAGACTCGACAGAATTTCCAACGAGCTATCCCACATGTAATTTGGACATAAAGAAGGCAGTAAAAATTCATCTTGAAGTGACGTTGTGCATTCAGGAGGTGGCGTTGCACGTTGAGAGGTGGCGCTGCGCGTCTGTGGGTTGGCGCTGTGCGTTGATCAGAAAGGCCAGAAAGGCCTCAAACTTCATAAAAACTTCAAAATTACCCTCTCTTACCTTCATACAAGTAATTTTTCCTCCCATTGTTGGTTTGTAATTCAATTTTTAAACATAATTTCCCTTGGTTATGCATAAACCCTATATTCTCCCTTGGTTATGGCTAAACCCCAGACCCCATTGTTCCTCCTATAACCTATCACTGCAACTCTAAACTATTTCCCTATCCCTATATCCCTTTATCCCTTTATCCCCATTCCATAAAATCCACATCCCTTTATCCCTCTTCCCAAAAAGCAATATCTCAAACAAACCAAGCCTTCCCTCTCATTTTTATGATTCCTACTCCCTCATTCATTTTCTAGCCCATAAGGTCATCTCCCATCCCCTCACTCCTAAATCACTTTCACTCATTCCCTTCATACAACCTCAAGCCTTGCAAACATGGACAGGGGAGACATTTATTGCTCATGACATCTTCAAGGGTCCTCAAATTCCTCCACCAACGTCTCATGAATGAGGAGGACCTTCTAACAGTGCTCAGGTAAAGAAAGATGAGAAGGCCAAAGAGACTAAAGCCATTTATGTGCCTGGTACCTACATGACATATCATAGGGACACAAGGATATTGTTTTCAGCTGATAACATGGCCTACCATTATAGTACTCGAAACAAAATTTGCAACATGAGGGTTAAAAAGATGAAAGCTAGGCTAAGGCGGACTCTAAAAGGAAAAAAAGAGGATGATAGGCTTAGGTTACTTACTGAAGCTTCCTTGGCTCATCAAGATGCTTGATGATGATTTTTCTCACCAATTTTGGTTAGGTTTGGAGAAGATTTTTTTTTTGCAAATTTTGGAAATTGCACACACAGAAAATCTAGCTCAACGCGGCGCCGCACTTTTCCTAAGGGCACCAAATGCACAAATGGTTTGCATTTTTGGATTCAGAGTGATAAGTACATGCACCCTATGGATTTACTAAGTTTTTGGGGCATAATTGGTCCACCAAAAGGTCAAAAAACACACTAAAAATGACCTTTCTGCCACTTTTTGGACACACTAAAGAAGTATTGGGAGAATCAAGTTTTGAGGGATCAAATGAGCTTCAAATGTAGAAATTTCTAGATGTTTTGGAAATTAGACTTGAAGCCCTTTCCAATGAGCTATCATGATCTCAATTTGGATGTCGGGAAGGCCTCCAAAAGGGACCTGAAAGTGGCGCTACGCGTAGGGAAAATTTGCATAGGATGGCTATTTTTCCATTTTTTGACTGTGTTCATGGATTTTCTCTCATGGAGGATGTTTTACGTTTGTAAATGATGACTTGGCATGTAAATATGATGGATACATAGTAGTAGAGGGTAGATTCATTACATTAAAAGTCAATTTGAGCTCAAATGAATCAGTTTTTCACTTTTAGAAGCAAGTTGTTAAGATGCCTATATTCCTGTTTTCTTGTTCAGTGTTAGTTAGATTATCTCCTCATCTTAGGGATTCGACCCCTGAGGATTGGAGGAGGTTGAAACAAAGCCTATATCTTCTTCTTCTTTCTCATTGTAAAGGGTTGGACTCAGCTGGATGCTTAGACCTTGATTGTACATCATTTTGTAGTAGTTTAGCGAGAGATTAATAAGAATTGCAGCTATTTTTATGGGATCCATGTGGTATGGAGTTTTAATAAAGTTTTTCCTTTTGTGATCATATGTTATTATGTTTTGTGTATTCCATTAATCATTTAATTGCTTCTAAGTGAATGCTTTCAAGTTGATAGGTATAATTCATTGCATCACTGCTCTGCTTTGGGAAAATATTCACCATTATATGTTTTCTACAGTTTGGGAAGGATCCATGGTAAATCACATGCTCTTCCTAACCTCTCACTATTCTTAAAAACCTCACCCATCAAGCCCTAGAGTGTTAAACCTTATGCCTACCTTACCCCATTGAACACCCTGCAATTTTTACCTAATTCCCTAGCCCTAAACTGTTCAGCTCCTCCTGATCCAGCAAAACCCATTCAAAATCCAATCAAAACTTCATGCTAATATACCTAGCCTAAAATCATTTTCCTGATCCAGTCATCTTGGTTCAGATCCTTATGGAGATAGCCCTCTCCCAACCTAGTAGGGCTAGCTACTTGACTAAGCGTGGTTTGTAGTTACCCTGGCATTGCCTTCCTTCAGACTGAGGTTCAATCTAGGTGATAACAGATTGGATTGTATTTGGGTTGTTTAAGCACCATGTAGCGAGCTTACGCTTGATGATGGATACCTTCTAAAGACACCAAATCGCACTTAACCTCAAGAAGTGTACATTCCTCATTCCTTTCGGGAACCTGTTGGGACATGTGGTTTGCAAATAGGGACTGATGGTAGATCCCATGAAGATTGTGGTGATTCTGAATTTGGAAGCACCGCGAAGTGTGAAACAGCTGCATGCTACCCTGGGACATATGGGGTACTATAGGAAGTTCATCAAAAGCTATGCCTAGATCACTGTGTCGATGGAAAAGCTATTGAAAAAAGATGTCACGTTCTGCTAGAACGATGACTATAAAAAAATCTTGGATGTATTGAAAGAAAATATGGTCACTGCATCGATCCTGGTCTTCCCAAACTGGGACAAAGAGTTTCATGTCCATATTGACGCATCGTGTATAGCGTTGGGAGTGGTACTAACACAGGATGGTGGAGAGGGCTTGGACCACCCTATCGCGTTCGCGAGTTGCAGATTGTCTAAAGCAGAAAAGAACTATTCCACCATTGAATGCGAGGGACTGGCTATGGTGTATGCGCTCCAGAAATATCGACACTACTTGCTAGGGGGACACTTCAAAATATATATAGATCATTCCGAGCTGAAATACTTGGTCAATAAGCCTATGTTGGGGAGGTGCATATGTAGATGGCTTTTATTGTTCCAAAATATGATTTTGAAGTTATTGTGAAGCCTGGATGATTGAACGCAAGACCGGATCACCTGTCACGCATTGAGACAAGAGAGGAACCTACTAGTCTGAAGGATTACCTGATGCACAGCTCTTTGTTGTGTGTGTAGCGAATGGACATTTTGATGAATCCACTTTCTTACAACTAGAACTGCGTAGAAAGAGTACTTCGTCCAACAGAAGAAGGAACTAGTGGTGCACGTGGCAAATTTCTCTATCATTGCGGAGCACCTATATAAGATGGGCAATGATGAGATACTGCGAAGGTATGTACCTGAATTTGAAAGAATCCATATCCTCGCGGACGTGCATGGGGGCACTGCGGGAGGACATTATGCAGGGAGAGCGACCGCGCAAAATATTCTCCGTGCAGGGTTGTGGTGGCTGACCCTTCATTAGGATTCAAAAGCACATTGCAAGGCTTGTGATGTATGTCAAAGAACAGATAAACCATCACGGAGGAACGAGATGCCTTTGAATCCTAAAAAGACAATGCAGCCCTTTGAAAAGTGGGTGATCAACTTCATAGGACCTATCAAACCTTAAGGGCAAACGGGCGCGAGATATATTATCACTGTGACAGAGTACCTGACTCGTTGGGTAGAAGCACAGCCGGGCAAAGGTTGCACAGTTGACATGGCCGTGAAGTTTCTGTTTGAACACGTATTGACACGATTTGGATGTCCGAAGATCTTGATGAACGACCGTGGTACACATTTCCTAAACGAGATGATCAGCGCGCTGACAGAAGGGTTTCAAGTGTATCATCAGAAAATCACATCGCATCACCCACAAGCCAACAGGAGAGTAGAAGCATTTAACAAAGTACTAGAGACTGCACTGACCAAAGTATGCAACGCGCACGAAGTGATTGGGACCTGCGTGTACCTACAATATTATGGGCTTATAGAACGACATGCAAGAAACTGACGAGACAGACACATTTCTGGCTAGTCTATGGAGTGGAATCCGTAATGTCGATGGAATACATTGTGCCTATTTTGTGCATAGCATCGCTCACAGTATGACAAACCGTGGAGCCCTGGAGGAAAGACTCGCGCAGTTGGAGGAACTCAAGGAAGAACAATTTCTGGCTGGCTTTCACCAACAGGTACAAAAGCAGTGCGAAAAGGCCTGGCACGATCGACATATCAAGTTGTGCACCTTCAAGGTGAATGATTTGGTGTTATTTTATGATAGTAAGTTTGATAAATTCCTGGGAAAATTCTGAATGCATTGGATGGGACCGTATGTTATTAAGGAAGTCACAGATGGAGGCGCGGTGCAATTGGTAAAGTTAAATGGAGAACCTTTCCCAGGAAAACAGAATGGCAGCTGGTTGAAGCCATACATGGGTGGCCCGGCTATCTAACTAGCCCACCGAAGCACAGTCTTAGCGCTCCAAGTAGCTGAAAAGAGGTGCGGGACTATAAACAGATGCAGGGAACGCAGGAGCAGATACAAGGAAGCAGTTCAGCAGTCTCTGAACAATGCGTCCAGGAGACACAGCAGGCAGCCGCTTAGTGCACTGCCGACATTGCAACGGTTCGGGCAAAGTTGGGAGGTCTCCACGCGAAGATCTCTACACTGACAAAGTGACAAGAGGGAGAGTCATGATGTTTGTGTTGGGGGCTTATTGGGCATGGGATCCCCTAATGCAAGTTTTGGGGCTTAAAGCCCAAATTTTGACCAAATCCGATGTAAAGACTCTGCATTTTGTGGGCGCGGAGCGCGAAGATTGTAAATGAGTCATAGGGTTGTCTGCCCTCATTTTTGTAATGTAATGTTGGCTTTAGAAATATACCCATGGTCCGCAAACCATGGGATTGTATAAATAGAGTGAGGCTCTAAGTTGTAAAAAAGAGAATCAATGGAGAAAATAGATGGAGAATTAAGTCTTACCTAAGTGTGTAGTCGAGTCTTTGGGTCGTAGAGTAGGAGAAGGCTTTGTAGCTGAGTGTGCAGAGGCCTAGTAGTCTACAGCTAAGTGCGCGGACCCCTGCAGCTGAGTGCACAGGGCGAGTCGAGTCTGTAACCTTTGGAGAAGTAATAAAGAGAAGTTTTACATCATTTCTTTGTATCTTTTTCCTGTTTTGTGCATTGAATGTATCGGGTATAAATTGCATTTCTATTGTTTATATGATGCGCGAACTTATATGAATGTGTTAATAAAGTGAATATAAGATAAAGTATCTATTTACACGAAGATAACTAATTGTTATAAGAAGATAAGTAATATATGCGGTATAACTTGGGGAAGTAGCGCAAATCGCTACTACAGCAACACGAAATCACCTCAGCCCCTCGTGAGGGTTGCACGAAGGTGATTATAATAGATCATGAAGGCCTCGTGGGTTAGGATAGTGCGCAAAGTGACCTACGCGAAGGTATTCATAGTTGGACTAAATCGACCCCTCAGACATCTGAAGGGTGCGGAAACTTGGTTCCAGCATCCCCCCATACTACTTCGAGTGAGACCTTAGTCTGTGCTCCACGGGCTGTTGCTGAAAGGTCCAATAGTGTAGGGATTTGTTTGGATAATTAACTTTGAACCTGGGTCAAGCCCCCTCAAGCCAACACACACACACACATATATATATTAACCATTCCTGATCTAACAACATCTTTCTCTACTTTCATCACATCAAATTTTGTTATACTTACTCACACTTAAGTTATATAAAACACTTGTTACAATATATGACATAAAATAGGTCTCCAAGAGCCCAAAACACTTCTTTTGTTCTAACATATATATAATAATTTCATTGTTCTAAATGTTTCAGATATCTAAACTATATTCTCTATTCCAAGATAAGAATTCAACTCTATTTTGTTTTACTAGCATACTTAAAAAAAATTCCTTTGCATAGTACTTTAATATAAAACATTTAACAACTCAACTCTTGAAAGAATAAAAGAACATCGTATTCAAGATACCTACTTGAAAATGGTATTCTGGGAATTACAATTGGAGCTACTAGGTTCCACCCAACTGTGACTTATTTTCTCAAATAGTCCCCCCAAGCTCCAAGGTCTGCAAGTCCATTATCTCTGCTCTTTCTCGTTCTTTTGTTCCTAAGCCCCTCTCGTAGTTCTGAATTCTATGAGTCATTAACCAACAAAGGACAAAAACATCATGCTTTACAAAAACAGTTGGTAGTTAGTAACTCCCAACTCTTCCACCAAGTGGCAGGTGGTTACTTTCTCAATAATGAGCTCCACTTCCCCAACTCTCAAAGACAAAGTCCTATCTTTTTGGGGAAGTTATTGATCAATAAATTCCCATCACCATTAATAATCTAATCCTCATATTAGATGTCTAGGTCTTAGTCATCAGGGGTAATTAATTTCCAACATTAACTTACAGCCACAGTTCTCTTTAGCCAAATGTAGCTCCATCATTAATTTTCAAATTTTGATTAGTAGCATAACAAAACATATTTACATTCAATGTTTATCAATGACATAACACTGATAAACTAGTTTCAAATAAGTCTTTAAAGTCAGAACAATAAACACACTTAACATCTACAAATTTACAATAAACACTCTAATTCGGGAGGTGTCACATAATTGATATCATTTCTTATGTAAGTGTGGCTCATTATCTTGCCCTTGTTTTTTTGGTGTTTTATGGGCCCTTTTGTTGCCCCTTTTTATATCTAACTTAATGTAAATAACAATCTTTCTTATTTCATCTACGTTTTTCACAATCATATATTATGGTTACCTTTAGATATGGCTAAACAAACACCCAAGGTACTTAACTACTACCCCAATTTCTTATAGCAAGGTGCCCAACATGATTGCATGCTTCCAAAATCTGTATTCTTGAACACTTAGACCTTGTTTCCTTTTCTCTTTTCTTTTTTTACCAAGGAAAAAATATGTATTTTGTTAATATAATAATATTACATAGTTAAATTCCCATGGCATTCATAATTAGTGGTTTTAATCCCTTTATATGACATTCTTATTCCAATCCGTCATCACAAAAAACATGAAGTTTGATTATGTTAAGTTGCATCTATAACCTCTTAAAAGAAATGAAATGATAAGTTTGATTATGTTAAGTTGCATCTATAACCTCTTAAAAGAAATGAAATGATTAAAAATAGCACATTAACAATTCATCTAATGATTTGTGAAAGTCCACCAATTTAAAAATTCTAAGATAAAGCACTTAAATTACCAATGTTAATTCCATTCATGATTGTATTCTATGGTTTATCCATTTTGAATTGTTATAATACTCTAGGTTCCTCAATCTAACCCAACTCCAGCTTTTGAGAGCTTGTTTGGAACATTGTTCTTATCCTTGTAAATATGAGATAGATATGCATATGAGAAATGTGTACGTGGGTTGAGAGCTTCGTTACACAATTCTTGTAATGTAAACTTCCTATGAGAAATTTTTTTGTGCATCCATTGGATAACTGATATTAAATCTTCAAAAGTTTGTAACTCGGTTACACCAAATTCTTGCGCTAGTTTCAAGACTAGTTTTAAAGCCATCATTTTATAGAAGTTATTGGTTTCTTGACCAATTATATCTTTAAAATAAATATTTTAATCAAAAGATAGGTATATTATGCCTCGTGAACCTTCCTCAAAATAGTATCCCTGTCAAGGACCATTGAAAAAATCCCATGAAAAATTATTATTCAAAGACACTTCACATTTCCTATGATGGATAAGATTTTACTACACCTATAGATAGGAATTTAAGATATTTATGGCACAAACAACACATTTGAAGGTGAGTGTGTCATTTTCTTCAAATAACTTTAGATTTGATGCAAGCCAAACTCACAAAATTATGTTAAAAGGAAGTGCT
This sequence comes from Pinus tabuliformis, assembly GCA_031772625.1. Taxonomy (NCBI): domain Eukaryota; kingdom Viridiplantae; phylum Streptophyta; class Pinopsida; order Pinales; family Pinaceae; genus Pinus; species Pinus tabuliformis. The sequence continues at coordinate 982,366,526 of CM062820.1, read as the reverse complement.
ATGATCTTGGAAGTTGCTTTTTCACTACACCAAGTTCTAAAGGAATCTTCTAGGCTTCCTCCTTCTCAAAAATTCCCAAGCCTTATCAATTTTTTTACCTCTTTCCATACCTCCTTACTGTATGGGCATTCCAACATGACATGAACATTAGTTTCTTTTGCTTGATGACATTGTGGCCATAGAAAATTCCTCTTTTGGAGAACATACCATGTGATTCTTATCATGTAAACTCAACCACATAAATATCTTGTCTTTAATTTTGAATTTTAATTTCCAAATCATTTTCAAACATGAAATATTTTGATATTCTCTTCATTATTCTAGTGATGCTTTGTAGGCTAATCTAGAAACATATGCTCCAGTAGGATTTGATGAAAAAATAAACGATTCCTATTCTACCTTGAGTCTAATATTTTTTATTGTAAATAGGTCTATGTATCTTCTCCATTCCTTTGCATGTTCTACCCCCAATCCAATTGATTCATAGGTTAACCACTACTACTTCCAAGTAGTGGAGCTTCCCAGTTTGCAATGTTTAGAAATAAACTTGAATAGAGAACAGATAGCAGAATCCTAAAGAAATAAATAGAAGAGTAATCACACTCCAAGATAATGGGTGATGTATAAATGCATTGTTACAACAGTTGTTAACATAGAACATTGTGATTATAACATCACAATGCATAATAGTGATTTAAGTCATTATTGCAATATTGATATAATTCATACACAGTTTACCCATAAGGTCCCTTACTTATAGTGTCCAAATCTAACCAACTCACTTGGATTGCAAAAGGTTCAATCATAAATTATCATCGGAAATTGCAACCATTTCCATAAAATTCATTTTATTTCATCGGTTATTTGATTTCTTAAGTCAACTTAACCATTCAGTCAATCTCAACCACTTAGTCGATTGTACAATTGAGTGCTCCTTTGATAAACCACTCGGTTTTAGTCAATCCCACAATTGACTATCTCTTGTTATTCGACCCTTTGTTGGTCAATCCTTCGGTTGACTATCTTCAAAAGCTATAGAGATGTGATTAACCAATGAGACCTTAGATTACAACACCTCCCTAGAAGCATAATGTTATGGAGGTTCAGGACATGAAATTACATGTCCAAGACACACCCGCTTCATAATTGCAACTTGTTGAAGCACAAGCATAACACAAAGCTTAACAACTTAGATTTGGCCAATGGATTCTGCAATATAAAAGGATGACAACCTTCTCATGAACCAATTGTCTCAAGTAGTGAGTAGGAAGTTTGGCATGCTTCATATTACTACATGCAATAGGATTGTGAGCAGCCTAAATTGCTCACTAATTGTTACAATAAAAAGAAATCGAGGCCTCAACAAAAAACCCAAACTCTCCTAAGAGTTGACAAATTTAAATTGCCTTCATACCCACATTAACAACTCCATGATATTTAGCTTTTGTAGTGGATAAAGAGACTACATGTTGTTTCATACACAACCAAATAACGAGTCCAACATTTTGGAGAAACATATAGCTATAAGTGGATTTTATATCATCAATATTGTATGCCCAGTAGGAGTCAATGAATTCAACTAATAAATCTAAACATCGATTGCATTTGATAACAAAATAACAGGTATGCTTATGTAATGAACATTTTTTTACAGCTTTTCAGTGGCTTTCTCATGGATCCTACATAAACTAGGAAACCACACTCAACAAAAGAAATATTAGGTTGAAGGTGAGCTAAATCAATAAGGCCACAACCTAATTGTCAATAAAGGGTAGCACTGACAACTGCCCTTCTAAAAATATGTAGCACATTGCTTACAGTCATCCATATTAAAATATTTCAAGAAGCCTAATACATATTTTGATTGAGAGAGAAGAAGACCATCAGATAATGGTAAAACTTGAATACTAAGAAAGAAATGTAGAAGACCAAGGTCGATCATATCAAAGTGTCAGCAAGTCAATTCTTTAATTGAAAAACTTGTTCAATGTCATTACCAATGATAATCAAGTCATCAACATATATTGTAACAATAAAATTATCACCATTACAATGTAATACATAAAGACTATGATCATATTCATAGTGTTAGAACCCGAGATTGAGAAAGAATTGATAAATCTTATCATATCAAGACTGAGGGGCCTTCTTCAAACCATACAATAGATTTTTCAGTTGGCAAATAAGATTTGATTCTGTCACAAAACCAAGGGGTTTCTCCATGTATATTTCTTCAAATAAGTCACCATGAAGGATGGCATCCTTAGCATCCTTTTGATGAATTTTCCATCCAAAATGAGTAGCAAGGGATAGGATCAGTCAAACGAAATTCATATTTGCAATTGGGACAAAGGTTTTAGTGCAGTTGATTCCTTCTTTCTATGAAAATCCTTTTCTAACCAAATGAGCTTTATGATTATCAACAACATATTTATAAGTGAATTTGGTCTTATATACCCATTGACATTTCACAACATTCTTCCCTTATGGTAGAGGAACTAAATACCAAGTATGGTTCTTCAAAAGAAAATTGGATTCAACTTGTATAACCTATTCCCATTCAAGTTGTCCTTGTGCATTACCAAAAGAAGATGGATTACATGTATCATGAACATGAGCCATCAATGTAGTATTGGCATGTTTATCCTAACTATGAGTTTATTGGCCTGAGGAAACATCACCAACATCAAGTTAAACAACTTCATTTGTCTTAGTAGCCCATTGAGGTACACAAGGATTCAATGAACTATCATTTACTTCAGAAAGTGAATTAGGAGATGTTATAGTTTCAGTAAAAGATAACCAATAATCATTTAATGTAGTCAATGGAGTGGTTGAAATGCTGAAAAAAGGATAGTTGATCCATTATCTTCAACAACTTCAAAGTGATTGATGTACAATTTTCTAGAATATTTTGAAGACTTAATTCCAAAATATTTGTCATCAAATATCACATTTCTTCTAATAATGCTTTGTTTCTTGATAGGATTAAACAATTAAAATTCTTTTGACTCTTCAAAGAAGCCCACCATGATGCAAGCATGACTCTTTGTATCTAATTTCTCTATCTAGTCAGCAAAAATATGTGCTTAGGAAATAGATTTGAAAACTTGACATGACCCACTAAGGGCTTCTTACCACACCAGCGTTCTATTAGAATTACAAAACTAACATCTCTAGTTGGAACACCATTCAGAAGTTAATTGGCATAGTAGATAACTCCAACCCAAAATTTTATTGGTAAAACATTGGCTTTTAATAGACATCAAGACATTTCGACTAAGGTTGAATTCTTACATTATTCCACACCATTCTTTTGTGGGGTATGGGGGATTGACCTCTACCAAAATATACAGGATTAAATAAGGTATTATTCAAATGGTTGGATGCATATTCTCCCCCGTTATCAAATCTCATGAATTTAATGAGTTGACTACATTGTTTCTCAACCAAAGCCTTGAATTCCTTGAATTTCTTAAATACATGACTTATTATTTAAGAAATAGACCGAAGGAAATCTCGAGAAATCATCAACAAAGGTCAAAATATACTTTTCACCTACTATTGAAAGCTTATTAATTCAACAAATATCACTTTGAACCATCTCTATTGGTTCTTGCACATGCCACGCTTTTCCAAAGTCAAAAAGTGGACCTTTTGGAAGAACCTTTGGTAAAATACCAACCATATTAAGTGTCTTCATTTTCTTCATACTTCAAAATTTTAGATGTCTAATTCATTCATTCCAAAGTCGACTTTGGTCATCAATATGTGTGATAAAAGCGGTTGATTCAACATCTAGTTGGGACGTGTCATGGAACTTATATGGTCCATCCTTTTGGTTGAAATCAATTTAGCAACAAATGACTTATATTTCCTCAAATCTTTAACAAATGACGAATTTGACCAAAATTAAGCAAGTTTACGAGTATGTGTCATTTGGAAAAATAACATCAAATTTGTGCTCAAACTAGGCACATGATAAGAATTCATTATTTTTCCATGTCAACAAGGTGCATCATAGGGACCAGCAATGTCGAGATCAGAATCATTTATGAGATAAATATTTTTCTCAACAATTTATCCAAGGAGAGGAATAAAGAAGCATCCTTCACCATATGATGAGTGCAACTAGAATTGACCACCCATTCATTCTACATGGTTTGAGCATGCAATGCTTGAGTTTTGAATTAAATATCAATTTTTCAATAGTCTATCAAATGGTCAACCTCTTAGTTGACATGTTTCCTTCAAGTATCTTAACTTTGTACTCCAACTTGATACTCTTCTTCCAAAAAAAAATTATATGATAGTATTCTTGCAATAGTGACATATCCTCTTATTTCAAATATTCCTACTTGATGTTGACCCACTACCCTTCTCTTTAGCTTTATGATAAAGGTATTCTTGCCTACTTTCTCTCTCCTTCCTATTTGACTTGATCTTTCCCTTAAGCAAGTGCACCTTGTTCTTACCACCAGTATTCCCTTCATCAAGTAATCATTGTTAGTACTTGATCAATAGATCACAAATAGCATTAGAGTTGTAATCATTACCATCTTCCTTGTTTGATCTCCAACTAGTGCAAAATGAGAATGGAACACATCATAAGGTGTTCTCGAATTCATCAAGACCAGTTCAATGAGTTGTCCATCCTTCTTCGAAAAACTCTTCCCATATTCTCCCAACTTCAACTATAGTTCCTTAACATGAGTTAAATAATCCTAAATCCTTTCAAATTAATGGAGATGAAGAGATATCAGTTATTTCTCTAACTACAAAACCTAACTTTCATCAACCTTGACAAACAATGTCTTTAGCTTCTTCCAGATCTCATGAGGACATTTAATCTTGCTCATATGAAAATGAATTTCTCAAGCAATATAGTTTATAATGACCCCAATGTCGTCGACGTTTTTTTCATTGATGACAAACTTTATTTGATAATCCTTGCGATCTACAAATGGTATTTTTATACAACCGAAGCCCATTCCTCTTTAGCCAAGTTTCCATATTTCTTTCCCAAACAACATAATTGTCTCCATTCAAAATGACTGGATCAAACATGGAATCCATCTTCAAATTTCTATTATATTTAAATTCTTCAAAAATTTTCCAATTAATAAATCAATCATCCCATATTCAATCATAATAAGATCTTATTTTGCATGATTTGAAGACAACAAAGGTAATTCAAACCAATAGCTCGATACCATGTTTGGGAATGAACCTGAAGAAAAAAAAACCCAATAGCAAAATCTAAAAGAAATAAATAGAAGAGTAATCATGCTCAAAGACTACCCAGATGCGGGTGAAATCAATGTGTCATAATGGTTCACAGGACAGATGGAGGTGCTAGGTACTGCCAGATGCAGACTCGCGCGACTCTCCAGAAGCTTATTTGGTTGATGGGTGTGACATTCAAGCGGCTCACTCGGTTCCTGAGGGATCATTTGCAGAGCAAAAGATTTGGCACGCTATCTGCATTTACTACTTGTCCCGTTCAAGGTATGGCTTTGGTTATTTTATCCATGGCATTCAAGGATTTCATTACCACTGTAAGTGCCCTGCCTTCATGTCTCTGGTTAAATCCGAAAGTGGGTTTCGGGGGCTGGCTGTTCTTTGCAAACAACGGTGAGTTTTCTTTGTGTATTCCATTTCTTGTTCACCTCTGGCTTGGGAAAGTGTGGCGTTTAGATAGCAGTCTGGTCTCTGGAAACTTTGGCAAGCTTTCAACTTCCCCTGCTACTTTTCCTGCATCGCTCTCCCTGTATTTACAGTCCTGCCATCTGCGTCTTAAGTTGGTTCCTGTGTTGAGTAACCTCTCTCTGGGTTCTGCTTTCGGTTTTCCGAATTGTTTCATCACCCTCCGGTCTCGGCCTCTGTGGAATCTCCTCATCATGGTGCACCACAACAAGAGGAGTCGTTCCAGGGGAAGTCGGGGAGGGCGTGGAAAACAGCCGGCTTCCAGCTCTGTGGATCCTGCTCACAATCCAATTCCGTATCATGGGTTCCAAACAACTCATTTCACTTTTCAGAGAAATTTGAATAGACCTGTAATCACTGCCAATATCACCATTCTCTTCTCTGAAGAAGAAGCTCCGCCTCCAATTCGGGTGCGCCTGATGTCTGAGCCTTCTCAGGAAGCTTTCAAAGGAGCCAGCAGTCAAAGCAACAGACAGGATAATGCAGGGGAAAGTCTGGCGAAAGATCAGGGGGAGAGACTTGAAAGGAGCAAGGCTCCCAGTGCCTCTCGGCCTCCGGAAACTGTTGTCTCGAGGATTCGGGAAGAGATGGATAGTGACACGCGCCCCCTGATGAGGCACCCAAGCGAGGAAGATGTTGGACATGAGGATGCATGGAAGGATAATGTCTGTCTGGTGGTGGAGGAACCTCAGCATGAGGATGATGCATTTTGATACCATCTGGGCCCTTCCCTTTTTTGTTTTATGGATGACTAACATGATCAAGCTCAAGCGGTTTTGGACGCAGCTCGGGGCGGAAATCTTCAGACAGGCAGACTTAATTTTCTCTTTGTTGCTTAGTAATGTAAAACTCTTCTGGAATTTTGAGCATTGTAATGGTGTCTGGAATTTTGAGCAATGTAATGATCTCGTGCTCTGGTCATATGCTCTAGACAGACGGTTTTCACCTCCTCTTCATGTTTCCTCGGTTAATTCCTGGTGGCAATATCTGTTCTCTTGCTTATGTATCTGGTTCTTCCCTCACAAGGGATAGTTTATGTTGTTCTGAGTGCCCTCGGAGGATGATTCCCGAGGCCACGCCCCCTTGTACTTTTACTTTGTTTTACAGTTAATAGAATTAGCATTTGCCGAGAAAAAAAAATCATGCTGAAAGACTATGGGTGTTTTTAAAAACACTATAAAAACACCTAAATCATGAAAACATTGTAATGCATGATAGTGAGATAATTCATCACCAAAAGATCGATATAATTTATTCATATTTAACCTATAGGATCATCTACTTATAATGTCTTAATATAACCAACTCCGTTGGATTTTGGAAGATTCGATCCATAAACAAGTATCATGCCATTTATAGTAATATATAATATATGGTACTATAAAATAATAAATATAGTAGTAATAGGATTACTACTGATATAAATACTAGCATAACCATATTAGTAAATGTGATTGATATGTGCCAATCGACATCATTTTCAAACGTTTATTGACGTATAAAAGGTTGAAAATGACATGATTAATGTATATCAACCACATTTATTAATGTGGTTGTGCTAGTTGACAATCGATGTACGTGGGGACAAATAGTGGATGATTATTATTAATACCAACCTAGATCCATCTTAACCCCAAATCTATCAATCATCGATAGGGATCAAATCTCTCGAGGTGAAAAAAATAGGTTTGAAAGAATAAACATCTAATTTGTTGCAAATATTGACTTCTCCTTTTTGTGCAAAACTTGAGGAAAGTTTGCACCTTGGGAGATTTTATCCCTCTGAGTTCTTGATAGATTTGGCGTTAAGATGGATCTAGGTTGGTTTAGTTTCAAATCTAACAATTTAACATGAACATCTCTCTATACTAAATTGTAAAACACTTCTTAACACAACCAATTTTACTCAAAGAATTAAAACCAAACCCTTCTTTAAAAAATAAAAAATCCAAAGTAATTAAAATTTACATCTTAATTCTAGTGTAATTAAAATTTACATCTTAAGTTTACATTATATCTTTTATATCTTTCTATTTTTTATATTAATATATGGAAGTTCAAATATTAATACTTTGCATCTCTAAAGCTATATTTACGTTTTCACATTTACAAAATACAATTACAAAATTACCATATAGATTATCAAATAACAAATAATACAATGTAAAATCATAGTCCAGAAAACTAGCATAAGAAAAAAAAAATTGTTATGGATGTACTTAATGTTTGCAATCATGATTGTCGTTAGACCAAAACCCGTAGGTGTTAGTCAATGATTGCATCACCAGATATAAGGATCCACGAGAGGCGGTTAGTCCATATCGTGAAACACACGGGGGGCATTAGTTTATCCAAATTCCAACAATGCCCCACTCCGAATGCAAGTTGGGTGTGTATTGAACTCATGACCTATGCTCTAATACCACTTGTTGGTAATCACAATTGTCGTTAGACAAAAACTTGCAGTTGTTAGTCAACGATCGAATCACCAGAGATAAGGATCCACGAGAGGCGGTTAGTCCATGTCGTGAAACACACAGGGAGTGTTGGTTTATCCAATATTCAACGCTAGAACATTGAGGTAACATAAATCACTGAAGAATGTAAATGATTTCAGCCATCCAACTAGATATGTTAAAATAAAATCTACCTGTTCCATTTAAAAAAAAAACAAATAACATCATGGTAAAATAAATAATAGATCACATTGAAAAAAATAACACATATCCACATATATTATTAGCATTTACTAAAATAATGTTAGCATATCTATACATCTTTCCATTTGTAATTAATTGCATAAGTTGTACATAAATTGGAACAACTCTATAATCTTGTCTTTATTGGAAATTCAATAACTTTTCATGTACTTTAAATAGATTATTAGTTTCCTTTCTCACTTGGTACTTAATGTTGTAAATTTACAAGTTGAAAATTTCTCAAAAATCGTCGAAAATTACAAAAGCAATGAGATATAGAATATTGACCCTAGATTCTTTTTTAATTCCCCATTTGCACAAAAAACTATATTATTAATTTGTAAAGACATTAAATAAAATGGAATAGCTTACCTCATTTAAAAATAGAGCTGAAAAACAATTTAGTGTTGCTTGTTGAAGGAGCTACAAGCCCTAACCAGCGAGTGCAGAAAGAAGCATGTCCCAGCTCGCAGCTGCCCCTCAGCAGCCTCCTACTACTAGGGACTGAGCATCATGGATGCATTAGAGGAGGGAGAACCTCTCTCAGATCAATAGCATGAAAATTAAGGAACAGTAAAAGCATTCGCCTCTCACATTTCTGCAATGGGCCCGGCAAAGAACATACCATCAGTCATTAAGTTTGTTAAAAGATTGGAAGATATTCCTGAAATCTCACTCCCTCCTGCCCTTCCCCGTAGAGCAGCACTTTCTCTAGCAGAGCGTGGATTAGTGGGGAAATTTATTGGGTTATGACCATCACCCAAAATTGTACAAAAATGGGTAGAAAGGAACTGGATTGTGTCAATAGATGGAAAAATCTCAATTAGGTTTTGCGGAAGAGGTTACTACACCTTTCCCTTTGAAACCAAGGAGGATCGAGATCTGATATTTAGGGATGGACCTTATTTTATGGATACAAGGGGTTTGTATCTAAACAGATGGACGTCGGATTTCAACCTAGAAATGCATGTACCCAATGTCGTCCCCGTTTGGGTCACATTGACACACCTTCCCCTTCATTGTTGGGGGGATGATTCAGTCAAAGCCATAGGAAATTCAGTTAGGAAATATATAGATAGGTGCGAGCCAAAAGAAAACATACATGCATGCGCCAGAATTTGTGTAGAGGTGGATCTTGGGAAAGGGCTACCAAAAGCTATCAAAATCAAATTGGACCAGTGGACGCACATACAACAGCTAGATTATGAACAAATCCCCTTCAAATGCAAGGTATGTCACGAATACGGTCATTTTGCAAATAGATGTACAAAAAAAAGAAAATGAAAATGAAAAGAGTGAAGATATGGAAAACAAATGGGAACAGGTTAAAAGAAAGAAGACAACCCAAAAACAACCAAATCTATCTTCCTCGTAGCCCTCCGCGTCCTCTGATCTCCATTCCCCATCTCCAAAAGAAGACAATAATCCCTTGGCTAGCCTTAACCCTTTTGAGCCATGGGATCCTTCAGCTCCCCCATTCCCTGAACCAAGATCCAGATCCCCACAACATACCCCCAACCCCCCTTCATCCCCTCTAGTATCAAACTCTCATACCCCTTCCCCCCCAGTAGACAGAATCCTAACCAGAAAATAGTCAAAGGAAGCACCCCCAGATGTAGAACATAAAAAAAAAGGGAAGAAAGACAAACAAAGAACTCAAGGATGAAGCAGTAGAAAAGTAAATGGCATTAGGAACGCAGCAACCTATGGAAACATTCTTAGGAAGGAGTACAGGAAATAATGAAAAAAGCCAGCAAAGAGGGAAAGGAGCCATGCACCACCCAACAAGTAAATAATGATAGTGGTCTCCTGGAATTGTAGAGGAATGGGATCATCCGTTAAAGAAAATGCCACAAGAGACATTCTGGCAAAAGAAAACCCAGACATCCTTATGATTGAGGGGACAAAAAAAATAGCCAAGAAACTAAAAATATCAAAAAAAAATCAGAAATTATGAAGGGGAAGCAATATAGGCAACAGGAGCGTCTGGAGGTATTTGCACAATATGGGAAAAAGGAACCTAGGAACTAATAAAAAACAAAAAATATCAGCATTGGATTGAAACGGATCTAATGCAAATCAACACAAAAGAGAGGTACAATGTTATAAATATATACGCCCCAAATCACTACAAGGAAAAAGAGCAATGTTGGGCCACCATAAAAGAAGCACTAAAAGAAATGCAAGCTGGGAAAATAATACTAGGATGAGATTTAGATTTGGTAAGAAGTATAGAAGAAAAGTTTTGAGGAACATACCACACATACCCATCCAGGGTTATTCTAGAAGAAATAATGGAACATCACAATTTAATAGACATCCTACCAAGCAACGGGAAATACACGTGGAGCAATAAAAGAGTGGGAAAAAGCAACATAAAAGAAAGGTTGGATAGAATTCTGATAAAAGAAAACATAGCAGCAGTGCATAGCTCCATAAAATCAAAAATTTTACACACTGTTATCACTCAGGTTGTCCTTAAGCTCCGGAAAAGGATACGGCCGAGGTAACCACAGACCAACTTTGGACTACAGGTTCTAGCCCACCTGCAATCAGAGAGGGCTCTCTCTTTGGGATTTAGCTTTGTTGAAAATGATCTTAGGCTAGCTATTGAGTTCAGGGGTTTTTGTTCTGATTTTGGTGGGAAAATTGATATTCTCAGGTAGTGAGGCAGAGCATAGTCTGAAATTTCAAACCATTGGGCGTGGAGTCGAAAAGGAGGACTGCTGGTGCGTTTTCTTGGTCCCAAGAGAGAAAATGGAGCAAGGTAGCTGCAAATGAAACAATGTTTCAGGTTTAAAGGATGGGGTGAATGCTAAGTAATGAGGGGCATTTAAGAATCCCTCAATCAGCTGAACAGGGGAAGATAACAGAGCTCTACCTAGGGGCAGTAAAGAATCCCTAGATAATTGGCACGCACAGGTGAATCGGGGTAAACATGAGCCAGAAGGAATTCATATTCATTACCAATTCATTCAGAGGAAAACATGAAGAAACAGCAGAAATTGAGCATAGAGTGTATTTAAACAAATTCTAAGCTAATCTTTCTTTCTGCTATTTAGATAATGGTAAACAGTAAACAGAGGTAAGGAGCACTTATTGTATCAGGTTGCAGCACAAGAATTCCATCTTCAGTCTCCAGAAAAACATTCAAAAACACATCAACAGTCTCTTCTCAGAACTTTCAGCAATCTTTGATTACAGAAACAACTTCAGGTATACAGTGCGAGTCTCTAGTGAAAAATACCAATTTACCAACCCTTGAAACAATACAGTGGGTGGTATATATAGGAAAAAACTCTTCAAAATTGCTTATTTACAGTTTGACCTAAACAGGTCTGAAAGAAAGATGATTACTTTAACCTAATCCTATCCAGAAATAAATGCATAAAATATCTTGAGCTGCGCTGAGGGCCGCCGTATGGGGACTGAGTAAATGTGTTGTCCTCGGTGGCTTGGTGCAGTTGTCTCTGCAATAACTGTGCATGGGTCTCTGCTCCATTGTAGTTCAGTGGCCTTAAATGCTTCAACTTGTGATTTGAGAGCTGGGACGGGCTTTCACCGCCTGATTTGACTTTGTTGGCGGCCATTCAATGTTACTTTGCTTTGGGAACTGAAGGTTTCTATTAAACAATTTAACTGGTACACTTTGCTGCTTCTCTTTCCTCTGATACTCTCTGACAAATGAATTGGGTCGCTTTTCTCCTTTGTTGTGGGTCTAATCACAAATTAATGGCCGTTGTTCGGCCTCTGTTTCCTTTAGAACTGTCTTTTGTTCCTTTCGGCAAGCTTCGCGAAGAAAAATGGGTCATTCGGCGCCTTTCAGGCTTGCTGGGGGCTGCGTAATGAAAAGATTCCCTAAAGATTCCCCATTCAGGCCTAATTTATCCAGCGATGCGCGATTTCAAAAACTGCCTCAGAAACTGATTCCGGGGCTCCGGAGTGCGATTTTCGCCCTTCGCGCTAAAATTGCTGATGACGTCAGCATGATGGACTTTGTATGGTGGATGACGTCAGCAATGATGTCAGCATGATGGACTTCGTATGGCGGATGACGTCAGCATGATGACGTCATCACATACGGAGGTGACGTGGCAGTACGGCAAGGGACACGGTGGCAGGGTGACTCAGCGGTATAGTGGCAGGAGGCCACGCAGGCGGATGATGCGGCAGGTGACATGGGGCTTACGTCACAGGGGGAGGGCGGTAAGCGGTTTCTGGGCGCACCGCCTTTGGACAGAGGTGGTTTCGGGGGAGGGGGCTCCGCCACAGCCCAGGAGGTGACGCGTGGCGGGAGTACGGCGGCAATACCGCCCATCTCCCGGACGCTAACCTTCGGGCGCGTTGGGCGACGGGAAGTCCCGCCCACCGTAGATCTGTGGAGCGGGCGATCTAACGGTTGGCGGGGAGGACGATACGGCGGAGGGATAAGGGGCGGGAATATACACGGAATATTCCAATTTTAATACAGCGCGGCGGGGGTAAAACTATGGTTTATGTGGGTTTTGGGGGGTTAATAAGCGGGCGGGACATGTTTTTGTGAATAAAACTTTGGTGTAAGGGCGCCAAAGTGGGTTTTTTGAGGGTTTTAGGGCTAGGGGAGAGGTTGTTAGCATGACCAGATGTCATCTAACTCCTGCTATGACTCGGATGGGCTAAAAACAGCCCCAGATAGACTGCTTTTTCCCTGACTTTAGAAGAAATATGGCTATATTGCCAGGGAGGGGATATTTATATAGGGGAGTTTTATATACATATTTTTAGTAGGGGAAGGGGGAAAACTGATAGGGAGTTATATACTAGAGTTAGTAGTTAATATGGAGATGATTAAGCAGGCGCTAAGGTAGAGGACCTTAGGCTAATTTTCGAGGGAAAAGTGACTTATAGATGAGAAATAAAGAATCCTTGAGTGAAGCAGATCTTCACCAAGACAAATGACATGGGAAATGATGAAACTAAGAGGAATCAAGCAGATCTTGACCTCTTTGGGGAAATTAGTAAGTGACTTGGGGAATTAGAAGAAGGGGGAGTTAGTGATGTCCAGCTTGAGCTCCTCCAGATGAAAAACTGTCTGCAACTGTGATCTGAAAAGATAAAACACTTTGTAACACAAAATTGATCATAAATCATCATTCTGCAACCTCACAGCTACCTACCCAGCCTGCTCACCTAACATTTTTTCTCCTTTTGATTTGGGTGCACTTAGACTTGCAGACCCAGATTTACAATTTTTCTTTTGAATGTTTCCTATCTAGATCTACACTTATTTCTGCCAGGGCCCAGATTAAGCAGTTGGGTCCCTTTGATTCTCTACCTATCTACAAATCTGCCAAGATTAAGCTGTTTGGACAGATACATTCTCTATATTCTAAAACAGGAAATTGAAACCTAGGGAGACCAAGATTAGACTGTTTGGCCTTCCCTTAACTGAATGAACTCTTCAAAATGGAATGACTCATCAAAATTGGAATACAGCAGTGGCATTTGGACTAGCACACTTCATGGCTTTTTTCTTTGGTCTCTTCTGGAAATATGGAACACTGCAACTTGCAAAGTATGACATATTTGGCCTGTAAAAATGTCAATCATGAAAAATCAACACCTGTTGCAACAGGAGGCTAACACACACCACAACTTCTGACCATAAACCGGTTACAATAGTCATGGGAAAAATGGAAAATCAAGGACCGCTACCATTTAGATATAGCTCAATTTGGGACAGCAACACAGAAATCAACGAACTAGTCAAGGAAGCATGGGAGCCAAGAGTAACAGGATCACCACAGTATATCTGGGAAACAAAATTAAAAACTGCAAGAACCAAACTAAAGGAATGGGCAAGAGCAAATGAAATAAAAAGAAAAGAAAAGCAAAAATATTTACAGCAGAAAATGGACATCATGCAAATTGAAAAAGAGAACAGAGAAGAAGGCAAGCAAGATTATCTAAGAGAGAAGGAAATATTTTGGGAAATATATAGGGAAAACAGGGAAGAAGGAGAAGAGGCAAGATTGAAATCCAGAAGTTTGTGGCTCAAGGCAAAGGACAAAAACACATATTTTTTCCACAACACAATGAAGATAAGAAGAGCAAGAAACCAAATAGAAAAAATTCAAGTCGAAAGCCAAGAGGTCAAAGGTGTGGAGGAACTAAAAAAAGCTTCCTATCAGCACTTTAAAAACCTACTCTCAGCCAATGAAGAAATGGCTAAGAGTGAAGATTTCTTATAGCACGCCAAAAAAAAAAATTAAAAAAGACCAAAATGTTGCAATGTGTAAGGATCCCACAGAAAAAAAGGTAGTGGCGGCCATATGTAGCCTGCATCCGGACAAAGCCCCAAGGCCATATGGTTTCACAATAGCATTCTACAGATCTCATTGGTATACCATCAGAAATGATTTCTTAAGAATGGTGAAGAATGTCTTAAAAAAAAAATAGGAGACAACACAAAATCCTCCTATCTTGCCCTAATCCCAAAGGAAGCAAACCTGTCAACCTTCAACAGGTTTCGCCCTATCTCTTTTTTCAATTCATATTATAATATAATAACAAAAATAATTGCAAATAGAATCAAGGAAGTACTTCCAATAATCATATCTAAAAACCAAGGAGGATTCGTGCCCAACAGGAAAATCATAGATAATATAATTATTGTACAGGAAGTTGTACACTCTAGTATGCTAAGGCAAGAAAAAGGCCTCATAATCAAGCTAGATATGGAAAATTCATTTGACAGGGTCAGCCATCCATATCTAATGGTTGTCCTCCAAAAAATTGGTTTCTCAAGAGAAATAATGGAAGTCATACAAGCATGCATTTTCACTCCTTGGATTGCCCCCTTCATAAATGGAAGGCCCAGTGACTTCTTTCAAAGCACAAGAGAACTTAGGCAAGGTTATCCTCTCTCTCCCTTCCTATATATTATAATGGCGGAAACATTAAGCAGGGCTTTGGAAAAACAAAGAAAGGAAAGAAATATCACAAGGATCATAATAGCAAAAGGAGTAAAAACAATAAACCACTCACTCTTTGCTGATGACACTTTGCTGCTGGGAGGGGCATCAACAATAATAGCAAGGAGGTTCAAAAAAAAATTGGATGATTTTTTACAGGTTTCAGGTGGGCTATTAAACAATACAAAATGTAGGATATATGGTTGGAATACCCCTCCCAGAACTATGCAAAGGATCTCACAAATATTAGACATCCCTGTACAAGAAAAATGGACACATTTCTTCTATCTGGGACTTCCAATCTCAAAAGAGGACATGAAGAAAGAAATATGGACTAAACAAATTGAAAAAATGAAAAACAAAATACAAAGTTGGGGTATGATGTGGCTGAATATGGCAGGAGGGGTAATACTAATAAAAGCACTCCTTGCAGCACTACCTATCTACCAATATGCAATAATCATGGCTCCAGCAAGTGCCCACAAACAAATGGAGTTAATCTTAAGAAGCTTTTTATGGCATGAGGGGAAGCAAGAAAAAAAAATTAGCTTGGTTAGGTGGGAGCAAGTAGTGCTACCTTATGAACAAGGAGGACTATCAATATGGATACCTGGGCTCATGAATGCAGCACTGGGAATGAAAATAGTATGGAGACTAATTACAAGAAAAGAGAGTTGGTGGAAAAAGACTCTTATATCAAAATATATGGATGGCACCAAGAAAAGACTGCTTAATGGAAATATCCCAATAAGACCATGTACCCAAGTTTGGAAGCTAGTTAAAAAAACAATCATATTAATGAGTAGATACATTTCTAAAATCCCAGGTAATGGAAAAAAAAATTCAATTTGGGAGGACAGAATCATGGGAAAAGAACCTCTACAAACTGATCCAGAAATTGAAGACATACAAGAGTGGATGAAAGGTAAAGGTTTCAATACTTTACACTCAATCTCTCTATGGAGCCAAAAGGAGTGGCAAGACTGGAAAATCTCAGCAATTTCGGCAGATTTGGAAGGGAAATGGAGCAAAATCAACTAGCTCTTAAAAGGGGCAGTGCCAATCCACCATGATGAGGAATATGAATATCTCTGGGATCCAAGCAGTGGACATTACACAGTTAGGACTGGATACAAAATCCTTCAAGAACAACCAAATCTACAAGACTAGGATTCTTGGAAAATAGCATGGAAATCAGAAAGTCTGCCTAAGATCAAAATGTTCATCTAGACTCTATTAAAAGGAAGAATAATGACCAGTGAAAACTTAAAAAAAAAGGATTTCAAGGTCCAACACAATGCCCATTATGCATGCAGGCTGAATAAAATATACAACATCTTTTCCAAGAATGAACTTTTGCCAAAGAATGTTGGTAGCAGCTGATAAGTCCTTTGGAAATAAGAATAAATTTTGAAAATCCCTTGCCAGATTTTCTTCAGACCTTTGAGAAGGCCTATCCATATACAACAAGGAAAAAAGCTACAATTTAGAGAATATGGAAATGCATTCCAGTGGTACTATGCTGGCAAATTTGGTTGACATGAAACAAGTGCATTTTCAAAAATCAAATCCCAAGGATAGGGAAGATCCTCTCAAAAACGTGGGGATTAACTTCTGAAATTCTCAATGTCAAAGGAACAGCTCCAACAGACTATAACACTCTTCAATAGGAAGAACGAGATTGGATTAGCAAAGCCATAATAAATAATAATGGACAAAAAGGACGAAGGAAGAAAAACTCAGGAAATATATGGAAAATAAGAATGAGTGAAGAGGAACTGACAAACTGGAGGAAAAATCAGAATAGATATTGTCTATACTTTGATGGGGCCTCAAAGCATAACCTGGGAAAGGCAGGGGCAGGGGGAATAATCCTCGATCCTAATGGGAAAGAAAATGTCACTTATGAATGGGATTTGGGAAAAATCTCAAATAATAAGGCAGAAGCATATAGTTTGCTGATGGGAACAAGTGTTGAGATTGCAACAATATGATGGAGCTTAGTGAAAAGAGTCGCCTTCACTAAGTGGGCCCGCAGGCTATTTTTGGCGCAAGTCTATTTTTAGACTATGTCTATTTTTAGACATATGGATCATGTCTATGGATTGCAGGTTGTTGTTTATGGATGATTGATCAAGTTGTGAAAAAATAGATGGACTTCTATTTTTGATGAAAGTGTGAGTGATCACAGTGTGAGTGATCAAAGTCAAAAATAGAAACGTCAAATATTATTATCTCACAATAATATTTGGACTATAAACTTAATCTTATTCTCTTGGAGCACTTCAGTTTGAGCTACAGAGGTGGCACATGCAGCTGTCAGAAGGAAATACACTTTTCTTATGAGTCAGTTGAGTTGTTGCATGCATGATTTCAGTTATAACTCAATCAGTTGAGTTTGGTGGAGTTGATTGTGGAGTTGATGGAGTTGTGTTCAGTTTAGCTTTGTTAAACTGGTTGTATTTAGTCTAACTGACAAATAGACTAGAGATGAGTTGGGTGAATTAGTTATTAATTAATTCACAAGTTATTAACTCATAATACAACTAATGAATACATCAGTTAACTCAGTTGCATGTCAGTGCATGTTCAGTTCAACAGGGACAGGTGGTAGAGAATCAGATTGCTATCAGTTGTGACTATAGTTGTGCACCAGATCTTGCACAATCAAGGGATTGAGTATGCCAATGAGTTTGCCCACGTATTTGCCAACATTATAGCTTGTGCTCACGTCCAACAAAGAGTGAGTGACTATTTTGCAGGTGAAAAACGAGTTTGGTGAGCCATTCTCATCAGTTCTTGAGCAGGTATTGAGCAGTGGAGGCAGGCAAGCAATGGAAGAGATTTGGAGATCAAATCTGAGTTGTATTGTGTGTAACAGAGGTGGAGATACTTGTGAGAAGTATTATGTTGTGTAATGTTACATGACTCAATCATTAATATACAGATAGTTGGGGTTTTTAGCGAGATGCTTTCCCCGGGATACATACTGTGTTAATGTGTGAATGCTCTTGATGTTTTATTGTTATTGATGCTGCTATATTGATGATCAACGTAGAGGAGCTTATGTATTGTGTATGTTTTCCGCAATAGTACATGATCAGGATAATCTCCATTGAATATGTGTTAAATTATTCAAAATTTCTACATGGTATCAGAGCTGTTGATCATCAGATCTACTATTCAGGAAGTGTTTACATTCTATTTCTTCAGGCAGAGTCTGTAATCGGGCCAGGTAGCCTCTGGATTCATCCTTCCTTTGGAAGGTGAGATATCCGGTGAATGCCCATACAGTCAATCTCTGTACGAGAAATATTTTGTTCTCACGAATTCTAGATCGGAAGCAGTTGAGTTGGTTGCTGGTGGAATTCGAATTTGCAGCAGTGTTTTCTTGGTGACAACGCAACAATGTCTTTCAACGGATTGCGATTGGAGTATGCTCTTGAGGGCAGCTCAAACTATATTGCATGGAAGGACAGGATGGAGGCAGTTTTGGATGATAACGAGCTGAAGGAGTTCATAGATACGGATATCCCAAAGCCTACTGATGCTGCTGAGGCGGAAGTTTGGCAAAAGAAGACCGCAAAATGTCGAAGGATTCTGTTGGAGGGCGTGAAGGATCACATTGTGTCCAGCCTCCATGGAAAGGCTACTCCATATTTGATGTGGAAATCATTAACAGAATTATTCCAAAGCAAGAGAGATCAGAGGAAGCTGGCACTCAAAGATAAACTCAGAAACATCAAATGTGAGAAGGGTGACAGTATTCCCAAGTATCTCACGAAGTTCACTCAGTGCCGAGATGAGCTGGGAAGTGTGGGGATTACTGTTGATGATGAGGACTTGGTGAGCTTGGCTCTCCTTGGTCTTCCGAAGAGTTTGCATTCCTATCAGGACTCTGTCAATGGTCGGGAGAAGTTGCCAGGATGGGAAAGACTATGGTCAGATCTTGTGCAGGAGGAGATCAGGCGGAGTACCAGGGACGGATCTTCGTCAAAGGGAGTTGATGAAGAGAATTGCACTTTGGTTGCCAAAGCAAAGAAGGGGAAGAACGAGAAAGCTTCTCAGTCTGGTGCGAAAGGCAAGAAGCAGGATATGTCCAAGGTGAAGTGTTTTCACTGTCACCAGCACGGACACTATGCCACAAATTGTCCGCAGAAGAAGAAGAACAAGCAAGCTGCTGGATCTGCAAGGGGAGAGGCCTTAGCTTCTCAGTTTGAGCTTGATTTTTCATTGATCGCATGCTTGGTTTCAAGTGTGATGGGATCAGTGTGGTTCTTGGATAGTGGTGCGTCTTTTCACATGACGGGAGATAGAGATTTGTTCTCTGATCTGGAGGACAAAGATCTTGGAGTGCACATCGAGATGGGCGATGATGGTAGATACAGTGCGACCGGTATCGGTACCATTTCCTTTGAGAGGGAGTCTGGTAAACCCTTTGTATTGAAGGAAGTCATGCATGTTCCAGGATTGAAGAAGAATCTCATCTCAGTGGCGATGTTAGAAGACAAGGGGTATGATCTTGTTTTCAGCGAGGGAAAGGCCTTCCTGCGCAGCAAGACAACTGGTGAGACCCGGAAGATAGGGGTTCGAGTGAGGAACCTTTATCAGTTGCATGTAGATGGATGCGCAGCAATGGCAGGCAAGGTAGAAGGATTGGTGAGCCGGGATGATGGCGAGTTGTGGCACAGGAGATTGGGTCACCTTCACCATGGAGCCTTGAAGATACTGCAGCAGATCACTACAGGGCTTCCTAAAGGCACACTTGCGCAGTCAGATCAGTGCAAGGGATGTACTTTGGGGAAGTTTGTAAAAGCCAACTTCACGAGAAGGATAGTCGCGCCACGACGATCCTTGAGAGAATTCACACAGACGTGTGTGGACCTTTCTCAGTTGCTTCGACAGCAAAACACAGGTATTATGTGATTTTTGTTGATGATTTCTCTCGTAAGTGCTAGATCTTCTTAATGCAGAAGAAGAGCGAGACATATTCAAAGTTCTGTGAATTCAAAGCACTGGTCGAGAAGGAGTCAGGGAAGAAGGTGAAGGCTCTTAGGAGCGATAATGGTGGTGAATACATCTCGGACAAGTTCAAGGATTTCTGCAAGACAGAAGGGATTCTTAGAGAGCTCATAGCTCCCCATAACCCACAGCAGAATGGGGTAGCTGAGCGGAAGAACAGAACGATTGTGGGTGTTGCACGGGCAATGTTGCATGATCAGGGCCTACCCCTTCACTTGTGGGCGGAAGCATGCAATACAGCAGTTTATGTGCAGAACCGTTGTCCTCATAGGATACTTGGCATGAGTACACCTGAGGAGACTTATTCTGGTAAGAAGCCTGATCTTTCTCATTTGAGGATTTTTGGTGCTAACGTTTACATGCATGTGATGAAGGATGCCAGGAAGAAGTTGGAGCCGACCACAGAGGTTGGGATATTTGTGGGGTACACTGATACGCCCCACAACTATCGTGTGTATTTGCCAGACAGTGGTAAAACTGTTGTGTGACGGGATATAAAATTTCAGGAGGAGAAAGCCATGAAGTGTTCGCTTGAGAGGGAGCTACACTTGCATGCAGATGAGGAGCTATTAGTTCCTAAGGATGAGCTTCAGGACGTGGATCAGCCACAAGACGAGGTTCATGGAGTGGAAGAGACCACTCATGCAGCGCCAACCATCAGAGGGCGAAAGCGCTTGACAGAAGCTGAGCGACTGGCTCAAGATGCAGAGAAAGTTGTAGGACCACCTACAGCCCAACGCAGGTAGAGACAGTCACCTGATCGGTACACTGGATACATGGCTCTTATGAGCAAGTGTGTTGTGACTGAGCCATCCTCTTTCGAGGAAACTGTGGAGGATCCCGCATGGGTAGACGCCATGGTGGAAGAGTATGATTCTATTGTCAGAAACAGTGCATGGGAGATTGTTCCTAGACCGGAAGGGAAATCAGTGGTGGGTTCGAGATGGATCTACAAAGTTAAGCAAGCAGCTGACGGGAGTGTGGAGAAGTACAAGGCAAGATTTGTTGCCCGAGGTTTTTCACAGATTGAGGGGATCGATTATGAGGAGACCTTTGCACCTGTCGCAAGGTATTCTTCCATACGGACGATTCTTGCTCTCTCAGTGCAGATGGGATGGCACATTCATCAGATGGATGTGAAGATTGCGTTCCTCAACGGAGTCATTGAGGAGGAGGTGTACATTGAGCAACCTGAAGGCTTTGAAGTCTTCAGCAGTGAGTCGCATGTGTGCAGGCTCAAGAGAGCGCTGTATGGGTTGAAGCAAGCACCACGTGCTTGGTACACACGGATAGACATCTATTTCACAGGACTTGGATTCTCCAAGAGCGAGGTGGATCCGAACCTATACCAGATTGTGGTGGAGGGTAAGTTGCTTATCATTGTACTGTATGTTGATGATTTGATTCTAATGGGTGATGAGCTGTTGATACTGTCATGCAAGAAGGATCTTGCTACAGAGTTTGAGATGAAGGATTTGGGCCTCCTTCACTATTTCCTAGGATTGGAAATATGGCAGCGCAGTGGTGGACTGTTTGTTTCTCAAGACAAGTATGCTCGGGAGATACTGGAGAAGTTCAACATGCATGGCTGCAAGCCTGTTGATACTCCTCTTCCTGGAGGTTGGAGGAAGGAGGATGCCACTTCGAGAGAAGAAGTGGATGCCACTGTTTATTGACAGTTGGTGGGGTCGCTGATGTATTTGGTCAATACAATACCTGATATATGCTATGCAGTTAACCAGCTTTCACAAGCTATGGTTAAGCCTACCAAGCTCTTCTGGAAGGCGGGCAAGCATGTATTGCGCTACTTGAGAGGCACATTGGGATATGGTTTGTGGTACAGAGAGGAGGATGAGGTGAAGCTATGTGGCTTCACGGATGCAGATTGGGCAGGGAGCCCAACAGACAGAAAGAGCACATCAGGAGGGGTCTTCATTATTGGATCGACAGCAGTTTCATGGTACAATAGGAAACAGAGATCCGTGGCACTCAGTTCAGCGGAGGACGAGTATATGGCAGCAAGTTTGGCTACATGCGAGGCTATATGGATGAGGAAGATCCTAGTTGGTTTGTTCGGTTCTCATTTGGATCCTACTGTGATTTACTGTGATAACCAGAGTTGCATTAAACTCTCGGCTAATCCTGTATTTCATGATAGATCTAAACATATTGACATCAGGTACCATCATATCAGAGATTGTGTGCAGCGGAGGATCATGTTACTTTCGTACATTCCAACGGAGGATCAGGATGCTGATATTCTGACGAAGGCTCTCACCAGGAGAAAATTCGAGTACCACCGAGGCAGGATAGGGGTTGCTGATAACCATAGAGGGAGTGTTGAGATTGCAACAAGATGATGGAGCTTAGTGAAAAGAGTCGCCTTCACTAAGTGGGCCCGAAGGCTATTTTTGGCGCAAGTCTATTTTTAGACTATGTCTATTTTTAGACATATGGATCATGTCTATGGATTGCAGGTTGTTGTTTATGGATGATTGATCAAGTTGGGAAAAAATAGATGGACTTCTATTTTTTATGAAAGTGTGAGTGATCACAGTGTGAGTGATCAAAGTCAAAAATAGAAAAGTCAAATATTATTATCTCACAATAATATTTGGACTATAAAATTAATCTTATTCTCTTGGAGCACTTCAGTTTGAGCTACAGAGGTGGCACATGCAGCTGTCAGAAGGAAATACACTTTTCTTATGAGTCAGTTGAGTTGTTGCATGCATGACTTCAGTTAGAACTCAATCAGTTGAGTTTGGTGGAGTTGATTGTGGAGTTGATGGAGTTGTGTTCAGTTTAGCTTTGTTAAACTGGTTGTATTTAGTCTAACTGACAAATAGACTAGAGATGAGTTGGGTGAATTATTTATTAATTAATTCACAAGTTATTAACTCATAATACAACTAATGAATACATCAGTTAACTCAGTTGCATGTCAGTGCATGTTCAGTTCAACAGGGACAGGTGGTAGAGAATCAGATTGCTATCAGTTGTGACTATAGTTGTGCACCAGATCTTGCACAATCAAGGGATTGAGTATGCCAATGAGTTTGCCCACGTATTTGCCCACATTATAGCTTGTGCTCACGTCCAACAAAGAGTGAGTGACTATTTTGCAGGTGAAAAACGAGTTTGGTGAGCCATTCTCATCAGTTCTTGAGCAGGTATTGAGCAGTGGAGGCAGGCAAGCAGTGGAAGAGATTTGGAGATCAGATCTGAGCTGTATTGTGTGTAACAGAGGTGGAGATACTTGTGAGAAGTATTATGTTGTGTAATGTTACATGACTCAATCATTAATATACAGATAGTTGGGGTTTTTTAGCGAGATGCTTTCCCCGGGATACATACTGTGTTAATGTGTGAATGCTCTTGATGTTTTATTGTTATTGATGCTGCTATATTGATGATCAACGTAGAGGAGCTTATGTATTGTGTATGTTTTCCGCAATAGTACATGATCAGGATAATCTCCATTGAATATGTGTTAAATTATTCAAAATTTCTACAACAAGAATAATTAAAAAAAGAGAAATTCGAAATCCTATCATAATAGGAGACTCAGCCATAATAATAGAGGCAATGGCAAGAAACAAAAATCCAAACAATGAGTTCATGAACAGAATTTTTAGAAGAATCAGGGAGAACTTGGAAGGCTCTGGCGATGCAATCTATAGACATGTCCTAATAATTCACAATCAATAAGAGGATTACTTTGCAAACCAAGCAGTGAAAAAAAATGAAGGGCTTGTTCTTGAAAATTAGGGTAAATATCACAACTCTGTTCCTTAATAATCAGCAAAAATCACAAGTATAAATCTAACCAAACGCAAGGGAAAAAACACAATGATAAAAGCAATAAATCAAAAAACAACAGTCAAAAAACAACAAAGGACACATCACTGCAGCAACAACCAGGAAATCACGGGAAAGCAAAGGAAAAATCATGAAACTTCAGACTCTCGTATGAGCAACAACAGGAATGAAGATTGTAATCCTGGTCACAAGAACCACGTTGCAACCTATCTCATTGAAGGCAAGTTTTGGGCTGAGATAAAGTACCAAAAGAATAGAGGCAGCATTCACAAAAATTGTAGCAGCAATCTCAATGAGGAAATCTTCACTTTCCATGTTATTATAGTGTTACTTTGGTATCAAAACCCCTCCCTGTCTTCTCTAATAGCCCGCAGTGTTTCCTCTGTTCAGCGCACAGACCTCATCTTAAGCCCCCACCCTTCTTCTTACCCAGCTTTCTCACTCCGTATCTCTTCACTCCCTTCACTCCCTCCTCTCAGTGAGCGCAAATCCCTTCTGAGCATCCACACCCTCCATCTGCCCCTCTCATTATCTCAGCCCTCCTCCCTGAATGTTATATCCAGATTTTGGCCCTCCTTCAATTCTGTTGATCGCAGGGACTTCAGCTCTATCAGTATACACGGGAAAAACCCGTCCGAGCACTTAAATCGGACTTCAAAAAATCATTCATTTGCATCAATAATTATCGTCGGGCCCGCTCTCCCAAGCCTTTACCGTAGCGCTGCCCCCTCCTTTTTCTGATCTCCGATCAATTCAGGACCGTCAATCTGGCGCTTGATCCAACGGTCGATGATTATCCTGTTCAATCAAACTTGCACGTCTCTCCTCCACTGTTGATCTGCACTCAATAGATCGAACAACTCTCACTGATTTGGGGTGGACAACAAGCACAGAGATTACCCGCCCAAAAAGCGGTTTTCTTTCTCTCCTTCGATGTTATGTGTCACTCCGTCAGTGGTATCGGGCAACTTCCCACTTTTACCACTTATGGTTTCTACCCTGCCCGAAATACCATCTCCACATATAATCCTGCCTCTCTTCTCGGTTAACATCTGGATTTGTTTGCGCCTGATGACCATAGATCTCAACCATCGAAGGTTACGAAGGCTCCTCCAATTTCTTCATCCACCAGCGCCTCTAGTTAATCTCCATCGTCCATCCCCTAATCCCAATCTTTGCGACCTAATCTTGGCCGCTATTCTTCTGACAATCTCGTCCGTCGATCTCCGATATCCAACGGTTCCCGTTTACGCCAAAAGGAAAGTGGTCAACAGCAGCAGAAGAAGAAACACCTCAGGCAACACTAATTCAAAGAAGCACAGCAAAATATGGAGCAGTAAGCAGAGACAAAGGAAGAACAAGCAAACAAACCATATGCAATTCAACCCACTGAAGAAGAAGCAGTGGCATATTACAAAAACAACTCTTCGAGCAACGAAGGAGAGAACTCAGTCAATTATGACAAGAAGAACCAATCAACTCAGGAGCAATCAGTCTACAAGCCTTGAAAAACTATCAGAGAGCCCATGACATGTAAATTTCTCTTTCTAGTAGGTCAGTTTGTTAGGCAGTACACTAGAATACACATAAAAATACATGAAGTCTTGAACACAAGCCTAGGAGAAGAGACTGTGTTCCTATCTCATGGCTTAGTTGTTCTTCATGGTACAGTCGTTTGTAAAAGGAGCTTGCTCCATCAAAGCTTTTGGTAATATATCAACTACCCGACCTTGTTAAAAAAAAAAGTATTAAATAAAATGAAAGATAATAGAAACAAATTATCTCTCGTGAAATGGAATTCCAACGTTGAATGAAACAAAACAACTCAACTAAGGTAAAAAAAAAAATGAAAGTTTCAAATATATTATTAATTTGAAAAAGACATTAAATAAAATGAAAGGTAGTAGAAGAAAAATATATTAGGTGAAGCAAAATTCTAGGCTTGAATGAAATGAAACAACTCAACTAAGGTAAAAAAACATAAGTTTTTGCAGAATTGATAAATAGTGGGATTCAAGTGCCCTTCTTTTCATTTGGCAGAGGCATGAGAGTGATAATGACGATGATGGTTGTGGTTATTTCTTTTCTCTTCAGAAGAAGAAGCCAAAAAACAAGTTAATTTGAAACCTCTGTTATAGTTCACTTCTTCAATCCTCTAATTTTTCTTCACTTCTTCAACCCTCTAATTTCTCTCAGAAATTTTGAAGATCGAAACAATTGTTGTATTGATATTGATAGACACATCATATTTATATCACATTATATATGTCATATGTTTTTATTTTTTTACTAAGCCAACTAAATGTCAAAATTTATCAACATTTACACCTACACATCTCCCCATATATTGGGTTATAGAGCTCCTCTCAAAGTAATTATTAATAATATTAATAGCAAATGATTATTATTAATATTATTAATAGTCAAATGTATTAATATTAGTGTTATTATTATTATTAAACATTTTTTAACCATGACTATGACCAACCAAGTTTGACTATAATTGAATATGGTCCAATTACGTTGACTAAGGATGACTATGAATGAACAAGGTTAATTGTTCTCGAATATGGTAAACATAGGGTTGACCAAGTTAGATCATGGTAAACTATTAATAATATATTCAATCATATTATAACAATAATTTTTTTGTCGAGGAAATATCCGGGCGGATCCACCCAAGGGGGTCAATCCCATCGATTTATTAACAAGGTCTAACCCCGAGGGTGTCAAGGAAAATTGAACCCGTGACCTCTCATTAGTGAGGTGCTTTAGCAATAAGAACTCAACCAATTGAGCTAACCCTTGGGGCTATAATAATAATAATATAGTCAACATTAATAATAATAGGAAGATTATTATTAGTAGTAGTAGTTGTTAACTTTATTTAATAATAATAAATATTATTAAATATTAAACTCTCACAAACCCTAATATTATTATTAAATATTAAACTTTACTCAGAAAACCTAATATTATTATTATTATTATTATTAGGGCTTGTAAATAAGGTTGGTCAACCCTATAAGATTATTAATATAGGGTTGACCAGCAGCTTTGATCATAGTCAAATATTAATAATATATTCAAACATATATAATAATTATAATATAGTCAACTTCACATAATAATGATAATATTATTATAGTCACCATTATTATTATTACTATTACTATCATTATTATTATTATTATTCAACTGTATTATTATTAATATTATTAATATGTGGAATGGTATCTTCAAAAATCCTCCTGATAGCAGCATCGGATCAGAAACCCATCACCTTACACATGGGTGAAAGTTGTAATTTGGTACCTCTTCATTTCCGCTACAATCCCTACTAGTCCATCATTGAAGAGGTCAAGTAGCTAGTTCATAATATACGGAAGACCAAAATCAATGGGTCACTAGTGTTGAAATATGTAACTAGATTCGATCTTCATAATGGCATATGTAATCATGATTTTATGTATTTAATGAAAAGAGAAAAATAAATTTATTATTTATTCTTGAGGCATGGATTTCATGCTTAAGGAAAATTTATTTTTAGGTCAAGCACCCATTGAGTGCTTATAAGTTTGTCATAAAATCAATTGTTTTATGCCCCTATAATACTAGTGATTCCCCCATTACTATTGTCATTGCAGCCCTTATTGTTATTGGTGTGCCCCTATTGTCTCCATATTGTTATTATTGTGCCCCATAGAAGCCCACTATTATTATTGTTGTGCCCTTATATTATTATTGTTATGTCGGCTTTGATTATATTGTGACCCCTTAGACTCCTATATATAGAAAGGAGGTTTTGTCATTTGTATCATCCAAGAATTGTTCATTTGTGTAATGTAAAGGAGGTTGCCCCCTCGAAGAGGCTGATTCTGAAGTCGTTGATCTATCTTTTCTATCTTTTTGTGAGTTGGTTTCTTAACATTTGGTATCAGAGCTTTGGATTCTAGGGTTTCGCTACTCCAAACAAGTCATCGTGGAATTTTCACTATAATTTTTTCTCTACGAAGTTTCAGAAGCTAAAAAAACCCATTTGAGCCGAAATCATTCTAAACCTCGGGTCCGAATTTCAAATATTTTCTCGCTATATTTTCGGAGATATGATCTGAGGAAGTTAGGGTTTTTGTAGACTCCCGAATTACATTCCAAACAGGTGACCTTGGGAAAATTGTCATAACTTTCTCTCTGAGCATCAGATTGAAATTTCGTAAGAAGTTATAGAAAGAGGACGGACTATAGTTTTCTGTGTATCTTTTTCAGATCCAAAGGTCAAAACAATGACATGTGGCACATCGTACAAGTTCACTCTACTAAAAAATTATATAATCAGGTCATCTTGGGAGATTGGGCATAACTCTTTCTTGGAGAATCCAATTTTGATCAGATTGGTGGCATTGGAAAGAGGACTTAGAGGGCTACCGCGGGAAGATATTTCAAACCTTGGAGATTCACAATTAAAGAGATAAAACAAATTTAATATCAAGCTTCTACAAAGTGAAAAAGGGTGTGTAGTCTTTTTAAAATTTTGCATAAGTTTGGGTCGAAAAGTTAGTTTGAAGTTCAAAGGGCATAGTGAAGCATAATTATCGTTAATTGATGCCCCAAAAAAATAAAATGGAAACACCTAGTAAGAAATCAAAAATCTCTAACATGACTCATGAATAAGAGAAAGAAATGCAACATTATATATCAAAATTATGAGACCAAGTGCAACAAATTCACTCTCACAAAATGTAACAGAAGCTAAGATTGATGGTTTAAAGAAAGGCATGGAAGCTAAGATGAATGGCGTGGAAGTTAATATGGATGGCATGGAAGCTAAGATGAATGGCATGGATGCTAAGATGGATGGTATAGAAGAAAAACTGAAAGGCGACATGGAAGATTTGAAGATAGATTTGACTAAGTTGCTACAAGAAATGCTTACTAATGGTGAAAGGGTAGTAAAGGAAACTCATGATGAGAACAAAAGAAATGTTAATCATGATTTCATGGACTCTAGCATTGGTTTAAAGACCCTCCATGTTCCAAATATCGATATGAGGAAGTTTTATGGCAAGGATATCGTAACATGGATACTATAGATGGAGCAATATTTCGATCTCCATAATGTGAAAAACACACAAAAGGTACGCATTGCAACTTTATATTTGGAACCAAATCAGTTTGTATGGTATCGATGGATTTGCTCTCGTAAAAAAAATTGTCACTTGGGTAATTTTTACGGAAGAAATGATAGCACATTATGAGGATACAAAAAGAAACACTTTTTTTAGCCAATTGATAAACCTCAAACAAAAGGGTTCAATGACGAAGCACATTGAGGACTTCCAAAAATAGAATATAATGGTAAAAGATATTCCAGAGGAGCATAGGATTGTTGTGTTCATAGGGACTTTGAAGGATAACATCCAACATGAGGTTCTCCTTTGGGAACCTGACTCATTCGAGAAGGCATTCAGGTTGGCAAGAAAAATGGAAAGCAAAATTATGGCAACAAGGAAGCCTACCACCCACAACTATAAGGATGGAAGTGTTGTTTCCCCTAGCCTTCCACAACCTACAAGGCTGACACCCCAAAAATTGGAAGAAAAAAGAGCAAAAGGGCTTTGTTACAGTTGTGATAGCAAATACACTAAAGGTCATAAGTGTGCTGAGAATAAATTATTTTACATAGATTATGAAAAGGAGGAATAAAAGGAACAAAAAACGTCAAAAGAAGAGGATATACGCCAGGAAAAAACCCTAGAGAAAGAAGAAATGAATCCGACCATATCTTGTAACGCATTGGCCGGAATTACCACCCCCCAAACTATCAAGATAAAAGGGCATGTCAAGAATAAAAAGCTAATAGTGTTGATTGATTTGGGAAATACCCATAATTTTATTTATTATAAGATAGCCAAGGAATTGAATTTATTCCTATATCCAGCACCAGAGTGTCAAGTGATGGTTGCAAGTGGAGGAACCATAAATTGCTTTGGAAAGTGCCATAATATCAAGCTATCCATGGGAGAATATGTATTGAATAGTCCAATGCTTTCCATTCCAATGGGTGGTGTTGATGTTGTACTAGGAGTCCAATGGCTACAGTCTTTGGGTACAATAGCTTTTAATTTTCAAGAACTTTTCATGAAATTTTCTACGGAAGGAAAGGAAGTTGAATTAAGAGGTATGGCAGGGAAATCAAGAAAGATAATCAGCTCTAATGGAATGACAAAGCTTCTAAAGAAAGAACAACGAGGTGTAATTGCACAATTATGTTCGCTAGAGGTTCCCACATCAAAATCATCTATTTCTCCAAATCTCCAAAAAGTCTTGGACAATCATTCCAAGGTATTTGAGACTCCCAAAGGTCTCCCACCTATTCGTGATCATGATCATGTTATTCATTTGATTCCAGGAAGTGTTCCTACAAACAGTAGGCCTTACCGATATCCCTATGCCCAAAAGAGTGAAATTAAGCATATGGTTGCAGAAATGCTAGAGGTTGGTATAATTCAACCTAGTCAAAGTTCTTTCTCTACTCCAGTAGTGTTGGTGAACTACTATTGTCATTGATGAACTATTGGATGAATTGCATGGATCATTTTACTTCACCAAGTTGGATCTTCGTTCAGGATATCATCAAATTAGAATGAAGATTGAAGACATTCCGAAAACAACATTTAGAACTCATGAGGGTCATTATGAATTTGTGTTCATGCCTTTTGGCCTTACCAATGCACCTTCTACATTTCAAGGTTTGATGAATTCCATTTTCAAACCCTTCCTTAGAAAATTTGTGTTAGTATTTTTGATGATATACTAATCTATAGCAAGCCTTGGAAGGATCATGTTCAACTTGTTGACAGGGTGCTTAAACTATTGGAGGAGAAACAATTATATGAAAGAAGCTCCAAATATTTCTTTTGAGTACAAGAGGTGGAATATCTGGGTCATATTGTATCTCATGAACGTGTTAAGGTAGACCCTAGCAAAATTAAATCCATTAAGGATTTCTCGAGTTGACAGGGTATTATCACAAGTTTGTTAAGAATTATGGGAGAATAGCAGCACCTCTAACAACATTATTGAAGAAAGATGCATTTTTATGGACTCCAGAAGCAACGATGGCCTTTGAACATCTTAAAGAGACAATGTGCCAAGCACCAGCCTTAGCTATGCCGTACTTCACAAAAACCTTTACTGTGAAACGTGATGCCTCGAGAAATGGAATTGGTGATGTTTCAATGCAAGAAGAAAGACCCATTACTTTTGAAAGTCATCCAATCAAAGGAAAGTATTTACACAAAGCTATTTATGAGAAGTAAATGTTGGAAATACTACATGCACTTAAGATATGGCGACCCTACCTAATGGGAAGACACTTCAAGGTAAAAACGGATCATGATAGTCTTAAATACTTTTTGGAACAAAGATTATCTTTAGAAGAGCAACAAAAATGGGTCACAAAGATGTTTGGTTATGACTATGAAATCATCTACAAAAAAGGGAAGAAAAATGTTGTGGCAGATGCACTCTCAAGAAAGGATGAGGATGTGGAAGCATTTCTTTGTGTCATTTCTATTATCCATCCAGATTGGATAAATGAAGCAAGGGATGAATGGAATAAGGACGAAGAAGTGTGGGCACTCATTCAAAAGATACAACAAGATCCCAGTGTATCTGATGCATTTAGCTGGAAAAATGATTCGTTATGGTACAAAGATCGCTTATATCTATGTCAGAATTCCCCACTCAAACAAAATATTCTTATGGAATTGCACGCTTCTCCCTTAGGAGGGCACTCGTGATTTTTAAAAACTTACCACAAGGTTAAGAAGGAATTTTTTTGGGATGGCCTTAAATCTGATATTCAAAATTTTGTGGCAGAATGTTTGGCTTGCCAACAAAATAAAGTTGAAACAATTAAGACCCTGGGTCTATTACAACCTTTATCCATTCCAAGTCAACATTGGGAGGAGGTTTCAATGGATTTTATCATAGGTTTACCCAAGTTCACAGGAAAGAGTGTCATCATGGTGGTAGTTGACAGACTTACCAAGTATGCACACTTTTGTGCATTATCTCATCCATTTAAAGCCAGTACGGTTTCTACTGCATTTATGGAAATAATTCAAAAGCTACATGGAAACCCAAAGATTATTGTAAGCGACAGAGATCCCATTTTCACTGGAAATTTTTGGACAGAATCATTTTCTTGTCTTGGTACTCAGTTAGCTCATAGCTCATCTTGTCATCCTCAATCTAATGGGAAAACTGAGGGATATCTTTGTTGATTTGTATCTGATAAACAGACACAATGGGTCAAATGGTTGCCTCTGGCTGAATGGTGGTATAACACTTCCTTCCATAAGTGCAAAAAAATGACCCCATTTATGGCACTTTATGGATATCACCCACCGTCCATCACATCATATTTAAGAGAAAATTCTAAGGTTCAAGTAGTGGAAGGTCACATCAAGCATCAACAACAAGTTCTCCAACTCTTAAAGGATATCCTAACTTTGGCACATAATAGAATGAAAAAACATGCAGATCAACATCGCAGCGAAAGAAGTTTTGATGTAGGTGACTGGGTATTTCTACGGCTATAACCATATAAATAGATGTCCCTCAAGCAAGCTAAGAAGCTGTTGTGGGAAAACACAACCCCCCAATTTTTGATTTGTTCACTTCAAATAATGGGGACCCTTTCTATAAAAAATTTGGCTAAATGCCTTTTAGGATTTTTATTAAATTTATTATCCTACGATTTTGTTAATTTTTCATTTTTTTTTTAGACTTTCGTTTTTTATTGCTTTGTTAAAATCGATTTTTTATAAGCTTTCCATTGATATTTGTTTCACCTCATTTGGTCAACTGGTCTATAAATGGCACTCCTTTGAAGTCTAATCATTTATGTCACCTGGGTTAAAAATGCGTAAAATGTACAATATTCCATTTTTATAATTAAATTAGTTCAATAATGCATTTATTTTAAATATTAACCCCTAGTTAGTTATTACTAATATTTTTCATTTTTACTTATACATAACTGTTTGGTCAATTTAGTGATGTCTAAATTGCAACTTTTAAATGTCAACCCGGGGCTCGTAAGCTGATGAAGTGATGTGTACTGTATGTACTTAGGCAACTGTTTCTTAAGTTTTGTCATTTTTAACTTTTTAAGTTCGTTTTCAAATCTATTTCTCCTACAGTGATGTGATGGAAATGAAATAAAGTGAGTGAGGTGTGTGTGATTGTGATGAGTTCTAGATGATTTCTTAAAACTTAAAAGTAATCTACAAGAAAGCTTTGAACAACAACTGAAATGAAATTAACTCTTAAAGGAAAATGAAGGCATCAAATAAAAGGCTAATGACATTGGCCCAGTATCTATGCTGCTGCAAGAAAATGAAGATGAAATCTATGTCAAGTCTAGCTAAAACTAAGTAATATGAAACTGAAGTAAATCTACATAAAAGAAAGACTAGTCACAAATACTCTAACTTCTTCTTAACCTCTTGTCTTTTAACTGAATATATCATGTGAGAAACAGTCAAAAATAAGCCAAGCAATTGTGAGTTCTTGAGCAACTAAACCAAGCAATGTTAGTGATATTTTGGTCCTCAATAAAGATATTGAATTATAGAGAAGAAACCATCAATAGGTAAACAACTTGATATCTAAAAGTAGTAAGCAACTATGCAACTTAAAGAAATGATAACAAAGAAATAAAGGCTGCAAAACAAAGAAGGTCAGCAACATAGACAAGATGATCACAAGTGTCACTAGCTGTGAAAAAGAAAGAAAAGAAACTGTCCCGGGCACGCCTAAGCAATCTGCAAAACACACTGATCAGTCATGGAAAAATTCAGAAATATAAATGAGCAGAATTCAACGTTTATATACAGCTATTGTACATGATCGAAACACAGCAATCAAAGGCATTATGTACAACGATTATACATAAAATGATAAAAAGAAATACAGGAAGTTAAAAACACTGTACAGGCCTTAAGTAAACAGGGGCCCTCTGCCTACTCCAGCCAGCTCAAAGATCAATTACACGCTCAAATGGAGAACAGTCTTCTCATATATTATGTATCAAAATAGAAAGTACAGTGGGGTTCAAAATTACATATCAACAGCTAACTAATCAGCGTTCAGAGATGCTTTATTTATAGCAGAGAAAACAAAACTAACTTAACACAAACTACGCTATTCTATCAGCTGTGTAAAAACACGTAATCAGGCACAGTCCTCGGATTTAGGCAACGGTCATGGTGGGCATTAAATCTTCTGTTGGATTCGTGTTTCCCATCATCTGCGTGGCTGAGGAAGAGGCCAGTTGTTCTTCACGTGCTCTAAAACTGAACACGCAGAGCCGTGCCACCGCCAATGACCTCTGTTTGACTGTAGTTGCCTCCTCGTTGACCATGGGTTTTTGTGACTGGTTTGGCTGAGCTGGAAGGACACACACCATGTCCTTGGTTCCACGAACTTGCCCATGTGGCTCTTCTGCCCGGAGGACACCTTGAACATGCCGTTTAATAAAACAGCTGCGGAATCCGAGGTTGGCTGCGGAAACCGGGATCAGCTGCAGAAACCCTGTGTGAGCTGCGGAAAGTGCAGCACTTGAACCAAAATTCTAATCCAACAACACAGTCATTAGCATAATTAATAAACCATGTAAAAAGTCCTAAAATACAATGATTTGAGCAATTTGATGAAGGGAATGAGTGGCAAAAGAAGGAAATGAATAGGAAAAGGAGGCTGAGAGGATGTGTAAAGAAGTGCAGGTTTGAGGCTCAACATACCCCCACTGTGAAGGTGTTGCATGTCCTCATGCAACCAAAACTTTGTCATTGTTTTTCAGTCCATGTGCTCAGATGCTTCTGCCAAAACATCCAGCCTTCTTCTCTTTCTCCTTGCTGCCAAAATTGTCCTTGGTTTTCTGACTAAACACTTGAATTTCAAATTGATCAAGGCCCTGCTCAGTTTCTTGCATTTTCTCTTCAATTTTCTGTTCTTCTTCTGCCAGAGTCCTAAGTGAAGCATGGTGTTGTCATGGACAATTTTGTCCACCTTGCTTTGTTCTTTCAATGCTTCGTTTTCTTGTTTAATATGCCGGTTCAGGACTTCTAGCTCAAACACCTCTTGTTTTAAAGATTGGACCTGTTCCTCAAGAGGCAATATAGTGCTTGGACCTGCAACTGATTGCTCCAAGGTCTCCAAATAATTGTATGCCTCCTGCTGGTCAGGGTCAATTTCAGGTGTTCTTCTTGGCCTAAACTCGAATTCTTGAGGACTGTTTTCTCTTTCTTGCTGAAAGGGATTTTCCTCTCGTGGAGGACTTGGCTCAATAACTAGCTGAATTGGAGTCTTTTCAGGTGTGCCTTCTCCCAAATCAATGAAATGTGATTGTTTTTCTTTAGTCACACTCATTTTTTCTTTAAGTCTACCGCTTCTTCTCACTTGTACATTAGTGCTCTTTTGCTGACTACTCTGTTTTTCTTTTTGTTTCTTCTTTGAGAGGGCAGTAGCTTGGAGTTGTACTAGTCTATCAACCAAGGTTTGATAGTCTTCTTCTATTGAAGGTTCAGGTGATGGATATGATTCTTGAACAATTGTTTTCCCTTTATCCTTTTTCTGTTTCTTGGTTTTATCTCTCTCTACCTCTTCTTCTTGAGTAGTCTCCTGAGTTTCTACAATAGGAGGATCTTGGGCTGCAACATCTCTTTTCATTCTCCTACTTCTTTTTGGGACTCTAGGAGAGCTGCTAGCAGAAGCTTCAGTTACCTCTTGAAAATGATTCCTGACTAAAAACTTTTCCCATGTATCATTGTTGTTTTTCAATTGGTCCTCTATGAGAATTCTAATGAACCCGTGATGATACAAGTGAGGTTCAATATGGCCTATATTCTTTTGGACAGTGGAACTCATTTTCGTTAGGCTTCTTAACAGAAAATAGGGTAAATTGATGGCATGGCCTTCCATGAAGTTCATCATAATTCTAGCATGGTACATATACATAGTGCCAAAGCGGCCCTCACATGTAACAAACTTTTGAACAAGTAATAACAATGCAGTCCATTCTTCCTTAATCACATGTACAGGAATTCCTTTGGTGAATATTGAAGTGTCCATACCTGGATTCTTAAGCATGTCTTTCCATCCCTGATCTTCCACTGTTCTGTTCTTAAACCATCGGTCTCCCACCTGAGGTAAGTTGGTTGCTGTTGTTATGGAGTTCTCTGTGATTGTGAATTTCAGGTCCCCTACTTCCACAGTGTGTCCATTGAATGATCGAGCAAACGCTTTCGTTACCTCCTTATCATATCCTCTAAATTTTTGGATGAATTTCAACCATTTTGCCTTCTTTAATGCTTCCTTTGTTTGTGGGTATCCTTCTAGATACTTTGAACCTTCAGGTTCAGCTCTAAGCAGCTTCCCCATCTTCGACTCTTAACTTCGGTTGAAGCTTTGACTGTGTATGGATGCTCAAGGAGGATGCTCACGGGAAAAACAGGTGGACTACGGTTGTAAGTAGAATAGCCACAATGTAATGTGAGGCAATACGGGTTTGAAACGGAACTGTGGAGTTTGAAACAAAGCTGCGGGGTTTGAAACAGAGCCGTAGAGTTTGCAGCGAAAATGAGAGTGGAAATGGTGTGAGTGCGAGGGAGTAGAAGACAAACACGAGAATGAGTTCAAATGCGTGCGGAAATGGGGTGATAAGAGAATGGAATAACGACCAAATCCCTTGAAGTTCGGGTGGCTTACGCACACATTTTAGTATTGGCTGCGGAGATCGTGGTTGAGAAGAGACGTAGTACGATAGGTCTCTTCTTCCTTGTACGGCTCATAAATGAAAGCGCAGTCTCAACTTGAGTTTGAACTAAGAGTGATTATGAGACCGTTAGGAGGGTATGAGGTGGATGAAGGATTATCGTGGAGGAGAAGTGGGATGATCTTGCCGAATCATTGCATTTAGTGGCTCTGTCCACGATTTAATAATTATGCATAAAATGACAATTAAATGGTTGTTTGGAAAAAAAATTTGATCATACCTTCATAGATTTGCCTTTTGTTGATTAAGGTTGTTGACCCCTTATTGCTTTCTTATCTTGCAGGTGCCTCATATCCTTTTTTCCCTTGGTGATGTTGATACCTCTGACTGTGGTTTTTGAAAACAGAGTACTGCTGCTGTAGAGACAGAGTGGTGCTGGCTGCGGAAACTGGTGCGAGCTGCGGAAACTGGTGCGAGCTGCGGAAACAGTTCTCAGCTGCGGAAACTGAAACAACACCCTTCTGTCTATACCAAGAAGTAGTTAGAGAAGACTTAACTAAATGAAATAGTCCTGAGAGGGACTTTTATTGATGAAATGGAGTGAGATGTATGAAATGGAATGAAAATGAAGTGGAATGGAGATGATGTGATGGATGAACTGAAATGGCGAATGAGATGGAAAGAGAGAGAGAGATTTTTATTTTTTTGGAAAATACAAAGTGTCAGGTGCCCCTGATTTTCACCTTATATTTTCTGCATAAGACTGCCAATTCAAGATTGGTTTTCAGGCTTATACAAGAGACTTTTTTTTTTCTTCTTCTTCTTTTTTTTTCTTTTTTTTTTTTCAACTGAAAGAAACAAAGACTAGGCTGATGGAGGAGAAGAATTCTTCTCCACCAGCCTCATTGCAGAATATTCTTGGAACATTTTAACAAATTCCTCCTTTGAGAGTGGCTTGTGGTAGACTTTCAATCGGTGGCCATTCACAATGAGAGGAGTCTGAAACTTATCAATGGTCTTTACTCGAACTGCTCCATTGTTAAAGACTTCATCAATCTCATATGGTCCAAGCCAATGAGTTTGAAATTTTTCTTTGAATTCCTTAAACTTGGAATCAAACAATAGTGCCCAATCTCCCTTCTGAAACTTTTTCTCTTTGATGTGTCGATCATGCCACTTAGTTCTTTGGTGTTGAACTAGATCAGTCCTTAAAATTGCATCTTGTCTTATCTCATCTAGCTCATTCAGCTGCTCCATTATGTGCTTTTGGGCTTCTGATAGATTCATCCCCAACTGAACTGCCATCTTGAAGGTCTTGATTTGAAACTCAATGGGGAGCAAGACTTCTTTCCAATAAACAAGTTCATAGGGAGAATGTCCTGTTGTGTTCCTCCATGTAGTTCTATAGGCCCATAAGGCTTCAGGAAGCCTTTCTGCCCAATCTCTTCTATGAAGATGAACAGTTTTGGTGATGATGCTCTCAAGAACTTTATTTGTGGATTCCACTTGACCATTTGCTTGCGGATGGTATGGAGTAGATTTTCTATGCTTAATTTTGTATTCTTCCATCAGCTTCTCCATCAAGTTAGATGTAAATTGGCTTCCCTGATCTGTCACAATTTCTCTTGGGACACCAAAACGAGTAAAAATATCCTCAAAAAGAAATTGAACAACTGAATTTTCAGTGGTAGAAGGCAATGCCTTTGCTTCTACCCATTTAGTAACATAATCAGTACAAACCAATATATACTTTTTTTGCTTAGATGGTGGGTTAATGGGTCCATTGAAATCTAAAGCCCATTTTTCAAAGGGTTCGATGCATACCTGTGGCTGTAATGGCATTTCATTTGAAGGAGTTGGTCTCCCAACTCTTTGGCAGCTGTGACACCTTTTGACATATTGTTTTGCATCTTTGAAGAGAGAAGGCCAATAATATCCTAAAGAAAGGATTTTATAGGCCGTTCTCTTGTCAGCAAAGTGTCCGCCGCACGGTTCATCATGACATGCCTTAAGGATGTCAGGCATTTCATCTTCCCGTACACATCTTCTGATCACACAATCTAGCCCTGTTTTGAACAATTCATTAGAAATCCAAGAATACTTTGAGCTCTCCTGAATGATTTTCCTTTTCTCATTAGGAAATAAGTGTGGAGGTAGCTTCCCTGTAACCAAATAGTTAGCAATATCTGCATACCAAGGAGTTTTAGTAGTTACTGCAAACAGATATTCATCTGGAAACTTATCCTCTACGGGAGAATCTTCGTTAGTATTTTGAATTCTAGACAAGAAATCAGCTACTGTATTTTGTTTTCCTGGTCTATCTAACACAGTAATATTGAATTCTTGTAGAAGTAAAAGCCATCTTGTAACTCTGCCATTAGTAACAGGTTTTTTCATGAGATATCTAATTGCAGAATGATCAGTATGGACAAAAGTTTCATAGTTGGTTATATAGTGTCTAAACTTGTTGATTGCATGAACAATGGCTAAGAATTCTTTTTCAGTCACAGTATAATTTAACTCAGTGGGAGTCAAATTTTTACTGGTGTAGTAAATGGCATAAGGAACTAAATCCTTTTGACCCAACACAGCTCCTAGAGCTGTATCTGAAGCATCTGTAGAAATGTGGAAAGGAAGTTTCCAGTTTGGCCCTCTCAAAATGGGTGCTTCAGATATTCTAGTTTTTAAAGTTTCAAATGCAGATTGACAGTCAGGATCCCACTTGAATTCACAGTCTTTGGTAAGTAATTTGAAGAGTGGAGATGCTATCTTGGTGAAGTTTTCAATAAATCTTCTATAATACCCAGTAAACCCAAGAAAACTTCTAACATCTTTTTGACAATTTGGAATAGGTAACTTGGAGATGACTTCGACTTTTGATCTATCAACTTTGATTCCATCTCCTGAAATATGATGTCCTAAAACAATCCCTTCAGTAAACATCATAAAACATTTTTCATGACTTAATGAAAGATTTGTTTATTTACATCTTACAAGAACTTTTTCCAAATTTTCTAATGCCTCTTCAAATGAATTACCATAAACTGTAAAATCATCCATATAGACCTCTACACAATCATGAATTAGATCAGAAAAGATTCCTAGTACTGCCCTTTGAAATGTTGCAGGTGCATTACATAATCCAAAAGGAAGTACTCGGTAAGCAAAAGTTCCCCATGGACAGGTAAATGTGGTCTTGTCCTGGTCTTCAGGTGCTACCTGAATTTGATTGTAACCACTAAAACCATCCAAAAATGAGAAATACTTTTTACCTGCTAGAGTATCTAATACTTGATCGATAAAGGGTAAAGGAAAGTGATCCTTCAAGGTTGCTTTGTTCAATTCTCTGTAATCAATGCAAACCCTCCATTTACCATTCTTTTTAGGTACTATAACCAAAGGAGAAACCCACCGGCTATCTGAAATGGGGTAAATGAAGTTTACATTGAGTAACTTTTGGAGCTCTTCTTTCACTATTTCCCTAAGGTTTGGATTCATCCTTCTTTGAGGTTGTCTGATTGGTCTACTATTTTCCTCAATATAGATGTGATGAATGCAAGTCTTCGGGTCAATACCTTTCATATCTGTATATTCCCATGCAAATGCAGTAGAATGCTTTTGCAAGACTCTGGTTAGCTCTTCCTGTTGTGATTTTTCCAAGTTTTTGTTGATATTCAGTGTTTTTCCTGGAAAAATCTCAATGGCAGAACTACCAAACTCTTCCATAGAGAAAAGAGACATCTGTCTAGATGATAGACACTCAATGTCAGAATCCAACTGAAATTGTGTGTGGTCATATTCTGAAGATGGTTCAAAATTTTCTAATGTGTTCAGAATTTGACTATCTTCACTAATCTCAGAAATGGTAAAGACAGGTTGTATAGTATCTTCATCATCAACCCACTCATTATCTCCTATTTCTGTGATTGCTTTTGCTGGAGGATACAGATTGAACTTCTTTGTCGAATTACCATTAGAAATGTACATATCCCCAGACCTACAACTTATGAAAGCATCAGCTGTGGCTAGCCAAGGTCTTCCTAAAATAAGAGGATGCCCTCCTAGATTACTCTTGGGAGTTAAAATCATGAAATCCACTGGATATTCCCAAGAGTCTAGGGAGACTGGAATGTCTTCCAATACACCATCTGGTTTAATAATTGATCGATCTGCAAGTTGCAATAAAGTAGGTGTAAAAAGAAGATTAGGAAGTTTTAGCTGTTCCATAGTCTGTCTACTCATAATGTTAATAGCAGCCCCTAAATCAATCAAAGTATTCGGTATTTCTACCCCATTGATATGTGTTTTGACAATTGGACTACCGGGATCTACATATTTCTGCATAGTAATTTTTCCCATCATGATGTTTGCAATTTTTCCTACCAGGTGGATCCTTCTAGTATCTCTTGGTTTCCTTCCTGGTCTTTTAAGGCTCAACTCCTTTATTGTTTTTGCTAGAATAGGAATCTCTTTAATGGCTTGTAACAAGGGAATCTTGATACAGACATTTTTCAATTCATCTAGAAAATTATAGTCAGGCAACCAAATTTGCTTTTCCACTCCTTTATCAATTTGTAATCTTTCAGGGAAAGGAGGTGCAGATAAGGATGCAGGTTGCTCAACTATGGGAGTTGTGGGGGTTAATTCCTTTTCTTTTTCTTTTTGAGTGTTTGGGTTTTGAAGAGATGCTTCAGAACCCTTATTGGCTTCCAGAGATTCTTCCCCAAAAATGCTTTGCTCTTGAGTTTTTATAGAAGGTTTGTCTAAGACTCTACCTTATCTGAGTTGTACTTCGTTGAGAGGAACAATCATATAGGTAGGAAAAGGTTGACCTTCCATCATGTAAGCATTTTGAGGGTTTTTATTATTGGGGTTTGGCAATGGCTGAGAAGGAAGTTGATTTGACTTCTGTTGGAATGGAAGCAAGAGTTGAGAATTTTGATTCTGTTGAGAAGGTTGTTGTTGTGGAAATGGTAATGATAGTTGTGGATTTTGATTTGGAAGTTGTGGAGCTTGTTGGTTTTGAAAATATGGAGGATATTGGTAGAACTGAGCAAATCTCCCATAAGGATTTTGCATACCTTGTACCCATGCTTGAAAAGGATTTTGAGATTGGGGCCAAGGTTGTTGCCAAGGATTCCAATTTGGTGGAGGTTGAAAATTCATAGAGTTGTTAAACCCTTGATTTTGTTGCCCCTGCCAAGGTCTCCTTGCAACAAAACAGAGAGATTCAAGTGTACTTGGATCTTCTTGAAAAACAGCTTTGAGCCCAGGGATTGAAGGACAATCCTTGGTCTCATGATTCTCTGAGCAAATCACACATGTCTCTACAACTTTTGCTTCTAAGGGACATTCCCTTAGAGCATGTTTCTTTCTACACTTTGGGCAAAAGATGGCCAAAGCCTCAGCTTCTGTTTTCTGCTTATTGTGAATCTTAAGAGTGTCTAGTTGTTCACTAAGACTCCCTAAGATGTCGGTTTTAAATTCATCAAGCAAGTTGCCAATCTCAGCCCTACTTACCGATCCAGTTGCAGATTTATTTGCTCTGATGAGAGAAGGATCTCTAGGCCCTTTTTGAGTTTTGGATTTCCCCCTTGAGAGATGGACACATAATTCTGCTATATCAGAAAGTGGAAGTTGAGATACATCTCCTTTTCCCATCATATTCAAAAGATCTATCCATTCATCTCTAATGGCTTTTAGTAAAAGGGCTTTCAAGGTCTCCTCATCCAAGTTACTCATTTTTGCTCTTTTCAAATTATATTGAAATCTTTCAATCAATTCCTCCAAGTTTTCATCTTCTTTTTGCATCATTTTGAATACCTCATCCTTATGATTGGTGGGCATACAATAGTCCAGGTACCTATCCAAAAATGTTTGTTTCATATCATTCCAAGACCTAATGGATTGAGTGAGTAATCCCATGAACCATTTCAAAGCTGATCCTTTCAATGTTGAAGGAAACAGTTTGAGTTTTTGAGAGTCATCCAGATAATCATAAGTTCGACATACGACTTCAAACTCAAATAGAAATGTTTCAGGGTCCTCATTCCTTAACCCATGGAAGTTCGGGAGGACAGATGGTGAGATGTTCTTCATGGTGGCTCGGGAGTCCTCATCGACTATAGGAAACCCGAATGAGTTATCCCCATCCCTATTTCCTCCAATGTTACCTCTACCTCCTCCATT
The DNA here is from genome assembly GCA_031772625.1 of Pinus tabuliformis. Taxonomy (NCBI): domain Eukaryota; kingdom Viridiplantae; phylum Streptophyta; class Pinopsida; order Pinales; family Pinaceae; genus Pinus; species Pinus tabuliformis. The sequence continues at coordinate 982,323,351 of CM062820.1, read as the reverse complement.
GTTTCCTCCTCCTCCTCTACCTCTACCTCTACCAAATCCAGGTGCTCCTTCCTCTGTCATGGTAGTTTCCCTGGAGACTTCAGAGTCTTCCGGTTCTTCTACTAAGGGTGTATGAGAAGGATTTTCTCCTTCTTCTTCAGGTGATTCTACTTCTTCAATTATAATTTGTCTCTCTGGAGAAAGAAGGAAAGGATCTCTCTCTAATTCAGACTCGATGGAAGGTATGGGAGAGTCGACTCCTGCTTCTTGAATTCCGGGAATCCTAGGACTAGGAGTGTCAGTTGGAGATGAGGGAGGTGTCTCTTGTCTATTCCTTGAAGTAGATGGACTTGTAAAAATCGAACTCTTGGCTCTAGCTAAAACCCTTCCCCTAGAATCTCTAGCTCTATGCATGTCATTTTTTATTTTTATTCAAGTCAGGCTAATAATTCTCTTTCTGATCTTCCAGGTCACTCTAGGTGCAAGAAGAGAGCATACTCAAGAAACTATTAAACCAATAACTTTCTCTTTTCTGATCCTCCAGATCACTCTAGGTGCAAGAGGAGAGCATACTTTGAGAGGTTATTAATTTTCCTTCCTTGAAATTTTTCTTGTTTTTTTTTTAAGAACTGGCTACCTAATTTTCACTTCCCCGGCAACGGCGCCAAAATGTTTGGTCAATTTAGTGATGTCTAAATTGCAACTTTTAAATGTCAACCCGGGGCTCGTACGCTAATGAAGTGAAGTGTACTGTATGTACTTAGGCAACTGTTTCTTAAGTTTTTGTCGTTTTTAACTTTTTAAGTTCGTTTTCAGATCTATTTCTCCTACAGTGATGTGATGGAAATGAAATAAAGTGAGTGAAGTGTGTGTGATTGTGATGAGTTCTAAATGATTTCTTAAAACTTAAAAGTAATCTACAAGAAAGCTTTGAACAACAACTGAAATGAAATCAACTCTTAAAGGAAAATGAAGGCATCAAATAAAAGACTAATGACATTGGCCCAGTATCTATGCTGCTGCAAGAAAATGAAGATGAAATCTATGTCAAGTCTAGCTAAAACTAAGTAATATGAAACTGAAGTAAATCTACATAAAAGAAAGACTAGTCACAAATACTTTAACTTCTTCTTAACCTCTTGTCTTTTAACTGAATATATCATGTGAGAAACAGTCAAAAATAAGCCAAGCAATTGTGAGTTCTTGAGCAACTAAACCAAGCTGTGTTAGTGATATTTTGGTCCTCAATAAAGATATTGAATTATAGAGAAGAAACCATCAATAGGTAAACAACTTGATATCTAAAAGTAGTAAGCAACTATGCAACTTAAAGAAATGATAACAAAGAAATAAAGGCTGCAAAACAAAGAAGGTCAGCAACATAGACAAGATGATCACAAGTGTCACTAGCTGTGAAAAAGAAAGAAAAGAAACTGTCCCGGGCACGCCTAAGCAATCTGCAAAACACACTGATCAGTCATGGAAAAATTTAGAAATATAAATGAGCAGAATTCAACGTTTATATACAGCTATTGTACATGATCGAAACACAGCAATCAAAGGCATTTTGTACAACGATTATACATAAAATGATAAAAAGAAATGCAGGAAGTTAAAAACACTGTACAGGCCTTAAGTAAACAGGGGCCCTCTGCCTACTCCAGCCAGCTCAAAGATCAATTACACGCTCAATTGGAGAACAGTCTTCTCATATATTATGTATCAAAATAGAAAGTACAGTGGGGTTCAAAATTACATATCAGCAGCTAACTAATCAGCGTTCAGAGACGCTTTATTTATAGCAGAGAAAACAAAACTAACTTAACACAAACTACGCTATTCTATCAGCTGTGTAAAAACACGTAATCTGGCACAGTCCTCGAATTTAGGCAACGGTTGTGGTGGGCATTAAATATTCTGTTGGATTCGTGTTTCCCATCATCTACATGGCTGAGGAAGAGGCCAGCTGTTCTTCACGTGCTCTAAAACCGAACACGCAGAGCCGTGCCACCGCCAATGACCTTTGTTTGACCGTAGTTGCGTCCTCGTTGACCATGGGTTTTTGTGACTGGTTTGGCTGAGCTGGAAGGACACACACCATGTCCTTGGTTCCACGAACTTGCCCATGTGGCTCTTCTGCCCGGAGGACACCTGGAACATGCCGTTTAATAAAACAGCTGCGGAATCCGAGGTTGGCTGCGGAAACCGGGATCAGCTGCGGAAACCCTGTGTGAGCTGCGGAAAGTGCAGCACTTGAACCAAAATTCTAATCCAACAACACAGTCATTAGCATAATTAATAAACCATGTAAAAAGTCCTAAAATACAATGATTTGAGCAATTTGATGAAGGGAATGAGTGGCAAAAGAAGGAAATGAATAGGAAAAGGAGGCTGAGAGGATGTGTAAAGAAGTGCAGGTTTGAGGCTCAACAATAACCCAGCCAAATCATGAAGCATCGAGATTTCAGTCATTTATTTCAATTTTCTATTTTCAAATAAATTACCAATCTTGAAAACCCAAAATGTCAAAGTGGTTGTAGTTTAATTTTTATTTTTATCAAAGTAGTTGTAGTTCAGACAGACAAATTACGCTTTAGATAATCTCATAACTAAACTAAACTTCATTAAAATAAAACCAAAATAAAATATTATATATATATATATATATATATATATAGATATATATTACGCAATCAGAAAATCGCATCGAAGTTTTTAAACGTAACAATTTTAAAAGACCTTGACAACTCCCAATCTCTCACCTCCCAATTTAAAAAAAAAAAATTATTACACGATCGCATCGGAGCTTTCAAATGTGACAATTTTAAAGAACCCCGCTATACACCATTCTCCCGATCCTCCGATGGCGAGAAGTCAAAAGGCAATGGGGGCATTAACTAAAGTTTCATATTATTTGTTTTTTGGTTTCAAGTCAACACTCATACAGTGAAGTATGGAGTGATAGGGTAGTTATAGTTTAATATTAGTTTAAATATTAAATATTTAAATATTAAATTTTAAATTAATTAATATATAAAATATAATTAATTTAATTAAATTAAAATTAATTATTATTTAGATTAATATTAATTAGTTTATAAATAGTTAAGTATATATTAGTTAGTTAGATTAATATTAATTAATAAATAGTTTATTAAATAATTAGTTTCATGATTAATAATTAAATTATAATTAATTATTAGATAATTAGAGTCTAATTTAGGATTAGATTTTTAATTAAAATTTTGATTTTCAGTCTAGCAACAGAATTTCTAGGATTATGTCAGATTTGACTCATCAACTTTGGAAGCTCATAAATTGAGTTTTACTTGACCAAATGAGACCCAAGATGGCTCATTAGAAAGATAAAATCAGTGAGAACATTTTTGAGGAGGTTTCAGTTACAGATTTAGTCATTTATTGGGTCTAAAAACAGGCAGAAGATCAAGCTCTGAATTTTTAAACAAAATCAATTTTCTGAGTTTTATTTTCTTCATTTTCATTTGCCCAAGCCTCTTCTAAGTGCATATTCATTCATCAATAATATCCTTGGCCAATTAAAATCATCATATGCATCAATAGAAAGCTCAGATTTCCTTTTCAATTAATTAATTGTATTTGATTGGATTTGTTTTAATGCCAAAAATGGCATCTTGATTTTATTTTTGCATCTTAATTTATTTTGATTTCTTTTTGCAGGAAAACAGTAGAAGAGATATGGAAAAAAAGATCTCAATCAATGAGAATGCTCCAGCAATTAAAGATTGGAATTTTGAGCAAATAAAATTGGATTGGGCAGTTTTTTCTTCAACAAACTTTCCTCTCAAAAATACTTTTGGAAATATTATAAATGGCAGATTGCAGAATGTAATTTGGGGCTGCTCTCCTATGCAATTTTGGACTTTGAAAAGTACTTCTGCAATAGGAATTTAGAGTTGTAGGAGGGAGGAGAGAAAATCTCAGATCTGAGGATTATTGAGGATTTTTCCTTTGTATCTTGAATTATGTATGATGGGTAGAGTTTGCACTATTGTAGCTCTAGCTTTGAAAGCAGAAGTTCAAGCAATGTAAAGGACTGTTGGAGACCAAAGTCAGAAAAATGGATTCAATAAATTGGTATTTCTAATACTACTGTTTCAAATACTAGTTTCATTTTTATGATAACAGTAATGTGTCATTTTATTCATGTTTGTGCACTTTTGTCGATATGGGTAATTTGTCTCAATATTTTTATTATGTATCTATGCTCGTATGGATTAAATTCTGATTTCTAAGTAATTACTTACTCAGAAATCTGTCTTATAAAACTGATCTATTAAATAATGATGTGTTGTGAACTATTTCCACATATTATTGTATAATTATTGGATTTATTGATTTGACGATCAATATCAGTTTTGTGAATTCCTTCTTGAGTGTTGTTGGTTTATTATTTCAGTTAAGAGGTCTCAATAGGATGTGTTTCGGTATTCACAAATGTCAGTTAATTGAATTACTTCATTAGCTTGATATTAACTAAAAGTCAGGCATATTTAAATCCCTATCATTTAATTATCTTGCTCTTAGTTGGGTTAGATTTATATTTGCCTAATTGAGATAGGATTAGGATTAGTTTCTTTTGCTTCCATTATAGAATAATCTTGCATTTATATTAAGTTCTACAATCTTTTAAGTCCTCTTCTCAAAAAGGTAAATTTTTTGTTGTGACTTGTCTGAAACCAAATCAGCTTAAGGGTCATTCTCTTGCCTGATCAGCAAGAAGAAGTGATCTGATATCCCTGTCTATTAGTAGTTAAAGATACATCGTAAACCAATAGCGATAGGGAAAAGGTATCTGATCCTAGTTAAACCAGTCAGAGCCACTACTCCAAAAGGAAAAGGAGCTGCTTTAAGGTCCGGACAAGGTTGTTATCCCCCAATATTGAGGCAGACATTTTTGGCCCTCAACAGAAGGATAACAAATTATCACCAAAGTATTATGGTTCATACAAGGTGTTGTAAAAGATTGGTACTACGGCATACAAATTGGAGCTTCCTGCAGCTTCCCGAGTGCACCCAGTATTCCATGTTTCATGCTTAAATAAGGTTATTGGTAACAAGTTCCCAATTCAAACAATATTGCCAGAACTTGACAAGGAAGTAAAAATCATATTCAAACCTGAATCAGTCATAGAAACAAGAACTCTAAAGCTACGAAATCAATCAATTTCGGAGTATCGCGTCAAGTGGAAGAACTTACCCACTGAAGATTCCACGTGGGAGGATGAGAATTTTATACAGAAGTATCCATAACTACTCAAGCATTGAGGACAACACCTTTTTGAAAGAGAGGGGCATGTTAGGTCCCTATAATACTAGTGATTCCCCCATTACTATTGTCATTGTAGCCCTTATTGTTATTGTTGTGCCCCTATTGTCCCCATATTGTTATTATTGTGCCCCATAGAAGCCCACTATTGTCAGCTTTGATTATATTGTGACCCCTTAGACTTCTATATATAGAAAGGAGGTTTTGTCATTTGTATCATCCAATAATTGGTCATTTGTGTAATGTAAAGAAGGTTTCCCCCTCGAAGAGGCTAATACTGAATTCATTGATCTATCTTTTCTATCTTTTTGTGAGTTGGTTTCTTAACAAATTGAGTCATTATCATGTATTGAAGATCCATTTGGGCATGTTACGTATTGTAAAGAAAAAATTAATGAGTCAAAATAGAGTTAAAAGACTTGCGAAGACCTCGTCATGGCACAAAGATCAAGTCAACCTAAAGATATAAATGTGTACCCCGCACAAGCCTATAAATAAGAAGAAATTTGATCTCATTTTCATACTCACTCAAGCAAGTTCGATCTCCTCAATACAAAATATAGAAAAGGAAGAAGAAGAAGAAGAAGATCAAGATCGAAATTTTTGGGCCTTTTTCTCTCTCTCTTCCATTAGGGTTTCTACAGTTTCCAGGCTAGACGAAATTTTGAAGCTGCATAGAAGTTGTGAAGTTGCATTGATGCTGAGAAGCTGCATCGAAGCTATGAAGATGCATCGAAGTTGTGAAGTTGCAAGGCCAAAGATGTGAAAATGCCTCTAAATCGAAACAATGAAGTTGCTAGGTCAAAGTTGTTGAAGTTGCATCAAGGTCGAAGTTGTGAAGTTTCTAGGTCGAAGTTGTTGAAGTTGTTAGGTCGAAGTTGCAAAAATTATTGTTTTGCTAGAAAGCTCATCAAGAAGGAAGGATGACTTGGTCTTGGAGGGTCTTGGTAAGGGTCATAAGTCTTGGAATTTTTCAATTTAATTTCTATAAGAAGAGAAGGATGCTGATGTGTTTTCCTCTCAGTTGGAGAGGTTTTGGCCCTAGTCGATTGGTTATATCTTATGTCCTACTGTCTCATTGTTATTTATGATTTGGTAGTTGTTTGATGATAAATAACGCTAATAATAATAAATGAAATAAGAGTTTAATCTATTAAAGTAAATATACATCACAAGTAGTTATCAAAATAAGATAAATCACCTAATCTAGTTGCCCTAGATTTCTCAACATCGTATTAGAGCTAAGGTTACTTCATTAAGGAAGGGCAACACAAAGAAGGATACTCAAGGGTTGAATTATGAAGAAATCGTCTTGGAAACAACAAGAGCATCAATCATCAAGAAGAGTTCGACCAAGGAAGAGAAAGGAATCTGATACCCAACAAAGGAATAATAAAGAAGAGCGAAGCATTTTTTGATTTGTTTTGGGCTAATTCTCCTCCACTTGTGCAAAGGTTAGGGCATCATTTGCAGCAGTGAAAGCTGAAAATTGCAGTCACTCAAAGGAGCCAAAGTTTGGGTCAAAGAAGGACTATTTAGCAAGTCGAATTGTCAAGAGGAGTCAAGGTCAAGCGAAGTCAAAAGGAGGCAAATATATCCATATTCCAGCCACACGTGTGACCTAGGGTTTCTGTAGAAAAGGCCAAATTGCAGACCTCCTACAGCAAGCTGAAATTCTGAAGAAGGGCCGAAAATTTGAGGTTGTGAAACAAGTTTAACTAGTGTTGACTTGAAGGAAGAAAAATAGAAAAAATCATTTTCATTATCAAGGAATCAATGTGATCTCCCTTTAAGTCAAGGATCACTTTTGAAGAAATAAATCTTCACCAAGAAGACATCATCATCAAAATAAAGAAGGCATCAAGTTGAAGATTTCATCATCTAAGAGTATCTTCACTTGAAAAGCAAGTATTTTTATATCTATATTTGAATATGCTAAAATGACTTCATATTGCAAGGAGGGCGAAAAATTGGTTAGGTCATCAAACTTTCTTGCATGGAAGAAGAGGATAGATTTGATCCTCATAGAAAATGAAGTCGTTGGTCATGTTAAGGGTTTAATTGTTGAACCGCCAAAAGAATAATCTCAAGCTCTACAAGATGAATATATCAAAAGAGGAAGGAATATCCTCATACTTTATGAGAGTATCATAAATAAGAGACCAATTCCATGAGTTGACAGAAATAACGTTTGACAAGGAAATGACTACCATAGTGTTCAATGCACTACCAGTGTATTGGGGAAACTTCACATCAATCATCTATGGGAAGAAGGAAGCTACTCCTATGGTCATTGTGAAAAATCAAAGAAATTATGATGAAGGAAAAAAATATATGTAGGATTAAGCAAGAAAGCTCAAGATTTTTCTACCATAGCTAAAATAAAAAAGGAAGTTTGGGGAGCTTGGTCCTCATAAAAACAAGAAGAACATGTCGAAGGTTCAATGTTATTGTTGTCATGAGTATGGGCACTACAAGAGAGATTGTCCAAAGCTCATGAAGGAAAACAACAAAAGGGGAAGGGAAGAAGCCCATATCACTCAAGAAGTGGAAAAAACTGAAAAGAAGAAATCCAAGAAGGAGGAGATAAAATGTCTCTACTATTATTGAGATAATCTTCCTCACCTAGTTCTTTTCAAGTTTTTGTTTCCTGTATTTTGTTGTAAAGTATAACTATCATGAGAAGCATGATAATATGCATCATGTTAGGAGATGGCATCATAAAAGCATATGATTGAAAGCAAGAGCTCTTGACATAATCATAAAAAAGAATTAAAGATAGCTGAAATAGAAGTCTATGACCATCACCTACATAAGGATATAGCTCTTGGTAACCTCATTAGAAACATAAGTAGTACTTATGGGAAAAAGGAAGTCATCTAGTATAGAGCTCAGCATACATCACTAAAAAGGATCATTTGTAGGATAAGGATGATCAAGATCCTTTGATGGAATATCCATTGAAAGGTTCACCTACTGGAAGAAGCAAGTGTTTGTCAGGAATTCCAACTTCTATGGGATTCATAGGATGATGGTATGATGTCAAAAAAAAAGTGAAGCACGTCAAGGGATTGAAGTTCTTTCAATCAAGGAAGTTGTTGAAGGAAGTATAGATGACCAAAAGAAAGAGATGAGGTATGTATACTTGTACTTGATAAAATAGAGTCGTGTCATATGGTTGCAGATATCATGAATAAGTGCTCTACCTCAAGAGCATGATCAAAATAAAGGATCTCCTCATGTGAAAGGATGCATGAAGGCATGGTTCACACATTGACTAGATGAAATTGACATAACATGTCCTCATATGAAATATGAGGAGGTTGAAAATTTTGAAGGAACTATGATTGGAAGTTCCTGGGAGGAAACGTGTGAATAAAGAAAGGAATACATCATGAAAAATGAAACTATGGAGAAGGAAATCAACATCCAAGGACTAGAAGATTTAACTATGATATCTTCATGGGGAATATATGAAAATCATGATAAATTCTGGAGAAAGAAGAGACCCTTGACATTATATATCTTCTTGGAGATGTGTCAATATGTATGCAGGATGTTGATGTGACAACAAGAATATGTCTTGATAAAAATACCATCACAAAGGTAAGTTTGTTTTCATGTTCATTTTCTAATTTTGAATTATATGGATGGGCTAATGCAGGGCTACCAAAGGAAGAGTTGTAGATGTCATCTACAACTGACACTCATGTGGTTGGATGAAAGATCATGAAGGAAACATGATGCGAAGAAGGTAACAAGGCATGAAGTAAAGGCCAGATATGGACTAATGGATCACTTTCCAAAGAAAGAAAGGATGACATGACTAGCATAACTCATGAAGGAAAGTGATGGATGGTCGATGCCACACGAAGAAGTCCCAAAAAGACGAAGACTCCTGAATAAAGAAAAATAATTTCATAACATCAAAAGGAGGAGCTCTTCAAGAAGCTAGTTGTCTTATTATCTCCACCTAAAGAGTTGTTGGAAGCATGTCCCTAGTCAAGAGGGAGATTGGACAAGTCATAGATTAAGAGGGATCTTTGGTACATTCCTTTTATGGAATGGTTTGGTCATCCCTCGTTAAGAGGGACTGAAAGATATGGTTCTCTACTTCATGTGTCATGCACTAGACCAGGACTAACAGTCGTAAGTCTTAGTGAATGCCATGAGGAGAGATAGACGCGTCATATAAAATGGAGGATTAGGTAAGCATCTGGCATATGATACTCTTTGAGGATGTGGTAGGGAATCCAAGATAAGAGTAGTCATAGAGGACCGATATTCTTTGAGGACTGGGAATCCAAGATAAGAATAGCCCTGGTGGAACATACTCTAAGAGAATCCGAGTGGGGTATGTTAATTTTTCATACGGTTACATTGTTCTTTGTTTTGATAATTGAATTTCTTCATTAACACATTAAGTTCACCCCATATCATCATTACATTATTCAGATCTACAATATTATTCATTAGCATATGTAATTATGTATAAAGAACAATATCATCATCATCTATGCAGTGGAATATAAAGGAACAATAGAAGAAAAGCATGCACACATAGGGACACCAAGGGTCGGAGACTAGGGCAAAACCCACAGGGAAAACCCTTGGAAATTTTTCTTCTTCTTAGATCGTCATCAAATGATTCAACAAAAGAGATTACAATGATCCATATCTTCATCAATGCAAAAAAAGACAACTAGAACATCCATAACATGACCTTACACATACTTATACTCAAAGATCATGATTCTAAAGACTGTAATGCATTGTCACTGACTATAGTCAATTGTTGGATATTGTTGTCACTGTGTTGAAAATTGTTTCATACTAATTACTCATCTTTAGGTCCCAAATGCATGCATAGATACTATGTGCGAGCATCTAAGACAGATCTGGATGCTCTATATAGAATAAGATGAATGTGTCTGGGACAGATCTGTACGCTCTTTGGAGAACTGGATGAGGGCGTACGGGGTCCAAAAATACTCAAATCTTCCTCAAACCCTAGACGCTCCCATTAGGCTTATGTGCGAGCATCTATGGAAACATGGAAGCTCCCTAGACCATTTTTTGCGTGCGTCCCGGGACCAAATTGCACTATGGAAACCCTAGCCTCCCAGACACTCCCATAAACATTTTGTGTGTGTGTCTGAGACTTCCCAGATGCTCCCATGACCATACTAAGCCAACATATAGGGACGAGAAACATTATTTTCGTGTGAGCGTCTAAGATTCAGAAACCCTAGACACGTGTGAAATTTGACCCTATAGTTTCATACCCTTTGCGTGAGCTTTCCTCCATCAGACCTGTGCGAGCTAAATAATAGAAGAGAGAAGAGAGTTCTTGATGATTGTGTCCAAATGAGCTTGAGGTCTCTTCTATTTACAAGCTTTCATGAGGGTCCACTTGATGTTGAGGCCGACCTATCCAATTGTACATGTGCTTAGGGTCGACCTAATCCAATATACATGATTAAATAAATAAATTCAAAAACCAACTTCTGGTTTACAAAATAAGGTGATATTTAGGTTGATTGTCATATCCCTTCTCAAATGAATTAGTCACGGGATGTAGCAACACAATTTTGGCAACATTTTTGGTTTAGGAGGAGGACCCCACACACAGAAACTTAGGAACTATATGCAATTCGATTTATTTCTGGCATCTAGTGGAATGTGAGGGCCACCACATGCATAATTCAAACTTGGCCAAGGAATACGTTGGAGGGAATTCAAGCTAGTGGATGGAGGGGCCCACATGAGGCTAAGAGGGGCCAAAGAGTTATAAAGAGAGATAAACTCTCATTTTGGAGGCATTCTGATCATTTGACAGACAAACTTACCTTTGTACACTCTTTTGCTTAGCGAGTCTACTGGCTATTTAGCCACGAGTCTTCCACAGGGAAGATTCAACCTCTACTTCGGGGGACCATCCATGCCCACCCTAGGGAGGCTGTTACACAGGGGTTTTCATGGAGTCTGTAGGGTCACACACTTCAGCCATCAGTGCACAGAGGAAACTGTGTTTTCCTCGGTAGCCAGAGAACACGCAAGAGGAGTTGCAAATCAGTAATCGAGATTCACAGCTTGCTGCGAGAGATGGGAGTTGGGGAGGCAGCATAGAAAAGGAAACTTTGCTGGAGTAGTAGTCAGTCAAAATTATGGTCAGAGGTGCTACGCAGAGGCCACTGTAGTAGCAAACTCGTGGTGATGGGAGAGTAGTCATCCGTGGAGCAAGGAGTTAGTCAGTACAGGTGAACCCAACATTCTAGGGGTATTCTTAGAGGGATTTGCAGGTTGTTTCCTGCAAGTCAAATTTGGTTATCGTAGCTGGGGAGAGGCTCCAAGGAGGCCGAAAATCCAAAGCCAAAATCAAAGAAATTCCCTTCTGGGTTTTGTCCAAGGAGTCTAAGACTGAAAGGATATAATTTTCTGGGTGGTTTTTGGGCACATTATAGCAAGTCAAAGTTAGCAGATCAATAGTTTTGCTGGGACAACACATTACAAGTGGTGCAGCAACTGAATGGCCATCATCTCAGTTATTCCATCACCTAGGTTTAGTCTAGATTGTCCTTGAGACAAGCCGAGGTGAACCACTACATTTATATTGTACCCATTTCTCTTATATTTTATAATATATGGCTCAGCAATTCCAGATTTACAGTGTTTCCATGGATGTGTAATGCCTGTTTTTACTTTTACGTTGTTACACTATTTATTTGTTTAAATATCACTCATATTCCTACTTAGGAACATTACAGTGGTATCAAAACCTAGTTCTTAGCTCAGTTATGGGGTTGGTTTCCTATGAGAGGAGAAGACCAGGGGAACATCACTTACAAGAGGCAGAGGTACAAGAGTAGAGAAAGGGAGCTGGAAATTACACCAGACACGGAGGAAAAAGGGAAAGCAGTGGCCGAAGGGGAGGAAATGACAGAGCCCAAGAGTAGGGAGGAGATGGCTTTAGATAGCCTCTTGAGGGCCTTAAGTGACTTGGCCAAGGGGCAGAAAGACATGTTGGAGGAGATCAAATCACAGAACTGAGATAGAGCCACACCTAGAGGGGTTTTGTGTGGAGAAACTCCAGGGGCTTCTCAGCCCTTCGAACACCCGTCACCAAGGGCTGACCAACGCTCCCACCACATTTCATTCTTGCATGAACCACATCTTTCGGGGGCAGCTGAGGAGCTTCGTACTAGTATTTTTTGATGACATTTTGATCTATAGTTGGACATGGGAGGAGCACCTCCAACACTTGGAGGAGGAACTGGGCATTCTGGAGGAGCATCAATTCTATGCCAACCTCTATAAATGTGAGTTTGGATTGATAAAGATGCTTTATCTCGGACATATCATTGGAGCAGACGGGGTGAAGGTTCATGAGGAGAATATCAAGGTCATCTGGGATTGGCCAGTACCCCGAGACATGACTACGCTAAGAGGATTCTTGGGCATTTGCACTCACTACAGGAAGTTTGTCAAAGGATTCTCATAGCTGGTAGCACCCTTGACTAACTTGACCAAGATAGGGGCCTTCGTATGTACTGAGGGAGCATAAACCGCTTTTGATCGCCTTAAGGAGGTGATGAGAAGTTGCCCTATTTTGGAACTCCTTGATTTTTTCCAGCCATTCACGGTGGAGTGTGATGCATTAGGGGTGGGAGTTGGATCCGTTTTGTCATTGGATGGGCACCCCATAGTTGTCTAGAGTTGGAAGCTCCTACCACGTGAGCTGTCATATTCCATATATGACAAGGAGATTATGGCCATCATGCATGCATTGGCCAAGTTCTGTCAGTACTTGGTGGGCAATCGATTCGGAGTGAAGACTGATCACAACAATCTTCGACATTTCATGGGGCAGCAGGGCCTCAATGATAGGAAGCAGAGATGGGTCAGGAAGGTGCAGGCCTACGAATTTGATATTAAGTATGTGCGAGGAAAGCACAATGTGGTGATCGATGCTCTATCCAGGAGACCGGCTGGGTTATCTCTTATGAGCATCTTTCAATATTGGAAGGCTCAGTTGTTGGTTGAGTACTCCAAGGACAAGAAGGCATGTGAGGTGCTAGAGGGGACACATGAAGATGAGAATTACCATGTGATGGACAAGGTCATCTATTACAAGGGGCGCATTTACTTAGTTCCTAACTCGCGGTTGAGGGAGAGGGTACTCCAGGCAGCTCAGGATTCACCATTATCCGGACACCAGGTGTTACAAAAGACTTACATGGCTATTCGGGAGAGGTTCACGTGGAAAGGCCTCAAGGAGGATGTGTTGCAGCACGTAAGGGAGTGTGAGGCTTGCCAGCGGAACGAAGTTGACTCACCCTACATGGCTATTACAGCCATTTCCCATTCCAGAGGGGAAATGGGAAAGTATCTAGATGGATTTCATCACGGGGCTCCCCATAGTACAGGGGAAGGATTACATATATGTGGTGGTCGACAGGCTGACCAAACTTTTCCACTTCTTTTCCATCCCCACTAGATTCACGGCTGCCCAATTTGTCGAGTTGTTCTTCCGGGGGATTTTCAGACTACATGGACTCCCCAAGAATATTTTTAGCGACAGAGACAGTAGATTTATGGGTGTCTTTTGGCATGATATTTTCAGGTTGGTTGGGAGGGAGCTTACTCCTAGCACCAGTTAACACCCCTAGACGGATGGCCAAACGGAGAGGGTCAACTAGTGGTTGGAGGGGTACCTGAGGAACTATGTGACGGGTCAGCAGAGGACGTGGATTTGGTGGTTGCACTTGGGTGAGTTCTGCAACAACACCACTCACTACATGTTTATTATTATGACTCCTTTCCTTGCCCTCTATGGTTATGATGCTCTAACTTTTACTGAAGTTATTTTCAGAGACAGATGGGCCCCAAAGGCCAAAGACTGTGTCCAAGAGAGCCAAGATATCCTCAAAGATCTCAAGTATAATCTAGCGATAGCCCATAATCAAAAAAAATTGTATGCAGATTGGCACAAGATAGAGAGGCAATTTGAGGAGGGGGGCCTAATGTACCTATGGTTGTAGCCTTACATACAGTCTACGCTGAAACAGAAGGGGGTCGAGAAGCTACAGCCATGCTTCTATGGGCCCTACCAGGTGACTAGGTGGGTTAGGGAGGTGAACTATGAGCTAGCCCTGCCTCGGGGGAGCAGGATGCACAACGTGTTTCATGTCCCATGCCTGAAGAAGGTTTTGGGACAACGGGTGACCACAGCAGCTGATCTACCCCCATTGGATGATGAGGGCCATTTGATGCTAGAACTAGAGACCATACTAGAAAGAAGGGAGAGAAGATTGAGCAGAACCATCAAGTAGTTCTTGGTACATTGGAAGAACTTACTGGATGAGGATGCCACCTGGGAGGGTGAGCACATACTAGAGCACCTGGCTTTAAGGTTGCTTGAGGGCAAGTAACTTTTGGGAGGGGAGGATTATCATGTCCCTTATCAAATGAATTAGTCATGGGATGCAGCAACACAATTTTGGTATCATTTTTGGTTCAGGAGGAGGACACCACACACAGAAAATTAGGAACTATAGGCAATTTAATTTATTTCTGGCAACTAGTCGAATGTGGGGGCCACCACATGCAAAATTCGAACTTGGACAAGGAATACGTTGGAGGGAATTTGAGCTAGTGGATGGAGGGGCCCACATGATGCTAAGGGGGGACAAGGAGTTAAAAGAGAGATCAGCTCTCATTTTGGAGGCATTTTGATCATTTGAAAAACAAACTTACCTTTGTACACTCTGTTGCTTAGCAAGTCTACCAGTTGTTTAGCCACGAGTCTTCCGTAGAGAAGGTTCAACCTCTACTTTGGGGGACCATCCATGCCCACCCTAGGGAGGCTTTTACACAAGGGTTTTTATAGAGTCCTGTACAGTCACACACTTCAACCATCAGCCCAGGGAGGAAACTTCGTTTTCCTGGGCAACCAGAGAACGCACAGGAGGATTTGGAAATAAGAAATGGGGATTCAAAGCTTGCTGGGAGAGTCGGGATTTGAGGGGGTAGCATAGAAAAGGAAACTCTAGGAGTAACAGCCAGCTAGTCCAGTGCAGCAGTCAGTCGAAATTCTGGGCGGAGGTGCTGCAGAGGCCACTGTAGCAGCAAAGTCATGCAACTGGGAGAGAAATCATCCGGACCAAGGTTCATCCGAGAAGTAAGGAGGTAGTTAGTATAGGTGAACCCAATTTTCTAGGGGTATTTTCAGAGGGATTTGAAATTTGTTTCCTGCAAGTCAAATTTGGTTGTAGCAGCTGGGAGAGGCTCCAAGGAGGCTGAAAATCCAAAGTCAAAATTAGAGAAATTCCTTTCTAGTTTTTTCTGGGTTTTGTCTAAGGAGTCTAAGGCTGAAAGTATATAATTTTCTGAGTGGTTTTGGGCACATTCCAGCAGGTCAAAGTTAGCAGATCAGCAGTTTTGTTGGGATAGCGCAGTGCAAGTAGTGCAGCAACTGAATGGCCATCATCTCAGTTATTCCATCACTTGGGTTTAGTCTTGCTTGTCCTTGAGACAAGCCCAGGTGCACCACTACATTTATAGTGTACCCATTGCTCTCACATTTTATAATATATGGCTCAGCAGTTCCAGATTTACAGTGTTTCCATGGAATTGTAATGCTTGTTTTAAATTTTACACTATTACACTGTTTATTTGTTTGAATATCACCCATATTCCTACTTAGGAACATTACATCGATTTTGATCCTCTCAAAAAGAGGAATTTATTGCAATTATTATCTTCAACATATGAGTTGTCCAAAGTGGAATTTGACCGCAATTGCATAATTTTAACACTCCCTCTCAATTAGGGAGAATCCCTCCTGCCAATATTTGTCCATCGATCAATATGTCATTCTGGTATCTTTAAGTGTCATCATGTATCATAACATATCATCTCTTCCATTACCAGCTCAAGTGTCTCATCATCACAAATCATCAATGTGCATCTCAATCTATCCCTTGCTTATTTCTGCTTATCTCTTGATTGTTTCTGCTCATATGCTAAACATTCTTGAATCTAAAAGAAAAATAATTGGTTACTGGAGTTGAGCTTAAGCTACCACCCTCTATCCATCAAGCTACTACCTAGAATCTCATCATTAATCGTCATCGGAGAGCATATCATCAAGGAGCACATCTCAACTTGTAACCACATCCGGGAGCACATCTCAACCTGGAATCTGATGGGGGAGATATACATCTACAACCCCATATCGAGAAATAGGATATCCAAACATATAGGGGAGCACATCTCCACCCTAGGATCACATCAAGGAGCTCATTCTCAACCCGAAACCGCATAGGGTTATCTCAACCCATCTTATTGCCTACTGATCTTCCCATTGATGACCTTGAATCGTCATGTGGTAGAACACATGCATCATAATTGACTTGGTTTGTACACTCTCAAGTTGTTGGCCAAACGTGGATCGGTATTCCCGACAATCCCTTCTCGTGGGTATGATGCCAACTGGGGTATACTCTTCAAATACCAGACAAGGGAGCAGCGTTCTCCGACCCTATGAAGATAGGGTAGAAGCATCTCTAACCCTATGCGTAATAGATAGAGGTCATAACCTTTTTTCAAGAGTTCCCTTAACCCCAGGAGCCCTCTCTCTCAATCCCTCACCATAGGAGCTCAGAAAGGGAGGAAGAGTTGGCTCAGTGTCCTCGATCAGTGCTTCTCTCATCATACTTAAATCCGATACCTGCTTGTCTCAATAGCAATTGTTTCCTATTCATACAAGACATTAAATCAAATATCATGTTATATCATAAATAATCATATAAATCACAAAAGGATACCATAATCATCCTCCCACTTAAGGAGGTTTCAATCACAATCCTAAGCTTGTCTCGAACTGCGTCATTGTCTCAATATATGGAAGTATATCAGTCCCAACTAAATATATGGGATTCTCTATCATCACAGCGTATCCATGTAATATTCATATCATAATCAAATGGATCTCTAAGGAGCTTCTACATGTTGCCTTACGGCTATCCATGCTAGCAAAATCGTACTTAATCTCGGTTGAGAGTAAATCTATGAACCTGTTATCAATAATATCATGGTATATCTCATAATAAGACAGCACTCAAATGTTCTTGTCAACAACAATATCTATTAACAACAATACGTAAATGTAGTCACATATCATAGGAGAAATATCTTATCCTCAAAAATAGAACATCTCATGCAAACATTTCAAAGGATGTTCAGTGGAAACTCTATTTGAATGACGCAGCTCAATCATGAATTTATTCAGCTTCTATGCACATCAAGTATGTGTGTGTGTGTGTGTGTGTGTGTGTGTGTGTGTGTGTGTGTGTGTGTGTGTGTGTGTGTGTGTGTGTGTGTGTGTGTGTGTGTGTGTGTGTGTGTGTGTGGATGGACATTCAAAGACAGAACATCAATGCTTCAATCAGCTGACAGATGCCATGTCAAGTTCAACAACATCTTGAACTTCAAATCAAAGTGTCCAAGGATTTGCATTTCCATTATCCAAAAAAAAAATCAACAGCTTTGAAATATAGAATTTCTTTCCCAAATTCTAGAAATCGATTCATCATGCCATGATACATCATTTTGAGCTTAGAAGCCATATCCCTCTTACTTATATCATCAGAGGCTCATCACCTATCAAGAGTAGACTATTAGAATGTAAAACCAAAACCATAACTGAAATCAAAGCCATACCTTGGAACTCATCATCCTGACTTCATCAGATAACTATCAAATATGGAAATATCTGGATCGGGGAGATTACTTCATGCAATGCTCTCTACAAGCATAATACCTTACTAATCCAACATAATTAGCCTTACATAAATCAATGTTATATCAAAAAAGTTAGCTCATCTGAGTTTAGAGGTTAGATCAAAACCATTATCAAAGTCATCAATATCACAGTATCAATTCTTTCAACCAGAAGACAGGTAGAGCTCATATCAAGTCTTGACTTCATTCATTATCATGCCAACAAGTTTGTAATATATCATGCAATATCAATCCAAAAACTTCATCAAGTTATTCTCATAATCATAATACAAGTCATTTTTGTCACTGGATACAAATGCATACACCAAGGATAAGTCATGCAGATTCCATCTTCATATTGAATCACAACTATCAATACTTCAACCATTGTGCTAGGAACAAGGAGGCCAATACAAAACCATTTTTCTGAATACCCACATAAGTCATTGAAGGTCACTATGCTCACATAGCATTGACATCAGGGAAAATCAACAATCGTCAAAATAAAATCATTAGTCATTAGGTCAAATCCAAATTTGTTTTCGTAGAGAGATCTATAGTCCAAAGAATAGCCCAATCTTCAATTCAAAGTTCTAAGTCATTTTCAAGCATCAAGTCAAAGCTCCAATACAAGTCATCTATATCAATCAGCCAAATCATGCCAAATTATTGTAGCATAAGCCTCAAACATAATGACATATCTATATGTATGTTTCGGTCACCTACAAACACAGGTTCAGTCTTCATGTTCATATTATGGCAAATATTCAAGTTTTTCCTGCTTGCAGATCTTACAATTATCTACAACACATATCTGATTTCCTGCATAGTACTTCATTTTTTGTGATCATTAATTTAACCCAACAACTTCAGAAATCAGTTTACAGTAGTAGAATATGTCAAAGACACCTTGATTCAGAGTTCAAACAGCTTCATAAAACTTTATATTATGGTCAACTGAAGTCAAACCCCTAGACGCTCCCTTTAGGTTAGCATGGGAGCATCTTTAGCTTCCTATTTAGGCCTTATCATGTGTGCATCCATGGACGAAATCTCTCGGTTTTGTCCCTGTGTCCGGAACAGAAACCCTAATTTCTATACAAGCTTCAGATCTGAGACTTTGTTGCAGTTCAATAATGTTAGATGCACATAAATCGTCCTTCAACAGTATAGAATTCAAATAATGATGTGAGTAAGAATCTTGAGAAGAGATTCTCCCTAGGACTGGGAATCTACTTCATTCATCTTCATTCATGTCACCAACCTGTCTCTACTAGAGTCATGCAACAGTAGATCTGTTAGACCATAACCATATATCTATCATGGTCATCAACAACATTTCATCAATATTTCATCAAGGGTTAGACTAGAAATATTAGGGAAGCAGACAGATGTGACATCATATGAGCACAATAACACTTTTTATCAAGACAATCCACCAAGTTAGGGCATTCAGTTTAACCATGACTACAAGTAGTAAGAGATCTAGAATATCAATCTCATAGTTATACCTCTAACATTAAGGTTACCATGCTTATCATGATCAATAGGATCAAGTCAGATCATTCAATAAAATTTTACCAAAACAACAAAATTGACACTCTATCTTTCCATTAGCTTTCAACATGCTTATCACAAGCATTATCAATAATATCGTGTATGAGAATTAATGAGCTAACCTTCTATGTGAAATCCATTATGTCTTATGCACGACAAATATCAAGAGTATCATCTACTAGAGTCAAGGTGTTATCCTTCTTTATGGGATCAAGATATCCAATAGACATATGTTAGCCAAACATCAAGTATATCAATGTATCAACATTAGATAGCCTCATAGAATTCAAGAAGATCAAAATGTTCAACACCAGGTGCATCATTTCATCATAGGAAACATAGATCCAAGTCACTTTCATATGCATGTATGAGCCATTAAAGAAAGAGATATTCTCATCATACCTTATGGCTTACCTAGCCATCAATGTTACGTTGAATTACAACATACAATGCATACCTTATGGTATTCAAATACATGTGCACCTTTTCATTACACATGGGCAGCTTGTAGCACTTTTTCATCTTTTCATATAGTGCCTCTTTACCTTTTCCAGCTCTAGCCATCCTTCCTGCATTTCAAATGATCCTCAAGAAGGATTCACTCATCACATCTTGACAAGGAGGTGAGAAACATCCATATATTCAAATACATATGCAGGAAGTACAAACAATAAACATAATAATTAGATCCATAAGTCTAAACAAAAGTAAGAGGCATCATAAGTCAAGAAATACTTATCTTCAATGAGAGGTGATCCTCTTCTTCTTGAATCAGTCATCACAATCCATAGTTTGCATACCATTGTTACTAACCAGGACTACTACGGATTATTCCATCTAGGGATTCATCAAATCTTTCACAAGTTCTTGAGCCTCATCACATTGACCATGCTATATCTCATGTATTTTCCATAAACTAGGGTTTTATTTCCAACCCCAACCTCATAGAATCCATCAAACCCTAATAATAAAGTTGCTTAGGGTTTTCTTCAGACCCTAAAATTCTTTAAGTCTCCACCAACCTCTTCTTGCATCCATCAATGGTGTCATCATCGAGGTGATCTCCATGGATTTTCTTCAACCTAACTCTGATCACATGTTAATTTTTCATAGGGCTACATTGTTCTTTGCTTTGATAATTGAGTTTCTTCATTAACACATTAAGTTCACCCCATATCATCATTACATTATTCAAATCTATAACATTATTCATTAGCAAATGAAATTATGTAGAAATAACAATATCATCACCACCTATGCAGCGGAATATAGAGGAACAATAGAAGAAAAGCATGCACACATAGAGACACTAGGATTGGTCAGAGACCAGGGAAAAACTCACTACAGGGAAAACCCTTGGAAATTCTTCTTCTTCTTAGATTATCATCAAACGATTCAGCAAAAGAGAGTAAAATTATCCATATCTTCATCAATAACAAAAAACAACTATAACCTCCATAGCATGACCTTAAACATACTTATACTCAAAGATCCTAATTCTGAGGACTGTAATGCATTGTCACTGACTTTAGTCAACTATTGGATAATGTTGTCACTATGTTGAACATTGTTTCATATTGATAACTCATATTTAGGTCTCAGACGCATGCAGAGATATTGTGTGCAAGTGTCTGAGACATATATGGGTGCTCTCTATAGAACTAGATGAATGCGTCTAGGACATATCTGGACACTCTATGGAGAAATGGATCAGGGTGTCTAGGGTCCAAACATACTCATATTTGCCTCAAACCCTGGACTCTCCCATTAGGATTTTGTGTGAGCATCTATGGTAGCCCAAATTATCCCTAGAACATTCTGTGTGTGCGTCCGAGGACCAAACTGGAATACAGAAACCCTAGCCTCCAGAAGCTCCCATAAACATTTTGTGCATGCGTCCAAGACTTCCCTGACGCTCCCGTGACCATACTGAGCTGGCATCTAAGGAAGAAAAACCTTAGTTTCATGTGAGCGTCTGAGATTAAGAAACCCTAGACACGTGTGAGCTTCGGCCCTATAGTGTAGTTTCAAGCGAGCATCCAAGACTCAAAAACTCTAGACACATGCGAGCTTTGACCCTATAGACCCTTTGCACGAGATTTCCTCCATCATACCTATTCAAACCAAATATTAGAAGAGAGAAGAGAGTGCTTGATGATTGTGTCCAAATGAGCTTGAGGTCTCTTCTATTTATAGGCTTTCATGAGGGTCCACTTGATGTTGAGGCTGACCTATCTAATTGTACATGTGCTTAGGGCTGACCTAATCCAATATACATGATTAAATAAATAAATTCAAAAACCAACTTTTACTTAACCAAATAAGGTGATATTTAGGTCGGTTTTGGTCCTCACGAAAAGAGGAATATATTGCAATTATTATGTTCATCATATGAGTTGTCCAAATTAGAATTTGACCGTAGTTGCATAATTTTAACTAGGTATGTTCAGAGAGAAACAATGATGAGGGTGTCTATAAATCATTGGTCTCGCTAGCATTATGCTCTGATCTTGTGGACAGATAGAGATATTAGTCAAGGCCTTGCTATGTGACAATGTTGGATGATATGATGTTATAGAGATGGGTTACCAATCTGACTCTTATTATGAGAATTATTCAGATTGAGAATGTCCAACTACCTTCTATGGATTATGAATACCTCCCTAGTTAAGAGGAAGTGTTGAAATATGTAACTTGGTTCGGTCTTCATAATGGCATATGTAATTGTGATTTTATGTATTTAATGAAAAGAGAAAAATAAATTTGTTATTTATTCTTGAAGCATGGGTTTTAGGCTCAAGGGAAAATTATTTTTATCTCAAGCACCCATTGAGTGCTTATAAGTTTGTCATAAAGTAATTGAGTCATTGTCATATATTGAAGACCCATTTGGGCATGCTACATATTTTAAATAAAAATTTAATGAGTCAAAAGACCCTCCAAGACCTCGTCATGGCACAAAGATCAAGTCAGCCTACATGAAGGGACAATTCTGCCTCAAGATATCAATTCATACCCCGCATAAGCCTATAAATAAGAAAGAATTCGACCTCATTTGCGCACTCACTCAAGCGAGTTTGGTCTCCTCAAGATAGAAGTTGGAAAAGAATGATGAAGAAGAAGAAGAAGATCAAGATTGAAGTTTTTGGGCCTCTCTCTCTCTCTCTCTCTCTCTCTCTCTCTCTCTTTCGTTAGGGTTTCTACGGTTTCTGAGCTAAACAAAATTCTGAAGTTGCATTGAAGTTGTGAAGCTGCAAGGTCGAAGTTGTGAAGCTACATTGAAGCTTTGAACTTGCATCGAAGTTGTGAAGCTGCATCGAATTTGTGAAGCTACCTCGAAGCTATGAAGTTGAATCGAAGTTGTGAAGTTGCATCGAAGTTGTGAAGCTCCATCAAAGTTGTGAAGTTGTAAGGTCGAAGTTGTGAAGTTGAAAGGTCGAAGTTTTGAATTTGTAAGGTCGAAGATGTGAAGTTGCAAGGACAAATCTTTGAATATGCATCTAGATCGAAGTTTTGAAGGTTCTAGGTTGAAGTTATTAAAGTTGCATCAAGGTCGAAATTGTGAAGCTGTTAGATCGAAGTTGTTGAAGCTTCTAGGTCAAAGTTGCAGAAATTTTTGTTGGGGTTGAAGTTGTTGGAAAGTCAAACCTTTTTTGCTAGAAAATATCATCAATAAGGAAGGATGACTTGGTCTTGGAGGGTATTGGTCAAGGGTCATAGGTCTTGGAATTCACCAATTGAATTTCTATAAGAAGAGAAGGATTCTTATGGGTTTTCTTCTCAGTTGGGGAGGTTTTGGCCCTAGTTGATCACCTATATCTTGTGTCCTATTGTCTCATTATTGTTTATGATTTGGTAATTGTTTGATGATAGAGAACACTAATAATAATAAATGAAAGAAGAATTTAATCTAGTAAAGTAAAAATACATCACAAGCAATTATTGAAGTAAGAGAAATCACTTGATCTAGCTACCCTAGATTTATCAACAACCAAGGTTCAGATGGGAATCAAAGCTAAAGATTGTTTGAGCATCACTCAAAGAATGGGAAATAACGAGCTACAAGGATCCACCATAGGAAAAAATTGAGCTGCAATAAGAGCTTGAAATCATACATGCAAGAATGGAGATTGAAGAAGAAACCATAGAATTGTAAACCAAAGAAAAATAAATTTATTGGAGACTTTACCAAAGTAACAGAAAAGAGGAGGAGAGTTGGAGGATTAAGTCCAGAACCGTGTGGTTGCAAGCTGGTGAAAAGAACACAAGTTTCTTTCACAACCAAAGCAAAGCAATAAGAATAAAAAATAGAGTGTATGTGATAAATGGTGAAGGAAACACCATCATTAAAGGGAAAGAAGTGATTAAAATGGAATCTCGCCAACATTATAAAAGGCTCCTGACATCAGATCTAGAGCCAGGAAACTTTGAAGACCTCCTTAGATCAACCCCTAAAAGGGTGACAAAGGAAGCCAATGCAACTCTAATTAAGCCAATGGATGAAGAGGAATTGCAAAAATCTATTTGGAGCATGCATATAGACAAAGCACTGGGGAAAGATGGCTTCACCATAGCCTTCTATCGCACATACTGGGATCTCATAAAAAAATATTTACTCAAGATGATTCAATGGAGTCAAATCAAGCGCAAAATTGGAGGTAATACCAACTCTACTTTTCTTACTCTGGTACCATTAAAATATAGGCCCACTTCTTCTCAATGTTTTCATCTGATCTCCTTGTGCAACTCTTCTTAAAAAATCATAACCAATATCCTTATAATTCATCTAACAATATTTCTTCCCAAAATTATCTCTGAATACCAAGGTGGAATCATAAAAAATAGGCAAATTGTGGACAACATTATCTTAGTCCAGGAAGCCATTCATACCAATAAATCCCCAAAAGAGAAAGATTTCATCCTTAAGCCTAACATGGGTAATGCATTTGACAAGGTTAGACATTCATTCCTCTTTTTTGTCTTAGAGAAACTTGGTTTTTTCAAGGAATTTATTGAATTCATCAAGGCTTGCATCCACAAGCCATGGATAGCATCCTTGGTAAATGGAAGGCCAGGTAAATTTTTCAGATAAATTGGGGACTAAGACAATGATGTCATGTATCTCCATTATTTTATATTATAATGGTAGAAACTCTCAGCAGGAAGTTGGAACATGATAGGCAAAGAGGGATTCTTATCGGAGTTCAGTATAGCAGTGGAACTAAAAGTATGAACCATTCCCAATTTGTTGATGACACTCTATTCATAGGACGAGCATCCCCCACAGTGGCAAGAAGGTTCAAGTCCACCTTGAATCAATTCTTGGAGGCATCTAGAAGACTTATGAATAGTTTAAAGAGTTTCATATATGGTTGGAACACCTCCCCTAGAACCCTCTACGAATTACTCAAATATTTGGAGTACCCTACAAAATGGAGTGGACTCACTTTAAATACTTAGGTATTCCAATCTCCAAGGAAACTTTGAAAACTGAAATATGGATCGAGGTCATAGATAGAATGAAAATGAAACTTCAACAAGGGGAATGCACTGGTTAAACTTAGCAAGTAGGGTCATCCTTATCAAATATGTACTATCAACACTCCCTTTGTATCAATTTGTAATTTTGCAAGCCCTAGCAGGTATAAGAAAGAAAATATAGATCACCATAAGGAAATTCCTATGGTAGGGAGGCACAACAGAAACAAAAATATTCAGTGTTATCTGTTGGAAAAAAAGGTATAGCAACATATGAGAGAGGAGGAATAGCCATTATTCTATGTTGATGTGTTGTGGGTGAATCATTGCACCTCTATGTGTGTTGTCCAGGGGTTGTCATCCTTGTTGCTAATTCTTTGTCATCTTGTTGATTGTTGTCTTGTTGGGTGGTGTGGATGGTGATATGCTAAAGTTTTAAGTGGTGGTGTATCTTTCTTCAATTCCTCGCCTGATGGATCTTGAGTGGTATGAGGTACCCGTTGTGGTGCTTGAGTTTGTTGTTTGTCTTCCATCATTACTTCCACTGCGGACTCCTCATCTGATGTGTCAATACCTATAGTGTTTTATGCTTGGGCCTCCTTGGGCTCTACCTGTCAACTGATAAAAATATCCTATAATGTAATTTTCTTCTTTTTATACCAAAGTTTCAGGAATTTCTTCTATACATTAAGATTGACAATACCAATGGATTCCATCCAAGGGTATCACAAAACAACACCCACATCAGACATATATGAAGCATAAAATCATAATGTAACACATATTTATCCATATAAATAATCAAATCTTTATAAATTTGAACATTATCACCATAAACCTGTGTGTGCTCAATATGTTTTACTGGGACTTGCAATGTTTTTGCTAAATTAACATTGATAAAATTATGTCTGCAACTAGGATTGATAGACACAATGATATTCTCTTAATACATCCATGAACCTATAATAAGGAGATACTAGTATAAAATCACCCCTTATGTGTATCATTATCCTATCTTCTAGGATGAGACCATTTGTCCAAAAGGACTTTTTCACATTCTTCATCGGGAAGTCTTACCAACTTCTTTTTGTCAACTGAGTACCATATGGCAGCGTCATCTCTAAAATGAAGGAATAATAAAGGTTTCCATAGTGTATTTGACTTTTTCATTTTTAGGAATTCTTCAATAGTAGGGTCATCCTCCTTTCTTGTAAAAAAATAGCTAAGTAGAACCCATGAAGTAGAATGAGGGTTTTGAAAAATATATCTTCTTTACGTAGCAAATTTTAAAATGGCCACAACTCGATCAATATGGCTCGGAATCCTTACCATATACTATTTTCATAAATGGAACGTCCATTTTGCATTTTCTAATGCAATTGAAATCATGATTTGGGCACTCAGGAAACTCATATATGTTTTGCAACTGTCTAGTCGTCACAAAAATTTCTAGAAAAAAAGAGTTGATTTTAAATCAAAGATATCTGCCTCATCTGACCTCCGATTCGACCGATTGTTGTTTTTTGAAATTGGGTGTTTTTCAAGAGGACCTTAGGTTTACAATTAGTTTTCTGAAATTTTGCACAAAAACTTCAAAAACAAAATCACTAGAGAGTTGTTGTCCACGAATTGTCGTCGGAAAAATTTCTACAAAACAATTAATTTTAAATCAGCGATATCTCCCTCATCGGAGTTTGATTCGACCAATTTTTTTTTAAATTGGGTATTTTTTCAAGGAATTCAAATATGCTATTTTTTCTTAAATTTTCATCAAATTTTCAGATCTGATATGCAAACTCGCCGCCCAAAAAAATCCTGTTAAAAAAAAAAAACTCCCCTCTACCGAAGAATATGCTCTGATACCACTTGTAATAGATCTGCAAAAATATTAAAATCACTACTAAATAAATTCCAAGAGTGGTCAAAGAATATAAAATAGAAATCCTTCTTTATTAATATCAAACCCTTGAGGTAGAGCAACACCATACAATTACTCTTTAAGGAAGGATATCACTCCACAAGCCATATGCTTGTCAATACAACAATACTTAACATCCCTCGATGGAGAGTATCTAGCCTCTATATAGGCTTCATACATACAATACCAAGTGTAATTACCATGGGTCTCTCAATACCATACATATAATACTATGGTCTTATCACACTACTTGTGGTCCCTAGCATTATGCGGATTAACCACTTTATTTATTAACTATTTCCCATTTATTTATTATCCTTACATCACATTATTACCTTGGTTACCTCCCTTTGTACCCCATATTATCCCCCCTAGGTATACTACAATAAGTGAATTATGCACTCACTGGAATTCTAGTTATCATTTCTCTTTCCAAAAGAAGAATTTTCCCAAATTCTTTTGGATAAGCCTTTCTGCATATTTATGCTTGTAGATCTAGTTAGATTGGAACAAATGCATATTCCAAAATAAAAAACCAAAGCCAAGGAGGATTACAGCCAAAGCTTGGGGCCTCTTAACATGAACTATTCTCTCGAAAGGCAACATCCATCTAGATCAGCAATGCTTGCAAGTGGAAGAGGTGTTATGGTTTAAAATTGTCATGGATAAAACTCCACACAGCATGGTCAACCTACAAAGAAACTAACATATGTTCACCAATTGGAATATTAGGTTAAAGGACAGGGAGTTTGCAAATTGGCTAAAGGAACAAAAGTGATCATGTCCCTCCTTCGACAGGGCATCCAAACACAACCCAGGAAGAGCAGGGGTAGGGGGATCATATTTGGTTCTGAAGGAAAAGAAGCATCTTCCTATGAATATGGATTAGGCAATGATACAAAAATAGAGTGGAAGTATATGGGCTTCTCCTAGAGCTAAGATCATTTATGGCCTTAACCTCAAGAACCCCATCGTGATTGGTAACTTAGACTTTCTAATTCAAAAAATGATCAAAGGCTCTAGACCCGAGAATGTCGACCTCAACCAAATTGTGATCTGAATCCAACAATAACTGAAATGTCTTGAGGAGATATCCTTTTATCAAGTCCTTAGGGAAAACAATTTCAAAATAAATCTGCAATAAAATTGTGATTATCAGTGCCCTCAAGGTCAAGCCAGAGTTGATGTAGAGATAAGTATCTTGCATATTCGCTGAAAGGACCTCTGATCACATGCCATCATGGTCATTGATATGCTCTCTTCAAAACAGGAATCAAAAAATTTGTAATTCGACGGCGTGCACAATCCAATTATAAATAAACCACTCTTCAGAGGACAAGCTACAACTCTCAAAATGGATTTAAGCTTCCTTTACTAGTATATTTGTTTAGTCTATTATGATCTAGGCATCTGAATGGAGTGACTTTGACCCCAAATCCATCCTTCTTCCCCGATCTCGAATCTCTTTAAATAACCACCATGTATGTCCTTCCTCCTTCATCCTCTTACCGAGTGGATTTCTCCCATCCCTTCTATTCCTTGTGTTATTCCCTTATCCTCCCTACATTCCTCCATGGCATAAAATTCCCCATGCCTACATTGTGCTTCCCTCAATACTGAGTTGGAGCAAGTTAAAACTCTCCAGAAGCAATGGAGTGAGAATTTTCAATCTAAGCATGGTCTTTTTTTGGCATCAACAACCTCACTCAAAGAGACTCTCAACAAATATGATTATCATTGCTCCCATATTAAGCACACTTTATCATGTTTGCAATAGGTTGAGGATGGTCATCACGAGCATGTTGGAATGTTAGAATATCATCTCTCGCTCTTGGAAAGGAAGATTGTAGAATGCTCAGGGTCCAACAATCATAATGACACCCTCCCTCAACCAGAAGAATGATCCATCAACCAAGAACATGAAGGATAATAATAGTATACAACAAGTTGCTCCAGCAGTTCACCTCTTTGCAGAAGAGTCTCATGATATGCAAATATAGTTTTTTGTTGTATCAATTTGTTAGAATATATGCAATCAATGCCATATGATTCATTGGTTTTAGCCCCCCCTTTGTAATAGAAAGAAACTGCATGCAAGGAAATCTAAGCCTAGAAGTCAACTGGCACCTATATGAAGTAATGTATTATGGGCCTTAGCCCTCTTTTTTGGAATGAAATCAGATAATCGACACTGCTAAAAAATATTATTATTAACATTAAATATTTTTAAATCTTGACAGTGTCTTACCAAGGTTGACCTTCGTTGACTAAGGTTGATAATGTTTGACTTTAGACAACCATGGTTGCCTAGAATTGAATATGATTTATGTAGTAGTATTATTATTATTATTAGTCAATTTTATTAATATTAATGTTATAGGGCTGACCAAGTTTAATCACGGTCAACTATTAATATTATATTTAATCATAAAATAATAATATAGTAGACCTTATTCTTATTATTATTATTATTAGTCAATTTTATTAATATTATTACTATTATTATTAAACATTTTAAAATCTTGATTGTGACCTACCAAGCATAATGTTAGTTGACTAAGGTTGACAATGTTTGACTTTGGTCAACATGATTGGCTATAATTGGATATGGTCAAGATACGTTGACTAAGGACAAGTATGAGTGAACAAGGTTAACTATTGTTAAATATGGTAAATATAAGGTGTACCAAGTTTGATCATGTCAACTATTTAA
The DNA here is from genome assembly GCA_031772625.1 of Pinus tabuliformis. Taxonomy (NCBI): domain Eukaryota; kingdom Viridiplantae; phylum Streptophyta; class Pinopsida; order Pinales; family Pinaceae; genus Pinus; species Pinus tabuliformis. The sequence goes on along the minus strand of CM062820.1, from coordinate 982,293,615 downwards.
ACATTAACTATAAATGTTGACATTGTTTGACTATGTCTCGCTAATGTGGTTGACTATGATTGATTATAAAATCAATAATATTAATAGTGGTTATGTCTGACCGAAGTTGAAGAGTGTTGATTGTCAAACATAATAAAACATAGTCAACCACATTAGTACATCTGGTTGAATACTTGTGTAATGTCACATTACAACGCTGGAGAAATTGCAATGTAATGTAACATTGCAACAATGTTTGTCACATTGCGACGTTGAATAGATTTTTGCACCATTCTGATGTCACGACATGATATTAGTATTAATCAATAATATTAATATAAAATTATGTTAAATCAAAGTTGCAGAGTGTTTATTATCAAACATAGTCAACCACATTAGTAAATATGGTTGACTAATCTTGTAATGTTGCATTGCAACATTGGATAGATTTATGTACCATTCCAACGTCACAATATTCGTATTATTATTATTATTATTATTCTTATTAGTCAACTTTATTAATATTAATATTGTTATTATTAAACATTTTTTAATCTTGATTGTGACCGCCAAGGATGACCTTAGCTAACTAAAGGTTGGCAATGCTTGACTTTGGTCAACCATGGTTGACTATAATTGAATATGGTTGAGTTATGTTGACTAAGGACGACTATGAGTGAACAAGGTTGAGTATTGTTAAATATGGTAAACATAGGGTTGACCAAGTTTGATCATGGTCAACTATTTAAACATTGACTATAAAGGTTGACTTTGTTTGACTATGTTTGACTAATGTGGTTAACTATGCTTGACTATTAATATTAATCAATAATAATAATAGGTGATTATGTTTGACCAAAGTTTAAGAGTGTTGATTGTCAAACATAGTCAAGCATAGTCAACCACATTACTAAATGTGGTTGACTAATTTGCAGTGTTCCATTGCAACGTTGGATAAATTGCAATGTAATGTAACAATGCAACAATGTTTGTCACATTGCGACATTGGATAGATTTTTGTACCATTCCAACGTCAAAATATTATTATTATTATTATTAGTCAACTTAATAAATATTAATATTGATATTAGAAAAATATTTTAAATCTTAATTGTGACTAACCAAGGATTACCTTAGTTGATTAAGGTTGATAATGTTTGACTTTGGTCAACCATGGTTCACTATAGCTTAATATGGTTGAGTTATGTTGATTGAGGACGACTATGAGTGAACAAGGTTGAGTATTGTTAAATATGGTAAACAAAGGGTTGACCAAGCTTAATCGAGGTCAACTATTCAAGCATTGACAAACTTTAGCTGACTATCTTTGACTATGTTAGACTATTAATATTAATCAACAATAATAATAGGTGATTATGTTTGACTGGAGTTGAAAAGTGTTGATTAACAAACATACTCAACCACATTAGTAAATACGATTGACTAATTTTGTAATGTCGCATTGCAACATTGGATAAATTGCAATGTAATGTAACTTTGCGACAATGTTAATGGCATTACAACGTTGGATAGATTTACGTACCATTCCAACATCTCAATATTAACAATAATATTATTATTAGTCAACTTTGTTAATATTAATATTGATAGTATCAAACATTTTTAAATCTTGATTGTCACTGACCAAGGATGACCTTAGTTGACTAAGATTGACAATGTTTGACTTTGGTCAACCATGGTTGACTATAATTGAATATGGTTGAGTTATGTTAATTGAGGATGACTATGAGTGAATAAGGTCAAGTATTGTTAAATATGGTAAACATAGGGTTGCGCAAGTTTGATCATGGTCAACTATTTAAACATTGGCTATAAAAGTTGACTTTGTTTAATTATCCTTGACTAATGTGGTTGACTATGTTTGACTATTAATATTAATCAATATTAATAATAAGTGATTATTATTATTACTATTATTAAACTTTATTAATATTAATATTGTTATTATTAAACAATTTCTAATCCTGATTGTGGCCGACCAAGGATAACCATAGTTGACTATGGTTGATAATGTTTGACTTTGGTCAACCATGGTTGACTATAATTGAATATGGTTGAGTTGCGTTGATGGAGGACAACTATGAGTGAACAAGGTTTTCTATTGTTAAATATGGTAAAAATAGGGTTGACCAAGTTTTATCATGGTCAACTATTTAAACAATGACTATAAAGGTTGACTTTATTTTACTATGATTAACTAATTTTGTTGACTATGTTCGACTATTAATGTTAATCAATAATAATAATAGGCGATTATGTTTGAATGAAGTTGAAGAGTGTTAAATATCAAACATAGTCAAACATGGTTTGTGTATGGTTGAACATGGTTTGACTATGATTGACTATGGTTGAACATGGTACGACTATGATTGACCATCGTTTGACCATGGTTTGACTATGTTCAACCATAGTTGAATATGATTGACTATAGTTGATGATCCGAACTTATGTTGGAAAGCAACAAAATAGAGAAATACCCATATACACAGAGATGCAGAAGAAATAAAACTTCATTTCGTTAATATCAAAGAACTTAAATATGCTTACATACGAAAATAAAAATGAACTAGCTCGAACGATGGTAGCTTAACTCTGAGAATAGATGTGGCGGCTACATGCCTCTAAACCATGGTAAAATGAGCCTCAAAGGCCTATTTATTATTGAGAAACAATGGAAAACCCTAAATATCCAAAAATATAACCCTAGGAGATGAAGAGCCAAAATTGTGGGCCCTGTTTGGGTAAATTGGTAAATCAACATCCCGGGTCATAACTTTGGCATACGATCTTTGTTTGGCTATCATAATACCTCGTTTCGAAGATCTCAAAAAGAAGTCCAAAAACAAATTGGTAGGTCAATTTAGGACATTTTTGGTCTCTCCCTAAAAATTTCGTTTACGGCCTCAAAACGGCTCTAGATGTTTAGGGCCCGAAAAACTGCCAAAAATAATAAAATGTGCTACCATTAAGGAAACTCAAAAACTGACAGAGACAATGTTGGGGGTCCAAGTGGAATAAGCGGGTGCCCACCAATATCCACCTGGATCAGTCCTCTCCCCTTAGGAAGTAATGGTCCCCATTGTGTTGAGTGCCTCCATAAGATGGGGAAACTCCTATTGACCTTGGTCCCTAGTGAGCCACTTGCCTTAGTGCAGGAGCTGGCTAGCTTTGACAACCCAATACAGTTGGATCTTCTGCTGTGAGTTTTCTTTATCTGTGTGTCCATTATCTGATTAGTTATGGCTTGTTCCATGTAGTCTGGGTTAACTCTATTGGTGTGGGTTGTTCTGCAATGTCTGATGTGTCCAATAATGGTGGAAAGTATGGTCGAAGGTGGTCCACATTAAACACTGGGTGCAGGCCAAGGAATGGTGGGATGTTGAGCTTGAAAGCATTGTCCCCTACAGCCTTAAAGATGGTGTAAGGCCCATATCAGAGCGGGAAAAGTTTGCGATGGGGCCCAGTGAGGCTCTCCTTCCGCATATGTAACCAAACTTTTTCGCCCACTTGGAACTTGTGTGGCACCCGATGTTGATCATGACGTTGCTTGTACTTAACATTAGCTCTATCCAATATGTCATGGACTTACTGGCAGATGTGTTGAATGTGCTCAATGAAGTTGTTAGCCCTGTCAGCTTCAAATTGGACATGAGCCGAATCTACCTGAGTAGTTGCAAATGGTATGGCCACATCAATGGGACATAGTGGCTGGAATCCCAACCCCACCTGAAAGGGGTTATGGCCAATTGAGCTATGGAGAGCTCTGTTGTAGCTATGTTGGACATAGGGGAGGATTTCATCCCATGTGCATGGATGCTTCAAGTTGTACATACACAAAATGTGTACGATCATCCTGTTGACGACCTTTGTTTGGCCATTAGTTTGGGGGTGGAAAGTCGTGGACTTAGTGAGCTTGGTATCCAACATCGACTAGAGACTTGACCAAAATGTACTTAGGAACCTGTTGTCTCAATTTGAGATAATGGATTGTGGGATCCCAAAATGTACCCACAATTGTTCAAAGAAGAGCTTAGCAGTGGCTTCTGCCATGATACTCTTCTTGTAGGCCACCAGAATGGCCATCTTAGAGAATTTGTCGACAACCACGAAAACAAAGTCATTGCCATTCTTAGTAGAAGGAAGGACCAGCATGTAATCCATGGAAATGGATTCCCAGGTTCGACTAGGAGTAGGCATAGGAGTATATAGGCCTTTCTTCTTGATGGCCAGTTTGGCAATGGTGCAGGTAGTGTAAAATCTGATGTACTTCCCAACATCTTGTCGAAGGTTCAGCCAATAAAAATACTTATGCATTACTGCCACTATTCTCTCTACCCAGAAATCTCCAATGACCTGACTGTAGTGCACCTCCCAAATCATCTTGGTACGCTCGCTTGAAGGAACACATATGTGTCCCAGGTGGCATAACATTGCATTCTGAAGGTGAAAATTTGGAACTTGCTTAACTTCCAGAGTGTTTGGTATGTGTTATTGAATTCTGGATCGCTCTTGTAAAGATGTGACCGCCTTGCAGTCTCGTGCCCACAAGAGTCGAGCACAATGGTCAGCGCCATGACCGTTGATCGGTTGAGACAATCTGATTGTTGGTGCTTCACTTCTTGTACTTAACATTCAAATGGAACTGTTGCAGGTATGTGGACCATTTATGATGGTGATCGTTCTACAACTTCCCTTGTGTCTCTATGAACTACAGGGGTCGATGGTTTGTGCGGATGATCGTTTCCTTCCCCATAATGTAATACTTCCATTGTTGGCAAGCCTGCACAATGGAATACATCTCTTTGTCATAAGTGGGATACTCTCGGACTGTGTTTGAAAGTGTCTCACAGTGATATGCCACCAGATGCCCCTGTTGAGTAAGAACAACACCAATAGCATAGTCGGAGGCATCTCTCTCGATCTCAAATCATTGTTGCAGGTCTAGCAATGTCAGCACTGGTGCAGAGTAGGGGCGATGCTTCAACCAATCAAACGCCTTCTGTTGGGATTCAGACCAAAAGAACTTTTCTTTCACTCTGCCCTTAGTGACTTGACTTAAAGGCCAAGTGATATGAGTGAACCCCAACACGAACCTGTGATAGAAATTAGCAAGACGTAGAAAGTTGCAGAGCTTTGTTAGAGTGGTCGGGGCTAGCCAATCTCGAATGACTTGTATCTTGGTTGGGTCCACATGCACACCCTTCTCATCAATGATGTAACCCATATATTTGTTGGGTCCCTATAATACTAGTGATTACCCCATTACTATTGTAGTTATACCCCTTATTTATATTTTTGTGCCCCTATTACCCCCATATTGTTATTTATGTGCCCCATAGAATCCCTCTATTGTTATTTTTGTGGCTTTATATTATTATTGTTAGGTCGGCTGGATTATATTGTGACTCCTTAGACTCCTATATATAGAAAGGAGGTTTTGTCATTTGTATCATCCAAGAATTGTTCATTTATGTAATGTAAAGGAGGTTGCCCCCTCGAAGAGGCTGAATTCTAAGGCGTTGATCTATCTTTTCTATCTTTTCTTGAGCTGGTTTCATAACATTTGGTATCAGAGCTTTGGATTCTAGGGTTTCGCTGCTCCAAACAGGTCATCGTGGAATTTTCGCTATAACTTTTTTTCTGTGACGTTTCAGAAGTCGCAAAAAAAACCCATTTGAGAAGAAATCGCGCTGAACCTTGGGTCCGAATTTCAGAGCTTTTCGCGCGATATTTGCGGAGATATGATCTGAGGAAGTTGGTCTTTTTGCAGACTCCTGAATTACATTCAAAACAGGTGACCTGGGGAAAATCGTCATAACTTTCTCTCTGGGATCGGATTGAAATTTCGTAAGAAGGTACAGAAAGAGGACGGACTGTAGTTTCTTGTATGCGAGTTTCAGATCCAAAGGTTGAAACAGTGACTCGTGGCACGTCGTACAAGTTCGCTCTACTGAACTAGTCTAAAAGCAAGTCACTGTGGGAGATTTCACATAACTCTTCCTTGGAGAATCCAATTTGGGTCAGACTTGTGGCATTGGAAAGAGGACACAGAGGGCTACTACAGGTCACAAATTCAGAACTAGATGATTGGAAAGTACAGAGATACATCAGAGGCAATATCGAGCTCCTACAAAGTGAAAAAAGGTGTGTAGATTTTTTTAAATTTTTGCTTAAGCTTGGTTTGAAAAATTATTTTGAAGGAATTCAAAGGGCATAGTAGAGCATTATTATCGGTAACTGATGCCCCGAGGAAAGAAAATGCAAACACCTAGTAAGGAACCTGAAAGCTCTAGCATGACTCATGAAGAAGAGGAAGAAATGCTACATGATATATCAAAATTACAAGACCAAGTGCAACAATTGTCACTTGCACAAAAAGGAACAGAATCTAAGATGGATGGTTTAAAGAAAGATGTAGAAGCTAAGATGGATGGTTTAAAGAAAGGTGTAGAAGCTAAGATGGATGATTTGAAGATAGATTTGAAGACAGACATGGACGAATTGAAGATAAATATGAATAAGTTGCTACAAGAAATGGTCACTAATGGTGAAAGGGTAGTAAAGGAAACTCATGATGAGAACAAAAGAAATGTTAATCATGATTCCATAGACTCTAATGTTGGATCGAAGAATCACCATATTCCAAAAATCGATATGAGGAAGTTTGATGGCAAGGATCCCGCCACATGGATATTACAGATGGAGCAATTCTTCGATCTCAATAATGTGCAAAACACACAAAAGGTACGTATGGCAACTTTATATTTGGAACCAAATCAGTTTGTATGGTATCAATGGCTTTGTTCTCGTAAACAATTTATCACTTGGGCAATTTTTACGGAAGAATTGATAGCACATTATGAGGATACAAAAAGCAACACTTTTTTTAGCCAATTGATAAGTCTCAAACAAAAGGGTTCAATAATGGAGCACATTGAGGAGTTCCAAAAATTGAACATAAGGGTAAAAGATATTCCAGAGGAGCATAGGATTGATGTGTTCATAGGGTCTTTAAAGGATAATATCCAACATGATGTTCGCCTTTGGGAACCTGATTCATTAGAGAAGGCATTCAGGTTAGCAAGAAAAATGGAAAGCAAAATTATGGCAACCAGGAAGCATACCACTCACAACTATAAAGACGGAAGTGTTGTTGCCCATAGTCTTCCACAACCTACAAGGTTGACACCACAACAATTGGAAGAAAAAAGAGCAAAAGGGCTTTGTTACAATTGTGATAGCAAATACACAAAAGGTCATAAGTGTGCTGAGAAGAAATTATTCTACATAGATTGTGAAGAGGAAGAAGAAAAGGAGCAAGAAAGGTCAAAAGAAGAGGATATATTCCAGGAACAAAGCCTAGATGAAGAACAAATAAATCCGACCATATCTTGTAATGCATTGGCGGGAATTACCACTCCTCAAACCATCAAGATAGAAGGACAAATCAAGAAGAAAAAGGTAATAGTGTTGATTGATTCAGGAAGCACCCACAATTTTATTCATTGTAGGGTAGCAAAAGAATTGAATTGCTTCCTATATCCAGCACCAGAGTGTCAAGTGATGATTGCAAATGGAGGAACAATAAATTGTTCTGGAAAGTGCCATAATATCAAGCTATCCATGGGAGAATATGTATTGACTAGCCCAATGCTTTCCATTCCAATGGGAGGTGCTGATGTTGTACTAGGAGTCCAATGGCTACAATCCTTGGGTACAATAGCTTTTAATTTTCAAGAACTTTTCATGAAATTTTCTGTGGAAGGAAAGGAAGTTGAATTAAGGGGTATTGCAGGGAAACCAGGAAAGATAATCAGCTCTAATGGCATGACAAAGCTTCTAAAAAAGGAGCAAAGAGGTGTAATTGCACAATTATGTTCGCTAGATGTTTCCACATTGGAATCATCTATTTCTCCAGATCTCCAAAAAGTCCTGGACAATCATTCCAAGGTATTTGAGACTCCCAAAGGTCTCCCACCTATGCGTGATCATGATCATGCTATTCATCTGATTCCAGGAAGTGTTCCTCCAAACATCAGGCCGTACAGATATCCCTATGTCCAAAAAAGTGAAATTGAACGTATGGTTGCAGAAATGCTAGAGGCTGGTATAATTCAACCGAGTCAAAGTTCTTTCTCAGCTCCAGTAGTATTGGTGCACAAGAAGGATGGATCATGGCGCATGTGTCCAGATTATAGGGAGCTCAACAAGCTCACTATTAAAGATAAGTTCCCCATTCCTGTCATTGATGAATTACTGGATGAATTGCATGGATCAATTTACTTCACCAAGTTGGATCTTCGTTCGGGATATCATCAAATCAGAATGAAGATTGAAGACATTCCGAAAACGGCATTTAGAACTCATGAGGGTCATTATGAATTTTTGGTCATGCCTTTTGGCCTTACCAATGCACCTTCAACATTTCAAGGTTTGATGAATTCAATTTTCAAACCATTCCTTAGAAAATTTGTGTTAGTATTTTTTGATGATATACTAATCTACAGCAAGTCTTGGAAGGATCATGTTGAACATGTTGACAGGGTGCTACAACTATTGGAGGAGAAACAATTATATGCAAAAAGATCCAAATGTTTCTTTGGAGTCCAGGAGGTGGAATATTTGGGTCATATTGTATCTCATGAAGGAGTTAAGGTAGACCCTAGCAAAATTAAAGCCATTAAGGAATGGAAAATCCCCACATCCATAAAGCATCTGCGAGGATTTCTTGGGTTGACAGGGTATTATCGCAAGTTTGTTAAGAATTATGGGAGAATAGCAGCACCTCTAACAACATTATTGAAGAAAGATTCATTTTCATGGACTCCGGAAGCAACAAAGGCCTTTGAACATCTTAAAGAGGCAATGTGCCAAGCACCGGTCTTAGCTACACCGGACTTCACAAAAACCTTTATTGTGGAATGTGATGCTTCAGGAAATGGAATTGGTGTTGTTCTAATGCAAGATGAAAGACCCATTGCTTTTGAAAGTCGTCCAATCAAGGGAAAGTTTTTAAGCAAAGCTATTTATGAGAAGGAAATGTTGGCAATACTCCATGCACTTAAGAAATGGCGACCCTACCTAATGGGAAGACACTTCAAGGTAAAAACGGATCATGATAGCCTTAAATACTTTTTAGAACAAAGATTATCCTCTGAAGAGCAACAAAAGTGGGTCACAAAGATGTTGGGTTATGACTTTGAAATCATCTACAAAAAAGGGAAGCAAAATGTGGTGGCAGATGCACTCTCAAGAAAGGATGAGGATGTGGAAGCATTGTTGTGTGCCATTTCTATTATCCAACCAGATTGGATAAACGAAGCAAGGGAGGAATGGAAGAATGACGAAGAAGTGTGGGCACTTATTCGAAAGCTACAACAAGATTCCAGTACTTCTGATACATTTAGCTGGCAAAATGATTCGTTATGGTACAAAGATCGCTTATACCTCTGTAAGAATTCCCAGCTAAAACAAAAGATTCTTATGGAATTGCACACTTCTCCCTTAGGAGGGCACTCAGGATTTTTAAAAACTTACCACAGGGTTAAGAAGGAATTTTTTTGGGATGGCCTTAAATCAGATATTCAAAAGTTTGTGGCGGAATGTTTGGTTTGCCAACAAAATAAAGTTGAAACAATTAAGACACCGGGTCTATTACAACCTTTATCCATTCCAAGCCAACGTTGGGAGGAGGTTTCAATGGATTTTATCACAGGTTTACCCAAGTCTGAGGGAAAGAGTGTCATCATGGTGGTAGTTGACAGACTTACCAAGTATGCACACTTTTGTGCATTATCACATCCATTTAAAGCCAGTACAGTTTCTACTGCATTTATGGAAACAGTTCAAAAGCTACATGGAAACCCAAAGATTATTGTAAGTGACAGAGATCCCATTTTCACTGGAAATTTTTGGACAGAATTATTTTCTTGTCTTGGTACTCAGTTAGCTCATAGCTCATCTTATCATCCTCAATCTGATGGGCAAACTGAGATAGTAAACAAATGTTTGGAAGGATATCTTCGTTGCTTTGTATCTGATAAACAGACACAATGGGTCAAATGGTTGCCTCTGGCTGAATGGTGGTATAACACTTCCTTCCATACAGCAACAAAAATGACCCCATTTATGGCACTTTATGGGTATCAACCACCATCCATCACATCATATTTAAGAGAAAATTCTAAGGTTCAGGCAGTGGAACATCACATCGAACATCAACAACAAGTCCTCCAACTCTTAAAGGATAACCTCGTGTTGGCACAAAATAGAATGAAACAACAGGCAGATCAACATCGCAGTGAAAGAAGTTTTGATGTAGGTGATTGGGTATTCCTACGGCTACAACCATATAAGCAAATGTCCCTAAAGCAAGCTAAGAAGGATAATAAATTATCACCAAAGTATTATGGTCCGTACAAGGTGTTGCAAAAGATTGGTACTATGGCATACAAATTGGAGCTTCCTGCAGCTTCTCGATTGCACCCAGTTTTCCATGTTTCATGTTTAAAGAAGGTTATAGGCGACAAGCTCCCAGTTCAAACAATATTGCCAGAACTTGACGAGGAAGGAAAAATTATATTGGAACCGGAAGCAGTCACAGAAACAAGAACTCGACAGCTACGAAATCGATCAATTTCAGAGTATCTTATCAAGTGGAAGAACTTATCCGCTGAAGATTCCACATGGGAGGATGAGAATTTTATGCAGAAGTATCCAGAACTACTCAAGCGTTGAGGACAACACTTTTTTGAAGGAGAGGGGCATGTTGGGTCCCTATAATACTAGTGATTACCCCATTACTATTGTAGTTATACCCCTTATTTATATTGTTGTGCCCCTATTACCCCCATATTGTTATTTCTGTGCCCCATAGAATCCCTCTATTGTTATTTTTGTGGCTTTATATTATTATTGTTAGGTCGGCTGGATTATATTGTGACTCCTTAGACTCCTATATATAGAAAGGAGGTTTTGTCATTTGTATCATCCAAGAATTGTTCATTTATGTAATGTAAAGGAGGTTGCCCCCTCGAAGAGGCTGAATTCTAAGGCGTTGATCTTTCTTTTCTATCTTTTCTTGAGCTGGTTTCATAACAATATTGAACTTGGGTCATGCCAAAAGTGCATTTCTCCAAATTGGCACACAGCTTGTGTTGTCGCAGGGTTTGAAGGACCTATCGAATATAGTGGAGGTGCTCTTCCCAACTCTGGATGAAGATCAAGATGTCATCTAAATACACCACCACAAATGCATTGGTGAAGGGTAGCAAGATGTCGACCATCAATCTCATGAAGGTTGTGGGGGCATTCGTCAACCCGAAAGGCATGATCAATCATTTGAAAAGGCCCTCCTTAGATTTGAAGGCAGACTTCCACACATCAGAGGGTTCGATAAGCACCTAGTGATAACCAGACTTCAAGTCAATCTTGCTGAAATATTTGGCCCCCTAGAGTTGATCCAGAACATCATCAATCTATGGGATTGGGTACCTATTCTGAACAATGATCTTGTTCAGCACCCGATAGTCAATATGGAGTATCCAGGTCCCACCCTTCTTTTGTACCAATACAATCGGACTCCCACAGGGTGATGAGCTTGACCTGATGTCCCCTTTCTGCAACAACTCCTCAATCTGCCTCTTGATGTCATCGTTCTCCAGAACAAAGCGTCGATAGATCAGTACATTGGGTAGCGGTGTAACCGGGGTCAGATCGATGGAGTGCTTGACCTGACAGTGCATAGGTACCCCTATAGGTGAGGTGAAAATGCCCCTATACTCCTCCATGAACTTGTCCATCTATTGTTCTTGGGCAAAGGATCCCTGTCTGGAAGCCGTGGCCACAAACTTCTTCTTGCCCTGAGGACAAATCATAAGGAAAACAAATTTCCTAGTCTGGGAAACAATATTACTACATTGCTTTGCAATTATCAAAGAGATGGTGGTAGGCGGGGCTACCTCAGGTATCCTATACAACTTATTGCCTAACGTAATAATCATGGAGTGAGGTCAAGACTCATATACAACATGTCGCTTCCACAAGTGTGGTTGTCCTGATTAGACATCACAAACTTCAAGAGGAGAAACATCACACAGTACCTCATCCGTGAAGGGCCTGATGTTGTAGGGAAGGTGACACTGTTGGCTGACGTGGAGGTCTCGTCCTTGGCGAAGCCACCAGATGGTGTACGACTGTGGATTTGTTGTAGTCGGTAGACCCAACTGCTTCACGGCCTCTGTTTAAATGAGGTTCTTTTGGCTCTCGCTATCAACAATGAATTACAGCAGAGAACCCTTCACCCACATTTATGAGTGGAAGAAGCATTCCCTCTCCTTTGGATCTTCAGGCTCATTCTTCTGGATCTTAATCGTTGCCACGGTGGCACTGGGCTCCACATCAATGATCTGCTTCTCTTTGTTGTTTCCCTTGTTAGGTTCTGACTTAGAGTTAGAACATGTGTCTTGTTAGGGTCCTATGATATTTGTACGATTGCTTGATTATAGTTGATAATTATTATATTTCGGATGTTGTAAATAATATTCCATGTTGTAAATTATTTTCAAAAAAGGTCAAAACCTTGAGAAAATAAAAAAATATGCTTATACGCCATTTTATCCAAAGTTTTAGTAGCAATGTAAAATGCAGAAAGGCACAAATGGATAAAGTATTGGACATATTTTATATTTCTAAACCTTTATCCTAAGTTTAAAGCAAGAATCAAAAGGCACAAGTAGACAAAGCTCTTTTGTCGCTTATGGTTAAAGTACAGCAACATTGAAGGCATCGAGATGTCATCCCGCTCTTGATCAACGGAACTCATCTGTTTTCAGCCCCCCCTCTCCATCCTAGCTTTACCACTTGGGGGGGGGGGGGGGGGGTGTCCAAAAAGGTGGTATTTCCCACCGGGTCCCATGGCTACGTGTCCACTCCCCTACATTTCGCACCCCCCCCCCATGATACCGCCTACCACTCCAACCCCCCTCTGAAAACTACTTACCAATCTCCTTTCCCACCATATTTCCAGCACACTCCTGGTTATGTTACCCTCCATTCCCTGACTGCCATGTCATCTCCCGCATCCACGTCATTCATCTCTCTCATGATCAGTTGAAACTATGTTTTTTCTTATACACCACATTTATTTCAAACATGCTTTCCGAACCAATGAGGATGAATTTTCAGAAACTAAAAGAGGTTTTTTCTTCCAACATCCGCATGTACAAAAAAAATCTCTCATTTTTCTAACATCTATTATGGTTTGGGATATATAAATGAATCTTTGTAGACATATTTCCCAAATTGTCATGTTAGTCATACTTTTGCATAACATATTGTGGCCAATCAGAGATGACTCTTGAGAAACTGGAGGATTTTTGTGTTCCTAAGATTCCAAAGTACAATAACCTACTTAATATTTTACACAGCTATTACAGAATGAGAGATACATGTACATCTTTATAGCTTATTTTTCAGACAGTTTAAAGTCGTGTTTCAGCCATCTTTTTTCATAGAATATTGGGAATAGCCGGAGCTAAATTTTGGGAATCTGAGAGAGGTTTATCTCAAGAACATATTTATCTAAAATAACCTCGCTCACTTTTTACAGACCTATCTCGAATTGAGATATACAAATGGATGATTGGACCCTAATTTGCTGAATTTCAGGAGGAAAATGCTGAAAAACAGTTAGCCACCTCATCAACTAAGAGTTGCAATCAAATTCAAATTTCTCTTATTTGTCAACATAAATCCATAATGATAGTGCCAAGTAGATACATTAGTTTTGAATGTCCTACATTTCATTTCTGTTTGTGTAAAACAATTTAGGATATTTGTAAAAAGATCTTGAGATTTTTATCAATATATTTTAGTTTAAAATTTGTATAAATACTTCATCATTTGAAGTAAGAAAGGGTTGGGGTTTGTACGAAGAAAACTATTGTCCAATGTAAAGTTGTTCATTGAGCTCAAATGGACTGATCAATAATACAAAGACTTTTCACAGGATTCTTGTGCTACACTTTACTGGTGATGTTTTTCTTATTGTAATTGTTGTTTCCACTGTTATTCTATGTATGTTTATCATCTGAAATCTAATTGTAAAATAGGAGATGTGAAAAATAAGATATGTTATTGAACACCTTATTTGGACTTCTTTTAAAATCTGCATGTTTTCTTCTGAAGTCTGATTGAGAAATTCTTAAATGCTTTTCAATCACTATTGAAACACACTTTTTATCCATTTCATAATTCAATTTAAAAGATCCAGCAAATTTAACTAGCTTTCCCTATGATTACTCTTTTAAACATTTGGTTCAGCACCCAGCTTTTTTTAACTCCATAGCCCAATGGATTCCTCTTTATCTTCCAACCAAACCATTTTCAAAATCAAACTCTGAGTCCAATAACTAGCCTGAAATTCCCAGTAAACAAAGCTAAATCTCATAAAGAGATCCCTCTCTGAGTTTAGGAGGGCTAGATCCTAAACTCGAAAGTGGTTTTGATGTTGCCTCTATGGTTTTTTCTTCAGCCTTGAAATTATGGAATGCTAACATAGTGGTGATCATACTGGGTAGGACATTTTATCTTCCTCGGAAAATTGTATCAAGTTCCATTTCTAATTGTTGATGGTGAACAATGATCAGACACAAGAAGGCTGAATTATTCACATGATGACTCCATTTTCAAATTATCTAGAGCTTCAAAGTTTTCAGGGTGACTCCACTGTCAAAGAATCCAGAATTGTAAAGCACTTATGGTGACCCCATTCCGTTGCTGATTGTTTTAAAAATGAGTTCAAAAATACAATGCAAGTATGCTCCTATGGAAAGATCAAGAATTCCAAGTTTTCCAAATCCCATGTTCAGCAATGATTGGTTAACGTATCTTCCATTATTTAAAGATCAAAAAGGATATGATGCTATTGTACATTTATTGAGGTTTCATATGCACATCCGTAAGCTTAAAATCAAATTTCATGAAGATTGTCTTATGAAAAATTGTATGGCAACTTTGGAGGAAAAGACTAGATCTTGGTATGAAAATTTGCCTACTGCTAGTATATGTTCGTTAAAGCATTTTCATATTTTTTTGTGAGAAATACAGAGGGGATTATCCATCCTTGTTACTGATTCAAAACTGTTGTGATCGTTTTGAAATTTTTACTCAATATCTATAAGATTACTATGATGATGATCGGTTCACAAATGATGAAATACTAGAGGCTTTAGATGGAAATCCTTTTCAACATTATGAACAAAAAGTAGAAGTCTTGCTTGAATTGTCTTCCCCTCGGGAAGAAACAGAGGATGTATGTTGTCTATATGTTCATGAAGATTCCCCACAGGAAATAATTCTTGCAGCACCATGACAAACTAATCAACCAGAGGTAAAAGAAGAAATTCAGCAACCTGAACCTGATCAAGAAGAGGACAATAGTGAAAATCAGCAGGATAGTTCAAATACCATGGATGAACACATTAACATTGTGGTTGTCTCAAGTGTAGAAAATCAAATTAAAGAACAAATTCCTTGTACTAATCAGCAAGTAAAGGTAATTGAGCATATTGTTGAATATTCATTTGTTGATTTACAGCAGTCTTGTTATCTGAAAGAAGAACCAGCAAAGCTTAATTCTCTTGATCCACAAGAACATTTTCAACAAATAGTGTTTTCTTTAGTGATTAAAGGCCAAACAGAGGTATAGGTTGTATATTGATAAAAAAATGTCTGGAACAGAGCTGACAAGTTAATCGTGTTGCTTGCTGAAGGAGCTGTGTAGCCCTAGCCAGCAAATGCAGCAAGAAGCACGCAGCAGCACGTTGTTGCCCCTCAGCGGCCTTCTGCTGCTAGGGACTGAGCACCATGGACGCATCAGAGGATGGAGAGCCTCTCCCAAATCAACAGCAAGAAAATGAAGGAACAGCAAAATCTTTCACCTCTCTCATTTCTGCAATGCGTCTGGCAAAGAACAAACCATCAATCACTAAGTTTGTTAAAAGATTGGAAGACATTCCTGAAATAAGACTCCCTCCTGCCCCTCCCCGTAGAGCAACACTTTCTCTGGCGAAGTGTGGATTAGTGGGGCAGTTCATTGGGTTATGGCCATCTCCCAAAACTATGCAAAAATGGGTAGAAAGGAATTGGACAGCATCAATAGATGGGAAATCTCAATTAGGTTTTGTGGAAGAGGTTACTACACCTTTCAGTTTGAAACCAAGGAGGATCAAGATCTGATATTTAGGAATGGACCTTATTTTATGGATACAGGGAGATTGTATCTAAACATATGGACGCCGGATTTCGATCCAAAAATGGATGTACCCAATGTCATCCCCGTTTGGGTCAGACTGCCACACCTTCCCCTTCACTGTTGGGGGGGGTGATTCAGTCAATGCCATAGGAAATGCAGTTGGGAAATATATAGAGAGGTGCGAGCCAAAGAAAAATATGCACGCATGCGCCAAAATCTGTGTAGAAGTGGATCTTGGGAAAGGGCTACCAAAAGCCATAACAATTAAAATGGACCAATGGGCGCACATACAACAGCTAGATTATGAACAAATCCCTTTCAAACGCAAGGTATGTCACGAATATGGTTATTTTGAAAATAGATGTACAAAAAAATGAAAATGAAAATGAAAAGAGTGAAGATCCGGAAAACAAATGGGAACAGGTTAAAAGAAATAAGACAGTCCACAAACAACCAACTCTATCTTCCTCACAGCCCTCCACATCCTCTGATCTCCACCCTCCATCACCAAAAGAAGATAATAATCCTCTTACTAGCCTTAATCCTTTTGAGCCTCTGGATCCTTCAGTCCCCCCATCCCTTGGACCAAGATCCAGATCCAGATCCCCACAACATACCCCCAACCCCCCTGCATCCCCTCTGGTATCAAACACCCATACCCCTCCCCCCCCCCCCCCCCCCCCCCCCCCAGTAGACAGAATCCTAACCAGAAAGCAGTCAAAGGAAGCACCCCCAAATGTAGAATATCAAAAAAAAGCAGGAAGAAAGACAAACAAAGAACTGAGGGATGAAGCAGCAGCAAAGGAAATGGCATTAGGAATGCAGCAACCTATGGAAACCTTCTTAGGAAGGAGCATAGGAAACAATGAAAAAAGCCAGCAAAGAGGGAAAGGAGCCATGCACCACCCAACAAGAAAATAATGATAGTGGTCTCCTGGAATTGCAAAGGAATGGGATCATCCGTCAAAGAAAATTCCACAAGAGACATTCTGGAAAAAGAAAACCCAGACATCCTTATGATTCAGGAGACAAAAACAAATAGCCAAGAAACTGAAAATATCAAAAAAAAATCAGAAATTATGAAGGGGAAGCAATACAGGCAACAGGAGCGTCAGGAGGTATTTGCACAATATGGAAAAAAGAAACCTAGGAATTAATAAAATACAAAAAAGATCAGCACTAGATCCAAACGGATCTAATGCACATCAGTACAAAAGAGAAGTACAGTGTCATAAATATATACACCCCAAATCACTACAAGGAAAAAGAGCAATGCTGGGCCACCATAAAAGAAGCACTAAAAGAAATGCAAGCTGGGAAAATAATACTAGGAGGAGATTTAAATTTGGTAAGAAGTATAGAAGAAAAGTTTGGAGGAACATATCACATAGACCCGTCCAGGGATACTCTAGAAGAAATAATGGAACAACACAATTTAATAGACATCCCGCCAAGCAATGGGAAATACACCTAGAGCAATAAAAGATTGGGCAAAAGCAACATAAAAGAAAGGCTGGATAGAATTTTGATACAAGAAAACATGGTAGCAGGGCACAGCTCCATAAAATCAAAAATTTTACACACTACAGCATCTGAACATAAACCAGTGACAATAGTCATGGGAAAAATGGAAAACCAGGGACTGCTCCCATTTAGATATAGCTCAATTTGGGACAGCAACATAGAAATTAGAAAATTAGTCGGGGAAGCATGGGAGCCAAGAGTAACAAGATCACCATAGTATATTTGGGAAACAAAATAAAAAATTGCAAGAACCAAATTAAAGGAATGGGCAAGAGAGAGAAAAAAAAAATACGGCAGAAAATGGACAGCTTGCAAATTGAAAAAGAAAGCAAAGAAGGCAAGCAAGATTATCTAAGAGAAAAGGAAATCTTTTGGGAAATATATAGGGAAAACAGGAAAGAAGAAGAAGAGGCAAGATTGAAATCTAGAAGTTTGTGGCTCAAGGCAGGGGTCAAAAACGTATCATTTTTCCACAACACAATGAAGATAAGAAGAGCAAGAAACCAAATAGAAAAAATACAATTCGATAGCCAAGAGGTCAAAGGTGTGGAGGAACTAAAAAAATAGCCTATCATCACTTTAAAAACTTACTTTCAGCCAACGAAGAAATGGCTGAAAGTGAAGATTTCTTAAAGCACACAAAAAAAAAAAAAAAAAAAAATTAAAAATATCAAAATGTAGCAATGTTCAAGGATCCCACAGAAGAAGAGGTAGTGGCAGCCATATGGAGATTGCATCCGGACAAAGCCCCAGGGCCAGATGGTTTCACAATAGCATTCTACGGATTTCATTGGTATACCATTAGAAAGGATTTCTTGAGAATGGTGAAGAATGTCTTCAAAGAAAAAAAAGGAGGCAACACAAAATCCTTCTATCTTGCTCTAATCCTAAAGGAAGCAAACCCCTCAACTTTCAACAGGTTTTGCCCTATCTCTCTTTGCAATTCATCTTATAAGATAATAACAAAAATAATTGCAAATAGAATCAAGGAAGTGCTTCCAATAATCATATCTGAAAATCAAGGAGGATTCGTGCCCAACAGGCAAATCATAGATAATGTAATTATTGTACAGGAAGTTGTACACTCTAGTATGCTAAGGCAAGAAAAAGGCCTCATAATCAAACTAGATATGGCAAATTCATTTGACAGGGTCAGCCACCCATATCTAATGATTTTCCTTCAGAAACCTGGGTTCTCAAGAGAAATAATGGAAGTCATATAGGCATGCATTTCTACTCCATGGATTGCCCCCCTCATAAATGGAAGGCCTAGTGACTTCTTTCAAAGCACAAGAGGCCTTAGGCAAGGTTGTCCTCTCTCTCCCTTCCTATATATTATAATGGCGGAAACATTAAGCAGGGCTCTGGAAAAACAAAGAAAGGAAAGAAATATCACAGGGATCAGAATAGCAAAAGGAGTAAAAACAATAAACCACTCACTCTTTGTTGATGACACATTGCTGTTGGGAGGGGCATCAACAATAATAGCAAGGAGGTTCAAAAAAGTTCTGGATGATTTTTTACAGGTTTCAAGTGGGCTATTAAACAATACAAAATGCAGGATATATGGATGGAATACCCCTCCCAGAACTATGCAAAGGATCTCACAAATCTTAGACATCCCTGTACAGGAAAAATGGACACATTTCTTTTACCTGGGACTTCCAATCTCAAAAGAGAACATGAAGACAGAAATATGGACTAAACAAATTGAAAAAATGAAAAACAAAATACAAAGTTGGGGTATGATGTGGCTGAATATGGCAGGAAGGGTAATACTAATCAAAGAACTCCTTGCAGCACTACCTATCTACCAATATGCAATAATCATGGCCCCAGCAAGTGCCCACAAACAAATGGAGTTAATCTTAAGAAGCTTTTTGTGGCAGGGGGGAAGCAAGAAAACAAAAAATTTAGCCTGGTCAAGTGGGAGCAAGTAGTACTACCTTATGAACAAGGAGGCCTATCAATACGGATACCTGGGCTCATGAATGCAGCACTGGGAATGAAAATAGTATGGAGACTAATTACAGGAAAAGAGAGCTGGTGGAAAAAGACTCTTATATCAAAATATATGGATGGCACCAGGAAAAGACTGCTTAATGGAAATATCCCAATAAGACAATGCACCCAAGTATGGAAGCTGGTTAAAACAATTCCATTAATGAGTAGATACATCTCTAAAATCCCAAGCAATGGAAAAACAATTTCAATTTGGGAGGACAGAATCATGGGAAAAGAACCACTATAGACTCATCTAGAAATTGAAGACATACAAGAGTGGATGAAAGGTAAAGGTTTCAATACTTTACACTCAATCTCTCATTGGAACCAAAAGGAGTGGCAAGACTGGAAAATCTCAGCAATTCCAGAAGATTTGGAAGGGTAGTGGAGCAAAATCAGGCAGCTCCTAAAAGGGGCAACGCCAATCCACCATGATGAGGAAGATGATTATCTCTGGGACCCAAGCGGTGAACATTACACAGTTAGGACCAACCAAATCAACAAGACTGGGATTCTTGGAAAATAGCATGGAAATCAGAAAGTCTGCCTAAGATCAAAATGTTCATCTGGACTCTTTTAAAAGGGAGAATATTGACCAGTGAAAACTTTTAAAAAAAGGCTTTCAAGGCCCAACACGATGCCCATTATGCATGCAGGCTGAAGAAAATATACAACATTTATTCCAAGAATGCACTTTTTCCAAAGAATGTTGGCAGCAGCTGATAAGTCCATTGGAAATAAGAATAAATTTTGAAAATCCCTTGCCGGATTTTCTTCAGACCTTTGAGAAGGCCTACCCATACACAACAAAGAAGAAAGTCACAATTCAGAGAATATGGAAGTGCATTCCAGTAGTCCTATGTTGGAAAATTTGGTTGACACGAAACAAGTGCATTTTCAAAAATCAAATTCCAAGGATAGGGAAAACCCTCTCAAAAACATGGGGATTAACTTCTGAAATCCTCAACGTCAAAGGAACAGCATCAACAAACTATAACACTCTTCAACATGAAGAGCGAGATTGGCTCAGCAAAGCCATAATAAATAATATTGGACAAAAAGGACAGAGGAAGATAAAGTCAGGAAATATATGGAAAATAAGAATGAGTGAATAGGAACTGACAAACAGGAGGAAAAATCAGAATAGATATTGTCTATACTTTGATGGGGCCTCAAAGCATAATCCGGGAAAGGCAGGGGCAGGAGGAATAATCCTCGATCTTGATGGGAAAGAAAATGTCACATATGAATGGGGATTCGGAAAAATCTCAAATAATAAGGCAAAAGCATACAGCTTGTCGATGGGAACAAGAATAATCAAAAAAAGAGAAATTCAAAATCCTATCATAATAGGAGACTTAGCCATATTAATAGAGGCAATGGCAAGAAACAAAAATCCAAGCAATGAGTTCATGAACAAAATTTTTAGAAGAATCAGGAATAACTTGGAAGGCTCTGGCGATATAATCTTCAGACATGTCTTGAGAATTCACAATCAATAGGCGGATTATTTTGCAAACCAAGCAGTGGAAAAAAATGAAGGGCATGCTTGTGAAAACCAAGAGGAATATCACAACTCTGTTCCTTAATAATCAGCAAAAAATCACAAGTATAAATCTCACCAAAACCAAGGGAAAAATCACAATGATAAAAGCAATAAATCAAAAAACGACAAAGGACATATCAATGCAATAACGGCCAGGAAATCACGGTAATGCAAAGGAAAAATCATGAAACTTCAGACTCTCATAAGAGAAACAACAGGAAGGACGATTGCAATCTTGGTCACAAGAACCACGTTGCAATCTATCTCATCGAAGGCAAGTCTTGGGATGCGTTAAAGCACTACAAGAATAGAGGGTGCATTCACAAAAATCGCAGCAACAATCTCAGCGAAGAAATATTCATTTTCCATGTTCATATAGTGTTACTTTGGTTTCAAAGCCCCTCCTTGTCTTCTCTCATAGCCTGAAGTGTTTCCTCTGTTCAACGCGCAGACTTCATCTTAAGCCCCCACCTTTCTTCTTACCCAGCTTGCTCACCCCGTATCCCTTCACTCCCTCCACTCAGTGATCCATTGTAGCACAAAGCCCTTCGGAGCATCCACACCCTCCATCTGCCCCTCCCATTATCTCAGCCCTCCTCCCTGACTGTTATAACCAGATTTTGGTCTTCCTTCAATTATGTCATTCACAAGGACTTCAACTCTATCGGAATACACGGGAAAAACCCGACCGAGCGCTTAAACCGGACTTCAAAAAAACATTCACCTGCAACTATAATTATCGATGGGTCCACACTCCCAAGCCATTTCCGCAGCGCTGCTCCTTCCTTTCTCTGACCTCCGATCAAATCAGGACCATTGATCTAGCGCTCGATCCGACGATTTCTGCTTAGCCTGATCAATCAAACTTGCGTGACAATCCTCTATCGTCGATTTGTACTCAATGGATCCGACAGTTCACATCGGGTTGATATCAAGCACGAAGAATACCCACCCGAAAAGTGGTTTTCTTTCTCTCCTCCGCTGCTATGTGTCGCTCAGTTAGTGGAATCGGGCGACCACTCGTCTTTACCACTTATAGTTTCTACCCCACCCGAAATACCACTTCCGCATAGAAATCCACTTTTATTCTTGGTTAACATCCGGACTTGTTCACGCCCGATGACCATAGATTTCAACCATCTACGGCTGTGACGGCTCCTCTAGGTTCCTCTTCCACCAGCGCTTCTGATTAATATCCACTATTCATCCCGTGATTCCAATCTATGCGATTTAATCTTGGTCGCTATTCATCTGACAACCTCATCCGTTGATCTCCGATGTCTAACGGTTCCTGTGTATGACAAAAGGAAAGTTATTAACATCAGCAGAAGAAGAAGTATCTCAGGCAATACAAAATCAAGGAAGCACAGCAAAACAAGGAGCAGTAAGCAGAGCCAAAGGAAGAACAAGCAAACAAATCAAATGGAATTCAACTCAGGAGCAATCAGTCTACAAGCCATGAAAATCTGTCAGAGAATCCATGACATGTAAATTTCTCTTTCTAGTAGGTCAGTTTGTTAGGTAGTATACTAGAATACTCATAAAAATACATGAAGCTTTGAACACAAGCTTAGGAGAAGAGATTGCATTCCTATCTTATGGCTTAGGTGTTTATCATGTTACAGTTGATTGTAATAGGAGCTTGCTCCATCAAAGTTTTTGGTAATATATCAACTACCCGACCTTGTTAAAAAAAAAGACCAATCAGATTTACATGATGAAGATCTTATGTTCCATTTTTTCCATGATCCTTTGGTCAGTTTATTGCATTCATTGGTGAAGGGACAATTTTTCAAATTCATCAATGCAACTATTGGATCCAGTGGAAAAGTTGAGTTGCCATTTTCTGAATTTATTTTTCCGCCTAAAGAAGTGGAATGCAAAATTCAGTTAAGTATCCATTTTCTTGAATGGTTGCACTGGATGTTTGTTATCACTTGATATGGCAGTCATTTTATCAGATTAAAGTAGGTAGCAGAGTGCAAATAAGCTCAGTACCTTGAGCATTTTTGTTTTTCAAAGCATTTTTTCCAGTTTTAGTTTCAGGTTGCAGTACAGCTTTCAGTTCAGTGTATATTTCATATTTCAGTGTACAAAATGGTTTTGATTTCAGTTTGAGAGTTTTTCAGTAGCAGAGATTTTATGGCAGAACAGGTTACAAGTTTTGGGATCAGCCCAAATAATCGGGCTACTAGTCTACGGTGTTCTCAACACTTCACTAGGAAGTGCCCTTCGTAGCTGGAGCCACTATTAGGGTCCTATAATTTTTATAGGATTGCTTGATTATAGCTGATCATTATTATATTTTGGATATTGTAAATAATATTCCATGTTGTAAATTATTTTCAAAAAAGGTCAAAACCTTGAGAAAATCAAAAAATATGCTTATATGCCATTTTATCCAAAGTTTTAGTGACAATGTAAAAAGCATAAAGGCACGAATGGATAAAGTATTGGACATATTTTATATTTATAAACCTTTATCCTAAGTTCAAAGCAAGAATCAAAAGGCACAAGTGGACAAATCTCTTTTATCGCTTATGGTTAAAGTACAACAACATTGAAGGCATTGGGATGTCATCCCGCTCTTGATCAACGGACCTCATCCATTTTCAGCACCCCTCTCCATCTTAGCTTTGCCACTGGGGGGGGTGCGAAAAGGTGTTATTCCCCATCGGGTCCCATGGTTATGTGTCCGCTACCCTACATTTCGCACCCCCCCTCACAATACGCCTACCACTCCAACCCCCTCCGAAAACTGCTTACCACCTTCTTGATTACCACTCTCGTTTCCCAACATATTTCCTGCACACTCCTATTTATGTTAACCTCCATTCGTCGACTTCCATGTCACCTCCTGCATCCACGTCATTCATCTATCTCATGATCAGTTGAAACTATGCTTTTTCCTATACGCCACATTTATTTCAAACATGGCTTCCAAACCAATGAGAACAAATTTTTAGAAACTGAAAGAGGTTTTTTCTCAAAACATCCTCATGTACAAAAACCTCTCTCAGTTTTCTAACATATATTATGGTTTGGGATATACATGTGAAGCTTTGCCGACATATTTTCCCAAATTTTCTTGTTTAGTCATACTTTTGCAAAACATATTGTAGCCAATCAGAGATGACTCTTGAGAACTTGGAGGAGGTTTGTGTTTCTAGTATTCCAAATTATAATAACCTACTTCATATTTTACACATCTATTACAAAATGAGAGATACATGTACATCTTTACAACCTATTTTTTGGCTTGTGCAATCTCATGTTTTAGTCACCCTTTTCAAGAGAGTATTGGGAACAAATGGAGCTGAATTTTGGGAATTTGAGATAGTTTTATCTCAATAACATATTTATCTACAATAACCTCTCGCACTTTTTACAAAACTATCTCGGATTGAGATATAAAAAGGGATGACTGGACCCTATTTTGCAGAATTTCGAGAGGAAAATGCTCAAAGACAGTTAGCCACCTCATCAGCTAAGAGTTGAAATAAAATTCGAATTTCTCTTATTTTTCAACATAAATCCATAATGATAGTGCCAAGTAGATACATTAGTTTTGAATGTCCTACATTTCATTTCTATTTGTGTAAAATGGCTTAGGATATTTGTAAAAAGATCTTGAGATTTTTATCAAGATATTTTAGTTTAAAATTTGTATAAATACTTCATCATTTGAAGTAAGAAAGGGTTGGGGTTTGTATGAAGAAATCCATTGTCCAATGTAAAGTTTCTCATTGAGCTCAAATGGACTGATCAATAATACAAAGACTTTTCACAGGATTCTTGTGCTACACTTTACTGGTGATGTTTTTCTTATTGTAATTGTTGTTTCCACTGTTATTCTCTGTATGTTTATGATCCAGGTGGATCTTGGTGGCCACATGCCAAGTCCACCTGGACCCCCACCATTGTTTCTCTCAGCATTTTCAGTTTCCTTAATTGTAGCACAACTTACTATTTTTAGCAGTTTTTCGGGTCCTGAACTTCCGGAGCCCTTTTGAGGCCCTAAACGACGTTTTTTAGGAAATCTCAGGCAACATGGGTCCATGGACCCATGTTGCCTCCCAAAGTGGTAGTGCTCGGATAAATCTTTCTAACGAGCTATTGTACGCGTCAAACGGAGATCGTATGCCAAAGTTACGACCCCGGGAAGTTGATGTACCAATTTACCCAAACGAGGCCCACAGTTTGGCGTTTCATCTTCTAGTGTTAGGTTTTGGAATTTTAAGGGTTTTCCATTGTTTCTCAACAATAAATAGGCCTTCGAGCCTCATTGTAAGACAGTTCAGAGGCATGTAGCCACCACATCTCTTCTCAGAGATAAGCTACCATCACCCTAGCTCGTTTATTTCCATTACTGTTTATAAGCATATTTCAGTGTTTTACATTAATGAAATGAGGTATTATTTCCGCTGCATATCTGTGTTTATGGTTATCTATGTAATTTGTTGCGTTCCTGTTTAAGTCGGGATCAGTGGTATCAGAGCAGTTTGTTTTTTCTCTGTTTTCTTTGCATGTCCCCAACGAGGTCGGGATATAAGGAGTTAGGGCTTGCACTGGTCGAACCTTTGCAAGACCAACCTCGCAAATCCCGATGGCCTCCCATGGTGGATGAGAAGAAAGATGAGGGGGCAGGAGATCCTATCAAAATCTTGCTCGAAGAAGTCCTCGAGCGACAATGGAACGCGATGATGGACAACTTTGCCCAGATCCTTCAGCGGCTACCCAGAAGCGACGCATCGGCTTCCAGCAGCTACTCTGGAAATGACACGCCCTTTAAGGTACAAGTTAATTTTGAAATCCTGATATTCAAGGGTTAGATAGACGCAAATGTCGTAGATAAATGGTTAAATCTGCTAGAGGGTTATTTTTCTATTCATGAATTCTCGAGTCGGGAAAAGATTGTTTTCGCTCTTCTCAAAGCAGCCCCCCACATCAAGGACTGGTGGGAAACATACTGCGAGCAGAAGGATGAAAGTACCGACTCACTATTTTCAGCCGCACCCACCTGGAATTCATTCCGGGATGCCATCAAGGAATAGTACTACCCTGTCGGAAGCTATGAGGATGAATTATTACATAAAGTGGACCACACTGCGGCAAGGAAGGGACCAAGACGTGTCGGAGTTCACCAATCTTTTCCATACCCTTCGCACAAAGTTGGGTATCAAGGATTCGGAGCAGCATTTGATACTCAAATATCGCGGCTGCCTGCACAAGTACATCCAGGAAGAAATACAATTCCTGAACATCTCGTCGCTCGGCACAGCATACCGATATGCCGTCAAGGTTGAGCAGAAGTTTAAACAAAAGAAGCGAGACTTTGGATCTGCAAATCCAAAGCAAGGGAAAGGTGCCCCTAAACCACAGAACAAAGGACAAAGCCAAGGTGGGGTAGCCCAAGACAACCCACCGAAGCTGCAAGCAAAGAACAGCATCGCGAAGCTGAAAAAGGACACGGGAAAATGGTGTGAGTTCCATAAGAGCTCCACTCACAACACAAGTGAGTGTCGGGCCAAGCAATCACTGGTGGCTGAGCTAAAGGTTTCAGAATCAGATGCATGTTCTGACTCTGAGTTAGAACCAGACAAGAGGAATGACAAATGGAAGCAGATCATTGATGCGGATCCCAACACCACTGTTGCTACCGCCAAGATCCAGAAAAATGAACCCGAAGATCCAGAGGAGGAGGAGCGCCTCTTCCACTCCCAGGTGTGGGTAAAGGGCTCCCCGCTACAGTTCATTGTCGATAGCAGGAGCCAAAAGAACCTCATTTCGGCAGAGGTCGTGAAGCGGTTGGGCTTACCGACCACAGCACATCCACGACCGTACACCATCGGGTGCCTTCACCAAGGATGGGATCTTCGCGTGAGCCAACAGTGTCGCCTTCCATACAACATCAAGCCCTTCATGGATGAGGTATTATGTGACATTGCTCCCTTTGAAGTTTGTGATGTATTATTAGGACAACCATACTTGTGGAAGCGACATGTTGTGTATGAATCAAGGCCCCGTGCTGTTATTATTACATTGGGAAATAAGTTGTACAGGATACAAGAGGTAGCACCGCCTACCGCCATCTCTTTGATTACTGCAATACAATGCAGTAAGCTCATTTCCAAAACTGGGAAATTTGTTTTCCTGATGATACACCCTCAAGGAAAAAAGAAGACGGTGGCCACGGCCTCCAGACAGGGTCCCTCCACACGACAACTAGAGATGGACAAGGTCGTGGAGGAGTATGAGGACATCTTCACCTCCCCCGCAGGGGTTCCTCTGCACTGTCAGGTCAAGCACTCCATCGATCTGACCCCAGGTGTGCCGCTACCCATGGACCAATTTATCAGCGCTCCGTTATGGAGAACGATGAAATCAATAGGCAGATTCAGGAGCTCCTGCAGAAAGGTCACATCCGTTCGAGTTCATCGCCTTGTGGGAGCCCGATCGTGTTCGTACAGAAGAAGGATGGGACTTGGAGACTCTGTATTGACTATTGGGAGTTGAACAAGATCATTGTCCATAATAGGTACTCGATCTCGCGGATTGATGACCTCCTGGACCAACTAAAGGGGGCGAAATATTTCAGCAAGATCGATTTGAAGTCAGGATATCACCGGGTACCAATCGAACCCTCTGATGTGTGGAAGACTGCCTTCAAAGCCAAGGAGGGCCTTTTCGAATGGTTGGTTATGCCTTTCGGATTGACGAATTCTCCTACAACCTTCATGAGGCTAATGGATGACATCTTGCGGCCATTCACCAACTCATTTATAGTGGTATACTTGGATGACATTCTCATCTTCAGCCAGAGTTGGGAAGAGCACCTCCACCATATCCGACAGGTTCTCCAAACACTGCGGCAACACAAGCTATGTGCTAATTTGGAGAAATGCACTTTTGGCATGACCTAGGTTCAGTATCTGGGATACATTATTGATGAAAAGGGGGTGCATGTGGATCCAGCCAAGATCCAAGTCATTCGGGATTGGCCAT
Source organism: Pinus tabuliformis (assembly GCA_031772625.1). Taxonomy (NCBI): domain Eukaryota; kingdom Viridiplantae; phylum Streptophyta; class Pinopsida; order Pinales; family Pinaceae; genus Pinus; species Pinus tabuliformis. The sequence goes on along the minus strand of CM062820.1, from coordinate 982,265,281 downwards.
CTCCAACCACTCTAACAGAGCTCCGCAGCTTTCTAGGTCTTGCCAACTTCTACCACAGGTTCATGTTGGGGTTTTCTCATATTACTTGGCCCTTGAGTCAAGTCACCAAGGGAGGAGCGAAATCAAAATTCTTTTGGTCTGAATCTCAACAAAAGGCATTCATAGAGTTGAAGGATCACCTCTACACGGCACCAGTGCTCGTGTTACCAGATTTACAACAACCATTTGAGGTCGAGACAGATGCCTCTGACTATGCTATTGGGGTAGTCCTTACTCAACATGGACATCCATTGGCATATCACAGTGAAACACTTTCAGACACAGTCCGGAAGTATCCCACTTAAGATAAAGAGATGTATTCCATTGTGCAGTCCTGCCGACAATGGAAGCATTACATTTTGGGGAAGGAAACAGTCATCCACACAGACCACCAACCCCTGTAATTCATACAGACCCAAGGGAAATTGCAAAATGATCGCCATCAGAAATGGTCTACATACCTGCAACAGTTCCACTTGAATATCAAGTATAAGAAGGGTAGCACCAATAATGTTGCAGATTGCCTTAGTCGACCACCGATCATGGCGTTAACCACCGTGCTCAACTCTTGTGGGCACGAGACTTCTGATTGGCCACTTCTCTACAAAAGCGACCCAGAATTTGGCCACACATACCAGACACTCTTGGAAGTTCGGCATGTTCCAGATTTTCACCTCCAGGATGCCCTGTTATGCCACCTGGGTCACCTTTGTGTTCCTTCAAGTGAACGTGCTAAGATGATTTGGGAAGCACACTACAGTCGGGCTGTTGGGCATTTCGGGGTTGAGAAAACAGTGGCAGTACTACAAAATTACTTCTATTGGCCGAATCTTCGACGGGATGTTGGGAAGTGCATCAGATCATGTACTGCCTATGCCATTGCCAAACCGACCATCAAGAAGCAAGGCCTCTATGCCCCGCTGCCTACCCCTAGTCGACCTTGGGAATCCATCTCCATGGATTACATGTCAGGCCTTCCTTCCACTAAGCATGGAAATGATTGTGTTTTTGTGGTCGTCGACAGGTTCTCGAAGATGGCCATTATGGCATCCTCCAAGAAGAATATCACAGCAGAAGCCACTGCTAAACTCTTCTTTGAACGAGTGTGGGTGCACTTTGGGATCCCACAGTCCATCATCTCAGATCGGGACAGTCGATTCCTCAGCACATTTTGGTCCAGTCTCTGGTCAATGCTGGACACCAAACTCACGAAGTCCACAGCCTTCCATCCTCAAACTGATGGCCAGACAGAGGTTGTCAATAGGATGATTGTGCACATTCTGCGCATGTATAACTCAAAGCATCCACGCACATGGGACGAGAGCCTCCCCTATGTTCAGCACAGCTACAACCAAGCTCTTCACAGCTCAACTGGCCATAGCCCTTTTCAGGTGGGCTTGGGATTCCAGCCACTATGCCCCATTGATGTGGCCATGCCACTTGCAGCTACTCACGTAGATTTGGCTCATGTCCAGTCCGAAACAGATAAGGCAACCAGCTTCATTGAGCACATCCAACATATTCGACAGTAGGTCCATGACATTCTGGAGAAATCAAATGCCAAGTACAAGCAGCGACATGATCAACATCGGGTGCCACACAAGTTTCAGGTGGGCGACAAAGTCTGGTTGCATTTGCAAAAGGAACGCCTTACTGGAGCCTATCGGAAACTGAGACCACTCTGATATGGTCCCTACACCATTACTAAGGCGGTGGGAGACAATGCATTCGAGCTCAACATTCCCCCATTCCTTGGCCTGCACCCAGTGTTCAATGTGGATTGCCTTCGGCCATACTTTCCACCATTGCTAGACACATTCGACATTGCAGAACAGCTCACACCCACAGAATTAAATCCAGATTGCATGGAACAAGATGCAACTGATCGGATCATGGACACATAGATCAAGAACACTCGCCAACAGAATATCCAACTATATCGAGTTGTCAAAGCAGGCCAACTCCTTCACCAGGGCAAGTGGCTCACCAGGGACCAAGTTCAGCAAAAGTTTCCTCATCTCATGGAGGAACTCAATGCAATGGGGACCATTGCTTCCTAAGGGGGGAGGAATGATCCAGGTGGATCTTGGTGGCCACCTGCCAAGTCCACCTGGACCCCCACCATTGTTTCTCTCAGCATTTTCAGTTTCCTTAATTGTAGCACAAATTACTATTTTTAGCAGTTTTTCGGGTCCTGAACTTCCGGAGCCGTTTTGAGGCCCTAAACGACGTTTTTTGGGAAATCTGGGGCAACAAGGGTCCATGGATCAATGTTGTCTCCCAAAGTGGTAGTGCTCGGATAGATCTTTCTAAGAAGCTATTGTACGCGCCAAACGGAGATTATATGCCAAAGTTACGACCCCGAGAAGTTGATGTACCAATTTACCCAAACGAGGCCCACAGTTTGGCGTTTCATCTTCTAGGGTTAGGTTTTGGAATGTTAAGGGTTTTCCATTGTTTCTCAACAATAAATAGGCCTTTGAGCCTCATTGTAAGACATTTCAGAGGCATGTAGCCACCGCATCTCTTCTCAGAGATAAGCTACCATCGCCCTAGCTGCTTTATTCCCATTACTGTTTGTAAGCATATTTTAGTATTTTACATTAATGAAATGAGGTATTATTTCCGCTGCATATCTGTGTTTATGGTTATCTCTATAATTTGTTGCGTTCCTGTTTAAGTCTGGATCAGTTTATCATCTGAAATCTAATTGTAAAACAGGAGATGTGAAAAATAAGATATGTTATTTAACACCTTATTTGGACTGCTTTTACAATCTGCATGTTTTCTTCTGAAGTCTGATTGAGAAATTCTTAAATTATTTTCAATCACTACTGAAACACACTTTTTCTCCATTTCATAATTCAATTTAAAAGATCCAGCAAATGGAACTAGCTTGCCCTGTGATTACTCTTTTGAACATTTGGTGCAGCACCCAGATTTATTTGACTCCATAGCCCAATGGATTCCTTTTGATCTTCCAACCAAACCATTTTCAAAATCAAACTCTGAGCCCAATTACTAGCCTAAAATTCCCAATAAACAAAGCTAAATCTCACAAAGAGATCCCTCTCTGAGTTTAGGAGAGCTATATCATAAACTCAAAAGCAGTTTTGATGTTGCGTCCGTGGTTTTTTCTTCAGCCTTGAAATTATGTAACGCTAACACGTCTGATTCGAGAGCCTTCAGCTCGACCACTAGTGACTGCTTGGCCTAGCACCCACTTGTGTTATGAGTGGAGCTCTTATGGAACTGACACCATTTTCCTATGTCCTTCTTTGTCTTCGTGGTGTTGTTCTTTGCTTGCAGCTTCGGAAGGTTGTCTTGGGTCGCCCCGCCTTGGCTTTGTCCTTTTCTGTGTGGTTTGGGGGCACATTTTCCTTGCTTTATATTCGCAGATCCAAATTCTCGCTTCTTCTGTTTAAACTTTTTCACAATCTTGACAGCATTTCGGTATGTCGTGCCGAGCGAGGAGATGTCTAGGAACTCCCTCTCATCCTGGATGTACTTGTGTAGATAGCCGCGGTACTTGAGCGCCAAATGCCACTTAGAATCCTTGATACCCATCTTCGTGTGAAGGGTATGGAAAATATTTGTAAACTCCAGCACATCTTGGTCCCTTCCCTATCGTAGCATGGTCCAATTTATGTGTTTATCTTCATAGCTCCTGAAAGGGTAATATTGTTCCTTAATGGCGTCTTGGAAAGAATTCCAAGTGGATGCGGCTGAAAATAGTGAGGATTCCCTCTCGTCCTTTTGTTCACACTAGGTTTCCCACCAGTCCTTGATGTGTGGGGCACTTTGAGAAATGAAAAATTAATTTTTTCTCGATTGGAAAAGTCATGAACTGAAAAATACCCTTCCAACAGATTTAACCATTTATCTACAACATCTACATCTATCTGGCCCTAAAATATGGGAATATCAAAGTTAACTTGTACCTTAAAAGGAGTGGTGCCTTCAAAGTGGCTACTGGATGAAGATGTGTCGCCTAAGGTTAGTCGTCGAAGGATCTGGGCAAAGTTATCCATCATTGCGTTCCTTTGTCACTCAAGGGCTTCCTCGAGCAGTATTTTGAAAGGATCTCCTACCCCCTCGTCTTTCTTTTCTTCTGCCATGGGAGGTCGTCGGGTTTTGCGAGGCTGGTCTTGCAAAGGTTCAACCAGATCGAGCCCTAACTCCTTATACCCTGACCTCGTTGGGGACATGCAAAGAAAAACAGAGAAAGAGAAAACTGCTCTTATACCACTTATCCGAACTTATGCAAGAACGCAACAAAATATAGAAATACCCATATACACGGAGATGCAGTAGAAATAAAACTTCATTTCATTAATATCAAAGAACTGAAATATGCTTACATACAGAAATAAAAATGAACTAGCTTGGGCGATGGTAGTTTATCTCTGAGAAGACATGTGGTGGCTACATGCCTCTGAACTATGTTACAATGAGGCTCAAAGTTCTATTTATTATTGAGAAACAATGGAAAACCCAAAACATCCAAAAACCTAACCCTAGGAGATGAAGCGCCAAAACTGTGGGCCCCTTTTGGGTAAATTGGTACATCAACTTCTCGGGGGTCTTAACTTTGGCATACGATCTCTGTTTGGCTATCATAATACCTCGTTTTGAAGATCTTGAAGAGAAGGTGAAAAATAAATCCAATACTTTGATAGAGATGTTTTTGGTCTCTCATTTTTCCCTAAAAATGTCCTTAATGACCTGAAAATGGCTCTCGAAGTTCAGGGCCCGAAAAACTGCCAAAAATAGTAAATTGTGCTACAATTAAGGAAACTGAAAAATTGAAAGAGACAGAGTTGGGGGTCCAAGTGGAATAGGCGGGTGGCCACCAATATCCACCTGGATCAGTTGACCATGGTTTGAATATGAACTGACTATGGTTGACCATACTTTGGTTATGATTGTCTATAGTTGACCATGATTTGACTATCATTACCATTGTAATGGTGGTTGTTGATGGTTAACCATATTTTGACGATCGTTAATCGTGGCCATGCACTATTATCAACCTTAGCCATATAGTATAGATTAATATATTATTAATATGTCATTAATGTTATATTATACTCTTATTAGTGTTATGTAAATGTTATTAATGTGCTAATAATATATCTATATGTGTGTGTGTTAATATTATATTAATGTCATAATTAAATATTAATAATATATTGCATATTATAAAGTAATTATTAATAAATTAATGTTTCAGAGCCTCGAGGGTTAATTCAATTGGTCGAGTTCATGTCATTAAAGGACCTTGCTAATCGGAGGTCACACGGTTAATTATCCTCGATGCTCTTGGGGTTAGGCTCTGCTAATGAGCCAATGGGATTGTGATCCCTCATGTGGATGTGCTTGGATAGTTTCAGTGGGCGTAGCAGCTACCAATCTTGGTAAATAATAATAATGATGAATGTTTTAATTAATATTTTGATTGATTAAATTATATTAAATTATTATTATTATTAATATAATTAATACTATTAAGCCCCGAGGGTTAGCTCAATTGGTTGAGTTCTTGTTGTTAAAGCACCTTGCTAATGGGAGGTCATGGGGTGAATTCTCCTTGACACCCTTGGGATTAGGCTCTGCTAAGAAGCCAGCAAGAAGTGATCCCTCCAAGTGGATATGTCCAGATATTTCCTTGAAAATATATATATATATATATATATACATTTTATTAATGTAACATCATTAATATTATAAATGTTATTAATAATATTATTAATAGTATTTTTATTAATATCAATACTAATAATATATTTACGAAAGTATGAGATTGACCTCATGCAAAATGAATATGAGATTGACCAACTTGCCAATTCCTTTGGTTTACGATATATATATATATATATATATATATATATATATATATATATCTCGTAAACCAAAGGAATTGGCAACTTGGTATATAGTAAACCAAAGGCATTGGCAACTTGGTCTATATTATATATATATTGTAAACCAAAGGAATTGGCAACTTGGTCAATCTCATACTCATGTGACACGAGGTTGATTATGGTTGCTACCACTATACCTCTAGGGGTTTATGACTTGTCCTCCTCTCTGTAGATTGGGTCACAACCAAGTGATTGAACCTTGGATCTCTTGGTTTGCAAAATTTCACATTGCTTCGATCACCAATTGAGGTGCCCCACTGGGACATTATTAGTAATAATATTAATAAAATTATTATTATTAAAATTAAAAAATAATAATGTAAAAATAATATAATATCAACTTAAATTTAATAATGTAAAGAAAATTTACTTGCAATCTTAAAATTGCAAGGGTGTCATGCTCTTGTCTTTCAGTGAGATGCCCACTCGTTATTTAAGTAAAAATTTTGGTGTTGTAAGTTTCAAGTGTTATAGCCATGAATTATTGTTTATAACTGCTTTGTTTTTGCAACGATAGAATTTATCTTTAGTTCAAGTTTTCTTTATTATCCCTCCCGTAAGCAGAGGATATTACATTGAGTTTATGGTCAAACTCATATTATTTTGGGGTTGACTTAAAAAATTTATCAAGTTTCCATAGTTTAATTTTGAATATTGAAATTTATTATTTTTTGACATTATTTTAATTTATTTTTCTATAATTTGATTGGCTATGAAAATGAACATGTTATTGCTCAATGCATGGATTAATGAGCGAAAAGTACAGATGTCCCATCATTAAGTATGGAACGTTAAACTTATTTGACCTCTTTTTTTATAATTAACCATTTAAAAAATCTATTGACACAAATTCCAATTACATAGGTCAAAAATTTAATTATAAAATATCTAAATTTATATAAAATTTAATTATTAAATACAAGTAAAACTTAATAACATCTTACAATAAATATTAAAAAAATTAAAAAATTATATAGTACCTTAGTTACGTAAAGATTTCTTTGTGGTAAACCCATAAATTCATATACATGCATGGAACTATGACTTATTGACCACTATATTAAGTGTTTCTATCATGTTACAATTAGTTATATGTTTTTACTAATTATATTTTCTTAAATTAAAATTTGTTTTCTTTAATTATAATATTTTCATAATTATTTAATTTTGCTTTTAAATTAAACATATATTTTAAAAAATATATATTATTATATAATATTCAACTACAATTAATTAATGTTTCCATATGTTTCAATCAATTGAAAATTTAATATTTAATATTATATAAAAAAAAAAAAAAGACAAACAAAACAAAACAAAACAAACTTTGATTAAAATATTTTCATAATTATTTAATTTTGCAAAATAATATGATAAGCTATAAAATATCTAATATATTTTTAAAAAACAATTATAGTTATTGAAAATGTTCATGGAAATAGAATTTTATACTTCATGATAAGGACTAATAAAACAAATAACTATATGTTCATAGAAATAGAATTTTATACTTCATGATAAGGACTAATAAAACATTATTATGGTTGTTGGGTAGGATTAGATTCTCCACTACACAATGTGAAAATACAAATAATAAAATATCTTAATTTATCAATCAGTAAAATATAAATAGACCACATTCCAAAATAACGAAATATCTCAATTTACCAATGAGTAAAATGTAAATAGTCCAGATTACAAACCTTAATAATAATTTAATTCAATATTTTTACTTTAATGTAACTATATTTAAACTAAAGCAATGGCTTTTGAATTGTGTTTTGACGTGGCTTTGAAGTAATTTAGCATTTATTGGATTTTGAAAAAAAATAAAAATTCCAAGACTAAGTTAGTATATAATTACTAAAGGCTATAAAAAAAATGAATCATATTTAAAGAGCAGTGGAGATGTGATAGTGAGGGAGGATATCTATTTTCCCTAAAATTAGGGTTAGTTTTATACTTAATTAAAAATACATTTGAAAACTAAAGTAACATGCATTTATCATGTTCGTCTGAGGTTTGACATTGGAGAGTAATTGTGTCAATGATATTCAATGGTAAATTTTCTAGTATATAAACCGTGATCATTACTTATTTTTATCAACGAATTTGTAGGATCATGTTTAATGTTTTTCTATCAAAATATCTCTATGAATACTATACTACTATCTTCATTACACGTTGCACTATAATAATAAGTATTATTCCATATCAATTAAAAACAAATCATAACATCCTTTGAATAGATAACAAAGCTTCTGGGAGTATATTCAAGCGATTGTGGCAATGCTTCTAAAATGTCTAAAAACCTAAACCCTAATGACATAAATTCAAAACTGAGAAACTTTCATACATCAGTTACCATAGATGTGGAATATTGATGTAAGAAACATGCTTTAAATCTTCAAAAAACTACTCATAACATCCTCTAAATAAATAACCAAGCTTTTGGGAGTATGATCAAGCGATGGTGGCCTAGAATAATGGTTCTATGGCCTGGAATATTAAACCCTATTGTTAGAAAACTGAAAATTGTACTAAAACATAAAGTCGATTTATTTGGTTTATGGATGAGTTCATGAACTCCTTACCCATTTCTAGGGTAGAGCAATCCAATTTCCTCTCGTGTCATTTTTGGTTATGCATTCCTTGAGTTTAGAGTCTTCCTCGACAGACTAATGTGGTTAGCCCCTAGACATTAGGCTCAAACAATCCAATCTTATCCATAAACCTTAACATTTGCACATTAATTACAAGGCCCCAGAGATTTCAACCAGAAATATTCTTACTATTATTGCCCCATATACTAGATAAACTTCTTTCACTCTAAAACATGAAACTCTTTCATTTTACTTTCCATCAAAACATGATAGTGTTAATGAAGACATTACATTGTCACGGAGAGAATTCAACTGACAATATTCTTATTATTGTTGTTCCATATACTACATAAATTTATTTCAATATAAAACATGAAACTCTTTAATTTTACTTTCCATCAAACATAATAATGTTAATGAAGACATATTAGCTCATGTAACTAATCAGAGAACATGTAGCATGAAACATGGATTATGAAGTATATCAGAATCTACAAAATCTTATGTAATGTTGTAATGTTGCAATCCCACTTTGATACTTATGAGCGCTTAAATTTTATGTTATATATTTGAAAAACTCTCTTCAACAACCTGTGAGACCTTTTTTATATTCTTTCCAGTCTTGGAAATATAACCAAATAACCTCTCGATTAGCAGCATAATTTGGATTTGGGTCACAAAATAATGACTACTCCCACATTATAGGAAGAGAAATATTGATTAGAAATAATATTGCAGCTACTATACTTCATGAAGAGTACTTCACAACCAAAAAGTACATGAATTGAAGTGAGAATTGTAGTGAAATCATAGGTTGGGCTCCACTTTTTTTTTCAAAACGTCTAAGTAAATAGCACCATGACTATAAATTCCACAGTATGAACCTACGATATAATATGCCTAGAAAGGATTTAAAAACAAGAGGGACATATTTCATTGTTCTTACACCATCAAATATTATTTAATAAACATCATGAATAATCAAATTGTATTTACTGCACAACAAGAAATTCAGGGTTGCATAGACAACACAAATGCAGGGTTGCATAGACAACACTTACCATTTTTGTCAAACATATTTGATACAAACCTCACCTTTGGAGGTGTATTATTTTTTCTTGAACTCTAGCATTAGCTTGAATATGCATATATAATTGTGATACAAACTAATAATACTCATTCATTGGAAATCTTGGAAGTAGACTGAAAATATTAATTTGAAAAAATACTCACCACCATCCCATGGAGTTTCTAAAGGCCTGAAAGCAAAAATGGGTACAATTAAGTCACCGACATGAATCAAATATAAACAAACTGGGTGTATTCCGATGAATCCAAGTTTTAAAAGCATAAACCCTAATATTTAATAACAAAAATGACAAAAACCCTAATATGTGTACTTAGAATAATAAGATCCCATACCATAGCATTGCCCTCCTGCGTAGTTCTGCTAACACCTACAGGGGCGTCATCTTTCAACCTATTAAAATCAGTTATCAATCTATTAGTGCAAACATTTGACATATTGCATCCCTCCATCCTTGATGATATACCTAGTGAGAGGAGGAATATATGGGAAATTACCAAAGCATGATTGAAACTAGCAGGCTCAAAAGAATAGACAAGACCAATAGAACATCCTTCAATCTACATGATAATGGACAATTTTTTTGATCATCAAGCAAAAATTATTTTTTGTTCACCACTACATATGATGGAGCAATGGAACAAAAAAAAGAAAATGAAATTGTGAAACAGATAGACATATTAATGAAACCAACAGATAGGGAGAGTTGTCTAATATTTTTTTAATAATATTTTGGAATTTGGCACCTATTATCTCAATGTTTTGAAACTGAAAAGTTGTTGAGAACCATTTGTTGTCATCCATTGAATTGTGTATAAGATTAAGAATATTCTCAAACAATTAAATCTTAGCCATCCATAATTTCTCATCTTTTAAAGAATGGAAAATTTTGAAGCCTTGTTCTGAAATAAACCAAGTCTATCAACATAATTAATGCTATAATAATAATAATAATAATAATAATTGTAATATAAATATTAAATAATTATTAAATTAGGGCATAGTATAACTTATAGACTAAATGACTTTTTTCACGACATTCTTTTTGGTTAATTTTAACCAAAATCCAGTAGAGATTTTTAAAAACTTGAGTTTAAAATTTTTAATCTATAGAATTTGAGTGCTCTAGAGGTTTTTCAAGGTGTTGAATCCATTTATGCATTCAAAAATGTATTTTAAACAACAAAAATCCACATTCTTGCTTGAAATTTTATCGTCAGATTTCGGTGAAAAAGGTTATTTCGTCTATAAATTAGACTACGCCTTAAATTAGTTATACTAAATATTTAAAATGTGATACTATAATTAAAATCAAATCGTTGTGCGGAGGTGAATCCCTTGTCCCACAAACAAGGGGGTCTCATATACCAATTTGGTCTCTGGCTTGGCTCTAACCTTAAAATTGAATAATAATAATAATAATAATAAATATAATAATAATGCAAGAGTTTGAAATTAATTAGATTAAAAGTAATGTGATAGGAAAGGGATTACAAAAGAAGAATAAGATAATAACAAAAGGGAAAAGAAAGAAACTTATCATAAGATAGAAAGAATGAAGGACAAAAGTAAAAAAAGAATATAAATGTAAGGGACAAAAAAGAGAGGAAAAAGTCATAAAAGTCCTTCATATTCTTTTCTTTACTTTCATCTTTCCTATCCTATTATATGATCATTTTTCCTTTCGTCCTTTACTCATTACTTTTGTTCTCCTTAGCCCCTTCAGTTTCACATTATTATTTTTTTTTTTTTTTTTCCTAATTCATCTTAAACTTTTACAATATTTTTATTTCATATCTATAATATTATATTAATATTACTTTAATTACAGTGATATATTATAAATTATTTGAATAATTATATACTATCGTAATTATTATTATAATATTATCATGCTAATTCTATTAATTTCTTATATCATACGTTTACTATCACTTTATTATTCCATTAATAATAGTAGTAAATTAATTTATTTTAATATTAGTGATGGTATAATTATATTTTATTAATATAAATGTTTATTATTTTATTTTATATTGTATTATTACCTATTAACTAGTATTATTTTTGTTTTTAGTAATAAATGATTTTTATTGTTATAAGTTTTTTTGCTTTGTCCTTGGGTTTTTTAGTTGACTTTTTCTCTCCTCCTTTGATATATGTGTATATATCATTACAATCATGCCCTCACGCTCTTTGTCCTAAAACTGGACCCCATTTCAGATCCAAAATATCGATATGCAACACTAAATACTATGGATAATCCAAACTCACACTTGAAATCTAACCATAGAACTCTCAAAATTGTAAGTATTTCCCTACACGAAGGGGATATCTCATAAGAGATTTGTTTACAAAAGAAAGGAAGGGTTAAAATACAAAGGAGGGCCCCAAACTTGCATTTCTTAAAAAGAGGTCATGACCTATGTGTTATCCCCACATTTTCCACCATAAAACATAGTTTATATAACTATTGTATACTAGTGTTTAATAAATTGAGCCATGTATTAGTCCAAGGAAATATAAGGAGGAATCAAGCTCTGTTGGACACCCTCATGCATAAATCCTCAACAACCCATCTAAAACTCATATGTATAATTTGCAGTGACCTATGTAATATTGTAGTTGTTTGTGTCACCATCATAACTAAGAAACAAGGATGTCTTGCAACTGAAATACATGAGTATAAGCTTGGATGTCTATAGAAGAAATATAGCATTAGCCACTTAAGTATAGACATTGACCTCAACAGGAAGAAAGTTGTCAATATTTCATCCCATGTTTGAGTAAGGAAGAATTTAGTGTCTTAAACAAAGTTTTAAATTTTGATGCCCCCCACAAATATATACCACTAGAAGACAATGTGTGTAGAATAAAGGATGGAATTAATAACTTAAGTAATGAAGACGAGTAACCCATAAGGTTGGAATATGTTGTAATTCTTAGAAATGCCAAGCCATAAAAGAGCAATCTTGACAAAAAGGAACTATTGGGAATTAAAAACATAAGGAATAATGAAAATATTATGGTACTTAAAGTTGATATAGGGAGAGTTATTGTTATCATGAATAATATTGATTATATCATTAAAATTAATGAAGTTTTGAATTGTAGTGGAAGTTATACGAAGCTGGAAGACAACCAAATTTCCAAGGTCATCAAGGAAGTCAAGAAGAATATTAAGGAATCTAACCTTTATGAAAGGACGAAGATATGATTAACCCCAAACAATGAAAGCACCCTGAGAACTTATGGCCTTCCTAAGATTCATAAAAGAAGGGGTTCACTTAGGCCAATAGTCAACAATATTAATTCTCCCATTTATGAACTATAAAGGTGTGTGTCAAACATCTTAAAACACATTGTAGGGAATTTTGATTCATACATAAGAGACTCTAGAGACTTTGTGAATCTTATAAATGGCAAGAAAGATGAAGTAGGTGACTTATTGATTAGTTCTGATGGTGTCTCACATTTCACCAAGATCTCTTTAAATGAAGTTATTCAAGTAGACAAAGAAGTTGTGGACCTAGAAACTGCCACACTAGACGAAATGTATCTCCATTCCACATTCTTTAGTTTCCAATGGAAGTACTATGAGCAAATCACAAGTGTAGCAATGGGGTATCCTCTCTCACCCATTATTGTGTTTCTCTTCACAGTGAATTTTAAAAACAAGGTTCTTCATTCTTACATGTTAAAACCTGTAAGTTCGAAGAGATATATTGATGATACTATTGTTATACAGAGCCATGGGAGTGAGGAATTAGATAATTTTTTCAAACACCTATATATTATCTTGAATGTCATCAACTTTACCATGTAACTTTAAAATAATATTAGCATGTTGGAAATAATACTGAGAGGGGGGGGTGAATCAGTATTATCAGATCAATCAAACTTTTCAATTTCATACTCAGAAACATATACGCTACTTCAATTAAGTGAACCCGCGTGTACACGCTACTGTGTCTAATGAAACTCGCGTATATCCAGAGATCTTATAATTCAATTAGCTTAATCTTCAGTAAATGCATCAGATCATTATTAAGCATATTAACAGTAAACAGGTGCAGAATAACAGAACAGAACATCACACAAGAGCCACACACATGAACACAAAGATATAAGGTGGAAACCCAATGTGGGTGAAAACCACCTGCTGCAAGTCATCTCAATCTTCTTCTTAATAAGAAAATCCTTTTACAATATTTGTACTGGTGCAGTCTTATACCAGTACGGGAGCTACAACCCCCTTTGCTCTTGTACTAGCCGATCCATTTACTAGTACGCAGGCTGCTACCTGCTACAATGCTCCAAAGATCTCCTTTAGCTTTTGTACTAGCTTAGATACTAGTACGTAGGTGCTTGCCTACAATCTTCTCACCTCCAGGTACCACGTTTCATCAATTTTCAGACTGGATACACTGAAGCACAACACATAATCTGTAAGGCCACTTTTCATCCAATTTTCATACTGGACCCATAACTATCATTGAAGCTCAAAACAATCATCAAACTCTGAATCACTGAAACCCTGTTAACAACAGTCACCAGAACACAGAGCAGACACAGAACTCTGTAATAACCATCAGATCCATCTGCAACTTCAAATATCAAGCTTTACAATGTATACGCTACTTCGATGAATCAAAACCGCGTGTATACGCGCTTTTTCCAAAGACAACCCGCGTACAGATCTAAAAATAATTTCTCATAACTTGCAGCTGTACCAGACATCAGTCATACTCATAAAACTTATAGAACTATACATGCGTCAGTATGTAGATCTAGAATAAGCATCATAAAGATAGTTCATTTCAAACCATTTGATCCCGATCTCTCCTTAGATCTAGTTCTCCATCAACCGGAGAGATCTCTCCTTAGCTCAGATCAAGCAATGCATCATCAACCCATAACCCTGCATACTGGATCTAATGCTTCATCAGATATTCAAGACATTTCAGATACATTTGCCTAATGATTTCCTTCTCCTTATATAGCCTTAGGCCTTGTTCAATACCAAGGGCCACAACCATAGAAATCCAATACCATCAACTTCAAAACTAGGGATCAACACGTCCGTCGAGACACCAAGGTCCAAAACCATAGGCACAACTTCCAAGGAATAACCGTCGTGGACCAAAGATAAGTTTTCCATATACACGCTCTTTTCCTGAATCAAACATGCGTGTACACGCGACTTGGGCTTAATAAACCTGCGTGTATGAACTTCCTCTTCTTCTTATAGTCTGATCATCAATTCCTTGCTGCTGTCCTTCTGCACTATGATTTCTCATCAGTGTGGTTTGCCATCAAGGACAACACTTATCTCATAATGCCAACAATCTCCCCCTTTGGACTTGATGGCAAAGCTAACTTGTCACACTTAGAACTATCATCTGATTCCTTTGAGCTGTCCTCCATCAGTCACATCTGATATCTCTTCTGAAGATTCATCCAGTTATACATAAGTGAGATATTCTTCTATGAGAGGGTTGCCATCAAGTACAACACATGCATCATAATGCCAACAATCTCCCCCTTTGGACTTGATGGCAACAACACCAAATCACTCTCCCCCTTTGACATCAAGGGCAAAGGGTGGATCAAGATATTCTCTTCCTTTGCTGAATCATTCCACTGTCCATACTCCCCCTGAGTACCTGCTGAAATCTCTGAATAATCTCCCCCTTTGTATATGCCAAGGTGTACCAATCTGTCCATGCTTCCTCTGAGTACATGCTGAATCTATGTTCTGCTGAAGTGTGCTGTTCATGCTCTTCCTGACTGTAGGCAAGATCTGCAAAAGATGTTCTTCAAGAAGAACATGACTCTATACATCATAAAAGACCTTCCTATCATCAAAGACTCATACATACATCCATCTCTCAACTAAGTGAGGATATACAAAAATTGACTCATCCACCCAACCAAGTGGGGATACATCAAAAGTTTACATATGACAACCAATCATATTGCATCAATCATCCCAAGCATAGTGGGGAAACCAAAATAGGCCATTACATGACCTTGACACCATGAAAGAGATACCATAAAAGAGATATATGACATAGAGACAAAATATCTAAAGTAAGACTTATGAATGTCACCAATAGCATCTGATAATCACCATTCAGATCAGCAACCAAGAGATCCTTCTGTTCTCCTTTCGCCTTTGTTCCACCTGAATCAACAACAATGTGAACTAGAACCAAAGGCTTTAAGATAATGCCAACAATGCATCATTGGAAGATTATCTGCTCCCCCTGAACCTGTGCCAGATGATCTCTGTCAGACCCATATCAGACTTTCTGCAACCAACATCTGTCCCTGCTGATTTCCTTCAAAACTCCATATACACGTCTGCATCCACATAAACAAGCGTATATACGCGGATAGGCCTTATGAAACTCGCGTACAACTATTTTCATATCAGCAACCTGTAAATGTCCTGCAGCAAGGTATGTCTGAACATAGATGTCAACTCCTCCTTTTAAACATCATCATGAAATCATTCACATTACATGTGAAACCACCATAGCCATTACATCAACGTCAAGATCTACATGATCCAAGTATCATTACTTGGGAACATCTGCATCAGCCAACATATGTAAGTATAAACCTATCATCATATAGATACGAACTCATCATCATGTCTCCAACAAAGTGACTTTGAGGAGTCATCCATGTATCAGCACTATGTATCTTTGAGCTCAAACTCTTTTGGCAAAGCTTCTTGATATCATCATCAGCAACAATCCTTATCCACATGAGTGCCTGCATCATAACTGTATGATCTTTATGCATATGACAACAGCAGTATATAAGTGACTCATCATCAAGTGAGGAAGATGTGTATTAAAGCTTTGTACTTCTCCTTGTCCTTATGAAGATCACCATGTAAGCACCATATATCATCAGAGAATCAACCATAAATCTGATCTGAACATCTTCTATGTAGCTTCAAGAATCATATGAGAGTTTATCATAGACAACTCACAACCACATCATAGCAAGATATATCATTTAGCTATATAAGAATCATCACCAAGGATTATTAACCATAATGCCAACAATGAATTACTAAAGGCATATGCTCCCCCTCAACCAGTGCCATATGTTAGATCTGATCATGCATATATCAGCAATAAGCATCAAAACATCATCATCCTCAAGTTAGGATCAAAACACTTCTAGACATCATACAAGTAACAAAACATTTCCACACATCCTCAGCAGACTGTAACCAATAGAGCAAATAATAGACTGAATCATATCAGATCCTTTTCCTGACCCTGTCTCCACTGCTTTTCCTCAGATTGACATATACGCGACTTTGCAGTGTCTAACTCGCGTATGTACGCGACTTCCCTTTAAGGAACTTGCGTATGAGATTCAGAACACTGAAGTTTTATACTTTCAGCTCCCCCTGAGTCTGATATGTCTGTGCTGTGCTGTGTCTCAGTACATCGTGCTGACTGTACTTCCTTCTTCCTCCATATCTTCAAGTGTGATGAGGTTTTCTTCTTTTGGTGTGATGTCCATCCTTTGTTCCTGCATTCCTTTGCTATATGTCCAAGCTTGTTACATGCATAACATCTTACATGTTTCATATTCCTCCTGTAGCAATCAGTAGCTTTGTGACCAAACATATTGCAAGCAAAGCAATATCCATAAAAGTACCTTGATTGAGATGACCTTTCTGCATAATGGTCTTGAACTCTTCTTCTTCTACATCTAGCTGCAACATGTCCAAGATTATGACATACATAACATTCAACATTATTCATAGGAGGAGTAAAGGATTTTCTTTGAGGAATCTCTTTCCTTGGTTGATGATGAGATTGATCTTTCACTTCTTCGTTGATCACTTTAGATTTCCTTTTAGAGTTTCTTGCCTCACCTTGTGAACTAGATTCACCTTCAACAGATTCATGGACACCAAGACCAGTCTTTATAGCAGGGGACCTTTGACTACTAAGAATATCATCCAATACTTTAGAGCTATCTTGAAATCGTAAAAGCTTATCCTTTTCTTCTAGTTTACCTTTCAAGATATTTACCTCAACCTGAAGCTGTTCTTCCTTTTCAAGAGATTTCTTTTTCAAAACTTCTTCAGCTTTCCTTCCTTCTTCCATTTGTTCCCTTAGTTTGAGAATTTCTTTTTCTTGTTCTTCATACAGATCCTGCTGCATTTGACGAACTCGGAAGGCACATTCCAGTTGAGATTTTAAGCTGGTGACTTCGTTTTCTTGTTTTGCAACAGCTTGGAGTAGATCTGTATTCTGCTTCTTTGATTCTTCAAGATCTCCTTTTAGTGAGAGGATTGTAGCTTCAAGATTTTCATAGTAGCTGGATCTATCTTTGAGTTTCTTGATGGTTGTGCTTCTTTCGTTGACTTCTTTTCTTAATGATGTCACTTCATGCTGCAATTTTTGACATTGGTCTTCCTTGTCCTTGAGTAGCTTTCTTACCTTGTTTCCTTCTTCTAGTTGGGCCTTTAGTTTGGTAACTTCTTCTTTGAAAGCACATTCCCTTTTGTTCAATAGATCTTGTTGATCTTTAACTTTGTCTGCAAGCCTTCTAAATACTGCCTCTATTTGACACTTTTCTTGCTCACCCATACAAGCATGTTCAGTAGTTTCACTATCACTTCCATCTCTTTCACAAGGAAATATAGCTGGAACATCAGAGGATAACACATTCATACCTGATAATGATTCTGAATCTGAAGAGCTTCTTATACCTAATCCCCAATCGACTCTCCCACTGTCATAGATCTTCTGAGATGTCTTCTTCTTCTTATGAGCTTTCTTCTTAATCTTCTTTCCCATTGTTCCACGGATCTCCTTTAAGCGATCAAGCTTCTATTAAAGGACCTGCTCTGATACCAATTGTTGGAAATAATACTGAGAGGGGGGGGTGAATCAGTATTATCAGATCAATCAAACTTTTCAATTTCATACTCAGAAACATATACGCTACTTCAATTAAGTGAACCCGCGTGTACACGCTACTGTGTCTAATGAAACTCGCGTATATCCAGAGATCTTATAATTCAGTTAGCTTAATCTTCAGTAAATGCATCAGATCATTATTAAGCATATTAACAGTAAACAGGTGCAGAATAACATAACAGAACATCACACAAGAGCCACACACATGAACACAAAGATATAAGGTGGAAACCCAATGTGGGTGAAAACCACCTGCTGCAAGTCATCTCAATCTTCTTCTTAATAAGAAAATCCTTTTACAATATTTGTACTGGTGCAGTCTTATACCAGTACGGGAGCTACAACCCCCTTTGCTCTTGTACTAGCCGATCCATTTACTAGTACGCAGGCTGCTACCTGCTACAATGCTCCAAAGATCTCCTTTAGCTTTTGTACTAGCTTAGATACTAGTACGTAGGTGCTTGCCTACAATCTTCTCACCTCCAGGTACCACGTTTCATCAATTTTCAGACTGGATACACTAAAGCGCAACACATAATCTGTAAGGCCACTTTTCATCCAATTTTCATACTGGACCCATAACTATCATTGAAGCTCAAAACAATCATCAAACTCTGAATCACTGAAACCCTGTTAACAACAGTCACCAGAACACAGAGCAGACACAGAACTCTGTAATAACCATCAGATCCATCTGCAACTTCAAATATCAAGCTTTACAATGTATACGCTACTTCGATGAATCAAAACCGCGTGTATACGCGCTTTTTCCAAAGACAACCCGCGTACAGATCTAAAAATAATTTCTCATAACTTGCAGCTGTACCAGACATCAGTCATACTCATAACACTTATAGAACTATACATGCGTCAGTATGTAGATCTAGAATAAGCATCATAAAGATAGTTCATTTCAAACCATTTGATCCCGATCTCTCCTTAGATCTAGTTCTCCATCAACCGGAGAGATCTCTCCTTAGCTCAGATCAAGCAATGCATCATCAACCCATAACCCTGCATACTGGATCTAATGCTTCATCAGATATTCAAGACATTTCAGATACATTTGCCTAATGATTTCCTTCTCCTTATATAGCCTTAGGCCTTGTTCAATACCAAGGGCCACAACCATAGAAATCCAATACCATCAACTTCAAAACTAGGGATCAACACGTCCGTCGAGACACCAAGGTCCAAAACCATAGGCACAACTTCCAAGGAATAACCGTCGTGGACCAAAGATAAGTTTTCCATATACACGCTCTTTTCCTGAATCAAACATGCGTGTACACGCGACTTGGGCTTAATAAACCTGCGTGTATGAACTTCCTCTTCTTCTTATAGTCTGATCATCAATTCCTTGTTGCTGTCCTTCTGCACTATGATTTCTCATCAGTGTGGTTTGCCATCAAGGACAACACTTATCTCATAATGCCAACAATCTCCCCCTTTGGACTTGATGGCAAAGCTAACTTGTCACACTTAGAACTATCATCTGATTCCTTTGAGCTGTCCTCCATCAGTCACATCTGATATCTCTTCTGAAGATTCATCCAGTTATACATAAGTGAGATATTCTTCTATGAGAGGGTTGCCATCAAGTACAACACATGCATCATAATGCCAACAATCTCCCCCTTTGGACTTGATGGCAACAACACCAAATCACTCTCCCCCTTTGACATCAAGGGCAAAGGGTGGATCAAGATATTCTCTTCCTTTGCTGAATCATTCCACTGTCCATACTCCCCCTGAGTACCTGCTGAAATCTCTGAATAATCTCCCCCTTTGTATATGCCAAGGTGTACCAATCTGTCCATGCTTCCTCTGAGTACATGCTGAATCTCTGTTCTACTGAAGTGTGCTGTTCATGCTCTTCTTGACTGTAGGCAAGATCTGCAAAAGATGTTCTTCAAGAAGAACATGACTCTATACATCATAAAAGACCTTCCTATCATCAAAGACTCATACATACATCCATCTCTCAACTAAGTGAGGATATACAAAAATTGACTCATCCACCCAACCAAGTGGGGATACATCAAAAGTTTACATATGACAACCAATCATATTGCATCAATCATCCCAGGCATAGTGGGGAAACCAAAATAGGCCGTTACATGACCTTGACACCATGAAAGAGATACCATAAAAGAGATATATGACATAGAGACAAAATATCTAAAGTAAGACTTATGAATGTCACCAATAGAATCTGATAATCACCATTCAGATCAGCAACCAAGAGATCCTTCTGTTCTCCTTTCGCCTTTGTTCCACCTGAATCAACAACAATGTGAACTAGAACCAAAGGCTTTAAGATAATGCCAACAATGCATGATTGGAAGATTATCTGCTCCCCCTGAACCTGTGCCAGATGATCTCTATCAGACCCATATCAGACTTTCTGCAACCAACATCTGTCCCTGCTGATTTCCTTCAAAACTCCATATACGCGTCTGCATCCACATAAACAAACGTATATACGCGGATAGGCCTTATGAAAATCGCGTACAACTATTTTCATATCAGCAACCTGTAAATGTCCTGCAGCAAGGTATGTCTGAACATAGATGTCAACTCCTCCTTTTAAACATCATCATGAAATCATTCACATTACATGTGAAACCACCATAGCCATTACATCAACGTCAAGATCTACATGATCCAAGTATCATTACTTGGGAACATCTGCATCAGCCAACATATGTAAGTATAAACCTATCATCATATAGATACGAACTCATCATCATGTCTCCAACAAAGTGACTTTGAGGAGTCATCCATGTATCAGCACTATGTATCTTTGAGCTCAAACTCTTTTGGCAAAGCTTCTTGATATCATCATCAGCAACAATCCTTATCCACATGAGTGCCTGCATCATAACTGTATGATCTTTATGCATATGACAACAACAGTATATAAGTGACACATCATCAAGTGAGGAAGATGTGTATTAAAGCTTTGTACTTCTCCTTGTCCTTATGAAGATCACCATGTAAGCACCATATATCATCAGAGAATCAACCATAAATCTGATCTGAACATCTTCTATGTAGCTTCAAGAATCATATGAGAGTTTATCATAGACAACTCACAACCACATCATAGCAAGATATATCATTTAGCTATATAAGAATCATCACCAAGGATTATTAACCATAATGCCAACAATGAATTACTAAAGGCATATGCTCCCCCTCAACCAGTGCCATATGTTAGATCTGATCATGCATATATCAGCAATAAGCATCAAAACATCATCATCCTCAAGTTAGGATCAAAACACTTCTAGACATCATACAAGTAACAAAACATTTCCACACATCCTCAGCAGACTGTAACCAATAGAGCAAATAATAGACTGAATCATATCAGATCCTTTTCCTGACCCTGTCTCCACTGCTTTTCCTCAGATTGACATATACGCGACTTTGCAGTGTCTAACTCGCGTATGTACGCGACTTCCCTTTAAGGAACTTGCGTATGAGATTCAGAACACTGAAGTTTTATACTTTCAGCTCCCCCTGAGTCTGATATGTCTGTGTTGTGCTGTGTCTCAGTACATCGTGCTGACTGTACTTCCTTCTTCCTCCATATCTTCAAGTGTGATGGGGTTTTCTTCTTTTGGTGTGATGTCCATTCTTTGTTCCTGCATTCCTTTGCTATATGTCCAAGCTTGTTACATGCATAACATCTTACATGTTTCATATTCCTCCTGTAGCAATCAGTAGCTTTGTGACCAAACATATTGCAAGCAAAGCAATATCCATAAAAGTACCTTGATTGAGATGACCTTTCTGCATAATGGTCTTGAACTCTTCTTCTTCTACATCTAGCTGCAACATGTCCAAGATTATGACATACATAACATTCAACATTATTCATAGGAGGAGTAAAGGATTTTCTTTGAGGAATCTCTTTCCTTGGTTGATGATGAGATTGATCTTTCACTTCTTCGTTGATCACTTTAGATTTCCTTTTAGAGTTTCTTGCCTCACCTTGTGAACTAGATTCACCTTCAATAGATTCATGGAAACCAAGACCAGTCTTTATAGCACGGGACCTTTGACTACTAAGAATATCATCCAATACTTTAGAGCTATCTTGAAATCGTAAAAGCTTATCCTTTTCTTCTAGTTTACCTTTCAAGATATTTACCTCAACCTGAAGCTGTTCTTCCTTTTCAAGAGATTTCTTTTTCAAAACTTCTTCAGCTTTCCTTCCTTCTTCCATTTGTTCCCTTAGTTTGAGAATTTCTTTTTCTTGTTCTTCATACAGATCCTGCTGCATTTGACGAACTCGGAAGGCACATTCCAGTTGAGATTTTAAGCTGGTGACTTCGTTTTCTTGTTTTGCAACAGCTTGGAGTAGATCTGTATTCTGCTTCTTTGATTCTTCAAGATCTCCTTTTAGTGAGAGGATTGTAGCTTCAAGATTTTCATAGTAGCTGGATCTATCTTTGAGTTTCTTGATGGTTGTGCTTCTTTCGTTGACTTCTTTTCTTAATGATGTCACTTCATGCTGCAATTTTTGACATTGGTCTTCCTTGTCCTTGAGTAGCTTTCTTACCTTGTTTCCTTCTTCTAGTTGGGCCTTTAGTTTGGTAACTTCTTCTTTGAAAGCACATTCCCTTTTGTTCAATAGATCTTGTTGATCTTTAACTTTGTCTGCAAGCCTTCTAAATACTGCCTCTATTTGACACTTTTCTTGCTCACCCATACAAGCATGTTCAGTAGTTTCACTATCACTTCCATCTCTTTCACAAGGAAATATAGCTGGAACATCAGAGGATAACACATTCATACCTGATAATGATTCTGAATCTGAAGAGCTTCTTATACCTAATCCCCAATCGACTCTCCCACTGTCATAGATATTCTGAGATGTCTTCTTCTTCTTATGAGCTTTCTTCTTAATCTTCTTTCCCATTGTTCCACGGATCTCCTTTAAGCGATCAAGCTTCTATTAAAGGACCTGCTCTGATACCAATTGTTGGAAATAATACTGAGAGGGGGGGGTGAATCAGTATTATCAGATCAATCAAACTTTTCAATTTCATACTCAGAAACATATACGCTACTTCAATTAAGTGAACCCGTGTGTACACGCTACTGTGTCTAATGAAACTTGCGTATATCCAGAGATCTTATAATTCAGTTAGCTTAATCTTCAGTAAATGCATCAGATCATTATTAAGCATATTAACAGTAAACAGGTGCAGAATAACAGAACAGAACATCACACAAGAGCCACACACATGAACACAAAGATATAAGGTGGAAACCCAATGTGGGTGAAAACCACCTGCTGCAAGTCATCTCAATCTTCTTCTTAATAAGAAAATCCTTTTACAATATTTGTACTGGTGCAGTCTTATACCAGTACGGGAGCTACAACCCCCTTTGCTCTTGTACTAGCCGATCCATTTACTAGTACGCAGGCTGCTACCTGCTACAATGCTCCAAAGATCTCCTTTAGCTTTTGTACTAGCTTAGATACTAGTACGTAGGTGCTTGCCTACAATCTTCTCACCTCCAGGTACCACGTTTCATCAATTTTCAGACTGGATACACTGAAGCGCAACACATAATCTGTAAGGCCACTTTTCATCCAATTTTCATACTGGACCCATAACTATCATTGAAGCTCAAAACAATCATCAAACTCTGAATCACTGAAACCCTGTTAACAACAGTCACCAGAACACAGAGCAGACACAGAACTCTGTAATAACCATCAGATCCATCTGCAACTTCAAATATCAAGCTTTACAATGTATACGCTACTTCGATGAATCAAAACCGCGTGTATACGCGCTTTTTCCAAAGACAACCCGCGTACAGATCTAAAAATAATTTCTCATAACTTGCAGTTGTACCAGACATCAGTCATACTCATAACACTTATAGAACTATACATGCGTCAGTATGTAGATCTAGAATAAGCATCATAAAGATAGTTCATTTCAAACCATTTGATCCCGATCTCTCCTTAGATCTAGTTCTCCATCAACCGGAGAGATCTCTCCTTAGCTCAGATCAAGCAATGCATCATCAACCCATAACCCTGCATACTGGATCTAATGCTTCATCAGATATTCAAGACATTTCAGATACATTTGCCTAATGATTTCCTTCTCCTTATATAGCCTTAGGCCTTGTTCAATACCAAGGGCCACAACCATAGAAATCCAATACCATCAACTTCAAAACTAGGGATCAACACGTCCGTCGAGACACCAAGGTCCAAAACCATAGGCACAACTTCCAAGGAATAACCGCCGTGGACCAAAGATAAGTTTTCCATATACACGCTCTTTTCCTGAATCAAACATGCGTGTACACGCGACTTGGGCTTAATGAACCTGCGTGTATGAACTTCCTCTTCTTCTTATAGTCTGATCATCAATTCCTTGCTGCTGTCCTTCTGCACTATGATTTCTCATCAGTGTGATTTGCCATCAAGGACAACACTTATCTCATAATGCCAACATAGCATTCCTTTCATTAATGTGTTAATCATTGGGAAATCTAATGGGACCTTAGGACACCATAACTTCTAGAAGAAAAAACACATAGATAGTTACCTTCATGCCAACTCTCACCACCACCCCTCATAGAAAAATGGTGTTCTAAACACAGTGGTTTTTAGAGCCCTAGTCATCTCAAACAATGAACATAATGAATAGGAAAATGACCACATCATTAAGGATTTTAAGAATAATGGTTGCAAGGAGAAGCACATTCAAAAAGCTATCAAAAGGGGAAAAGTAAGATCCCACTCACCAGACTCAGCCTCCCGGCAAGAGGGCTTACCTACCTTACATACAACGAGTTACTAATAAAATTGCAAGAATCATTAAGAAAAAGAATATTGCAATTGCTTTTAAACCATCAGAGACCATTAGATGGAAAATCAATTCTGTCAAAGATAACATTGACCCCCATCAACTCAAAGGGATCTACAGAATAGAATTCTCCCATGGGAGGAACTACATTAGAAAGACTAGACAAACATTATCGACGAGAATGAAAGAGCACATAGTAGATATAAAAATGAGCATATATGCACATCAACCCCTGTTGAGCACTCCATTAATCCCAAGAACCATGTGTGCCTTAAGAATGCAAAGAGTATTTCAAAACAAGATCATTTTTTCAAAAGAAGGTTCAGTGAAACCATCAACATTATAAAGAACCCTAACAATCTAAACAATGTCAGCGGTCTAGAATTGAGTAGAAGATAGATTCCCTTGATCCATCAACTAAAGACTAAAGAAATAATAGTTCGACTTCTCTTGATCTTGACTATTCTGGATTTTTCCTCCCTCCTTTATATGAAGGACCAAGGATATGATAGGATATGAAGGACCAAGGATATGATAGGATATGAAGGACCAAGGATATCCTATCATATCCTTGGTCCTTCATATCCTATCATAGATCCTTTTTCCTTCTAGTGTTACCTTATCCCTCTTCTATTTCTCATCCACCTTGCCCCCTTCTTTGTCACATTACTCTTAACCTAGTTAATATTGAAATCTAACATTATTATTATGATATTATATCGACACTATTATATTATTACAATTATGTCTATACTATTATGTCGCATTAATACTATTTTAACCATAATATTATATTATTAATATTTAGTATGACTATTCTAATGGTTATTTAATGTTTATATTAATATTGTAATTACTATTATAATATTACTATACTAATTCTATTACTTTATATTACACTTCTTATATCATACTTGTATTATGACTTTATTGTATTTATAATAATATTACATTAGTATCTTTAGTATTAATGATATAATAATATAAGTATTAAATACTAATGATTTGTCCCAACATTTTTGTGGAGACTTCAAATTTAACAACTTTCAACTAATCACAATTTGAGCCTCAAAACCCTAATTAATTTATGCAGGCTTGCAAATGTGTTAGGTTCTAGGGGTTAGCCCCTCCTTCGCTCCCATAAGCTATGGAAAGCGACACATTCAATGCATTGGTCTCCTCTCCAACTAGAGCTTCAAAGTTACATCCTACCAGATTCATCAAAAAACTTGGTGATATTCCAAAAATTGTTATCAATTCAAATCAATCGAATCCAAAGGCCCTCTGTCTAGCATATCATGGTATCATTAGCTAATTTACAAGGATTTTTCCCTCCCTAAAAGACCTAAATCCATGGTGAGCCAAAAATTGGATACTTCTAATTAGAGGAAAGGTATCTACTTCATTTTGTAGAGAGTGGTTTTCATTTTCTACTTTGAAGAAAAGGTTGATTGAGATTTGATTTTTAGAAGAAGTCCTTATTTCATGGGAGCTCAAGGGATCTATCTAGATAGATGGAGTCTTGATTTTTACTTGGAAAATGAAGTCCCCTCAATATTGCCAGTATAAGATAAGCTTCCTCATTTTTCCCTTCACTTTTGGAATGATTAGACTTTTTGGAATATATAAATTGATTTAGGAAAATACATAAATAGAGATGATCCTAGAGATGGCATGTTTGCTTATGCTCAAATTTATATGAAAATTGATATAGAGAAGGGTCTTTGGAGGCCATCCATTTTTCATTAGATAATTGTCCTTTATTTAAGAGGTGGATTATGATCAACTTCCTTTCAAATGTAAGTTGTGCCACCAATATGGTCATTTCAAAACAAAAACAAAAAACCCAAATCAGAAGATCTACCAAATCAAAATGAGGATGGGAACCAATGGTAGTAGCCCAAAAAGAGGAGTCCTAATAGGCAGTGGAACCCTCAAAAATATTTCATTGAGGGGGGGAAAATACTCCTCCCACTCCCATCCATCAGATGGATGATCAATCTTATTCTAGCTTATAGGTTCATCATCAAGGGTCTGGTAATAATCATTATGAAGCTTTAAACGATTTGGAAAACCCAAAAGTAACTCAAGGAAAAATGGTTGGTTTGCAAGAATAGGAAAAAAAACCTTTAGAGGATCAAGAAGATGAGGTAGATATGCCCCCTCTAAAATGTTTCTTTTCTAAACCAATAAAAATAGGATAATTAAATTGAGGGTGATGTAAAGGTATTCCTTTCACCAAAAATCCCCAAAATCCATCATAATATTCCTTCCTCAATATATGAGAAATATGACGAAGAGTTGGAAAGAAATGATGAAATTGGAAGGGCCTACAAAAATTTGGGAAGGAAAAGAAACAGATATCTTTGATCTCAGCACACAGATAATGTTAAAGAATTTTGAATTCAACTATATATAAAAACAACCTCGAACAAAGGAACAAGGGCTTCTTAAAAACAAAGAAAAGTGGCCCCCAACCAAGGGGGGGAATCTAAATCAATTAGAAAATGATGAAAGTTATCTATTGGGATTATATGGGACTAGGAGATGATAAAAAGATTTCAAAAATTAGAAGCCTTATGAAAGAGGAAAAACCCCTTATGCTTCTAGTCTGTGAGACTATGTTGAGTGAGGATGAAGTTTTGACTAAAGAAAGAGTATTTGGAGAGGAAATGGGGTTTCAAAGGTCAGTTTTATGGGAGCCTCAAGTGGAGTATTCCTATCTTTGGCCCTATCAAGGTTCTTGAAACTTCACAATTGGAAATTATGCCATTGGCTTGCAAAAAAGTATTCTTCTTCTACCTAATCGGAAGGTTTGTTCAATAATTAACGTTTACAAGACTATTTCTTATCAAGAAAAAATAAATTATATGTGTGGGTGACTGCCTCCTTTCTCATCAGACAGTCCTTCCAATATTTGACAGTTCGTACCAGGACATAGAGATCTTTATTGTAAGTAAGGTAGTTGAAAACAACCCCATGAAACACTTATAATGGAAGCATAGTGGCCTTCCTTATTGCATCAATACCACTCCCATAACATACCCACTCGCATTTATATCCACTTCGAAAGGACATTGTAATTTTGGTAATGCAAGAATTTATGCTTAACTGATTTTCTAGTTCAATTCTTCAAATGCCTTATATTGACCCTTCCCCCACTCAAAATTATTACCTCTAATTATTATGATGTGGAGCTATGTAGCAACTACTAAGAATGATACAATGAATTTGCTCATGTACTACGGTGCCCCAACTAAACTTTTGATCTGGTAGGATCTATCTTTATCTCCCCTCCACCAATCACATATTATCCTAAATTCACCAAAGAGTGTTTTGCAAACTCACATTTCTTGAGACTTATGAATTATTAGTCCTACTATAAAGTCTCTAACACTTACAACAAGTGTGAGATGTGCTCCTCCTAGGTAGTAATTCAAACTAGTATATCATCCAAATAAACAATAATAAACGAATCTAGATAAGGGCTCAATACATCATTCAATTAGTCTCAAGATTGTAGTCAATACTGGGCATAAACCAAATGGCATAAATAACCACTCATACAAACCTTGTCTAGTTTTGAAAACGGTCTTCTAGATGTCTTCTTACTTAACTTGCACCTAGTGATATCTTGATTTAAAATCTAGCTTGGTGAAGTATTTCACTTGGGTCAATTCATCCAATAGATCAGTTATCTTAGGCATGGGGTACCTATTCTTGAGCATAATTTTGTCTAGAACCCTATAATCAATGCACATTCACCAAGTCCCATCCTTCTTTGGAATA
This sequence comes from Pinus tabuliformis, assembly GCA_031772625.1. Taxonomy (NCBI): domain Eukaryota; kingdom Viridiplantae; phylum Streptophyta; class Pinopsida; order Pinales; family Pinaceae; genus Pinus; species Pinus tabuliformis. The sequence continues at coordinate 982,236,025 of CM062820.1, read as the reverse complement.
ATTATGAAGGGTGACCCATAAGGTGAGATTCTTTGTTGAATCACACCCTATTTCAATAACTTCTACAATTGATTCTTCACTTCACTTGCTTCCAAAATAGACTATATATACAACCCAATTCTTGGCAATGGAGAGCCTGACAACAAATGTATCTCATGCTCCACTTCCCTCTTGGGCGGTTTCCCTTTAGGATACTAAAACACTCCCCTGTATGGTTGCATAAACTCTTCAACTTTTTGTTTTTGTTCCTTAGTGCACCCCTCTAGGGATTCATTTGCTCTCATCGAATCTTTTGTGAACTTATTTTCTCTTAAAAATAGTAAATCATACTTTTTACTAGAATTGATCAATTTCTTGGTTGGATTGGAACTAACCAATGTAAGTTTTCACTTTCCCTTGTGTACATTGATTATGAATAGTTTTCCATCCTTAATGTCGGAGGTGGTACTGGTCGAATCTCCTCATGAAAATTGCATCCCCCATATACATGTAGGAACTACCAAACTTAACTCCACATACATCAAGTGGAAATACATTCAATTTTGCTTCATAAAATATAATCAACACTTATATCAAATTTAATTTTACACTGTTTGGTCACCTTTATCTTCACCTCCTTGTTGACCCATCCCAATTGATATGGTCTAGGATAATTATGAACCTTCAATTCAATTTTGTTGACCAAATATGTTGCTATGAGATTTACCTATGAACCTGAGTCAAACAGAGCATCAATCTTTGCCTTCTTGACCTATATTATTATATGAAAGAGTTTGGTCATCTCCTTCTTTTCGTGTTGTTGAAGGCTACTTAGATTCACCCCCTTCTACTTTGATGTGAAAACAATATTCTCATCCACATCTAAGCTATAGTCGACGTGATTTCTCGAATTTGTGAATATGAGATTCATCTTCTTCATATCCTTCTTATAGTTTTTTAGGTTAAGCTCTAGATGCAATTTCTAATATTTCTCCACTATGTGACGATTACCCACCGAAAATTTGGGTAACCCCATAGGAAAAAAATAATTCTCCTTCTTTGGACTGTTAGCTAGCCAATAACCCTGCATTTTCTCAGACAAGATGATATGACATATTCCTCTATCGTTTTCACTGGTTATATACCTCTCACCATCATGCATTCCTCTTGAAGAAAATTGGGTCATCTTTCGGGAGGTAAATTAACCATTTTCAATCGTGTGCTTTTACTTAAGTTTTTTGTGCATTCTAACATGGATTAAGGGGTGATTTGGATGATCGACCGATCTTGACTTGAAACATGTTATCTCACTTTACCAAGGAGGTTATCTTTTGACCCTGTACATTGGGACCTCCTATGAGTCCTTAGGATTATAGGAAGGGCACTAATTGGGAGTTTTGGATTGATGTAGTGTGTCCATAACTTTCCCATACTTACCACTTTCCACCATTCCACATATTTCATATCCATCCTTTGGGTTTATGGTCATTGGTTCACTAAGATTGGCACCCTCATATCTTCATCCTTGAGTATGGGCTGGAAACTTTGACTTGGAGGTTGATGCAACTAAAAGGAAGTAAAAACACAAAATGTCCAAAATGAAAGAAAAAAAAAGTTAGAATACAAAAGATGGCTCGGACATTAATTAGTGTGTGGGAAAAATCATAGCATGAGCTCTACCCCCCTCATTATCCATCATTTGATTCTTGAGCACTTGATGCTCCATCACATAATAAAGGAACCCTTACATGTCCTAACCATGATGAGTGAGAAGTTGACTTGTCATTAAGGGATAAACAAATATTAAATCATTAAAAGTAATCTTGGACACCTGTGTTATGCTCCCTTTAAAAGCATTATCAAAAATAAGTAAAAGGCACACTAGAGGGGTGGAAAAACTAGGACGAGGAAAGGGGTAATCATGCCTCCACAATTGCTCCCCCCTTACATCTATACACTTAGGATGATGGACCTCCATCAACTGGTCCCATAACCATGACACCTTGCATTGATGTCTTTCCCATTCATTACCATTATTATCATGAGAAAGCACCTAATAGGGTTGATTACCTAGCCATCCCTAACACAGGTAACAAACACTTTTAAGGGACTTGGTCTAGTGATCTATTTTTGAACTATTATTATGCTCTTAATAATTAAGTATGGTACACTACAATGCATCTATGGTCATTGTCCCTAATGATCAGTGGATTTCACTTTATCTTGATATGGTTTTGTGCAGTGGTTCTTCACATAATAGCAAAGACCTTTAAGGGCACATTTTATGTCTCAATTATACACCATACCCATATAATTTTACATGTCTAGAGAGAAGTGATGACCTTTCAAATGTAGTGTTTCTCATCTAGAGGAGAACATTGGGCACTTTGATGACTCCAATAGATGATTTATACCTTAGAGCGCCCCATATGTTGAAAGGTTGAGCTCCTCTGTCTTGGTGTTGGATTTTCTTAATGTTGTACCCAATAGACCCAACATGCCTTGAAGTTGACCTTGACATTATATGATGGGAATGACTTGATCTGAATTCCAAACAATGATGGCCACCCCCAAGATAAGAAGGGAGGGCTTCTACTTGCACTTGGAGCCCCATCATTGGAGAGAGATGATGCCACATTGCCCATTTAGCCCTTGAGAGGGTGATGTAGGGAACCCAGAGCATGGTTTTGACACATCAAGGTATTTTGAGGCACCTCTTGAGGTCTTCCCCTCATGATTTTGTAGGAAATCGACCCACACGTCTAGGCTTTTACGACATTATTTTGTTATTTTTGCTATGGGGTTGGCTTGTAACCCCTTATCTTGGAAAACACTCAAAATTAAACTTGTGTAGGGGCTTGTAGGCTAATGTTATGTTGTAAAATAAAGGGAGACCTCATATAAATAAAGGATCCCTTTATTGTTTCTTTTAATGACCACAATAGAGATTCTGGCTATCTTCTAGAGCATGATTTAGCCTTTGTATATTTCCTTACTTACAAATATGTGTTTTTTATGGAGCATTTTCTATTAGAGATTGGATTATGTATTGGATAATTATTTTAGGGATTAAAATGAGGTATTTTCATGGAAAAAAATTGTAAGTTAATTGCTTCTTCTTTTTTAAGTTTAAGTTGTATTGCCTTCAAAAATCATGCAAACCACATACATCCATAATGCTTCTTCAGGTTACAAGTTTTCCAATATGTGGTCTCAATCTACCCTGCAGGAAACCATATGTTTTGACCACCCACCAATGGAGTAATTATTCCAAAATTCAAGAAGTTTCAATCTTTCTAACATGACTAAACTATATTTGCATGAACTGTAAAATTAAAATTGAAGATAATCATGTTGATTCAAGTATCTTAAGAGGTAGCAGGAGCAATATCTCGAGCACTAAATCATGGAGGATTGTGAGAAGTTGGTTTACACTGAAGGTGGAGTTCAATATGAAAAAGTCTACCTTCAATTCTATCCAGGTGGTAGTTTTGGTTGTGTTGGTATCTTTTGACATCCTCCAGGCCTACAATTACATTGTATCTCTTAGATTGCTTTTCCATTAGAATCTTTCCCAATAGGGTCTTCATTTTCCAATAAAGAGTCAATGCTCTAAAATAATATTTCCTTCATCCCTAGTTCCTCGTGTCAGGAATCCATGCGGCTATATCATCCATGATTTTTGAGTCAGAAAAGACCTAGCGCTCATTGACAACATGAGATTCCAAGTTTCAGAGTTCATTTGTATCAGTATCCATAGGGACCACTACATGGAAGATTCCAACAACTTGAGCTTGTTGAGGGGATCTACTCTGGTCTTGTCGTTTGCGACCCCCTCCCCCATTCCTTCTTCACATTCTTTGTCTTTCCATACTTAGTTGATTATAATAACACATAGAAATAAGGCTCTTGGATCCCTGCCTTCAGGAAGGGAGGGCACAATTATCAGCCCTATGAAATTGTATCCCCCTAGTTACAACCTCTTCAAGAAAAAAATGACTCAAGTTAAGGTAAATAACCAGGCACAACTAATTCAGGGATGCTTTGTTCCCAGTTTTAGTGAGTCTTAGTGTCATTCCATGATTCAACAACCACCTAGGTTGGATATAAACAACAAATCCTCACCCACCCTGACCTCTAACATTCCACAAACATGAAATATGTAGAACAATGCAATCGTATATAGGGAACACACACAACACAAAGAGATCCAATGGAACAACACATATTGATGGCACATGGCCTAGGGCTACAAATCTAGGGGATAATCAGTGGTTTTCAACACATGCACAACATATACATACAAATTTCCCTACAAGATAGAAGGACTCAGGCCAATGAGAATTTTCCCAAGCAAATACCAGACAAAGTTCAGAAGAAAAAATTGGAAATTTAAGGGTACCCAACAATGTTGAGGGAGTGCCATTTCTTCATGGTCCAGGTGAGACTCACTCTATTTCATTTTGGATCTAACCAAGATTACAGACTCGACCTGACTAGGAAAGCCTCCTTGTCCCATGTTCTTTATGTTGCTTGTCCACTACTCGAGTTGTTTCCTCCAATCAACCCTCCATTCAATATTCAAGCCAATTGGCTTAGTAATCCTTGAATTTTTTTCCCTCTAGATACTTCAGTTTCTCTGCAAGATTTGTTCCTTCAATCCCTCTTGTGGAAAAGAATGAAACCTCTACCAACCTGGGTGACCAAAAAATTCCTTTCCTCCCTCGCTCAATATCTCTCGGTTTAATTGCATTGTACGGGGATTAAAATGTAATTGCATGCATATGCATGTGAGGGGGAAACCATGCAACCCCTGTCATTAAGGCTCCTTTCATTTCGAGGGTGGAAAGTACAATCTCATAGCCACCTACTCATCTCAGGATCCACCCACATTAGGGGGTTAATTGCTATTTTTTATTGTTTTGCATGTAAATGAATTGATACTAAGGTTTTCCTATTATCCATGACTAAAAGCATATTATTTGCGGGAAATATTGGTTAATTTTTGCAAATCAAATATTTTCTTCCTTGAAATCCATAGGAGAACTCCTAATGTGTATATCTTATTTTATTTGCTTGGATCCAACATTTGAGTATTATGACATGGTTTATTGTGATGCTTCCTTGTTTTATCGCATTATTAGTTATAGGGATAAGAGGTGTGATATTGATATGATAATATGTTGACCACATTGATTGTGTGACTGTTATGTGGAAAATCCACTTATGCGGACAAAAATGAACTCCCTAGATATAGTAGTTTGATCTAGAAAAACAGAGGGAAAAAAATATATGTTTTCCTTATAGAGATTAGAATATGGAAAAGATACCTACCTGGAATTTGTAGCAAGTTTTCCTCTCCTCCTTGCTTGTAAGCTCCAACTCTAGCTCCTCACGCTATAAATGGAACCTGCAACAATGACTAAAACAATAAAGGAACTACAATATCCACATAGCATAATCCAATATCTCTAATCAATGAGTCAACATGGCATTGAAATACATAAGCATCAACATGACAGAAATATAGGAAAACATAGTGCTTTTTGTATTAATAAATAAAGGAGAGAGTTACAACCATATATAGAAACTGACTTTGTAGATGTGTCCCTAATTGTCTTGTCCTTCCTTTCCATAAAGAAAACCTTCACACTCAACCCTAATTCATAAATGGATGATGACTCCTTAAGCTCAAAGTGGCAGTGTGAGGGCACTAGTAATCTCCAAAATCCAACCTAATAATCTCCAAAAGCCAACCCAAACTCTATGGGAGGTAGTAAATTTATAGGGTGAAAGTGGTAGTTTAGGATTTACCAATCTAGACTTGAGATCCACATACGAGGGAGGATAATCTCTAGGGATAAGAGATAATACCACTAGAGTAGGATCATATAGGAATTTGAGATCTATATCCATGGTAAATGGTAAAACCGCCTAAATAATTTTTAACTCTCCTAAAATTCTAGAATCAACACATCTGTAAAGTAGAGAAACTTGCACTGATCATCATAGATTCTCAGTTATGCAGCTTGTAACCATTGCAGGTGGACAGACATGCAGGATGTGTTGGGGATAAAAACATTGTGTTTTAGTTGATTGACACAAAAACTCAGACTTTTTGGAGAGGTGATGCTTAGGGCTTTGCAATAGGATAATGGAAAAGTGTCCAAGGATGTTGATTGATCTGATTTTAAGGCCTTTTGAGTGGATGTGACAAAATGAGATGTAACAGATTGTCCCCTAAAGTACAAAGTCATAAGTAGTGGCTGAGAACTTAAGTGCTTTACCTTGTGACAAGTTTGGATCAAGAACAAACTGCGTTGAGATAATCATTTGTTACAATACACATTATTACCATGATATCATTGTTGAGGGAGGCATACCCATGCTCAACATATAAGCCAATATTACATTTACAAAGATCAAGAAGTCTCATCCACTCATGACAAAGTGTGGACCCATGCTTGGATGATTGTTTAAATGATCATATTCGTCATACTTTGTAATCTTGTATCAATCCTGAAATCGCAACCCAAATGGATGGAACTATATCTGGGGTCTTCTACCTCGTCACTCGACAGTACAAGTCCAACCACATGAAAAAATGAGTTGGAGTCAAACATGGTAGACACTGTCTGATTACCGTCCAATGATGTAATTTGTTAAAATACGCGAGAGGAACCACCAATAATGATAATGGATCTCAAGGTACCATAGTACAATATATGTGGTGTGAATGAATGAGCTGAATTTGAACACCACACGAAATCTTTCAGTTGAAGGCCAATGATGAGGACTTGTTGCTGAGAGCAAGGAAACTTTCCATTGAGGTATGCAAGCTCCAAGGTACCGAAGGGAGTTTCTAAGTCAACTTCCTGGATAACACTACAAGGAAAAAACCTTCTAGCATAAGTTATAACAAGGGTTTTTAGTGTTACGAAATTGGCAAAAATTAACAACAAAAAAAACCTCTGTTAAGACATTCGTTTGGGATAAAGTCTGGAACAAGTAGCACCAGTGCACTACATACATAAAATCGCCGAGAAGCATACATAACTAAAAGCACCGAGGAATTGAATGTGAAGAACATCGGTGCATAATATATACCGCACCGGTACCAAGAGATAAAAAAAAAAAAAATCAAGGCGTTCTTCTAAGGAATGACACTGAGACACAAAAAATAATTGTTGTGTATGTGCCTTTTTTTTAAGGCTTTGATGCATTAGTTATACAAAAGGACCGATCTTGTTAGTTTTTACAAAGAACTAGGCTGGAAATAATATTTTGTAGGACCGGGGAGTTAGTTACATGAAAGCACTGGTGGGTTAAGTATTACAATGCACCAGGGCGTTAATCTCAAACAGGACCGATGCTTGAAGTGATAAACGCACTGGTGCTCCTATTTTCTTGAAAGACATCGGGCATGAAAAAAGATGTCTTCATTGTTCTTTTATATAACAAAAGGAATCTGTGCTTTTTTATGTTATAGACACATCGTTTTTTTGAATAAGATTTTTTGTTTTTTGGAAAGATCGACCTGTGACAATGAAATTATTGCAATTTTTTAAATCTGTTATTCATCAAAAAATCGACATATATCTTATAACAATATTGATTTAAATTAAAATTTCATTATTGCATTTGTATATGATGTTTGGATTAATTTGTTATATTATCATATTTGACATCTCTTCATTATAATATTTAATCATCCATATATTTAGTCAATGGTGTAACATTTCACAATGACATTAGATAACACAATAGAATAAATAAAAATGTATCTTATTATATATCAATAAGAGGCTCTTTGTCATACAAAATGGGATTATCATTGGTAACCCCTTATTTTTCAATTGGGACACTATGTCCATTACATTAAACAAAATGTTTGATTTGCACAGACAATTATTTCAAAAAATACAACAAGTTGCATTGATATCCAAATCGATCATCATTCTTCGCTGGAACCGTTGTCACTACTCGAGCTACTTCCATGACTTGGGTTATTTGGAGGAAATTTCTGTTAATTGTCGATTGATTTCGTCTTCTTGATCTCGCAATTCCATCTACAAACATAAAAATAAAGTATAATGAGTGTATCTACATTAGTGAGAATAATAAAAATTCAAATAAATAATATACATCAATGTAAATCGAATAGCAATGTACCATAGCAAGAAGTGACTCATAAATAGTGCACATGGTTTCAAAACCAAGTCTCTTGCCTTGTTGCAACAAGTCTTCAGTTGGCGTAATTCCATACTTTGTTTTCTGCATGTTTTAAACTCCAATATAAATCATAGATTTAATATAAAGGTTTTTTTTGTTCTATTAATTATAAACTCGAAGATGTAAAAGAACATAGATACTTACAAATTCCACAATTAATTTTTTATATGCCAACATATACTCACAACCCTTATTTAACCCAATGTCAACCAATTCTTTTAATGGCTCTTTTTTATATGTTAGCACCTATTTGAAGACATTCAAGGATGGTTGTTGTAAAACAACTTAAAATATACAAAAATGAAACCTTGAGTTGTTATAAGGAAATATTAACAATTACTCACAAACTTTGAAATTAACCATTTTCTTCCTTGTCATCTTGTTTTATGTGTTGAATGAATTCCATCTTGTTTTCTTTTCTACAAAAAAATACTTTAAAATTAATATTTAATGCTAAATTACTTTTTTATATGTACAAAGTCAATCATGATTACATACATTTGAAGCACGTTGTTGTTGAGATGGATCCTTTTGGGATACAATTGTGTCCATTTCTTTGACCATATCCTTATACACTTTTTTGGACATTCCTACTAGCATGTTTCACATATTAGCATGTTGATCATTTGGGATTTTCATAATCTTCCTAAAAAAAGTAATAAACTATTTTTATAATGATATATGAAAACTAAATATAATAAAATCGATATTAATAAATTAATGGTTTGTAGTAATATATACATATAATTCTAGAAAAGCATTTTATACAATTAGGAATATTACCTTTTGAATGAATTTTTTTTTTGGTTGTATGTTTTTGCTATTGTAAGTCTGACATGTCTCATTGACCATTGCTTTGGAAATGCTTCATGTAGTTTAGATATAATTTGGTTCTTAGAATCATTAGATTGATTTTTGTATTATAAGTGGAAAGTACGCCTATATGTTCGTTCCACCAGATCCCTCATAATTCTGTAAAATTCCCCCCCCACTTAACTAGCCTCTACCACCAATCCAAATGAGCGAAGGACCAATTCATCATCATTTACATGTTCTATAATTTTTCTTTTCTTAGAAGGACATTGATTGTTTCCATCGTTGTTGCTCCATGTATAACATTAAACATATATGAATTAATAAATTGTTTGAAACATGTTATCTAATATTCTTAAGTATATTGTTAAAGAAAATTCAAAAAAAAAACTCATATTGAATAATATTTTTTAATTCACTTGTTTCATCATTTTGCAATTTTTCTATCATGTTTTACGTTCTTTTGCACTTAGACTAGAAATAATCTTATTGACCTTGTTCATTTTGTGGCTCTGCATGACACACACCAACCAATACATATTAGTTAAACTTACATATAGCTCAAACATATTAATTTTGTAAAGAATTTACAAAAAACTTGTCTTCTCTGTTTTTTTTTTATGTGCTATCACTGTGTCGATCAATATTTTTGTTATTTGAGACTTTCTGAGACATTTTTTATCAATATACAACATGTGGCATTCAATATATAAGTCATTAAATATATTTCTACAAATAAATCAAATAATTTTCAATCAAAAAAACTTTAGTAACCAATGCATTTATCTAAATAAACGCCCCGATGCGTTTATAACATTAAACGCACCTAGCGTTTATAACATTAAACGCACCCAACGTTTAATGGTTCAGGCACACCATCATGGAAAATTAATTTTTAAAAATAATTGTAATTTATTACGATGTGATTAGTAAGGATAAACACACTAAAATGATTTCACGATGTTATTTGGAAGAGGCGCGTCGGTGCATTATATTACACTAGGAGCAATGATTAACAGACTAGATAGAATAGAGAGTATTCTAATATGTCAGTGTGTTGTATTACACAAGGAGCACCAGAGTGATACGTCACAGAGCGCAGACCCCAGAATATATAGTCGTTTAAAGAAAAAGAAAAAACAAAGACGACCAATAGGGTTCATATCTAATTCAATAATTGATTCCCCTACTTTACATGGCAAACACCCTATATAGTAAATGCAAAAACCATTAAATTTAAAATTCCTAAATTGAAAAACCCTAATTGTGAAGTGGTAGAAGAAGTTAAACCCTAAGGTGAAATTTTACATGAAGAAGTGTTTAAGGTAAATATTGATTTTTTTGTTTTTTGTCAAATTTTAATTAAATTTAAATAGGAAAGCATATTGTAAAAAAATTTACTAGTAAAATCTATAGTAAATTTTTTATTATACATGGTTTTTATTTTATTTTTCTAAATTGTGAATAAATCTAAGAGAAATTGTAAAATATTTTAACAGTGAAATTTAAGATTTTTGCTATCTAGGGTTTTGAGTGAATCACCATACCTTTCAACTTCTAATCTTTCAGCAGATCCAAAATATTTTGCAGCTCCATAGTGCTCTCAATATGTCTCTCTTGCAAATGATCTCTCTTTTAATTAAACCCTAACAGAAATTGTAAAAAAAAATTATTAGTAAAATAAACAATAAAATTTTAAAAAATTAGTATGTAGCTCTTTACTAAATCACCATATCTTTCAGCTTCTGATCTTATGAATATTTCTACTGCTCCAAAGTATTTTGTTGTTGCGCAGTGCTCCTGGTATGTCTCTCTTGCAAATCACTCACTTGAAAATTTGGGTAAAATAATGAAATGGTGAATAGCTTTTTACTAATTAAAAGACGTTATGAAATTAGGTTTCGAAAATCAATTCCCACTAATTTTTTAATTTTAAAAAAAGAAAAAGAAAAAAAAAATCGTGTTTTTTTTTAAATTTTTTCACACATCGGTGCGTCCGATATTCAAGCACACCGATGCGTTTATACAAAAAGCACACTGACATTGTCGAGACGAAAAAGTTTTTTCAACGCACCGACATAATACAATTAAGATATCAATATATATATATATATATATATATATATATATATATATATATATATATATATATATATCGAATCTCGAAATAGTGCGAATAATTTTTTTAACACAACGATGTGGTTTCTACTTAAAAGCATCGGTGTTCTAGTTGTTATAAGAGTACCGAGTTAGTTGAATTCATTTTTTTTTTTTTAATTATGAAACATGTAAGTAGCAGTGTTGTTTTTTTTATAAATGCATTAGTACATTTTTGTAGAAGAGCACTGATATGATAACATATTTTTTTTCAGAATGTCAGAAACCAATGTGGGTATTATTTGAACGCCCTGATGTTGTTAATGTTTTAAATGCATTGATGCGCTTTGTTCTGATAAGCACACTGGTTTGGTTTAAAAGTTATTTGAAATTTTAATTTCACATAAAATGGCATATTAATCTCAAATTATCCTTTAGAATGCATCAACATGAATTACAATAGTTCATAGTATACATTTTCTGCTTAAAGTCGTCTTATTCTTGAAAAATGGTTTTAAAACTATATTGAAATTCATATTGTGGTTATATGGTTGTCGAGATTAATTTTGGATATGCACACAAATTTTTATTTCTGATTTTTCTCAAATGCATGAACAAAATCTCAATAATATCTGCAAATGGTCAATTTTTCAAATTCCAACTCATTCCATATTGGACCAGGAACAAGGAAGGCTGGGAAGGCAGCAGGAGATCAATCATGAATCTATCTCCCTCTCTCACATGATCAAAGTCCTTCACGGAGTTCTCCCTTTCCATCTCAAGTAATTTCAAATTTTATTTATATTTCGATTCTCTAATTGAATTTTTTTTTTTAATCCATGTCATTTTGAGTAAAAATGTATCCAAATTTGCAAGAACTTGATTCAGAATCGAGTTCAGATGCAAAAAATATTACTCCATATTTTCAAAAACGTCAGAAGCTCTTATCAAGAGTAGCATATCACAAGTAGTTGGTAGATGAAAATAGACATCCTCTTCACTCTACCAATTAAAACATGGCATCTTCTAGCCACAATATTAGATCAATGATGGTAATAATTGTTTGGTATAATGTAATTTCAACAAACCAATTTCATTGGCGTGCTTACTAATATTATTGATATTGTACTAATGACGTTCAGTATTTTTTAAAATTTGGATTCTAGTGATAATGAGAAACACACCTACCATCTTCCAGAACACCCCACTACAATGTCAACTCGAGAGAAAGTTGCATTAAGAGCAAGAATTAGAGAGGAAGCATACAAATAATGGTTGAATCAGCCATCTATTCAATTCCCACTATGTCCATATTCACCAATTAAGAATGACTACAACAATAATAGTTGTTCATCACAACTTGGCAATGTAGGAGGCAATCAAATAGAGGTTGGTATGGATGATTACTTACGCGATACAATTGCCATGGAGGCAATGTTGTTAGATGCATTACAAAATAATGAGCTAGGGGATGATGCTCATATCACTGATACCTTATTTGAAAACCTGAAATCTCCTTCCACCACCCCTCTCTTTGGACCTGGCATCAAGTTAAAGTATACTTGGTTGGGGAAAATGATGTTGTTTTACAACATGAAAGCAAAGTTTTGCATGTCGAATGCATGTTTTTCAGCAATATTGAGGTAATTGACTTGTATGACCAATCAAGTTCCTATATTTTGTCACACTGTCAAATTTAAAAATGGTCGATTTTATGAATTCTAAATATTGACATTGTAAAATTATAATCCCCACCAATTGTATGATATTCAAAGATAAGGTTCTTCTGAGTGATAATGTCTTGCCGGGTAGCTACGAAGAGGCAAAGTAGTTGTTGAAAATGTTGGGTATTGAGTACATATCATATCATGCATGTTTAAATGATTATATTCTATATATAGGAGAATATGCAAACAAAGAGATATGTCTGAAATGTGGGCATGACAAGTACTGTAATTAAAAAAAAAAAAAAAAAACAAACAAACAAACAGGTAAATCACATGGTCCTCCTCATAAGATATTGTCAAAAGTTTAAATTTAATTTATTATCATTTTTGTATTATTTAACTCATATTTATTATGAAAAAGAGTTAAATTTTGACCAGTATAGTAACAAATAAAGAACCAAAATAGCATCAAATTGTTATATCTTTATTACAAGAAAAAAATTCACTTGTCTCTTTAAGGAAAAACTTCCAATAGAGGAAATCTCCAACTACAAGTAACTTCACATGAAGTCTTATCATGTTATATTTCTTTATCATCATATTTAGAGAGAGACATTTCTAATTTAAATTGGTAAGAGTTGCAATAAATATTAAATTTAAATTGCTTGAAAATCTCATAACTTTAGCAATAAATTAAATTTTATAAAAATATAATTTTTTAAGTTATATTAAATCTAAATTAATTGCGCCGAGAGGCGCTCTACAACTCAACATGGGAGAGATGTTGTCACGTAACGTTACATTTAAAAATAGTAAAATAATAATTTAAATTAACAAATTAAAAATAGTAATAACAAAAGAAATTAATGTTGGTCATAATTACAATACTTCAATTTACACCTTAATCTTATATAACTTTATATAGAGATATAAAGTAACCGAAAGTTAAAAACAAAAAACAAAAAAACAAACAAAAAACAAAAAACAAAAAACTTTTATTATGAGGAGGAAATGTAATTAGTAAAAAATATAATTTATTTTTACTACAAAGAAGAAATGTATTTTTTCATATGACAAGAAATAGTATTATGTGTAATTTATTATATATTCCATTTACATGTGATATTCAAAACAAAAATATATTTATAAGAAAAAATATTTCTCACAATCATGAGTAAAATATTTTAATGTTCATATTAAATAACATGATTTTATAGATACTTTATATAGAGAAAAGTAAAGTAATTTAAATTGAAGATTTTCTTATATTTTCACTTTAGTAAGAAAGATTGAGAGAATTCTTATCCATTAATAGTTGTTTTCTAATTCAATGTAGGAGGAATATTTGTAAAATTTTCAATGTTTCATATGGATTTGATATGTAATATTTTACAAAATATTAATAATAAAAATAATTAAATGTATACATACAGGAAAATGTTATGAGGGGGCACATTTTAACATTTTAATGTGAAGAACGTAAATTATAAATAAAATATTTCAATGTCAACTACATATATATTATACCAGCTTAAATCCATATCAACCTAATTTTACAATCATAGTTTTAACCATACTAAACTTTGTAATTTATAAAATATATTTGCAATGTAAGTCGTTTTGGTTGCAATTTCATACATAAAAGTTTGATATAAGTTCACCATTACATAATCTATAATATCATTATTTCGTAAAAATAAACATCATCTAAGATACACATTCAAATTCACTACCATCATCTAATTATATACACCTCCAACACATATAAACGCCATTGGCTAGCACACAAATCTAATCATCTAACAGGGCATCATCATCGCGATCACATCTAACAGAACACAAACATAATAATCTAACATCATCACTACACACATCGTCAAATTAGTATAAATCTCATGTCAAATAATTGTTGTTACAAATAAGTCAAATAACTACATCAAGTCAAATAAGTGCAATCAAATATTTGATAAAACAAACGTAGTGCCATGTTGGTCTGCAGTAAAAGATGATGGATGGTCAACTACTGCATAATCAATGTATGTTGAGCTTAGTTGAGGTTGAGAAGGAGGTGGTTGGTTTGCATGAGTAGAAGATGATGGCTTGTCAACTACGTTTGTGCCCTGAACGCGGTCTGGAAAACTCAGAGGTGGAGGAGGAGGTGGTTGGTCTACTCTATCAGGAGAAACATGAGGCACATCCTCTAACTCTAGCATCTCACCATCAGGCAACTAACGAGGAGGTGTACTACTAGAAGGATCATCGACACCCTAATGGCCATGATCTGATGGGGTGGTACTACCGAAGCATCATGATCACCACCCTTGTCATCATCATCATCATCATCATCACCACCACCCTCATCTGATGTATTTTCCATTGCATGATGTTGTTATGCATCCCTCGTTATTGTTAGTACCTTAATACCTCTGATGATATGCCACATAAGAGATATCATCTCGCACGGATAGTCCCTGTACAAACCCATGAAACTAGGATCCGTTGTGATATTTCGAGGCCTCGAAGGGTGGACTCTCGCATCAATCAAAACTTTGCCCTGTTGTCGTAGTAGTTCATCTAAGCTCGCAGACTAGGCCTACGGCCCCAGACGCCTACGCCCCCCTGAGGATGTGCCTCACCCTCTTAGGCCTCGCCCATCTCCTCATCTCCTCCAACATTCGATGGCAGAGGGGGCACCTCCCCATCGAAGGTGCCGATATCTACAAAATATATAGTACATGTAAATAATTAGACAATTTCATTAAACACTTTATTAAAAACAAGTTAAATAACATGCTAGAATAAATTTTATTCTAATTCATTAAAACAAGAAAATGAAACTAACTAATAAAGTTAAAGAAAACACTAATGTTACCTCTATCATCTAGAGGCTCAACCACTGTGAAGAATATGTTGAGACGCCCTCTCCAATCAATCCCCACGTACAGAAACACCAATAAAATAAATTCATGGTCATCCTCACTGGTCAATAATGTCAGTGCCTTGCGAGAAATCCTGATCAAAAACTCTAGTAGGCCCTTCTTGGGCATCATCTTCCCCCATATGCACATTCGAACCTCAGTGATTGGCCTAGGAAGGTGACAAATAAATGTAGGCCTCGTCTCTGGAAACCTTTCAAAAAAAATTAAAAAAACTCGGAAGAAAATGGATGGTCTCCCTCTCATGTCTCAATGCACAACATCTATCTAAAACCATGCAAAACTGGCTCAGAAAAATGGCAAACCATATGATGCAATGTGGTACCTGATTCAAAGAATCAACATAATATAAAAGAGGGCAACTAATGCACTTCCCATCACTACTAGAGTGTGCAACAGTGGTGACTAATAACAATACAAATCTAAGATCCTCTGAAGCAAAAGAAGAAATTCGTAGTTGTCCACCACAAACTTGAAAAGCTAATGGATGGACCGCACGAGACCTAAGATATTTCATAGTGTACGCAAGATGCTCTTGGTTGCCACCCCTTGAGGAACATCAAGGAAGTGGGGAAATCCTCCCCTCTTTCTGAATTGGCTAGTGATAAAGTATATGTCCTCCTTAGTGTGCTTATACCATGTAGTTATGCATTGACGTCGATACGCGTTCAACTAAAATCGCATCTCTATCAGAGTGCACATAAGTATGATGCACCATTGTTGGTTCACAACTTTAACTTTTGATAGCGACGCGAAACAAGTGCACCAGTGCGCACATATAACCTTTTTGCACTAGTACGAAACATTCAAGTTATCGAATGCACCGAGTTATGACTATATTTTTAAATATTAATTTTGCGGTGTGTTTGTTAAATATAAACGCACTGAGCATGACGCATCAATGTACAATTTGTCGCATCAATCCCAGTGAGTTTTAGTTTTAAAAAATGCACAGCAATAACAGTGATGTGTTATGTTCACGCATTGAATTGTGGTGCACCCTGTAAATTTACAAGGCGCACCACTATCGGTACAAGCCAAATGTATCGAACGCACCGTGTGGTGAAAAAAATAAATTGAAAAACATTAACAAATTTACCCTAATTTAAAATTCTCATCTGCTAAAAAATTAGATTACAAAGAAACATAGACATTACTTGAACATTTTGTCGTTAGGGAGGCATTATGGACACGTAATGAAGAAAACCAAATTTTAGGATGGTTTGAAAATATTGAAAACTCAAATAGTGAGGATGGTACGGAAGGATGGCGAGTAAGAGAAGAACCAACTTCAGGGCGCTTGCATGTGGAAAGAATGGCATGGGTGCTTTAGAGCTCTCCCACACTGTAGATTGTAAAAATGAAAATTATGGACTCGAGGGTTTTTTTTATTTAACCCTCCTCTAGTGTGTTTTCCAAACGCACTAGTGCAGGATATATACAAAAGCACTGCTTTTTTTAAATTAAAAAATATTGTGGTGCTTTTCTTGAGACACCCGAGGCTTTTTGCTATAGGTATTGCACCGATGTAGTGTTTTTACCATAGCCCCTCCATTTTTTTAGAATTTAAAAATCGCCTAGTGGTGCTCTTTAGAAGATGGTTTGAGGTGTTTTATTAAACATATCACATCGGAGCTTCATTGGAAAATAGCACTACATTTCTTTGAAATTTAAAATTATAACGGTGCTACTTAGTAGTATGCATCAAGATGTTTTATTATGTGAAGGGCACTAGTGCGTTACGTTATGTAGTGTACCATGCTTTTTTATTTTATAAAAATAAATTTTCGACAATGCACCATGTTATTTACAGCACCGGTGCTTGCATGGATAGTAAAGCATTGGTGCATATGTATATTTTAGACGCACCATTCAAAAAACATATGTTAAAACATCTATCTGTCGCACCTCCACTACAAACGAATGTTTGGGTTATTTTTATAGGGGCTTCTGCAAAAACCTCTGCTAGTAGGTCTTTTCCTTGTTTAATGAGATGACGTTGAGAGGAAGTGATCTATCGCAGGAGGGCCTCGATGTATCCCTCATCAACAACATGAAGCAGGTAGCAATATTTGAGAAAGAAAGATGTTGATGTAGAGCTGGTTTAGGAATGGTATACATGAATTAAGGTTTAAGAGTATTGTAACAAATGTCAACTGAAGGAATTCTCTTGAACATATCAACAACACTTTATGGAGTTGGAAACATTGACTCAAAACTGATTATGGAGGCTTTTTAACATGGTGTGATTAACCAAAGAAGCAAGTAGATTTCCCAACCCAACATTCATGAAGATGAAGTGAAAGAGTGTCATGTTTAACAAACCTTGAGAATGAGTGGTTCAGTATCGTCATGTTCGACGAGTCCAACAATGTTTGATGATTTTTACGAGTCCAACAAAAGTGTAACTCAACTTCTTTTTCATGTTTAGAGAGTTTGAAAAAGAGGCAAAAAAGAAAACTCCAAAGTTTCATTTTTGTAAATTTTATCGCTTGAGTCTAAAAAGGCAAAAAACAATACTCAAGAGAACCTTTTAGTCATGTTCAACTAAAGTATTCCTTTTTCTTAAATAGTCTATCCCAATCTAGAAAAGGGTTAAAATTATATTACGAAGACGTATTTTCATTTACTTTAACAACTTCAAAAAGATAAGTCCTCAACAATATTTTCATATTTTGGGAGTCTGAAAAGAGTTGAAAGAGAACTCCACCTAGAGAAACGAGTGGTATAAAGGGTAGCAACTAGTTTTGGTCATGATGGAGCTAGTCAAAACATGTAGAAGTTAAGAGGCAGTCTAATAATACCACTCATTGCAATGGTTCCTCCGGAAAGGGTGAAACAATCAAGTGAAATCGTATAATCAACCAAGAAGATGATGACGATGGAATGAGAGAACAAAGGCTCATATGGTAGAAACAAGCTGATAAAAATGGAAATCACATGGGATAAAGTGAGAATGGTTTCATTTTTACACAATCTTGAAACTTGGGAAACTATGCCTGAGAATACTTGAAGATCGTTTCATTTTTACACGACCTTGAAACAAAATAAAAACTATGCTTGAGAATAGTTTCATTTTTACAAAAGATTGAAATGGGTAAAAACTATGCTTGTGAGTGGTTTTCATGCCCCCTGCATAATCACGAATTCTAGGTGCATGCCCCCCAAGCTTCATTTCATTCACCTAAGTAGACTACATTTTACTAATAGGCAAATGGAATGAAAATTCATTTACGAGATCAAGTGAAAGACTCTACTTGGAGGGAGATTTGTTTCATTTTTTCATGAGCCTGACATAGTAAAAGAACTATGCTCAAAGGACCTTATTTCATTTTTTAACGAACTTGACACAAGATAAGGAACTCTGCTCTAGGATTTTGTTTCATTTTTTAACGAGCTTGACACAAGACAAGGAACTCTCCTCTAGGACATTGTTTCATTTTTTAACGAGCTTGATACAAGACAAGGAACTCTACTCTAGGACCTTATTTCATTTTTTAACGAGCTTGAAACAAGACAAGGAACTCTCCTATATGACCTTGTTTTATTTTTTAATGAACTTAACACAAGATAAGGAACTCCACGCATGACACCTTTTTTATTATTTAATGAGCTTGAAACAAGAAAATGAACTTTTCTCTCGGCCTTAGGTAGCTCAGTAACCTTGTGAACGAAGGTTAATTGTTGGTGAGGGATATCCAGGATAGGACTGGATGGGTTGGGCTACTGACATTTGTTATTTTTTTTTGCATCGAAGGTGTTCCTGTCTCGAAACTTTGTGGAAAGACTAAAACACAAGAGTTATCCATAACCTAGAAATCATTTCTAGAAATTCCACCTAGAAGTGTCTCAATTAGATTATTAGCTTATTTTTAAATACCTAAATCTAAACTTAGGAAAATGGGTTAATTAATTAGAACTAATTAATAGAAGTGAATCATTTATAAAATCACACCGATCGACTGGGAATAATATTAACCATCGATTAATATTTAATCTTGGTTGTTGGAGGTTCAATACAACATTATAAGAAGAATTCTATGGGTAGATGGAGAACACACATCAAGTGAGATCGATTTCCTTGGAGAGTTCGATTTTCCAGAGAGCTAGCAATTTGGGAAGAGTTCGAGCTTTAGAAGGGAAGCAGAGATAGAGAGGGGCGGGGACAGTGAAGCCAGAGTAAATCTTCCAAATCTAGTGAAGTACATTACAGAGAGGCAGAAAGAGCCATAATGAGGTTAACACATGGGTTGCGCAGAAGCCTCTAGACGAAATTCAATTTTGCTTAAGAGAAGTTGGGTTTCAGTTCCAGAGGCCTAGAAAATGTTCCAGAAGGTCGGAGAGACAGTTTCTCTATCAGTGGCAGACAGGACGGATTGAGGAGCAGTTGATTCAGGCAGAGCATGGAAGGGACTGTGCAAGGGTGATGCAGGCCTGCGCAGACGTTTTTTGGACGGCTCACTTGGAGCTACAGTCAAAGCCTGGATTGCTTGTGGGGGTGAGGAAAATTCCTCACAACATTTTTGCCAATAATTTCTCTACAGGATTGCCAGTTTTCGACATCCAGATTGTACTCGGATTTTTTCTCTACTGCATGATAATTAAAACCCTCAGTTGTTGCATCGTTTTTCCCAAGTTAGGTTTTTCCAAGGACATTTGTCCAAAAATAACTGTGTCATATTTTTGTGCATGTGTGCTAGAATATTTTTTAGTTTCTAACGATATTATTTTCCACATTTTTATTTTTGAAGGTTGTAGTGTGAATTATTCGATATTTGTTGTAGAAAATAAATTGTTAAATTAATTAACAATTATAAAAATTAATTCCAATTGTTGCAATAGAATTTCAGACTTGAAATTTTCACATGGTATCAGAGGGATATTGATCAGATAGGGAAGTTCAAAAGCGGAAGCAAAAATTCGTTGTTGAGAGCGACCAGCAGCACGAATTTATAGAGGTTGCACAGAGCCTAAGCTAGGCAGTTCGAATTGCTAGGCAGATCAATTTTTCAGTGTAGGTTGGCAGAAAAAATTAGCTTGCTAGAGTCAATGATTCCAACAGGCAGAGGCAGTAATAGCTCAGGTATTTTAGCTGGGCAAATTCCTTGTTTAGGCACAGAGGGTTTTGCAACAGTTTGCAAAAGTAGAATCGGTGCTAGGTGGAAGAGAAATAACACACATATAAGGAAAATTTATTTCAGGGGATCTCGAGTGTTAAAGATCTAATTTTCCAGTTACACATTGCCAGTGGTTGTGAGCATATTTTCTCACTCTAGCAAGGAGTGTGAATAGTAGATTTAGCAACTGAGAAAAGGGAAAGAGAGATATTTTAGACTAGATTTAGTGATGTCCAAAACGGGGCTTAGATATTAGAATAGGTTGGAGGAAGCCTCCAACTACGTCATCTGGAAGGCTAGGATGTCCTTCCTTCTAGATGAATATGGCCTGAAAGCCTATGTGGAAAATATGGTAGCAGTACCTTAGGATGTTGATCAACTCAAGGAGTATAGGAAGGAAATGGCGAAGGCGAAGAGAATGATTTTAGATGGAATCTGAGATCATCTAGTCTCACATGTGGCAGAAAAAGGGACGGCCAAGGAGATGTGGGATGCTCTCTCCGAGCTATTTAAGAGTTATTCTGAGCAATGGAAGATTTTTCTTGAGGAGAAGTTGAGGAGCATAAGGATGTAGAAGGGTGAAATCATAGACGGATTCCTCACTAAGATTGAGGAAGTTTGAGATCAACTAGAAGTCGTTGGGGAGGCACCCCAACCCACATAGCTTGTATGATTGGCATTGAATATTGTCTTAGATGACTGGAAGGTATTTGTCCAAAGTATCTTGGGCATAGAATAATTGCCAAAATGGGATAGGATGTGGGTTGATCTGCAACAGGAGTAGTTGAGACAAGCTCTAGTAACGACTACCATCGGAGGAAACAACATCAAGGGCGTAAGGGGTGAGAAGGAAGAGGAAAATATGGCCCTAACATCTAAGGGTCCTAGTAAGGGGCAGTGGGAAAAGAAGAAGAAGAAGAAGGACATTTCAAAGGTCAAGTTATTCAGATGTGTTGAGTTTGACCACTACAGTACGCAGTGTCCTCTCAGAAAGAAGGACAAGCAGGAGAAGTAGGACTAGGCATCAGAATCCATGGATATCTATAAGTTTCCTCCAGGCTGGAAGAAGACTTCTCGATGTTTGTCGCTATACCTCTAAGAGTGAGGTCGGGCGATATAGAGTTATAGTCCCAGAGTTGCAGAGGTTGGGAAGGGTCCATTGAGGTGTCCTCCTCATGGATCGTTACCTTGCTACGGGGGCCCACAATATTCAGTAGCAGGATGGATCGGTGACAATGATGTAGTCAGATTCCAGAATGACAGTTGCATGCTAGTGGCAATCAAGAGTTGAGGAGTGCAGTACAGTATTGGTAGCACAGCAAGTGGCTTAGTAGTAGAGTCAGCAGTAGCGTAGATTCACGGTGGACAGTGTAGAGGCTAGCAGCTGTCAAGACTCGGGATACAAATGCATAATACTGAACACAGTTGATTCAGTATTAGGATGCTTCTCAGTTGCAGTGGTTACAGTTGCAACAACAATAGATGAGAGGGGATTGCAGTGCAGATACAGAGTTCGCAACATTATAGCAGTGTCACCAGTAGCACCGATTCAACATTAGAGTTGCGGAGTATTTGGTGGGTAGTGGGAGGCAGTCATAGTAGCTAGACATCAACAGTGTGACAGAGGGTGGTATAGAGACACAAACTAAGAGGGGGTATTAGTTTGTGTAGCATCATATGTTTTCTAGTCTCAAAACTTCGTGGAGAGACTAAAACATAGGAGTTATCCATAACCCAGAAATCGTTTATGGAAATTCCTCTTATAAGTGTCTCAATTAGATTATTGCCCTATTTTTAAATATTTCTTAAGTCTAAACTTAGGAAAAGATATTAATTAATCAGAAATAAATGAGAAAGGTGTGAATCATCTAGAAACTCACACAGATCGACTGGGAAATAATCTTAGTCATCGATTAAGATTTAATCTTGGTCGTTAGAGGTCTAATAGAAGATTGTAAGAAGAAGTTGATGGGTAGATGTAAAACACACATAAAGTGAGATTGATTTCCTTGGAGAGTTCAATTTTCCAGAGAGCCAGTAGTGTCCAGAAGAATTCAAGCTTCATAAATGAACCAGAGGCAAAGAGGGGCAGGGACAGTGAAGCCAAAGGAAGTCTTTCAGATGTGGTGAAGTACATTATAGAGAGGAAGAAAGAGTCAGAGTGAGGCTGACGCAAGGGCTGCGCAGAAGCCTCTGGAGGAAATTCGATTTACTAAAAATAAGTTGGGTTTTAGTTCAGATGTTGGGAAAGTGTTCTAGAAGGCAGAAGGGAAAGTTTTTTAGTCAATCGCAGACAGGACGAGTTGAGGAACAGTTGATTTAGACAGAGCATGGAAGGGACTACACAAGGGTGACGCAGGCCTGCGTAGAGGTTGTTTGGACGACTCACTTGGAGCTACAGTTAGAGCCTATATTACTTGTGGGGGTGAGGAAAATTCCTCACAATATTTTTGCCAGTGATTTATCTGCAGGATTCCCAATTTTCGACATCTAGATTGTACTCATATTATTTCACTGTTACATAATAATTAAAACCCTCAGTTGTTGCACCGATTTTCCCAAGTTGGGTTTTTCCAGGGACTTTGTCCAAAAATAATTGTGTCATGTTTTGTGTGTGTGCTAGAATATTTCTCAGTTTTCTGCGCTATTATTTTCAGATTTTTTATTTGTGAAGGTTGTAGTGTGATTTATTCGATATTTGTCGTAGCAAATAAATTGTTACATTAATTAACAATTATAAGAATAAATTCCAGTTGCTGCAATAAGATTCCAGACTTGAAATTTTCACAACATTTGCATCTTACCTTAATACAGATTGTTTTGATAATTAGGATAACCCATACCAAGTTGTTTAGTCCCATGAAAGGCCTTAAATTGTTGAAAAGGTTGACCTTGGAAATTTGGCCTAAAAAAGCTTGTTGCATGGTTGTTGTTTGACCAATAGAAGCTTGGGGTATCCCTTGTAACAGTTGCCCTGACGGAATTTGCGTCATTCCTAGAACATGTTGACTAATTTGCACTTGTGGCATGCTATAAATAGATTGATTTACTTGTACCTGTTGAATAGTCCGACCAAGTGAGTCATTACTTGAAGGGGGTTTTATGAAAACAAGATAAAATTTCCCCTTGTTTGACAAGATCTGAAGTAACAAACAGAACTTGTGCGGTAGGAACTTCACTCTCTACAAGAAAAGTACGATCAAATGAAGGTGGAATTGAGTCAACCATTTTTCAACTAATGGTTGGTTTGGAACAGACTCATGGGATTCACGTTCAGAGAGAGTGGGATTGACTAAAGATGGATTCAAGTCAATTACTTTATCAACTAGTGGAAGGTTGGGAGAAAACTTTTGATAACCAGCTAGAAGTCATGGCATAGATGTTGTAAGGTTTTCCAAAACTTTTGAGGCTCTATCCATATAAGGACAAAGGTGAATAGGATGATTCCATTAACATAACCTACAGGGAAACTTAACGTTACCCTTTTCCCGTGGACCTTACTAGCACTAGTTGATGGTTTATCACCAACATGATCTCCAAAGGCTGATGACATGGGTTGATGTAAGCCTGTGTACCACACTTCTAATACTTGTCGAATACCAGGGAAATCTCTAAGAAGGTGGTAACCCTTACAAATCATGTAAGGGAATTTAACTTTATGGGGCTGGTTGGAAAGTTTATCAACATTAGTTGCATTCATAATAATGGTTTCTTGGTTTTCCCCCTGCTTATTTGGCTTTTTCTTCTTCCTCCCTTTCTTCTTTTTCTTCTTAGTTTCCCAGTCACTTGAAACAAGACTTCACCGAGCGAGGAGGAAGAAAAAGATGGAGAAACAACATGTGAAGAAGGAAACAGGTCAACTTTAGGATCAAATTGAGGTTGATTCTATTAAAGTGGAGGACTACTTGGTTGAGAAGCAGATTATACATTTGAAACCAAAGAGGTTGAAAACAACCAAATTGGTAAACTAATGGTAAATCCGGCAAGGGACAAAGTTTCCATATAAGGAACACAAATATTTCCAAAAGAAGGAAAAAGACTAGGATTCTCGTCAAAGGGGTTTCCTTGATTGCTAGACTCAGGAATTGTTGCCATTAGTCTCAAGGAGTTGTTCCACAGTGAGGATATTGTTCTGCGGTTAATGAATTGATTATAGAAATTAAAGACACAAAATTAAAATAAAATTAAAAGGGGTTACTAGGCATAAGGGTTTGTTAGTGTGAAAATTCCTAGAAGGTGTACCAAAATTACTTCACTTAAGCCACTAGGTGACAAGTGACCCTAACAACAAGTTCATGGTTGTTGTCATCTTATATCTGTAACACAAATAGAAGACTTGCAATAAAAGAAGATACGATCTAGAATAAAAAGAAGCAGTATAAAATATCCAGTATAATAACTCAATTGGTATGTAAGTCCCGCTCTGTGGGATGGGTCCTTTGATATCCTTGATGCTTCAGAAATTGATTCTCTCTCTCAATATGTGAAAAACCCAAACAAAAGTAGAGAACTCAAAATGGGAGCTCAAGAAAAATGACGATAATGTTGACGATGAGTATGATCATGGTGAATAATGAATGAAAAACCCTCATTTTTATAACAAAGTATGGAGTTAATCTCAAAAATGGAGAATAATCAAATATTATTAACCAAATTTAGATCTAACTACTTCGAATACTTTATTATATTTATTAGAGATGGAAAAGGTATTAAAATAGTTAAATACCTTTATTTAGAAATAATTAACAAATAAAATGATTTATTAATTATTTCGCGAGAAATAAGAAAGGTGTGAAATCAAAATAATTGTTAAATAGTGATTTAATAATTATTCTAATAACAAAAATAAGGAAATTTAAATAAATAGTGATTTATTTAAATATTCCTAAGGGATTTAGTCAAATGTGACAATGAATAATTATTAAATAATGATTTAATAATCATTCTTAGAGAAAATTAAATAAATAATGATTTATCTAATTATTCTCATGGTTTTTTTTTATTTAAATTAGAAAAGAATTTAATAAAAGTGGTTTACTAAATTATTTTCCATAATGCAAGCGATTTTACTATGGTAAAATTAAATGTACATGGTGTATTTCGATCCACCTAGTTAGAAATGGCTAGGTGATCATTTTTTGGTGATAACAGATTGCCCCCACATGTATGAGTGTTAGGAGAAAATTGCATGATCAAAATACGTTGTAGATTACACTTCCACGAGACATCAAAAGGGGAGTCAAAGAGAGAGATAGAAAATTGAAGCAAGTCAAGGACGGACACATAATGGAGGGGACGAGATATACTAAACTGATAGAAGTATCATTTTATGTGGTAGTACATGATCTCAAATGAAGCGGGGAAGGCATAACCATACCCATTGAGATAACTACGTACAAAGAATAACTGTGAGCCCATCCATGTGGGACTGAGCTATAAAATACATGATACATAATACACTGGCATCAATGGGCTAGAAAATAATACAATGGATCTCATATACATAATGTGCATGGAAAACATAGGTCAAGACTGATACAATAACATTGGAGTACATGAGATATAATGCCCCTCAAGCTGACATGGGGAGGGGGGATCACAACCAAGGAAGCCCTGCTGAATAGGAAAGGGCTTTGAAGATATGAATGGATCATCTGGAGGAGACGTGCATGTCGTGGGCACTGCAAGCGATGTAAACTGAACCCTTCAAATCTATGGAACTGCATCGTAGGATGGATCAACATCGATGGTCATTAGGGCATGTGGGGGGCTACTCGAAGGGCCACCCCCTCAGTAGGTTTGGAACATCTCACACATACCCAAGAATCATTGGGACAATCATCTAGATCACCGAATCACCAAGTGTACGAATCTCAAACGTGTGATAAGGAGGTGATGTCGAGCATGTGAGAAACAACCAAGTCAAAGGGCAATGATGAGTCTCTTTGCTTTATCTGAGGCTCCGAACAAAGATGGAAGTTGGAACCAAGGTACACCACCCCCTAGACCACTCTTCCAGAATAAATGTTTTGAGGTCAACAGAAGAGAGCCCACCAGAGTTAAGGCAATGAGGAATCCTCAACAAAGGCAAAAGGGAATATAGTAGAGTGACTGATGGACTAACACTAAGGATAATGATGGAAGGAAACAAGATGAGTGGAAGAATGATGACTTCCCTTGTCAGGTCATAACAAAAATGGTTGACTTGGCAATGACTAACTTGATTTCAGAGGGGATGGTCAATGACTCAAATGCGGGTTCGCAAAGATGGAGCAGAAGAACTAGAGGCCAAATATGAGTAAAAATGGAGAAATGCGACGTGAAGACGAATGAAAAACTGTAATGGGACTCAATGGGGACTCAGAACAGACTCCACAAGTACAAGGGTGACACGGATGCTCTGAACAAGGGCGACTCTATGATGCTGCCACGTGGGGGAGGTCCAGAGGAGACCATAAAAACATGAGTAAATTATGGTTACTCATGACGAAAATTGAAATGTGGGTCAACCATTGCAAAGGTAAAGTGGTACCAGAGTACGGGTGTCCCAAATGAAGAGATTCAGTTTTAAGAGGCAGCAAAGTTAGACCTCATGGAAAAATGGCTTCTGGGTGAAGTTTTCAAATTACAAAAAATAAAGAGAGACCCATTATAGGACTCAGTGAGAGCTTTCCAACAATGTTGATGCTTCATCAAACATAGCTACGGTTTGGTCGCAATGGGCGAAGGAAAAAACTTGGGTTTTTCCTATAAAAGGGTTTTTGCCTCCAAATCCATTTCATTTTCATAGTGAGCTATGGAGAATTTCGAGAGGGGCAGAATGCCCTAAATATTGTGGAGATAGAAGCGGAAAACCGATCATTAGAATCAGGATCTGCAAGTTGGAGGTAGGTGGCCTAACCATACTCATCATTTTTGGTGGTTTAGATTTTCAAATTAAGGCTTCAACTATCTGTGGGGGAGCCCTGCCCATCCTCACAGTCACAATGCACATTTGGGGGCCTGATCTGTGCTTTGGAGCGCATAAATGGGGCCCACAAGTGCGTTCAACATAGTTTTGAGGGCAAAAACTGCGCTTTGGGTTGAGAATATAGGCAAGACTGGTGGTCTACTGGACGCTGAACCTGAGGTTAGGTCATGATTGTCTTTTGTACTCTTGACTGAGAAAACATAATGATGTCTTGTAGGTATGGAAGAGTTAAAGATACTATGGCGAGAATGATATTTTAAGGCCCTATGTGCGGAGATTCAGGGGAATCAAGCAGTGAGAGGGATGTTGGCATGATATGGTGTGCTGAAGTTCTTAGAGAACCCTTTGATGAGGGTTGGTTAGCGCTTGTTGTGTTGTTGAGGATAGTGAGCTACTGGGACCCGAATCAGGAGGCCTTTGTAGTACAAGGTCACAGGATCGAGCTCATGATCCAAGATAAATACTTTCTGACAGGACTTCCCCTCTAGGGGTGGTATGGGAGATACATCGAGTGTTTCCTCGTGAGAGGCATATTGATGAGTTGTTGAGCATCATTGTGTACAGGGTAGCCGTGCAAAGGGCACGACCATCTAGGTTGATGACTTGGAGAGGCTTGAGACACGAGCTATAGTTGCAGTGTTGTTATGGATCTGTGGTAGCCATGCCTTCCACCATATCACTGGAGGGCAAATGATGCTAGTGCAGAGTGTGTTTAGAGGGACCTACTATGGGTGGGCTGAGATGATGCTGTCATTGTTGAAACGATAATTGACATTATGCAAACGGAGGACAAATGACAATTATTCATTTGGGACAGTCTTATGCTCAATCTTCTTTCAGAAGATCCCCATTATATGACCTCGTGTTCAGATCTGTGATGGGGGCCCATAGGAGCCCATGATGTGTCGGTGGGGGAAGCTACTGAGAAGAGGAGGTGGATGGGGAGTCGAACGAGTGTTCTGACCCGAGTTTTTCACTCATTGGGACTAGATGTTGTTGGGTGTGGAGCATGATTATCATCCTAATTTAGAGGTCTTTGATTCAGCCGGATGTATACCCCAGGAAGATTGTACACCCCTCCATGTGGAGGAGTGTGGGGGGGGACTTGTCCCCCCCACCCCGGCTGGGGGGACTAGGGGCTAGCAGTCCCCCGGCTGGGGTTTCGGTGGCAGTGCCCCCGAAGCTAAAAATAGATGTAAAATTGCCTTGTAAAAGTATAGTAATTTCTAGTCATTCTGGGTCGTTCATTAGGCTGATGATCTGACGGTAGAATTTATGTTTAGTTTAAGGCTTTTTGCCCTAGAAGGCAACCCCTCTCTTTGTATGAGGGCATTGTATTGAGGATGTGAAAGATATGTGTATTCTCAGAGCGAGAAACAGAGAGGTGAGACTGTGAGAGAAAACAAAGGATATTACAGTGGATCTGTTGTAGGTTGTGTGTCTTCATTTTGTTGGATAATGGAAAGGAAGGATTGGCTGTTCGAGGTGGACGTAGCCCAAACTGGGTGAACCATGTATATCTGTGTCTCTCTAGTTTTATGTGTTTGTGTTTTTCTGCATATTATATGTCTTGCATTTCTTTGTTATATGAAATATTTTCTCTAACAGATGCCACTATACATAGATGACTATCCATACAACGATATTAACTATCAGGGGGATCATGACTTACCACTTCCACTGGGACAAGCATGGGGCCCAGATGGTAAGTGAAAGTTGTTATATATTTCATGCATTTATATTTTAAGAAATATGTGTATGTGGTATTGATTTCTAAACTTTTTGGTATGTAGATATAGCACAGGTGAGGCCGACAGGATATGCGGGACAAGCTGCAGCGCCTGGGGCTGCAGATCAGGGGGGGACCTTATCACGACATAAACCAAATGATGGTGCTCTACTAGAGGATCTCTGACGTAGATGCGACATATTACTAACTGGGGTGACAGAGCACAGGTGGTGTTATGCTCTTGACCTGCGAGAAATTGCAAAATACCATAAATGCGAAGAAATATAACCCATAACACAGAATAAAATGAGAAAAACAACAATTATTTTATTACTCAGATATAGATTTAGTTTTCACTTGCCTCTTCGAGGGGGCAACCTGCAACAGAGCAGAGCTCAATTACAAATAAGACTCGATGATCTTTCCCTTACTAACTACAACTATTTATAGCTAAATGACAGCCAACAACCTAACGACTAGTGGTCCTTTGCATAACATGGGTTAACCACTTTATTTATTAACTATGTCCTGTTTGCAACTAATTGTGGTCCCTTTCTTAAATGTGGGTCAACCACTTACAATTATTAATACGGGATTTATTAACTCTCTAACTAACTATGACTATGACTCGGCTCATTAGGATTATTACATAAATAAAGGGGTTAAGGTTGGACCCTAACATGCCTTCCCCATCAAAAGCAGCCTTGTCCTCAAGGCTGAAGCTACAGAAACTGTTGAAGAATAGTGGTTGGTTCCTAGGTGGCATCTTCTGCAGAGGTGTCTTTCCACTTGACAAGTACTTCCTTGATCATGCGACCATGGAGATGTCTTTCACGGGTAACGAGGGCCTGTTCTGGTTGGAGCTAAAGTGAGCCTTCCTCATCTAATTCGAGTAGACTGGTTTGAATTCTGCAATCGTTCCCCACCAGTTTCTTGAGCCATGATACATGGAAGACTGGATGGATTTTTGAAGTTGGTGCCAAGGCCAGTTTGTAGGCGACTGCTCCAATGTGATGAAGTATCTGATAAGGTCCATATAATTTTGGTGTTAGTTTCTAGCAAGCCTTTTCTTTGAGAGATGTTTGCTTATATGGTTGCAGTCGCAGGAATACCTAATTCCCTTCTTGAAATGTGCACTCATAACAATGTTGGTATGCCTGTTGCTTCATTCGATTATGAGATTGATGTAGATTATCTTTGAGATGAGCTATCATGGTGGCACGGTTCTGTAGGAGTTAATTAACTACCTGCACCTTAGAACATCCAGGGATATAAGAAATGGGTGAAGGTTGGAGTTGGCCATACACTGCCTCATATGGAGTCATCTTGGTGGCTTCATGATAGTTAGTATTACACCACCATTCAACTAAAGGTAGCCATTGTAGCCATTTATGTTGCTTTTCTGAAGTGAAGCACCTTAGATATGGCTCCAAACATTTGTTGATTGCTTCTATTTGACCATCGTTTTGGGGATGATAGGCAGTACTTAGTTGGAGTTGCGTGCCTTGTAGCTTGAAAATTTCTTGCCAAAATTTGCTGGTGAAAGTGGGGTCGCGATCAGACACTATGGAAGTTGGCATGCCATGCAGTTTGAATATCTGGTCCATGAAAGCTTGAGCCAACAAAGTGGGGGTAAATGGGTGGGGTAGAGCACAAAAATGAGCATAATTAGAAAGTTTTTCCACAACCAACATGATGAAGAATTTTTTGCTCGACTTTGGTAGATTAATGATGAAATCCATAGAAACATCCATCTAGACAGAGGCAGGGAATGGCAATGGTTATAAGGTTCCAGGTAACTTAATTTTTTCTCCTTTGTTGCGTTGACACACATCACATTCAGCTACAAAAGTAAGAATGTCATTTTTCATGCCAGTCCAAAGGAAAGAAGAATGAGCACGAACATAAGTCTTCTGAAAGCCTCCATGCCCTGCTATTGGAGATGAGTGCAACTCTTCCAAAATGCGGGTTTTGAGGGTGGATGTCGTCGATATAACTATTTGATCCTTGTAGCGAAGAATATCATCCTTCCAAGAGTATTTGGCCGAGGAATTAGGATCTTCTCGCAAATTATTAATAAGTTGGGAGAGAGAGGGGTGTGAGAACCATTACTTGCGGGCTTCTTCAATCCAATCTGGTATGGTCAGAGAGATTGATGGAAGGGTGCTTTCATCCTCAAATTCGCACGATAAAGCATCAACTACTACATTGTCACGCCCTTTCTTGTAGATTATCTCATAATCATATCCCAGCATTTTGTCCAACCATTTATTTTTCTATGGCAATGACAAACATTGCTCCAAAAAATATTTTAGGCTTTGATGGTCCGTGCAGATTTCAAATGTCGCCCCAAAAAGTATGGTCACTAGGTGTCTACTGCATGTAAGAGGCCATCATTTCCTTCTCATAGGTAAATTGACCCAAATGTTTTCCACTCAGTTGTTGGCTGGTGAAGGCCAATGGTCAACCTTCCTGCATTAATACAACACCAATACCAGTACCAGAAGCATCACATTCAATCGCAAAACGTTTGGTGAAGTCTGGTAGGGCCAATACGGGAGTGGAGGACATGGCCTGTTTGAGAGCCACGAAAACCTGTTGAGTTGCATCAGTCCAGAGAAATGAATTGTTCTTGATAAGATTAGTGATGGGTCTAGCAATGCAACCATAATTGCAAACAAATTGGCGATAGTAGCCAATGAGACCCAAGAATCCCCTCAAAATCTTCAAGGTTTTTTGTTGGGGCCAATCTTGCATTGCTTGTATCTTTTTGGGATCTACCCTCACTCCTTCACGACCCACAATGTGTCCCAAATACTCGACTTCTTCCGTGCCAAAAGAGCAATTGGACAATTTGACAAATAATTTGTGATTCCGGAGTAGTTGCCAGATCATGTCTACATGTTGAAGATGCTTTTCACAGGTTAGGTTGTAGATGAGAATGTCATCAAAGAATACAAGGACAAATTTTTGGAGATATGGTTTCAGCAAGTGTTTCACGAGGATTTTAAAAGTAGATGGAGCATTACAAAGACCAAATGGCATGACCAAGAATTCATTATGGCCTTCATGAGTTCAGAAGGCAGTCTTGGGAATGTCTACATCCTTCATGTGTATTTGGTGATATCCAGAGCAAAGATCTAGCTTAGTAAACAATTGAGCGCCATGTAGTTCACCAGAAGGTCCTCAACAACCAGAATAGGAAATTTGTCTTTGATAGTGAGCTTGTTGAGAGCCCGAAAGTCCAGACACATGCACCATTCTCCATCTTTCTTTAGCACCATGACCATTGGTGATGAATAAGGATTGATGCTAGGATGAATAAAATTGGCTTCGAGGAGTTCCTTGATGATTTTTTCAATTTCATTCTTTTGGGTGAAAGGATATCGGTGTGGGTGCACATTACGCGGTTGGGCCCCCGAGACCAAAGGAATGCTATGATCATGTTCACCCCTAGAGGGTAGAAGCTATTTAGGTTTGTCAAATACCTATTGGTGGTGGTCTAAGACCTGTTTCATCTCAGGACGAATATGAGGAGTAGTGAATTCAATGTCCTGGATGGCATTAAATTGGGCAATGACTCCGTGATGGCCCTTTTTCAACAGCTTTTCATTCAATGTGAGCTGATGATAGTAGGAGAACCTGCCTGGAGTCCCCGTAATGTATGAATGTGGTCGTTCTACTTAAAGCTCATATATAACTCCTGGAAATCCATTGTGATCGGGCCCAGTGTATGAAGCCATTCAGCACCCAAGACAATGTCATAGCCACCCATTCCAATAGCAAACATGTGGGTCTTTAGGTGGTAGTCTCCCATCTGAAGTTTAATATTTTCATAATGGCCTTCACATTTCATGGTCCCCTCGTCAGCGACAAGGACTTGGAAAACAGGGATTGCCCATACAAAACAATGAACAGCTTCAGCGACTCGCTTATGGATAAAGTTATGAGTGATGCCACTATCAATCAATACCACTACTAGTCGATGTTTAAGAAAGCCTCAGATTTTGAGAGTTTGAGGTGAAGAAATGCTCGCCAAAGCATGTAGTGAGATAACTGGTTCATATGGCGTAGCTGTGAGATCATTGTCAGGCTGGGTTTCCTCAACTTCGTCCTCGAGCCCCCCAAGGGGTGAGGCTTCCTTAGATGAGCTGTTATTAGTAGCATCAATTTGAAATAATTTTGGTTCCTTACATTTATGCCCCGAGGAGTATTTGTCATCACAGTAACAGCACAATCCTTGTTTTCTTATTTCAACCATTTCTACTGGAGACACCTTTTGAACCTTAAGTGTTTGGGTAGGGCCTTGAGCCTGGGTGGGACGCCCCTTGGCTACGAAATTTGGATGAGTGGATTGGGTAGCTAAGGCAAGTTCCACCTCAACATCCTTTTTGTAGGTTTCAATCCACGTAGGTGGGTGGTGCATCTAGACATGGTCTTGGATGGCTTATTTGAGACCACTAATGAAACACTCCAAGTAAAAGTCATCTCCTAGACTGTTAGTTCTGATGGCCAATGTCTTAAAGGCTGCAATGTAGTCTTTTATTGTGCCTGTCTGTCCAAGCTTAGTGAGACGACCCAAAAAAATAGATTCCCTGTCAAAGCGGTCACATAGGGCTTTTGAGAACATTTGCCAACTTATGTTCTCGGGATAACATTTTTGATGCCACTGCCACCATTTCCATCTCTCTTGGTCCAAGTAAAGGGCTCCCACACATAGTTTAGTTTGATCTTTGAAGATATCATTCAGGGAGAAATATTGTTCCATTTGTGCTACCCTTACTACAGTATTAGAGCCATCAAATTTGTACATGTCCGGCTTGGGTGGTTGGGGTGGGAATTTTTGTGATTTCCATGGAAGTGAATGTGATGGCTAGATTCTCCTTCAAGGTGTTCATCAACATTATGCTCCTCCTGATGAGACCTCTGCATCATATTGGTGAGTTGTGAAAGCATGGTGGTAATTCGGTCCATATTGCCCTGGAACTCATCCAACCTTTTTTCAAGGCTCTCTCTCTTCTCATAGGCCATGACTTGAGATCTGGTACCTACCATACACAAACCTCAGTTAATTACTTAAGAGTAGTCTTCCTGGAAAGAGGGTGAGCTCAGGAATCTATTAGCGGGGTTCACTTGAAGTCACTTCGAAAAACATTGGGACCGCTGGAAAATGGAGGCTGACAAGTGAATGGTACCACTACGATCAACTCGTTGACCTGAAGCTTATGGTCTAAGTCTCTTGCAAGTATCCCGAGATGAGTTTTACTCCCCGCTGATCAACACTGCAGTGGATGAATTCCAGAAAACTTGATCCTACCCAATGTTCTACGAAAATAGGGCCCGAGTTGTAATAGCAGTAAGCCTCACTGCACAAAGAGTTTGATCATCACTTTGAAACCCCAACTATTGAATTTGAGTTGCAAGGCGGCGGCAGAACCCCAACTGTTGGATTTGATTTGTACGATAGTAGTAGAACCCCAACTGTTGGAACTGATTTGCACTGTGGCAGTAGAACCCTAACTGCTAGATCTAATCTGGAAGATAAGATAGTGGGTGATCTTCAGAGAGCAAAGGGAACTATGGTCACAAAGGAGTGTCAGGTGCTATAGATCGAAATATACAAAGGGGTTCAACAATAGTACTCAGCCCAATCTTTCAAGGCGCTAACTAAAGAGGATCGACCATACCCTTAGCCATACTACCCGACTACCCTACCGTACACGCGAGTAATCTCCCCGAGTGTTGTTCTCAGTGTATTGTAGCAGCGAGACGGCTGATATATTATCTAAGGCTAGGTTTCAAGTGAGCCTAGGGGGCTTCCAATATACCCAAGGGTACGTGAAAGTGCAGCCCATGCGTGGTTATGTCTAATGCACTACTACTTGAAGGGGTACCCACAAGGGTTACAAGGGAGTCCAACAAGCGTCACCACCTCTTGTAGTTCATTCATGCATGCCTCCCTAAATCCGCAAGTTTATGCGCTCTACGACAGATCTCGTGGTTTAAAGACGTTGGAACACGTCCCTAGCCCAAAAAAAATCTGCGAAAATTGGAGCTACAATCGACCCTATAAAGTGCTTTGATACCACTTGTTATGCCCTTGACCTGCGAGAAATTCAAGAATACCATAAATGTGAAGAAATATAACCAAGAACATGTTAGACTCTGTCTTGTATGTCAGTGTGATATTGATTCTTCTTCAAAACCCTGTTTTGAAGAAGAAATCATTAAATGTGTTTTTTAGAATATGTATCAAATTCTCCAGCTCTTCAAAAGGCAGCAGCTTCCTCAGCTCCTATCTTTGCAAAAGCACAAACAGAAGAAAACAAAACATCATCAGCAATCAGAGGCAAAGCAAGTTACAAGCGATTTGGAGAGGTCTCACTGGAAATCCCAAACAACTTCTATATTATGAAGACAAGAAAGATTATGGTAAAGCACACCAGTTTTCAGGGAATATAATTCTTGATCAATCAATTGTCATAGATAGGTCAGTTATCCGGCTGTATAACGATCATCAGGATTGCTTCATTGATATCTGCTCTCCAGAAGTGCTCCTTCTATTTACCGATAATTTTGACTATCAACAGCTCAGGCGTGACTTTGTTAAAGGATTGCTTAGTGATGAAGTAATGGGTTATAAAATATTCACATACGAGATTTATTCAGAGTGTGCTGCACGAATTGACAATTTTAGAAGTGTTGTAAGCAAAGATATTCTTCATCGATGGACATATCCCACAGATATCCCATTTTCAAAAAACGGTCCTCAAATAAGACTAGACTCCCAAGGAATTTACAAAGTAGCAGGTGTGAGGCAATCATGCTCTAAAATAATTGGTGGAACAACCTTTCTTGGAGAAGGTACAAGCATTGGTGATTGTTGCAATATTACAGACTCTGTTATAGGGCAGGGGTGCATTATTGGTTGAAATGTTCATATACGAGGTAGTTACATTTGGAATAATGTGACCATCCATGACAATGCAACTCTAAGATATGCTATTGTTTGTGATGGGGCTGTTGTTAAGGAAGGCGCTGTACTAGAACCTGGTGTCATCTTATCTTTCAATGTTGTTATTGGGCAGAACTTTACCGTTCCATCATATTCCAAAACATCTTCAACACCTCAGCCTACAGAAGAACGGGGGGTTTTACTTCAGAAGTTTAATGAGCCAGATGCACCATACTTCATGTTTCTTTGAGCACCCGGGCTGGTGAGGCTTGGTCTCAACTTACAGACTGTTGATACTGTGATATTATCTGATAGTGATTAGAATCCTCAAATGGATCAGCAGGCAGAGGATCGTGTCCATAGAATTGGCCAAAAGAAGGAGGTTCGTGTTTTTGTTTTGGTTAGTGTTGGTTCTATCGAGGAAGAAATCCTTGAACGCACAAAACCTGCATCTCTCCCTCGGGACTCATACTTTTGGGCACATATAGAAGAGGCTTTGAAAGACCTGGAAAGTCTCAAACAAGGATAACACCAAAAGGTACAAAATCTTGAAAATTTTGAAGAGTATGTGACGAAGATGGGAAGCGATCTCAGCATTTCATCAGATGTTTTCTTCGAAGGAAGCAGCTTCATGATGTGGTGGCAAGGATGCAGATACAAAGGCGATTGATTCTCTTGCCGCGGTAGATCTTGCATTGAAGATGCTACAAGGAGGTGGTAGTGACACAAGGCAAGTTGTCTTTCATCTTGCTGTGGATGTCATAAATGGCACCAGTGGACATCTCGAGACTGATCTTTCCAGAGTCAGAAAATTGATGTCCAAATTGGCCCTTATTGCTGAGTACGATACTATGGTGGGAGCTGTGACAAACTGCAACTTCCTTTATTGGAGAAGAGAAATGATGTCCACATGGTTTTCTATGGTGTATGCTCAAGAAAATAGAGCTCTATGGCTGCAGTATTTAGTCAATACATTCTGTGATGAATTGAGGTTGCTTAAAGTCAGCAAGATTAATGTTTCATCTTTGGATTCATATGAAATGGAGATCGAGAAGTCTCTAGCAAATGAAATCATAGAACCTATCTGCAGGGACATTGAAACTGATCTTCGTCCGCATGTGGACTCTGCTCATCTGAAAGGATCAGTTAATGTGAATCCTACAAAGATAGGCTTGCGTGATTTATCCTGGTATATACAGTTATGACCATATCCAGTCTTGTTTGGTTAAAGAATACAAATTTTGGAAAAGAAATCCAAATGGACATCCTTATCAACGAGCAGAAACTGTAAAAAATGATATAAGAAAATGGCATTTCCTAGGTGGCAGTCATTGCAATATGTGCGCATTTGATTCATCTAAAAGAGCATATGTGGCAGTTTGACCCATATTTTAGCAATTTCCGTAAAGTGGCAAAGCGTATCTCCAGAAATTTGAGAGCAGTTGCAAAGTGGCATTCAAAGGTTCGATTGCCTATTTCTGTCTTCACGCTGGAATAATGGAAGGCTTGTCTATCTTTAAGAGCAGATGGAGGATTCTTTTCTATCTTCATGGCTTTAGTTGAAACAGCACCCCTGTTTTTGGGTCGATCTGTTTTCTCCTAGAATAGTTTATTTAATGTATTAAAAAATGATTTGTAAAGGGAGAGGTGAGAGAAGAGTTCTGAGCGCTGGTGGAGGAGAGGGAACAGAGCTTTCATTCTACAGTCTTTGACAGGGATTTTAATGTAAATACCCAGCTCTAGCTTCTGAGATTCCTGTGGTAAGAGATTTAACATTTGTGTCCTCTTTTGTTTCGTATGTAGCCTGTTATGTGTTCATGTCATTTCATGATCGTTTCCAATTGAACAAATGAAGTGTTAAGGTAGAATTCATATTTTGTATGCTCTGCCTTTAAGTTTGTTCATATTTAATGTTTTCTTCTGTTTGACAAGGATTCATCCTCTATGCCCTTGTCAGCTCCTCAGCAGTCTTGCCATTCCATTTAATCTCAATTTGATGTTAAACTTTCTTGCCTACCTTGCCTTAGGAGACAATCTGTGTTTTGATTACATTTCTCTGTTCAAGCTATTTCTTTGCCCCATGCAGCCCAGAAAAACCCCATCATTTTATTAAAAACCCCTTTTTTAATCAATTTACTAGCCTAAAATCAGTGTTCTTTATTAGTCATCTCAGCCCTTTGAAGACCTTTTGCCGAGATAGACCCGGAGAGAGCCCTCTCCTGTCCTCGTAGGGCTAGCTACGAGGCTAAGTGGTTTGATGTTGCCTTGGATTTTGCCTTCCTTCAGCCTGAGGCCAATTTCGAGCGCTAACAGAACACATAATAAAATGAGAAAAACAACAAGTATTTTATTATTCAGAAAT
The DNA here is from genome assembly GCA_031772625.1 of Pinus tabuliformis. NCBI lineage: Eukaryota > Viridiplantae > Streptophyta > Pinopsida > Pinales > Pinaceae > Pinus > Pinus tabuliformis. The sequence continues at coordinate 982,197,168 of CM062820.1, read as the reverse complement.
AGATTCAATGTTCACTTGCATCTTCAAGGGGGCGACCTCTAGCAGAGGAGAGCTCAATTACAAATAAGACTCGATGATATTTCCCTTACTAACTATGATTATTTATAGCTAAATGACCTCCAACAACCTAACGACTAGAGGTACTTTGCATAACATGGGTTAACCACATTATTTATTAACTATGGCCCATTTGAAACTAACCGTGGTCCCTTTCTTAAATGCGGGTCAACCACAATTATTAATATGAGCTTTATCGACTCTCTAAATAATTATGTCTATGACTCGTCCCATTGGTCTTATTACATAAATAAAGGGGTTAGGGTTGGACCCTAACAGGTGGCATGAGCTAGAAGATCGGTATACAGATGAGTGCACGGGTCTTCCCTCGGAGTGGCGAGGAATCATGCAGTGCATCGTGATGGCCAGTCAGGGAATACGAGATCTACATGCTGGTGGATTGGAGCCATTGGCTCGAGAATCTCCAGATGATAGTGGTTAGGCATAGGGACATGTGGGTCCCCATTTTTCTTTTATGATAACATTCTAGTGAGAATGTAAGATGTATTTAGAGTAGTGGACTCAAAACATTGTATGACGATACATATTTATGATTATGCATCTTTTTTGTGTGACGATTGTGGTTCGCCATTTGTTTATGGATGTCTTATTACATGCGATAAATGCCAATTTAGAATGTTATTTGCAATGGTATCTACATAGTGATTATGGGTTCTAGGCACATGATTGAATGAAATGGATTCAAATTCATGCACCAAAATATTAACTCGTAGATATTTTCTAAATAGGATAGGATTATGCACACGATAAACGCCATTTAATTGCATGACAAGTAGCAAGGAATCTAGACAAACATGAAGGTGAAGGATGTAATGGTCAAGGGCATCGACTAACAAACCTATCATAGCATCATATTCAACCTGGTTATTGGTGGCAGATCCAATGCAAACGTCGTTGGAGTGGACTAACGAATGCAAGGGGGTGAAAATGGCCCAAGTTGTCGAGGCAAGATTCCTGGTGAAGCGACTCGCACCATCATAAAAACGATATAAGGTGTGGATGATGGATCCATCTGAAAGACGCAAGAAGACAATGTGTAAGAATTTGGGGGATGCAAACTACCTAAATGCAAGAAGAAAGAAAGATATACACACATTCGGGAAATGTTAAGGGTAAAATTTCTTGAGGTAGAGTGCATTTCAAGGATTAGGAAGGATTTGTCCTTCTTAATCCTCTAACAAGTATGCCCCCTTGCCCAAACATTTATGAATGATGCAAGTCTTTAGATTCCACAACATATTGGTCATGGATTTGTTGCGTAAGGAAGTACGCACGATGGTGCATATCATCCCAAGGGTAATCAGGGGTGGTCATAGCTTCCATGACATCTTCATCAGAATGAACATGAGTGGATTGGAGGAAGAAATACCACATGATGGCGAATAGCTACTTGAAGCATCTTCATGAGATATAAGGTTCACATACGCATCATCAAGGTTGGGAGACGTATGACTAGTAGATGGAATATCTATCAATGTTGAGACTGGGGTGTTCGTCGAAGAAGGTTCAATAGAATCACAAGAGGAGACATTAAGGGAGTTCCAAGGCATCGAGATATTTGATGATGATAGGTAGAGAATAGGAGCATAACTATCTGCCATCTCGACATAAGGGGGAGGGATCATAATGGATGTTTGAGAGACCTCATGTTCTGGTGTAGGAGTGAGACCAAAATCTGCAGGTAAAGGAGAGGTGGACTCATCTCAAGCGGCCTCTAATTCGCAAATCACTTGAAGTGTATCGCGAAAATCTTTGAGACGGGGATAATGATGGGAATAATGGCCATAGTTATCACACAAAGCGCATGGGTGGTTTGTGTGTAACAATCAGATCTTCTTAGATGACTCAAGTAAGGTAACATGGACCTTAGGAATGTTAGAATCAGGGAAGGTATCAGTGACCACATCCTTAACATGAGGGAGTTCAGGACATTTATTAGTGGCATGACTGGAAACATCACACAAAGCACAAGGAGGCAGAGGCTTTGGAAGCTTAGGAGGACCTGGAGTTGCTGGGGGGGGCTTGTCTTTAGTTCCCTTTTTCTGGGCTTTGCCCCCCTCACCAGATGCTTTCGCAATAGGAGTAGGCTCCTGTTGAGGTTGTTGTGGAACTGAAGCAAAGGCAGGGGTAGGAAAAACTAGTTGGACCAAGGTCAAAGCAGTGTAAGGTTTCAATTGATTGGGTGGAGTGTTTGCGAGGGGATCGATGTACTAGACTAGGATCCCTAAGGTAATATTGGGTAAACTCAACGTAGCCATGACAAGTGTAGAATAAACTCCAGGAGGTGGGAATAAGAATGGTATCTGACTAAATGGATAATGGCCTGAAGGAACTGCTTCGCAATGGTTAAGGCCTGGGGGAACGGTTTCGAGCGGAAATGGATTAGGAGAGACACCAACAGAAGGAAATTATCCTTGATGAGTTGTACCGGCAGGCGGGGTTGAGTCGGGAACAACAAGTTATGGAGGTGTGGTCTGCTGTGAGGGCATACCAAATCACTTGTGGGCGACCTACAATGCTTGGAGCATGCAAACACTTAATGAGCTAGGCTCAGAAGGAGTAGGCGGTGGGCCATAGTAAGCACCAAGCAAAGAGGAATCTTTATAGACTCCTAGAGAGACAGACGAGACAATCTTATTGTCATCCATGGAAGAAATGTTGGACTGAGGTGAAGTCTGGGATTTTGGATCATAGTACGTCAACTGATCAATTGTGACAATCTTTCCATTGTGGGGAAAGCACATCTTACGGTGAATCGCAGATGTGACAGCTGACATGGCGTAAGTATAACTATGACCCAAAAGGATGTTATAGTCTAAGGGAGCATCAATTACTTCAATATCAATACAGATGGTTTTGCCAACAATAGTGATTGGGCAGTTGCATATAAGTCAAGGGGTTACGAAGGATGACCATCCCATGCACGCAGAGTGATGTGGACGGGGATAGGTCAAGGGAACCAAGTTTCTTCCAAACATTGGCGGCCATCACACAGGTGGATGTGCCTTCGTCAATGATACACCGCTAAATAGTGGTGTTTCTAATGGAGATTGGAATTTGAAATGCAACGGATGAAGGTAAGGGAGGATTTTCTGACTTGTCAACATGAAATACAATCATCCGATCATCTTGACGATCCATGGCACCCAAAGAAGACATTAGATATTTTCATTGTGATGGGAACATCTGGAGGACTTCCAACGTTAACATGGCAATAGGAGATCGTGCCAACTCATCTACTATGTTATATGTATGGGTGGCTTTGATAGAAGCAACATTTCGATGTAACAAACCTTTGGGGATCTTGGGAATAACCTCGACCTTAGGCAGAGGGATATGTAAGGTACCATTGGGTGACGATAGAGGCTCAGTGGACACTTTGGTTTGGGACTCAGTCACTGACTTAGCAAGTGGCTTGTCATATTGGCATAATTGAGTCTGAAGGTTGACTTGCTCAGTATTTGCCTCATCATAATTCATCATAAGAATCTGATAATCATGGTGACCAGATGGTGGATCTAGTTGAGTGGCCTGACCTTGCGTAGGTTGGGCAACGATTATCCTTGGTGAGGAAAAGGATTGGTAAGCACGGCTAGTTGAGATGAAACAGGAGGGGGAGGAGGAGCGGTGGGCTGCGATCCTCGAGAAGTTGTTTGAGCTTCCCATACTTGCCACATCTGAGATAAAAGAGGACACTCATGGGTATAATGACCATAGACTCCACAACAAGCACAAGGTTTGTTCATACGAAGACCCTTGTTCTGCTTGGGCTGACCGCCTTGTTGTTGGGTTGCGGGATTAGGTTGAGGACCCTGAGGGGCATTGGGTGGAGGACCCTGGTTGCCTTGATTACCTTGAGACTGCGGATTCCTATTACCCTTCCCCTTGTTCCTTTTCTTGAGTTTTGGAGGATTGGGTCCACTATGTTGAGCATACACTTGCCATTGCCGAGGAGGTGGCTATTGAAGTAGGCATGGGGGGATGGGGCATTGAAGCACTAGGATGTGTATACTGATAATAAGGAGATGGGGCAACTTTGATATAAGCAGGGGGTGCAACAGCTAGCCCTGGCATCTATTGATGTGGATAGGGATATGTATATGGCGTGCTAGGACCTGTATAAGGATTTCCCTTAAGAGGATTGGGGGAGGGATAATTGTAAATGGAAATGGTCCCTCCCTGAGGTTAACGATAACTCATCTGAGGTGGAGCATATGGTTGAGGGTGTGAAAGGGTTCCAACTATGCCATTCGTGACATGAGATGCCCCTGGTGCATTAGTAGCACCAAGCCGAGGCAGATCGGGGATGACAGTGTAAACATAACCTGACTGGGCGTAAATCAGATCAAATTTTAGAGCTATTTGGAGTGTCTCTTCCTCAAATTAAGGAAAGTGTGATGCGACATATTTGGCAATGGGGGCCAACAATGATCTAAGAAACCAATCCATATAGACTCGGTCTTCGAAGTTAGGAGCTATACAGATGCTCCTCCTTCTACGCCATTCCTGAACATTGTCGGAAAGGCGAGTGGAATAAGTTTGATGAAGAGAAGTCAAGAGTTTAGTACCGGTATCATAACAGAGAGGTAACTGAAAATATGAAAGAAAGAATCTGGTAAGAGTCACTACAGTGGAATGGGTTGCTCTAGGTTGGTCGACATACCACTTAGCAGCATCTCTAGTGAGCGTGCGTTGGAACAAACGAAGATGGATGGAGTCTTCAGTTGTAATATCCCCAATTTTGATTTTCATCATTAGAGATGAGTCTTGGGAGAGGACGTAATTTCGACACTGGGACTTAGGAGGAAAAGGTAAAAATTGCGGCTCTAGTGGAATATGGGGCCCACATGAAGTACGGACTTGGGGAAGAAGGAATTTGAATTCCTTGAGGAAAATTGAATTGGTGGAGGGACCCATAGGGAATGCATGACCAACAATTATAAAAGGAAGGAATGAGGGAGCAAAAGGGGTCTTTTGTAAATTTGAAAATCGAATTTGCCTTAGTTGTTTAACTGAGCCAACATTATGTTGTTTAGCACAAGAGATTCCCAAGGAGAGAAGCTTAACCTTTCTTCGGTGGGCTTCGAGTGCCACCCAAGGAAGGCTTTCCTTCACCACTGAGACTGAAAGAAGCATCAATTACAGGGCATATGCATTTCTGGAGCATAACACGCAATCCAAGAGCCACCACTGTGCGGAGGGAGAATTCATAGGTCATTTGTGGAGCAAGGTTGTAGGAAAATTGTTCCGAGAAGCTACAAGAGCATACTTTCATCATTTTCACATGTGTAGAGGGAAACTACAGACAAGAGGTCCATCCCACACGCAACTCTCATTTCATCACAAGTAGGACTGTGTCATCTCCTCCATGACTGCGCAACCAATGGAGTGAGACTCTTTGGGGCAACATTATCCAGGGGATTTTGGAGCTGAGGAGTGTTACACTAAAAAATGTCACCATGACTATTTACAGTTAGTATGGCTCTATCAACAGTCATGCTATCCTCTTAGGCAAGTCTTATACCTCTGCTCTCCATGTCAAACTCCAAAAAGAGAGAAAGTCTTTATAAATGTATTTATCTCTGGGTACGCAGGTTCTCTCAAACTTACCTGCGGGGACGCACCCAATGTTCACAAAAGCTGCGTCTTTGGACGCTCTGTATGTAAAGGGGCAGGTGCGTCCCCCTGTAAAGGTTAAAATGCGCAAGTTTCATCTTTAAAAAGTTACTTGTGGTCATTTCTAGAGCATTCTAGAAGGTTGTTCGACGTGTATTGAGCGCCTCCAGATGGTTCATGTACCCCTACCAAAGAGGAACTTATCCCATCAATGAGGGAGCTATCCCATCCAAAGAGGGGATTATCCCATTGATGGTGGACCTGAATAACTTCCTCTAGACCACTATAAATACAGGCATTGGGCCAGAAGGAGGAGAGGTTGAAAGCTATACATTTCTAAGGGTAAATGCTGCAGGAATTAGGACTCCCATTTAGAAGCTTGTGAGGAGAGATTGCCATCTTTGCTTGTTCTATTTGGAAGTGGGTGAGCTTTTTCAAAGTAAAGGAGAACTCTTGATGGACCCTGGGAGGGACTTGCACAACACCAAGGCTCAGGTTGTATTTGTTCCTTTTGTTACCTATTAATGCAAATGAGTCCATTCTTCTCAATAACTTGTTATTTATGAGTTGTTTCATGTACTCCTTGGTCTATGTGTTAAATATGTTTTATTCTATGAGATTATCAAGTGCTATTTAATCATTTGATTGTTAGTGTATGCAGGTTTCAAAGTGAAGGAGGAGCTCATCCGGATCAGCGGAGCTGGACTGCTACAACAGCGTTGGATTACAGGTAGGATCTAAACACTTGATTTCCCATATAGTAAATGCATGTTTAGAGAAGGATTGCTCTTGTTTGTCTTGTTTGTCACTAGAGAGTCTTAGGCTCCTAGGGAGGTTGATTTGTGTCCGCACTATCGACTCTTTCCGCCTGACAAAATGGCGACTCCGCTGGGGAATCCATTGATGTGAAAGTCTTTTCCTTTGTATGAACTTTGCTCTGAGAAAATTGGTTTATTTTTCTGGTTTTTCGCTCTGTGACTTTGTCTTTGGGTGGGTTAGCTTAGGGTTAGATTTATTTTGGTTTTTCTTGAATTTTCCAGTAGGACGCACCCTCTGAGTATTGCACAGTGCGTCCCTGGACGCACTGTCGCTGTGTGCACAGAGCGGGCCCGCACCTGTCTTAACGGGTCGCCTGCGTCCCCTGCTAAAATTAAGAAATTTCCATTTTTTGCATTTTTTCTCTTAGATTTTGCTTTTTCTTAGTTTTTACTGCCCAGATCCATTAGTCTCCTGTCAAAGATCTTCACCTAAGCTTGTTTCATTGGCATTCCTGTTTTAAGCTTTCATCAATTGGGTGTTTTGAGTCTCTTTTTTGAGAAATTCTTGATTTGATTTCCTTTGGTCATTACTTGAAGGTTTGTCTCAGTCTTTTCTCAATTTTGCATCTTTTTACTTTTGTTTTTGCAAAAAAATTTCCCCTTCATTCGCCTGGGGGGACTAAATTGTGTATGAGTGTTAATCGCCTTTGAGTGTTTTATTTTTTGATCTTTGGAACTCTCACCCAATTTTCTCGACTTGCACTTGATTGGTTCTTAGATCACATTAGAATTGTCTTGTGTTTGAGAATTCTCTTGCATAGATCACATTTGCATAATTAGAATTCTCCTTTTCGGAATATGAATGAAAAATGTGCATAGATTACATTTGCATACTTTTCAAGTGAATTGTGCATAGATTACAATTGCATAGTTTACATTCTGAAAAATCAATTGTAGATTTAGATCAGCTTTCTTTGATTTGAATTTACACAAAAATAAAAATGAAAAAAATGGTTTGGAATTGATTTGCATTAGTTTTTCTTGATAAAATTAGTGCATTAGAGAATTTGTTATATTTTCTCTTAGTGATCAATTTTTTGCATTGTTGGAAGTGAATGGAAACTCTCTCCTTACTTTAGTTAGGATTCATCGAATTGAAAAGATTACATTATCATATTCGATTGCATTCAGTTGAGTCGGGTCATAATACCATTGGTTTCATATCCATTTACCCATTTGAGTAATAACAGCCTAAATAACACAGCGCTTAATTAAAATTCATCTAGTAATTTTTACATTTCTAGGGCTCTGAAACACCAATATAGATCAGGCTAGTGTCTTGGAGTAGGAGAGTAATTAACTCTCCAAGACAGCAAAACCAAACAAGTAGCTCATCTTGTGGTAGGATAAATCCAATTGTTTCATTTGTACCCTGGGAAAGCTCCTCTTAAAGGAGAAGCACGAGCTCGTGTCTGAACTAGTGAGGGGATCAATCCTCCCTCGTTGGGAACGACGCCAGACACGCACGTATTACAAACGGTAAACCTCGGATTAACCATTGTCGAGGAGCCAGGGGTCACTTGTCGGTAAACCTTGGATTATTGTCAAAGAGCCGGCAAGGGGATTGAGCTTGATACTCTGCCCTTGCGTGCTGTCGGAGTGTAGACTGTTCCCCCAGGTGCATTTGTTGCTGTTGGTAAACTTAGTGACCATTATCTTTAGGGTTCTACCCAAGGTGACGGTGGAGGGAAGATCCCACTGTACCTAGAGCAGACGTCGGCTAGACTCACTTGGATTTTCTGGGGGGTTCACTTCACTCGAGACGGTTAAAATGGAGGAACTTGGTCCAGTCTATTCATTAAGCAGGTTGCCGGGGTAACTGTTCCACCCACCACTTCTGTACTGAATTCGGCGATGTTGGGTTTCATCACCAACTAGTGTTTTCGGTCCGGAAGGCTACTGTTTGTGTGTGGTTTGACTTCTAGATTTGATAGCGCGTGTTAATTTGTTTGTTTTTACTTTTAGAGACCATAGGTGTGAATTGTGAATTTTAATTGTTAGGTGTGAATTGTGAATTGTTAATTTTAGTTTTAAAATTGTTAATAAAATTCACTGAAGTTGAATATAATGGCAAATGTTCCGGAATTTACCAACCTAGGAACCCCTCCTAATGAGAATCCTAGTACTTTTCCTTACTTTGGAAATGTCGGTCCTCCTTATATGGCTACTTTGTCATTACCTGGATTTACAATAGGTTTACCGATATGGTTATTTTCAACTTCGTTGGCCCAAAGTACTCCAATTGTTCCACCTCAACCGGATGCTTCACCTCAACAGAGTTCACCATCTCAACATCACCAACCTTCTGTTGACCCTTTACCTTCTTCGCCTAATTTTTCTTCCTCCATTTCTTCCTCTTCGCCTGGTAAAAGCCTTGATGCTAGTAACCAGGAGGCTAAGAAGAAGAAGAAAGGGAAGAAGAAGAAGAAGAAGAAGAAGCAAGATAAGAAAGAAGTCAACCAACCAACCACGACTGTAAGTGTTAGTTGTGTTGAGGAAAATTTCGACATGCATCGAAAACCCAAATACCCTTGCAGGCTTTGTAAGGGTGACCACTTCCTTGTCAATTGTCCTGGTATTCCAAAGGTCCTGGAAGTATGGTCAGAAAAATCTCATCAACTTTCCGTTGATCCATCAACCAGTGATAGTCAGGTTCTTGGGAAAAAGGGTAAAGTTAGGTTTCCTTGTAAGTTATGCAAAGGGAGTCATCAAACTCACATTTTCCCTCACATGGATGAAGCCTCAACTTTGTTGGAAAACCTTACTGTTCCACAGCAAGAATTTCCAACTGGTTACCGTAAACTTTCTCCCAACCTACCGTCAACTGACGGAGTGATTGATCAAATTTCAAGTACGGTCAATCATACTCTTCCATTGGAGAGTGAAACTCATGTCACTCAGGTTGATAATCCATTAGTTGATCAAGTGGTCGATTCAATTTCACATTCGGTCGATCACACTCTCCCTTTCGAGAGTAAATTTCATACCGCTGATGTTCTTCTTGTTACATCGGATTCTTCTATGCCGGGGGGCATTTCACCAGTTTCTACAGAACCCCCTCCAAGTACTGAGGTCTTTTCCTTTGATTGGAATAGATTGACAGAACCTCGTCTTCCTCCCTCCATCCCTTTCCAAATCATTGTCAAGGCTGGTGGTAGGGACATACATCGTACACAGGTAGATGAAGGTGCTTCTGTTAGTATTTTATCCTCAACTGTTTGGAAAGCTTTGGGTTCCCCTCAGCTTGCGCCTATTACGCAGAATCTGAAAGCTTTTAACAGAACCATTAGTGAACCTTTAGGGATCCTTCCTAAGTTTTCTATTACCTTGGAAGGTAAAACTGTCTGTATTGATCTTATGGTAGTTCGAGGTCCCTTGGATTTCAATTTACTCCTTGGGCGAGACTATGTTTATGCAATGAAAGCTGTCGTATCGACACTCTTTCGTGTGATGTCTTTCCCTCACAATGGCAGTATTGTGACTGTAGACCAGCTTTCGTTCCCTAGTCTTGTTTCAACTACCAATAATATGACACCCCTAAATGTTCCTGATTCTAAAGTGGTATCTACCCTGCCACGGGTTAATTATGTGGCAACCGGTCCCATGTTTTCAGTTACCGATGTAAGTGAGCCTCTCACTGTTGATTTAGATCCGGTAATTGACATGGAGAACTCTATGGGATTACTTGAACACGATGTTCTTATCCCTTTTGAGTCCCTTGACATGTGCTCCTTCCAGAGAACTATTCTTCCTTCTGATGAAGACTTTTTGGAAGCCATGATCAAGGTGTGTCCATTGACATGTCTTTCTTCCAGTTGGAAGCCATGATCAGGAGTTGTGAGGATAGTTTCTTCTAGTCTCAACCTCGTTAAAAAATGAAACTGGAAGTTATGAGCATAGTTCCTTGTCTTGTGTCAAGCTCATTAAAAAATGAAACAAGGCGTTACGAGGATAGTTTGTTCCTCTCTCAACCTCGTTAAAAAATGAAATTGGATGGTACGAGGAAAGTTCCTTTTACTGTGTCGACCTCGTTAAAAAATGAATCAGTGAGTGCGAGGATAGTTCCTGTTACTGAGTCAACCTCGTTAAAAAATGAATCATGTGCGAGGATAGTTCCTGTTACTGAGTCAACCTCGTTAAAAAATGAAGCATGTGTGAGGAAAGTTCCTTCTACTGTGTCAACCTCGTTAAAAGATGAATCAGTGTGAACGAGGATAGTTTTTTCCTGTATCAACCTCGTTAAAAAATGAAACAGGCTAGTATGAGGATAGTTCTTTTACTGAGTCAACCTCATTAAAAAATGAATCAGGTAGATTTTAGGTTATGTAGGTAGATTGTAGAAAGTAGGGTTTTTGAGGATAGTTCCTGTTACTGAGTCAACCTCGTTAAAAAATGAATCAGGTATGAGGATAGTTCTTTTCTTGTGTCAACCTCCTTAAAAATGAAACAACTCCCTTTTCAAGTTAAATATTGAAAGTAAACCTTCATTCCTTTCATCCATCTAGTTGAATGCAATGAAGCCTGGGGGGCATGTACCTCGCTTTGCATCATTATGCTGGGGGCATGCGAACTTTTTGAGCATAGTTCCTTGTCTTGTGTCAAGCTCGTTAAAAAATGAAACAAGGGTAGGTTAAGTAGGTAGATTGTAGAGAGTAGTCATGAGCATAGTTCCTTGTCTTGTGTCAAGCTCCTTAAAAAATGAATCAAGGTTTTTAGAGCATAGTTCCTTGTCTTGTGTCAAGCTCGTTAAAAAACGAATCAAGGTTTTTAGAGTAGAGTTTTTGTTAGGTAGATTGTAGAGAGTAGTTACGAGCATAGTTCCTTATCTTGTGTCAAGCTCGTTTAAAAAATGAAACACGGGTTTTGAGGATGGTTCTTTTCCTGTGTCAACCTCACTAAAAAATGAAACAACTCCCTCGAGTCTTTCTCAGATTTCGAAAGTAAAGCTTCACTCCATCCACCTCATTGAATGCAATGAAGCTTGGGGGGCATGTACCTAGTTTTGCGTCATTATGCTGGGGGCATGTGAACTTATAACAAGCATAGTTTTTCGTTTCAAGCTTGTGTAAACATGAAACCGGATCCGAGCATAGTTCTTTTCCTGTGTCAAGCTCGTTAAAAAATGAAACAAATCCTCCTCTACTTGAGTCGAGAGTTTGACTTGATCTCGTAAATGTTAAGTTGTATATTTAGGTTAGTTATTTTAGTTTTTACAGTTTTAGGTCGAGTCTTTCAAATGATCTCGTAACTCAACTTTCATTCCATCCAGCTTGTATTTAGTTGAATGAAATGAAGTTGGGGGGCATGCGCTCTAGCAGTTACGCTTAGGGGGCATCAAGCACAGTTTTCTCTCTGTTTCAAGCTTGTGTAAAAATGAAACTACTTTGAAGCATAGTTTTGGTCTGTTTCAAGCTTTTGTAAAAATGAAACCTATCTCGAGTCAATTTCAATTATTTTCAAGACTCGTTAAACTCATGAAAATCCCGAGATTATTTTGCTATTTTTCATTCTCGTACAACAAATGAAAATGCTGAGTTCTTTCCGTCGTTTCCTGCTCGTAAATTAAATTGAAAGTCGGCCATATGAGTACATTTTTATCATTTTTTCGAACTCGTTAACACTTATGAAAAAGTGAAACCTCAGAGTCATCTTTTAAGCCCTTTTCTGACTCCTAAAACATGAAAAGATTGCCGAGCGTTTCTTTTACACTCGTTAAAATGGAATTAAAAGACGGTCCCCTTATAGCCCTTTTCTCACCGTAAAAACAGGAAAAGATTGCCGGGTTTTTGTCGTTTCAAACTCGAGACTGGAAATAAAACGACGTGTCCTTGATCGCTTTTTACTTTTCAGGTCAGGGGCACTAATCATGAAAGTACTCCTTGGTCGCAAGACTAAGCGGTTCTCTCAAGTATTATTTTATACTTTTTCGGGCTTGGGAGACACAACTTTACGAAAAAGTTCAACCTGGAGTCTTCTTAAGTTTTTTCAGACTCTCTAAACATGAAAACGGCCGAGTTTCTCCTATACTGGACTCGTTAAAATTTCACAGTAAAGGACCTGTTCGATTACAAACAGGAACGAACCACTCCTTCTTAGGGTTCGAATCAAAACTAAGTTGGACTCATCCGAAGGATGAGCTTATAATCAAGCATATGTTATCCTCCTCAAGCTTGTAAAAAATAAAGAGGTACTTGCCAGAAATGGTGGGGGAAAAGAGAGAAGAATGAGCCTATTTGTTATCTTTTGTCTCAGAAGAAACCTTATTACCACTCTTGAACACGACACTTTTCATTCACCTGGGTTGGGAAATCCTTTGCCTCACAGTTGATCAAACCACATTGAAAGTCTTCAGCCGGGTTCCGGGGATTAACTTTGAGTCATTCGTTACCAAGCCATCTGTTGTGTCGTTATGTCTTCAAGAGGTCTGCAAACAAAACTTTCATCTGCAAAATACTTGTCATCCTTTTTTACCATCCCTGAGTCAGTCCTTACAGCAACATTTCTTCAACTTGAACAATGATTTCGTGTTGTGGGCTTGCCTACAACGGGTCGCTTTCTATCGACATCAGCACATTATCTAGAAAGATGACTTAGAAATCGTCAATACCTTGAAGTCTGCATGCATCAATGGTAGGTTTCTCGCCTTTGACGTCAGTGTACATCATCGACTTTCAATCGAAGGATTCCGTGAAATGTTCGACATCAACTCATTCATTCACATCTCATGGATTGTACTGGGTACTTTGAGAACCATTGACATTACTGGTGGTCTCTCTCACACTTGTTAACAGTTTACATCATCGACTGGTAATCAAGTGGTTTCTACCATGTTCGACATCAACTCATTTATTCGCATGGCTAGAATCGTACCAATTCGGGAAGCAGAAATGAAGACCCTGGATCTAGTTTCCACCATCCAGGCTGCGAGGAGTTTTGTATTCATTATCTAAGTAGAATAACCATAAACAGATGGCTGCGCCCATACTGTGTCTACAAAAGTCTATGATTATGATGTACTGCAAGATCATTCCTGTATCAGAGTAGTTAGTCAGTTAGTTAAAGTTTTGATCTGAGTATGGGAATGCCTACCTCAGTGATGATATAATCTTATACATGTATTTTGTGTTGAAAATTGCAGGTTCTGACCAGGCTCTCCACGAGATAATCCTTGAAATGATAAAGCGCTTCACCCTTCCTAGATAATACAAAACCCTAATCTATTACAGGCTTCGCACTTTAGGGGGCAATCTGTTACACTAAAAAATGTCACCATGACTATTTACAGTTAGTATGGCTCTATCAACAATCATGTTATCCTCTTAGGCAAGTCTTATACCTCTGCTCTCCATGTCAAACTCCAAAAAAGAGAGAAAGTCTTTATAAATGTATTTATCTCTGGGTACGCAGGTTCTCTCAAACTTACCTGCAGGGACGCACCCAATGTTCACAAAAGCTGCGTCTTTGGACGCTCTGTATGTAAAGGGGCAGGTGCGTCCCCCTGTAAAGGTTAAAATGCGCAAGTTTCATCTTTAAAAAGTTACTTGTGGTCATTTCTAGAGCATTCTAGAAGGTTGTTCGACGTGTATTGAGCGCCTCCAGATGGTTCATGTACCCCTACCAAAGAGGAACTTATCCCATCAATGAGGGAGCTATCCCATCCAAAGAGGGGATTATCCCATTGATGGTGGACCTGAATAACTTCCTCTAGACCACTATAAATACAGGCATTGGGCCAGAAGGAGGGGAGGTTGAAAGCTATACATTTCTAAGGGTAAATGCTGCAGGAATTAGGACTCCCATTTAGAAGCTTGTGAGGAGAGATTGCCATCTTTGCTTGTTCTATTTGGAAGTGGGTGAGCTTTGTCAAAGTAAAGGAGAACTCTTGATGGACCCTGGGAGGGACTTGCACAACACCAAGGCTCAGGTTGTATTTGTTCCTTTTGTTACCTATTAATGCAAATGAGTCCATTCTTCTCAATAACTTGTTATTTATGAGTTGTTTCATGTACTCCTTGGTCTATGTGTTAAATATGTTTTATTCTATGAGATTATCAAGTGTTATTTAATCGTTTGATTGTTAGTGTATGCAGGTTTCAAAGTGAAGGAGGAGCTCATCCGGATTAGCGGAGCTGGACTGCTACAACAGCGTTGGATTACAGGTAGGATCTAAACACTTGATTTCCCATATAGTAAATGCATGTTTAGAGAAGGATTGCTCTTGTTTGTCTTGTTTGTCACTAGAGAGTCTTAGGCTCCTAGGGAGGTTGATTTGTGTCCGCACTATCGACTCTTTCCGCCTGACAAGGAGTTGGGAGATCATTTGGAGGTCCATTTGAGGACAATTGTTGGAGTTGGGAGAGCAGATATTGACAGGATTAGTCACAGCAACAGAATTCGAATTTGGAGGAGGGCCAAGTTGTGAAGAGTCAATTTTTGAAGGTTGGGACCAAGGTAAACCCTTTCTGGGTTTTGGGTGAGGATTACAATCCCAAATTCCTAGAATTTTCTAAGCACTCTAGAGTGGGAAAATCAGGGGCCGAAGTCAGGAAACAATGTAGTTTTGGAGCAGCAACCCAGTTTTTTGGAGGAGTTGGTTATTATAGTCATTGGGATTTCTTGTGCTCATCACCTTGTGCTTGTAGCTTACCTTGTACAAGCTCAGGTGCACTTTCTCCAACTCATTTGTACCACAACATATATTATTAATAAAATTTGGCCAATTTGGGGATTTGCCGAAATTTCTAGTTTATGTGTATGCACTTCTGAAATTTTTTGTGTTATTATATTTGCATGTCTTTCTTATTATTGTAAAATTTCCACTAGGAATATTACAATGGTATCAGAGCATGATCTTGGCCAGTTGTGGGGAAGCCAACAAGATCATGGGAGATTTGGTTGTGTATGCACTGTGATGGGTGAACCATAGACAAACCCATGGCTCAAGGGAGAGTGAGTAGAATTGAGGGGAAAATGACCCTCACTCACTTTGATGACTCAGGTAGGAGTTATGTCAGAAAATGGGTACAAGAACTGGACACATATTTCCAGCTAGACCCCATGAGGGAGGTATACTCTATTAGACATGCCACTTTGCACTTGTATGGAGATGTTATGGAGTGGTGGCACCTAGGGTTGATCCCTTTGGGTTATGCATGTATCACATCCTACACAAAGTTCACATAGAGACTCATGGAGAAATTTGACTGAAAGGACACCAAATCTCCTCAAAAGGAGCGGGAAAGATAGGGACAATTAGAGGATGAGACCATGAGGCATTTCTGCTGGTGGACACCAAGATTTAAATGTTAGAAGCTCGAGGAGGAGGTTGAGCAGGACACACAAGATGGCGAGGGGCACATTGATCTACCTAGGATGGCACAAGAGTCACCATTATTGGAGACCTCTCTGATAGCACCAGTTGACACCTTGACAAAGAGAGTGGATCATACACCTATAGAGCCATCTAATGATGTGGTGTATGTTGTTGATGATGTGTCATTCATTGCTAAGGTATCCATTGATGAGGTGTCTAGGACCATGTCCAAATTTTCAGGTGAGGGCAACCCATAGCAGATTAGGGAGGTGCAGGGAGAGACATCCATTAGTAAGGTGATGATAGGCACAGAGGTAGCTAGAGTCGTGATAGAGTTCTCAGACAACAGCTACCTATAGCAGCATGGAGAGCACCTTGAGGAGCGTGAGCTAGATGAGGATGTTATGCTCGATGAGATACATGTGGAGGGACAACTCGGGACTCCTGTTATGCCCATGGTAAAGGAGGATGAGCAATCATTTGTTGAACCTGCCATCGATGGGGAGCAGATAGATGCCTAGGCAACCAGCAATACTATAGTACTTCCAGTCACTAGCCCTCTTCAGGTTTATGTAGATGGGGCCTGCAGTATTGCTAGGTTACCTCTGCACATTGGAGGGAGATTGGTTGGGTTACCTAGACGGGTTGTATATGATGACTGGGCTAGTGAGACAAGCTAACATGAGTTACATAGGGCGTAACACTCGCATGATGAACTTGCTACGTACTTGGGGACTCTTGCATTTGATTCCTCTCATGGGGTTGGGTGGCACGAGGTATTGAGTTGGTACCTAATAGGGCTGACTAGGTTTTTGGATACATCCATGGTCGGGAGCATAGTTCAACAGGAGTCGTGGTTTTCCAGAGGGGCTCGAGGGCTCGATCATCATTGGGACCCAGGTGGGACTCCCCACCACTCCATGGATTGGTTCAGTCAGGTTAGTAGCAGGATGGTGGATCCAGTGATTGGTCTCACCCCCATTTTCATATTCTCACCAGATTTTTGGACATCACCCATGACAAGTCGAGCTGATAGAGAAGCAGGAAGACTCCATGAGTTTTATTTGGCATGTTCGTCGTGTGTGGGGACATAGGACGGTCAGCGTACCTTGGTAGGAGGTTGTTAGAGGAGGTGGCATCAACAGTCCACCAGATAGTTCATTGTATGGAGAGGAGCATTTCCCATGGATGTATGTGTTGGCTTAAGGGGTCCTCACCCAGGTTCAGAGTTAGTTGCGCCAAAAAAATCCCTACACTACTGGCCCTTTCGGCATCAATCCGCGTAGCGCGAATTGAAGTCTCACCCGAAGCAGTATGGGGGGATGTTGGAACCAAGTTTCCGCATCCAGAGACCAGTGTGATGTCTTTTTATGACCTAGATTTGCCTTCGTGCAGATTTCTAAGCCTTTAAGGCTTAGCACCATAACTCCCCTCAATCAGCCTCTAGATCTTTGTGAAGGTCTACGACTGGTTTTTGCGGACCCTGAACAAGCAAATTAGCTACTTACGCGCACCATAGATTACCCTTAAGTCAGTATTCACTCATATCTACCTAAGTGTTCGATAACTTTAATAAAAAGTGTTATGATCTTCGTGTAATCACGTAACATTAATTGTGTTCAAATAATAAGAAGGATCAAGTAAATTCGCGCATCAATACATCATTATTTTATAAAGACATCATTTCATCATAGCATATATCACAATCATACATAACAGAAGTAAAGAGATAAAACACAGGAATTTCTGCAACAATCTTCTTTATTGATCTTCAGTATAGATTTACAGATGTTGACATTACTCTAGGCCTCTACGCACTCTGCTGCAAATCCTTTTTCCCCTCTAAGACTTACTTCTTTGTGCTAGACTTCCTCGTTCGTACCCATAGACAAAAACATAGATCTGCCTTAGACTCTCCAAGACACACCTATTTATACAATCCCATGGTCCACGGACCATGGGTAAATCTTCAAAAACCAACTCAAGTTTACATGAATGAGGGTAAAAACCCTTTTTGACTCTTGAATAACTTCGCGCTCTGCGTCCACAATTTGTGGAGACTTTACATCTTTTTACATCAAAACTTGGGCTTTTGCCCCAAAACTAACCCAGGGGACCCCATCCCAACAAGCCCCCAACACAAAGGTCATGACTCGCCCTCGAGTCACTCAGCTGGTGCGGTGATCTTGCTGTAAAGATCCCCTAGCTCCACCTGCACAACTACTACTTTAGCCACGCTCTGCGTGGCTGCCTGCTTCACCTGTTCGACCAATTGCTCTGTAGTTGGTCCTTCGCTGGCTCGCTTGATCTTCTACTGTGTGAGCTGCAAGTTCATAAGCTTTTCCTAGATGTTGGCTAAGACTTGGTAGGCTTCATCCAACGAAGGACCCAATCGTGCCTTAATCATTGCCTCTTTTTTCTGCGTTGCTTCCACTTGTGTAAGGAGCTGCTTTGCCTCATCTAACTTGGCGAGGTGTTGCATTGTAGCAATGGAGTGCGTTGTCACCCTAACCTCGTCGTACTGTTGTTGAAGCTCATGGGTCTCTATATTCAATATCTGTACGGTGGGATCTTCCTGCAGGGCCGTCACTACTTCCATGGCCTGTTCGAATAAAGTTGTGTTGTTAATGACCGCGGCATCCACAGTAGCTATCCCTTCTTTAACGACAGCACTGCGTTGTTCCCTGACCTCGGGCGGAGTGGAAGTTTGTTACTTGAGTTCCACCTCTGTGATTTTCATATTGAGTTCAAACTGAACTCTTGCCACCTCTGTCTTCGCCTCACGGACCCATTTGTTGGCTTAGGGGGTCGTCACCCAGGTTCAGAGTTAGTTGCACCAAACAAATCCCTATACTACTGGCCCTTTTAGCATCAATCCGCGTAGCGTGAACTGAAGTCTCACCCGAAGCAGTAAGGGGGGATTTTGGAACCAAGTTTCCACATCCAGAGACTAGTGTGATGTCTTTTTATGACCTAGATCTGCCTTCGCTCAGATTTATAAGCCTTTAAGGCTTAGTGTCGTAACTCCCTGCAATCGACCTCTAGACCTCTGCGAAGGTCTACAACTGGTTTTTGTATACCCTGAATAGGCAAATTAGCTACTTACATTCACCATAGTTTACACTTAAGTCAATATTCACTCAGATCTACCTAAGAGTTTGATAACTTTAACAAAAATTGTTATGATCTTCACGTAATCACTTAACATTAATTGTGTTCAAATAATAAGACGGATCAAGTAAATTCGCACATCAATACATCATTATTTTATAAAGACATCATTTCATCAAAGCATATATCGCAATCATACATAATAGAAGTAAAGAGATAAAACATAGGAACTTCTACAATAGTCTTCTTTATTGGTCTTCAGTATAGATTTACAGACTCAATACTTCCCTGCGCACTCAGTTGCAGGGGTCCGTGCACTCAGCTGCGGACACTACTCTAGGCATTTGCACACTCAGCTACAGAGCCTTTTTTCCCCTTTAAGACTTACTTCTCTGTGCTAGACTTCCTCGTTCGTACCCATAGACAAAAACATAGATCTACCTTAGACTCTCTAAGACACACCTATTTATACAATCCCATGGTCCGCGGACCATGGGTAGATCTTCAAAAACCAACTCAAGTTTACATGAATGAGGGTAAAAACCCTTTTTGACTCTTGACTAACTCCACGCTCCGCATCCACAATTTGTGAAAACTTTACATCTTTTTACATCAAAACTTTGGCTTTTGCCCCAAAACTGACCCAGGGGACCCCATCCCAACAGTATGGGACACACTGGTCACTGAGAAGTAGCACCTTAGGGACACCCCCACAGGTACTTAGGGAGATTCACATGTTATATCTCTTAGGGAGAATCCTGGGGGGAGGTCCACTTACCTGAGGTTATGGAGATCCATTCACCAGAGGATATAGTGATTTGGTAGTGGACATGATTATGTCAGTCGGATGCAAGCCAAAGCGCATTGTCATAGCTTTAGTCCATGATGTCTAGGGATGTGTAGGAGCATCTAACATTGGGCAGTGGTTGGTAGGTGGACATGGAGGTGCATTGTGGTGTGTCGTAGTGTGTTGGATTGTGCTATGGAGTAGGAGGAGCGACTCACATCACATTGGGTATAGGTACTTGGTGGTATGCAGTGACATCTATTGTGGCACCATGGGCTCTTGGAGCGTTGCCTCCAAGGAGACTTATGGGAAGGAACTTTAGATGTACCATTAGGAGTAGCTCACCTTGGATGGATGAGGATGTTGTTGAGCATCTAGGGATGACATGTTCAACAGAGACAAGTCTTTAATTTGGTTATTAGCAGATCTGAGGCGGAGAGAGGGACGTCCATAGGATTACTCTTCAGTATCCCAATGGATTCTTGATCATAGCCTTGGGGACCTACCCACCCATCGCTCTCTGGTATATACTCTCAGTATGGGCAATAGGACATGGGAGGCTCAACCTAGGCAGTTGGATGAGACACAGTGTATCATCGGCAGGAGGGAGACTCTCCAGTTGAGACATTTGGCAGGGGCACAGGCCGCCATATACAAGCTTAGGGATGGCGTGGTTTACTACCAAGGTAGCATATGTTCCATCCCTGGGCTCACACTTGGGGAGGTGATTGTGAGGGAGCTGCATGATGAACTTTCAACAAGATAGTATGAGGAATTATATGAGCATGAGGTGCAGTGGATCGTAGACCTCGTCTACAGGAAGATGTTTAGACTCCAGGTGGTTTCAGGGTGCACTTTCCGGAGGCAGGATCACAAACTTCACGATGTGGTATGGTGAGGATGATTTACCCTATTGTTGCTCAGGACCGAGATTGGTAGTGAACGAGTCTGCATTGGGATCTTGGAGATGACTGGGCAAGATGAGCTTGGCCTTCACAATTTTTTTTCCATCAGGTACAAGGAGAGGAGGATAAAGCTTGTGCACAATGGGAACCATGTCCTAATCAGAGTGGTGCAGCATTAGCATGGTGGCACCCTTCTAAGACTAGCAAAGGACTGGAACATCACAATACTTCACAACTAAACGACCTTTAGGGATGAGATGGTTATTACAGGGGGAGATCATTTAGATCTTCCATTGGGCTTTAGCGAGTCATTGATGGCATGGGTGACTTCATTGGCATGGCAGGTTAGTCAGCAAGATGATATCTAGAGAAGCTCATGTGAGCGAGACTTTATCTCTACAAGGATTGGGTGGTATCTTCAAGAGTTTACTCTTGGAGTGTATGAGAGGGGCTACTTAGTAGGGAAGCTTCATGAGGAGTTGTACATAGTGCCACATTATCATGATTCCCTACTCATTGATGGTATGTAAAGGGCTTCTAGTACTTGTACCTGGAAAGATAGTGAGTGGAGCAAGGGGAGCTTCATGTTGGACGGGATGGCTTGGGATCTTGGTATTGCGAGATTCCTTCATGACAGGACAGTGTAGAGGTCAGGGACGATTCAGTGGCATGTCTGGTACCCTGACATGTTTTGCAGTGATAGTGGGGAATCAATAGCTAGAGAGAATGCTTTCTTAGGAATTGCTTGAGGACAAGCAATTTTTGGCAGGGAGGACTGTAATAACCCCAATTTTGATTTTCATCATTAGATATGAGTCTTGGGAGAGGACGTAATTCTAGCACTGGGAATTAGGAGGAAAAGGTAAAAATTATGGTTCTAGTGGAATATGGGGTCCACATGAAGTACGCACTTGGGGAAGAAGGAAATTGAATTCCTTGAGGAAAATCAAATTGGTGGAGGGACCCAGAAGGAATGCATGGCCAACAATTATAAAAGTAAGGAATGAGGGAGCAATAGGGGTCTTTTGTCTATTTGAAAATCCAATTTGCCTTAGCTGTTTAACTAAGCCAACATTGTGTTATTTAGAACAATAGATTCCCAAGGAGAGAAGCTCAACCTTTCTTCGTGGACTTCGAATGCCACCCAAGGAAGGCTTTCCTTCACCACTGAGACCAAAAGAAGCATCAATTACAGGTCATACACATTTCTGGAGCTTAACACGCAATCCAAGAGCCACCACTACGCAGAGGGAGAATTCACTGGTCATTTGTGGAGCAAGGTTGTAGGGAAATTGTCTGGAGAAGCTACAGGAGCATACTTTCATCATTTCCACATGTGTAGAGGGCAGCTGTAGATAAGAGGTCCATCCCACGCACAACTCTCATTTCATCACACGCAAGATTGTGTCATCTCCTTCATGACTGCGTAGCCATTGGAGTGAGACTCTTTAGGGCAGCATTATCCGGGGGATTTTGGAGTCAGGGAGCTGGGAGATCATTTGGAGGGCCATTTGAGGAGGATTGTTGGATTTGGGAGAGCAGAGATTGATAGGATTAGTCACAACAACATAATTTGAATTTGGAGGAGGGTCAAGTTATGAAGGGTCAATTTTCGAAGGTTGGAACTAAGGGAAACCCTTTTTGGGTTTTGGGCAAGTATCACAATCCCAAATTCCTAAAAATTTTAGGGCACTCTAGAGTGGGAAAAATCAGGGGGCGAAGTCAAGCAAAAGTGTAGTTTTGGAGCAACAACGCAATTTTTTGGAGCTGGTTATTGCAGCCGTTGGGCTTTCTTGTACTCATCACCTGGTGCTTGTAGTTTACCTTGTGCAAGCCCAGGTGCACTTTCTCCAACTCATTTGTACCACAAAAAAGATTATTAATAAAATTTGGCCAGTTTGGAGATTTTCATAATTTTGGTTTATGTGTATGCATTTATGAAATTTTATGTGCTATTATATTTACATGTCTTTTATTGTCATTGTAAAATTTCCACTAGGAATATTACATCAATAATGGAATTGGATGAACACCATGTATGTAAGGAGCAAACATGATCAGATGGATCTTCTCCGTAGGCATTGCTGGCCATGTGGGATCGTGGAGAAGAGGATCATTGATAAGTTGGCTAAAATCTGGGATACTTAAACCAGCCATGAAAGGAAGTAAGGGGGTAGGAGTGACCACACTGATCGGGGTAACCTAGTTAGCACCTAGATTACCACCCTAGGTTCCCGCACCCACATTGGTGCCTGACATGTTGGTGATATGGGGTTGAGAAGGCGCGAAATCAAAGGATGAACTAGATGAATCAACATAATCAGAATGATGACTCGATGCAGGACTAGGAGGATGAACTCTAACTTGATGAGGAGGAGTAATATGTCCTAACGGGAACTAAGGGTTAAGACAATTCGATGCAACAAACACCTTGGAGGCGCAATGGTGTCTAAACTAAAGGGTGATGATAAGAATAAAAGAGAAACAAACAACAAGCAAACACCTAGTGCAGTGATGCCAAGTGTAAACTAACTATTTTAATGATGTTACTCTAATACAAGCAAACACGTCCTATCAAAGAAAAATACCTCTAGCCTATAGGTGATCTAAATCTTCAAACAATCTTAGATCCATTATTTCATATGGCCTTCCAAAGAACATCTTACTTGACGGAATCTGATCCCTCCAAGCAGAGTTGTCCAAAGAAAGGTGGGTTAGAGGACCAATTGCTTCCCACAACTAGTCCTAAAAGGTGTTTTCCTAAGATTGGTCACTACGGTTACCTTCGTCCCATGGGGGTGGTCGAGTCTTGAGCTTCTTGATAGTCAACCACCGAATGAAATTCCATGCCACGGGTTGGGTAGCCCTGAGGAGAACTATTCGCATGATGACCTAACCTAACCCCCTCTGAATCGGGTTTCTAGCGCACTCTGACTTTGACCGTGGGATGGTGAAGCATTTTAAGCTCCCTAATATGTCAACTTCTATGTCTCAATGAAAGTGACCGATGGGTGTTATTGGAAGCATATCCCACCAATCCTACACCTACACTACAAAGGTTGTTTGACCCTGATGCCCAAGTGGGCTTAATCTATGTGTGTTAATTTATTAAGGTGTAGTGTTTCAATTCTTGGATTTGCGGTGTTAACCAAGCTCATGTTCGCTTAAGGTGTGAGTGTGTGAAAATGATGTGTCAAGCGGATGAGTTAATTAAGCATGTTTCATGATGTCATATGTTGCTGAAATTAAAATGCTGAAATATTGTAAATAAATCTGAAAATGACAAAAAATATATATAGTTAATCAAGCACACAAAACCCCACCCACAAGGGCTATTAAGCAGCTAAGCAAGAGATGGAAAACAAGCTACTCAAAGACACATAAAGAGTTCTAAAAGATCTAATCTCAAGGGACTAGGATCTAAAGGCTCTAATTTGTTTTTAATGGTGCAGACAAACAACAAAAATAAGAGGTGAAAAATGCTGCAAAGGATAGGTGTGAAGTTCTAAAACCTAGGATGCTCAAGGGGATCTTGGGGGGGAAAGGCAAACCCAAACTCTAAAGGGAGAAAATGTAAAATAAACCTATCCAACAGATCTGAAAAGTAATGGATCAGATCTAAAAACCAATGGCTGAAAATGTTGAAAACCCTAGACTCCTCACTCAACAAATGTCTTCTTAACAATGTGGAGGTGTACTCTAAACCCTAGGGGGCTTTTTCCTTCCTCAAAGAGATCAATCAAGTGGATTCAGGCCTAAGCGAGGCTGAAAGCAAAGATGAGGTACCCAAATCAATCTGCAGACAACATTTTCGGCAAATCGGTAAAAAAAAATTGAAAAATTTCTGGAAAAGGTACAAAATGTAGGTACTGACCTGTTTCTGAGGAAAACGCAATTTTCTGGCCAAAAAGTGCGCTCTGCAACTCACTTATGGGGCTGAAAAGTGTGCTTTGTTCCTGGGAGTCTTGGTCGGCAGATCTCACACAGATTTTGTCGTCTCCTGCTTGGCTGGTACTTGTGACCTGCAGAAAAGACCAGAAACCCACCAAAATCTGAAAATTTGACAAAATAGGGTTTAATACTATAAATAGAAATTGAGAGGCTAAAAATAGTTGAAGAAAACCCTGAAATTTTCTGAAACTTCAGTCACCCAAGAATGTTGTTATTACACCAGTGGAGTCATCATTTGTTAGTGTGAAAATTCTTGGAAGGTGTACCAAAAATACTTCACTTAAGTCACTAGGTGACAAGTGACCCTAACAACAAGTTGATGACTGTTGTCATCTTATATCTGTAACACAAATAGAAAACCTGCAGTAAAAGAAGATACGATCCAGAACAGGAAATCGCAATATAAAATATCCAGTATAATAACCCAATTGGAAAGACTATTTTAAATGAATAAATCTTTTATTGATAACACTTGGTGAAGGAGATCTACAAATTGGTCTGTAAGTCCCCCTCCGTGGGATGGGTCCTTTGATATCCTTGATGCTTCAGAAATTGATTCTCTCTCTCAATATGTAAAAATCCCAAACAAAAATAGAGAACTCAAAATGGGAGCTCAAGAAAAATGACGATAACGTTGACGATGATTATGATCGTGGTGAAGAATGAATAAAAAACCCTCCTTTTTATAGCAAAGTATGGAGTTAATCTCGAAAATGGAGAATAATAAAATATTATTAACCAAATTCAGATCTAACTGCTTGGAATACTTTAATATATATATTGGAGAGGGAAAAGGTATTTAAAATGGTTAAATAGCTTTATTTAGAAATAATTAACAAATAATATGATATATTAATTATTTTCGCAAGAAATAAGAAATGTGTGAAATCAAAATAATTATTAAATAGTGATTTAATAATTATTCTAATAACAAAAATAAGGAAATTTAAATAAATAGTGATTTATTTAAATATTCCTAAGGGATTTAGTCAAATGTGACAAGGAATAATTATTAAATAATGATTTAATAATCATTCCCATAGAAAATTAAATAAATAATGATTTATCTAATTATGGGGTTTTTTTTAAATTTAAATCAGAAAATAATTTAATAAAAGTGGTTCACTAAATTATTTTCCACAATGAAAGTGATTTTACAATGGTAAAATTAAATCTACATGGTGTATTTCGATCCACCTAGTTAGAAATGGCTAGGTGATTATTTTTTTGTGATCACAAGGTTTACCAAGTAACTGTGAACTTCAGAATATTGTTTCGAGTACGTGTAGAAAATCTCTTTGAATGTTGTGTTCGGTGTATCACAGATAACAATGTGGCTGACTCGGTTACCTATGGCAGGATAACGACCTATAGGGGACTTCCAAAATATACTCGAAGGTACGCGGAAGCGCAGTCCGTGGTAGTGTTGTCTAATGCATCTTGTACGATAGGAAATATTTTGATATACTTTTCATACGGGAAACACCATCCAATATACCCGAAGGTACATGGAAAACAATCCTATATACTTACGTACGTGGAATACTGACTAACCCCATAATGTAACACAAACAAATAACAACAACTCCTACATTTAATGACGTCGAAACAAGTCTCTAACCTATATCTCTATCTGTGTTGTTAAGGTTCCAAATGCTCCTTAGCTTAATTGAGTAAAATTTAGAAGTTGATCTTCAATTATGTTTCAGTTTCAAGGCTCACGCTACGAGTTCACCTGAATTCCCTCTGATGCAATTAGTACAATAACTATAACTCTCTTTTTTTCAATGAAGATCTATCTACGAGAAGGAAGAGATCAATAATGATGCAACAATCAAAGATGTAGCAAACAAGAGTTTCCTAAACAAATCTTTTAATGTACTATTCCAATTCAATTCAAAGCCCTAAAAGATGCCAAACTATGCAATGTAATATATGCACAATACCCCTGAAAACTATGCAAATGTAATATATACAATAGAACCCTTCAAAACAAACACAAGATGATTCTAAATCAACTAAAGAACAATATAACAAGACTACTTATGAACAACAATACCTTCCTTCTCTAATGTAATAAAAGAACCAATCAAGTGTGAGTAAAGGAAATTCCCAATGAAATCAAATGTAATCTAAGATTTCAATGGTAGAGGACTCAAACTAAAATTAAGTGAAAATTCAAAATATCAAAAGAGATGACACTCAAAGGCGATTAACACCCACACACAATTTAGCAAAGTGAAAGCAAAAACACTAAAAAATTGTTAAGAAATTGAAAATTTTCTTTTCTTTTCCTTTTCAACTTCAAATGCAATGAAAATGCAAATGAAGCTAGATCATTGACCAAAAGAACTCACACAAACTACAAGTGTAAAATGATTTTTATATATTTTTTATCCAATCAATAATCAAGCTCAAGTGTTTACAACCCTAATGACAAGAAGAAAGCAAAAATTAAACAAATTCTCATCAAAGGCAAACAAAATTGAATGTAAACACTATGATGGCTTTACAGAGATGCAAACAAATTCAGAGACTCTAGAAAACCTTTTAGAACAAAATAGAATGAATAGAAAGGCAAAGAAATGCAATTTTTTGCATTCTACAAGATCATCGCATGTGCAGAGTGGGCATCAGTGTGAACCATTTCACTTTTAGGGAGGAGAAACCGTGTTGGGTCGCTTTGTCTCAGAACAAAGAGTGCGTTGGGGCTAATTTGGTCAAAATACGACACATAGAACCCTACCAAGCTCAAAATTGTGTTTTCTTAAGGTCAAACACTATTTGAATAAGTCAATTAAGGTCACTTTGAAAGGTAAAAAATGCTAAGGCCAAGGAAACCACTAAGGGAAATCTCGATCCCCAGTGGAGTCGCCAATTTGTTATGTGGAAAATTCAATTCCGCGAAGAAAAATGAACTCCCTAGATCTAGTGGTCTGGTCTATAACAACAAAAGGAAAAAATATATTTATTATCCATGGAGAGATTAGAATATGGAAAAGAGACCTACCTGGAATATGTAGCAAGTCTTCCTCTCCTCCTTGCTTGTAAGCTCCAACTCTAGCTCCTCACGATATAAATGGAACCTGCAATAATGATTAAAATAAGAAAAGGAACTACAATATCCACATAGAATAATCCAATATCTCTAATCAATGAGCCAACATGGAATTGAAATACATAAGCATTAACATGGCACAATTATAGGAAAATAGAGTGCTTTTTGTATTAATAAATAAAAGAGAAAGTTACAACCATATATAGAAGTTGGCTTTGTAGATATCTCCCCAATTGTCTTGTCCTTCCTTACCACAAAGCAAATCTTCACACTCAACCCTAATTCATAAATGGATGATGACTCCTTAAGCTCAAAGTACCAGCATGAAGGCATTATCAATCTCCAAAAGCCAACACAGACTCTATGGGAGGCTGTAAATTTATGGGGTGAAAATGGTAGTTTAAGATTTATCAATCTAGGCTTGAGATCCACATATGAGGGAGGATAAGCTATATGGATAAGATAGAAGACCACTGTACTAGGATTAGATAGGAATTTGAGATCTCTATCCATGATAAATAGTTAAAAACGCCTTAAAAGCTCCTGGAAGGAGAAGATTCAAAAATGTTTTTTTAATTTTCCTAAAATTCTAGAATCAATGCACCTACAGAGTAGAGCAACCTGCGCTAATCATCTTAAATGCTTAGTTGTGCAGCTTGCAACCATTGCAGGTGGATAGGCATGTAAGGTGCATTGGGGCTATTTTTTATTTTTATTTTGAGTTGACTGACCCAGAAACTTAGACTTTTTGGAGAGGTGATGCTTAGGGCTTTACAAAGCGATAATGGAAAAGTGTCCAAGGATGTTGATTGATCAGGTATTCAAGTCTTTTGGGCGGATATGACAAAATGACCTATAACAATGACTATACTTAGATAATCTACTATATGTTAGTGTATGTTACAATATATAGTTGCATTATTGTGTGTGCATCCTACTTTATTCATTATTCATGTTGATGTGTATGCATAGTATATTAGATTGAATTTGCATTTAGCTAACATTTTCTTTCAAGTATTGTTTTATTATTGCACGAGTGATCATCAACACCTTCCTCACATGTTATCAACAAGTTGATTTGCGTGTATAGGTAATAGGTATATGAGCCCAAGGATCACTAGGGTTCTCATGAACTCCCCATTTGAGTCTATGGATCATGCGCTCTATGGTGACCACATGTCCTTGATTTGGAGTCAAATGTCACCCCCTGAAAAGAGGGTAACCCCATAGGAGAATAATTTTCACTTTCTTTGGGCAGTTGGCCAACTGGAAGCCCTACATGCACTTAGTACATGATGATATGCAATATTCCTTGGCTACTCGGACCAGTTAGATACCCCTCACCATATGACATTCCTCTTAAGGGAAGGTGGGTCATCCTTTGGCAAGTACTTTAATCATTTTTCAATAATTTAGTTTTACTTAATGTTTTTGGCCTTTCTAACATGGATTAAGGGGCCATTTCGATGATTAACCGAACTTGACTACAAACTTGTTCACTTACTTTGCTAGGGAGGTTAGTTTTTTATACTAGTCTAGTGGGACCTCCTATGAGGCCTTAGGGTTATAGCAGGGGCACTACTTGGGAGACTTGGATTGATGTAGCGTGTCCAAAACTTTCCCATGCTTATCACTTTCCACCATTCCCCATATTTGATATCCATCATTTCGCCTTGTAGTCATTAGTTCACCAAGATTGGTACCCTCATATCCTCATCCTTGAATATGTGCTAAAAACTTTTCCTGAAGGTTGATGCAACTGAAAGAAAGGAAAAAACATATGACCACAAAAAAAAGTCAAAATTCAAAAGATGGTCGAGACATTAACTATTGTGTGGGCAAATGCCTAGTAAGATCTTTACCCTCCTCATCAGCCATCACTTAGTTCTTGAGCACTTTATGCTCCATCACATAATAAAGGAACCTTTGCATGTCCCAACCCTTATAAGCAATAAGTTGACTCATCATTAGGGGGTAAATAAATTCTAAATAATTAAAAACAAGATTGGATACCTAAGTTATGCTCCTTGTAAAATAAATGTAAAAAATAAATAAAAGGCACACCAGAGGGGTGGAAAAAATAGGTTAAGGAAGGGGGTAACTCATGCCTCCATTATTTCTCTCTCCTTACATCTATGCACTCATGACGATGGACCTCCATCAGTTGGTCCCATAACCATGGCACCTTGCCTCAAGGGATTTCCCATCCATAACCATTATTATCACGAGCACCTATAGATTGAAGGGTTAACCTAGGACATGTCACCTCTCCTTATGGGCTAGAAGCACCTAATAGGGTTAACCATCTAGTCATACCTAACATAGGCAAGGAGCATTTGTATGGGACTTGGTCTAGTTATATATGTAAAGTTGGTCGCGGTTTGAAATGTTATTATGCCATTAATAATTAAGTATGGCCCACTATGATGTATCTATGGTCATTGTCCCTAATGATTGGTGGATTTCACTTGATCTTGAAATGGTTTTGCAAGGTGGTTCCACACAGTAATAGAGGCATTTAAGGCCACAATGTTTGTTGCCACTACACACCATGTCTAGGTCATTTTACATTTCCAAAGAGCAGTGATGACCTTGCAGATGCAACATTGCCCCTCCAAACCAGAGTATTGGGCACTTTGATGACTCTAATAGATGATTAACATTTTACAATGCCCCTAGATGGAGAAATGTTGAGTTCTATTGATTCTTGTTGTATTTTCTTGATGTTGTACCGAGTAGCGCTAACATGCCCCCATGTTGGTCTTGACACTATTTGATGGGCATGACATGATCCAGAGGCCAGATGATGATGGTCATTCCCATGATGACAAGGAAGGGCTTGCACTTGCACTTGGAGCCCCAACACTTGAGAGAGAGGATGCCACGTCACCCACCTGGTGCTTGAGAGGGCGAGGTAGGGCACCCAAAACATGGTTTTGACACGTGGAGGTATTTTGAGGCACTTCTTGAGGTCTTCCCCTCAAGGATTGGAGTTTATTATGATGATGGGACATCCCACTAGCCCATCCATGCACTTTTATAATATTTATGGCCCAAAAAGGATTTGATGTCATGCTTATGGAGGATATTGACCCGCGTGTGTGGGATTTTGTGGCATTTTTTTTTAAAGCTACGGGGTTGGTTCGTAACCCCTTGTCTTGGAAAACACTCAAAATTAAACTTGCATAGGGGCTTGTAGGCTAATGTTATGTTGTAAAATGAAGGGATGTACCTCATATAAATATAGGATCTCTTCATTCTTTATTTTAAATGATCACACTTGAGATTCCAACCATTTCTAGGGCACCATTCAGCCTTTGTCTATTTCTCTACTTGTGGATATGTGATTCTTATGGAGCATTTGCTATTGGAGATTAGCTTTTGCATTGGATATGTCTTTCTAGTATTGAAATAAGGTATTTTCATGGAAGAAATTGTAACTTGGTTGCTTATTTTTATTATTTTGCATGTAAATGAACTAATGTTAGTGTTTTTCTATTATTTGTGACTAAAAGCATATTATTTGTGGGGAATATTTGTTAAATTTTGCATATCAAATATGGTCTTCCTTGAAATCCATAGGAGAACTCCTAGTGCACATCTTCTAGTTAATTGTACCCCTCACAATTAAGATAGGTTTTATAAAGTGGAAAATTAATTCCCCCCTTACTCCAATCATTTGCTATTTATCTCTAAAAATTTCCCCAAAAAACTATCACCCAAGTAGGATTAGGCACTCGTGAATTTTATGTTGATCAAAAACCTCCAAAGATTAAATATCTTCCTTCTTTTTATTTTTCCTAGGTTTTGAAGGCAAGCCCCTATAGAATTTTCATAATGTTAAATTGATTCAATGCCTTTGGTGGATGTATGTTTGTAGATGAATACCTATTATTTAGCTCTCTTTGCATTTTAAATGCAAAATCAAGCTTTGTCAGTGTAAATATTCCCTTTAGATAGTTGATGCCATTTTTTCCTACTCAATTTTGTACCTTGGAAACCCCAACCCTAGTCTAGTTTCATCTTGAAGCCTATATTGAGGGTTTTCTCAATTGCTTTGTTGATCTAATCTTCTAGCAGATCCTTTCCTTTGCTTTTATATGCCTAGTTATCCCTTATTGTTGAATATAAAGAATAACTAGTTTATAGAAGTCTTTATCTAGACTAGGTGCATGATACATTGCTCCATCATAAAAAATAATTAAGCCTTGTCCAACATAGAGTATCTCCACCTAACTCTATTTTCCTCACCTTGAGCCCTAAACTTAGAGCATCCTTATAGCTGAATACTAGGAAGCCTCCCTCGTGCTAAATTCCACTAAAGAGCATGAGGAGAATTGTTGAGGTGATAGTGGCAATATCTCCTCATCATTACTATTGGCTTTGGCCCTTGCCTTATGAATGTTGTCACAAGACCTGATAGATTTTGTGGCAACAATGACCATCGATCTTGTAATGGTTGTTAGCATCTTTGCACTGATGTATTTCAGTTGTTGTGTTATAGTCCTTCATCCCATTCCACTTCTTCTTCCCCTCCCTGGAAGTTTCCTAGTGTTCCTTCTACCATGATCCACTTGATTGACCTTTCTTTTAGCTAATGTTTTCTAGGTATTGTGCCTGTATGCAAGCCTCATCCACTGTCTTTGGTTTGAACAACATCACAAACTTGAATAAATGGTTATGTAGATCCCCCCATATACATAAGAAGTACATTTGGGTTATTGGGATATGCACCTAACATTATTATCATCTTCCTGAACTTTGTGGTGCACTCTTGTACACTCTACCCCTATCTCTACCTGAAGTAACGCCACCAGATCCATTGGTCCTCTACATACCCGATAGGGTAGAATTGGGACTTCGTGAGAGTTTTAAAATCCTCCCACATAGTTACTGGAGGATTTCCCTCTAGCTTAAGGGTTTCCATGTGGCATTCCCAGCAGGTCAGTGTATGGCCCTCTAATTTCAAATAATAAAATGAAATTTAATGTTCCCTGATGTGGTGGACATTGAATTCAACGTCTTATTGCTACAACCAATGATTTAATTCCAAAGAATTTATCTCAAACTTGATACAAATTGATGTCCACCTTTGCTTCCATCTCGAAGAGGGACTATGAATGGTTCATAAGGCTCAAAGTTGGCTACTCTTTTTTGAGTTATTTCTTCAACTCCTTCTTTGGTTCCTGGTCACCCAATTTTTCCTTTCATACAACCTTTGATTTTAATCTCCATGTATTTCGATTAGCCCCAACTTACTGATCAGGGATGCCATGAGGAGGGATACATTATCCATGATTTGCACTTCTAGCAACATAAATCTCTCCTTCGTCGTATCTCGAGGGCTATTATGAATATATTTATTTTCCATGGCTTGGGTTTTATAGCTTCCCGTTCAAATTGTTTCTTAGATCCCTTACAACTTCCCACAAATACCTAAAGAAACCTGCTCTGGTACCAATATGATATGTAAATTGTCATGGGTATTCTAGTTGACAGTTCATCACAATAAATTTATTAAAGTAAACCAAAATCTACACTATGATAGGTTAATTAATTTAATTAGAGATATATTATTATTTATTTTGTTGTTTATACATGCAATAGATAAAATGTGAAAAACAAAGAACAATTAAATACAAATACACAACAATCAAAATAAACACCAAAATATGTTATAGGAAACACATTCGAGAGAAAACCAAATTGGAAGGTGAGGTTGCTCTGTTCTTTTTTTTCTATAATGGAAATAATGCAAGTACAAAGGAGAAGGCACTCTCTATGGAGTTACCTAAACTTGTGGCGTGTGGTTTGCCACATAACACAAACCCCATCTATTATTCTCTTTCACTCATACTCCAAGTTATTTTTCTATAATGTGGAACAAGATACAATAAAAAATGAATGGAACCCCTTTTCCACCTATTGGCTTAGTTATAACACATTCCAATTGCCAAATAGGGGTTAGCTTTAACTTCTTCACTCTCAACTAGAGTTACAAATCTGACCCTTCTACAGTCTCCTTCATAGTCTCTATGTGGATAGCCCCTTTCCATGAGTAATGGGGGATCATGTGGAATCCTCTTTAATCATGTTGGAAAAATAGGAAAGTCAACTTCCACGTGTCATAACTTTGACATGTTCTTGCACAATTGGAAATGCCTTTAAGTGTAGAATATCGACAATGAATTAGGTGCAAGTGAGGGTATTTGGACCCCAAATAACTTCAATTAATGCCTTAAAATACCTATGGAAGTTTTCAAATCTCAATTCTCCAAACTGGGATCCATTGGTAAATATAGCCTTGTAATTTGATTCCTCCAATTTTTCCACTTTAAAAGCATCAAGATGGACAACAAATAATATAATGACCCAATCTAGGCCAAACAAACTTTATTGCAATCACTCTACCCTTGATGTTACCCATCAAGATCCCCATTGACTAGATCTAGATTGATACTCTCTAGTATACTTTGCCATGAATGCAGAGATGGATTACCAAGAGCTATAGGCATTCTTGCAGATTCAAAGAAGGACAAATTTGTATAGAATCAAAATTCCAAGATTCTATAAATATAATGTATCATTCATAGGCTTATATTATGGTGGGACACTTGATAATTTTATGGTTGGTATTTCCCCTTGGAACACTAGTGAAGTGCTCTAACACTTGTTTAAATCAGGTTGGAATTATAGTGAAAGCTCCACCTAAAAGTAATGTGTCATCTACAAATTAGGAGTGGTTCAAACTTTTGACTTCCCTAACTATTTTAATACATAGAATATTCCCTGCAATCCTTTCATCTTCTAACTTCATGCTCAATGAATCTATCATGAGGGTATATAAAATTAGAGAAAGAAGATAACCTTGCCTCGATCCTTGGCTTCCCTAGGAAAAAGAGGTTTCCCTTCCATTGACCAAAGGACCTATCCACAAAGGACTATATAAGATGGGACTCAATGAATGAAGGAAGAGATGATACCAAATTTAGTCATTACCTCAAATAAGAAGGAATGCATCGCCTCATCGAAGGCATTAACCATGCCAAGCTTTATTATCATTCCCTTTTCTTTGTTCTCCATGCTCAAATGGATGGCTTCTTAGACAAGCACTATGTTGTCCACTATTTTATGGTGTGGCACAAATACTCATTGATTAATTGAAATAATTGTAGGCAAAAGTATGCTTAATTTGGTAGCTATGTTCTTAGTCATTATTTTGTGTGCAGAGTTACAAAGGAAATGGGTCTAAACTTGAAAAAGGAGTTTGCATTTTCCTCTTTCAAGATTATAGAAAGGAAAGAAGAATTGGCATTTCCTCCCATTTTAGAATACTTTTGAACAAACTATAACATTCTTTTGAGATTATTTTCCTAAACTCCAAAAAGGTCTACATAAATAGATTGAGAATATGTTAGACTCTATATTCCAAATGGCATTGAGAATCTCTCCGTTCTCAATCAATTTCATTAAGCCTGCCTTATCCACTACTAGATGATTGTTGGGATAGTTTTTGGTATGCTCATAGAGACAATGGGGTCTAATCTATCTTTCTTGGTGAATAGGTTTCCAAAATAAGATATAATCACATTTTTTAAATTATTGGAAGTAAAAAATCTTGGATCATCTTATAGGAATTCCTTAACGTTGTTTCTTATGACTCTAGCTCTTTCATATTTGTGGAAGGAGGTTGACTTTTTATCTCCTCATTTGAACCATGGACCCTTAGAATTTAACACCCATATTTCTTCTTTACCTCTTATTTCCTTTTGAAGTTTTTATTCAATCATTGGCTTTGATATTTAAAGGTCAACAATGATAGCTTCAATCTCATCTTTAGCTTGGACAAAAGTGATTAGATTGGCATTAAGTCTGAGCGGTTCACAACAGAAATCTCGGAAAGAAATTACATTTTGTCATTTGATTTAGACTCTTCAAAAGAAAATATAAACAAGGACCTAAGACTATCCTCTAATAACCTTCTATTAACATACATTTTGCAGACTATATTGCAACTAAGGGTTCGAAAAAATTGCCCAACCAAAAGAACAACTTTACAATAAGATACCATTTATCAAACAAGAGGATCTATCGACATCTTGTCTAACGGGCCACTGTAGTGACTATTGCCCGAGTCACACTGTTCATATTCATTCCCCTAGGCTTGAAGGTTAGAAATCTGTTGACGCGTTGTTTCGTTCTCGTCTTCAAGTTGAGTTACCCGGGCTTTAAGAAGTTGCACTTCTTCCAGGAGAAGAAGGATTGAATTTGAAAGTTGTTGAAGCTGCCTCTGGAGGTCATTTTCTTCTGCGTGTTTTTCAACTGGAGGGTGGGAAGAAGATCTACAGGCATTAGTTCCTCCCGAGGCTACAAGGGTGGAACCAAACTAATCCATTTTGCATAGATAGCAGAGAGAGGAACACCGGTTCAAAGAGCCTAGTCTGAGGGGGGAAGGGAGAGAGGGGCTAAAAATACCAATGAGGAGAAGGGGAGCCTTAGCAATCTGAGAAAGTTGAGAAGCAAGGGAAGGTTATTTGAGGCTAGTTGGAGGAGGAAACAGATTGCTCGGGAATTGGAAAACGCTCCAGAGAAGGCACAAAACAATCAATAAACTAGAATTGCGACTATGGTAGAAAGGCACAATGAACCAAATGAGAATAACATATTAATACAGAGAGAGAAATAATCTTGGGACATGGGAAATTGAGAAGAACCAACTGCTTCACATTCAACCAAAATTTTAATGCTAAATCAACTCTGCCTTTTAGAGAAAAGGCTAAACAATTACAGGGAACCACAATTGAGAGAGCCACTAAACTAGAGAGTAGAGATGCCTTAGACTCCGTAATAACCTTGTAGCATATGATATGGAAACATTCCCTCTGCAGCACCAAGTGATCATAGAAACCTTGAAATGTAATTGAATGGATTCGTCGAGAAAAGAGTATGGATTTGGTTGGATACCCTTCACATTTTTTAACAGCAAAGGCAAAGAGAATCTGTTGACCTCGCTCTAACAACCAGGAATAGATGCTAACCTCCAAAAACTGCTTTGAATGGATTTCATTCATGGCTATAAGCTTAAGGGTTGGAATTTCCCATGCACCAGAGTTCGAATCAACTATAAATTGCATTAATTTTCTCAACCTTGCAACCCTTTGAAAAATATTGAGCAAGGGCGAGAAAGGTAATAGAAATCAGACCCTCCGTAGAGAGGTCCACATGCATGGAGATTGAGAAAGCATGTTTAGCATGCGTGCATCCACCCATCTCAACCTTGATGACTCTACCATGATGCCAACTGAAATAACATCGCCTGCCATTATTTGATGGGATGAAAATCTTGGCCAGGAGGATTAACTTAGCCTTGTTTCCTTTTTGCACATAATTAACCATCATTCTATTGAGAGGAAGAGAGTATTCATATAAAGAGAGCTTCATGGGATGAATTTCAGGGCTCGTACACCATTCATAATTACCTTAGTTCGAGGAGGCACGCATGATTTGGTTATGTGTCTGCTGCTTTGTTCTAGCTGCACAAGATGTGAAAATAAGACTTATGAGAGAACAATTCAAGAAGAAATGTGATCCTACCTAGAAGGAGGTTTAGTTGATTGTTTTTAGGAGAGGAATCATTATGGAGATACTAAATGATGATGAGGGAGTCCCTAATGATCATAATGTCAGATACATCCATCTCTTGAGCTAATTGGAGACCAAGGAAGAGCCCATACATTATGCCAAATTATTTGTCCTTTGTCCTAATCCCCATGTGTACTGAACTTCTTGTTTTCCATTGGAACCCAGATGAATCACTCCCCCTCCTACCACCCCTAAGAGTAGGACAATTTGACCTAAGCTTCCAAGGTCAATTCTACTGATTTCAAGTTATGCTCCTAAATATACATTGGGGAGCCTATGATCTAGATGTTCAAGGCTACAATGATTATACTCAAAACTCAAGGCTATCATAGCCAAATTGTATTACAATGGAATGGATGAGGCACATAATCAAGAGATTCTTGGATTTTGAGTGTGATTGGTTTACTATCAAATTTTGTTGATGGAATGATTCAAGAAAATACAATATTCTTGGAGGAGGAGATCATTTTTTGGCATAAATATTTCTAGAGTAGATGCTATATGGCCAAGACTGAGCCTATGATCGGCCCAGGTCAACTTTCCTTGGGATGGTTTGATATTTGGTCATATCCCACTTACCGATAAGCCCCACCATCTTTTCTATAAATGATTTTTTCATTATACTAGCCAGAATCTTTGTTGTTAAGGATCACATTGAAGTCCCCAACTATGATTTTATTGCCTACGTGCCCTATATCTTTCAACAATATAACTGACCTCCAACAATTTTCCTTTTCCATGCATATTATAGATGTGTAAAAAATTCAAAATATGATTTGCTTATTAGATTGATGATATGTAAGACTATATGGTATCCCATGTCAAATATGATGGGTGGAGTTCAAATGTATGGGACTATGATGTTCTAGAGAGAGCATGACCCCTCAGAGGCTCATCCTAAACTCACCACCACACCCTTATTGGGTTACCATTGCTACTTGTAAATCTTCAAGGCTTCTAAAACCTCCTTCTTGGTCTCTTAGAGTGGAAGAATCGTAGGTTGCTTTGTTCTTATTGGATCCCTTAGTATTGCTTCTCTATTTTTCTACCCTGTCCTGTATACCTCCAGGAGAGGATGTTCATTATTTAGAAGAGGGTTTATGATTGCCACCTTTTTATGGTACACTA
Source organism: Pinus tabuliformis (assembly GCA_031772625.1). NCBI lineage: Eukaryota > Viridiplantae > Streptophyta > Pinopsida > Pinales > Pinaceae > Pinus > Pinus tabuliformis. The sequence goes on along the minus strand of CM062820.1, from coordinate 982,158,761 downwards.
GAGGTCACACTATTTGAACTAAAGGTTGTTTAAGTCTTGTTGTGACTGTCACAACAAAATTTAAGAAGGAGTTTGCAAGGGTTTTAATAGAAGGGACTCTCTCCTCTTAAGGCACAAGTAAAAATATATTTTGTAGAATTAGAGTGTTTCCACGGCTTGCTTGGTTCCATGAATTTGGAGGTGGGTCTAACTGTAGGCTTGGAGGGTTACCTTTAAATTAGTGGTCAATACCAAGGTTGTTTAGATCTAGATGGAGTTGAAATGCATGTCGTTGACAATTATTTTGCCCATAGGTTGATATTCAACCCCACTTTATTCTTTCCCATATTCCACTGCTCCTCTTTGTGAAGCATTGGTTGAGAAATTTGAGTGTTTTTCTTTGTACAATCCTTAGTAAAGTGTCCATATTTGTAACAAGATTTGCACTTAAAGGGAGTTACTCATAATCCAAGGGTTATTCATATTGCTAGTTATCCAAGGTTAGAAGGATAACTTCTAGAAGACCTTTTTCCAAGTCTACCTCTACATAGATTTGCAAACATCCCTTCCCTTGGCTTCAACCTATTAATGAAGCACACACAAGAATTCCTTACACTTATAAGAGTATCATTGCCCCAACATGGAAGTGGAAAATAAGGAAGGTACACCCATACATGCACAATTGATGGTACATCATGCTTAAGATTAAAGTTTGGAGTCCAGTAGTTCAAGTACATTCCTTAGGAGCCAAGAAAATAAGTTCATTCATAAGGATTAAGTCCCTATCTTCCTTGGTTTTAAACAAGAAAGCATAATAATCCCTTCCACATAAATAATGAGTCATCTTCCCTTTAATCAAAACTTTCAATTATTTTCCATCCAGATTTCCATGGATTAAGGAGAGGGGAAACTTCATATACTATAATAAAAAAGACCCCTTTCCACCAAAGCTAGAGCATTATGCCTTGAGGACTAGGTAGAGAACTGAAACTTTAGGATATTTTCAACTTTGCTAACAAATTATGTTGGTTGATTTTTAACTGTTTTCTTTATAGAAGAGACCACAATCCAGAAAACTATCACCTTGGGTTCTAGAGGGGTGGGGGGAGCTTACTTTAGAGGCACAATCCATCTTTGAACACAAGACTAGAACCATAAGGTGCACATGCAAGGGTATCAATTTTCTGCTTTATTTCATGATAACATATTCATTACAAAAAAACATGTTTATCTATAAGTATCTCATGCAATAGGGAGTATATGAATTATATTATGCTCTACATACGAGCCCTACTTGCAAATAAATATATACCCTTCTAGAAGTTGAATTATTCCATCATAGGATTTTTTTGCAGTTTCCATTTCTTTTAGTGGTAGACATGATTCCTATATAGTTTTAATACTCATTGTGTTGTTCCACACTTTAATAAGGTGACACAAACATCTAAACATGATCTTCTAGTAGCCTCACTACTACTATTAATTGTAGCCCCATCTCCTTTTATTCCTTCTTCCCCATTCCAACAACCATTATTGATAATGAATTATCCATCTAATCATTCAAGCCTTCTTTATCCATAACTTAAATTTGAAGGACACAAGGGTGGGATTTGATCCAACTTATGCATGCACAAGTAATTAGACCAAATTTAGTATAATCTCTTTGGGTGCAACCACTCATTTGATCACTACCTCGAGGTGATGCCATTGTTTTAGAAAAATCCCTCATGGGAGATGAATCTTGCTCAATGGTGAAAATCTCTTTGATTTTCACCATTGGATCCAACCACTTTGGGCATGGAGCCAACTTCACCAACAGACACAAATATATTTATCTTTAGCATAATAGACCACGTTCTTAACATTGCAAAACATTACACATTGCTATTGACAACATTGATATAATATGTCTAAATGCATATGGAGTGATGAAAATATCAAAGACAATAGAAAGCAAAGGTATAAAAACACTATCAATCCCAAGATTGATCATCTTTTCTATCCTTACAAGGTTTCAAGTCTCAAAAAAAGAAATGATGATTATTAAATTGATAACTAGCTCGCATGGGCTTCATAACAAAACTCTTAGATGAACTCTTTTGAAAACCTTAAGAAATAGAAATCTATAATCTATGAGACTTAAAGAAGATTCATGATGAAACTCATTTCTTTCTAAGATGCCATTTATAAGGATATCAACTGTGTTTACACTAATAACAACAATCACACTTTGGTTCACGAAATCCAAAAAAAACAACAAAACTACTTTGGTTGGTGAAATCCAAAACAAAAACAACAAAACTAAGTTTGGAGATTTCACTGTAAATTCAAATATTCATGAAAACAACTATTATGATGCCACAATCTAAGTGTGCTACAAATTGATCATTTTCCAACCCTAAAAAATAAAGAGAAGGGCAACATATATTTTTTCCCTAGAATGTAGCAAGAATCATTTCAAATTGATAAAAGTGCTTAGATCAAACGTTATCATTGCACACCCAAATTTCATTAAAAGTATTCAAAGATTCTAAATTTGTTTTAACATTAAAAACAACTAATCTATCATTTCAAAGTTACAAATTTAAGAGAGATGAAAAACATTTCATTTTGGAATGTGATGCATTCAAAGACACCAGAGAAAGTTATGGGAATATGTTAACATCGATTTCTTGGCATTGTCTTTTCAGCAAGGAGATTGTTGGAAGGTTGGGCCAGCTCATCATCAATTTGAATAAGATAAGGATTGAATTGCAAAAGACGAAAAGCAAGGAACTAATGGTCCCATAGAATCTTTTTAGTCTCATGGAAGTTAAAATATCATTTCATTTCATAATCCCAATAAAGACAAAAACAAAGAAAAATTAACTGAAGTCTCATCTGATTATTCTGCTTTTCTTTTCGTTCTCGATTCTCTTTCTTTGCTTCTTACATTCGTAGACAAAATCAACAAACGTTGAGAAGAGCAAGTCAGCTTTTTGATGGTTTTCAGTAGTTACATTCAGACTTTGAGCTTCTTGAATTCTCTTCACAAACCTTTGGGAAAACCATCCTCTTGCATAGTGTAGCCGCGGGTGATTGTGCGAGATATAAACACCTATCCTTAACAGCGAAACGTTCGGAAAGTATTTAGCGTTTCATGTTTAACAGAATGCACTCGGCCATCCATGGATATTGAGTTGTGAATTAAACGTGGAGGCTCGAGTACAAGACCCCATCCAAGGTTGCTTGAGGAGCAGCAACAATGAAACTAAATATTTTGTTCGTTGATGATTGATAAACTGTGTAGAGGACGCAACAATTTGCAAGCATGGCTGTTTTAGCTTCAGTTTCAGGAACATATTCCTTCATGAGAATGAGTAGTTCTCCAATAGCGTGAACATCTCAGGCAGGCGTGAACAGGCAGGCAACGTGAACACAGGTAACAGGCAACGTGAACAGGCAGCTCACAAACAGGGTTTCGTGAGCACAAAAGCAGAGGTAGCGTGAGCACAGAGCATTGAGGCAGTTAACTTCTAGATAAGTAAATGTTCAGAACATGGAAAATGCTTAGAAGATCCAAGGCGTAAGGAACAAGGAAATTTCAGATTTTATGGAAACAAATCATTTGGTTCAAGTCAAAATTGCTTCAACAGACAAAACAGGAAGGTGGATTTGGGTAAACGCAAAGCAATATGAGGGAATTTTAAGGCATAGGATTGCTCGCCTTAAATGGGGACAAATGAGAAGAAAACCGATCAAGATCAAGAAAAAGAAAAAGAAAATAAATAAGAGAAACAAAAATAAGGAAGAATCAATCATTTACAGTCCCACACTACACCTCTTACTTGGTCATTAGATCTATATGTCTAAGAACCGATGAAGGTTAGAACAAGGCTGGAGATTTTGGAAGCCAGAGAACAAGAAAGAGACCACACAAATTTAGAGATCACAGTTGCAAACCAATGTCTAATGGAAGGCAATATAATTTTAAAAGAACAGGTAACAATGTTACAAGAGGCTCTAGAGACAGGAAAACAAGAATGGAAAAACATGAAAGAAGTAATAACATCAAACAGATATGTGATAATTTCTAAACAAACTTAGGTAGATACACAGGTATCTCAACAAACGAACATTTCCAAAGAGAAGGCAAAAATGGACAGTGGGAAAGATAGTCCAAAAGAAATCAAAGCTAGAGCTGAAGATGCTAATGGTTACATAAGGACAGAGGAAGGAGAAGATGCAAGTGATCGTAGAGCACAAGAAATAGAACAAAAAGAAAGACAAGACAGAAAAACAAGTTTTATTATTAGGGGAATAAGAGATTATGGGAAGAATGAAAGTACTCTCAATTTGACAAGAGACTTTTTGAAAGAGAAACTACATTGGAAAGGGCAAATTTGCCAAGCAAGAAGGGCTGGGAGGATATGTGAAGAGAGGCCTCGACCCATAAAAGTCACCATGGCAAGCGTACAAGAAAAACAACAACTTTTGGGCAAAAAGAAACTCTTGAAAGGCTCATACTTCTTCCTCGATGAAGATTTAACCAAAAAACAACAAGAGGAGAGAAGGGATGAAGTGGAGAAAATTAGAACATCAAGAAATGAAGGGAAAAGGGCATGGTTGTACAATAGGAAAGCCGTTATTGCAGTGTTTGGGCCTTCAGGCAAATCATGGCAGCAAGCTCATAATAAAGAAAAAACAGAGAATTCAATAATAGAGACGAAAACAACAAGAACAACATGGACAAAAAGGGGTGAAGACTCAAATTTGAGTCTTATGTGCCAAACTGCGTAGCAGTCAAATCCTACCCAGGTCTACCTAAGTTTAGTTTGTTGGAATTGTAGAGGTTACCCTTGGAGGAGGGGACTTGGGTTAGGGCCTATTGCGGAAGGTAGAGACATAATTTGTCTCACGGAAACTCATGAGCATGACAATTGCAAACCTCCCGTGTTTGACAATTATTTGAAGTTGGCAATTTGGAACAAGGTAGCAGAAAATGGCAAAGGGTATGGGGGAATACTAGTTTTAGTGAAAGAAAAAGAAGGCCGTCACATTCAGTTAATTAAAGAAGATGCAAATAAACAATATTTATGGTTGAAAATATTAGAGAATGAGAATCACATAAGAATTGCAGCATGCTATTTTTCCCCTCAAGTCTCAAAAACTTACAAAAATAAGGGGCTTGACAACAAGGATCCATATGCAGCTTTAAAACAAGATATTGCTGTGTACTCTCAACAGGGAGAAGTTCTTTTAGTGGGAGATTTCAATGCTAGAACAACAAATAATCAAGCTAGCATCCTTTGTTGCAAAGAGGATAACAATCCGATTTGGCTCACTAAAGAGGAGAATCCCCAATGGGTGAGGTGTTCAAAAGATGACAAAGTTAGCAATCATTTTGGAGATGAGTTGCTTACACTATGTGGGGCTTTCCACTTGATTATTTGCAATGGTCTAGATAGATGGAAAAGGTCTGAGAACTTCACTTGCAACACATACAATGGGGCAAGTTTCGTTGACTATGTGACGTGTTCACAAAGCTTAATAGAAAAGATAGATGAAGTTAGTATTGGAGAGCATATTTGGGACTTAAAATCAGACCATAACACATTTTTTATAAGGTTATCATGGTTAGAAGAAAGGCAACATAGGAGGAAAACCCAATGCTCTTGGTAATCACTATCAAGGGGCAAAATTCTTCTAACACAAGAAAATGGTACTATCTTCAAGACAATGTTAGAGAGATTATTCACAAGGAGAAAACTGGTTTCAAATGCTTCAGCAGCCACGAGTTAACAAATATAATCCAAAGTGCACTTGAGAAGTGCAAAAGAGAAAAAAATAGGAAATCAGAATCAAATTGTTTTCCTGTAAATGCTTGGTTTGATGAGGAATTCAAAATGGCAAGGAGAACCTTGAAAAAGACAGGAAAAGAGAAGATGAATGTAAAGTTATATAAGCATATACTAAAAAGGAAAAAATATAAGTTAATGCAAACAAGGAGAGAAGAGTTAATATATTTAAGCAAGAATAATCCAAAGCTTTTCAGGCAGGAACTGCAACCAAGGAAGAAGAAAATTGAAAATAATATTACAGCCAATCAATGGTTTGAATATGCAAGGCAACTCTATGAGAAAGAATCTGAGGCGACGCCCCCCCTTAGGATCAACACAAATTCAAAGCTCTTCACATTACAGGAGGTGGAGAATGGAATTAAGAAGCTGAAAACAGGAAAAGCAAAGGACTTGGTGAACTTCAAGCAGAGTATCTAAAATGGGGAATGAACACTCTTGCACCGCACATCATGAAAATATTCAACAACATCATTCAACAAGGATTCCCAAGAGACTGGACAACTAGCCTAGCAACACCCCTTTTTAAAAGTGGAGACATTAATAATCCTTCCAACTTTAGAACAATTATGATCAATCCTTTGTTTGCAAAGCTTTTTGGCAGCATGGTGGAAGACAAAATTAGCAAGTGGGCAGAAGTAAAAGAAAAGAGGGCAAGAGGACGAGCGGGTTTTAGGCTGAAACATTCTACAGTGGATCATGGCATCATGTTGAGACACATTGTTGAAAAGGTTTGGGAGGACAAAGAAGAAGTATTTCGCTGCTTTGTTGACTTCAAAAAAGCATTTGACACAGTCCCTAGGGATAAGTTGTGGCGTAGAATGGAAAAACTTGAAATTCCTGTGCATTATAGAGCCGCTATCCGTAGAATTTATGAAGAAGTGAAAGTCAAAATTAGAACCTCAGCAGGTATTTCAGAAAGCTTTAGAAGTGACATTGGAGTCAAGCAAGGTTGCCCTCTATCCCCCACTCATTTTGGTCTATATATTGATAAAATGGAAGAGTGGCTAAATATGCAAGGTGGAGATGATGTTCGGTTGGTGGAGTTTGTGATAAAGCTTCTTTTATATGCTGGTGATATTGTACTGATTTCTAAATTGGCCCATGGATTGCAAATGCACTTATATGCCCTTGAGCATTTTTGTAGAGCAGTGGGGATGCAAGTCAATACTAGCAAGACCAAAATAATGATTTTTCCTAATAAAAGGAAGCAGAGCCAACATACTTTCTTCTTTGAAGACAACATTCTTGAAGAAGTAAATGAGTACAGGTATCTTGGGATTGATTTCAACAACAAACTCAATTGGGAGGACTGCAGAAATAAGAGAATTTTAGGAGGGTGGAAAGCATTATATGCTCTTCAAAACAGATGTAGAGAGGCAGAGTTATGGGATTGGAAAACGATTAAAGTGCTTTTTAGACTCCTAGTTTCTCCAGTGATGCTATATGTGTGTGAATTGTGGGCTAGCAACACTCCCGTCTCAAAATGGAAACAAATTGAGAAAATCCAAAAACGCTTGATCATGAGAAAGTTCAAAATAAAAAGTTCAGTAACTTATGAGGTAATGTTGAGTGAAACAAGATCAACTTCCATTGAAGCAATTGCTATGGTGCGGCTCATAAGATACCTAAAAAGAATTGAACAAATGAGAGTAGGTAGATGGCCTAATGATATCTTCAATGAAAGAAAGAAAACATGGATGAAACAAAACTACACATGGATGCAAAAATGGAATATCTACCTCAATGCCTGTCCCACAAATAGCAAGGAGCTAAAGGATTTTGTTAAGGAGAAGTTTCCTAAAAAGGTATGGGGAAAAGAGTTGGGTAGAAAGAAGAAATATTACATTGAGGAATTCAACCCTACATGTGATTTACAACAAAAAGAGTTCATTGGAGCTAGCATTTTGTGGAGGGCAAAGGTTCTTATTGCTCAATTAAGGACCAACTCACATCAACTTCAATGTGAAACAGGACGATGGAAAAGGCCTAAAGAAGCTTGGGAAGAACGTGTGTGTACATTTTGCATGTCTGGGGCTGTGGAATCAGAAAAACATTTCATCTTGGAATGCGATGCATTCAAAGACATTAGAGAAAGTTATGAGAACATGTTAGCATCAGTTTCTTGGCATTGTCTTTTTCGCGAGGGGATTGTTGGAAGGTTGGGTCAGCGCATCATCAATTTGAATCGGAAAAGGACTGAATTGAAAAAAACAAAAAACAGGGAACTAATGGTCTCATAAACTATTTTTAGTCTCGTGGACCTTAAAATATCATTTCATTTCATTTCATAATTCTAATAAAAAGTAACAAAAAAAGAAAAAATTAACCTTAATCTTGTTGAAATAAATTATAATCCTCTCATTTAAAATAAAATAAATTATTATTATTTTTAAGCTAGTGAATCAGTAACTTCACCTCAATATCAAAGTATTCAAATGTTTTGCTCCATTGGGTTTATAGAAATTACTCATCATAATTTTCAACTTATTTTAAAAAAATAAATAAACAATTTTTATTTTTTTAAGGTCACCTCCATAGAAGGTATTCAAATGTTTTTGCTCCTTTGGATTTATAGAAATTACTCATCACGATTTTCAACTTATTCAAATTTGTGTCACACATTTTGACATGCCAACTTATTCAAATTTGTTCCACACATATTAACATGCCAACTTATTCAAATTTGTGCCACACATATTAACATGCCATTGGGTTTATACGAATTACTCATCCTGATTTTCAACCCACTGACTAACATGTCTCAGGTGAATCACACATGTTAGATCTAAGACTTTTGTGATCCATAATGTAGAAGAAAATCTTTCGGATTAATCACATTGAGGATGAATCGCACATATTAACATGCCTTTGAATTTATACAAATTACTCATCCAATTTTTCAACCCACATCCATTAACATGTCTCACCCACATACATTAACATGTCTCCGGTGAATAAAATCTAGATAGAGAAAAAATTAAACCTACTAAATACCACTCAAACTATTGCCATTTAACAAATAAATAAATAATTCTAAAATTTTAATTTTATAATTTTTTATTCACCGTCTTTTGTCTTCGTCAATCAACTTTACCTTAAAGGGACTTTCCAAGAATAATTAGTTATCGACCTAATAAAATCAAATACATAATGACTGCCTAAAGGCATGGTCGAGTGCGAGCGCACAACCACCTCTGATTCATGTCATTACGAAATGGAGTCCAACTCCTGAGATTCGGTTCTTACGTTAACACGTGACAACTTTTCAGGTTACAATTTCGACATCTAATTATTGCGCATGGAACCCGTCCTTGTTTGGTCCACGTGGACAACCAGACCAAAAAAACTGGAGCCGAAAACTTTAGTATACAGAGAGGGCATTATAATGCACGAAACATATAAAATTTGGAAGACAACGTCACGTGGCAGAGCCGAGTCAGAGTGCAATCTCAGGCGCCACTTTTTAGGTCGAGAGGCACTTCGGAGCAAATTCCATTTTGCGGAAGCTGCAGACTTGGGAGGAGCGAAATAAAATACTTCTGACGTCTTTATTTATTTACCTGAAACTCCGGCCTTGGCTTTAACTAGGTAGGTTTTAGGGGTGGGGTTGGATTAGCAGTAGCGATGAATTCATCCTCGTCTTCATCTTCGGTGAAGGATGCCTCTGTCCTGCAGCTGGCCATGGCGGCCTTGCTGGGGGCCTCCGTGATGGCTGTCTCTGCCTTTTACATTCACAAACGGAGCGTTGATCAGGTCCTTAAACAGACTCTGAACTCCCGCAGGCAGAAATCGACAGCCGACGAGGATGGAACCCTCGACAGCGACCCCGACGAATATGAAGATAACGACGAGTATTACAGACACAGAAGCCGCAACCAGCCCAACAAAAATGGCAGGTGGAGGAATCCAGTCTCCCCTTCGCGTAACAGAGAAAGCGGCTACTACAGGAGCTCGTCCTCAATGCCCGATGTCACGTGTGCAGCCTGGTCTAATGGGGTTAGCGATAGCAGGGATCTCACAGGTTCCTTCGGCAATCTTGCTTCCATACCCGCTGGCCTTCCGCGCCTCCACACCCGACGGGAAGGTGCAATTTCCGCCCAATGCTGATGTTAAATATTCAGTAAAAATTGCTTGAAATATAATTCCAGCTGAAATCAATTAAAAAATCACTATTTTTTGGATACATGTTATTTAGAGGAAAATTCTACCAAATATGATTCTGGACAAGCTTGAATCTTAATTTTAGCAATTCTGGCTAAACATAGCTTCAGCTTTCCGTTCTGGAGGATTTCCAAATTCCTTTTTGTCTGCATGACATAACTGTGTATATTTTTCTAATTAAATTTCATTAGTTACCCAAAGAAGACAAATTTTCATACGTGAAATGATTGCTAATTTATTTTATTTAGCTGTAGATATATAGATGAGTGAATTAACCTCAACTTCTAGATCCTACATGGTATTCTCACTGTCTGGGAATCTTGGCTTCTGCATATTCTATAAAACATCGTTTTATTCTATGACATTTGATTGATGAACCTTTACCTAAAATGATAGCATACTAGCATGATTGGGCAGTATTGGTCTTTACTGTACAGAAATTCAGCGCAAGTACAAAAGTTGGTGAATTTTCAGTTGAGTACAGATATGGTACAGTATATGTACTTTCTGGTTGTCTTTGATGATACATATGATGTCTTTGATAACTGTCCACCCATTAACCCCTTCAAAAAAGCTCAAGCTGTAAAATACCTTGAAAGAACTTAGATATAAACTAAATCGTCAAATTTTAAAGGGAAGTTTTTTTTTTTGGTTGGTTAATTCATGGTGCGGTTCTTATGGGTGAAATTCTTCCAAAATTTAGAACAAAATGCATATTTTTGTATGTATAGCATTGGATTTTCTATTAAATATATTTTTGCATACTGAGTTGTATTCCAAATTTTATTCGTATTTGAATCTTGTCACAATGATTGATTATACCTGGACTAGTCAAGTGCATCCACAACTCAAGGGGATGTGTCAAAGAGAGTAGTTGGGTGCATCTACAACCCAGGGAGATGTGTCAAGGTTGTAATAATAATAAACTAATTTAAAAAGAATAGAGATTCTTAAAAGTGATATATATATATATATATATATATATATATATATATATATATATATATATATATAACAATTAACGAGAATAATAACATAAAAATAATAAAATAAACTGGCATAAATCCATCTTAATCTTGAGGAAATTTTCCTCTTGGTGTTGTCTAGGGTACTTTTCTCTCTTTTATGTGCTTTGGAGTCTGGACACTTGAGTTGACATGGATCTTTGGAGTGACAACTTCTCTCGTTTCTGGCCTTTGGACTCGTGTCACAACCCAGATATTTTTGTTCTTTCACGTTCAATAATGAGTCCAAGAAAGTATAATAATATGTGTGCAGATCCGTTAAGGGCCATGCCGTTTCTTTACCTATATGCTATTCTATGATTTGATACATGTCAGTAATATTGGATTGGGGCTATGCATGCATAGTGAATGTGGTATGATACCATATGTATATTACTGACATGGGACAATTAAATTATTAATGTAGGTGTTGCATAATGAAAGAAGGCATATGCCATTTTTGCTTCATTGACTATGTAATAATCTTGATAAGAGGATAGGAACAAGCATGTGCCATTTAAGAGAGCTTTTGTATCATGTGAAATTCTCTCTCTATATATATGAAAAATGCAAAGTAGGAAAAGATAAATGACGACCTCATTATTTATGTTTCATCATTTCAACACATGAAAATTCATTTATGTCCAAGTATAAAACCAAAATCGTTTTCTTATACAAAATAACCTAATTAGTAGAGTAGATTAGGGCCTAGCTCATTTAAAGGGACCTATGTGTCAAAAATGCTCACCTAGCCCATAGATGGATACTAGGAAATGGCACCACATGTCAAGATGAAGAAGCCCTACTTTATCATACTGATAATAGCATGAAAAAGGACTTACATGTTAAAACTTACCACCAAGCTCATACATAGATACTAGGAAATGACACTACATGTCAAGATCATCAAGCCCTACATCATCATACTTCTAATCGCATTAAAAAAGACTTTAATGTTAAATCTTAGCACCTGGCTCATACATAGATACTAGGAAATGGTGTTACATGTAAAAACTTAGCACTTGGCTCATACATAGATACTAGGAAATGGTGTTACATGTTAAGTTCAACAATTCCTACATCATCATACTTTTAATAGCTAGTAGTGTCATAGTTTTATGTTTGACTTTTAGAACCCCACAACATTGCAGGCCCTAAAGTAGAAGAACATTTTTTAGCTATAGAAGAATATTGTTAATGTGGAGAAGACAAAGGCAAGATTTTTTGGAATGCTACATCCAAATCATTGCTCAAGATTTTGCATCCTATCTTTTGCGATCCTTGAAATGTACTCATCCTTCTTATTGGAGAAGGGCTATAAATTGGAGTGAATGTAGATAGAATTTTTAACTTTGTACAAACCCAACTTATTGTGCCGTAACAAATGGATAAAGCTTTAGGTGCTTTAGTACGTCTTGATGAATTGTTAAATTGTGCAAGAAGATGAGCGGTTAGGTTGATTAGTTTTTTCAATTTGATATGATAAATTGATCACCAAACAACTAGTCCATTGTCATCTTGTCACCAATGGTTGTTATATCTAAAGATGAGGTTGTTTTGGAAGTAAACTCTTCAAATTGGGTCTAGACTCTACACCAATGCAACCTTTCTAACATATGGGAAGATCTTTTGAATCAGTGCCCTCTCTCTCATCGATAGCCCCTGTTCGTTTGTGTGGACTTTCTTTTGAGCAAGAATGTATGTCCTCATACTTTACCATCTATTAAAAGTTTATTCCATATGTGCGACATGCCTATTGGTCACTTATTTAAAATTTGCGAGAAGATGTGTTTGAGGTTGATTGGCTAATCCATGCAAGCTAAAGCAAATGTGGTAGCCAATCAATTTCCTTCTAGTATCATTGGGGCCAATCATTTGTAGGCAAAAGGCTTGGAATGTGACCTATCCTCTCATCGAATTTTCTATTTTTTCGTCGTTCATTTACTTGTTTTTGGTTTGGTAGTAATTGGTTGTAGATGATATAAATCTTTTGAGTTATTGTTCATGGTATGTTGGTTATGAAAGATGACACTTTACATTTAGGAGATACCCTAATTTAAAGTATATTGATGTATTGCACCAACATGTGACCAGATTTCTATCTAGGACCTTTAGAAAAGGTGGCCAAGGTAATATGAGCATAGAGTGGAAATGAGGAATTTGGAGAGGGAACACTCCTTTTCACTTTCAGTAGGAACTCTAGTCCTTCCTAGTACCTACCCCTTGTTTGACTCCTAAGCCTTTATATTGCTTCATCTATCTCTGGTCTTGAATGCCGAACTCATATTAATTATCTATTTATAATTTTATATAGAGGATAATGTTCATTATTTACAAGTAACTCTACCTTTTAACTTGACAAAGTGTCATAGCAAATATTCCTCTTCTAGTTGGTTGAAGTTTAAAGTTGATGTTGATACTGATTGTCAAATTTGATATTGACATCAATGTTTTTAGTCATCGATCCTTTGACTTGTTAATCTAATATGGATCAGGCATCCCCCTTTTGGTGATGATGTCCTATTTGTCTTGGCCACCAAAGGAGGAGTTTCCTTTACTCTTTTGTAACCACATGCTTGCTTGTGGAAAGTGTCCTTATCTTTGCTTATTGTTTTCCATGAACCTTGTGCCTTAAAAATGATAAGAAACCAATAATTACTGTCCATTTTGAAGGGGAAACCTCCTTTTACAATGAAAGCAATGTACAAGACAAGGTTTAATGATCCTAAGACTAGGTCTTCTTACTATATATATATAGGAGACAAAGGGCATGATTATAATAAAACAAGACCATGAAGGTTCTAGCCGACCTCTTAATATAACAATTGAACTAATAATGAATGCTTATTACGACCTCAATGTAGGGCCGAAGGGCCATAACATAGCCCTTCTCTTTTAAAAAAAAAACTCTACCCTCAAAGCTTGTAATTGATGTTGTTTCTTCATGAATTGTTCATTTTCCCATTTAGCTTCTTCTAAAGGCATGTTCTTCCACTTGATTAGGTACTCCATGATGGTTCTATTTCGAAGAGATAGAGAACATTGATCCACAATATTTTCTTGTTCAAGGATCAACTTCCCTTCATCTAATTTTTGAAGTTCTGTTTGCACTGGCATAGTTTGTCCCACAACTTTTTTTAGGCAAGATACATGAAAAACCTTACAAATGCGAGAAGAAGGGAAATATAACTCATATGCCGCTTGTCCAGTCGCGTGAATAATCTTGTCAGGTCATACAATTTTGGAGCTAATTTCTAATTCTTATTTTGCTTGAGTGTAGATTGTTTATAAGGTTGTAGTCTCAAAAATACCCAATCACCCTCCTCAAATTTTCTTTCACTTTGATGTTGATCTACTTGTTGCTTCATCTTGTTTTGCGCCATTTGAAGGTTTTCCTTAAGAATTTCCACCACTTCTTTAGTCTTCTCCATATGTGACTCTATTGCTTGTACTTTGGACTTATCTTGTAAAAAATATGAGATACTAGGAGCTGGATATCCATAAAGAGCCTCAAATGGGATCATTTTAGTAGATGTATGATAGGTAGTATTATACCACCATTCTACCAAAGGAAGCCACTTCATCCATTGAGATTTCTTATTTGAAGAATAATATCGTAGATAACCCTCTAACCATTTGTTAACTATTTTTATTTGACCATCTGTTTGTGGATAATATGCTACGTTGCACGGGTTTGCGAACCCGGGGGTGGGGTTCTTGTCCCCAAGTACTGGGTTCGGGTATGGGTTCTTCTAAAACACACTTGAAAGAATCAGGTTCTCCGAGTAAGCACCGAGTTCTTCGCAACCAAAATTTGGGTTCTTTTGTCTAATTGGGTGTGCCGAACCCTGGCAACAGGTGCGTGGAACCCCAAAATCGGGAACATTAGGGTCAATTTTTTTTTACTGATTTTGTTGTAATTCTTTTCAAGCTTGACCTTTTTACTTCTCTTTCTGCAGTTTCAACCTAGAGATGGCCACTGTAGATTCATTGTGTAGGTCGAATGTCATTACTATTGTAGCTATGTTAAGGTCATTACTATTGTAGCTATGTAGCTGGAGAGCATGCTGACTGAAGATCTAAGTGATGCTGATGACATGGCTTGAGGAAGCCATTGTTCACTATTTTGAAATTTCCTAGTTCATGTTTGGAGATGCCTTAAGGAAAATTTTGAATGTAGTATGACAATGGACATATATCATGATTCTTATTAATATGTAAACTCCAATTTGCACTTGATATCAAACTAGAAATTTTGAAATTTCAATGTGAATGTTGAATGTTCAATGATGTGCATGTTTAAATCTTTAAAGTTTAAATCATAAATATTTTATTTTTCTTGTTTAAAGTTGGAAAATATACAAATTCATATATATATATATACCACCCCCGACGAACCCAAGCACCCTGTTTCAAAAAGTGACGTACCCGTCCCTGCTCCTGAACCCACGTTTCCTGGTAACATAGATAATATGTTGAACTCATCACTAGTTGGAGTTCCACTCATCTTCCATAATTCTTTCCAAAAATTATTTGTGAATTTTGGATCTTTGTCACTTACTATTACCTTAGGAAGACCATGAAGTCTATGAATTTCCTTCATGAACACTTCTGCCACTTGGCTTGTTGTGTATGTACTTTGAATTCCACAAAAATGTGCATATTTTTTGAGTCTATCAACGACCATAAAAATGGAATCTTTACCTTCAGATTTTGGTAATCCTGTAATGAAGTCCATTAATATTTCTTGCCATCTTTAATTAGGTATGTGTAATGGTTGAAGTAGCCTTGGAGATTTTACTGTCTCTCTTTTATTTCTTTGGTAGACTTGGCATTCATTTACAAATTTTTGAATATCTTACTTCATTCTGTCCCCCAAAAAACTTTTTTGATCCTTTGATATGTTTCAAGGAACCCTACATGTCCTGCCATCGAAGAGTCATGAGACTCATTTAATATTTGTTGCTTTAACTTTGATTGAGGTGTTGGATTTTTTGTAGCTATGGTCAATCTTCATAATTTATTTTAGCCCTCCAAAGCAAAAGAAATGAAAAATACAAATGTAAAATCCAAGGCAGCCATGAAAGAAATTTAAATTGGAGGGAAAATCAAATTTAAGATTTGAATTAAATTCGAGAAGTTCAAGTCGGCCAACCCCAAAAGACACACCTATTCAGGCTCATTTGATCACTATATAAAGGCAATTCGTCCTCCTCCTCTTGGCACCAATTCATATCACTCATATTCATCTTCTGTTCACACATGGGAGTTTAGAAGGGCGATTTCTGAGGCAACAGACTGAAATTTCTAAGGAAAGTGCAGGAGACAGAAATTTGAGGAGGCCAAATTTGTCTTTGGTTGACCAGGTTTGACCTGGGTTTGGTTACTGGTCAGTTTGACTTTATTTTGACTGGAAATTTTTGATTGTATCTCTTTTTGAATTGGATAAATTTCTCTAAGAAAAGGTTGGGTTTTTCCCTAGTAGAGGGTTTTCCTAGGGTAAAATTTGTGTCTCTTCATGATCTCCTTGTAATCATTGTTTTTATTGGTGAAAATTTCTATGTATAATTGCTTAATAATGAATGTGACACAAGATAAACTAATAAAGAAATCATTGGAAGTAATTATCAGTTGAGAAAATGATGAAAAATCAACATGGTATTAGAGCCATGGTGAAGGAGCAGCCTTGAAGAAGCCAACTTGTTGCCAAAAATTCGAAGATCATCCCTAGAGGAAGCCCTAGTCCAAATTCTGATTGTGATTACCCTGGTTCGGTTCACCATTTATCCGTTCACAAGTGCGAGTAAGGAAACCATCTGAGGAAGAATTTGAAGGACGATTCATGCTTGTTCTGAAGTAAAATTTGAAGCACGAAGTTATATGTTTTTAGGAGGCCGAAAGTGATCTGTAAACTACCGTGGATATTCCACTGGATAGTTCGTAACAACATATCTGATAAAATTATATTCAAAATTTGAAATTCTACAGTGTTACAGTTCTATTTCTTTTTAGATTTGTGGATCTGTAGATTACTGTTTTTTTTCCTTGGGGAAAAATCGTAATTTTCTATTATGGTGGAAAATTACATGTTGTAGATGCCAATGGCATATGTTGTATGAGTGACCATAGTCATCAAAAGTAGTAAGTCTGTACATAAAACCTAAGAAGGGTGTACCATCATGTATCAGTATGCATATACAAATATGTTTACAAAATTTCAAAAAATATCAGTTTTGTGAGTCACTGTTGCTGATGTCTCAAAAAACTATGATAAATTAGGGCCTATCAGCCCTTTGCTGATCCTGTTCTATATATGGCCTATGGTAGTACTGATAGGCCTGTCCCTGTCTTTCCTCCTGTATTAGCCATTCTCCTCTGGGATGGTGCGCTGCCTCTTTAGAAAACTAATCCGCAAATTTGTTGCGCTCCCTGTAAATATGAGTACATGAAATCTGATCAAAATGTGTTTTTAAAAACAATGCATCATCCAATATGTTCCTGAGTGTGTGAACATGGCATGCAATTATGCAATTGAACCAATTTATGACAATCTTAGAGTCCCCAAAGACTTGTAATTGTCGACAGTTTTGGTTTAATGCAAAGTATAATAGATGTCGAAGCGAGGTGAGCTTAGTGAAATTGTTTGTGCCAACACCCAATCCCATATGGATGCGGAAAAAATGTGTCTCGGATAGATGTAGTAGAATCCCCCCCCCCACACCCCTGTTCTTGTGCAGAGCCATCAAAGTAGGCCCAGGGATGAGCATGATCTATAACTTTCGGGGTGATTGTTCGAATCTTGGCAGGCTGTTCCTCATTCAAGATTTCATTGTAACCGTTGCAAATTTTCGAGACAATAAGAGGCCATCTAATGTCTTTACTGTTAAGAATGATATTGTTCCTGTAGAGCCATATGTTCCAACACAGAATAAGAGGGAGGTTTCGGGTTTTCATGGTGGGGGCAGCGGTCCACCAACTGTTCCAAGCATCCTTTATACAATCCAGTGTTGTGAAAATCGCAATATTATCGCAATAAAATTGGAAAATCGCGATTTTTTGAGTTAGGCGATATTATCGCCCGATTTTTACCCTAATTTTTTTTTTTTTTTTTCACAAAAAATCGCGATAACTTGAAAAAATCGCGATTTTTTGGGAAAAAATCTTTGAAAAAATAAAGAAATGGTTAATACTGTGGGTTCTCCGGCTTCTAATTCAAAAAATATTATTATTATTATTATTTTGTTTTGTTCCGATTTTTTGATGAGGAGGAGGAGGTGACACAACCTACCCAAGCTACCCCTGTCACCAGTAGAGGACGTGGTCTACCTCCTGTAGCTCCTAGTTCTTCAGCTTCTAGAGCACAGCAGAGTCCACTGCCAACTCCACCGGCATCTACATCTAGAGGGGCAGAGGAAATCAATAGTATTAGACTTAGTTATTTGGTTCATCTCATTGTATATGACATTATGACTCATGATATGAGATACATTATTATATTTTTTTTTTTTGATATTTTGAGGTTGAGTTGGGACTTAGGAGTCAGGACTTACTATTCAGGACATGATTCACTGTTATGTGTGATGTAGCACTAGAAATGATATTACACATCTTATATATTAGTTCTTTTATCATATTTATGTGTCAATGTATTTATTTTATGTTGTAGATGCTTTAGATATTAAAAAAATTGAAAAAAAAGAATGTTTTTGTATTTTACGATTTTTCCGGATTTTTACGAATTTTTTTATTTTATTTTTATTTATTTTTATTTTTATTTTTATTTTTATTATTATTATTTTTGGGAAAATAGAGTGCGTAATTTTATTCATATAATGAAGAAAATTACATGTTGTAGATGCTAGAAGCATATGCAAATTGCCGTCCATGAGAAGGACAAAAACAAATAAAAAGTAAATAATTACAAAATGCCGCAATCCTAATCTTTGCGGCCCTTTTTCTTCTCTACTCTACGCCAACCTTGTGTGTCCGGGGAGGGGACAATGAGAGCCCGCGAGGATTCCAGATTGTTCACTGGTGATTCCTTGTCGGATTCAGAGCCTTCCGAACCATGAGTTCTTTTTATGCCCCCTACATCCAGCTGTGGATTTTGCTGAGGTTGAAATATGGGCGGTTCCGGGTGGGGGTCAGGGGAGATATCCTGATGTGTAGCCTGCTGTTCCATATTTGTGTCCGATTCCTCTAGGTTGACTGCCTGTTCTGAATGTATGTCCTCTTCTTCCAGCGGTTCCGTGTGTTGCCATCCATTGGGCTTTTTTTTCCTGTTCTTGTTTCCTTTGGAATTCTTTTTAACCAGAGGGCAGTCAAAATGTAGGTGTCCTGTTTGCCTACAGCCACGACATCTGAAAGCGGTATTTTCATAATCTAGGGGCTGAATCCGCTGAGAGTTGTTGAAATTCAGTGTGATATGTTCAGGCAGCCCCTGACTCATATCCACTTCGATGCAGATTCTGGCGAAGGAGAAGATACCTCTGCTCAATCTGTCCTCGTCCATTTTTATGAATTTCCCTAAGGTATTCCCAATGGCTGCTAAAGCTAAGTGATGCCAATAATGTAGTGGGAGATTATGAAGCCGCACCCAAACCGGCATAGTTGTGATTTTCATAGTGTTTGCATCAAAATCAGCGAACCAAGGGGTAACAAAAAGACCAGCATTACCCCAAAACCAAGGCCCATCAGTAATGATACTATCCCTTTCTTCTTCTGTATGGAAGCTAACAATGAAGAAGCCTTTTGAGCATAGATGTATATCGCATTCTGTAGTCCAATTGGAATAAATCCACTGATGTAATGCATCTGATTTTGGCCAGAATCCATTGAATCTACATATTATAGCAGTTTTAGTGAGGGTAGAGTGTAGAGCTGTTACCTCTGGCATTGAAACTTGGAGCCTTGGGGATTCCAGTTTTTGATCCACTATATATGGTCCCGGTAGCTCTGTTAGTGTCTCTGGTTTGTTCTGCATTTTTTCTTGGCCCTTGACTGCGTCACGGAATGAAGCTGGCGGCTTTGACCCAGAGCCCTTGCTTCCACCACGCAACCTTAGGTTGATAAATATGGTTGTATCTTGACTGATCCCATATTCCTGAATAGTATGCTGGTCCTGTAGACATCGTCCAGCGCAGATCAGGTTCTGTTGATTCAATGGTATTCCAAGCTGTTGCTGTATTTCTTTCTTAAGCTCTTGTATGGTTGTGTCCATACGAAGTCGCATGCATCGATGGCCTTCCCCAGTAGATTTTATAAATATTTGAATCCTGTTTTCCTCCTGGTAGCATTCAGCCGCCTTGTGGGTGAGCTTCTGAGGGTTATATGTGATCTGTGTCATTCCCTTATCTCCCCTGTTTTTATGCGCCTCATTTGTATTATTCCCAGTCTCTGCTCTCAACGCAGAAGTAGCCGCTGTGGGCCGTCCCCTTACTACTTTGCTGGGGTTTCGCTGACCAGATGAGTTCCAGGTTGTCGGTACAGAGTATAGCTCTAAATCGGTATCATGAATAGCCTGGGCTCGGATGTCTTCCTCACGCTCGTGGCCCCTAGGGTGCGCGTCAAAGGAAAGGGCATGAACCGCCGAGGGCCGCACTGAACAGTTATTGTTATGCAAGAGATTTTGCAGCCAAGCCTCCAATGCCCAGTTCAATGTGCAGGACTGTTGCTTCATGTTATTCCTATATCTAATCTGGTTCAAAAGAATACTAAAAATCACCTCCCCTGTATCTGCGAGGTTCTCAGCAACCAACAGATGGATAGCATCAATGCCCATGACTGCAAGTGAGACGAATAGAGAGGGAGTCCGTCCAGCGACCATCCCCGGGCTCGAATAACCGCCGGGCGTTCCCGTCGCAGCCCCCTGCTGTGTACCTTGGGCGAGCAAAGGCCCCCATTCAGGCCTTGAAGCGCATTTGGGTATATGGTTCCCTAGTCCGGGTTCCTGTGCATGATTCCAGATGAGGCGAGATACCCACTGCCTCCTTTGTGCCCCCAAACCCGTCTGTTTCAACAAGAAACAGGGCATCCGGTGAGGGCAAAACTCCGAGAGCCCATGTGCGCCAGGTAGATTACTCGTTAACAATGCACTCATGTGGTAGAGAAACCCCCAATGCCGCCAAGATTCCTGGCCTCCATGGCAGCCCCACAGGCCAACAGCAGGCAGGGGCATGGCGGCCGCATCCAGTAAATCGTTCTTGCACAGAGTAAACCCTAGCTCCATCGTCTCACCAGGATGGAACCACCTTGTTTCAACTCTAGCTAACTATTGAAAACCTATTTATTATTATTATTATTATTATTATTTATTTATTTATTTAAATTTTATTTTTATTTATTTATTTAATTTTTATTTTTATTTTTTTTATTTTTTATTTTTATTTATTTATTTATTATTATTATTATTATTATTTTTTCCCCGATTTTTTCGCCTCGCCGATAATATCCTGATAACGATTACTGCAACATTGATACAATCCCCTTCCCATCGCTGGTTGATATTTAGCATGGCCAACACCTGTTCTCAAATCTGCTGGGTGATGGTGCAAGTTAGGAATAAGTGTTTGTTTGATTCCTCCTCTTGTCGACATAGAACACACCAGGATGGACCTTGAAAAGATCTTTTCATGAGAATAGTGCTGGTAGGAGCCTTGTCCATGATGATATTCCACATGAAGAGGCGAGTGCGTGGCGGGGCTTTGAGTTTCCATAACATACGCCACCAACATTCCAGAGAATTGGGCTTATGAGCTGCATGGATGATGGGGTATCCATCTTTAGGAGTGTATGCCCCCCGCATAGCCGGAGCCCAAATCAGTTCATCCTCATCGTCCCTGAGCCTCACATGTGATTCTGTTAATGCATTTGTGTAGTGCCTCCACTCCATACTCCACTGATCGGGTATACCAAGATCATCAGCAGACATCCAAGCTTGTTGATAAATGGAAGTATTCAACCGGTCCTCGATATGGGCGATGGTGGCCACACCTCTGCTGTTAAGGTATGCTATCAGTTCCGGTGGTAGATTGTTCTTGTTGCCGTAGCCAATCCATGGATCAACCCCGATGCGGACAGCTGAACCATTGCCAATTCGCCAAGTGAGATGGCTCCTGATAAGGGGGAGAGTTTGTATAACAGCTTTCCATATCATTGATATTCCTTGTTTGTTCCAAGCTGGTAGTCAGACCCATTCCATGATATTGCGAGGCTAAATGTATTTATAGGTAACAACTTCTGTCCATAAGCTTTTGTGCTTCAGTAGAAGCCAACCCAATTTAGCCGCTAGTGCCTGAGAGAAAGTTGGGAGATCCTTGAGGCCCCAACCCCCCCATTTTTTGGGGACTGCAATTCTGCTCCATTTAACCCATGCAAAGGGTTTTCCTTCCTTGTGCCCCTTCCATAAGGAATTACAACATATCCTTTGAATCCAGGCTAGGATACCTTGAGGAATGCAGGGAAGAGACATCCAATAGACCAGGGTGGTTTCAAGGACATATTTTATAAGCACTAGACGTCCTGCGCTAGACAGAAGTTGATGACTCCAGTTGTTCAATCTTCTTTCGACCTTAACAACTAACCAGGTCCAATCAACTATTTTGTATCCATGAGATTTTATATGGAAGTCTAGGTATTTCAATCCATCCTCCAGTTGAAGTCTTTGGAAGGGAAACTTTTGATATGCTTGACGGAGTTCCTGTGGGGAGCAAGCCGATAGGGTGATGGTGGATTTGGGTCTGTTTATTTCCATCCTCGTTGCTGAGCTAAATAATCGTAGCACCTCAGAGAGTGCTCTAGTCCTGTACTTCGCCATTGAGGAAGATAAGAATATCATCCACGAATAACAGATGTGTGAGAATGCATTGATCCATGATCTTAAGTCCCATTAGCCTACCTGCCCTTTTTTTTGAAGAGATTAGCTTGCTTAATCCTTCCATAACAATCAAGAAGAGCAACGGGGAAAGTGGGCATCCCTATCTAAGTCCCCTTTCTGCATGAAAGAAATAGGAAGCCGATCCATTTATGAGAGTACTGAACGAGACAGATGTGATGCAGCACACGATCCATCTAATGAAAGGGATAGGGAAGCCCAGGTGAGTTAGAATCGTCTTGATGTATAGCTAGCTAACTCGATCAAAGGCCTTAGAGAGATCTATTTTGAGAATGGCTCATTTCAGCTTCTTCAGCTTGATGGAATGGAGGGCTTCCTGGGTTGTACCAATTGCTTCATGGATCTGACGGTTATGGAGAAAGGCAAATTGTTCAGAGGATATGTTGTCGGATAGGATCGGCTTGATTCAGTTTGCAATGATCTTGGCAATAATCTTGTAAAGGCAGTTGCAGAGAGAGATGGGCCGGAAGTCGCTGAAGGATTGAGGGGAGTCCGTTTTAGGAATCAGGGTGATGAAAGTAGTATTAATGGCTTCATACATTCTCCCAGAAGTTCTGCATTCTTCGATCACCTTGAGAATGGCCGGGCCAATGATGTCAAAAAAGGATAGATAGAATTCCACTGACCATCCGTCTGGGCCCAGACTTTTATCCTTCTTGGACCATTTCAATGTACTCTCCAGTTCCCCCATTGTTACGGGTTTGATAAGATCCTCCACAGAGTCTGGCTCCACGAATCTAGGGAAATGCCCCGCAATACAGATAGTTTTTGCAAGTGTTGCACTAGGTGGGGCTTTGAAGAGCTGCTTGAAGTGTGTATTTCCCATCTGTGCCAGCTGATTATAGGTATTGGCCATCTGCCCCTGTTCAATAGGCATCTGCCATATGGTATTGCTGGCCCTCCTTTCATTGGCAAATTTATGAAAGAACTTAGTGTTGCCATTCCCAGATTGAAGCCATATCGCTCTGCTTTTGAGTCTCCATGTCTCTTCCGATCCAACAGAATCTTGGATCTTTGGGCCTCTAAGCCCGTCAAATGAATTTTTGCTTCAATTGAGGTGTACCCTCTGCCATGGTCATTCGTTAGCGCATCTAAACTGTCGTTCAATGTCACAAAGAGTCTGTTCGTCCCTGGCCTTTTTTTCCTTTCCCCAGATTATAGAGAGTCTTTTAAGATTCACCAGATTACGACAGAAACCTTCAGCTACACATGGATCATTTGATAGTGGATGGTCTCTCCAAAACTCTGATACTAGCCTGAGGTAATCAGGATCCTTTAACTAGGTCGAGTTGAATTTAAAGGGCGACCTGGGCTTCTTTGATGGACCAACCAATTCCAAATAGATGGGGGAATGATCTAAAATCCCACCAAACCCCACCCACTGCCTATAATTTGTGAAGGATGCTAACAGGTCTTCATGAATGAGAAAATGATCCAATCTTTTGCCTAGTGCCACATCTCCAGTCCTTCTGTTGTGCCAAGTCAACAACTTTTTGTTCATGGGATATCAATAAGGCGGTGCTGCTCCAGTAGCAGTTCCAGTTGGTCCGAGAGGGGGTCCAACTGAGAATGGTGTCCCCAGGATTCCTCATGTCCTATGGTAAAGTTTAGGTCTCCGCCTAATATAGTAGAGTTGTCTATCAGGGAGTGCCCTAATATCTTATGCCAAAAATCTAGTGTGTTATGATTAGGAGCATATATATTAATAATGCGGAGATTCTTACCCAGCTCTGCAGAGAAAATGTCCATACCCAGGAACCCCTGTCCACCCCAAGCCGAGATAGTTTTGATGGTACAGGGATTTACACCCAGAGTGATACCCCCCAATCGCCCTAAGACATCTAGGGTCTGAAAGCTCCATCCAAGCATCAGAGGTTGTAGGATTCGGATTATCTGCGTAGCCATACCGAGGGTCTCTTGAAGAAAAATGATATCACAGGGCTCACAATCCAAAAGCCTCTTCAGAGCTAATTTTTTGGGGGGGCTAGCTAAACCCCTATAGTTAAAAGATATCCACTTCATGGGGGAACCCTTGCAGGGGTATCCTGTGCTCTAAGTACCCTTTCAATGGTGTTCTGTTTGCCCAGGGCCACATCAGCCCTTGCAAGTTTAATGGCTTTAGAAATCTTTGAGGGCCTTCCCTGGGAGGGTTTGGGCTCCGCAAGTGTGGATGAGACACCTAATCCAATCGATTCTGGGAGGATTGGGATACAAGATCAGAGGTTGTATGAATGCGATCAAGATGCAGAGGAGGATACAGGGGGGTCAAACAAACCTGGATAGTTTACAGCCGGGGGCGTGGTGGAGAAGATAGCCAGAGGGGGGTCGAGCGAACAATTGATAGGAGTGTTATTCATGCATGGAATAGATGCAGAAGCAGCGAGAGAAAATATGAAATTACTAAAACGCAAAGTAGAGGAACATAGAGGAGGAGAAGTACCCGTAGATGTAGTAGTCGCTGCAGCAGTCTGAGATCTAGTCATGGGCGGGGATATAGGCGGAACCTGGGCAAAGCTCGATGGTCGAACAGTGTCCCCAGCCGCATCCAAAGGACTTTCCGGATGTGAGGGCTGCTCTTCCACTAGTGGGTCTTCAGTCTGCATGTGCTTCTTACCCTTTGAAGCATGAGGAGATGAAGGCGAGACGAGTGGGCATTCTTTGAATAGGTGCCCAACCTTGTGGCATCTCCTGCACCGGAAGGGAACTCCTTCATAGTCAAGGATTTGCCTGCGTGAATAATGTCTCCAACGGAGGGTTATCTTCTCCTCTAATTCTTCCCTCGTCTAGATGAACCAATATACAAGCCATGGTCATGTTGCCGGAGGATTCGAAAGTCTTAGCATGTTCCAGATAAGTCCCCAGTGCATTACCTATGCGTTTGAAGACATCCTCCGACCAAAATTGCATTGGGAGCCCTGGTAGGTGAACCCAAATTGGCCCATCGCCAAGTTGTTCCTTTTTTGGATCAAAAAGGGGGTTCTATATTTTAAGCAAAACAGGAGCAAGTTCGATGTGCCAAAATCTCGAGAGGATCCAATCAGTATACCATCAAACCAAACCACCCATGCGTGAGGACCCTGATTGAGGGCAATTCTTTGAGAAGTGAACCCCATATTTCCATAGTCCAGAGTCGCAAACTCTTCGCAAAGTAGTTCCGCCCTCTAACTCGTCCCACCAGGACCCTGTTGGTCATGTCCACCACTTCACCCATCGTAAGGTCTTCCCCCAAAGAGAGATTAATGTCCTTGTCTGTCACCTTTAAGCACCTCCCTTTCTTGACCTTGTTGGATCTAGGTGTCGTCGGGTAGTCCTGGAAGGGTCCCCTGATGCCCTGGTAAACCGCCTGCAGGGATGGTGGAGTGCTTTTAGGGTTTGGGACAAGCGAGCTGAAGCAACCCGAGGGAATGGGAAACCGTGCAAAGGGCAACTAGGGTTAGGGATAGTGCAGACAACTGGAGAGGAAAAGTGAGGGGTTGATATCCCAGGTTGTGAGATGCTTGAGGAGAAGGGGATGCCAGAAGGAGCAGAAGTATGAGGAAGGTCAGGAAGCGGGGAGTCGAAAGAGGGTGATGGTGGAAGGCATGCCCCGATGAGGTTGAGGGTTGCCGGGGAGAGCGGAGGACAGTCCAAACCGGAAGAGGCGTCCAGTGCAACAGAGGGAGGCAGGTGGGGCACAGATGGCCCAGAACAGTCCAAAATAGGAATCTGAGTAGATAGCGGGTGGAATGACGAGCCAAAGGAGCCAGAACCTAACACGGTGCGAGGGCGTGACCAAATCTCCTTGTAGGGATTTGGGTCTGCTGAATAGTCGACGACGTCTTGTTCCATACCGGTAGTCGAGTAGGAGGTCAAGGGACAGTAACGGCTGCGCGAAATAGTCGGGGTTAGACAACACACTGTAACACAGGGAAGTCCGCAGGTAGAAGACGGGAAGGTGCAGTGACAGTGGGCACCCGTGAACTTACCCTAGACCCCAAGGTGCAGCGTCGCGGAGTCGCAGAGCCGTCCCCTCAGCCATCTCCTCCCTCATCACTGTTGATGAGTTAGTTGCAAAGGGGTCGAGTGTATGTGGAGTGGAGTTCGTTGTTGGGGCCGACTTCTCCCTCTATAGATTACTGTTAATAGTGTATGCATGCGAATTAAAATTATGTAAAAATTAGAGAACAACGAAATAAAAACTCATGCACGCGTCTGACGCAAGATATGATTTGGGAAACCCTTTCGGGAGAAAAACCCAACTGGAAGGTTGGGCCGCTCCGCTCTTTTTCTCTGAATGGAAATATGGCTACGATTACAAAGATGGCTTGTGGCTCGTGGGTTACTACAGTGCACAAATCCTCTATGTGTGCTCTATCCCCTATCCCTTTTGGCTATTTTTGCTCAGCTATAGAACAAATGCATTCGAAAGAATGGAACCCCTTTTCCTTCTAGTTGCTTGGTTATAACACAACCTAATAGCCTATTATTGGTTAGGTTTGACTACCTCAACTCTTAACTAGAGTTACAATATAGATTCTTCTAGAGTCTTCTTCATCATAATCACGTGGCTAGCCCCTTTTTCATGAATGATGGGGGCTGACATGGCATCCTCTCGAATTATGGTGGTGAAAACAGAAAGGTCAACTTCTGAGTGGCATCACTTTCGCATGATTGACGTGATTCTTGCGCCGTTGGAAAGGTCTTTGTGTGTAGAATAGGAAAAGAAGTTGTGGCGCTAAGGTGACAAATTTTTACCCCCAAAAAACATTGTTTGATGCCTCAAAATGCTCTCGAAAGGTTTCAGACCCAATTTTTCAAACCGTGTCCTGCTGGTCAAAAGGGTCCTATGAGTTGATTCCTCTTCATTTTCCACTTTGAAAACATCGAGATGGGTGACAAACAATATAATGATCCAATCTAGATTAGAAAGGCCTCAATTTTGCTGCTTGTTTTATCTTCCGTGATAGGGTAGAAGCCCTATAAAGTCTGAGACCTTGCTCTTATCTTTTGTGGCAAGTCAGAAGCCCTAAAGGAACCGAGATCTTGTTGTATGAAGTGTTGAAGCACCTAAGATCTGTATGTTTAAAGATGTATCTACTAGATTGAGATTCAAGTTATGCCTGAAGTTCTGAGCCAAAAAGGGTCTCAGTTCGAAAAGCCTCAAAGGTTTAAGAGCAATTTTGAAGTTTGTAGTCGAGATTTTGTTGATAGCCTCAACCCTAATTGCAAGAGAGCTGAATATCAA
Organism: Pinus tabuliformis; assembly: GCA_031772625.1. Taxonomy (NCBI): domain Eukaryota; kingdom Viridiplantae; phylum Streptophyta; class Pinopsida; order Pinales; family Pinaceae; genus Pinus; species Pinus tabuliformis. The sequence goes on along the minus strand of CM062820.1, from coordinate 982,130,660 downwards.
GGTAACCTCAGTTAAGAGGGCAGGAGAAGATCAAATAGTTCAAACCTGTGAAGAGGTCATAGAAAAGAGTAATTGATTGATTCCTTGAAAATAAGTTGTACCACTAAGGTGTCATTAATTCCTGCTAGAATGGATTGGAAGTTTGTTTGATTCAAGATTCCAGAGGGAGCTAATCCTTAGTTCCTAATTCTTAGATTAACACCTATCATTATTTGAAGAAGGAGAAGCCTGGAGCATTGGCTATATACATTGTTGTCTCATGTTTTGATGCTGATCATGCACATATCATAATAGTTGAAAGGGCATTCTTAAAGAAGAGGTCGAGTTCCTTATTAAGTTTGGAGACCAAAGTTCCCTTGTAAAGACCGAGTCATTTGCAGAACTAGAAGTTGTCCTATCACTATTGTAGCTTTGAGCAGGCCAAGGATATTCATAAGTATAAGCTCGTAATGGTTTTGAAGGTCATACCTTGCAAGGGTCAGATAATTCTCCATGGATATAAAATCAGTGATCCCTCAAATGTGATGTTGATCTAGTGGCATGGGACTCCATAACACATTCTTGTCCTCTTATGGTTTGAATGAATTGTTCCATTTGTATTGACTACAACAAGAAAATTTGCACATGACAATTTTGATGACTTAGGGTTTGTAAACCCTAGAAGATCTGAAACGTATGTCTTGAATAAGGATGTTGCATACTGCTATCCAGGAAGATGTTGTAAGATCACTTCCTCACAACCATTGTATGTACAACCGTTGTTTTATAGTCTTGTAAGTAATCACATCATCTCAGTTTTGAATTTAGATTATGGTTCAAAGTTCGATAATGCCTAAAGGCAGAATAAGGCCTGCTAAGGAGGATGGACCAAGTGTGTTCCATACACTTGTGACAGAATAGTCTGGCATCCTGAAGTGTGATATGTTGATTGAAGTTTTTGTACATACCTGTAGCAGGATGTTGTTGCAGAGATCTAAGCCTCTAGAATGCTAATGCCATATAGCTTGTACTTCTATGGAAGTATCTTGTATGATTGAATAAAGGCTCTTGTCAAGCATGCAGAAGATGCCTTGCATTGTATTGATGTGATCGTGATTGTACCAAGTGAGTTATGTTGTTGGTACTTGGGTGCCATTGCCTGATTCTGGTTGTTGTTAAGCATTTGAGATATGATGAATTTGATTTGGTTCAAGAAAGAGCTGAGACAGAAAGGCTCTCACACATAGAGCAAACAAAGCATAACACTATTACTATGAACCCTTTTTGGAAAGCCCTAAGGTTTTGTGAACAAAACCCTAAAGCTAGACTCAAAGTATTGAAAGTTGATGATTCTGTTGAAAGAAGAAATCCTAGCTCAAGGAAGAAAAGGAAAACAACATGGTGATAATGAGGACGAGGATGACGTGTTTACAAATGGATGTAGGAAGGCAAGGATCAAAAGGCAAATTCTCTACAATCCATTGAGATTTGTAGCTTGGGAGGTGTTACTGCTCAAACTAGCAGGGGACCTAAAGGGGGTCCCTAAAGGGCAAATGCTAAACCAAGGGCAACAAATGGAGACTTAGCCCATTGTCACCTTAGCTAAGGCTCCCTACTATTTATGGACTTTCACCGATGGGAGGATACCCGGTATATTATGGAGTCACCAATGAAGGATAAAGTAATAAGTGGATATGGAGGGACCCAAATAATCCCTTTCTAGAAGAGGTTGAAGAATAGAGCTTGCTTGCTTTCTAAGCAGGGTACAATGTCTTCTAAAAGAAGGATGAGAGGATTTGAGGGTTAGGTTTAAGGAATACGATTTGTGAAAGAGTTTCCCAATCCCTAAAATCCTTGTTGAAATTGGTATCCCGGATGGTTCTTGACGAATTATCTTTTCAAAGGAATGGGACCACACGGGACCAAGTGCACCCAACCTAGGTTAGGGGGGAAAGAGTTTAGCAACTAACCCAGACAAGGAGGAGGAAAGGATCAAAGAAAGAATATTTACTTAAAGGCGTTGAATTGATCCTACGAGGCGCTAGCCTTGGGGATGTTGAGAAATCTAGGGCATCATGAATTAGGTGATTTCTATTAATTAGTAACTGCTTGTGAGTGCCTTTTTCTTCCTTATATTAGGATCTTCTTCATCAAACAACTACCAATGCATGAACATAAATAGACAAGAGACATAGGATGTAGGTTATCTGCCAGGGCCAAAACCTCTCACTCTTTGAGAGGAAAACCCACACAAATTCTTCTTATAGAGATTCCAATTGATGAATACCAAGACCAAGACCTTGACGTATTTGCCACTCCAAGACCAAGACACAAGTCCTCTTCCACCTTCTCATTTACTCTCTCTCAGTTCCTTTTGCTTCAGATTTCGTACCACATGAGATCACTGTGGTCATGTGATGACACCGAACTGAGGTCACTGTAATGGTACCGAATTCTGTGGTCACTGAGTTTATCAAGGATATTGAACCTCTCCTTCAACAGTAGCATCGAATCCTGAAGTCACACCACTGAACCATAGTCACTGTTCTTTGAGGTAGCACCGAGACCTTCTTCATGTAATAGCACCGAGACCTTGTCACATACTTGTGATCACCTTCCTGTGGTGGCACTGAATTCTTTTTCCTGTGAGACAAAGATTACATCGAGATCCTTACTGTGATATAACACCGAGACAGTGAGGGGATGTTACTGTGGTATCACCGAAACTTTTGACTGTGATATATGTGACCGAAACCGTGTCTAACTTCTCTGCTCCAATCCGTACTGTGATATCTGGAATTAAACCGAGATTCTGTGTACCCTTATCTGAGCTTCTTTCTTGAAATGATATCTGAACTAGTCACTGCAACTATTCGAACTTGTCTCTGCAATTGACATCCAAATTTTTTGAGAGATCCAAACTTACTTCTATGGAATAGGCCGAGTTGCCTATTTATAGTAGTCTGCCCATGAATATTAGCCGACATGATCTTATGAAGAGTTGTGTCTCCAAATTAGGTGAGTCGACATGCGTTTCCTACTTCATCTTGAAGCCGACTTGAAGAGGAGTGACTTTTGCTTATCTTGGAGGACTATTTCACAATCCTATAGACATATACATTTGTAACATGCCCAAGAAGTGTTCTTCATACATGACATTGACTCTTTTTGACTTTTATGACAAATCCTAAAGGCTCTCAATGGGTGCTATCTAAAAATAAAATCTCTTTCTCATGAAACCCATGAAGCAAGCATAATAATAATTTTATTTTTCTTCTTTACAAAAATCACAATTACATGTCATTATGAAGATCGAACCTAGTTACACTTTTCAACAGGGGATGCTAGGGCAAAGTTTGATCTCAGAGCTAGGGCTTGGCTTTTCTCACAACACCGTCGGAATGGCTTCAAAATTGGAGGAGGCCTTGAGGAGACACCAACGCAAGAGAGGCTAGGAGATTGAACTTTTTGGAGGGCTAATTTGTTGGGAAAATGATGCCCTAGGTGACCCAACTTGGCTAGACCTAGGAAAAGGTGAAAAAGAGTTGATTTTAGGTGACCACCTCTTGGTAGATCAGTGCCTTAGTCTTGGGAGAATGGAGTCTATGATAAATATGAGTGAGGGCCTTTGGTTCTTAGTCAAGGAGGCCTCAAGACTACTTTGCTAGCCTTCTAGGTCAAAGAGAAGCAATCTTGTAGCTTTTATACTTCGATGTGCAAAAGGTGATGGCTTATCAAGATAAATTCGTTGATAGAATTACCCCTAGGAGATTTCATTCAAATTACATGGCCCATACATTGAGAGATGCTATATAGAGACAAAATTCCACAATTTAAGCAGTAAATGCATGTAGCAATTAGCCCTAAAAATAGCGAAAATCCCAGTCCAATGTATATGACAAAGTAAAACAAGAATAACATTAAAAGCATGTACTTACATGTAATAAAACATATCCAACCATCCACAATTTGACAATATAGAAGCTCCAATATAAGATAGACCAAATCCACACATCAAAATTCATCCATAAAGCTCCAATTCATCCTCTAAGAAAAAGTGCGAATTCTCAAGAGAGAGAAGAGATTCCATCCAAAGTGATGATGAGCAAATGAACTCATCTCACTTGTATTTATACACTAATGAGGAGTTCGAATTAGCCTCCTTGGCCTACACAAGCCCCAAAAATAAAATAATGTTTTAATAATCTAACTTTTGGTGACAAGCCCACCAAACCTGCTCACAAATGAAAGAATAAGCCTCTCAAGAGGTCAAATAATAGTTTATGCATGTTGTAGGTCCCTCTAAGAGGCTTGATGAGGTCCATGGGTGCCATAATGAAGAGTAGGACCCTCAAAATTGATGGGCAAGGTGTTGGCTCCTTGTTTTTTAAACAATAAACATGTGGTGCTCCCAATGGATGTGAGGGTACAATAATAACCTCACGGGTCTCCAAATGAGTCGAAGATCCCTGTAGATCATTTGCAAGGGCTCTAATGGTAGTGTAGGGGATGCCACATCGTCTTACAAGTCCTGGGTTAGCTGTCAAGTGTGTGGTACATCTGTGGGGCTGTCTGGGCATAGGTGAACCAGGTACATCTTCCTCATCCAATGGGAGTATCTGAAGCATCTCTGACCATCCTCGGGGATCCATGGAGTGCTGTCTACTACTGTGGAGGCCCATGGCTCTCAACACACACCCTACATGTGGCAATGTAGGTCTCTGGAGGATTAAGACCCTGATTAGGGAGACCAAACCCAAGATGGAGACCATCTGCAATCCTCCATAAGATCTAATGCGTCCCCTAGCCTTTTGGTACAACAAGTCAATAGGGAAATCAAGTGAATGAGCTTACCAACCATGGACCACAGGTGGGGACTTCACAATGGCCTGCCCTTCCATAATGGGCTTTGGGATGTGCCAATGTCTCCTAAACTCCAAATGGGGTTAACCAAGTATCCTATTAGGTGGTTTCTACTTCTAAAGGGGATAATATGTTCAAAGTATATCCTTCAAAAGGTGGTGGCATGTGACAGATAGGTGAATGAAGTAGGGGATGAGAGGGGGAATTCCTGGGCCACATGCTGGGGTACAAGGGTAGCTAATAAAAGGGAAGCCCACACTTGGGTTTATAATCTATAAGAGGGAGCAATCATGGTACATGAGTTGCCCTGACCTTGATTTTTCCACCCTTCTTTATATTTCTTTTTATGATTTTCTTTGATTAACTGCTCGGGGCTCAAGGGGTAAGAGTATGATGCATAAGATGTAGCAGTGAATACCCCCTTTTAAGGTAGGGTGATTCATTGCCCACCAGGGGTTGGGACAATCATGGGTTCCTATATGATCAAGGAGGCTCATAAAACCTGTAGGAATTAGGGTGATGGCTATGATGATTAGGTAGGGCTCATGTATTGACATTTTCCCACGTGCTAAATGTGTTTGTCCCGACCATCTTTTGCATTTTGTGGTACATTTTCCTGTTGAATGTGGCCAAATATGTTTGTCTTTCTTTTTAGCTGCATCAACCTCCGGGCATCATTCCAGGCCTGGCCTAAGGTGTGGGCGAGGGGAAGGGGCGAGCTAACCCTATGTGGACCCAGGTGGGAGAAATGATGAATGGGGTAATAATGCATGGAAAGGGGGTAGTATAAGCGGATAAGGGAGCGGGATCACGCAACCAAATTTGGGGTTTCCTGCGAAATACCATCCCTAAAGCCAAATGGTCAGTAAAGAGATCCCACGGGACTAGAATCCAAGGTTAATATCCAAAAGGGGTCTAGGGGACAAGAGCACAGACCTAACCCATTCTTTCCGTTGAATCCCACCATTAATTCATGCCCAGAAGTGTCCATGATAAGCAAACTGCAATACTCAATTACCAAATGACAAGGCATACCTTTAGGTTCGGGAGGCCCACCTTCAAACATACGATCATGGAAGATGGGCGAGGGATCACATGGCTGGCTCAGGTGGCGGAGAAATGGCACAATAAGCTAGCTAGTGGCTATCGGTTGAGGACCATATTGGAGAATTTTTTTTTTCTCCTAGGGATATCACCCACAAAATGGTGGGTAACATCTAACTTTATCTTGGACATGATCTCTCTCGAAGTGGGCGAAGCTACTCGAAAAAGGAGGTCACGAGAACTCCAACAATCTCTTGGTTACCATAGACCTTTCACTTGCACAGATGTTAGGCCATAAAATCAATAGAAAATAAAATATGCAAATATTCATCCATCTATCATGAGAAATATCATATGACGTTAGTTCTAATGCAAAAATCATCATGCAATGCATCCTACTCTACCATGCATATGATACAATGTCAAGTCTTAGGATGATACTCCTTGAGGAGTTGCCCATTTATGGGGAGGGGAACAAACTCTCCATCTAGAGTTTCTAAATGATATGAGTTTATTCCTGCCACATCACTTATTTTGAATGGACCTATCCAAAGGTTGCCCCACTTCTTGGGCATGCTGGGTTTTTCTCTTCTTTTGTCCCACAAGAGTACTAGATCACTGGGTTTGAATGCTTTGTGCTGGCTATATATAAAGGTGGCTTTCATTTTGTTATGACTATGGTCAATTTGGTCAAAAACTCTCCTATTTTCGTCATTTTCGATTATTTTATCGATTCGGGATTGTATCATGTATGGCATTTTGTTGATCGGCCCATAGGGCATACTTGATCTTGCTATCCCAATCCTTTTTATTGTTGCCAATAGTTCTTTTGATGATTTTTATGAGGTTCTTGTTACTTGACTCAGCCTGCCCATTTCCTTGAGGGTAGTAATTATAAGAATGTGATAAGATTATGCTGTACTTGTTACACAGGGATCAGAGATCATAGTGCACAAGAGACAAGAGACACAAGAGATTAGGCCAGAGGCCAGGGCAAAACCCACAAGGGAAAACCCGTCAATCCTTTCCTTATAGATTCTTCGTCAACAAGAGAAATCCAAGTCAAACTAACCAGTGCCAAGTCATCCCACCAAACTCTGCCAAGTCAGCCCTCCAAATTCTGCCTTCTTGTAGCTTACATCATCAGATATAGTAGCCTTCCTGTAACTCGGATTACACAGGGATCTGATCCATCAAATAACATGTATGTTACAGAAGAAAAGGTGCCATAGAGAGCTTGTATCATCACCACAGAAAGTTCGTATCATCACAGCAGGAGGCTCACATCATTATCTCAGGAAGCTCTTATCATCATTACAGGAAGCTTGCATTACCATCACATGAAGCTCACATGATTACAGGGAGTTCATATCACCATCACAGGAGTATTTTGCCTCAAAAAATTCAGGTATCACAGAAATCTCTTGACTCAGAAAGCTTGCATTTTCTTCTGAACAGATGATCCAAAAATGTATGTCAAATGGTTGAGTAAACTTGCCAATATATAGTTGTTTCTGCATGTGAAGGGTGACATCTTTTGAACAGGCCGACTTGTCTGCTGTGAGGGCTGACTTGGCAGATTGGAGATACAAATGACATTTACAAAATGTAATTTTTTCTTCTATTCATAGGGTCACGAAGAACATGCCCTTATACTTTTTCTTTGACCAAAATAAAGCATGAAGAACATGCTTGATGAAAATAAAAATAATAATTGTTCTTTTTGTTTTTACATGAAATACATATTGATATAAGTACAATCACAATTATGAAGACTGGACCTAGTTACAATTCCAACTCATATGTCCCTCCCAATCTCAAAATTTGGTCTTTATAGAAGAGGGAAAGATGGTGAAGTTTGTCTGGGAATTTATTGTGCATGTCCGAATTCTGTTTTGAGGTGGCACTTGCCACCATAATGCATTTTAGCGTTTCTTGTACCTGTGCCACATGAAAAGTGAAATAGCTAATTTTTTCGCTACTTGTTATAATATATGCTGCCTCTTTTATTCTAAGGCAATCAAGTCCATATGCCAATTTGTGTATATCATATTTACATCATTGGGTTACAGCCCTTTTAACATTGGAAAATTGCAAAATTTCAATGCATATTATTGCATCCTTTCTAAATGTGACCTTGGCCATGAGCTTCCATTGGCAAAAATTAAGATGCCATTACAAAATACACATAGCTTCACGTTTACACAAATTAGATTATAGACGTTTGTGCCAAACCTGGGGGTATTACATTGATTATCCCCTGTTTCATATGGTGTGAATGGTTAGGTGATAAGTTACTTTAGCTGCAGTCTATGTTGAGTAAATCATAGTGACATCATTCAGAATTTGTCTGGGAATTATTATAATGGAGGGACTGAGCATCAAAACATCACAAGCAAAAGAATGTCTGGAGCTTTAGATGCTTGAAAATGCTATTTAAGACTCTACGCATGACAGAACAAGAAGATTTTATTAAGGTTGGTTCTGGGAGGATATTATAACATTTGCAAACCATTATTATGCATTGTGAGCCTAAATACTCTTTTTATTGCGTTGTTCTGTCCTTTTAGAACCCTTCTTTGGTAAATGAAGTCGATAATCTATTATTGTTGAGCTCCTCCAGTGGCTAGTGATCTATGTTTTTTATGTTTATATACAATTAAATATTTTCTGCCCAAAACAAAGAAAATTTGACAATAGCATTCTATCTACGTGGAGGACTATTTTTCTTGTGTACAATATATGTAACGTCCATTATCAAAATATCATATGCTGGTTTTGTATTTCAGAAATCTATAAGCTGCAAGAACATATTCTAGATATAAATTGCATGCATATCACAAGTCTGCTTAGGAGTCTTATTTTGATCAAAAAGTTTGTTCGAACTTTGTGACATGGAGGTAATTTAGAGACGTTAAATGCATTTTAAGTTGATGTTGTTTGTGACATGCAACCAAGAGCTTAAATGCTTCTGTTGGGGGAGATCCTTTTTCATCTTTCCATTTTTGATTCCTTCCAAATCCATGACTAGTAAACCAAGTTATTTATTTACTTGTAATTTTACTTTTGTCGAGGTATCGATGTTTAGCTATTGTTTCAAATGATGACCACTGATAAATACACCAGCTATATGCATGTCGTTTCTTAAAAACTTTAAACAAAATTTCCAATAAATTGCTTTTCATTTTGAATATTTTTGAGTCTGCGAGGTTTAGGCTTTTACAGGTTGACTGTTTACAGATCACTTTGTTTTTTATGCAGGAAGTAGCCAATCTCTCAATCATCCAGGCTCTAGAAAGAGAGCAGCGGCATCAGTAATTCGACCGACAACTCCAAAATCGCCTGTTTCAAGTGTATTTGAAAGTGTGGAAGATTCTGATGAGGAGGATCAGCTACTTGAAGACATTGATGACCAGAATTTCAATTATGGCAATGCCAATGGTGGTGCTGCGGCTGAAGGTTTGACAGGCACAGCTGTAAGCAGTTTGAAACTCAGACTCTGGTTTTCAATCATGTAATTTTTTTTCGAACTTAAGGACTGTACTGTTTGAAAAATTATGTGTTTAAATATTGATCTCCCTTCATTATAAAGAAATTGAGGCTGGTGGTTGTTGCCTGTGGGAGGTTATGAGGGATCCTGTTTAAAATTCTTTTTATGCATGGTGGTTTTGAAGCCTTATTGTGCTGTGCAATCTGTTAATCAGGTTGGGATCATAAGGACATGTGTTGAAAAGTTTGGATTCATTGTTTACAGGAAACAAATGCAGATATTACAGCATCATCCCTTGTTCCTCCAGATATGGTTAATGCTGGTGAAGACCAGAACCAGAAGTCTGGAACCATGATGAGGAAATCACATAGCATATCAGGGGATATTCTTGCTATGCATCCACCGGATCCAATAGCTGCAGATATTCTAAGGAAAGAGCCAGAGCAGGATAATCTTGTACGGTTGAAAATCACTCCCATTGGTAGGTACTAGAGTTCTTTTATTGATTAAATCAATGCAAAAGTGTGGGTTGGTGGTAACTTTACTATATGATGGGCCAGGAGTAACTTGATGTTTTGGTTATTGCTGCTGAGTATACGTACAAGGCAAGTTGATGCCTCTAGGTTTTGGCGGAAAATGATGTACTCATATTGTGACTTGACTCAAATATTATGAAAGACAATACAGACATTCAATCTGCCTTCTTTGATGGCATGGGAAGCTGTTTGTCCACAGATTGTCAGTCATGAGATCTGGTACAGCACAACATTCCAATTCCACCCTTGTTTAACTGAGTTTTCATAAAGTATGTAAACCATACTAAAAATAATAAATTACTTCATGATAAGTTTCATCAGCTGGGAAAAATCTTTTAAACACCTGATGTCTATGAGACAATCAGTCCAATCCAATCAGATATTTGTTTAAACAACCTTGGAGATGTGTACATTGGGATGAACACTACCGGTTGTTTGAAATGATAGGATCAAGCATCAATCCACTGGCATTGCTCCAAAAGGCCATTTAGATGGTGGCCCTTCAGCTCAAGCCTTTATGTACCATATAAATTGGTTGTACTTTCTCCATGTTTGACAATGTTTGTGTGCTAGCCCATTGTATAGCAGACTTGCTATAAGGATGTTTCTTGATGATAACTTTTGTTCTATCATGTGTGCGTCCTCCAGAAAAGAGTTTAACCTTTAGGGCTGGAGTCACATCTTTCTCGAAAACTGTAGCTGTTTGCCCATCAGGAGTTTAATCGTAGAACAGTAGTTACATCATTTGTTCTAAATTACTATCTTTTAAAATTTTAATAGCAACATTACTTGAGATGATTAGTGTGATTACATTAGATAGAGTGGCAACAAAACTAGCCCAAATTGTTGGCCCAACTAGCTGTTGTTGTTGATGTTATTGGCATTGGCTAGTTTTGTGCCAGTGTGTGTTCATTCGAATCTACCTATGGGTGAGGGGCATTAGTCAACACCGATGGGTTTACCCTTGAGGTTTTTTGCCAAAATAAAAGATTGGTAACAAACCTCTACTAGTTGTTCATTCTTTTAATCTCTTTCATGGTGCACATTATTTTATTGTCCCAGTAACATAAGACCTACTAAGTACTGCATTTGAATGTTTGCTGCTGATCTACTTAGCCTCCAAATGGTCAAGAATGTAGATTAACCCCTCCAAGTGGCCCAAACACTGCACTGTAGTACTGTACTGCTGCCAACTCTGCCACTGCGTTGCAACTGATCTCATGCTGCTACTGCTACAACTACTGCAATCGAAATCTAGAAATTGAATCCACTGTATCTATGGACTGGGACTATCTTGTTGAGAAATCTAGGGCTTGGAAAGTTAAAAGATTTCTCTGCTTGATAATTGCTTGTGATATGCTTTTACTTCTTAGCTTATAGTCTTTTCTTCGTTATGTTATTATTGTGTTCTTTTTCATCAAGACAATTACCAATATGCACAATAAAAGACAAGTGACACAGTATTTAGGCTTGTCAGCCAGGGCCAAAACCTCTCACCTCTTGAGAGGAAAACCCGATGAAAATTCTTCTTCTAGATCTTCAATTGATGTGTACCAAGACCATGACACAGACCCTTGACTCTAGTATCCTCCTAAGAACCTTGTCACTAAACTTGATGCTCTGCTTCTTCCCTTCCTCGACTTTCTTCGAACTGTTTTCCTTGGCTCCTTCTAGAGAGACTCGGTCTCTATTCTTCACACTGCTCCTTCTCGGTTTCCTCTAGAGAATCTTGGTCTCTAGGCTTTCACTGATCTTCTCTAGAGAAACTCTGTCTCTAGATCTCTATCTCGGTCACCTAGAAGAATCCTTTTTTTGCTGCCCCAGAAGAAACCTCTGCTTTGCTAGCCCAGAAGAAACCTCTCCTTCGCTTGCCCAGAAGAACCCTTCTTCGCTGCCCCAGAAGAAAATCTCCTTCACTGATCCAGAAGAACCCTTCTTCGCTGCCCCAGAAGAAACTTTTTCACTGCCCCTTCTTTGCACTTCTCTTGATCGAATGCAAGTCGAGTTACTTGCTTCTACGTGAGGCCGAGTGTGGCTATATACACACCTCCACACATGTCCTTTAGGCCGACATGATCCCTAGAGGTTAGGCCGACTTCTTCTAGCATGTTCTTCCATCGTTGTAGGCCGACTTGAAGAGGATAAGTGACAAGGTCTTGGACGATACTTTACATAGACAAATTTGACCTTTTACAAAGTGTAACATGACTTCATTACATGACAATGACTCTAACATTTTATGACTAGATGACAAATAAATCCTAAAGACTCTCAATGGGAGTCTTGACTCAAAAATAAAATCTCTTGCTCATGAAACCCATGAAGCAAGTCAATACAACAATTTTATTTCTCTTCTTTACATCATTACATAAAATCACAATCACATGTCATTATGAAGACCAATCCTAGTTACACTTTTCAACACTCCCTGTTAACTAGGGAGGTATTCATAATGGTACTTGGACTTTCTCAATCTGAAGAATTTCTCATAAGAAGAATTTGGATTGGTAACTCATTTGTATAGCATCATATCAACCAACATTGTTACATAACAAGGCCTTGACTAACAACTCCTTATCTCCACAAGATCTGAGCTCAATGCTAGCGAAACCAATGATTTATAGACACCCTCATCATTGTCTCTCTCGGAACATACCCCACCCGAGTTCTTTTAGGGTATGTTCCATGAGGACTATTCTTATCTTGGACTCCCCAACCATCAAAGAATATCGGTCCTCCCTTTCTCATCCTCAAAGAGCATCGGATGCCAAATAATTACCCAATCCTCCATTCTGTCTTCCCAGGTGAATACCAGAATGTCATGTCTATCTCTCCCTTTCAAATAGGGAGGCCATATTCCAATAAGGAATGTACCTAAGCTCCCTCTTGGCTTACGAATTTCCAAGTTTCTTCCAAGTAAGAAACTTCTTTTTCCGGTTCCCTCTTAACTAGGGACCTATAGTAGCTCCTCATTTGGAACAACCAGCTGCTTGAAGAACTCCTCTCTTCTTTGATGTTATCAATTTCTTTTGTTATGGAGTCTTCATGTTTCGGGGACTTCTTCATAGGGCACACACCATCCATCACTTTCATCCATGAGTTTGCCATGTTCGCATTTCATCAGAAAGTGATCCATCAGATTTTCCATCCGACCTTCGCTTTATGTCATTCTGCCTTCATGCCATATTTTCTGGAAGGATCTTACATCCTTCAATATGGTCCTATTGGAAGTCATCCACAGATCTTCCCTTTTGCAGTCCTACATAAGCCCATCCAGATATTAGTTCCAAAAATAATAAATGAACACTTTGAATCACAATTACCTTTGTGATGGTCTTTCTTCATGACAACTTGTTGTAGGTATTAGCGTCCTGCATGTATTTCCATCCGGGAGATATTCTAGTCAAATCTTCTTGGACTTCAAATGTTGAATGCCTTCTACTTTTGTTGCATATTTGCATGATCTCTTCCTTTCTTTTCACACTTCATTCCCAGGAGCTTCCAATTAGAGTTCCTCAATTGTAGTAAGCTTCCTCATGATTCATATGAGAACATATTATGTTGATTTCATCTAGTGCGACTTATGCCTTTCTACAATCTTTTGGAGGAGGAGATCCTTTCTTCTCTTGATCATATTTCCCATGATGGAAATAGTGATCCATATTATTTGCAACCATATGACATGACTTTTCATTATATCCTGTGTAAGCATGCATACCTCATCTTTCCTTTGGTCATCCAGAATTCTTGTAGCATCTTTATTTGAACAAAAGGACTTTAACCGTTAGACCCGCTTTCCTGCTATGTCATCATACCATCATCCCTTGAATCCCACTAGTTGGAATTCTTGATGAAACTTTTTCGTCCTTTCTAAATTGGTGAATCCTTTGATAAGGATTCCATCAGAGAAACTTGAGGATATTTCATATCCTTACCCAACATATGTTTCCTTCTTGACTATTGTATGATGATCCTAGTTGATGATGACCTCTGCTTCAATGAAGTTTCCCAGAGCTCCCATTCTTTGTAAACAATAGAATTTTTATTCCAGACATTCTTTTTGCTGCTCATGTCATGAGTTCGTCCTTCTAATGCTTCCATTACGATGCTATTTTCTAATTTGATACATCCTATCTTATTTACATTGCTTCCTAATTACAAGTAGAAAGTACCTTTTTAGTGAAGAAGATCATCTCAGTCATAGTAGAGATCTTTTTGCTTCTTCCTTCTTAAGCTTCTTTGTTTCAGGTTCTTTCACTTCCTTAGTAATATGGGCTTCTTCCCTGTCCCTCTTGCGTTTAGGACAATCTCTTCTATAATGCCCAAGTTTCTAACAACCATAGCATCTCTCCTTAGCCATGTTCTTTTCTTTTTCTTTGGAGGATCAAGCTTTCCAAATTTTCCTTTTCTTCTTGTCACTGATTAATTCCTTCTATCTCAACTTTTGTTACTTTCTTTCTTCTATTGATTTCTGGTCGCATCGGATATGCTCTAAGTCCCAAATTTTGCAAGTAGGCTTAAACACATGTATTCCAAAGAATCCAGAAAGTGTTTTGGGAAATTCCACCCAGAAACAATTTTATTAAAATAATTAATTATTTTTAATGGGACCCTAAGTCTAAACTTAGGAAATTAAAATAATTAATGGGTATTAATCTAACTGTGGGTGTAACTTCTAGAAGAAGACAAGGATCAAGCATAAATGATCTTAGTCATTGATTAGCTTCTAATCTGGGCTGTTGAATGTTAATGAGGAGATTATTTAAGGAGGCTTGAGGGTCACTTGGAAACACACAGAGAGTTCAAAGAATCGATTTTTTGAAGCAGAGCAGCTGTTGAGAGATTTTCGATAGTGAGCTGTTGCCGTGAGGGGCAGGGATAGTTGGGTTGGAGTATCTTCTCCAGAGCCCAGGATACGCAACAGAGAGGCAAACAGACACCAGGAGGAGGCAACGCAGATCCATGAGGGGTTGACGTTGGGCCAGAAGGGCCCATGCAGAGCTTGACGCTGAGCCAGGAGGGCTCATGCAGAAGCTGTGCAGTGTTCAACGCAGAAGTCCGAGTTTGACATTTCTGAGTGGGGAGGGTTGGAAACTACTCTAGAG
The DNA here is from genome assembly GCA_031772625.1 of Pinus tabuliformis. Lineage (NCBI taxonomy): Eukaryota > Viridiplantae > Streptophyta > Pinopsida > Pinales > Pinaceae > Pinus > Pinus tabuliformis. The sequence goes on along the minus strand of CM062820.1, from coordinate 982,115,643 downwards.
GGCAAATGTTTCCCAGTTGAGCTGACGCAGAGCCTTTTGAGGCTGATTCAGGGCCAATGCAAAGATAGCAGGGACAGTTGGTTTAGCTGCTGGAACAGCTTGGAATTACCGGGTAGAGTGAGGTAATCTCACTAAGTTCTTTCTGCCAGTTTATTTCTCTGTAACTGGATTTTCCAGAAGGGCATCCAAAGTTGTATTCAGAAACTACTGCTTAATAATATAAAACTCCCAAAGCTATTGCATCGGTTTTCTCCCATTGGGTTTTTTCGGGGACATTTGTCTAAAAATAACTGTCATGTGTGTGTATCTTTCTTTATTGTCCAGTTCTTGTTTTGGGCACAATATTTAATTGGTGTAGGTTGTAGTGTGTTAGCTTCAATATTTGCTGTAGGAAGCAATAAATAATTTGTTTCAGTAATTAACAAATAGAAGAAGTTTAATCAGTTGTTGCAGTAGGGATTCTCGGTTTGGGGAATTTTCACATCTTCAACCTGTCTTATTCTGCGTTTGCAGAGACCATAATTTGATGAACGGGATAACTTCCTCTTCCCTAGTAGATATGCGGTTACCTTTTTCATCAGTCAATGCATTTAGAATCACGTAGATTATTTCGTTATCAGATACCATCTCTCCTAGATCCTGCAATTGACCTTTTATTTGAGATGCTTTTGAGAGACATGACGATATCCCTTCATCCTTTGACACCTTAAACTTATATAGATTAGATCCAAGTGATATGATCTTTTCTATCGTTCTTTTAGAGAAAAGTTCTCCCAATTTGTCATATATTTCTTTAGATGTCTCCAGCTCGGCTACATAGGAAATGAGAGGATCTTTGATAGACTCCTTAAGAATCTTTTGAGCCTTGAGATCCCTTTCCATGTATTCAGATAATGCTTGTTCTTCAGATGGGTTGGAGACTTTTCCATGGACATGATCAATAACTTCATTTACTTCGAGGACTATGTCTATCCTTCTTTTCCATACAAGGAAGTTTGATACCCCAACCAACTTTTGGTTCTCCTTGAAACATGAAGTCATTTTTACTAGATTAGATTATAATAAAAGGTACTTGTGAAGATAGAATCTTCAACTTGATGATGATGAACTTGTTGCTTCAGATGATCCTTTTAGGAGGATTCTTTCTTTGACGAGGGAGGATTGCCTTCTATAGGATGATTTTCTTCCAAATGAGATCCTTGCTTCAATAGAGAGAAGATTGTTTTTCGATCTAACCTTCCTTGGATTTGAAGATCTTCCACTTCTTTGGTGATGTATTATCTCTGGAATGCTTCTATGGTTTCGGTCTTTCTTCCTACTTCCTTCTTGAAGATAATTCAAGACTCTTGTTGGTGTAGATTTCTTTGATCTAGGGTTTTGAAGATCTTGACCTTAGTAGCCCTTGAATCTGCTATGATCCTTCTTTGATGCTTGATGTCTTCTTGATTGGATGGTTTGGAGTTCTTCAACTTGCTTTGATCCTTCTATGAAGCTCGATTCTCGTGTGTCAACTTGCTTTGAATGCCTCTTTCTTGACTTTAGCACCTAAGCTTTGACACCATGTTGAGAAATCTAGGGCATGGAAATTTAAAAGATTTCTTTGCTTGATAATTGCTTGTGATATACATTTACTTCTTAGCTTATAGTGTTTGTTATGTTTTTATTGTGTTCATTTTCATTAAGACAATTACCAATATGCACAATAAAAGACAAGTGATACAGTATTTAGGCTTGTCAGCCAGGGCCAAAACCTCTCTCCTCTTGAGAGGAAAACCCGATCAAAATTCTTCTCCTAGATCTTCAATTGATGTGTACCAAGACCATGACACAGACCCTTGACTCTAGTATCCTCCCAAGAACCTTGTCACTAACCTTGATGCTCTGCTTCTTCCCTTCCTCAATTTTCTTCGAACTGTTTTCCTTGGCTCCTTCTAGAGAGACTCGGTCTCTATTCTTCACATTGCTCCTCGGCTCCCTCTAGAGAATCTCGGTCTCTAGGCTTTCACTGATCTTCTCTAAAGAAACTCGATCTCTAGATCTCTATCTCGGTCACCTAGAAGAATCCATCTTTTGCTGCCCCAGAAGAAACCTCTCCTTCACTAGCCCAAAAGAAACGTCTCCTTCGCTTGCCCAGAAGAATACCTTCTTCGTTGTCCCAGAAAAAAATCTCCTTCACTGATCCAGAAGAACCCTTCTTCGCTGCCCTAGAAGAAAATTTTTCGTTGCCCCTTCTTTGCACTTCTCTTGATCGAATGCAAGTCGAGTTACTTGCCTCTAAGTGAGGCCGAGTGTGGCTATATATACACCTCCACACATGTCTTTTAGGCCGACATGATCCCTAGAGGTTAGGCCGACTTCTTCTAGCATGTTCTTCCATCGTTGTAGGCCGACTTGAAGAGGATAAGTGACAAGGTCTTGGAGGATACTTTACATAGACAAATTTGACCTTTTACAAAGTGTAACATGACTTCATTACATGACAATGACTCTAACATTTTATGGCTAGATGACAAATAAATCCTAAAGACGCTCAATGGGAGTCTTGACTAAAAAATAAAATCTCTTGCTCATGAAACCCATGAAGCAAGTCAATACAACAATTTTATTTTTCTTCTTTACATCATTACATAAAATCACAATTACATGTCATTATGAAGACCGAACCTAGTTACACTTTTCAACATGTCTCCTGAGTCACTGACTACTACTGGCTTGATTTCTTTCAGCTAAACGTTTCCCTTTGCAAAATTGATCTGCTAAGGAAACTCACTCTTCCTTTGTGTTCTTCTCCAACCCCATCGACCTCCTCCTATAATCTCTAGTTGGATCACCAACAACCACGATTAAATCCTTATTGATGGCTGAGATCATTTCTGAGTTGATCCATGTGTGTTTCTAGAGAATTCTCACATTTCTCAATTAATTCCCATTAATTAATCTATTTTCCTAATTTAGACTAAGGCATTTTTAATTATCGATCAATAAATTTAATTGAGCTGTCTCTAGGTGGAATTTCCAGAAACTATTTCTGGGTTCTAGAGATCTCTTGTGTTTTAGCGTCTCCACAATGTTTGAGACTAAAACACCATCCGATGCTACAAAAACTAACACTCCCTCTTCGAGAGGAAGGTGTTCTCTCCCACAACGTCCTCCATACATGCTGCTGATGTCTGACATCTATGACAACCTGCCATTGCCCACCAACTACTGCGCAACTCTGATTCATCTACTACTCTGAGATGAATCATCCTGCATCTGCACTGTTGTTGACACTGCACTGTACTACTGCCAACTCTGCCATTGCGTTGCAACTGATCTCATGATGCTGTTGCTGCTACAAATGCTACAACTGAAATCCAAAAACTGAATCAACTGTATCTATGGATTGTGACTGTTTCCTGAGTAACTGACTACTACTGGTCTCTACATTGTCCACTGAGTCTGTCTGCACTGCAACTACTCTATGCTCCTCAGCATCTGACTACAACTAGTACTACAACTGTCTCTCAAGATTTGACTGTGCCATCTGACACTGATCCATCTGCTGCTGAATACTGTGGGCCCCCCATAGCAAAGGTATTGATCCATGAGGAAACACTTGTTCAATGGACCTTGCTCAACTCTACGCAACTCTAGAGTCTAAAGCTCAATGTCTCCCCACCTCTCTCCTAGAGGTATAATTGCATACAAAGCGAAGTATTCCTCCAACCTGGAGGACCACTGATCTATCTCTGTCGAAGCTGCTGCCTGCTCCTGTTTCTCCTTCTTGTCCTTCCTTTGAGGACACTGTGTACTGTAGTGACCGAACTCACCATGCCTGAAGCACTTGACCTTCGACAAGTCCTTCTTCTTCTTCTCACCTCCCTATGAGCCTTGTCCCTGACTGGAATCTTTCTTTGCCTTTCCCTTTGATGCAAGGACTACTTTCTCCTCCTCCTTCACAGTCTTTGATCCTCTGCTGATGTCATTGAGACTACTCTTGACTAGAGCAAGTCGTATCTCCTCCTGCGTGAAATGTGACTACAAACGATCCCATCCAGGTAGCATATCTCGTCCAGTGATGCCTTGGACGAAAGTAGTCCACTCCTTGGAGAAACCGTTGATGGCTACATGCACCAGTTCAACTTCTTGTGGCGTCTCACCTACGACGGACAACTCAATCTGGATATCCTAAATCTTGTTAATGTATGGAGTAACTCCTCCCTTATGCATCTTGGTGTTTCTCAGCTTCTCCTTTAGAAACAACTTCCGATTCTCGCAGGATTCTGATATAGTGTTGCGAGTCCATACCACATTTCTTTGGCTGCTAAATGTGAGACTATATGATCCCGAACTCCATCAAGGATCAACCGCTTTGCCTTGGCCATTTCCTTTTTGTAATTCTCTAGTTGCTGTGGGTCTGTAGGTACAACTATAGCTCTCTTTGCATAATCCTTCAGACCATGCTCATTTAACAGAAAGGACATTCTGGCCTTCCAAATAACATAGTTGGATGCACCATCCAATCTATCCTGATCATGAAGTCTTGTTGAGGCCATCTCTGCAAACTCACAACTGGGTTATAAACAAGAATCTCCTTCTCTCCTGCTTGGCTGCTAGCACTGCTACTTGCACTCCCCTCTCAAATGTGCAGATCTGCCTGTTGTTTCTGCTACCGACAACTAGAAAATTTGGATTTCCTCCCAATGACTTAGATTTGGAAACCCTTTGAGAAAATCCTTTTTTGTGTGCAATTTCTCTTCCACCTGACACTAATCTGCTACTGCAAATTATTTGTGCCCAGATCAAGAATTTGCTCTATGAAAATATTGATTTGCTCACCTCTACCTGCTTGAATCATTTCCTGGACAAATCGATCCTTCCTGCACTTTGTAACTGGAAATTCGACCCTTGTCCAACAATTCACATTGTCTGACTAGGCTCTGCACATACCTCGAAATCGAGCTTCCAGACTCCCTTTGAGTCTGAACGATTTTCTCCTTCGGCCTCTGAGCAAATGTTTGATCAAACTCACTTTGATACCATGTGAAAATTTGCTTGAAATGAAACAACTAGAATTAATTCTTCTCACTGAGTGAATTATGCAGTTTATTTTGTTACGACAAAATATCGAATTAATCACATTGCAATTTCTTCACAAATAAAACGCTGAGGAAAATAAACTGGAAACTGAGAAAATGCTAGCACACACAATAAAAATCACACAGTTATTTTTGGACAATTGTCCTCAGAAACATAAAAACCCAATTTGGGAAAATCGGTGCAGCAGATGAGGGTTTTATTATTATGCAGCAACAAATGTTCTGAGTACAATTTGGATGCTTAATCTAGCAATCTAGTCTGGGAGAAACATGACAAAATATCTGTGAGGCTAATACCTTAGCACCACAACTGATTCTACTCTAAAATCTAGCCAAACTGGGCCAAACGAAATGCCCATGTGTCAGCCTTTGCGCAGGCTAATTCGCACTGCCTTTGAAACACACTGAATCCTATAGCTCTGCCTATCTCTGTCTCGAGAAGTGACTCGCTTGGTCTCCTGGAATTTATCCTGGCCCTCAGCAACTGAATCAACTCCTTTGGTTGAATCGAACTCTCCTTTGAAGCCCTCCTGTGTAGTCCTTGCGCAACTTCCTAAGGAAAACTCGTCCTCCTCTCAACTGACTCTTCCTGTTCTGGAATCCTCCTTCGGAAATCTGCTACTGGTCCCCCTCTAGATCCTGCTTCCTTATAGCTCGATTTCTTCCGGCTGAATGCTATTCTCTGGAAAATCGATCTGCCAAGGAAACTTGCTCTTCCTGTGTGTTCTTCTCCATCCCCATCGACCTCCTCTTATAATCTCTAGTTGGATCACCAATGGCCACGATTAAGTCCTTATCGATGGCTGAGATCATTTCTGAGTTAACCCATGTGAGTTTCTAGAGAATTCTCACCTTTCTATATTAATTCCCATTAATTAATCGATTTGCCTAAGTTACACTTAGGCATTTTTAATTATCGATCAATTAATTTAATTGAGCTGTCTCTATGTGGAATTTCCAGAAACGGTTTCTGGGTTTTAGAGGTCTCATGTGTTTTAGCCTCTTCACAAAGTTTGGGACTAGAACACCATTCGATGCTATAAAAACTAACAGCTGGGTCATGTTGATTTGACTAGGGGAGATGGATACACTCACTTGAGAAGCCATAAGTACATGGCTGGATCATACGGATTTGAGTAGGGGTGAATGGCAGAGGGAAATTGCAGATTGGACAGATCTTCCCTTGAAAAGCCATAAGGACTTGGATGGGTCATGTTGATTTGACCAGAGGAGATAGATGAAATTCACCTGAGAAGCCATAAAGGATCTTGGCTGGGCCATTTGGCCAGGGGCAAATCCTCTCCTGAGAAGCCATAAAGGACTTTGGTTGGGTCATGCTGATTCGACTAGAGGAGATTGATACATTTAAATAATGAGTCATAAAGGACTTTGGTTGGGCCATGTTGATTTGGCCAGGGGTAAATGTCCAAGGATAGTCACATTGCCTACTCCAAGATGGAGTGATTTATAGACATGCATCAACATGGCAAATTTATGAACTTTTCTTATGAGGGAGAAATTTTAGCTAAGGGGAAATCTGTTGCAGCCAAGGAGAATACCTCCCTTGCTAAGAGAGAGTGTTGATTTTTGTGTAGCATCGGGAGGTATTCCCGCATGCCAAGAGGTCACCTAAGTCGGCCTAGAAGAATTGTGAAAATTAAAATAATATTTTTTTTTGGCATCATGTAGGTTAAAAAAGGACAAGTCAACCCCACCATGAAAAGGTGTGCCCCTTGGTCAAAATTCAACCCATTCGACTTGTATTTATACATGATGTGACACATCACTTTGGATCATTCATCATCACATCCTCTCTCTTTTAGAGTAGTTGCATGTGTGAATAGGAAGAGGCCAACTTGATTGAAGTTTGACCAAGTGTGAGTTTCACTGTTGACTGAAGTTGACCGTAGTACGGATTTGATCACAGGTTGCGTTGAATGCAAGTTGAAATTTTGACTATTGACTAGCGTTGACTTTTGTATTTTTGGCTGGTTTGACCAACATTGACTTGCTGGAAATTGACCACTAGTATTTGGACTTGGATATTATCACAAATTTCTAGATAATTTGGATTTGTAAAACTTGCTGAAGAATAATTTGTCCTAGAAGAAAAGTTGATGGGTTTTCTCCCAAGTTTGGGTTTCCCAGGGAAAAATTGTTGTCTCTATTGTGCATGGCTGTCTCCTTATGATCTTACTATTTTCACTGCATTTGTTGTTGATATTTTCCGTGTATAATTGCTCAATGATATCAGTGGCATGAGATAAATTGTTAAAGATAAGTAGGTAGTAATTATCAGATCATAAAATTGGTTTCTACTGTACATCTTGTAGAATATTCAACAAGAGAAAGGGAAGGTAGTGTATGCAGTGCAAACCAATTGAGTTAAATAACTATCAAGTGTGCAAGTGATCAAGGATCAAAGCCACTCAGTAAAACAATAAGCATATCTGACAAATACAATTAGACACCATAGTCACAAGACTCTTATGGGTAGACTTGCAAGTTGTTGAGTCTACCCGACTTTTCTGTTAGAAAATGTAACTAGGCTCGATCTTCATAATTGCTATTGTGCTTATATTATTGTATATTTCATGTAAAGATCAAAAGGAAAAAAAAAGAAATATTATTTTATAAGCATGGGTTTCATGCTCAAACTAGTTGGTCATCTAGGTCAAGAATGTTCTTCATGCTTCTAAGATTTATTGAGTCAAAAGAATATTTGTCACAAGTCAAAATATTGTATTGAAGTCAAGTCCCATTTGGACTTTGAAAAGAAAGTGGAAAAATAAATTTATTTGAGTCAAAAATTTCATTTTTGTACCAACAAGACCAAGTCGGCATTGGAAGGGGTAATTCAACCTCTTGGATGTGTATAAATAGAGAGAGATCGACCTCATTTGAAGAACCACCAAGCAAGTTCAATCACCAAGACAAGAAGAGCGAAATTCAAGAGAAGAAGAAGCTGAGAAACAAGAAAGAGAAAGAAGGAAGAAAATCAAAGTTTTTGCCTTGGAATCTGCCCTAAATCTCTTATACGTGTGAAATTTTGAAGTTGTTGCAGGGACCGAAGTTGCAGGTTCGAAGTTCTATTGCTAGGGGCCAGAATTCTGTGGCTGGGGGCCAAATTTTTGTTGCTGGCGCTGATTTGAAAGGCTTTGGCTTGGTTTGACTTTGACTTGTTGGAAGAGCTTGGAAGGAGGGCTGACTTTTGTCTTGTTGGGGGTCTTGGTCTTGTTTTTTGGGTCTTCAATTCCTCATTTGATTTGATTCTATAAGAAAAGAAGAATTTTGTGGGTTTTCCCCTTGGAGGGGTTTTGCCCTGGCTTGGAGCCTACATCTTGTGTCCATTGTGTGTTTGTAATCTTCATGGTTTATGGTTTTGGTGATTGTTTGATGAACATAACATAATAAAAGTAATAAGAAGCCAACATAAATTCACACATTTATGAAGTAAAGAGAAATCACCCTAACCACTGCCCCTGTCGATTTCTCAACATGGTTTTAGAACAAGGTGAAGAAGGCAACTTGAAGATCACTCTTGTTGGCACAAGGAGAAGACATTCATCAAAGATACCTTGAAGGACATCATTTGTAGGAAGGACACAAGGGAAGACACAAGGAAGGATATAAGAAAGGACATAAAGGAGGACATAAGGAAGGATACAAGGAAGAAGACTCAAAAGGTTCATCTTGAAGGAAGGTTACTACTCCTCTTTTGAAGGCTTTTGTTTACACATCATCATCTTGAAGAAGAACATTGATATCTCTCTCTTGGAAGCTTCTTTGGAAGACATCTTTATAGAAGGCATCATACAAGGAAGTATCAAGAATCCTGGGAACATCATCTATACTCTTTGAAGCAGCTTGAAGTCACCATTGTTGGAGGCATCCTAGAAGTCATCATTCTAGGGCATCTTTGAAGTCTCTTGGAAGTCTTGGCAACATCAAGGTATTTGAAGATTTCTTCATCAAGCTAGACACTCTTTATCAAGTAAGTACTACATTATTCTCTATGGCTCAATCTTCAAATCAAATGACTTCATTTTATAAGGAAGGCAATAAGCTTGATGGGTCTACAAACTTTCAAGCATGGAAGAAAAGATAATATTTGATACTTGTAGAAAATGAAGTCATGGACTATGTTCAAGGCAAAGTTGCAGAACCAAAGAAGGATAAGACTCAAGAATTGGCAAAGTACATGAAAGGAGAAGTGAGGGCTCAAAGGATTCTCATTGAATCCATTAAGGATCATCTTATTCCTTTTGTGGCAGATTTGGGCACATCTAAAGCAATATATGACAAGTTGGTGAAATTATATTCATTGGTGGAATAAGCTATACAAGACAAGGTTGTCAAAGGATGAAGACTTGACCTCATATCTCTTGAAGGTTTCACAATTAAGGGATCAATTACAAGGACTTGGAGAAGTTGTTATTGATTCTGAACTAATAACTTGTATACTCAATGCATTACCTCTCAAATGGAGCAGTTTTGTGACAAGCATTTATTCAAGAAAGGACACTTCGAACTTTGATGAGATATGGTCTTTGTGTATGATAGAAGAGACAAGATTGAAGGCAAAGGATGACACCAAACCAAATGAAAAGTCTCAAGATTTTGTTGCCAAAGTAAAGAAGAAGAAAGGGAAGTTTGGAAAGTTTGAACCCCGTCAAAGGAATAACTATCAACCACAAAGAAATCTAGATATGTCCAAGGTGCAATGCTTTGGATGCAATGAATATGGACATTTTAAAAGATATTGTCCCAAAGACCCGCAAAACAAGAAGAACAACAAGAGGAAGGAAAGAAGTGGAGCACATACAACTAAAGAAAATGAAGAACCTGAAAAGAAACCGAAGAATGAAGACACTAAGGATCTATATTATTGAAAAACTCTCCTAGTAGGACTGTTTACAGTATGTTTCGTTTTTCATTAGAAGATGGTAGTTGTAGTAGCATGTGCAATTGCATTCGTAGAAGAAGTTTGGAAGCATGGCATCATGGAAAGAAACACGAAGCATTGAAAGGATTAGAATCTACACCGTCAGTTGCATCTCATTGGTAGCGGTCATCACGCAAAGATATAAGACTTTGGGCCATCTAGCACTCCACCATTTATGCAATTACTTTTTGGCATCCACATCCTTGATAGTGATTATGAAGGTTCCTCACTATGTGAAAGAATCATTATAACATGATAAAAAGGTATATCTCTACAAAAATTATGAAATCTAGCATCGAAGAAACTTTCATAAATGAAGATAATTGAGTTGCAGCATGAAGATATGATTGAGCACTCATCGTACTTTAATATGTGGATGGACTTGAGCTTGTTTCTTAAGATCATCTTCTTGTTTATGTTGTCACTCTGGAACAAATCCATGAGAGCTTTAAACATCTCCTGGCTAACTTCTTTTCTGCCAAGTGTAGGATCAAATGATCCTTTATGACATCCATGATAATCCTTTGGGCTCTGATGTCCTTCTTCAGATGAGATGCCTTCTCTGATAGATTTGTCGGCTCAGGAACAACTTTTTCTGCAAACTCCCAAAGGTAATGTTCCTTCAACAACAAGGTGACCCTTGCCTTCTAGGATCACCTTGCTCCCTAGATGCTCCAACCAGTCGGTCTTCAAAACTCAAGTTGGTTATTTCCATTTCTAGATTTGATAATAATGCCTTGAGCTAAGTCCTAGCACCCACAAGAACACTGGTTTATAGATTTGCTAAGATTTAAGTCCTTCAAAACACCCACAAAATCATTTTTTTGCCGAATTCTTGATTGCCACAGTCTCCCCCTCTCCCTCTGAAGAGTGAGCTCTACCAATCTCGCTAGATGCAAGATGGAGTTGCCCTTCGTATCATGCTACTACAACTTATACACTTGTGCTTTGCCATACTTTGTGTCCTTGTACAACCCTCATATAGTCGTTGGCTACTCATATAGTTGGTGGTAGTCGTGGCTATCTTTCTTTGGCATGGTAGCTCGACCCCTGGCCAATTTCTATACAACGAATATCTTCTTCTATGTGAGCAAGTGTTATGATGGCTCGATCTTTGGCCACTTTTCCTCGGTCGTGCAACTGACTATACTGTGGTCTGTGACAACTTTGTTCCCTACAATTGTCGGCTTTTGCCAACCTATCCTGTGACTATCAACTCCTTTTCACAACTTATGTAGCCAATCCTATGGCGGTTGTGCCCTAGTACTTTTGGCTGGCATCTGACAAATTGGTTGGATTGCTGCCCCCCCTTTTTTACTTCGTATTTTCTAATTTTGAAATCTTTTCTACCACCTCGCGGATCTCGGTAGTCGGGTTTTTTTGTTTTGTTCTTTTTTGACTCAGTGATTCTTTGTCATCACAATTCGACAGTATGATTGCATACGAGCTAAAGATTTCTTGCTCCTTGCACATATGGCTGTGGTTCAATACATGGTCCTCATGCACTATACAATCACGTACAAATTTGTCACTTGCTAAACCCTTTTTCTCTATTCTCACTGCATATGGCTATCCTCGTGTGACTTTGTAGTCTTAACCACCTGTGTGTAACTCTTTAAAGATTTGGTCGCTCAAAGACTTGGCTCTGATGCCTTGTTAATTTTCTAATCCCAACAACTCGATTGATTACTTCTTAGTAGACTATTATAAATTTACTGAATAAAAAGCACAACTGAGATTTTAACACAAAATAGAGATAATAGCGGAAGCAAAATGATCACACAAATCTCATACACATGCACACAAGATTTCTACCCTTCAAAATCTATTGTTTCATTGACAATAGTCTATAGCATACAGGGGCTTCCTTCCTAGGATAATGGCCCTCCGAGGAAAAAGCACAAATACAACAATAAACCTGGAAATTATCCAACTGATCAAACCCTTGACCTGTGCTTCGATTTGTTGATTGATCTGGATCCTTTCCTTGTTGTCTCTTGCACTCTTCTTGGAACCTTGCACACTTGGATGGAAGTCCTTCATCTAATAATTCAGATCACACTTTCTCACTGTGCCTTGTGCTCAAGATGTGTGTTCTCCCCTAGCGTAGCCTTCATTTTATAAGTTTGAGTTATTGACTAAATCCAAAGTGATTGGCAGTTAAGATTAGATCTCAACATCATTTGAGATCAACGTCTGAGATTCATTTAATTCATTAATGCAAATAACCTTTGCATTTCATTAGATTAACTCACTTTATCTTATAAAATTCAATTACTTAACTATTAAAGTAATTGCTAAGGTTAAACATCAATTAGGCAACTTCCACATGCCTAGACCCTCAGGCTTGTGCGGAAGTACATGCTCGAGCTATTAATGTCAACACAAAGAAGATCATCATGCAACAAGATATTTGACATACATGCTTAGAGAGACCAATCTAAAATGGTCACAATGAAGTGTGGACTAGAACAACATGCCACTAGGAGAGTGGTGCTCACATCGAAATCTCCGGCATGTGAAGAGAATCACATTGTCACCTCTCATACAATATGATGAGGGGTAACAAAGCCTAATACGAGAAATTTGTATTTGGAAGGTTCAAATACTTGACTTTTTGGAAACAAAGGCCTTGAATGGCAAACAATTGTTTTTGTCGTGGGAGTTTTTTGTTAAGTTCACTTCCACAAAAAGCTCTAGGATTTGCTCAGAATGAACTGCGCCTAGCATTTGGTATTAAGATGTTACCAAATGTTTGAACAAATAGTCCAAAAGGGTGCATGCCCACAATGAGCACTGGGAATTCTATCCACAAAGGGTCTCTAGCTTGGTTACATCTTTTGGATTAAAATAATCTCTCCAAGATTATATATCCACCAGATTTTTGAAGGCGAGGATCTGGATACGGTGGGGAAACACCACGCACAAACAATTTAATAATACTTTTTTTAAAAATTTTAAAAAATATTTTCAAAGCTATAAATCAAAAACATTAATGCATCACAACATTAGAGCTGAAATCATTAGAATGAACTGCGCCTAGCATTTGCTATTAAGATGTTACCAAATGTTTGAACAAATAGTCCAAAAAGGGTGCATGCCCACAACGATCACTGGGAATTCTATCCACAAAGGGTCTCTAGCTTGGTTACATCTTTTGGATTAAAATAATCTCTCCAAGATTATATATCCACCAGATTTTTGAAGGTGAGGATCTGGATACGGTGGGGAAACACCACACACAAACAATTTAATAATACTTTTTTTTTTTAAATTTAAAAAAATATTTTCAAAGTTATAAATCAAAAACATTAATGCATCACAACATTAGAGCTGAAATCATTAGATAATTTATATCTAAGACTGAAATCATGATGCATCATGCTTTATATAAAAAGGATAATTGTAAATACAAAATTGAGTGTCTTATCAATGATCACTTTATTGATATAATGATATAGAGTAGGTCTAACTACATGTCCAAAAAAGAGTTTACATGCCCCTCATTTGGATTTTTCAACTCAAAATCATGTTCAACCTGTCATCATCCTTGAAATTTGCTTTAAAATATAAAACTTCCTATCTAGTTACAATGGTAACTAAATATTGTACAGTGTTTGAGGGCATGCTATACTCTATGTATTATACTGTTCTAGGAGGGCTTTTCACCTGGAGGTGGATGGGACTGATCTAATTAAACTATTGATGACACAGCCATTCTTTGTACACTATATATTATTTCCATGTATTGTCTCAAAGCTTCTCTGTTAGCATTATCAAAAATTGAAGTTAGAATTTTGATGTGTCAAACTTTTCCTGCTAGCATTATCATGTGCTATACAGTTTACAGATAATAAAGAACTTACTTATACAACTATAAAGCCTACAGATTACTAATAAGTAATCTAATTAAAAATCTAAATAGAAAATTTACTTAAGTTTTAGGGCTTAAATAGGTGGCAAAACTTCTTTAAAAAAAAACCAAAAACTCTAATGTTATTTGATTGGGGTTCAGCATGTGAGGGCTAGCTGACACAAGATCTGTTTCAGTAGCATGGGATCCATTTCTGTGTTTGAAGGATCTGTTTGCATGGCGGATCCTACATGGATCCATATCTGTATCAATGCAGATTCACACATACAACATCAAGGCCCTCTTGGTCTGATAACACAGCTATATATAGGTGAGGGCACTACCATTATTCCAGGCGCCATAATGAATGAAAATCTGGCAGTATTTTCATAGTATTATTGAAGAAAAAGAGGGTGCTGGGCCTAAAAATAATGAGGCTGGGCCTAAAAATAACAATAAGGCCCTAACTCAATGTCTGCGTAAAAACATTAGCAACATTCGTACCAAAATGTTCTTGGGAACTTGTAATATTGTCTTGTGCATGACCGTATAGAGTCCCATTATCATACATTAAAGGTTTAAATGGATTTGCCATACCTAAATTATGAAGCATCAACCTATTGAAGGAGATCATATTAGAAATTCTTGATTATCTTGGGAGAGGATGTCATGTTTTATTTGCAGTAGATATTCTTGTCCTCATGTTCTGTGCTGACTTTTCTTGCAATGCCAAGAACCAAAGGATCTTTACATGGCATTCCGTCATTTGCTTTTAAATTATAAATTCAAAACCTGCAAGCATAGCTTGAGTGCCAATGTGAAGATGTACCACCTGCCTTTGGAAGTTCCCATGTCTTGGAGTTCCACCATTTCTTAGTAATAACAGTTTGGTTTTACTTTTTCTATCTCTTTCATTTACTTTCTGCTCTTTGCCTGCCATACTGCAATAAGCACCTTTGAGAATTCGAAATTCTTCTTGACATCCTTCTCTAAGCATTCCTCTATCCTATTTATGCTTCTTCTCTGGTGCTGTCTTGCCCATACAATCTTGTTGCTGCTATCCCTTTTTGCTCCATGTTGATTAGGCTTTAGCCCACTGTAAGGAGGAAGAAAAACTAAAGACATGATATGCCTAATACAGAGAAAAATTTCTATGTAATGGTTCCACTTTATGATCTGATAATGTGACAGGGTTCACTGCCTTATATCATTAATGCACTACACCACCAATTCCATTCAAATCCATCTTTATCAGTGCCAGTATGCTCAGCCAGTCTTCAAGGCTAAACCTCCAAATATTTATGTTTGACTACCCACCTTTTCAGCCTGTCCATAATTGGCCAACCTGTTCGAAGTTCTATTTGCTTTTTTTTGACATCATTAAATGGCAGGAAATGGAAGAGAGTATCAACTAATTAGCTTTTTCAATGTTCAATTGAAGAAACTAGTGAACTCTGGTCCCGTTGTCTTATTTGATGGTTCATTGATCACTGATTAAGAGTCTGTCTCTACCACGCATCTAAATGACCATTTCATTACAATCATAGACCTATGTAAATGCCCTCATTTTGGCCATGCTAGTTCTTATCCCCAAGTTTTCTGCAGAGGGAAGCTAACAAGCTCCCAGCATAGGGTTCAAATGTAGCCCTGTAGCCTGCTTCCTGAGGGTTGTGTTTGGAGGCGTTATCACAATTGAATTTCATATAGAGCTCCTGAGTGGGTCCTATGCTCCTGGGTGTTCCTGACCCTTCCCGTCAATTAGTGGAAACATATCAAAGAACTGTTGGTGTGGTTGTTATTTTGTTCTTTTCTAGTTTTGAACTACACAATTTAGTTTGTACAAGCTTTCTAACCTTTATTCTGTAATTTCAAATTCTGTGTGCAGATGCGCCAACAAGTGAGGAGGAGGAGGTATGTCGGATGATGCAAGAGTGCCTTGCCCTGCGAGATAAGTATGTTTTCAGGGAAAAAGTTGTTCCATGGGAGAGAGAAATTACAACAGATCCTAGCACACCAAAACGAAACCCTAAACCATTTTGTTTTGAGGATGAGCCAGCAAGTGAAGTAATTTTCTTTTTTTATTTTTTATTTTTGAAACGATTACAATTTGAAACTCATGTTGCAACTTGTTCTCTACTATTTACACTGTTATTATCATTATGATTGTCATACTCTTTCATGTGGATACTCAAAAAGAGTGTTTGAACATATAATCAATCATTTGTGTTTAGAGTCATATAGTTTATGTTGTGTGCCACAAGTTGTGGGTTTCTTAACAAGTTTGATGGGTTTTGCAGCATAATTTTCAAATGGAGGATGGTGTGGTACATGTTTATCCAAATAAAGAATGTAAGAAAATTCACATTGGCTTCTCTACTTGTTGCATATAGGCTTTGTGAACTTCATTATTTAACTTTTATTACAGAAAGCATTAAGCATGCATGGATTTGCCTTTTCAGTAGGAGATAATTCAGAATTCTCTGAAGGAGTATCACTGTTATAATTTTCCTGACAAATTTTGTTGAACCTCTTTGAACTACCTGTCAGCAAGGGAAGAACTTTTTCCTGTTGCTGATGCAACAACATTCTTCACTGATGTACATCGGATGCTTAGAATCATTTCATTGGGAAATGTTCGTACTTTGTGCCATCATCGACTGCGCCTTTTAGAACAGGTAACTTAGTCCCTGAACTGTTGTTGAAGGCATGATCTCTCAACAGAATAATCTGGCTGGAGTATCATTTGGGGCAAATGAGCAATTTCTGCATTTTATCCTGTGCATCTGAGAGCTGATTTCAATCTGTGTATGTGCAGAAGTTTAGCCTTCATTTAATGCTAAATGCAGACAGAGAATTCATGGCTCAGAAGAGTGCACCCCATCGCGATTTTTACAATGTTAGAAAAGTTGATACCCATGTACATCACACGGCATGCATGAACCAGAAACATCTGCTGCGTTTTATCAAATCTAAGCTGAAGAAAGAACCGGATGAGGTATTTGCTTAATTCAGCTTTTCTAATATTATGTTTTTCATAAAATGCAACATGTATTTTGAAAGAATTCTAAGAAATGTACTAAAGGAAGTCTACATATATTTCTTGTGATTTTCAATATAAAGTAGCACAATCTCCTAGTTAGTGTACCTAGTTCCTGGTTTCCATGTATCTTCTACTTGATGCAGGTGGTTATATTCCGGGATGGCAAATATCTCACCTTAAAGGAAGTTTTTGAGAGTTTGGACTTGACAGGGTGAGTTTTTAGCTATGTCATATTGAAAATTGATTTGCAGCTGCCATGCATCTTCCAAAAATTAATATTTCTATTTTAGATAGTTGATGCTATACTGTTCTTATATGGAACAGGTACGACCTCAATGTTGATCTCCTGGATGTACATGCAGACAAGAATACGTTTCACCGATTTGATAAGTTTAATCTGAAGTATAACCCCTGTGGACAAAGTAGACTCAGAGAAATTTTCTTAAAGCAAGACAATCTCATTCAAGGTATTTGCTCATGATATTGTCATGCAGGTAATTGATGTAAAGTGATGTTCTGTAGTCTTTACGGTATGATTGGTGGCTAAACAGAAAATATTGCTTCCTGCAGGATATAACATGTGATTGGGTGTTTGTTGAATTACATTGTGTTTTTTTTCCATTGTGGTACACTTTTGATTGTGCTGTATTGCACAGGAAGATATCTAGGGTCACACAATACCATTGTTTCTAAGAATTTGTGTAACATTGTCCATTCTAGAAACTTGTATCAATGGCAATCTCAGTTATGCACTTATCTAAGCTTTTTAACGAAGCTGGCCCTCTATCATGGTTTTGCAGTAATTGGCAGAGTACATGAGTAGGCTTGAAATGCTCTATTGTTAGGTATTGGATAACTCTGTAGGGCTTACTTGCAGTCTTTTAGTACAAGCACCTAGCTCATATGACACAGGTGAATTTAATAGTAAATACCATTGTTGAAATAATCGGCATTGGGAAAAAAATCAGTTAGTCTCTGGAATACAACTTCTCGGCAACATTGATGAAAAAATCAGCAAACCACTGCAAGCATTAAAAAATACAAAACAAATTCATTTTTTTGCAATTTTTTATACATATAAACAAACACTAATATCAATTAAACACACTGGCACATAGCTGTCCAATCAAGGATGCAAAAGTGGACAGCCAATACAAAATAACATCAAATATAAATGTATATCATGATCATGAGTCAAAAACATGGTGTACCACTTGGGATTTGTATAGAATGGTTGTGAGGAGAGAAGTCCAGGTAGGCGTAGTTGATAGTCCATTAATTGGAAATGTTTGTCCTCTTAACTATGTTCATAAGCCCTTTCTGGTTCTCAAGAATTATATTGCAAGTATCTGAGCAATCCCATGACTGCAAACACAAATCAGTTGCAATCTAAACTCCAGATTGTTGATTGGAGTAGAGAAGAAGGGTTCTGCTTGCCTAGGTGCTAAGGCTAGCATAGGAACCCACAAGGAAGCCACTTAGCAGATGATTAATTTAATTAATTTTTTCCTAAAGTTGAACTTAGGGAAAATTAAAATTTCCCAAGTTAACTTATGATTTAATCTTGACCTTTGATCACGATTTAATATCTTTCGTTGAGAGGGAGATTAGGGTTGAGAACAAAATTATAAGAGGAAATAGAGCGAGTTAGTGTCAAGTCAGTTGAGCACAAGTAGGTGCATAGATCAGCGAAGGAATAGCCGAGGGTTTCAACAGATCACAGGACTTAGCATCTGAGAAGAAGAAATTGAATGAGGGCCGAGCTCTTACAGCCCAACGGAGTATTCCATTCGCATGTGCACACACGAGAGGAGAAGTGCATTCACATGTGTGGGCCAAATTGCTGATCCACGCAGGAGTTTCGTAGATCCAGTGCATAGGAAGGGGAATTGATTTAGTTGGTGGGTGATTGAGTATTTTATTATAATAAAAGGGAAGTTTCTCCCTTATTGTAATTCTGAAAAGAAAATTCTTTGCTGAAGAGAATAATAAAACACACAGTGTTGCAGGTTTTCCCCGGAGTTGGGGTTTCCTGGATATATCTTATCATAACTTCTATGGTTAATGTGTTTGTTTTCTGATTTATTTTCCGCTGTGCATGAGAAGTTAGAAAACTCAGTGTATTTGCAATTTAAGTTTTCAGTGCAACAATTGTTTGTATTTCTGGTTTTTACACGTAGAAAATTGTAAATCAGTTACTGGGTTTTAAGGAAATCTAACATGGTATCAGAGCTCAGTTTTTGATTGAATACCAAGCACAATTTTTATCTTCAAGAGTAGATTCTGTGATTTAGAGGGAGTAGGATTATCAGATCAATTTGTTTGTTAGGGTTTCTGGCTAAGTTACCAGGATTCGGATACGGATACGGATACGGATACGGATCCGGATCCGGATCCGCTAGTTTTTTGAAAATCTAAGATCCGGATACGGCAAGGATACGTCACGTACAATATATATATATATATATATATTTATATTTAAACTTTTAAAAAACACCTTAAAGCTAAAAAATCAAATACTCCATGAAACCATCAAACATTTTTAGAACATTGAATGATAAAATCATAAATATGAAGATTAAAACATTGAAATGGTGCATCGTCCCTCATACAAAGACTAAAGTAACAAAAAGGTCCAAGGATCATGATTCATAATATCATGAATGATAATAGTAAATACATTTACATATCCTCAAATGGATCTATATCTTCTGCATATTGCAACTCTACATCATGAATAGATGATGGGGGTCCTGGAATGTAGGAAGTTGCATCAGGAGGCTGGACTGGTGGTGGAACAATATCCTCAAGTAGGTTGAGGTGAGTCATGGCATTCAGTGTCAGGTTCAAGTCAGAGATCTCAGGCTCCACATCCCACATCCTGCTCGGACCTTTTTTATACTCTGGTTCAACATGTGATAGAAGACGAAGGTTGGAATGAACATAAACAAGGTCCTCATCCTTTGCCGCTCCCAACCTGTTTCGCTTCACTGAATGGATGAAGCCATATGTACACCAATTCCTCTCAGCTGATGAGGAACTAGCAACCTGTGATAACAACCTAGTGGCTAGAGTAGACAGATGAATGCTATCCCCACCATGGAAGCCCCACCAAGTAATAGGATCAAGATGTCCTCGATCATCCATAGCTACTGGATCTGAAAAGCTACCAGTAGACTGTACAAACCCTCCAAATTCTTGGCGGACTTCCATTGCAACTCCCATATCTCTATAAATTTTCTTCAAGGCTGTCTTGTATCCTTGTACCACTTCAGAATCTTTGTTTGGTGCTGCTCTACCAGGTAAAGACAAAATTTTAGAATGATAGTATTTAGGGTGCAATGCATATGCCAGAAGGTGTAATGGCGTGGTCATTTTGTTCCACCTTTCTGTAACTATGTCCTTCACTAAATAATAGAATGTTTCATGAGGGTCATTTTCACTTGCCCTGATAATTTCCCTTATCCTCTCCAACATACTATCAATGTTTTCATAAACTTCCCCCAAGCAAGGTGTATCCGTATCAAATGCCCTGATCAAGGTCAAGATTGGTTCAGTGAACTGTAGAAGATATTGAACCTTGTCCCACCATGCATCATCAAGAATGATGGACTTGATTTTTTGCCCTCTATCAGAAGTGGAAGTCCTCCATGATTCCCAAAGAGGGTCAATGACCATTGCTTGTAGTGCTTGTCTCACCTCCACAAGTCTCTTTATGACAAGAGTGTGGGAGGCAAAACGAGTTTCAGCAACCTATAAGTTTCAAAAGGCCAAATCTCAAATGATAAACCATATATAAATTTGTAATTAAAAATAAGAATTTCATTATTTCTAATACAAATAGTAATGATCAAAAAAATTACCTTCAGTAGCTCCAACTTTGCAAAACCCCGATAAATGGCTTGGGACATTGAATGATTTGTTATGAACATTTGGATTTCTTTTGATGCTACATATATTTCATTAATCCATTCAATCTCACCAATCTTGGCAAGCATAAGGTTCAATGAATGGACTGCACATGGAGTCCAAAAGATGTGATCATATCGACCCTCCACAATTAAACCTGCAGCTTTACAAACCTGTGCGTTGTCCGTAATGACTTGGACAACATTATGTGGCCCCACACTTTCTATTGCATCAATAAGAATTGTGGATATGAAAGATGCATCTTTCTCTATTCCACTGCAATCAACAGCCTTCAAAAACATTGCCCCTTGGGGGCATACTGCAACAACATTAATTAATGGGCGGTTTCTTTGGTCTCTCCATCCATCAGAAATGATGGACACCCCTGTTTCTGCCCATGTATCCCGGATTGCCTGTAGCTGTCTATCCACGGATTGCCTTTCTGATGCCAACAAGGTAGTGCGGACCTTTTCATATCCAGGGCTTTTGTACCCTTTCGGCGCTTCATTAACTGCCTTAATCATTTGTTGCCAGTAAGGGGAACGCACCAAATTGAATGCTAGCCCATTTGCATAGATGCAACGAGCTACGTGTTCATCAGCGATGTCTCTACCTTGATTATTGAAACATGCTTCAAGAGGGCCTAGAGTGGCCCTTTTATTAGATGTAGCAGCAGGCCTAGATGGCAATGGAGGCCTAGTTGTAGAACTTTGCACAGGGTGTTTTCCCTTAGCAAGTTTCCTATCAGCAGCTTCTTGCAAAGATGCATAGAATTTCATTTTTCCAGGACTCAAACCTTGGCCAGGTTTGCCATTTGCATCTTTTGGCCCAGTGCATACTTGCACCCCTGTGTTAGTTTGACCGGTGAGATGGGCCTTCACTCTAGTATATGAGCCATTTTTTATATCTTGGCATTCATTGCACTTCCATTTAAATGAACCACCTCCGGGATTTTTTCCAATAATCTCCACATACTGCCATAGAGGAGATTTTGGATCTGTTTTGATGATTTCCCCTTCACTATGCTCATGATGTGAATCTTGTGATGGTTCCATTATGATAATAATATAGACTCTATTGGTTACTTGCAAGTTGCCACTGCATTTAAAAGTCAAGTTATAATATATTAATATTATGATTATCCATAAACAATTAAAAATTAAATTGTAAAATTAAATACATTAAAAAAAAGTAAATTTAAATTTTAAATACATTTTAAAAATTTGAATAACATATATTAAATATTAATATAACTATTAACTGTTATTATAATTTATTATGTTATATAAGTTATAAGTTATAACATATATAATTATATTATATAACATATATATATATATATATATATATATATATATATATATATATATAAATATTAAATAATATATATAACTGTTAAATATTAAATAATATATATAACTGTATAATATATATAACTGTTATAAATATAATTATTTACCATTATAATTATTTACAATTATACCGGTTTATAATTATTTAGTTTCTCATGTTTATATATATAACTGTATAATATATATAACTGTTATTTAATATATATAACTGTTAAATATTAAATAATATATATAACCGTATAATATATATAACTGTTTAATATATATATATAAATATTAAATAATATATATAACATAATCTTAAACCAAACCGTAAACATAATATTAAATAACATATAACATTAACCGAACCGTAAACCAAACCGTAAACGTTTACCTGGTTAACGCGGAAGCCTGAAACCCTCGGCGTGACCGACTGTGCCCACAATGTGTGCTGCGTGCACGGGAACCAGCAGCAGTGAATGGTGCTGCGTGCAGTGGGGCCGGCGGTAAGCCCGCAAGCAAAAGTCTTGTGCAGGAGGGGCCGGCGGTGAGCACTGAGCCCGGAACGAATGGCGACAAAACAAAACTACGAATGGTCAAAGCAGACAGAGCTACGCAGAGTCCGACAAAAGTTCAAAACTAAAAGTAATGTTTTAATATCGGGACCACAAAATATCTACACTTAAAACCTAGAAAATATCTGCGTTTTAACTTTTTCGGCCACCTATCACCGCTTCCGGCAGCCACCGTCCGGATCCGTATCCAAAATCCGCTTTCCGTTTCGAAAACCCGCGTTTTTAAAAATATACGTATTTTAAGCGTATTTGGGAGTATCCGGATCCGGTTCAGATCCGTGGATCCGGCAATACTCCACTTGCCTGAGCCGGATCCGGTAACGTAGGTTTCTGGGTAGTGCACATTGTTTTCGATAGTGTGATTTGTATTCAATAGTTTGATTTGTTAGTATGGCATATCAGGGTCTCAAATTTGAAGTCAAATTGGATGGTGTGTCCAACTTCTGTTCCTGGCGTGAATGGATAGCCATGGTGCTGGAGGAACCAGGGGTTTGGGATTTTGTTGATAATGTCCCAGCCGCACCCACTAATTCTCAGCGGTTGGCTCAACACAATAAGATGGATGCCAATGCAAGAAGAATCATCTTGGAAGGAGTCAAAGACCACATTATCCCTCACCTGATTGGGAAGAAGAAGGCCAAAGACATGTGGACAGCCATCATTGGTATTTATCAGGGCTCGTGTGAGGCGAGAAATTTCGTGCTGAAGGACAAGCTAAGGAGTATTAAAATGTCCAAATCAGATTATTAAAATGTCCAAATAAGATTCAATAGTGTCTTATCTCACCAAGTTTTCCAAAGTAAAGGAAGAGTTGGCTAGTGTGGGTGAGACAGTTCTAGATAGGGATTTGGTAAATTTTGCCCTATTGTGTTTCACCAAGTCGTGGCAAACCTTGACGGATGGAATATGTGCCCGAGAAAACTTTCTAGATTGGGAGTGTTTATGGGTGACTGCACCCAGGAGGAGATTCACAGTGAAGCTCAAGTTGGATCTTGTGTTAAAAGCGAGGAAGATGAAGAAAATTTTGCTCTAGCTAACAAAGGGACCAAGTCCAGGGGTAAAACGACTAGTGGTGGTGGTGAGTCGAGTTCTAAGGGTGAGAAGAAGAAAAATTATATTAGCAAGATCAAGTGTTTTTCATGCCACCAGTTTGGGGATTATGTTACTAAATGTCCTAACAGGAAGAAAGGGTCCAAGAAAGACCAAGTAACAACCTCTGCAAAGATAGATGAGCTCTTCTCATTTTTGAGAAAGAGTTTTCACTCATTGCCTGTATGGCAAGTTCAGTGGCTCCCAGTTTATGGTATGTTGACAGGGGTGCATCTTGTCATAAGACTAGAAACAAGAAGTATTTCAGTAAACTGACAGAAAAGGACATGCAATTCGACATCGAAATGGGAGATGAGTTTATGGTATGTGGATAGGGGTGTGTCTTGTCATAAGACTAGAAACAAGAAGTATCTTAGTAAACTGTCAGAAAAGGACATGCAATTTGACATCGAAATGGGAAATGGGCAGTACCGGGTTGAGGGTAAAGGTACAATTCATTTTGAGAGGGAGTTTGGGAACCCTTTATATCTCAGAGATGTTCTTTACGTACCAGGTATAAAAAAGAACCTCATTTCAATTTTAACTTTGGAGGATAAGGGGTACGAGGTGACCTCTAGACAACGTAGGGTTTTTATTAAACCATCTGACCCTAAGGTGGCGAAGTAGATCGGGGTTAGGCATAAGAGCCTATACAGACTACAGTTTGAGACAACCACAATATTGACTTGCAGAGGAGGTCGTGATTCAAGCAATGAGCTTGGAGAGTTGTGGCATAGGCCAATGGGGCATTTGCACCATGGAGCACTGAATATTCTTAAGGAGATAGCAAGAGGGTTGCCATAATGCAGCGTGGATCAACATGAGGTGTGTGTTGAATTTCCTCGAAACTCAAGAATCTAGGTTTGGTCTTAGAATCTCTAATGCAAACACACTCAAATGCCACAACAAGACTACTTTGCATAGCGAAATAAACACAATAGTAAATCAAATAGTGCACAAGAGACAACCTTTTACTTTTTCAACCCAACTTTGTTATATTAACAATCTTTAATACAACTGTCTAGGGCTTCCTTACTAGGGATCATGACCCTCATACAATCACTGATACAAGAATACAACTAGGGCTTGGTGTCAATCCTTTGACAACCAATCTACCCTGAACAAGATACAACTGACTTACTTGCTGATGTAGTCGGCTCCTCAACTCCTTTTAGTCCACGTGCCCTGAAAACATCTGCTGGTCCTTTAGCTTCCCATCTACAACAACACCAGTTTGCCTCTATCAATGATCACAAATCCTTTAGGTCATTGAACACGGTTCCAACAACTCTGCCCTCCAGTTGCTCCTTTGTCCAACAAGGATGTCAACTCATAGGGACTTCTATCAGCTGTTCACAACTCCATTTGTGAACAACTCTTTGGTCTGCCCACTTCTGCCACTTAGCTGCTACAAGATGACAAGTCAAGGGCTTGGAGGCTGCCCTCTTTCCACTGTAGATGTTCTTCTCCGCACAGTGAATTAGGGCTTATCAACTCCTCCTATGGCTTCCCTTTAGCCCTTTAAAGAACAAGCCCTTGAGCTTCAAAACTCTGCTTCTCCTACCAGATTTTGATGTCCTTCTCAAATGTTGGACTTAGGGCATAGTGGGCACCTACTACAGTCCCCCAATCTGATCTTAAGATGCCCAACGAACTATGTCCCAAATTGGACAATCACCTAGCAAAACCGTCAACCATAGAAGGACATACGTACTGAGAAAGGGACCTTCTTTCTGCCTCTGAAACACTTTGGCCGGTGCACTTTACCTCAGGAATTTCGACCCTCTGGTTAGGGCTCTCTGTGACTGCCACTTCTCCCCAACATCTGCGGGCAAAATCCTCCTTAAAACCTGCGACTATCCTCCTTTTCAAGACTCCTCTTCATGCACTGTTACTGTGTGTGAATGTGGCCTAGGTTCACTACCTTCTAGGCCTCTCATCCATCCCAAACTAGGGCACCGTCCACCTGTAATGCACAGAAAATCTCGGTTCTATAAAATAGAGAAATACCAACCAACCTATGCACAAATCAACCCTCCAAATTTGCCAACAAGCTCCTCTAACTCGGCATGCTCCAACACAAAAAAATCCTCAAGAAAAACTGTCCCTCAACTCATGGATAGACTCCTATAGAGGCTGCGACTCTCTTTAGTTCAAATGTCCTCCATGTGATGATTTGCACTTGTGGTTGGACGCTTTGATCGAATGGTAGCCTCCTCTATTTATATGATCACATGAGAGGGCACCTCTACACGCCTAGCCGACTTGTAGTTCTTGTCACAAGCTCAACTCACACATATATAAATTATTCTTACTCATTCGATCAACCCTTCCATGGATGCCTTAGGATCCCTTGGTCCCTTTAAGGGTGTTCTACTTTCTATCATGTTCCAATCATGAAAATCACATTTGGTTTCATGCCCATTGCTTTGGGTACAAAACCCCATGCTTGGGTATGATTGCCCACAAAGCCAATGTGGGACAAATTCCTACACAACCCTGTACCCTAGGGTTTGGACTACTTCCCAAGCTACAAATCTCAACACTCCCTCTTAGCGAGGGAGGTACTTCCACCACTAGGAAATAACTCGTCGTCACTGTCATTGATGGCGACACTAGCCCAACTCTTAGCACTCACTACTCCAACATACCTTGTAGCATGAACTATGCCCTTCTCGGAAGTTTCATTGCCACGAGAAGCCTCTTGCTTCTTCTTGTCTTGAAACGCTTTCAGGCCATCCTATGGTTCCTTCTTGGCAACTGTAGAAGCACCCTTACTCCCCGCTGACCACGCGCTCTTCTTGGGCTGCACATTCTCCCTTTGAACTTGCAAACCTTTGCTAGAACTCGACTCCCTCTGAACCTCTGGAACCTACATCTGCTTTTTCTCATGATCTATAGGCTTGCCTGTCAGCAGAAATAGACCATGCTTCTTGATTCCGATGACTACTCCAACAGAGTTAAAGCCTTTGGGCTTAAGTCTCGCTTTCCCATCCTGGAAAATCACGTCAAACCCCTTCTGCTCGATCACTGAGATAGACAACACGTTATATCTAAGCTCTGGTACATACAATACATCATGAACTCATATCATCTAACCTGGCTACATCTTGAATGGCACGACACCTGATCCATTGATCTCTTTCTGACTCTTGTCGCCCACCATCATGTGCAACTTCGAGTCCCACTCAGCTAGAGTCTCGAACACATCACGCGAACCTATCATATGCTTCGACGCACCACTGTCCATGTACCATGCAGTCTTGTCGATGGCACCCTTAGAGAAATGAGAAATCAGAGCAAAATATTCACTCTCCAATCTCCTAGAGAGATCATCTAGCTTAGTAGAAGTGGCGACACCTGCAACCTCTTTCCCCTTCTTCTCGTTATCTCCTTGCTTTTTCTTCGGACACTTCGTCGAATAATGATCATACTTGCCATAGTTGAAACACTTAAGCTTACTTAAGTCCTTTTACTTGCCCTTCATCCTCCCTGCAAGAGCCACGTTATCATTAGAAGACTTATTCTTCTGGTGAAGGTCCTTGCCCCATACTTCCTCTTGAAAGAAGTCATCCCACAACCTGTTCGAGTCTGGTAGCTTCTATTTGGCAATGATCCCTTTGATGAATGGCTTCCATTCCTCGGTAAACCCCTTCAAAGCAATCCTTACCATCTTAGAATTTGTAATGGTCTCACTGATGGCGGCAACCTCATCTTGAACCTGAGATAATCTTGTTAGGTATGACACCACTGCTTCACCATCTATCATCTTGGTGGCCTTCAATTTATCCTTTAATACCAATAGCCGATTCTCCTTCTTATTCTGGAACAGATCCTAAAGAGATTTCCACATCTCATGGGTAATGTTCTTCCTGGACAGATGAGGCTTAAAAGAATCCTTGACACCATCTAGGATGATTAGCTTGGCCTTCGTATACATCTCTTCGTACACTTCCATATCCTTAAGGTTAGTCGGTTTCTTGATCTCTTTCTCAGAATGTCCCAAATCCTGTTCATCATTAGAACCAACTTGATCCTTTGCTTCCATGGACTATAGTTAGACAACCCTTCCAACCTGTCCTCATATCGCAGACCAACCGACAACTTTGCCATTGCTATTAGTCCTTCAACAACAATGGAACCAACTCCCTCTTGATCTGTACTTGTTGTGCACACTTTGATTCATTGGCCCTTCAAAGTAGCTCTGATACCATGTTGAATTTCCACGACACTCAAGAATTTGGGTTTGGTCTTAGAATCTCTGATGCAAACACACTCAAATGCCACAACAAGACTACTTTGCACAACAAAATAAACACAACAGTAAATCAACTAGTGCACAATAGACAACTTTTTACTTTTTCAACCCAACTTCGTTATATTAACAATCTTTAATACAACTGTCTAGGGCTCCCATACTAGGGATCATGACCCTCATACAATCACTAATACAAGAATACAACTAGGGCTTGGTGTCAGTCCTTTGACAACAAATCTACCATGAATAAGACACAGTTGACTTGCTAATGTAGCCGACTCCTCATCTCCTTTCAGTGCACATACCCTGAACACATCTGCTGGCACTGTTGTCGCTTGAAGTGTACACCCGAGGCAACAACACTCAGAGTAGGGGCCGTCACTCTGATCCCTACGATGAACCTGTTGAAAATCAACAAGTTTAAGAGATACAAATGAATATCCTAGCAACTTGATTTGGATTATATGTAAAGTAAGATTAATAAGCACAAACAATTAGATTATTTGAGATATATTAGTGATAGACCAGTGCCTTAGAACTGAGAAATACTTGCACAACAAAGAACAATATGCCAAGTTACCGGATAGACAAATGCTGCAAAGATGATATGCAAGGTCTATCCTAGATGAAATGCAAGATCTTAGTTATTTTTAGTTAGATACCTAATCTAGGTGAGAGCCTTCACCTCAATTGTTTTGAAGGAAGTCTTGCACAGGGTTGTAGAAAGAAGTCCAGGGGAAGGAGGCTAAGGCTCATTAACGACACCTACCTTAGAGTTCTAATGACCTAGATGCCTCCGTTCCTACAAGGGATTGCCAACAAGAGAATTGCAAGGTCACCTATTTTAACCTCAGTGCAAGGGTCAAGCGTCGGAAATTGGGAGCGAAGGTGGTCCTAAGTTTCTATCAACCAATCTTATGCTTGGAGGTAAATTTTTAATCATGCACTTCTAATATAGGATGAGAATGCAAAAGATGAGCTAATTAGAGATTTGCTTTAATGAGATACCAATGAGAAAATGCTCCAATGACAACAAGATAAGATCACTTATAACCAATGTGTCATATCACTCTATCAATCAAGATTACAAGAACCAATTAGTGAACCAATTTAATGTTAATGAAACAAAAGCAATGTCTCTTAATCACTTGTATGTGCTTATTTAAGTTTCTCTTTCACTTATTAGATTAGCAAATTAGAGCAGAGATGTTTTTCAAGATTCCACAAGCACAACCATAAGTAAATTAGATGAGATTGCTAACAGTGACACTAAACAATTAAGATGCAACAAAAAACTCAAACTAGGCAATGCAATATGCAAGAGGAAACACCTATGCAATGCAATGCAACTAGAGGTTAACATTGCACAATGAGATGCAAGAAAAGAGATGAAAAAGAGCTAGTGACCCAAACAAGGCTATCTGACAAGACAAGAGAGAAGAGGCAATAGCAATGCTAAGATCCTCAATGCCAATAGATGTATGAGCATTTAATTCGAAAATGCACTAAACCTTCAATGTACCAATGCCACTGAAAGATGAACCACTGCTATGCTAGATTAGACCACTGTAAGTTTAAATCAATCAACTGTAGCTGGAGATCGGACCTCTGCAACAAAGATATCAGTCCTCTAACAGTCAAGATTAGTCACCCAAAGATGCATGAAATGATCACCAAAACACTTGGAATTGTTATGTGATGTTATGAGTTAATTTAGGAGTATTTTAGGCTTACTATTAGGTGTCAATATTGTGATTAGGGTATGCAACAAGGTTTACTTTAGATCTGATTGTAGACAGTGAATGAAAGAGCTAAGGATGAGAGCAACAAGGCCTTGAGAGCCCACGGGATAGTGTGCTAGGATAGGTCCTCAAATTTGAATGTTAGCACTCCAAACAAGTGCCTAAACCCTCTTCAAACTCCACTCTACACCTGCAGCAACAAATGATTTGCCCAGAAATGATACATGACAAGAAATAACCATGAAATTGCTTGCGGCCTAGGGAAAAAGAGGCCTCTAGGCCTGCGTGTTAAATTTAGGTATGTTCTATGCTTAGAGCAATTTATTTCAATTTTCATAGTTAGCTCAATATCTTTTCCAGATTAGCAATCACATCAGCATAATAGAAAATTGCAGATAGAACATAAACATAAATCACAGAAGACAAGCCAAGACAAGAGGACACAAGATGTGGCGCTAGCCAGGGACAAACCCCAATGTGGGGAAACCCTTGATCAATTCTTCTTATATGTTCTTCAATAGTTCAGCAGAGAGAGAGAGAGATAATACATATACAACAGAAGTCAACATTTTGACTTATCTAAATAAGAGGATAGATCATCTCTAAGTAGATGATACATGAGGTAGCTGAACTCAGTTGAAGACATGCTGCTTCAACTGATTCTCCCAGGTGACTTCATCACCCATCATAGTGCTGCACCTCACTGTGCTGCACCATGCTGCACCCATCATCACTATGCTGGACCTCATTATCATACTGCTGCACCTTATGCTGCACCTTCCTGTACTGCAACATCTTGCTGTACCTTATCATCTTGCTGCACCCACCAGTGCTGCCTCATCCTGTACCTCACCGTACCCATCATGCTGCATCTCATTGTTGCACCATAATTGCTTGCTGTCCCATGTACCATGCTCCACCAAGCACCATGTCCTTGCTGTCCCATTTACAATGCTCCACCAAGCATCATAGCCTAGCTGTCCCAATGTGTTTGCAGCACCATGCTTGCCACCATGTGCTTGCTGCACCTTGCTGTTGCTGCTGTCCCATTGTGCCATTGCTGTCCTATTTACCATGCTGCTGTCCCTTGTAGCACCATGCTTGCCACTGCTGCCCCAATGTGCTTTTGCTCCTCCTATGTGGCATTGCTGCACCTAGCTTACCATATTGCTGTCCCAATTTTATTGCTGCTGTCCCAGTTGTATTGCTGTAGTTGCTGTCCCAAGTTCCAACGATCATGCCTAAAACATACCTTGAACAACCTAAAGAACTGCGGCCTAGTCAAGGTAGATGGCTTCTTCCTCATGCTGCTGTTCTGGGCATATGGCAGCCCCTAACACTTCCACGCTGGCCTGTTTTGGAGTGGCTAGGCCTGCGGCCTACCACAGACCTCCGCTGCACACTAACAGCCTTCCGAAACAGTCCTACCTTACCTCTTGCTGCCCTCAACCAATCTGCAATTCTTCTTTCCAAACTCGACCTCCCTAACAGTCCTCATTTAGTGACTGCATCTAGGGTCTAGGACAGCCGCATTAGGCCTGCGTCTAGGGCACCATAGGCCTGCGGCTAGGGCACCATAGGCCTGTGTATGGGCAGCGTGAGTAGGCTTTAGAACAGCCAGGTTAGGGCAGCGTATGAGGGTTCCTTAGACAGCCTATAGAAGGCTTCTCCTAGCAGCGTAGATAAACCCTCCTTCCAACACTCGATCACTTGAAGCTGACCTCCAACGTCCCTTCAAAATCTCGCTGGCCTGTCTTCCTTGCTTGCAGCTAGGGCATCCTCCTTTCCTCTTGCATCTAGGGCTTCCTCTCTAGATTTCTCTTGCCGCTAAAACCTAGAACAAGTGGAGAGAAATCAAGAGTGAAGTGTGTAGAAATGACTATCAAGTCACCTCCTTTTATACTAAAACGTTGAGCACATGTGTGGGTTATTTGGTTGCTGGCCGAGCTTGACGAATTGTCTTATAACACAAATAAATTCATAACTCCATGAATATTTATCGGAATTGGATGATTTTTAGATCAATCCTACACCTCTCGATGAGAGGAGTCCAAGAAAAATATCAGCGGCCATAAATTAGATGACCCACATGGAGTTTGGCCTTAGTTGCAAATTTTAACATTGCGGCTATGCTTAGATGGCAAACTTTGATGGAGAACGAGTACCCAAGCCAAACAAAAATATGTAAAACCCCTTTCTCAAGCTTGCAAATGATTAGTCAAGTAAATGCAATGGATTAGAGCTTGTAGATGCAAATTTCTCAATGAAATACCATAACAAACCCTGACAAAATCTCTGATTAGGCCTGCAAACACAAGGGGTTAGTACCAAAATCAATTGCAAATGAAGTTATTAAGTCTCCAAGGTCCGTGTTAGGACTTCAAAGAGCCAACAAAGGCCGCAAGTAGGGTTCCAAGAGCCCCAAAGGCTAGCGACTAGGGTCCTAAGGCTTCTTAGTGTTAGTTTTTGTAGCATAGGATGTGTTCTAGCCACGAAATTTGGTGGAGAGGTTAGAATACATGAGATCTCCATAACCCAAATGTCGTTTATGGAAATTCTACCTAGAGATGACTTAATTAGATTATTAACCTATTTTTTAAAATATTTCCTAACTCTAAACTTAGGGAATGTGGTTAATTAATCAAGATTAATTAAGTCAAGGTGAGAATTCTCTAGAAACTCACACAGATCGACTCCAAGATGATCGTAGCCCTTGATTAAGTTTTAATCTTGGCCGTTGGTGCTCCAACAGAGGATTATAAGAAAAAGTCGATGGGCACTTGGAGAAAACACCAGTTGCAGATACTTAGTGAACTAGGCAGTTTGATTTCCCAGTAGCAGGTGATTCAACAGTGAGATTGAGTAGCAGGTGGCAGCATAGAGATTTTCTAGAGGAGTTTCCAGTCCCGGAGGAGTTAGAAGAGGAGGCCGTAACTTTTTTCTTCAGGAGGCTATGTAGGGATTGTGCACTGCCTCAAGAAGGGTAGTTCAATTTAGTTGTGGAGTGGGTTGTTTCAGATGGCAGAGGTTGGGAAAATTTCCAGAGTGCTTGGACAAAGTCTTTCAGCAGTAGAGGCAGGCAGGACGTCTGATTCAGAGGGAGTTCTGGGCTGAGCGTACAAGGGATTGTGCAGGGCCAGCACAGAGGTTGACGTAAATGATTCCAGGGGTCATTTTCTGAACCTAGACATATTGCTTGGAGAGGAGGGTAAAATTCCCTAAGATATTTTGGCCAGTATTTCTCTTAGATAGAAACGCCAGTTTGGCGTCATTTTATTGTACTTAGAATTTTTGTTGCATAATAATAATAAAACCCTCATCTGTTGCACTGGTTTTCCCAAGTTGGGTTTTTCCAGGGACGATTGTCCAAAAATAATGGTGTCAAAATTTTGTGTGCGTGCTAGAATTTCTCAGTTTCCAGTTTTCTATTTTTTCCATAGTATTTTTATGGTGAAAATTGCAGTTGTGATTTTATTTGTTGTTTGTCATAGCAAATAAACTGCATAATTAAATTTACAATTAGAAGAATAATTTCGAGTTGCTGCAATGGATGAAATTTTCACATGGTATCAGGGCATGAGTGATTAGCTGAGAAGTTCAGAAGCGGAAGAGAAAAGTTTGCTGTTCAGGGGAAGCAATAGGCTGAAATTCTCAGAGGTTGAGCAATACCCAGACAGGCAGGCCGAATGACTGGGCAAGACGGTTGATTTTCAGCTGCAAGGTTGCAAAAAATTCGAAGTTGCCCGAGATAATGATTCCAACAATCAGAGGGGGTAGCAACAACTTGGATTTTCGCTGAGCAGATTTCTGGTTGGACGCAGAGGGTTTTGCAACAGCAGAATTCGTGTCAGGTGAAAGAGGAATAGCACACAAATTGTCTTTTCTATGACCATGGACAAAATCGACATTCAAGAGGCTTCAAATTTGTCTTCTAGGTTGGAGGACAAATTTGCTTGCTTGTCAAGATCAACTTCACCGGTCAGGAACAAATCATCAACATATATTAGCAGTATCACTAGCTCACCTTTTACAACCTTGATATAAAGATTTGGATCAATAACACTTTTAGAGAAACCAAGTCTCATCATATATCCATCAATTCTAGAATACCAAGCTCTTAGAGCTTGTTTGAGTCCATACAAGGCCTTCTTTAATCTGCACACGTGAGATTCTCTATCATGAACCTCAAAACCTTGGGGTTGCTCTAGGTACACCTCTTCCTCAATCACACCATTGAGGAAAGCAATCTTCACATCCATTTGATGTAGCTTCCATCCCATAAATGAAGCAAGAGAGATAAGAGATCTAATTGTGGTGTACCTGGCAACTGGTGCAAAGACTTCATCATAGTCTTCTCCCTCTTTCTAGGAGAATCCTCTAGCCACGAATCTTTCCTTGTATTTGTCAATGCTCCCATCTGTTGCATGCTTGATCTTGTAAATCCACTTTGAGGTTACCACAGACTTTCCTTCAGGTCTTGGAACAATTTCCCAAACATTGTTCTTCATAATAGATTGGTATTCCTCCATCATTGCATCCTTCCACACTTGTGAAGTAGTTTCTTCCTCAAAGTTGGAAGGTTCAGAGTCAATCAACTTAGTCATTAAAGCTGCATAACTAAAATACCTCTTAGGTCTCTTAGATTCCCTGAAGGTGCCTTGTGGAGCCACATGTCCTTCTGCATCTTGCAAAGTAGATTTTAGCCAAGCTGGTCTTTTTCTATTTTCGGGAACAACCACAGGATCCAATGGTTCACAAGGTCCTTTTGGCATATCTTCATGATCTTCAGGATGACTAGAGGATGAGGGAGGACCTGTAACCTCTTCTTTAGGAGCCACATGCTTCTTCTCTTCATCTTTAGTGTCCGAGTGCTCTTCTCTGGATTTCCAATAAGCTGCATCTTCATCAAAAGTCATGTCTCTGCTTACTTCCACTTGTTGTTGCCTTGGAACATAGATCCTATAGGCTTTTAATGATTCACTGTACCCAACAAATATTCCCTTCTTACTGGAAGGCTCTAACTTGTTTCTCTTATCCTTGGGTACATGTATGAACACTGGACAACCAAAGATTCTCATATGATCAACCTATGGTTTCTGACCTGTGAATGCTTCTTCGGGAGTCTTATCTTCTAGAAGCCTATGAGGACTTCTATTCAGGATGTAGACGACTGTCTTGGCAACTTCTCCCCACAAGAACATTGGTAGTATCATTTCCTTCATGGACTCTTCAATAGATTTGCTATTTCTTTCGGCTACTCCATTATGTTGAGGATTATAGGGAACTATCAACTCCCTCTTAATCCCAACTTCTTTAAGAAGGCAATGAGTTCCTTGGAGGTATATTCTCCTCCATTATCTGATCTCAGGATCTTGATTCTCTTCCTTGTTTGGTTCTCCACTTCAACTTTGAATTCTTGGAACATTCTGAAAACTTCGTCTTTTGACTTCATTAGATAGATCCACGTCTTGCAGGAGAAGTCATCGATAAAGGATACATAGTATAGAGTGCCTCCAAGAGATTTCATCGACATGGGACCACACACATCAGAGTGGACTAGATCCAAAATTTCTTTGGACCTATGTTCACTGCTTGGAAAGGGTTTCTTAACATTCTTTCCAAGAGCACATCCCTTACACACACCTTTATGATCTATTTGCAAATCTGGTACACCTGAAACAATCTGCTTCAAAGTTGGCAAGGCTCTATAATGAAGATGTGCATATCTCCTATGCCATAACTCACTAGGGTTAATATCATTATGTACTAAAGCTTTGGAAGATTGCCCCAGGAGTCTATACAACCTTCCTTCACGAATCCCAATAACCCTAGTAGAGCTTATACTAGAGCCCTTGTCCCACACAAGGACTTTCCCATCAATGAAGGCCACTCTATCTCCTCTATCTTCTAAACATGAAATTGAAACCAAATTCTTTTTCAAACCTGGAACATTGTTAATTTTAGGCAACAATGGTATGTTCTATGCTTTAGAGCAATTTTACTTCAATTTTTTTATTAGCCCAGTATCAATATTCAGATTAGTAATCACATCAACATGATAGTAAAATGTAGATAGAACATAAACATAAACAGTAGAAGACAAGCCAAGACAAGAGGACACAAGATGTGGCACCAGCGAGGGACAAACCCCAATGTGGGGAAACCCTTGATCAAATTTTCTTTTAGTCTTCAATAGTTCAGCAGAGAGAGATAGTACAATTTACAAATCTGATAATTTATAACAACAACAAAAGAGCCCTAACCAGAAAAGTCAATGCTGGTCAACAGGGCAGATTTGACCCTCAACAAATTGGTCAACTTCAGTCAACTTCAGCCTCCAAACAACAAGATAAAACAACCCTCAAAACAATTAAATTCAGCCCAGTGAAAGTCTGATCAACAGCCCACCTGCGGTCAACCCTAGCTGCACTCAACGCTGGTCAACAATCAACGTTTAGCCTCGATTTCTGTGCCCAGAAATGCGGCCTGCCCAAACAGAGATAGCCTTCACAAAAACACAGTCAAAGGAGGTCAATGCATGCTGGTCAACGCTTGGTCAAACTGTCCTGAAATTCGGTCTCCTATATTTCGGCCTCCTGAAATTTCAGACATGTGGAGAGAGAGATGCCCAGAATGCGTACCCAATCAATGAGGAGAGAGAGAGAGAAGTGTGAAGATGAGTGTCTTCAAATGAGGCTAAGTCACCTTCTATTTGTATGCAGCATTAAGGATAAATAGACGTGACTGTTGGGCTTCTGAGCCTACATAAGTTTGCTAGCCGACCTTGACAATTTGACCATAATCAAAATAAATTCATAACTTCATTTGTACATGTCAGAATCAGATGATCTTTAGATCAATCGTACACCTCACCTCTCGGAGAGAGGAATCCAAGAAAAATATCAGCTGTGATAAATAAGATGACCCATGTGGAGTTTGGCCCTAGTTGCCAATTTTAACACTCCTTCTCATCTAGGGAGAACTCCATCTACTAATCCATCTGCCAATCTATACTATCTCTGCCATCAATGCACTGCTCTGCTCTTCTTTGTTGAACTATGAAGAAGAAGAAGTGATTGAGAATGTATCATACCATTCTCTACTGACCCAAAGTCAGTCCCAATCAAAAGAGAGTGTCTTATACCACTCTTATTGACCCGAAGTCAGTTCCAATCAAAAGAGAGTGTCTCATACCACTCTTATTGACATGAAGTCAGTTCCAGTTGATCCCAAATCAATATCGGTCATCCTAGCATAGGGAGTACGGTAGTACACGATGCGTCCATCAGCAGTACGATGGTCCCTATTCTCATTTCCCTACTCATTGGCCAGATGAGAGGTACTTCCCATGAGTCCCAGTAGGAGAAGGATGAACCACTCATCCTACGTACATGTCACCAAGGGGTATCGTAGGGGAAGGTTGAACCACTCACTCTGTACACAACAAACCACTAGGGGAAGGCTGAACCACTCACCCTATGGTTGCTCACTCCTCCAAGAAATACCCCAAGCCCCCTGGAGCTCTCAAAGCTCAATGTCCATCTCATACAGGACTCTCATAAGAGGGTCTCTCCACGACTCCAAGTCGTTCTCAGAAGGCCAAGAACTTGACCTTCCCCAGGGGCTTTGTCAGAATATCAGCGACCTGCTCATCAGTCCCAATGTGATGGAGCTTTATTGCTCCTCGTTGTACCATATCCCGGATAAAGTGGTACTTGATATCTATATGCTTGGAGCGATCATGAAACACGAGATTCTCTGATAATCGGATCCCACTCTGGTTGTCGCAGAGGATCACGGTGGTATCCAACACATGTCCAAATAGCTAATTGAAGAGCTTCCTCAACTAGACAACTTCACAGGAGGCCATACTAGCAGCTATATATTCAGGCTTTGTGGTGCTCAAGGAAACCGATTTTAGCTTCATTCTCATCCAGGATATCGAAGCAGAACCCAAAGAAAGCAGCATCCAGAAGTGCTCTTGCAATCCACCACACTGTCAGCCGAATCAACATCAGAATAACCGTGCAGCCTCACATATCCGGCAATGTATCTCAGTCCATGAGTGATTGTGTCTTGAAGATATCTCAAAAGATTCTTGAGGACAATCCAATGTATATCATGAGGCTCAACCATATATTGGCTCAATGTGTTAACTACAAAACACATGTCCGGACGAGAGTTCACCAAGAACATCAGTGCTCCTATGAGTTGACGATACTCACAAGCATTTCCCGATTTAGGTCCAACAACACTACCACATAACTTCTTAAAGTTAAGTTCCATTGGAGTAGTCACAGGCTTGCAGTCCACCATCCCAAATCTTTCCAACATCTTCACAACATATTTTCCTTGAGAGAGGAAAATTTCACCTAGTTTTTCCCAGACCTCCAACCCTAGGAAATAGTGCATTGGTCCTAGGTATTTCATCTCAAATCCAGAAGCCAACTCCCTCTTACATTTGTGAATGAGAGGGTCTGCACTTCCCTCAACGCCATGCTTGATTTTGTAAAGACACTTAGAGGTGACACCCAGTCTGTCCTGGGGTCTAGGGACCACATCCCAAACATCATTCTTCATAATTGACTCGTATTCTTCATTCATAGCATCCTTCCATACTTGATGCTTCATGACTTCTTCGAATGATGAAGGCTCATTTTGAATGATAGTGCTCATGGCAGTCAAATATCCTTGATACTTGTTCGGCTTCTTGCTTTCACGGAAAGTCCCCCTTGGTGCAATGTGTCTCTCGGCATCTTCGAGAGTCTCCCTAAGCCATGAGGGTCTCCTTTTGGAGGAGGAGGGCTCATGAGGAGGAGGATCAATAGGATCCATAGGTTCATCAACATCAGGCATCGTTTCGTCTTCTTTTGCACCCTGATTTCCGGTGTCAACTTCTTTGTCCTTTCTTAGAATGGGAAGGCTGCTGATCTTCCTGAGGGCCATATCTTCGTCGAAGGTGACATCATGACTTATCTCAACTTCCTTTTGACCAACTACATAAATTCTATATCCCTTAGAATTTTCACTATAGCCCACAAAGATTCCTTTCTTCCTAGATGCACCCAATTTGCTTCTTTTCTCTTTCAGCACATGAAAATATACGAGACTTCCAAAAATTCTAAAATGAGAGACATCGGGTTTCTTACCAGTGAACATTTCTGTGGGAGTCTTGGAGTCCAATTCTTGATGAGGGCATCGGTTTTGAACATATGCACTGTGGTAGTTGCAGCTTCAGCCCATAGGAACTTCAGAAGGCCTTGATCATGAAGCATGGCACGAACTGGTTCTACAATAGAGCAATTCTTCCTTTCAGCCACACCATTCTGCTTAGGAGTGTATGGCGTTGTAGTCTCCCTCTTAATGCCAGCTTCTCTGCAATAATCTTGGAATTCATTGGATTCGTACTCAGTCCCATTATCAATCCTCAATATCTTGATTTTATTCTCAGATTGGTTTTCGATCAAGGCTTTGAAGTGTTGGAACCAGGTGAACACTTCATCCTTCTTCTTCAAGAAGTAGATCTAGGTCTTGTGAGAATAATCATTCGTAAAGGTGAGATAATATAAGTATCCTCCCAAAGAGTTTACGGGCATCATACCAGATATGTCCAAGTGGATCAATTGCAATATATGTGTGGTCTTGCTATTACTCAAGGGGAATGGTCCCCTTGTAAGTTTTCCTTCGGCACATCCCGAACATACACCTTCATGCTCTACTTTGAACTCGGGCATACCTGTCACCCTCTGTCTCACATCGGGTAGGGCCTTATAATGAAGATGGGCAAACCTCTGGTTCCATAGTTCAGATTGTAGAGATGTGTCACAAGACATGGCTCCCAATGGACTTCTTCCAACTTGATACAAAGTGTCAACCCTGAACCCAAGAGTAAAAGCATCTTTAAAATTTCTTTTTCAAACACATACCTTTCCATCGATGAATGCCGCCTTGAATCCTTTGTCCCCCATGGTTGAAATGGACACCATGTTCTTCTTGAGATTAGGTACATATATTACTTCTTGCAAATGAATATTGTTACCTTGATTCAATTGAAGGGTAACATTCCCTACTCCCTTCACGGGATAGGTGGCATCGCCTCCAAGGATGATCTCCAAGTTTGTCTCCTTTTCTATCAGATTAGAGAGGGCTTCCTTGTATTCGGTGAAGTGCCTTGAGGCACCACTATCAATCAACGAATTTCCCAAAGTGTTCGGAGGAGAGGCATTGGAAAGGGCCGATATAAGATAGTACTCTTTTTGTTTTTGTTAATAACATTTGGTTCCTCATACTTGTAGTTCCTTGATTTCTTGGAGGGTCGACCATTTCCTTGATGTCCTGCATTCCTTTTTCCTTTGCCATTGGACTTGCCATTCCTTTGATCGTTGTTGTTGAAGTTGGCCCTGGAATGATTGTGATCATCATCATGCAATTTGTCCCTTCTATTTGGACACTCCCTTGCATAGTGGCCAAACTTATTCCAAACAAAGCACTTGCTCTTCCTTCCTCCTTTAGATCCAGGCTTTCCATGGAAATGAATCTTAGACCTTGCATTATTTCTCCTTTTGGCATGAGCGGAGAATGCAGTGGGGTTACTTCTATTAGAAGACATTTTTTGCTCCACCATTCTTGTTTCTTCTTGAATGCATCTCGACATCAATTCTTCAAACCCTGGAATTTGATCATTGTTGAGGATGGTGGTTCTAAATACATACCACTCAGGTGGGAGTCCTCCAAGGGTGGTGAGAGTAAGTTCCCTGTCAGGAATGACTTCTCTAATCGAGGGTAGATCATTCTTGATCTCAGTAATCCTCAAGAAATAGGATTGAATATCCTCGTCCTTGCCCTTCTTAATATCCTTCAACTTATTCTTGAGAAGTAGAATTTGATTAGCATTACTAACCTTGAACATGTCGACCAACTTGTCATAGATCTCCTTGGAGGTCTTCAATTCGAAGATGTAGGCCACTAGATGCTTGTCAATGGAATCCCTGATAATCTTCTTTGCTTTGACTTCAGCCCTATTGTACTTGGTCTTCGCAGCAACCGATGCATTTGAAGGAGGTTCAGGGATTTTACACTGCACATAGTCCATCACTTCTTTCTCTTCCAAGGTAAAATCAAGACACATCTTCCATCCATGATAGTCAGATTTATCATGGAGCTTGTCTTTGGCCGGGAAGTAGGATGAGGAACCCATTGAACCTTTTGTGCTTGTCCAACTGTCTTTGGTGATTGCTCTTTCACTCTTGCTCGGGCTTTGTCTTCGCCTTAGCTCTGATACCATGTTAATTTTAGGCAACAATGCTATGTTCTATGCTTTAGAGAAATTTTACTTCAATTTTTTTATTAACCAATATCAATATTCAGATTAGCAATCACATCAACATGATAGTAAAATGCAGATAGAACATAAACATAAATAGTAGAAGACAAGCCAAGACAAGAGGACACAAGATGCGGCACTAGCCAGGGACAAACCCCAATGTGGGG
This sequence comes from Pinus tabuliformis, assembly GCA_031772625.1. Classification (NCBI taxonomy): domain Eukaryota; kingdom Viridiplantae; phylum Streptophyta; class Pinopsida; order Pinales; family Pinaceae; genus Pinus; species Pinus tabuliformis. The sequence continues at coordinate 982,074,327 of CM062820.1, read as the reverse complement.
AAACCCTTGATCAAATCTTCTTTTAGTCTTCAATAGTTCAACAGAGAGAAATAGTACAGTTTACAAATCTGATAATTTATGACAGCAACAAAAGAGCCCTAACTAGAAAAGTCAAGGCTGGTCAACAGGATAGATTTGACCCTCAACAAATCGGTCAACTTCAATCAACTTTGGTCTCCAAACAACAAGATAAAACAACCCTCAAAACAGTTAAATTTAGCCTAGTCAAATTCAACCCAGTCAAAGTCTGGTCAAACAGCCCACCTGCGGTCATCCCTAGCTGCAGTCAACGCTGGTCAACAATCAATGTTTATCCTCGATTTCTGTGCCCAAAAATGCGGCCTGCCCAAACAGAGATAGCCCTCACAAAAATGCAGTCAAAGGAGGTCAACACATGCTGGTCAATGCTTGGTCAAACTGTCTAGAAATTTGGTCCTCTGAAATTTTGGCCTCCTGAAATTTAGCTCTCCTGAAATATGAGACGTGTGGAGAGAGAGAGGCCTAGAAATTCGTACCCAATCATTGTGGAGAGAGACAGAGAAGTGTGCAGATGAGTGTGTCCAAATGAGGCTAAGTCATCTTCGGATGAATAGACGTGATTGTTGGGCTTTTGAGCCTACATAAGTTTGCTAGCTGACCTTGATAATTTGACCATAATCAAAATCAATTCATAACTTCATTTGTACATGTCAGAATTAGATGATCTTTAGATCAATCCAACACCTCTCGGAGAGAGGAATCTAAGAAAAATATCAACTGTCATAAATAAGATGACTCATGTGGTGTTTGGCCCTAGTTGCCAATTTTAACAAACATAGAGTTTATTGCTCAAGTGAATGTTTTCACCTGTGTTCACCTGTTTTCAGCCCCAATTCCTTTGACTGCATAATTGTTGTTGTCTCCAAGCTCTACCTTTTGTGCCAATCTTCTTTCCATCAAACTTGTAAGATGATCATGTTCCCTTGTCATGTCTTGAAGCTCCACTGTCAATCAACCATATATTGTTGTCATCTGCAAGAGATCTTGCAAGTGCAGAATAGTAGAAGTGATCTTTATCTCCTTCAACTTTGGATCTCTTGGATTGCTCATCAAATTTTGCCATGGTAGCATGCTAATTTCCTCTCTTCTTCCTATCATTGAACCTTTCAGGACATTGGGCTTTGAAGTGACCAAATTTGTTGCAACGAAAGCACTGAATTTGAGACATATCTTTCTTCCTTTGAGGATTGGGTCTGCTATCAAAACCCTTTTTCTTCTTCTGAAAACCAAACTTCTTTCTTCCTCCAACTTTCATGGAACGAGCTGCATAGGCTTGAGAATCTTCTTCTTCTTTTGGATTTCTTTCTCTAGATAGAAGTCTTGATTCTTCTTGAGCACAAGCTGCCCATATTTCTTCCAAACTTGGAGCTTCCTTTCGACTGCTTATACCTGCTGCAAATGAATCCCATGAATGTGGTAGTCCATTAAGTGCTGAAGTCACAAGTTCTTTATTAGAGACAATTTCATCAATAGCTTGTAGTTGATCTCTTAGTTGAGAAACCCTCACAAAGTATGAAGCCACTGTATCATTCTTTGTCATTCTTATATCACAAAGCTCATTTCTCAAGCTCATGACTTGGCCAATATTGTTGACAATATATAACTTATTTAGGGCATCATACATCTTCTTTGAAGTGTCAAGCTTTGAGATGTATGGAATAAGATGGTCCTTGATGGAGTCCACAATAATGCTCATGGCGATGATGTCATCTTTCTTGTACTTCTTCTTCCCAGATTCATCTGTAGCTTCAATGTTGAAATTTCTAAGTATTATCTGTTAGAAATTTTATCTGTATTTTCTGGTTTATTTCTCCTACTTGTTAATTACGAACAAGTTATTTAAACATATAAATATCGAAATAAACACAATACAATCTCAACCATCTACAGATCAACAACTGAAAGAAATAACAAACACACAAGTGACACCGTTATTTTTGGACAACTCGTCCCCAGAAAAGCCCAACTTGGGAAAACCGGTGCAACAATTCTGAGGGTTATTTATTATGCAGTATATCCTTGAGTACAACTGGGTGCCAAACCGGCTCACTTGATAGAGAAAATAATTCGACAGTAATACCTCTCTATTCGGAGGCAGATTCTCAAAAAATATGCGCCACAAAAGCCTCTCCAGCACAACTGAAGCACTGCGTCAGCCCTCCTGGCCTCTATGTCAGCTTTAAAACCCTCTGCGTCATCCCTCTGAGGCACTGCGCAACCTCTATGACCTTCTACGCCACTCCTGCTGCCCTCTGCGTGGATGACGCAGGCCCTCTGACCTCTGCGCTGGTCTCTCGACACTATCTCTGCCTCTCTGTCTAGTACTCACTGCCCCTCGCTGCAAACTGATCACTAATTCGGCTTTTCTTAGCAAACCTCGCCCTAGAAAATCGAATGACTGATCACTCTGGTGTGTTCTCCAACTGACTCTCAAGCCTTCTCTTATACTTTTTATGTTGGTCCTTCAACGATCAAGATTACATCTCTAATCAAGGACTAAGTTTAGATTTGGCTTGATCCATGTCTTTTGGAACCTTCTAACCCAATTTTATATTAATACCCATTAATATTTTATTTTTCCTAAGTTTAGACTTAGGAACTCCATTAAAAATATTAATTATTTTAATGTCTCCTTAACCGGGTAGAATCTGCCCAAACCATTTCTGGGTCTTGGAGATCTCATGTGCTTTAGTCTCTCCACCAATTTTCATGGCTAGAGCACATTCGATGCTACCCCAATCAACATTCAATGACTTTTTCTTGCACAATTTCCAAAAGGTCTTTTGCAAGAATTAGGTCAATTCTTGTCTTCCAAGCTCTAAAGTTAGTGGCTCCCTCTAACTTTTCTCTGATTTCATAGTAGAGGCCCTGGTTGTAACTTGAATATAGATCTAAGGTTTCTTCAAGGTGATCTCAAAGTAGGTATTATTAAGGAGTGATCTCTATGCTATTTCCTTTACCAAAGCTCTGATACCATGTTGATTTTTCAATAAAATTGATACAAGTACTTTATTTTTGAATTATGGTAATTACTTGTGAATATATATTATAGTTCTTTTATCTTCATCAAGCAATCACACTTCAAAAATTCAACTAATAACCATGAAAAGAAAGTAGATATCACAATGTGTGTGAGAGAGAGATATGTGAGTGATAAGTGTGTATGTAAAATGAAAAAGTTCAAGTGTATTTTATACCCAAGATACCCAAGAGACATGTCTCTTAAATTAAATCATGTCTCTTTGTAAATTAAATTCTAGTAAGTCTGCACATTTACATTTTTACTCATATTTGTTAAAGTGTTGAAGATCACATAAATAATGGTGGGCAGTAACTCCTGGTAAGTATATTTATTTACATTTTGTTCCTATTCCATATTTTATGCAAATATTTGCTTAAATTATGGTGGGTAGTAACTGATGGTAAATATGTTATTTACGTGAGTAAATATGTTATTTCATTTCTTTTAATTTTCTTTCTTCTAATTTAAAATTTATTTTTCTTTTGTGTTTTTACATAGTATTATAAATACATCAAAGATTATGAAGACCGACCATTGCTACGTTCTTCAACAACAAGGCCAACAGGGAAACAATTACCAGTATGAGAGACTTGCAACAACTAATCAAAAGATGGGATTATGGACGTAGGAGAATGAGACAAGTGTTAAGTGGTGCCCTGGGTGTAGGCGATATGGACAAACGGCCGAAGCCTGATATAATTTCTTCTAATCCGGGTTGAATTTCTCTTTCTGCTTCAACAGGTGTATCCATCATCTATTGCCAGCTTTATGAGTTTTCATTTGATACACTCCAACCTTTGTTATTGGCGCAAAACATATCACAGGCTTGTTTCCTTCCTTTGGGACTATAATCCCATAGAAATTGTAAAGATACACTATTGCTTCTTTAAAACAAGGGAAATGCGTTTAAAACGCAATATACACATGCGTGGCTTTTTCGTTCCAAAGGAACAGAGCAACACTATTGGCGCTTTTAAAACCTCTATAGTGTTAATTCCAAAGAATTACACTATCGGCGTTGATTTTCCACAGGATTGTGCTATATGCAAAAGCACTATCGGCAATCGCTGTCAGCAATTTCACATGGAACGGAGAAATAACATAATGCTCCAATAACCCCGATGCGATAGTACGTGGACTATCGGAAATCGCCATCGGGGATTCCAACACTTCAATGCTAGGCTCCTTCCGTTCCGATCTGGCGATCCGATAACAATCGCGGACCCGATAACCTTTCCACTCTTCTCTATAATGTTTCGGGTTGGGGCTGTCGGAGTTTCGGACTTCGATGGTTCCAAAGGTCCCTTCCACTCATCTTGTGGTTCTTGCGATGCGATAATGGTTCGGACCCGATACGGGTATGAACCAGATTCAATAATATTTCAAGTCCAGAACTACGTCTAGATTAAGTCTTTTTCAAAGATTTCCTGTGTAAACAGAGGTTCCGCTGCGGAGCTTAACAATGCATGTAAGAGAATAGGCACGTCGATATGAAAGGGAAACAACCTAACAGGCTTAAGCTTAAGTGTTAATTGGAAAACAAAGATTGAATCACTATTAATAAAACGCAGAAAATAATAGAACCGGAACTGATACACGCATAAAAATACCAGTTGACAGGGAACCATAAAATCAGATGCACAGAGAGAGGTTTTTTTACAGATGATAATGCTTCCGGGCATGACTTCTCTAGAGCGTCCCGTTATTTCATTTTATAAATAATAGATAAGCCCTCTCGGTCCTTATCCCATAAAAAAACATGCCTTTTACATAGAGCGATTTAAAGCAATTATGCATAAAGCTTTTGTTACAACTTATCCATAAGCGATTATTACATCATGATTTTATTCTTAATTCTATCCTTATCTTACACTAGAAAAGCATGGAAATTGCTGGCTAAAGGACCCCACTCCTTTGCTTGTAAATTTTTTTGATTTTTGGAATAAGTTTGAAGATTTTCCCTCCAAGTCTCATGCTCCTGCATCAGACTCCTGAGGACAAAATTCTTCATGGGTTCCTGTCCATGAGTTCATCTACAGAACTGCCCAGTTTCTGTAGCATGTCTTCTGTAACCCAAGTAGCTTCAGCGGTTGGCTGATCCTTCCACTTTACCAAATACTGAAAGTATTCTCGTCCCCTTGTTTTGTTAAACACCTTGTTGTCCAGAATTCTTTCTGGCTGCAAATTCTTTGCTGTGGGTAAATGTTTTACCCAGTCAATCTCTTGGGTCTCTTGATCTTGTGCTGTATTATCTGCAGTTTCACCTTCATACTTGTACAGGTCTGCAACATAAAAAATTGGTGATATTCTAACATCAGGGGGCAACTCAATCTCATAGGCATTTGCAGAAAATTTCCTCAACACTCTGCACGGTCCATTTTTTTTGAACTTCAATTTGTTATACTCCCTCTTTGGAAACCTCTCCTTTCTGAGATGTGCTAAAACCAGATCTCCAACTTCAAAGTTCAACTCTCTTCTTCTCATGTCTGCTCTGGTTTTGTACTTGATGTTGCTATCCTGCAGTTGCTGTTTCACTTGTTCATGTATTGTTTGCATTTCTGAAGCAAAATCTTCACCCTCTGCACTTCTCATCTCATCTTTTCCCAAGTTTTTTAACTCAGATGCTCCTCTTGGATGCATTCCATAAACAACATGGAATGGACTCTGTCCTGTACTCCTGTTAGGTGAGTCATTATATGCGTATTCAGCTTGTGCCAACACTTGATTCCATTGCTTTGGATGTTCTGCAGTAAGGCTCCTTAAAAGATTGCCTAAACCCCTGTTCACAACTAAAGTCTGTCCATCAATTTGTGGATGATAGGCAGAATTGAAACTTAATTTAGTTCCCAATTTCTTCCATAGTGTCCTCCAGAAATGTCCAACAAATTTGGAATTCCTGTCTGAGAAAATACTTTTAGGCAACCCATGCAATCTTACAATCTCCTTAAAAAACAAATTAGCAATGTGAGAAGCATCACTAGTCTTATAACATGGAATAAAGTGTGCCATTTTTGAAAATCTGTCCACTACAACAAAAATTGAATCATTACCTCTTTGAGTCTTTGGTAAGCCCAAAACAAAATCCATACTTACCATATCCCAAGGCCTATCTGGAATTGGTAATGGGATATACAAACCTGTGTTTTGGCTCCTTCCCTTTGCATATTGACAGACTTTGCAAGTTTTCACATACTTCTCCACTTCAGATTTTGTTTTCGGCCAGAAATAAAATCTGTTCAACTGTTCAAAAGTATTCTCTATGCCAAAATGTCCTGCAAGTCCTCCACTATGTTTTTCTTTGATTAAATTCTCCCTCATTGAGCAGTTTGGTATGCACAGCTGATTTTTCTTAAACAACAGTCCATCTTGTAAGAAGTAATCCAACCATCTACTCCTATCCATCAAAACAGGATTTTTACAAGCTTCAAATGCCTCTTTAAAATCTGGATCTGTTTCATACAATTCTTTAAGAAAATCAAAACCCAACACTTGGATTTGACTCTCTTGAAATAATACATTCCTCCTACTTAAGGCATCTGCAACTTTGTTTGATTGGCCATTTATATGCTTCAAAACAAAATGGAAACCTTGAAGATACTCTACCCATTTGGCATGTTTCTGGCTAAGCTTTGGCTGCTGCATAATATACTGTAGTGCATGGTTATCTGAGTAAAGGATAAATTCTTTTGACATTAGATAATGCCTCCATTTTTTAATGACTGTACAACTGCATAGAACTCCTTATCATAAGAAGAATATTTTTTTTGGAATCATTTAGCTTTTCACTAAAGTAGGCTATAGGTCTATCTTCTTGGCTTAAAACACCTCCAATTGCTTCTCCGCTGGCATCACACTTCACTTGGAAAGGCTTACTAAAATCAGGTAGAACCAAAATAGGCTTTTCAGTGATTTTCTTCTTTAGCAGCTGAAATTTTTTTCCTGCTTCAGCAGTCCATCTAAATGGCTGTTTGTCCTTCTTTATGGTCTCGACTCTCAATGACAGGTGCATTAATCTTACTAAAATTCTTAATGAATTTTCTATAAAAGTTAGCAAGACCATGAAAACTTCTTACCTCAAAAACACTTTTAGGTGAAGGCCACTCCATGATTGCATTGATCTTTTTTGGATCCATCTTCAGCCCTTCAACAGAAATAACAAAGCCCAAGTACACTAGCTCTTCTTTCATGAATGAACACTTCTTCAAATTCAACAATAATTTCTCCTGCTGTAGCCTTTGTAAGACATAATTCAGATGCCTCATGTGCTCCTCCTTAGACTTGCTGTAAACTAATATATTATCCAGATATACTATTACAAATTTATCAATAAAATCTTTAAAAACTTCATTCATGAGTCTCATAAACGTACTTGGTGCATTTGACAACCCAAAAGGCATTACTCTCCACTCATACAATCCCTCATTTGTCTTAAAAGCAGTTTTCCACTCATCCCCTTATCTTATCCTTATTTGATGATACCCACTTTTAAGATCTAGTTTTGAAAAATACTTTGCTCCACTCAAGCAATCCATTAAAATTTCAATTCTAGGTAAAGGAAATTTGTACCTGGTTGTGATTTTATTGATGGCTCTTGAATCTGTACACATTCTCCAGCCTCCATCTTTCTTTGGACTCAACACTGTTGGTATTGCGCAAGGACTCAAGCTTTCTCTGATTAGCCCTTTGTCAAGCAATTCTTGCACCTGCTTTTTAACCTCTTCATTTTCTGAAGGAGTCATTCTATAAGCTGCTTTGTTAGGTAGACTTGATCCAGGAATCAAATCTATATGATGGCTAATTCTTCTTATGGGTGGTAACTCATTAGGCAAATCATCGACAATAATATCACAATATTTTTCCAACATTTCTTGAATTTCAATGGGTAAATCAGAAATTTAGTAGAAGTCATTATTACCTTAGGCTTGCAAATTACAACAAAATTTACCTCATTCTCTTCAATCTGCTTCAAGTATTCCTTTCCTCCTAATAACAAAGTTTTTGGATTAGTGTTCTTTCCTGGTACATCTTCTTCTTGCATAGGCAACAACATATGATTGATACCATCATTTCCAAACTTGTAGGTGTTTCTTTTCCCATCATGCAAGTATTCCTTTCCTCCTAATAACAAAGTTTTTGGATCAGTGTTCTTTCCTGGTACATCTTCTTCTTGCATAGGCAACAACATATGATTGATACCATCATTTCCAAACTTGTAGGTGTTTCTTTTCCCATCATGCATGGCTTCTTTGTCATATTGCCAAGGTCTTCCAAGCAATATGTGACACACATCCATTGGCATCACATCACATACAATTTTATCTTTATATTTGCCCACCTGAAATTCCACTTCACACTGTTCATTCACTAACAGTTGATGTCCCTTTTGTAACCATGACACCTTGTAAGGTGTTGGATGTTTTCTTGTCTTCAGCTTCAATTTCTCGACCACTTCTGTAGAGACCAAATTATCAGTGCTGCCACTATCAATGATCATCTGACAACATTTCCCTTGAACTTTACACACTGTCCTGAATAAAGTCTTTCTTTGTGATGGTTCAACTATCTCCTTTGCTGGCTTGAGCAAAACTTTATTAACTACCAAAGATTCTCCTCTCTGGTATATTTTCTTCTTCTGTCACTGCTGTTGTTGCTTCCCCCTCAGCTTGAGCAACAATAGCATTCCTCTGATTTGTTTCTGCTTTCTCTAGGCACTCAAAGGCTCTGTGTCCCAGTTTGTTACATCTGTAACATCTTACATCTCTTCCTCTTCTTCTGCCTCCTCTCCCTCTAGAAAAACTCCCTTTGCCTCTTGCATCACCTCCTGTGGGTACATGCTGGGTTGAGATGCTGCTAGCTCCATCTTCAGGTGTTGTAGATCTTCATCTACCACCTTGACTTCCCTTTCCTCGGAAAGTACCTCTCCTTCTGGCAGACTGCTTCTTCATGAGTTTTTCTTTAGCTTTCAGTGCTATCTGATAAGCTTCCTCTACTGTTTTAGGAGACAATATACTTATCTCATCTTGAATATCCATCCTAAGGCCATTCATATATCTAGCCACCTTCTCATCTGTATCTTGGGCTTCTCCAGCTCTTATGCTTACCTTGTAGAATTCCTCTGTGTATTCTTTCACTGTCAAAGACCTCTGTCTAAGATTCTGCATCTGTCTGAACAAGGTTTGCTGATAATTACTTGGTAGAAACTTACCTCTTAGCTTTGTTACCATCCTGCTCCAATTCTTGATAGGTTGCTTGCCAAGTCTTTTTCTTTCTGCCTGCACACCATCCCACCAAAGTGCTGCATGGCCTTTTAACTTGGTGACAACAAACTTTACTTTCTTCTCATCTTCTGTTTCTTCATAGTCGAAGAATTTCTCCATGCCATTAATCCAGTCTATCAATTATTCTAGATTCAGTCCTCCTTCATATATTGAAACCTCGGTCTTTGGCCTAGCTGTGGATATCAACACTGACTGGAAGAATCTCATCTCAGGGGTAACTGCTACAACTTCCTCCTTTGCAGCTTCAACCTCAGGTTCACTAACATCTCCATCATCTATATTTCTGCGTGTTGTTAATGCATTCAATCTAGCTTGCATCTGTTGCACCGCTTCCATTACTTCAGCGTTTGCAACAGGCCGTCCTCTTCCACCACGTTCTCGACCTCTTCCAACTCTGAAAGCCATAGTAACTTTCCTTCTCCTGCTTTTGAGATTCAATTCAATGTTAGTTGGTTGCTCCGATGCCACTAATGGTGGCCTGGCTGTAGGCGATATGGACAAACGGCCGAAGCCTGATATAATTTCTTCTAATCCGGGTTGAATTTCTCTTTTTGCTTCAACAGGTGTATCTGTCATCTATTGACAACTTCATGAGTTTTCCTTTGATACACTCCAACCTTCATTATCAACGCAAAACATATCACAGGCCTGTTTCCTTCCTTCGGGACTATAATCCCACATAAATTATAAAGATACACTATTGCTTCTTTAAAACAAGGGAAATGCGTTTAAAACGCAATATACACAGGCGAGGCTTTTTCGTTCCAAAGGAACAGAGCAACACTATCGGCGCTTTTAAAACCTCTATAGTGTTAATTCCAAAGAATTACACTATCGGCGCTAATTTTCCATAGGATTGTGCTATATGTAAAAGCACTATTGGCAATCGCTGTCGGCAATTTCACATGGAACGGAGCAATAACATAATGCTCCAATAACCCCGATGCGATAGTATGTGGACTATCGGAAATCGCTATCGGCGATTCCAACACTCCAATGCTAGGCTCCTTCCGTTCCGATCTGGCGATGCGATAACAATCGCGGACTCGATAACCTTTCCACTCTTCTCTATAATGTTTCGGGTCCGGGCTGTTGGAGTTTCGGACTTCGGCGGTTCCAAAGGTCCCTTCCACTCCACTTGTGGTTCTTGCGATGCAATAATGGTTCGGACCCGATACGGGTATGAACCAGATTCAATAATATTTCAAGTCTAGAACTACGTCTAGATTAAGTCTTTTTCAAAGATTTCTTGTGTAAACAGAGGTTCCACTGCAGAGCTGAACAATGCATGTAAGAGAACAGGCACGCCGATATGAAAGGGAAACAACCCAACAGGCTTAAGCTTAAGTGTTAATTGGAAAACAAAGATTGAATCACTATTAATAAAACGTAGAAAATAATAGAACCGGAACTGATACACGCATAAAAATACCAGATGACAGGGAACCATAAAATTAGATGCACAGAGAGAAGTTTTTTTGCAGAAGATAATGCTTCTGGGCACGACTTCTTTAGAGCGTCCCGTTATTTCGTTTTATAAATAATAGATAAGCCCTCTCGGTCCTTAACCCATACAAAAGCATGCCTTTTACATAGAGCGATTTAAAGCAATTATGCATAAAGCTTGTTACAACTTATCCATAAGCGATTATTACAACATGATTTTATTTTTAATTCTATCCTTATCTTAAACTAGAAAAGCATGGAAATTTCTGGCTAAAGGACCCCACTCGTTTGCCTGTAGATTTTTTTGGATTTTTGGAATAAGTTTGAAGATTTTCCCTCCAAGTCTCATGCTCTTGCATCATTAAGCATGAATAACATGGGGCACTACCATCATTAGAGCCTCGTACCTGTGCCCCTTCTAAACAGTAAAAGGAAGACCTAAGGAAGGTCACACTAGAGTAGGGTACATCATAATCCCCAAGGTAAAGTAAGGAAACAAGTACACAACCAATAACTGTTTATATCATATTTCAACCTGTTAAATATTAAATGAAAGCACCTAAATGCTAAAATGGTTAAAGTACCTCACAATAGATGACCCACCTTCATCATATGAGTAGGTTAGATTAATGAGTGCACTGATTGGAAAATGGATGAGAGGCATATGAGGCTGGCTATTTGTGGATCATGGTAGGACTGCTGGATGGCACGCTGTAGTGTAGGAGAGGAATTTTCTCTTAGGGTTACCTGTTGGGGATAATCTAGTAGGGAAACTAATCAAACAATTCTCCTTATCCTTAATAATTACTTGTGAACTTTAGTTAGCTTCTTTGTGTTCTTTATTGAATTCTCTTCATCATATAATTATCAAGAGCATAAACCTTAAAGATCATAAAAGACAGAGGACACAAAATATAGGCTCCAGGCCAGGGCACAACCCCTCCAAGGGGAAAACCCAAAATAATCTCTTTCCTTCTTATAGGATCAAATCAAATGAGAAAACCAAGACCCAAACACTTTGACCAAGACCCTCCAAGCACCAAGTCAACCCTCCTACAAAGCCCTTCCAAGAAGTCAAAGTCAACTCTAGTCAACAAGAGTTAAACCTTATCCAAACTTGCTCCCAACTTAGATTTCATCTCCCAATCTCAGAACTTTGTACCTGTAGTGACTTCAAAAATTTCGGCCTGCAACTCTTGCCCGCCTACAACAGAACAAAAAACCTAATCATCGCACGTGTGAGCTGAAAAGTTAAGTTTTCAGCCTCTTTCCTTCCCTAGGGTTCTTCTTCTTGTCTTTAGTCTCCTCGCTCTTGTTTTCCTTATTGTTCTCTTGCAGATCAAACTTGTGAAGATGTATGTCCCAAGTGAGTCGAATCTCTATATATGCTACCTCTTAATCCCAAGATGATGTAAACATCTTGACCATACAATCCTTCGAGGATTACCAAAACCATCCACTCAATCCATGTATTGATTGAATTGAGATCAAAATCAACAGTTGTAGATATACTTGCCTCAACCATAGTTCTACAAAATCTTTCCAGGTAGCAAAAACATATATTGACCAGATAACCAAAACCAAGACATCAATATCAAAATTACCTCAATATGATTCCCTCTTCGGATTCTGCTTACTTTTGAGATCAACATCCTTTCACATGGTCTATCCTTTACCAAAGATCCTTCTCCATGCTAATCACTTGTAATCAAAGTGCCCATGGAACAAATTGACCAGTAAGTTGCAATTTCTTCTTCCTTGGAGTTGTCATTATCAACTCTCTTTCTTTCTTCAGGAAACCATATTCAATGTTGATCAATATCATCATGTCTAAGTCATGTCATCTTGTGGAAGAGTCTTGATCCTTAACCATTCCAAAGTATGCCAAACTTCTTCTTCCAAGCATCAAGTAATCATATGGAAGACTTACCGAGCACATTTTTATAACCAACTCTTTTGCAAGATTCTTGTAGATATGAACCCTACCTTAGAGAAGAGTTACTTAAAAACATGCATACCTTTGCTTCCATACAACCATCTAGCCATACTTTCTTTGAATGAGCTTGCTTCCAACCTTATTGAAGATAAGCTTTCCTTTAAGAGGAGAAAGACTTTAATTATGCCTTTCAAATTGCAACTCGACCATCTGCATACCTTCATCTTGCAAGACTATTGTTTCCATACATATACAAGTCATAATGCTCTTTCCAAGAACCTTCCTAAATGATGATTGTTATTGGAGGATCCTAAATGATGGTTCTTATTGGAGGATCTTGATGATCCTTCTTTGCAAGATGACTACCTCTAACATTATGTTATAAAATGCTTGGATAAACTATAATGTGCAATATGGTCTTGATCTTCTCATTCTTATAAGCTAGATGACCCCTTCCAAAGAAATTTGATCATGTGCATTCTAATTCCCCTACTATCATATGCTTCTTTCTATGATGCCATGTTTTACAAAAACCAAGACTCTTCTAAAGAATGCAACAGTGCATGCTATTCTACTTTCTACTTTCTAATAAAGGAAAGACAAATTGCAAATGAGCCTGATGGAGATGGAGCTACCTTCAATAGTAAAGATCCTTGGGATCTTCTCCTTTTGGCTTCTTCTCAAGTTCTTCCTTTTCTTCAGCTATGTGAGCTTCACTCCTTTCCTTCCTTTTGTTGTTTTTCTTGTTTGGACAATCCCTCTTGAAATGCCCATACTCATTGCATCCAAAGCATTGTATCTTGGATATATCTTGTTTCTATTTGGACTTTCCAAACTTCCCTTCCTTCTTCTTCTTGGATTTTACAATAAAAGCTTGAGACTTCTCATTTGATTTGGTGTCATCCTTTGCCTTTATCCTAGTTTCTTCCAAGATACATTGAGCCCATAGTTCATCAAAAGGAGTAGTATCCTTTCTTGAGTAGACACTAGTTGCAAAATTGCTCCAATCAGGTGGCAAAGCATTTAATACACAAGTAGTCATTTCTGAATCGGAAACGATTTCCCCAAGCCCTTGCAAGTATTCTCTTATTTGTGAGATCTTCATAAGATAAGTGGCCATATCTTCATCCTTTGACTTCCTTATTCTATATAGTTGATTCCTCAACAATATCTTTTGACGTGCTGTACTTATAGAGTACAACTTCACCAACTTATCATAGATTGCTTTAGATGACTTCAAATCAATAACAAAGGGAATGAGATGATATTTTATGGATTCAATAAGAATCCTCTGTGCCCTCACTTCTCCCTTCTTGTATCTTGCTAATTCTTGAGTCTTCTCTTTGTCTGGTTGAGTCACTTCACTAAGAACATATTCCATGACCTCATTCTCCATGAGCACCAAATCAATCCTTTTCTTCCATGCCAGGAAGTTTGGTGACCCAACGAGCTTGTTGCTTTCCTTGCAAAATGTAGCCATTTGATCTATAGATTGAGACATGGAGCACAAAATGGTACTTGTCAAACGAGTGTCCTTCTTGATGATGTCTCCAACTATCTTGATGCTTTCAAGACCTTCAAGGAGACTTCATAGATGCCCTATAATGATGTCTTCTAGGATGCCTTCACTAATAGTGTTTTCAAGTAGCTTCAAAGAATGGATGATATTCCCAGGATTCTTTGATGCTTCCTTTCCTTTAAAGATGTCTTCCAACGAGCCTTTCAAGAGAGATCAATATTCTTTCTCAAGATAGAGCAACCTACCTTCAAAATGTTCCTTCAAAAGAAAAGAGCCTTCAAGAGAAGTAGATGTCCTTCTTTAGATGATGAGGTCTTCTTTCTTATGCCCTTCCTTGTGTCCTTAGCAAATGATCCCTCTCTGACAAATAACCTTCTCTTATGTCAATAAGATGATCTCCAAGTTGCCTTCTCTTTCTTCACCTTAACTCTGATACCATGTTGGAGAATCTAGCAGGGCAGCTAATCAAACAATTCTCCTTATCCTTAATAATTACTTGTGAACTTTAGTTAGCTTCTTTGTGTTCTTTATTAAATTACTCTTCATCAAATAATTATTAAGAGCAGTGTTATCAGAACCAGACCGAAATGGGTGGAACCGGCCAGTCCGACTGTTTTTGGCTTAGAACTGGTCTGAACAAGCCGGTTTAGGAGCGATTTTGTGCAATTTGTACTTATGCAGGCCAACATAAAAAAAATTGCCCTTTTTTATGTTTTGATTTTTTCAGTTGGTTGGCCCACTTGTAATTCTCCCGTAGGCTAGCCTAATATTCAAGTCTATGGCCCTCAACCTAATAATCAAGCTTATGGCCCTAGTATTGCTATGCAAATCATGGTAATGTTAAATTATTAAAGTAAAAGTGATATTCTGCATTATCTTTCATTTTCATCCAATCATGAAATGACTTGGGATGTTTGAGAGTGGTTCCAACCTCATTAAATTTCATATGGAGAAAGTAGAATTTTAAATTTCACTCAAAATCCAGTAGACTTAACAATTTTTCAGGAATTCAGGATTGGGAGGATTGCAACGTTTCCATTGGATTTGTCATGTACGATGGTATGGAACTAGTATTTAATCAAGAGCACCAAGCCCTCTATGTACTTTGATGTTAGTGGCATTGGTTGTTGAACTCCTCTATCATGATTCTACTAAAAACGTACCCATGACTCAAACAAAATCTTGACATGACATCCTACGTTTTTTCTATTTTATTTTGATGCCTAAGTGGTTATATTGATGTTAGTGGCATTGGTTGTTGAACACCTCTATCATGATTCTACTAAAAATGTACCCATCACTCAAACAAAATCTTGACATGACATCCTACATTTTTTCTATTTTATTTTAATGCCTAAATGGTTATATTGATGACAAAGACCCCAATATAGTCAATGATTTTGATGATATGTAGGCGTCTGTTGTAGCATGATTTTTTTTGTATGCTAGAAGCCATCTAGAGCCTATTTGTTGATCTATTTTCGGTTCAGAGATGGACTACACTCTATGCTATTTTGGTTATGTGCACCCTTACATGCTATGTAAATGAGAACCTTTGCATATTTGTATATAAATGGCTTGGATTCATATGGGCGCACATGAATATATATGTTTTTCTTTAAACTATAAATATTTTATGTGCTTTTGGTAAACCGGTTCTTTCTCTGGTTTTTTACCAGTTCCCGGTCAACAAGGTTTTTTGGTTCGATCACCGGTTCGGTTTTGATAACCTTGATCAATAGCATAAACCATAAAGATCATAAAAGACAGAGGACACAAAATATAGGCTCCAAGCCAAGCAAAACCCCTCCAAAGGGAAAACCCAAAATAATCTCTTCTCTTCTTATAGAATCAGATCAAATGAGAAAACCAAGACCCAAACACTTTGACCAAGAGCCCTCCAAGCACCAAGTCAGCCCTCCTTCAAGACCCTTCCAAGAAGTCAAAGTCAACTTTAGTCAACAAGAGTTAAACTTTATCCAAACTTGCTCCCAAATCAGATTACAGCTCCCAATCTCAGAACTTTGGACCTGCAATGACTTTAGAAATTTCAGCCTGCAACTCTCGGCCCCCTACAACAGAACAAATAGCCTAATCCTCGCACGTGTGAGGAGAAAAGATAAGTTTTCAGCTTCTTTCCTTTGCCAGGGTTCTTCTTGTCTTCTAGTCTCCTTGCTCTTGTTTTCCTTCTTGTTCTCTTGCAGATTGAACTTGTGAAGATGTGTGTCCAAAGTGAGTCGAATCTCCTTCTATATATATGCTATTCATGGGGTCAAATAGCCCTTTCTAGGCTGACTTCTTACTGGTAGGGCTGACTTGTGGTTGGAGGCTTACTTTGATTTTCTAGACTCAAAATAATATCTTTTACATGTTACAACTTGCCCAATACAAATGATAAAGACTCTTTTGACTCAAGAAAAATATTCTTTTGACTAGACAAACCTTACGAGCATGAAGTGCATGCTTGACCTAGATGACAAACACAAATAGAGCATGAAACCCATGCTTAAAATAATATTTTTCTTTCTTCTTTTGCTTGTAACATAAGATATACATAATGACGTGAGTACAATGACAATTATGAAGTCCGAAACTAGTTACATTTTCCAACATTATCCATGTATATGGATGGGTAACATGGCTGATGACCATGCAGAAATGAACCCCATTGTTATGAAGACAAAAGAAATGGACTTTAAACCTCCTATATGACCCTGCAATATTTTCTTTACACTTAGTACATTTCCATTATCTACTCCCACCCAATGTTTTTAAAACCGGAACCGGTGACCGGACAGGTCCACCTAATGAACCGGTTTACCGACCGGAACCGGTCTAACCGGGACTGGTTTGGTCTAAACGAACCGGTTTTAGAAAAATACATTAAATAATTATTTTTTAATGAAAAAAACTATTTTTAAGATTTAAAACCATGATTCCAAGCCAATAGAGACAAAATATGCAAAGATTGCTCATTGATATACCATGTAAAGCCTTAAAGGTGAATATATCAAAATGGCACCGAGTGCAATACATATCATCGACAAAATACATAAGCAATGAGGCTCTAAATGGCCACTAGAGTGCAAAAATAAAGCGTACAAACTATGGGGCCAGTGGCCTACTACAAGACTTCAGTCTAGACTCTACATATATGATAATAGTAATACTATAATAGTGATCAACATTATCACTTGAAGTTGAAACTTCTCATGAGTCTCAGTCATCATGATCAAACTCAGTTGGTTGAGTCTCGACTCCCAAACTGTGTAGCCACAAACTTCTCTATTGGTTCAGTGACTTGAGTCTCAAACTTCTGAAGGTATTCTGCCCTAATATGCCCTATTATTTCATTTGGTGCTCCACATGGCTTTACATAGCCTCCTATCCCAGCGAAGTGTTGCTTGAACCTGTTAATACCCCCTCCTTGAATGGATTTTTGGCAATATTTGCAGATCATTTTGCCATCAATCATATCACAACGAGTCCATGCAGTATCTTCGGCTTTTGGAGGCATGATGACTCCCTGGATGGTAGATCATAGAAGTGAGAAGTTTATAACACAAAAAAAAAATTCATGGACAGCAGACTCAAATGAGGAATTATCAAGTGCAAACCCTTACCTGGAAATGCAAACTAGCTCCCTTAGCCTCCTCTTGAAGATGGCAACTCCACTGACAGCTACACACTTTCTCCAAAATAGCTCCAACTCCAACTCCAAGATGACTACTTCAGCATAAACTCCACACTCTCCAAGCTCACAAACAAACTCACAAACACTCCAAATCAGTTGTGTGAGACAAATGAGAGTGAGAGGGGTCTCTTATAGCTTGGAGAGGGCCTTTTTGGAGGGAAAATACCTTTCCCTCCCCCCCAAAACCCCTAAACCACAAACTGCCTGTGCTTTTTCATAAGTTACGGTGGGCTTGCCATAAACCGGCCGGTTTAGGACGGAACCGGCCGGTTTGCTACAAACCGGCCGGTTCCGTCCTAAACCGGCCGGTTTTGACCGGTTAGGGCTAATTTTCGGTCACAAGGCAGAGTTAACCGGGTTTTTAGGCCGGTTCCGACCGGCAGGCCAGCTAACCGGCCGGTTGGACCGGTAACCGGTTTTTGTGAGCGGTTTTAAAAACTAGGCTCCCACCTGAGTTTTTCTCTTTCATTATCTTTGTGGCACACTTTCCCAAGAGGAAAATCAATGGGGTATTTCTTCTGATTTTCTTCACCGTCTCTTCTCCCTCCACCATTTCTCCCACTGCAAATCACATGGTCTGAGCTTCTGCTAGTTGATGAACATGATGCCATTGGAAAAATATAGAAGAATAAGAAAGAAATAGAAGAAAAAATGAATGTTTTTAAAGTGCCGTTGAGACTTGAGAGTTCTTCCCATGCAAAATGTTTTTCTCAGGTGTGCCCTTCAAATATGCTCTCCATAATGGCTGAATATTAGTAGTGTTCTGATATGGCTACTCACAGCTCTTGTCAGTATTGCTCTCCAAATCTGCTCTTCAAATGCTGCTCTTTTCTCCAAATTGTACAAGTGCAAACTGAAGGGAATTAGTGTTTTCTTGTGGTTTTGTAGCGTGTTTGAACTTTGCAGGATTAAAAAAAGAGAGAACAAAACTCTCGTTGGCTGTGGGGAGGCTGTGTGCCTTCTTTACAAATCTCCTGCTTCTTTTTAGGATTTTACAAACTATGTCTTAATTAATTCTTACGTGCAGGGCCATTTTCTACAGCGGGAAATGGTTTTCGAGTTACCTAAATGGTTATGGCAACTGGAAATCGATCTAGCAGATATACTGCCGGATCTTGCAGGTTCCTGCTGAGATAGAGGAATCTGCGTCTCTGAGCTGCACCAGAAACCGGTTTGCCACCCTAGGGTGGCAAATCCAGTAGCAAAGACTCAGACCATTTAACATTTAACACAAAAGGAATCATGAAAACAAAAGACAGTTATATAAACTCACTCAGCATTGGTTTCCTAAGGAAGAAATTTGTTTGCGGACATTGTCAAGGCCTTTTGCTTTAGAAATGAAGAAGATTCAAAATCCCAACTAACAAGTTGAATGAAAACCAAGAACTAGCAGTGTCTAAAGAGATACAAAAATAGTTGATCCAGGTGGATAGTGGTGGCCACCCGCCAATTCCACTTGGACCCCCACCATTGTTTCTTTGAATTTTTTGGGTCCTGAACTTCTGGAGCCGTTTTGAGGCCTTAAATGACCTTTTTTGAGAACACTGGGAGCAACATGGATACATGGATTGATGTTGCTCATTCCAAAGTTGTAGTCCTCGGATAGATCTTTCTAACGAGGTATTGTGCGCGTCAAATGGAGATCGTATGCCAAAGTTACGACCCCGGGAAGTTGATGTACCAATTTACCCAAAACGGGGCCCATAATTTGGCGCTTCATCTCCTAGGGTTAGGTTTTTGGATGTTTAGGGTTTTCCATTGTTTTTCAACAATAAATAGGCTTGCGAGCCTCATTGTAAGACAATTCAGAGGCATGTAGCCGCCACATCTCTTCTCAGAGATAACTTACCATCGCCCTAACTAGTTTATTTCCATTTCTGTTTGTAAGCATATTTTAGTATTTTACAGTAATGAAATGAAGTATTATTTCTGCTACATCTCTGTATGTATGGTTATATCTGTAATTTGTTGCGTTCCTGTTTAAATCTAGATCAGTGGTATCAGAGCGGTCTGCTCTTTCTCTTTCTTTCTTTGAATTTCCTCAACGAGGTCGGGATATAAGGAGTTAGGGCTTGAACTGGTCGAACCTTTGCAAGACCAGCCTCGCAAATCCCGACGGCCTCCCATGGCGGATGAAAAGAAAGACGAGGGGGCAGGAGATCCTATCAAAATCTTGCTCGAAGAGGCCCTCGAGCGACAAAGGAACGCGATGATGGACAACTTTGCCCAGATCCTTCAGCGGCTACCCAGGGGTGACACATCTACTTCTAGCAGCTACTCTGGAAGCGCCACACCCTTTAAGGTACAAGTTAACTTTGACATTCCCATATTTGAGGGTCAGATAGATGCAGACGCCGTAGATAAATGGTTAAATCTGCTAGAAGGGTATTTTTCTGTTCATGATTTTTTTGGCCGGGAAAAGATTACTTTCGCTCTTCTCAAAGCCGTCCCCCACGTCAAGGACTGGTGGGAAACCTACTGCGAGCAGAAGGATGAAAGTATGGCCTCACTGTTTTCAGCCGCACCCACTTGGAATTCATTCCGGGTTGCCATCAAGGAGCAGTACTACCCTGTCGGAAGCTATGAGGATCAATACATAACGTGGACCACGCTGCGGCATCGAAGAGACCAAGACGTGCCAGAGTTTACCAATATTTTCCATACCCTTCGCACAAAGTTGGGTATCAAGAATTCAGAGCAGCATTTGGTACTCAAATACCGTGACTGCCTGCACAGGTACATCCATGATGAAATAGAATTCCTGAACATCTCCTCGCTTGGCACGACATACCGATATGTTGTCAAGATCGAGCAAAAGTTTAAACAGAAGAAGCGAGACTTTGGATCTGCGAATCCGAAGCAAGGGAAAGGTGCCCCCAAACCGCAGAACAAAGGACAAAGCCAAGGTGGGGCGGCCCAAGACAACCCGCCAAAGCCACAAGCAAAGAACAACGCCGTGAAGCCGAAAAAGGACACGGGAAAGTGGTGTGAGTTCCATAAGAGCTCCACTCACAACACAAGTGAGTGTCGGGCCAAGCGGTCACTGGTGGCTAGGCTAAAGGTTTCAGAATCAGATTCCAGTTTAGACTCTGAGTCAGAACCTGACAAGGGGAATGACAAAGGGAAGCAGATTATCGATGCAGAGCCCAACACCACCGTTGCCACCACGAAGATCCAGAAGGAGGAACCCAAATATCCAGAGGAGGAGGAGCGCCTCTTCCACTCCCAGATGTGGGTAAAGGGCTCCCCACTATAGTTCATTGTCGACAGCGGGAGCCAAAAGAACCTCATTTCGGCAGAGGTCGTGAAGTGGCTGGGCTTACTGACCACAACACATCCACAACTGTACACCATCGGGTGGCTTCACCAAGGACGAGATCTTCGCGTGAGCCAGTAGTGTCGCCTTCCATACAATATCAAGCCCTTCACGGATGAGGTATTGTGTGACATTGCTTCCCTTGATGTTTGTGATGTATTATTAGGCTAACCATACTTGTGGAAGTGACATGTTGTGTATGAATCAAGGCCTTGTGCTGTTATTGTTACTTTGGGAAATAAGTTGTACAGGATACCAGAGGTAGCACCGCCTACCGCCATCTCTTTGGTTACTGCAAAACAATGCAGTAAGCTCATTTCCAAAACTGGGAAATTTGTTTTCTTGATGATACACCCTCAAGGAAAGAAGAAGACGGTGGCCACAACCTACAGATAGGGACCCTCTGCATGACAACTACAGATGGACAAGGTCGTGGAGGAGTACGAGGACATCTTCACCTCCCCCGTAGGGTTTCCTCTGCACTGTCAGGTCAAACACTCCATCGATCTGACCCCAGGTGCGCCGCTGCCCAATGGACCAATCTATCTGCGCTCCGTTCTGGAGAACGATGAAATCAAAAGGCAGATTCAGGTGCTGCTGCAGAAAGGTCACATCCGTTTGAGTTCATCGCCCTGTGAGAGGCCGATCGTGTTGATACAGAAGAAGGATGGGACTTGGAGACTCTGTATTGACTATCGTGCGCTGAAGAAGATCACTGTCCGGAATAGGTACCCGATCCCACAGATTGATGACCTCCTGGACCAACTGAAGGGGGTAAAATATTTCAGCAAGATCGATTTGATGTCAGGATATCACCAGGGACCAATCGAACCCTTCGATGTGTGGAAGAATGCCTTCATGAGGCTAGTGGATGACACCTTGTAGCCATTCACCAACTCATTTGTAGTGGTATACTTGGATGACATCCTGATCTTCAGCCAAAGTTGGGAAGAGCACCTCCACTACATCTGACAGGTTCTCCAAACACTGTGGCAACACAAGTTATGTGCCAATTTGGAGAAATGTACTTTTGGCATGACCCAGGTTCAGTATCTGGGATACATTATTGATGAACGGGGGGTGCATGTGGATCCAGTCAAGATCCAAGTCATTCAGGATTGGCCATCTCCAACCACTCTGACAAAGCTCCGCAACTTTCTGGGTCTTGCCAACTTCTACCGCAGGTTCGTGTTGGGATTTTCTCATATCACTTGGCCCTTGAGTCAAGTCACCAAGGGAGGAGCGAAAGCAAAATTCTTTTGGTCTGAATCTCAATAGAAGGCATTCACAGAGTTGAAACATCGCCTCTGCTCGGCACTAGTGCTCGCATTACCAGACTTGCAACAACCATTTGAGATCGAGACAGATGCCTCTGACTATGCTATTGGGGCAGTCCTTACTCAACACGGACATCCAGTGGCATATCACAGTGAGACACTTTCAGACACAGTCCGGAAGTATCCCACTTATGACAGAGATATATTCCATTGTGCAGGCTTGCCGACAATGGAAGCATTACATTTTGGGGAACGAAACGATCATCCATGTAGACCACCGACCCTTGCAGTTCATACAGACCCAAGGGAAATTGTAGAATGATCGCCCTCAGAAGTGGTCCACATAACTGCAACAGTTCCATTTGAATATCAAGTATAAGAAGGGAAACACGAATAATGTTGCAGGTTGCCTCAGTCGACCACCGATCGTAGCGTTAACCACCGTGCTCAACTTTTGTGGGTAAGAGACTTCTGATTGGCCACTTCTCTACAAAAGCGACCCAGAATTTTCCCACACATACTAGACACTCTTGAAGGGTCAGCATGTTCTAGATTTTCACCTCCAGGATGCCCTATTATGCCTTTTGGGTCACCTTTGTGTTCCTTTAAGCGAGCGTGCCAAGATGATTCGGGAAGCACACTACAGTCGGGCTGCTGCGCATTTCGGGGTTGAGAAAACGGTGGAAGTACTGCAAAAGTATTTCTATTGGCCGAATCTTCGACAGGATGTTGGGAAGTACATCAGATCTTGCATTGCTTGTGCCATTGCCAAACTGACCATCAAGAAGCAAGACCTCTATACCCCGCTGCCTACCCCTAGTTGACCTTGGGAATCCATCTCCATGGATTACATGTCAAGCCTTCCTTCTACTAAGCATGGAAACGACTGTGTTTTTGTGGTCGTCAACAGGTTCTTGAAGATGGCCATTATGGCAGCCTACAAGAAGAATATCACAACAGAAACAACTGCTAAACTCTTCATTGAACTAGTGTGGGTATACTTTGGGATCCCACAGTCTATCATCTCAGATCGGGACAGCAGGTTCCTCAGTACATTTTGGTCTAGTCTCTGGTCGATGCTGGACACCAAACTCACTAAGTCCACAACCTTCCATCCCCAAATTGATGGCCAGACAGAGGTTGTCAACATGATGATCGTACACATTCTGTGCATGTACAACTCAAAGCATCCATGCACATGGGATGAGAGCCTCCCCTATGTTCAACATAGCTATAACCGGGCTCTCCATAGCTTGACTAGCCACAACCCTTTTCAGGTGGGCTTGGGGTTCCAGCCACTATGTCCCATTGATGTGCCTATGCCACTTGCAGCTACTCGGGCAGATTTGGCTCATGTCCAGTCCGAAATAGATAAGGCAAAAACTTCATTGAGAAATCAAATGCCAAGTACAAGCAGCGACATGATCAACATCGGGTGCCACGCAAGTTTCAGGTGGGCGACAAACTCTGATTGCATTTGCAAAAGGAACGCCTTACCGGAGCTTATCGGAAACTCAGACCACTCCGATATGGTCCTTACACCATTACCAAGGCTGTGGGAGACAATGCATTTGAGCTCAGTGTTCCCCCATTCTTTGGCTTGCACCCGATGTTCAATGTGGACCGCCTTCGGCCATACTTTCCACAATTACTAGACACATCCGACATTGCAAAACAACTCACACCAATAGAGTTAAATCCAGATTGCATGGAACAAGCTGCAACTGATCGGATCATGGACACACAGATCAAGCACACTCGCCAACAGAAGATCCAACTGTATCGAGTTGTCAAAGTAGGTCAACTCCTTCACCAGGGCAAGTGGCTCACCAGGGACCAAGTTCAACAGAAGTTTCCTCATCTCATGGAGGAACTCAACGCAATGGGGATCATTGCTTCCTAAGGGGGGAGGAATGATCCAGGTGGATAGTGGTGGACACCTGCCAATTCCACTTGGACCCCCACCATTGTTTCTTTCAGTTTTTCAGTTTCCTTAATTATAACACAGTTTACTGTTTTTAGCAGTTTTTCGGGTCCTGAACTTCCGGAGCCGTTTTGAGGCCCTAAACGACGTTTTTTGGGAAATCTGGGAGCAACATGGGTCCATGGACCGATGTTGCTCATCCCAAAGTTGTAGTCCTCGGATAGATCTTTCTAACGAGGTATTGTGCGCGTCAAATGGAGATCGTATGCCAAAGTTACGACCCTGGGAAGTTGATGTACCAATTTATCCAAAATGGGGCCCATAGTTTGGCGCTTCATCTCCTAGGGTTAGGTTTTTAGATGTTTACGGTTTTCCATTGTTTCTCAACAATAAATAGGCCTGCGAGCCTCATTGTAAGACAGTGCAGAGGCATGTAGCTGCCACATCTCTTCTCAGAGATAAGCTACCATCGCCCTAGCTAGTTTATTTCCATTTCTGTTTGTAAGCATATTTCAATATTTTACAGTAATGAAATGAAGTATTATTTCTGTCGCATCTATGTATGTATGGTTATATCTGTAATTTGTTGCTTTCCTGTTTAAATCCAGATCAATAGTAATCCCTTAAGCAAGAAAAGTTTTAAAAGTTTGTAATCAAGGGGAAAAGTTAATGGTCCTGAAGTGTGTATTGGGCCTAGGATATGCCCACAATTTAATATCAGAAGACATGGTAAAGAAGGCTGATATTCAAGTCACAAAAGCACCGCATTTCTATTAAGTAGAATCAAGGGATGGAAAAGTAATCCGCTGTAAACTAACTCACCAAACATTTCCATAAACAGTCTCAAAATATAGGTTCTTTCAGAAAAGATGGAGTAGTTGGTGCATATAGTATTGGTTTCCTATTGTACAGGTATGCTTTGGTGTTTTTATAGTGTAAATGTTGCGAGTTTCTCAGAATTTGATCTACAAATTTGTAGCTTATGATATATTTGTACTTTCTGTACTGTTGTGGGGTGCTGTATTTTGTCATGCTTTTATCTCGTTAAACACATATTTTTCCAATAAACCGTGATTATGGTTGCAGATATTTGTTCTGGTCCATATCCATCTGTGATGATTTTATTGGTTATTAGTTAATGGCATTAGTGTTTTATGTAACTGTGTTACTATCTATGCTTGTAAAATTCATTGGATTCATTCTTCAAATAAAAAGTATTAGATTAGATAAGATAATTTTATTAATGTCTGATAAATGACCACAAACGTAGGTCAATGGGACTAAAAGGTACATCCAGTGACATAAGGTACAATGCAGGAGCGCAAAAACATTTCCTTGACAAATGCTAAAATCAGAGTTTATGCGCTTTATTATCAACTAAACACCTAGCTAATAAAGCTAACCATGCTAATAAGAAAAGCATAATCTTTAAGATATGGATATATAAAAAGCTGTATAGAGACATTCGTTTGTTCATTTTCGGTTTTCCATTATAAAAACAATTTATGAGATCTAAAAGAGATGATGCATAAATTTGTACATAGCAAGCTGTGGCTAGACTAAACCGAGACTTATCTTGATCTTCAAAGATGAAATTTCATGCTGACAATAATCAACTTAAAATTGTATATAATAATCATTTGAGTTGTCTCTTCAGGTCGTTTTCTTGCTGAGCTGACAAAACAAGTATTGTCTGATCTGGAGGCAAGTAAATACCAGGTTGGTTTTTCTTCCAAGGAACAATCCTTAGTGCTTTTCTGAGGAACATATCCGTCCAAACTTTTATGTATCTGCATGGCAACTCTAAAGTTATCATTATAGGCTAACGATTGCATATGTTTCAGGGTAAGTTCGTGTTTTTTCCATGTACATTTTTATTTTATTCCTCTCTCTTTGTCTTCACCCAGGCCCTCTCAGCCCTGGGCATCTACGATACAACATCTTCATATAGTATATTGGTTCCATTCAGTGGTGGATGCAGAGGCAGATACTTATTCTTCCTCACTCTCTACCTTCGCATCTCACCTCACAGACATCTAGCATATTTTTATTACACTCGTTCTTTCCTTTTATTTTCATTATGTTCTACTTTTTTCATGTATATCTTTTATTTTATGCTTTCCTAGTAGCCTAGGGCACTCCTACAGTTTAGTATCACTGATTGAACTTCCTATTCCCATTGACATCATTTTGGTCATTTATCGGACATTAATATAATTTTCTTATTATACCTTATCTTCATTTTTCTTCCTTCTACAAATTGCCTTTTATCTTATCTTCATTTTTCTTGCTTCCACATTTTTTACTGTTCATTCATCTTTTGGCACTGTTTAGGTTGTAGTGCAGTTGAAGTTTAAAATATATATTAGATAATAGAAATATTGCATGCTTTACTATATTTATTACGATGAATTATTTTTTGAAAATTAACTCTAATATTTCCAGAAATGCATGAACTTGTTTCTGTCTCTGGACTTATTAGCAAGCAAGCTGCATTTTAATGTGTATCATACATGCTTCTTTCTATGTTGATTATCGGCAAGCTATATTTTGATATTATCAAACTTTTTTCTTTTTAAGATGATTATTTTGCCTTCTGAATTATGCTCTTTTATATGTATCAATCTTTTTTATTTGTAAGTTGATTAACGTGCCCTGAATCACAAATGCTCATCAATAATACATTTTTAGAAATAAAATCTATTGATAACATGGAAGTAATCTTTGCATTTCATGCAGATGGCAGAGTATAGAATATCTGTTTATGGAAGGAAACAAAGCGAATGGGACCAGTTGGCAAGTTGGTTTGTTAACAATGAGATATACAGTGAAAATGCTATCTGGTTAATTCAGGTTGAGTTATCAATTTCCTAAATCTAGCTTTAATATATAGATATATATATATATATCGTACAATCTTTTCACTTCACTCTACCTGAGCTGGCATTGACCTCCAGCATTTCCCTTTACTTTGAATGGGAGGGGCTGAATACAGTTAGGATGTTAGTCTGATGCATATAGAATCCATTTCTTAGGCAAAAAAAACAAAACTTCTAATGTCTTTTATTACTCAAAGGATTGGTGATACAGTATTTTGATTGTATGTATGAGTTATGCTAAATTTGAGTCTAGAGGGCATGGCTTGTTATTTATATCGAATATTTCTTGCAGCACTACTAAACATGATTTATTCAAATGGCGAGTGATAAATTTATCCTTTTTTCTTATATATGCTTTGTTCTTTTTCAGTTTCCTCGACTGTACAATGTGTACAAGGGAATGGGAATCGTTCGATCTTTTCAAAATATTTTGGATAACATTTTCATTCCTCTTTTTGAGGTTACAGTTGATCCAAGTTCTCATCCTCAACTACATGTCTTCTTGAAACAGGTTAGTTTTATAACTTAACTTTCAGTTTTATTTATTTATTGATGATATCTTTTTATGAATAAATAAATTTGTTTTTCAAAGGAAAAAAGTCATTAATATTCATTAGGACTGAATATACATATTGTGATCAGTATCATGCACTTCAGGCTTGTGTCTTATAAACTGGGCCTTTGTAAGGTCCTGGCCAAAAAGCAAAAATCAAATCGAGAGAGTGCCCTCAGAGTTTTCTCTGTTCACCATTAAGACTGAAACAACATATTTCCTTTTCATTTGGCCATCAAGGTCTCAGGAAATATTGAAAAAAATGATCAGAGATGGAACTCCATAGACTCATGTTCCTCTCCATCAAGAAATTCAGTGATCCTGAAGAACCCTACCAGAAGCTGCAGAGCTTCCTTGGTAAGTGCATCTGCTTGTGTTCAGTTCTCTCAGGATATGGCTGAAAAATAGCCATTCGAAAGATAGCGTTACCTCCTGTATATCCTGTAGGGGAGACTGGAGAAAAATAGTTTTCCACTTCAATTTTCTTCTTTGCTCAATCAATAACTAATTTTGAGGGTCCAAAAACCTGTAACTTTGTGATGTCTTTTAGAGAACAAACAGAGAGGAGAGTTATCAAGGCTATACATTTGGTGCAATTGTTGGATCTGCACACAGGTGTATATCTGATGTGAAAGTAATGTGAACTGGAGATATGAAGGATCGCCGCAATGCCGCATAAGGAAGGGTGACCTTGGGCAGCACCGTAAAATATCCCCATGGAATGTTTTGATCAATCTCTGGGTGTACCGGAACTCTGATCTTCTTTTGCTTGGAATCTGGTTTGTATTCTAAACAGAGTTTTGTAATCAGGCCTGATGAAATGTCGATAGGGATGTCCTTTGATCTCAAAATGCTGCAGTTTTGAGCCCACCAGATCCCAAAAACAAAAGACATTGAAAACCTGCAAACTGTGCAGCAGCCACCTGCACTGACTATGAACAGTAAATAAAGACATGGGTGATATTTTCCTCAGATACCTTGCATAAAGAACAGTGATTGGGACCTGTCCATCCCCTCAACCCATTATCCCATGGTTGAAGTTTGTTTTCTAGTGGAAGCCAGAGTGATTTTTGATTCAAGATAAGATAATTGTATTAATTTCCAACAAACGACCATAAATAGGTCAATGGGACTGGAGGATACAACCAGTACAAGTACAATGTGGGAGTGCAAATGCAACTCCTAGAAAATGCCAAAGCTAAACCTAGGATAAAATGAAGTAAAGAAGGGTACAATAATAATATGAGAGCCTCATAAACATGTATTTAACAGATCATGCAGATGGTCAATGATGTCAAGTCCAGGGTTGTAGGTCGATGATGTCAAGAATGCACGAGTCTGATAGGCGATGGTGAAGGCAGTGACAATAGCGCTGGATCGTTATCGGAGTCCTTTGGATCTAATGAGTAGTATGGCTACATGATCCTAGTGGGGATGTATGAGTGAGGGATACTCCTAACATTTGAGGCCAAAGGAAAGAAGCTCTATATAAGTCTCTAGCTGCACTGCTGGGGCTGCAGGGGAGTGGCCCCCCTCGAATCTGCTCCTGAAGTGTGCTTTGAGTGGGAGCGACCCAGGGGCGAATTTTGGGAGTGCGCTCCAGCGAAAAAATTTGCTCCTTGGCTTTTTCGCAAGTTTTTTTTTTCATAAAGATATTCCAAACGCAATTTTTTTCAAAGAAACGAGTTTTTGAGTGGGTCAGCATAATATCAAGCCTATGGCCCTAGTATTGATATTCAATTCATGGTAAGTAAAAGTGACATCTCATTTTTCATCATTTTACTTAAATTTTTAACATTACCATGAAATGACTTAGGATGTTTGAGAGTGGTTCCAACCTCATTGGATTTCATATGGAGAAAGTAGAATTTTGGATCTCACTCAAAATCCAACCGACTTATCAATTTTTATGGTTTCTAGATTGGGGGATTGTAATGTTTCCATTGGATTTTGTCATGTACTAGGGTATGGAACTTGTATTTAATCAAGAGCACCAAGCCCTCTATGTACCTTGATGTTAATGACATTGGTTGTCGAACTCCTCTATCGTGGCCCTACTAAAAATGTACCCATCACTCAAGCAAAATCTTGACTTGACATTCTACATTTTTTATATCTTATGTTAATACTTAGAGGGTGATATTAATGACAAAGATCCCAAGATAGGCAATGATTTTGATGATATGTAGGTTTTTGTTGTAGCATGATTTTTTTGGATGCTAGAAGCATGAGAAGTTGTAACTTGTGGACATGTGGTTGATGAAGATTATAACTTCTAGATGATTGATATTATATGGTTTAATCCATGTTTTTATGCTTTTTATATCTAATTCATCATTCTACATGCTTTTGTTGACATATATGCATTAAAATATACAAAAGTATATATTATATAAAAATTCGCTCTCGACCTGGGAGCTTTTGAAAATGTTGCTCTTTGCTCCCACTCCCAAGCAGCCTTGCTGCAGAGGAACTTATCGGGGGGCGGGCACTGTTCGGGAATTGTCTAGTACTAAATTATTTGATGCTCTGGGTGTGAGTGAATTGCTATACAACACCTCCACAACGGTCTTGAGGGTACTGATTGGCCTTCCAAAGGGGGAGCTAAGGGGAGACCCAAGTTCTCGCTGCTCTACTTTCTGAAATACCCTTTGACTTAGCTTGTCTCTTGTTGCTCCGATTGGCCAGATCAACCTGAATGTATGATGCGATTGTTCAGATTGTCGTCGAGTGAGGCGGGTTATGTAGGAATTGAGACCTGTGTCTAAAAATATCCTTGATGAAGAGGGCTAGGCATCTTTGGTTAGGATACCCGAGGAAGGTAAAGAGAGATCACCTCGACTCTTTATATAGGCAATGATATCGTCCTATGATCTCATAGTATATGGGGCACCGAAAAATGAGGTGCATCTTGGTCTTTGGCTCTTGTAGATGGCACAACTAGCAAACCCTGTCAGAGTGTGGTAGATGGTGATTTGTCACCACCCGAAGTTGATGGGACCGAACTCAAAGCCATTGAAATTTGGGTAGCTTCGGGATGAATTTCCCCAAAGGTTAACCCAACCACCCCAAAGAAGCCCATCATACCCCAAAGGTGAATCCAAAATTAATAAAAGAAATATTATTATTAATGGGCATGACTTTCTTATTTGATGTGACATATTTATGTGGGCAAGCAATGGTAAACATATTCAAAGCGAAATGAAATTTGAATGTAACAAATTTCCCTCCTAAACTCTAAAGTTGGCTCCATTATTCAAGGATCTCTTTCACCCATCAAATGCTTATATAATAAGAATGTTATGGCTCATTTTGATATATGCTCATTCATTAGCTCGATCTAAGATTTCAGGGGAAAGTGAGATCTGTCCTAGTGCATAAGAATGGTTTATCACAGTAATTTATCTTTGGATCTTCTGCGGCTCATCTATGATATTTTCTGCAACTTTCTTATGAGTCTTATACGACAACTCTATGGCTTGCATATCTCTACAACTCATATTTCCTCTATGGTTCATAGCTCATATTTGTTTCTTTTTGGATCGCATTACAATTTCCTGCAGTTTTGATTGCTCCCTGTGGCTCGAGTTGAATTCTTTATGGCTCACTATTCTTTGTGCTTCGCTATATTCATGTTGGCTAAGTTTTGTGGCTCGCATTCATAACCCTGGTGGCCGGCATGCTCATCTCTGTGATCACATATCTGTGGAGTGCTATTTTAGATTGTCTTTATCTATGGCTCGTAATTCTTTCTCTGAGATAATGACTCATCGCAGAGAGGTTCACATTACCTTTGTGGCCCATTGTCTACTTTATGAGACTTGCATATGATCTACAGAGGCTTGATGACATCATATTAAGTATTGGCTCTATGGCATCACTTTATACAGAGGCTCGTTGATATTGCATTAATACTGGTGGTTGGCATCTTTTGTGGTTCAAATAAACAATTGTTTGCACTCTTCAGTTCTATGCAATGTTGCAGGATCCTTCCCCTTGGATCTAAAGGTGGAACAACCGCCGATCCTCTGGCGGAAAAATCGGATCCGCGGTTCCGCCATTTTTCAGTGATTCCTGGAAAATCAGAACCACGCAAGATTTGCGGTTTTGGATGCTCGATCCACGGATCCAGAAAGGATCTGCTGAGGATCAGTGGAGGTTCAGGGGCGGATCTGGGAGAAGGCAGACAGATCCTTGCGAGGGCCATTTTTTTTTGCTTTCAAGTTGGGTTTAGAGGGGGCTTAGGTGAGTTGAGAGTGAGTTAGGGAAGATAGAGGATGGGATTAGATGCTCCTTAATGGTAATGCCAATTCTTAAAGTAAAAGGGACATTCTCCTTTATCTTTCATTTTCATCCTTTTACTTAAATTTTTAACATTACCATGAAATGGCTCAGGATGTTTGAGACTTTATATGGAGAAAATAGGATTTCATATCCCATTCAAAATTCAGCAAACTTAACGGTTTTCAAGATTTCTGGATCAATGGGACTGTGGCATTTCATTGGATTGTATCATGTATGAGTGTATGTGATTAGCATTTAATCAAGAGCACCAAGCCCCATATGTACCCCAGTGTTGGTGGTGTTGATTGTTGACCTCCTTGGTCATGGCCTTAGCAAAAAAGTACCCTTCACTCAAGTCAAAATCATTGATTAGGCATATTAAGCTTTCTCTACCATATTATAAGGCTTGGATTAGACCGTTTGATCAAAATTGGGCAATGTTGACTAATATCCCTAGAGAATCAAAGTAGAGGCAAAGGCTAGACAAGAAAAGAGGAATCTATATTCTAGATGATTGATGCTTGAACAATTAATCATTGATGTACAATGGATGCCATATCTATCTTGATTTATGTACATATATGCATGTTTTCATATCTTCTACAACTAATTTGGTATTTTGGATGTTTTTTTTCAATGTAAATGCTAAAATATATAATAAAATATGTATGTATAATACACGCTTCCGAGACACTTTTCTTTCTAGATTTTTGGAAAATGACGCTTTTGACGCTTTCCTTCCAAAAAACTTCCCCGCTTCATCCCCATTTCGTGCACATTGGTTCTATGGTTCGCTCTTCTCTCTATGTATCTCATGACAACGACCTTTGGTATGACAACGACCTTTGGTATGACAACACCCGCAGTTATATCTGTTACTTATGGTTGCTATAAATAATATATGGCATAGTAACTTTGACATGGCAATAACCTAGTATAACAATGAAATTTGATATGGCATTAACCTAGTACAACTATGACAATGATTATAGTATTCTTGGTGGCAGTGTGTTGTTTAGGCAATAACCTATATCAGTGACCTTAACATCATTGTAACCTTGTATAGCAATATCCTTGACATTACAGTGACTTTGTGACCTTGATGTAAGAACAATAATCTATGGATAATGAGTTGAAACTGATGTGTAACAGTGATCTTGATATCATACTTGATATTAGTGATGACTTGCTTTTGTTGGCAGTGACCTTGTTATATGGCAGAGACCTCAATATGGCAGTAACCTCTATATGGCATACATGACAGTGATCTTGATATGACAGTGTCCTTGACATAACAGTATGGCTGTGACAGTGACCTTGATGACAATGATAACATGATGGATAATAGATGTGATGGGGTCTCTATGGCAGATGTGATATTTTATATGACAATGACATCGTAGCAGCTCTCTCGGACTTGTTTCGTTCAGTTCACAAACAAAGTTGTGAACTGACTTGGGTTGGCCCTAGGAGGCCTAATGTGATTGTTATTTCTCATTCTCATTGTACTTTGTATCTCAGTTGAAGAATTGATGAATATCTAATAAACAAAGGATTTGGTTGGGTTTTATCCACTATTTTAAAAATCGGCCGAATCGACTTTGAAACGGCCGAGTCAGATCAAGTCGTTGCATGACCGGGTTGACTCGACGACTAGCTTGGTTTGGCCGGGTGGGTTGTTACCGAGTCGGTTACCAACTCGGCCAGCTCGGTAACAACCCCGCTGGCTCGGCCGAGTCCGAGCTAACTCGGTCGACTGAGTGGGAGCGGCCATAAAGCACATTTTTTTTTTCAGCTTGGGTTTTTGGGGACCCCAAAGCCCATTCTAATGTGCCTTTGGGTTCTTTGGGGTCCATTTCCCTCTCCCAAACCCTATAAAACCTACCCAACCCCTCTCATTTCCTCACAACCATCTCATTGCATTTGAGTGAGAATTTGTGAGGAGTTTGTGAAGAGTTGTGGAGTTTGTTTTTGGAGCAGCAGTGAGGAGTCTTGGGCAAGCATTGGAGCAGGAGTGAGGAGTTTCTTGGGCAACCCTTGGAGCAACATTCAGGAGTTGGTTTGTTGGAGCAACTTTGAGTAGGCAGTTTGTGCTTAGAGGTATTTTTTTTCACTTTTAAAAATCTGTTTTTGCTTATTTATTTTTTTGTGCAAATCTGGAAATTGAAAAGAGTGTTTTTTGTGAAAGAAATGAACATTGAAGCAATGCTATTTTTTTTGTTTTCATTTTCAGATTTTTTCCTTTCATTTCCAAGTCAAAAAATGGCACCTAGAGTGAAAGATGCTGCTTGGGCATATGTTGAAATGGTTGATAGTCAAATGCATTGCAAATTTTGCCATAGAAAAATTAAGGATGGTCCTAGGGGCATTAATAGGCTGAAACAACACTTGGCAGGGATTAGAAGCCAAATTACTCCATGTGAATCACCACAAATTGGGGAGATTAGGAAGGAGTTGTTAAATAGCTTTGAGAAGTTTAAAGAAGAAAAGGCTAGGCAAAAAGAAATAGAGGTTGAAATTGGGAGGAAGAGGAGTATACAAAAAATGATGGCTACCAACCCCCATTTTGATTTTGAGGGTTCTTCTTCTATCCCTTGTACTGATGCATCCAACCCCTTCTGATATGTTCCTCCCTCTTTGGAGTCTATTCAAGAAAAGGGTAAGGGTAAAATGAAAAAGAAGGGTGATATGAATATCAAAAGTTATTTCACTGTCACACCCTCCTCTCCATCAGATGCACATGGTCCTGAAGCTAGTAGAACTTTGCAGCCCACTTTAGATGACCATTGGAAGAAAGAATTGAGGGAGACTGCTCGTGATTACATATGTAGATGGTGGTATGATGCTGATATCTCCTTCAATGCTTCCCATTCACCATAGTATGAGTCAATGTTTGATGCAATATTTACAGCTGGAAAAGGCTTCAAAGGCCCTACTATGCATGAGATAAGGGGGTATCGTTCGCAGAAAGAAATTTCCTCCATTAATGGGTATTTGAAATATTTCAAAGACTCATGGGCAAGAACATGCTGTACCATCATGTCAGATGGATGGACTGATCAAAGAAACCATAACATCATAAACTTTCTTATCTTCTGCCCACAGGGAACCATGTTTCTAAAATCAGTTGATGCATCTCATAGGGTGAAAGATGGACAATTGTTGTTTCAACTATTGGATGAGGTTGTTGAGGAGGTGGGGGTGGCTAATGTTGTTCAAGTCATCACAGATAATGCCTCTAACTATGTTCTTGCTGGTAAACTGTTAGAGAAAAAATACAAAACCATCTTTTGGGCCCCATGTGCTGCACATTGCATAGGCCTCATGCTTGAGGATATTGGCAAATTAGATTGGGTCAAGAACACTGTAGATTATGCCAAATGCATAACAAAATTTATCTACAATCATTCATGGATTTTGAGCCTTATGAGGAGACACATAGGGGGCAGGGATATTATTAGGCCTGCCATCACTAGATTTGCTACTCATTTTTTGACATTGCAATCTATGTTTTCACAACATAGAAACTTGCAAAAGATACTTTCCAGTGATGAATGGAATCAAAGCCAATGGTGTCTCAAACAGGAAGGCAAAGAATTGAAAAAGAAAGTTAATGAAGAAATATTTTGGAGAAAGGAAATAGAGATTGTGAAGGTCGCTGAGCCATTGGTTAAGGTGTTGCGGTTGGTGGATGGGGAAAGATTGGCTATGGGCTTCATTTATGAGGCTATGGATCAAGCAAAGGAGCAAATAAAGAGGGCATACAAGGATAAAGTGGCTAAGTATGGGCCCATTTGGCAATAAATGATGAAAGATGGAACAATCAACTCCATTGACCTATACATGCAGCTGGGTATTTTTTGAACCCACAGTATCATTATAAAGCTCAGGCGGTAGGAGCTTTGAGTGGGGAGGTTAGGGATGGATTGATTGACTGCATTGGTTGCATGATCCCATTGGAGTGTGATCAGCTAGAGATACACTAATAGATCACAACCTTCAGCAAAGCCACAGGTACCTTTGGGAAGAACCTAGCAAAGATTGCAAGGGAAGCAGATGAGCCAAGTAAACAAAAATTTCAATTTTCAAATTCCTAATACTTATTTTGTTAAATTGTTTATAATTTGAAAGTTGGATATAATTTGTTGAGCTAACTCATTACACTACTATGTTTTTTGCAGCACAATGGTGGGAGGCTTTAGGTAGCCATTGTCCTCAATTGCAGAAGTTTGCAATTCGTATTTTGAGTCAAACTTGTAGTGTTGCTGGGTGTGAGCACAATTGGTCTGTCTTTGAGAGGATTCACACGAAGAAGAGAAACCGTTTGGATAAAAAACGGTTAAATGATCTAGTCTATGTCCAATACAACCTCCGGCTCAAACATAACCAATTGCTAAACAAAAGCCCTGATTAAGATCCCATTGTGTTGGAAGATATTGATCCAACATCAGATTGGGTAGTGGAGAGTCATCCAGCAGAGTTTGATTCTGATGAGGATCTTGATTTGGATTTACAAACGATGGCATCACTTGAACAAAATGTTTAGTTGAATGCAAGTCCACTTGTACCAGCCTCAGGCCCAGCCCCAAGTCCTCCAGTTGCAGGCGCTTTCTCTGCTCAGCCACGACGGAAGCTGAAGCATAAAAACTGGTACTGAAGCAAGAAAACTGATAGCTTGGAAACTTGAATGTAAAAATACACGAGGTATTTAAAGTAATAATTTATTAATATATATAAAATTGTACAAGTGATGAATGATACATTGAGGACCCGCATTTATATACCTAAGCAGTTGTCCTTTCGTGAATGCGCATGTCTTTTAGACATGTCTTTTCAGTTAACTTAATGACTATTTAACCTAATTAATATTTGATTATTTAATATTTATATTTATTTTATTTATTTACTTGTTATGAATTATATTCATAACATAGCCCCTTCCTTCAGAGGCTTTGTCCTCAAAGTTATATTGCTGCGGATTTTCTTCACTTAGTGTCTGTCATCTCGATGTATATAATCTGGTCATCCCCTCGTCATGTAGCTCATCAAAACTATTCCCTTCGATTTTATTTTTATTTTTTTAACTCTAAATTTTATTCTTATTTTTTTAAGCTGTCTTAAAGCTAGGTTTTCTCTATCTTCACTTTTTTTTTAATCTAAAACTCTTTTTTTATATATTTTTTTTAAACGCAATTTTTTTTCTAAATATATATATATATATTTTTATAACTCTAATATTTTTTTTTAACTATATATATATATATTATAAGGTTATAGTTTATATATGCTGTGTAGTTATATAAACTTTGTACGTATATATATATATATATATATATATATATTTTAAAAACCTTATTAACAAACCGACGGGTGTATGACCAACAGTGGCGACATATTAGTGGGGAGTTTTTATGGAGTTTCCAAATAATAAACAATTTTGTCTCTAGGTTGACGGAGACCATTAAAAGCTGAGACCCACATCTGATCACATCGTACACATGCATGAGAGGACTCTCTATCAACGTTGGCACAGCTACCATCCACACCCGTGGCTCTTGCTGCATGCTGAAAACCAGTGTCATGGCTATCCCCCCATTTTCGTCTTGTACAACCAGAGTGTAAAAATAACCGTCGCAGAAAATCAATTGATTTTTTATATGCACATGTGCTAGAAAATGTCCCACGATCCTCCATGATTTTGTAGAGGAATCATATATTTCAACGCTGGCTATGTTTGTGTCACGGGCAGACCCGATTATGACCACATTGTAGATACCTGCTCCATCGATATTGTTGGTAGCCTGGCCTTTGGAGATGCCGCACTTACGGATTGTTACAATGGATAGGGGAGGGGGAAGTTTGAGGAACCTTTCTGCGAAAGGATTAAATACGAAGATGGAAGCACGTAATACTCCAGGCCAGAATAACAGTATTCTCCCTCCAGCAGATCCTCCCAGAGACACGTCACCATTTAGGAAGGAAAGGGAGAAACGGACCTTCCAAGTCTGCGTGTAGAAGCAATAAGCGTAACATAGCTGTGAGTGGCCCTGGTGCAACAAAAGTAGCCATGGGTTCTTGTTAATCGGAGCCTTAACCCAAAGCCCACTCAGGAATTTGTTGGATGAAAAGAGGTCGTTCCATTATATGCACACCTTCTGATATACAGTAAGGCATTCTGCAAGCAGCAAAGCTAAAGCTTCCTCTTGCAACTCTTGAGGCAACCCATTCCACCATGCATCGTCGGCAGAACCTGAGCAGTCCTCCTCTGGTTTGCCATTTTAGCTGTCAATACAATTTTGACGAGTTGGGCCTCGACAAAGAACAGAGGAATACAATCATTAAAGGCCTCCCCAAGAGGCACTTTGGAAGGAATTAAGTTTGCAAGAGGTTGACCAAGCTTCAGAACACCTTCCTTGAGATTCTCTTTGTCTTCTTCAAAGTCAATGTTATATTCATGATTGAATTGAAGAAGTTCCTTTTCATGTTCTTTTAAAAATTCCAAAAATTTAGGATCCTTCTGTTTAAGTATCGCTAACTGTTTCTTGTGCTCATCAATCTTTAACTACAGTGTCTTAGTTTGGCCTTGCAAAGCATTACCAACATCATCTTCTTTTTCTGAATTATCTTCTGCAAATTCACTTCTAAATATATCTAAGAAGTCATTCTCTTCCTCCCAAGGTAGACCACTCCTTTCTGAGACTGTGTCCTCAATGGGAGTATCATCTTCAGTGCCTTGTTCTTCCATCTTGACTTTTGCCATAGCTGCAACATCTTCAACCTTACCTTCTGAAATTTCGGCTCCAGAATCTTCTGCAACACTCTCATCCATATCAAGATTAGCTTCATCGGAATCATTATCTTGATCTAGATCATCCTTATTCACATCAAGATCATCTTTATCTGAATCCTCATCTTGATTTGTATGTGCTTCATCGGAATCATTATCTAGATCATTTTCCTTGTTATCGTTTTCCTTTCGACATGCTTTAACTTCTGCAATTGATTTTTCTAAACGCTGAAATGCTTCTTGAATTTCACTAAACTGTTGAATGCATTCAAGATGTGAATGTAATGGCACATTGTGTGGCGAACAACGTTCAAAGACCCACATGATTATATTGTGTGCCATGGCTCTGATACCACTGAAGCATAAAAACTGGTACTGAAGCAAGAAACTGATAGCTTGGAAACTTGAATGTAAAAATACACGAGGTATTTAAAATAATAATATATATATATATATATATATATAATTGTACAAGTGATGAATGTCAGAATGAGGACCGGCATTTATATACCTAAGCAGGTGTCCTTTCGTGAACGGGCATGTCTTTTCACTTAACTTAACTGTACAGGTGATGAATGTCAAAATGAGGACCCGCATTTATATACCTAAGCAGGTGTCCTTTCGTGAATGGGCATGTCTTTTAGACATGCCTTTTCACTTAACTTACTGACTATTTAACCTAACTAATGTTTGATTATTTAATATTTATATTTATTTTATTTATTTACTTGTTATGAATTATATTCATAACAAAAGCACATATCTCGCCTATCTCAGTGTGTAGCTGTTGCACAACCTGCTAGTGCTACCACTTCTACAATTGCAGTTGGAGATGATGATGAGGAGGAGCCATGGGTTTCCCTGTCCGACTCTGATTAAGAGGTTGGGCCAGATGATGTCGGCTCCTCTAGCAGTAGCCAGTAGTACTGGTCAGTGGTGACTAGTGATGTTTCACAGTTTACTTTTGTTGTAGAGGACATTTCTAGCTTCCTTGGTTATGTGTTTTTGTTTTGATCTCTATATCATCATCATGTATGTATTGGACAGTGCACTGGGGGCCATTTTGATATAAATTATAATGGATATATTCATGAGCCTACATTGATCATATGTTGTCTTCTATCTATATTCTAAAGCTTTGTGTTTGGAAACATGAATGAAAATCTTAATTTTTTTTTAATAATTATTATAAAAAAATAAATATTTAATGTATTTTTTACAACGACTGAGTCATTGAAATCAAACTGGCCGATTTGATACCGAATCGGAGTCAGAGTTTTAAAACATTGGTTTTACCCCTTGTGGGGTTTTGCCCTGGTCTCTGACCTAATTCTTGGTGTCTCTATTGTATATGCTTTTCTTCTACTGTTTTTTATTGTTTCGCTGCATTGTTGATGTTATTGTTCTCTCTATATAATTGCTAATGATGATAAGATGTAATGGGGTGAATGTAATGTGTAAATGCTAATTTTTTTTTGAAAATGCAATTATCTACAATAGAGAACAATCAAGCCCTAAAAATTAACATGGTATCAGAGCTGCGCTGAAGAAAAGTCATTGAGATCATCCTCTATGAAGACACCAATGGATCAAGTAGAGCGAAAGAAATGAAGATGACAGAGACCTAAAAGAATGTTTGTGTTTGAAGGAAACCCTAGGAAACCCTTGTTCTTAGTTTTTGTAGCATCTGATGTGTTCTAGCCACGAAATTTTGTGGAGAGGCTAGAATACATGAGATCTCCAAAACCCAAAAATCGTTTATGGAAATTCCGCTTAGAAATGACTTAATTAGATTATTAACCAGTTTTTAAATATTTCATAAGTCTAAACTTAGGGAATATGGTTAATTAATCAATATTAATTAAGTCAAGGCGTGAATCATCTAGAAACTCACACGGATCAATCCAAAGATGATCCTAGCCATCGATTATGTTTTAATCTTGGCCGTTGGTGCTCCAACAGAGGATTATAAGAGGAGGTTGATGTGGTGATGGAGAAGACACTTCAACAATTCCATTTCTGAGCCAATCGATTTCCAGAGTTGCAACAGTGAGTTGCCAGAGAGAGCTAGAGATCGAAGCACTGAGAGAGGGGCAGAGACAATGAAGTCGGAGGAAGATTTCCAAGATTCGGTGAGTGCATTGTAGAGAAAGGTCGAGATTTCTCTAGGAAGCTGCATAGAGGCAACGCAAAAGCTTCAGTGAGCAATTCAATTTTGCTAGGGTGAAGCTGGTTTTCAGTTCTAGAGGTTGGAAAGTATTTCCAGAGTGCCGGAGGGTCAGTTTCCCAGTCAATAAAAGGCAAGACGACTTGATCTTCAGTTGTTCCGGGCTAAGTGTGTAGCAAATTGCGTAGAGGTGACGCAGTAGCTGCATAGAACAAGGAGGATGACTTGATTTTCAGTAAGCAGTCAAGAGCCGAGATTACTTAGAGTAAGGTTAAATTCCCTCAGGATATTTTTGCCAGTATTTTCTCTGCAGGATTGCCAGTATTCGACATCCAAATTGTATGCAGATTATTTCATTGCTGCTTAATAATAAAACCCTCAGCTGCTGCACTGGTTTTCCCAAGTTGGGTTTTTTCGGGGTCTTTTATCCAAAAATAATTGTGTTATTTTTATGTGTGTATGCTAGCATTTCTTCCAACGTTTATTCTTTCGCAATTTTATTTGTGTAGATTGTAGTGTGATTTATTCGGTATTTGCTGTAGCAAACAACAAATAAATTGTTAAATAAAATTAACAATTAGGAGAATGATTTCCTGTTGCTGCAATACGATTCCAGTTTGGAAATTTCACATGGTTTCAGAGTGTAGTTGATCTGTGGGAGAGCTCAGAGGCAAAAAGAGAAGGAATTTCACTGCTCATTGTGGGTAGCAGGCCGAAATTCTCAAGGGCAGTGCAATCATTCAACCAGGAGGTCGAGTTACTTGTGGAGGTTCGATTTTTCTGAGTGGGGCAGAACAATTCGATCCTACCAGATCGAGTGATTCCAGAGGCAAAGGTAACAATGCAAATTTTTTCGTTGAGCAGATCTCTAGCTGGACGCAGATGTTATGTAGCAGTACGCTAGAATAGAGTCAATGTCGGGTGGAAGAGAGAAGAGCACACACAAAGGGAAAATTTACCTCAGGGAACTTCTAGTCTCAAGAAGTTCATTTTTTCCTTACAGATCATCAGTTGTTGTGAGCAACTCTTCTCACTCTAGAAGGGCGTGTGAATAATAGAACAACAACTAAGCAGAAGAAAAGAGTAGGTTTTCGATAGATCGTTGAGACGGCTGCTGTTGGGCTTCGTGATCAGGACAGGTTGGATGGAGCTTCCAACTATGTCATCTGAAAGGCAAGGATGTCCTTCCTTCTAGATGAATATGGCCTGAAAGCCTATATTGATGTAGTGGTAGCAGTTCCCACGGATGCATATCAACTGAAAGAGTACAGAAAGGAGATGACATAGGCAAAGAGGTTGATCCTAGATGGAGTCTAAGATCATATTGTCTCACATATTGCGGCAAGGGAACGACCAAAGAGATGTGGGAGACTCTCTTCACGCTATACCAAGGTACTTCTGAGCAGCGAAAGATATACTTAGAGGAGAAGCCAAGATGCATTAAGATGCAGAAGGGGGAAGGCATAGATCCCTTCCTTACCAGGATTCAGGAGGTCAAAGATCAATTGTCAGTTGTTGGAACAGTGCCTCAACCCATAGAGCTAGTGCGATTGGCGCTCAATTATGTCTCAGAGGAGTGGCAGGTATTCATCCAAAGTATCTTGGGTAGAGATACCTTTCCAAGGTGGGGCAGGATGTGGGCTGATTTGCAACAGGAGGAGTTTAGACGAGCTCTGTTAAAGATCTCCATCAGTGGCAGCTGTAGCAGATCGAAGCAGGTGAAGGAAGAGGAGAATGTGACCCTCGCATCTAAGGGTTCCAGTCAAGGACAAGGGGAGCAGGGGAAGAAGAAGAAGGACCTGTCGAAGGTCAAGTGCTTCAGATGTGGTGAGCTTGGCCACTACAGTGCCTAGCGTCCTCTAAGGAAGAAGGACAAGGAGGAGAAGCAAGACCAGTAGGTAGCTTCAACAGAGATTGATAGGCTATCTTCCAAATTGGAGGAAGACTTCGCCATGTTTGCTGATATACGTCCAGGAGTGAGGTGGGGAGACTTCGTGTTGTAGCCCCAAAGTGCTACAGATGGTCAGGGTCCTTGAGGAGTCCACCTCATGGATCATTACCTGGCTACATGAGCCCACAGTATACAGTAGAAAGATGGACCAACGATAGTTGATGCAGTCAGATGCCAGAATGAGTTGTAGAGACTAATTACAGTCAGATGCTGGGGAGTGCAGTGCAATTGGCACAAATTCAGTAGCAGCGCAGAGTCTTCAGTGGACAGTGCAGAGGCTAGTAGCACTCAGAGACTTGGGTGACAGATGCATCATATTGATCACAGTTGATTCAGTATTTTGGATGCTTTTTAGTTGTAGATGTTTCAGTTGCAGCAACAACCGATGAGTGGGAGTTGCAGTGTAGATGCAGTGTTGGCAGCAATTCAACAGAGTCAACAACAACATAGATGTATCATATGTTAGAGTTGCGCAGTGGTTGGTGGGTAGTATGGCTAGACATCAACAACGTGATAGGAGATGATGTAGAGACAGGGTGTAGCTACAGGGTCTACGGTAGCACTAGAACACATTCCTCGCTAAGAGGGAGTGTTAATGTTTGTAGCATGGGATGTGTTCTAGCCCCAAAATTTTGTGGAGAGGCTAGAATACATGAGATCTCAAAAACCCAGAATCGTTTATGGAAATTCTGCCTAGAAATGACTTAATTAGATTATTAACCAGTGTTTAAATATTTCGTAAGTCTAAACTTTAGGGAATATGGTTAATTAATCAATATTAATTAAGTCAAGGCGTGAATCATCTAGAAACTCACATGATCGATCTAGAGATTATCCTAGCCATCGATTATGTTTTAATCTTGGCTGTTGGTGCTCCAATAGAGGATTATAAGAGGAGGTCGATGTGGTGATGGAGAAGACACTTCAGCAGTTCGATTTCTGAGCATATCGATTTCTAGAGTAGCAACAGTCAGTTGCCGGAGAGAGAGCTAGAGATCAAAGAAGTGAGAGAGGGGTAGAGACAGTGAAGTTGAAGGAATATTTCCAGATCCGGTGAGTGCATTGTAGGGAAAGGCCGAGATTTCTCTGGGAAGTTGCGCAAAGGCAACGTAGAAGGTTCAGTGAGCAATTCGATTTTGCTGGGGTGAAGCTGGTTTTCAGTTCCAGAGGCTGGAAAGTATTTCCAGAGTGTCGAAGGGTTAGTTTCCCAGTCAATAGAAGGTAGGACGACTTGATCTTCAGTTGTTTCGGGCTAAGTGTGTAGCAAACTGCACAGAGGTGACGTTGTA
This sequence comes from Pinus tabuliformis, assembly GCA_031772625.1. Lineage (NCBI taxonomy): Eukaryota > Viridiplantae > Streptophyta > Pinopsida > Pinales > Pinaceae > Pinus > Pinus tabuliformis. The sequence continues at coordinate 982,029,966 of CM062820.1, read as the reverse complement.
GCTGTGCAAAGCAAGGAGGACGACTTGATTTTCAGTAAGCAGTCAAGAGCCGAGATTGCTTGGAGTGAGGGTAAATTCCCTCAAGATATTTTTGCCAGTATTTTCTCTGCAGGATTTCCAGTATTCGGCATCTAGATTGTACTCAGATTATTTCACTGCTGCTTAATAATAAAACCCTCAGTTGCTTCACTGGTTTTCCCAAGTTGGGTTTTTTGGGGGACTTTTGTCCAAGAATAATTGTGTTATTTTTGTGTGTTTGCTAGCATTTCTTCTAGCGTTTATTCTTCTGCAGTTTTATTTGTGTAGATTGTAGCGTGATTTATTTAGCATTTGCCGTAGCAAACAACAATTAAATTGTTAAATAAAAGTAACAATTAGGAGAATAATTTCCAGTTGCTTCAATAGGATTCTAGTTTGGAATTTTCACAGGGATGAGATGGGACGAGATGTAGGCACGTACATTCGAGATGAGACAAGATGCATGCACGTACATCTGAGATGAGACTTATGATGCAGATGGAAATTCCTCTTTAATTGAGAGGGAGTGTTGAAATTTGGGCAACTTTAGGATGAATTTCCCCAAAGGGAAGCCCAACTACCCCAAAGAAGCCCATCATATCCCAAAAGTGAATCCAAAATTAATAAAAGAAATATTATTATTAATGGGTGTGGCTTTCTTATTTGATGTGACATATTTATTTGGGCAAGCAATGGTAAATATATTTAAAGCGAAATTAAATTTGAATGTAAAGAATTTCCCTCCTAAACTCTAAAGTCAGCTCCACTATTCATGGGTCTCTTTCACCCATCAAATGCTTAAATAATAAGAACATTATGGATGATTTTGATATATGCTCATTCATTAGCTTGATCTGAAATTTTGGTGCAAAGTGAGGGTTCTGTCCCAACGCATTATCACAGTGATTTATCTTTGGATCTTCCTTGGCTCATCTATGATATTTTCTGTGGTTCATCTATGATATTTTCTGCGGCTCATCTATGACACTTATGCGACAACTCTATGGCTGACATATCTCTACAACTCATATTTCCTTTGTGGTGCTTAACTTGTATTTGTTTCTTTTTGGCTCGCATTACAATTTCCTGCAGTTTAGATTGCTCCTTGTGGCTCGAGTTGAATTCTTTATGGCTCACTATTCTTTTGGCTTTGCTATTTTCACGATGGCTGCGTTTTGTGGTTCGCATTCATAACCCTGGTGGCCAACATGCTCATCTCTGTGATCGCATATCTGTGGAGCGCTATTTTTGATTGTCTTTATCTATGGCTTGTAATTCTTTCTCTGAGAAAGTGACTGATCGTAGAGAGGTTTGCATTACCTTTGTGGTTCGCTGTCTACTTTATGAGACTTGCATATGATCTATAGAGGCTCGAATCTCAATGACATCATATCAAGTATTGGCTCTATGGCATCGCTTTATACAAAGGCTCGTTGATATTGCATTAATACTGGTGCCTAGCATCTTCTCTGGTTCAAATAAACAGTGTCTCACACTCTTCAGTTCTATGTTTTGCTCCTCTCTATGAATCTCATGACAACGACCTTTGGTATGACATAAATCCTTAGATATGGCAGTTGTATTTGTTACTTATGGCTGCTATACTAATATAAGACAGAGTAACTTTGACATAGCAATAACCTAGTATAGCAATGAAATCTGATATGGCATTAACCTAGTACGACTATGACAATGATTACAATATTCTTGGTGGTAGTGTGTTGTTTAGGTAGTAACCTATATTAGTGACATGAATGCAGTGACCTTAACATGACTGTAACCTTGTATAGCAATATCCTTGACATTACAGTGACTTTGTGACCTTGGTGCAAGAATAATAATCTATGGACAGTGACTTGAAAGTGATGTGTAACAGTGATCTTGATATAAACGGTGACTTGCTCTTGTTTGGCAATGACCTTGTTATATTGCAAAGACCTCTATATGACAATAACCTTTATATGGCATACATGACCGTGGTCTTGATATGATAGTGTCCTTGATATAACAGTATGGCTGTGAAAGTGGCCTTGATGACAATGATAACATGATGGATGACAAATGTGACAATGTCTCTTTGACAGGTGTGATATTGTATATGTTAGTGATATGATAACAACTCTCTCTGACTTTTTTTCTAGGTTGTGCAAAACGGGGAAACGTGTGCGAGTTTCCGAAATGGGAATCGATACGAAACGCGACCTCCCCAAATTTTGGAAACCGGGAAACACGAATATATATATATATATATATATATATATATATATATATATATATATCTATATATATATACATTTAAGAAATATGTGCAATCATAAAGCATATATGATACATTCTAATTTATTACATTATGATAAAATTGTCAATTGTCAATGCATAAACTATAAGTCTGTAAATTTACATCACATTTACTCATGAATGATCACATAATGAAAATAGAAATATCCAAAATCAACCACGAGAAATTTCTAATTTCTTGTCTCGTGCTTGATTGAGAGTCTCCTCCTACATAGTCGAACGACCTTAGTGCTCTTGATTAAATACAAGTTGCATACCCAAGTACCCTACATGCTCTTCATTATTGGGAGTCTCCCCTGCATAGAAGGCTTGGTTCTCTTGATTAAATACAAGTTCCATACCCTAGTACATGATAAAATCCAATGGAAACATTGCAATCCACCCAATCTTGAAATCCTGAAAAACAGGAAGTCTGCTGGATTTTGAGTGAGATCTAAAATTCTACTTTCTCCATATGAAATCCAATGAGGGCGAAACCACTCTCAAACATTACTTTAAGAATTTAACATTACCATGAACTGCATATCAACACCAGGGCAAAAGTCCACTTTTATAACTTTAGACAGGCATCTAGAAGCAACTAGAAGTCACTAGGATAACCTAAAAATAAATTAGAAAACAAATTAAAAAAAAAATTAAAAAAAACACTAGTAAAAAGCTGAAACGTGAGTCGTACGGGCCTGAAATGCGTTTCAGGCTGTACTGGCCACGTTTCAGTTTCATGAAACGTGGCAGTACGGCCTGAAACGCGTTTTAGGGCCGTACCACACGTGTTTCAGCGTTTCGTACTTGTTTCCGTACGGAAACGCCCCCTTGCCCTACGTTTCCTGCAACATAGCTTTTTTTGTTCAATTCACAAATGAAGTTGTGAACTAACTTGGGTTGGCCCTAGGAGGCCTGATGTGATTGTTATTGCTCATTCTCATTGTACTTTGTATCTCAACTTAACAATTGATGAATATCTAATAGAAGAAGAATCTTGTTTGGTTTTCCCCCTTGTGGGGTTTTTTAGTAGTTTCTGGGAATGTTTTAAGATCACAGTTTTTCACAACATTCTACAAGAGTTTCTTTGAAATATGGGAGGCTTTGGGCTTTCCTTTGAATATGTTGAAACAGGGAAACTGATCAAATCTTTGGAACAACTGTTTATAGCCTAAAACTATACTGGAGATTGACTGAAGCAGCTTTTATTTACTCCTGTAAATGCAGAGCAAAGACAGTTTCAAAGGCTAGCTGGCTAACTTCAGGCTCCATCTGTAGCTTTAGAAAATAAACAGCAGTTACAAAAAGTCATTCAGATGTCCCCAGTGGAGTCTCCAATGATGTTAACACTCAGGTTGTTCCCTGCCTTCTGAAGGGAATACGGCCGAGGTAACCACTAACCAATCTTTTAGCTGCAGGTTCTAGCCTACCTGCAACCAGAGGGGGCTCTCTCTTCGTAATTTAGCTTTGTTTTGAAATATTTTAGGCTAGTTATGATGTGCAGGGTTTTGTTTTAAGTTTGTTGGATGGTGATTTCAGGCAGAGCTGGGATGCAAAGTCCAAAAGATTATATACTATTGGGCAATGGAGTCAATGATGGTGTACTGCTGAAAGTGTTTCTTGGGTAAATGGTAATGCTACAGAGCAAGATAGGCAGTTCTGGAACAATTTTCAAATCTGAAATTGATGGAGTGAAGTCAGGGAATGAAAGGCAACCAAGAATCTTTCATTATGTTGGCAGATGGAAAGTGCATGAATATTATCCAGGGGCAATTAAGAATTCCTAAATAGTATTCAAAATGAAGGAATTAGTGCAAACATGAGCAATTAAGAATTCATATTTATAACTAATTCTGAAGAAAACACATTTAATAGCAGAGATTGAACACAGGGTGCATTTAAACAAATCCTGGGCTATTCTTTCTTCTCTGTTACCAAGATTATGGAACATATATGAAATTTTCAAACACAGAAAACATAAAACACAGTTTAGAGTAACTTATTGTTCCAAACCATTGTTTGAGGGTTGTAGATGATAGACCTCTCATACTAGCACCTTCTGAGGATGACCTATTTCAAACAGGTGCAGACCCTCTCACTTGCAGAAGTAAGAGGGAGTTGGATTCCGGATGTGGAATGGTGAATTGCAAGCTCGTGACTACCTCAATGGAGCTTAACTTTCAGAAGTTATGTGGTAGTGATGCTAGACTAGATTTGGGAAATTCCTCTGAGTTTCATAAACTCACTCGCATTGATGTTCTTAGTGAACTTCCGTCCGGACATATGTTTTGCAGTTAGCATGGTGAGCTCATATTTGGTTGAGCCTCACTGGATTGGTGCCAAAAATCTTCTGAGATATCTTCGGAGCACAATCGCTCATGGATTTAGATACACTGCTGGAAATGTGAAGTTGCATGATTATTCGAACGCTAACTGCACAGGCAGTGTGGAGGATCGCAAGAGCACTTCTGAGTGCTGGTTCTCTTTGGATTTTGCTTCGATATCGTGGATAAGTAGGAAGCGAAAGTCGGTTGCCATAAGCACCACTAAGACCGAATACATAGCTATGAGTATGATCTCATATGAAGCTACTTGGTTGTGGAAGCTCTTCAGTGAACTTTTTGTACATATGATGAATACCACCGTGATCCTCTGTGACAAATAGGGGGGGATTTGATTGTTGAGGAATCCCGTATTCAATGATTGTTCCAGCAGATAGACATCAGATACTACCTTATCTGGGAAATGGTAAGTCGATGAGAGAGGAGGCTCCATCGCATTGAGATTGATGTACAGGTCACAGACATTTTGTCAAAGCCTTGGGGAAAGGTCAAATTCTTGACTTTTCGAGAACAACTTGGTGTCGTTCAGAGACCCTCTTATGAGGGTCATGTATGATGCACGCATTGAGCTCTGGGAGCTCCATGGGGGCGTAGGGTACTTCTTGGAGCGACATACGACCACAGGGCGACTCACCCTCCCCTGGTGGTGCGCTATGTACAGGGTGACAGGTTCAACCTTCCCCTGTGATACCCTGTAGCGACTGTGGAACATGATGATTAGTTCTCTTGTGGGTCGGGATGATTAGTTCTCCCGTGGCAATAGTGAAATAGGATGATTAGTTCTCCTGTCGAGGCATCCTACCCATGCAGTCCGGGACTCATGGGAAGTACCTCTCATCTGATCAATGAACAGGGAAATGGGGTTAGGGACCATAGTAGTATTATCAATGGACGCATCGTTGTATCTACCATACTCCCTATGCTAGGATGACCTCCATTAATCTGGGATCAATGAGACTGATCTGGGATTAGTATGAGTGGTTTGAGAGACTCTCTGTGATATTGATCTGGGATCAATAAAATTGACTTCGGGTCAGTAAGAGTGATATGACACAGTCTCTTCAGATGAAACTGACTTCGGGTCAGTAGAGAATGGTATGAGACATTCTCGATCAATTCTTCTTCTTCATGGTTCAACAGAGCAGAACAAAGAAGAGCAAAGCAGTGCAAGGCACTGATGGCAGAGATAGTACAATCGGACGTATGGATTAGCGGATGGAGTTCTCCCTAGTTGAGAGGGAGTGTTAAATTTGGAAACTAGGGCCAAACTCCATGTGGGGTCATCTTATTTATGGCAGTTGATATTTTTCTTGGATCCCTCTCATCGAGAGGTGTAGGATTGATCTAAAGATCATCCAATTCCGATAAGTATTCGTGGAGATATGAATTTATTTGTGTTATAAGAAAATTCGTCAAGGTTGGCCAGCAACCAAATAAACCCCACAAGTGCTCAACGTTTTAGTATAAAAGGAGATGACTTGAGAGTCATTTCTTACACACACTTCTCCTAAGATCTCTCTCCACTCGTCTGGGTTTTGTGGTTAGAGAGATCAAGAGGGAGAAGCCCTAGACGCAGTAAAGAAAGGGTTCTATACGCAACAAATCAAGGTGCCCTAGACGCAGTTGAAGAGAGGAACATCTAGCCGCAGTTGAAGGGAATCTAGTCATGCCCTAGCCGCAGCAAAAGAAGGTTTAATGTAGTCATATATTTGCAGTTAAAGAAAGGTTCCTATACATTGTATAGAGGAGGCCTATCCGAGATCCTAAGAAGACCTAACCGCTATCATATCAAGCCCTAGGCTCTACGCTGCCCTATGGAGATACACTTTCCTAAGGGTGGTATGGATATACCCTAGCTGCAACAACCTAGAAGAGAACAAGAGGAGTTCTGGAGTCTGGACAACGTGGACGAAAGGGATCCGAAGTCTGCTACAGGAGACCGAGTGGCTGAGGCAAGTGCGGATTGTCTTAGGGCTGGAACAATGATGTAAACAAGGTCCGAGTTTGTTGTAAAGAGGGCCGAGAAGGATGACTGTTAGGCTGAGTTCCTAAGGGTCAAATACGTTGCTGTTTGGAAGTTGTTTGGGCACATTTTCGGAGGTCTATTGGTACAACAATTGGTTGTGCTAGGCCGCAGGCCATAACACACAGCTAGAGGTTGCGTGAGGGCTGTCAAGGGTGGACAATACCCTAAGCAAGCAGCGTGGGTGAGGAGGAGACCTTTGAGGGTATGCCACAGCCCTTAAAGGGCTAGTTTGTTGACTGTGGGATGAAACTAGGGTTGCAGTAAGTGCCCTAACTAGGAGTGCAACAAACTGCAGTGCAAACAAATGACAGCAGTGTTTTGTGGAGGGATGTTGGGTCAAAGGAGTTGACCAGTTTGGATCAGTTTTCCTTGCAGCCTGTTGGAGCAAATTGAGCACATTGGTACAATAGCATGCAAGGGACAGCAAACTAACGTTGTGACAGTTGTATGGTACTTAGCAGCAAGTACACCAAGCATGCAAAGGTATAACATGTCTAAATGGGACAACTATGCAGCATGGTAAAGCATGGACAACTGCAAGCATGGTGATGCATGGAGCAGCAATGAAGCTTGATGGAGCAAGCAGTCGGGACAACAGTATGGCAACCATGGAATGGCAATATCACTAACAGTGGGACAACAATGGCAGCATGAGGTCCAGTAATGTGATGATGAGTGCAGCATGGTGCAGCACAGTGAGGTGCAACATGATGACAAGATGCAGCACAATGATAGGTGAAGGAGTCACCTTGGAGAATCAGTTGAAGCAACATGTCTTCAACTGATCTCATGTAGAGATGATCTATTCTCTTATCTAGATAAGTCAAAGTGTTGACTTCTGTTGTAAATGTACTATCTCTCTCTCTCTCTTTGTGCTGAACTATTGAAGATCATATAAGAAGAATTGATGAAGGGTTTCTCCACATTGGGGTTTGTCCCTGGCTAGCGCCACATCTTGTGTCCTCTTGTCTTGGCTTGTCTTCTGCGATTTATATTTATGTTCTATCTGCAGTTTACTTTAATGCTGATGTGATTGCTAATCTGGAGAAGATATTGAGCTAACTGTGAAAATTGAAATAAATTGCTCTAGCATTAGAACATACCTAAACTTAACACCAACCGCTCATCGTCCCAATGAATTCTACCCTAGAATTTCTGCATACTGGATTTCCCTTGAGTCATGGGTTTGTCTCCAGTTTCGCCCGTCACTATGCACTCATAGCCAAAGTTTCCATGATCTTCTGGATAGTTTCCCATAGCTGGGCCAAGATCATGCTCTAATACCACTGTAATGTTCCAAACTAGGGAAAATAGTGCTATGCAAAGCAGACAATAAAAATAACACCATAAATTTAATTCAGACCATCAAACCACAAAATTGGCAACCTAACTACGTTGTCTACTCGTTTTATTAAATGGGAAGAGGTGTACAACAAGGTGCTGGAATGTGTGCACCTTGGCTTGCTCTAGGCAAGCTACTAAAAGGCCAAAATGAACAATGGAACACCCTCCTCAAATCTGTTGGTAATCCGGCCCAAGAGATGTGCTGTTACTGCCTAGAAAGGTGCTACTGTCTGAAATGATCTGTTGTTAGAGCCTTCCTTGTTGTTCAAAAAATTATGGGAAAATAATCCCAGCCTCTACGCAAGAAACCCAGAATAACCCAGAAAGGAACTGGCCAAATGTTGATCTCAGAATTTTGGCCCAAATTCCCCTTACTCTTCTCGTTGCTGGCTGAATTGGGACTTGTTGGCCTTGTCGCCTACACCTACCTACAAGTTAGTAAGAAAAGCCTTCAACCCCACAAGGTGGTTGGTGGCAGGGAACTAAGAGAAGGGGCTGTCAAACCAATCTCGACTCTCTCTGTTTGAGCTATCTCCTAGGTTAACCAAGGGGGGTGGTCCTTAATGAAAAGTTAAGTTAAAAAGATGTGAGTTTTTAGGAGAATTGTTAGAGTTAAATAGATTATTTCTTTAAGATTTATAAGCAAAACTGATATGAGCAATAACCATAAATACATAAGATAAGCATGAAATATATAAACAACCAGTGCCTTCAAAGTATTGCTCTTTAAGAAATGAAATTGTATTTGCTTAGAATGAAGTGAAATGCTTTCGAATGGAAAGCCAAAATAATCTTGAAAAGTGAAACAAAAAATTGTTAGCACAAGATATTATAAATGCTTTCAAGATGAACAAGTCTACAAATCAAAGCATGGAAACTATCTTTCTCAAAATGATACAAAAATAACTCAAATGTTAGACCAAGATGAAAACATGCAATTAAGTTCGCAATCCAAAATAATAGTACTTGAAAGTGAAATCAACCATTTATGACAATAATCAAACCACAAGATGAGTCAATTTCCAAGTACAAGAAAAATTGAACTTGTTGCAAAATTAAAAGGAATTACAATGTTTGCATCAAAAGTGCCTCTTGAAATAAGATTTGCATGTGAGACTTTAAACCATCAAGATAGCAAGAAATTTAAAAACTTTGCAAACATAACAAATATGATGGAATGAGTTCTTGGTTTATTTTATTAATTAGTGCTAATACAAAGTTACAATAGAACTCTAGTTCTCAGACCTCATCCTCGCCCAAATGTTTGGATCTCACAATGAGGAGTCATTAGAGGTAGAGGGTCCCTAAAAATCTATTCAACCAACTTAAGTTGGAGGTATGTTTTAATGAGGCTTGGGTCCTTCCTATACTAAAATGCCTAAATGAAGTCCAAATTGTGTTAATTCCCCAAATTAAATTAATGCTTCAAAGAGAAATAGTTTGCAAAACTTGAGAGCGTATGCATGTGGGAATTTAAATACAAGATTAATAAAAATTTGCATGTGGAGTGAAATGTATTGATTTTAAGCATGCACATTATGAAATTAAAAGCTAGAAAGCTAAGAAAAAAAACTAAAAGCAAGATTAGGCCACCCACAATAATCCCTCCTCTAAATGAGGAAGGGGGATGCTATGGGAAAAATCCCAACGTCCCTCCAACAATTTTTTATTATCTTTTATTAACGCTTAAACTAGGTAAAAATGCCTTTAAGAGGGCAATCCACAATACAAGAGAGATCTTCACAAATATGAGACTCTAACAAAGCTAGACTCTCTCCCCAAAAAATATAACAATGAACTTGAAGATGGAAAAAACTCTCCAAAAGAGATTTACAAGGCTCAAAAGGCCCACGACCTCGATGAATTTGCAACTCTCTCCCAAGTTCTTATGGCCTCCCTAGAAATCAGTCTTTGGATAGCGTGAGGGGGTCTTGCATACACACGAGTGAGTAGTTTTCCAAAGCTTCTCCTCAAGCTCCTTGCTGCGCAATGCTCAAGCCTGTGGGCTGCAAAACACAAAAAAAGACCAATTGTCAATGTGAAATTAGGAAAAAGAAACCAAAACTAAACTTAGAATTTAATTTACAAAGTACTAGCTCAAGTAATGGGAGTGAACCCCCATACTTGCCTAGCTTTAGAAATGACTCTTGAATAGGAGATATAACTTTGAAAGAACTAAGAAAACTCTCTTTTGCTCTTCATTGGATGGAAAATTTGGAGTGAAAAAATCTCTGAGTCTTGGATCGCTGTGACTCTAGGAGTGAGTTGATCTAATTGAGATTTCTCCCACTTCTAGATGGATTCCTACACACAATACAAAAGATCTTTCTTATACACTTGAACACGTATTAGTTTGCAGAAGATTAGAGCAATATAATGAATAAGATAAACCAAACATTCCTCTAAAATGAATTGACAAGCTTATCCCTAGAATACTACTCTAAATCAATGATATGTGCAAGATAGCTTGCACACATCAATCCAAGCAAAATGGCAAGCTTAAACTAATATTAATTCATCGTGCGAAAGAAATTAAACACAATAGCAGGAGTATGAAAGGACATCACTTCATAACGCCAAGAGAACATCAACTAGATAGCCCCAAAGTCTTGATTATGTCAAAAAAGTATGCAAGTACAAAATGACAGAGTTTCCTCAAGCCCAATAGCTTATTACATGATACAATATGAGAGCCCATGTCTCTATTATATAGAGTTGGGAGCAAATCCCAATGAAGAATGACAATGACAAATGGCATTGGAACCAATCCCAATGTAGAAGTGATTAAACAAGTGGCATGAGGTGACAATCCCAAAGAGAAATTCGAATTTGTTGAATGGAGCTCCAATGCCAAGTGTAAAAATCGAATTTTTGCAAGTGGACATCATTTTCTTCTTCCCTTATGTACCAAATTCGAATTTTATGATGAAATGACAAGTGTATATGGGTGGTAACTCATGTGGGGACAATTTCCCACAAAAAGCTCCACCAAATATTCTCCCAAATCCTCCCAAATGTGCATTAACTTCACAAATTCGAATTTCCAACCAAGCAGTTTTTTCATTTAATGCCAGAAATTCGATTTTATTTGAGCACATGTCCTTTCCATGATTTTAGGAGTCCACATCACCTTGAGACTTTACTTTAACTCCCCCATAATTTTCCACCTCATTTCCATAACATTTAGCATGTGAGAATATTTATTTTTCTCCATTTATTTAATTTCTAGCTTAATTAATTGCCATATTTCCCACTAAACTTAGGAAAAGTGGGTTTTGAGGGGTTCAAAACACATTTTTAACCCATCAAAGTGTGTCCTAGTAGAAAGCTGAGGGGGAGAGGTGCAAATCTCATTGCTCATACCCCATACAACTTCTCTAGACATCATTTATTACATTACAAGTATAATTTTATTAGCAATTTCCAAAGTGCAGAAAATCTAAAAAATTAAAAGATAACTACCTAGACCTAACCAAATTCCACGAATTTTTTTTTGTGATCTAGTATGGTAATATACATCGACTCTAGACACTAAGATGTGTTAAGGGCTCAACTTTCAAACTGTCACCCTAGCTTTGCGGTAAAACGTGAGTGAAAAAAACCCAGAAAATTATTTGCCTCTGAAAAAGAAGGGTTAATTAATCAGATAAAAAATACACTCCAAGGTGTACTCTTTTGTTGATCGAGTCCCAACATCCTAGGCTTGTTACAAACTCAAAAATTCATCATTATTAGTATCACTTATTACAATTCCCTGCAGGGTGTGGAATCTGGGTACAAGAAAGATGATGAGAAGATAGAAGTAGAGTTAAAAAACTCTGTTGACTGATGATATTTGATGGTACAAGTGTTCTCTGGATCATCCTTGGGCATGGAGTCTTCATATAATCATCAGGTGCGACTCCAGTGGTCAACAAGACACCTGTTTGACCTCTCAAATCTGCCCAGAAAATTCTATAAAATTAGGTGTGTGATTCTTGCTCAAAACCCAGAAAACCCAGAAAGGGTTTCCCTTGGTTCTAATCTTCAAAAATTGACCCTTCACCGCTGGACCCTCTTCCAATTTCGAATTCTGTTGATGTGACTAATCCCGTCAATCTCTGTTCTCCCAACTCTAGTAATCCTCAAATGGGTCTCCAAATGATCTCCCAACACCCCAGCTTCAAACTCCCCCAGATGGTGCTGCCCCAAAGAGTCTCACTCCAATGACTGCGCAGTCATGGAGGAGATTACGCAGTCCTGTGTGTGATGAAATGAGAGTTGCGTGTAGGATGACCCTCTTGTTTGTGGCTGCCCTCTATACTCCTAAAAATGATGAAATGATGCTCCTGTCTCCCCATCTTCTCGGAGTGCCTCACGTTGTGACTGCGCAATCCCTACGTTGCTGTAACTCCCCCAGCTGCTGGTACTCGATTTACAGCTGCTGTAACTCATCTCTTTGTTGCTGCTACGAACTGAGATGAAGAACTCCCTCCTAGGGCTGGTACTCAAAGTCCACCGAAGCAAGGGTTGAGATCTCTGCTCGGAGACACTTGAGTGCTAAACAACACAGTAGCCCCGCTAAGCAGCTCAAGCAACTAAGATTGAGTTCAATATGTCAAAAGATAAGATACTGAAATGAGGAGAGTTGCCTTATTTATATAGATCTCGTGAAGCACTTTTCCCTCCATTTTCCCTCCTTCTTGGGTCCCTCACTTAACCATCGATTTCCCCTTCATTCAAATTGAACTAGAGAATGCGTATTCTCCTAGTGTGGGTGGCCCCCACTTACAAATTAACTACATCGAAATAACTTCTACTAAGTCTAGCCTCCTAATAAAATTGAATGGGCCCCATCACCTTCAAAATCGGCCCCAAAATGTAGAAATTAATCTTGTTCTAAAATAATTTAGGAAGGTACATTACATGTGGTCCCTGTACACTTGGTACAAAACTAAATATTATGAGACTTGTCAATGGGGTTGTGGTTCAGCAGTGAAGTCAGATTCAACTCCCCTGGTTTCACGATTGAGTGGTTAGGGGAGCAATGCTCAAATCCTCTTTGAATTTAATAGAGCAGTACTCATTTCTTGCCACCCCAAAACCCATTTTGTAATTATTTAATTTACAACTCATGTTCATTCTAAAGTTAGATACGTACTATGAGTGTGATTATTTATTTTTATTTTATTTGTTTGGCATTGCAGGTGGTTGGCTTTGATATGGTGGATGATGAAAGTAAACCTGAAAGGCGTCCCACAAAGCACATGCCAACCCCAGCTCAGTGGACAAATGATTTCAATCCTGCTTTTTCATATTATGCTTACTATTGCTATGCAAATTTGTACACACTCAACAAGGTGCAGTTTATCTACCAGTTATCTTCGAGTACCAATTCTAGTAGTCTTTATATATTTATCGTAATTTGAAGTGGAGATGTGTCTTAACTGACATGCACTGTGTGCAATATGCAGCTTCGTGAATCTAAAGGAATGACAACAATTAAATTTCGTCCTCACTGTGGCGAGGTGATTTCATGTTTCAAACATAACTCTATACTTTCATGTACACATGTTAATGACTTTGGGCTGACTCTTGTTTTGATTTTACAGGCTGGTGATATTGATCACTTGGCAGCTGCGTTCCTGTTGACTCACAATATTGCACATGGAAATAATCTTAGGAAGTCTCCTGCTTTGCAATATTTATTTTATCTTTCCCAGGTTTCATTTCAACGATTTCTTATCTTTTCTTTTATTCCAGAATGTAGTGGGATTTGATTTAATATATTGTGTGTTTTCTCAGGTAGGAGTGTATATGGTTGTGACACTGAGATTGAATATGGTTGATGTTTCTTTGTTCAGATTGGCTTGGCCATGTCCCCTTTGAGCAACAATTCATTATTTCTGGATTATCACCGAAATCCTTTTCCCATGTTTTTTGCACGTGGCCTCAATGTTTCCCTTTCAACAGACGATCCATTACAAATTCATTTGACAAAAGAACCTCTTGTGGAGGAATACAGTGTTGCTGCTCAGGTATTTCTAGTTTCAATACATCATGTCTAGGTTGACTCTTATAAGTCTAGCTCTTCACGTGTAATTTTCCTTGACAGGTTTGGAAGCTCAGTGCTTGTGATCTTTGTGAAATTGCTCGTAATTCTGTCTACCAGTCTGGTTTCTCTCATGCGTGTAAGGTATGCAAATGGAAGGATATTCTTTCTGGTTCACGGTTGTTAGCTCTAGTAGTTGCTGCTGCGTATAGTAAGTTTGGAAAGACCGTCATGACTCTTTCTTTCTTTGGCAGTTTCATTGGGTTGGAAGAAAGTATTACATCAGAGGTCCTGAAGGGAATGATTTACTTAAGACAAATGTACCTCATATGCGAGTTGAATTTCGCCATGAGGTACAGACTGAACATGTCTTGGAAGATGTTTTTATGTGCTGCTTATCTTTTATTCACGTAAAGAAACATTGCATTTTGCAGGTCTGGAAAGAAGAGAGGCAATATTTATACCTTGGACAGGCCAAAATCCCTAGAGAAATTGATTTATAGAAACAAGCGTGGTTCTTTCATGTTACAATTAGAGAAAATATATCTCGTTGTTATATAGTTGACTGGAAGATATAAATAAATTAGAAGTATTTGTTGAGAAGACTATATATTGATGTTGCAATACTATAATGGAATGCTAGAATTCAAATGCAAAGCTTCTTGGACTTGTTGCTGGTGTACACAAAGTATATGCAGATATGTTAACCCCATGGTCAATTAATGTGGTGGTTGCGTTGCTTCAAAAATAAAAAAGTGGTGAAAATTTCACCTTTTCATTGTCTTTTAATTAACTGGAGTAGTTTATATACTGCTACTCTGTGTAGGCCCTTTGTAACTTGATATTAATTCCGTTTTGTTTCCCACATTTGCAGTTTGGGTGAACAAAGAGCATTTGAAATTGGCGGTCCTAAAACGTTTTTGCAATATTTGAAGTTTTATCTTTTTCCTTCATTTGCATTGAGAATTTTGATGATAAACTTCTCCAAATTGTGTATTCAAAAATTTGATGGCACAAATTTGAATTGAATTGGGCCTATTCGTCATGCAACTTTGCCTGAATAATTCATAAAGCAAGCTAATTCGCACTGTTAGATGAGCCCACGTAGTATCAGGTAGCACACTCACTATATGTGACAGAATTAGCTTAGTTTTCCTAAGATGTCACTTTTAATGAATAGAGTTTAACTAAGAATATGTTTCTTATCAAATTTCAAATGGGCCATAAGATTTGAAAGAATGTTTAATTGAAGGCTTAAGTATAAACTTAGTAACCGACCTTTCTTCTACATCCATATGGCTCCTCAACTCATCCTATTCTCTGATCACTATCACTAGCCTTTTTGTAAGAGAGTCCCTATCGTATGTGATACTCTCGCATCTGCTAGCTAGGCCTTGTGCTCGATCACACACATCATAAACCTCTTGATGTAGTACCGTTACCTCCTCTTGAGTCAGATCTACCATTTGGAAATATTATTGCAAAAGGAAACAATTTTTCTTTGGAAACACATTATATATGACATACCTCGAAAACGTAATATATGTGACATACTATTAGGTGGCATTAAATTACAGCGTAAATATTATTGATGTTGTTTGTGCATCACTAAGATATTAACATCGATTGTTACATGGTATTTTTTGTGATCAACTCTGCACACAAGATTAGATGTATCGATGGTGTAATTATGTCATTCCATTAAGTTTTTTCTTGTTGTGGAATAGGATATGCTCATTTGGCTATCTTGGTTAATAGGCATGTGGCGTAGCGCAGAGTAACTTTCTCACAAGTATGTGCCCTTTATTGATTGAATGCTTGGTTGGGAACCCATCGGATGTGGGTTTATCATGCATAAGGGATTGATCGAAAAGAAGTGTTAGACTTCAAAAGATGATGCAACATTCTTGTTGGATTTCCATGCCTTGTGAATAAAACTCTTCTTTTTATATATGACATCGGGATTAACAAGAATGTAATTTTATTATATTGTCGTATTAAGTATGCAAATGGAGCATTTTCATGTTTTTTGTAACCCAAGTATCACCTTCACTTTCATGAAGAGTCAATGGTTGGAATAACTTGAGCTTCATTGGGTGGAGTATTAGGTGGATTTCCAAGAATAGTGGCAGATCCAACTTGAAAGCATTGTCTCCATTCTATTTGAAACTTCAAAACAATCCTTGCCAAATTGGCCTTTTCCCTTGAGTCGCTTTCTACAAATGTAGTGATACTTCATATTTAGGTCAACTATGTGCTCGAAAGAATTGTTTCCATTCTATTTGATACGTCAAAACAATCCTTACCAAATTGGCCTTTTCACTTGAGTCGCTTTCTACAAATGTAGCCATACTTTATATTTAGGTCAACTATGTGCTTTTGGCATGTTGCTCGTATTTGTTTTGCAACATATTTTTCTCTCATGAATGATTATATTGACTTGGTTGACAGGAGTTGTCATTTTTTCTTGTCAAATCATTGACAATGTACCCTGTGTTGCAACATATCAACATGCTAAGGTTGGAAACCTAGATTGTTTTGAACGGTGCTTGTTTTGGTGGCACTATGGATTATTACATTTAATGTAGTGCTATGCATCCTGCATCTTTAATTGTTAATGATGTTACTATGCATCTCGCGTTATTCCATCAATATGGAAACACTAGGGCCCTTGAACCAGGGATCATGGCCTTTCATAAACCCTGATACAAACTAGTATACATAGTATACAATAAAATACATACCCTGTCCTTTCACTGATCTAGGACTTGAGATTTGATCCTTTAGATCCTCAATTTGCCCAATAAATTCAAATGCATACCTGAGCTTGTCCTTCAACTCACGATCCTTGGATTGTTTGCAATCCTTTGTAACCAATCCCCCTACAATCACGCTACAAATTCTTGATCTACTAGATCTGCTTCTTCAAATCACAAATTTGACTTTCTTCTTGCAGATCTGGCCTTCCAACACTTAGATTTGACTTTCTTCTTGCAGATTTGACCTTCTAAAACTAAGATCTCACTGACTTCTTTCAAATTTGACCTTCCAGCACTCAAATTTGACTTTCTTCTTGCTACTGCAACTCCTCTAAGGGTAATTTGCAACTATGTCCTCTAGTCTCCCTCTCTCCACAAGTGAAAGTTCTTCTCCACTAGTGTGTCCAGGCCTCTCTTTTGGCCTCTTATTTATACTTTTGTGTGAGTGATCTTGGGGGTTTTCCTTGTCCATCAAGAAACCCTCATTTAACAACTCAAACAAAAATTAGATTAAACAATTAAACCACTTGGGTAACCTGCCCAACCAACTCCCTTTTGGTGGGTTTTCACCACTTGAAAATACCTTCCGAGCTATCCAATTTCCAATAAGGAGCACCTTGGGTGTGTGGCCTTGTGATACTATTGTATGAGAGTGTTTTGGGGACAAAGCTCCAAAGGTGCTCCCTACCTTTGTTGAGATTGCTCACTCTTGAATTTGCTTTTGCTTGCCTCTAACCACTCTAATCCACCTATCATGCTCCCTTATAGCCCCCACCACTCTTCGACTCAAACCATTGTATGCTAGCTTTTATTCTGCTCCCTCAGAGCCCTTGCCCTTCTTTGACTCACATTCACCCACTTCACTTAACAATGTTGCAAGTTGAGGGGATAATGGTTTTATTTTTATGGTGTGGGTCTGTTACTGCTCAAACTAGCAGGGGTCCTAAAAGGGGATCCTTGAAGGGTTACCACTAGGTCAAGGGCAACCATGGAGCAATAGCCCATTGTCACCTCGACTAAATCTCCCTACTCTTTATGACCTTTCACCGATGGGAGGAGACATGTTATAATAAGTATCACACAATTGAATGGATAATTGATAGGATGAGAGGTGATCCTAAAAGCCTATTCACAAGAGAGGCTCAAATATATGGCTTGCTTGCCTTGAAAGCAAGACGAAAGGCTCTTTAGGAAGGGCTTAGGGGAATTCTAAGAGCTAGGGTTTGATTATATGACTTGTCAAGAAGATTCTTAGCTCCTAAAATCCTTGTGGAAACTTGATTTCCAAATGGTCTTTGTGAAATTGGCTTCAATAAGTTGGGGACCACATGGGGACATGCGGCCTTGGGTTAGGTCAAGGGATAGGGTTTAGCAACCAATGGTATACTTGACCTAATCGGGGGGAAGAAGGGGATCAAGGAAGGAATTTTCAATGAAAGATAATGATCTCAGTGGGTTTTCTAGCCTAAGAAAACTAGGGGCAAGAATCGGTCTTCAAGCTAGGGCTTGCGATATCTCAAGATCCCATTGCTGGAATCTCATGAAATTTGGAGGGTTTCTTGAGGACACACCAACGTAGTTGTGGACCAAAAATCGAAGTGTTTGGATCGCTATATTGTGAGATAATTGATGCCCTAGGTGACCTATGTATGCTAGACCCAAAAAAAGAGGGGAAGGTGAAAAAATAAGCTTTGAGGTGATCACCTATGGAGTACCAGTGCCTAATCCTTTTGGGGAGATTGGATTCAAGTAGAGTTATGACTATCAACTTTGGATTTTCTATGTCATGGAGACCTCAAAGACAACGTCACTTATCATTAGGGCAACAACAAAAACAACTTCAAGAGCTTTATACTTCATTTTGCAAAATAGATGGCTTATCAAGATGAATTTCAATGATGAAGCATCTCTAGGAACATTCACTCATAATACATGGCCCATACATGAAGCATCACTATCTAGAAACAAAATTTCCACAACTTTGCATAAATGGATGCAGTAAATTAGCCCTAGTATAGCGAAATCCAAACAACAATGTATGTGACAAAATAGAAAGAAAGAATAGCATTAAATTGCAATTACATGTATTAAGAGTATATCCAACCATCAACACTTTGCTAATCAAGAAGCTCCAAGACAAAAGAAAATGATGCAAACATCAAAATTCATTCCATGCACCAAAAATTCGTCCTCTAAGAAGGATAACAAAGTTCTCTAAAGAGATACAAGTCCAATCCAAGTGATGATGCTAAAATGAATTCACATCACTTGTATTTATACACTTCTAATGAGTTTGATTTAGCTAATTAGGCCTACATTAGTCCCTAGAATAAAATAATGTGCAAAATAACTAACTTTTGGTGATAATCCCACCAAACTAGCTCATAAACAAAATAACAAGCCTCTCAAAACGTCGAATGATCAATAATACATGACGCTGGGCCTTCTAAGAAGCCTGATGAAGTCCATAAGTGCCATAATGATGAATAAGACTCCAAGAAGTAGTGGACAAGGGGTTGGCCCCTTGATCTCCAAATAATAAACCTGTGGTGTTCCCAACGAGTGTGGGGGCACACAAGTAACCTCATGGGTCTCCAAATAGATCGAAGATGCCTGTAGACTATCTGCAAGGGCTTAGATGATGGTGTAAGTGATGCGACGTCAACATATAGGTCTTGGGTCATTTGTCAAGTGCATGGTACAATTGTGGGGTCAGCTGGGCATGGTGAACCAGGTGCATCTTCTTCATCCCATGACTCTCTACACACAGCCTACATGTTTCAGTGTAGCCCCCTAGAGGGTTAGAACCCCGTATAGGGAGACCAAACCCAAAATGGAGACCATTTGCAATCCTGGATAAGATCCAATGCGTCCCTTAGCCTTCCAATACAACCAATTATTTAAAGGAATCGAGTTAAAGAGCTTACAAACCATAGACAACAGGTATGCGCTGGGTGCTTCATAATGGCATGCCCTTCTATGGTGGGCTTTGACTTGCGCTAATGTCTCCAAGCCCCAAAGGGGGTTAACCAAGTCTTCTATTAGGTGGTTTCTACCTTTAGAGGGGATAGTATGTACAAGGTACATCCTTCAAATGGTGGTGGCATGTGATAAAGAGATGAATGGAATAGGGAATGAGAGGGGCAATCCTGGGCCACATGTCGGTGTACAAGGGCAGCTAATAAAGGGAAGCCCACACTTGGGTATATAATGTATAAGATGGAGCAATCGTGGTGCACGAGAAACCCTGACCTTGATTTTTCCACCTTTCTTTATATGCCTTTTGCCTTTTATGATTTTTCTTTGATTAACTGCTCAGGGCTCAAAGAATAAGAGCATGATGTGTAAGGTATAACAGTGGATACCCCTTTTAAGGTAGGGCGATTCATTTTCCACCAGGTTTTGAGACAATCATGGGTTCCATAACGATAAAGGAGGCTCATCTAGGGCCTATAGGAACCAGGTTGATGGGTATGGGTATGGGGTAGAGCTCATGCATTTCGCTTTTGCTCACGTGCTAAATGTGTTTGTCCCAACCATCTTTTGCATCTTGTGGTACATTTTCTTGTTGAATGTGGCCAATTATGCTTTTACTTTTCTTTTTAGTTGCATCAACCTCCGGGGCATCGTTTCAAGCCTGATCTAAGGTGTGGGCAAGGGGAAGGGGAGGCCAACCCTATGTGGACCTAGTGGGGAAATGCAGACCCAGGGGGGAAGAATAATGAATGAGGCTATAATGAATGGAATGGGAGTAATGTATGTGGATGATGGAGTGAGACCACACAACCAAAATCAAGGTTTCCCATGTAGTACTACCCTAAAACCCAAAGGTCAGTAAAAGAGATCCCACAAGACTAAGATCCAAGGGTAACATCCAAAATAGGTTTAGGGGACAAAAACATAGACCTAGCGCACTCTTTCTGTCGAAGCCCCCATTAATCCATGCCCAAAGGTGTCCATGATAAGCAAACTACAATACTCAATTACCAAATGACAAGCCATACCTTTAGGTTCGAGAGACCCACCGTCAAACATACGATCATGACAGATGGGTGAGAGACCACATGCCTGGCTCAGGTGGCGGAGAAATGGCACAACAACCTAGTTGGTGGCTGCAAGGGGCTACTCGCTTCTGACTGAGGACCATCTTGGAGAAAAATTTCTCCTAGGGATATCACCCACAAAATGGTGGGTAACAGGGTCTATGGGTGGTTATAAGGTTTAGGGTAAACAAAAGAGGAAAGTAAAACACTTCTTCAATATTTGCCATCATTCATTCATATTGTGTGTTTGAGTTTGGACTCTCTACAGTGGGTAGTTTGGTCTTCTTATTGGTTTGTTAGGAGAGAAAACATATGAGAGCTTGGAGGAAAGGTCAAAGGTTGCCATATCCATCTTCTACTATTGCTAATCGTTAAGAGAGTTAAAGGTGTAAGCCTAAAGTCCATTCTTCATAGTTTTTTGTATTTTTTTGCGATGTTTGTTTTCTTCTCCTACTCTTCACATTTCTTCTTCTCCCTCTTTTTATTGCAAGTGAAAATGTTTTTCTTCATATGGTGTATGCTTCCATTTCTCATTCTAATGGTGTTTATGGGGAATAGGCATGAGGGGGAAGAAGAGGAAAATGTTCACAAGGACCAATCTTGTGCACATAAGGAAGGTTTGGAAGGGGATGAAGGGAAGGAAGATGATGGCAAGAATGAAGGTTGAACCAACAGTTGAAAGGGGGATTGTTGCCTTTTTTTGGTTACTCCAAAAGCATCTTCACTTTGTGTTATTCCCTTGGTAATGCTTTATGGACACCAAGGCTTAGTTTGGGTGGATGCTAAACATTGCTTCAAGTGCTAGCATAACATCCTTATCTAGGAGGTCATTATTCTAATTAGTGTGATGAATAACCCATTGAAAAATAGAAGAATCCTACCTAGAAGGAGGAGCATTAAGCACTTGGAGGGCACTTATCTACAAGATCTTGGGACAATGTGATGTGCATCTAGAAGGTTGGACAATTCACTTGATGATGTTTGTGTTGAGAAGCATAATTCATGGATGTTGATTGTGGACATGCACACATGTTGAGTTTTGGAGTTAGATAATCACATTTGATATGCATGGATGAGCATTAGGGACATGAGAGGACATGTTGTACATAATTAGAGGATGAGCACCTTGCAGGATAAAACTTTGATATCATTATGGAAGAGATGTGTTGGACTAACAATCTGTTGGAGAGCACATACATCTTGGAGAAGGGGCATTGAGCCTTAGGAGACTTATTTTTGGAGGGTGTTTCATCTTGGGGTTGTGATAAACCCTAGTGTGGCACTTGTGCAACCTTGTATTTGTAGAGTCCTCCATGATGGGCTCCTTTGTTGATTACTTGTATGGACCTATGTCCTTTTGTGTTAGCCTTCACCACTTATTGTTTACATAAAAGGAGGAGAGAACTTTGTCATATCATTATTATCATTATACTTTATTTTTTATTTGTATTGCCTTGGAGAATGCGAAACGTTAGGGTTCATAAGGAAGCCTTAAACAAGAAGAGAGAGAGAGAGAGAGAGATCTTGGTTGTCAACCTTGGAGAGATTTCTCTTATGTGATTTTAGGGGTTGTGCTCTACAAGTAAACCATATAGAAGAACATGATGATGAAGGTGATGATGAAATGTCTCTTAAGTCTTGTTGTAGCACTAGGGCTTGTACCCTAATTGAAGACATGGAGAGTGAAGCTAATGATTTTCATGATTTAGTGTTCTTATGGAATAAATGGATACTTCGAGAAAGTCATGGATATCTCTTAACTTGGTGAGGTGTTTTCCTTGGAAGAGAATTAACGTTTATGTTCTTGATATCCATGGAGGTCATGGTACTTGTGTTTATGCAAGAGTAGAAGGCCCAAGGTTTGAGGACTCAAACCCTAAGATGGACATGCAAACTTGGAGTTTAGCATTAGAGTTGGCTTGCCATGCACTTGTGCAATGGAACATGGTTAGGGTTTGTTAACCCTAATGAAGGTGAACACTAGAGTGGAGGGTTTTTGTGATACACACTTGGTGTATGTGATAGGGAGGACTAGTTGGTGTTGATGCTAACATGTTGAATATCTTTGGTGAAGTGATCAATGTTGGTTGAGAATGATCTCTAGTTGGGAGTTGGTGGCTATAGTTTTCCATGCTAGGGTTTGGAAAGTTTAACTTGTTTAAGCTTTATGATACAACTAATGTATGTACTACATTATATATAATGTAGTACATAAAATAACTTTATCATAAAGCTTAAACAAGTTATATATATGCAATTTCAACAATCCAAATATGGTGTAGAGTAGATTTGATTTTTTTTATTTATGTTCTCTTTTTTCATTGAGAACATTTCATCTTTGGTTGTGAATGTTGATTTGACATAACATTGAGTTGAATTAATTAAGTGATTTAATGCATATTTGGATGGAAATTGATTACATTTACTATTCTAATAATCAATTATAATAAAGTAGTTCTACGTCCATAATTTACTTGAAAAGTATGCTCTAAGGGATGTATCTTATTGATATTGAAGTACACTTACTTGGTATTTGTTTTCTTGGATTTTCTAGTGAATCAGGATGGAGAAAAAGTGAAATTTTAATTTTTGTAATTTAATATTTTCATATTCAACCTTAGAGTTGAAAGTTAAAAGGAAATATGTCTAGGAACCCTTGAGCTAATGAAGTGAAATTCCTAAATTTTCATTAATCCTTGATTCTCAAAATTTCTCCATGGTATCAACATTGATCGGATTGAGATTGTTCTTTTGTTGATTTGAAAGTTAGATATCTTTGTGGTTGTTGGCTGGTGAAACCCTAACATGTTTGAGATGAGAACTTGCACCCATGGAGGGTTTAATTTTTAGACTACTAATGACTAGACATTTGCAAAGTTTGAGGTCTTCTTCTAATGAGTTGTCATCTTTATCTACTGATGAGGTGGTGTCATTATTTACTAATGAGTTGTCAGTGAGATCTAGACCTGGAGATGGCCAAATACGCTTATTGTATATTGATAAGAGGAGGTGAATACATGAGTTGAGAATGGTTTAAAGCATTTTCTACCAAGTTTTGTTCTTGTTAACATGGTATAAAAGTGCTTTTGATCTTAAGGGCATGGTAGCACTTTTAGTATTAAGGGCGTGCTTGTTCCTGTTGAAATTCCAATGCAAGGGGAATTTCTTAACATGATAATTACTTGTGAAGTTATTTAATGTTCTTCAATTTTTCCTTTATTATTCATCAAGTAATTTCTATTCAAAACAAGAAAATAGAGATCATAGTGCACAAAAGACAAGAGAGAATAAATTAGGCTCCAAGCTAGGGAAAAAACCACAAAGGGAAAACCCATCAATCCTTGCCTTATAGCTTCTTCCCAATAAGAGAAATCCAAGTCAAAACAAACCAGTGATCCAAGTGCCAAGTCAACCCTCCATAAAGAAACAGTTCACATGAATTCTTCTACTGATATATCCACTGGATGCCACGATTATGTTCACTATAGACTCCACAAAACTGTCCATAAAAATCATGAATTTCGTCCTTTATTTCGGCCTACCAACCACAAAGATAATGCCACAGAATCTTCATATGAACCATGCCTCAGAATTGTAGAGGTATGTGCTTAATAACTTTGGATATGGGTCTCTCATAGTTTTGGATATACACGCCTGAGAATTTTGGATATACATGCCTGAGAATTTTGGATATACATGTCTCAGGATTCGGATATGTGTGCCTTAGAACTCATATAGGTGTGCCTTAAAACTCGGACAAGTGTGCCTCAGAACTCATACTTCTTTACCTCAAATGATCACCAAATGGTTGTGAAATGATGTAGGATAGGTGCCAATATATACTCGCTTTCACATGCAACAGTGTCACGTCCTTTGGGCAGGCCGACATGAACTCTAGGAGATCCGACTTGGCAACATGGAGGAACTAAATGACGTTTACAAAATTCAAACTTTTCTTCTTTTTATACAGTCACGAAGAACATCCCCTTTGAATTTTTCTTTTGACCAAAAAATAATGCATGAAGAACATGATTGATAATAAAAATAAAATAATATTTTTTCTTTTATTTTTACAAGAAATACATATTGATACAAATACAATAATTATGAAGACCAAACCTAGTTACAATTTCAACACTCCCTCTTAACTAGGGAGGTATTCATAATGATTTATTAGGATATTCTCAAGTTGAGAAGTTCTATAAGAAATGACCCAGATTGATAAGCATCAATGATGATTTTTTCATCATCATAGCCAACATTGTCATAAATAGCAAGGCCTTGACTTCCAAGCTCTATCTCTCCATTAAATTAGAGCACAATGCCAGGAGGCATAAATTTGGACACCATCACCTCTCTAGGCACATACCCCATCTGGATGTTCACTAGGTATGTCCTCACAGGACTATTTCCTAATCCACTGTCACAATATTAGACACCAGGAAATATCAGTACTTAGGACTATTCTTATCTTGGATTAATATATTTGACATACAATGGTTAGTCCTGGTCAAAGCACAAATCCTCAAAGAATATCGGTCCCAGATACTTATCAAATCCACCATTCTCCTTACCAATTCCTTTACTAGGCTTACAACTATTCATCCTAGCCATAGTACATGACACATGGAGAATATGGTGTCCATCCTCACTCCCTCTCAACCAGGGAGGAGATCCCCACTCCCTCTCAAACAGGGAGAAATAACCACAAGTTTGAGCTTGTCTAAAAAATACACATCAATATATCGAATACCTATTCTTCTATGGTGATCTGTTGTAGCTTCCCGACTCCTATTTACATCATACTTTCGAATAACAAAGCACTTTGACCTTCCTGGTTCTCTAACAATCTTCATGCAACTTTGAATCCAACATGTCATCAAGTAGTTCACCAAACACTTTATGGAGCCAAACTTCTTTACAAATGATTGTACCAATCACCACGTATTCTTCCTCTGTAATGCACTGAATTCTGCTTCATATTATTCTAGGAAACCATACCAGATCTCAGTCATCAGTAGTAACCTCAAGTTGTAAGATCCTTCATGTCAACTTCTGCTTTCAGCGCTCTCTGAAGTCAATATTACTTCCTTTCGCTCATGAATAATAAGGCTTCTTCAAAATATTGGAGTAACTCTTTTGAGGTAATCGTCTTCACTTGATCCTCTCCCTCTTACCTCACTCTCTTTTTGCAATTACATTATTCCATCTTCGTGCTTTGCTATGTTCTTTCCATTCTTTCATATGCTTTCAAGTCTTGGGAAGTTCTTATGGTCGCTCTGCAAACTTTATTAGAATTGATTTGATAAACACCCTATGAGTGACCTCAGTTGAAGATTTATTAAACAAAAGGTATTACAGACCCATGTGCTGGTGTGTGTGTTCTGTGTTACTGAAACAATAGACGATCAGATTGCCAATACATAGAAAATAAATGGAAAGACAGCAGAGAAATACAGTAAGCAACACAAAGACACAAACAATTTTTAATAAGGAGTTCACCCTATTCTCCAAGGCTACGTCTCCGGTCCAGCTTCAGTGGTGGCCTTGTTTTATTGTGTCTTTGAGTAGAAAAATTACAATGCAGGGACTCAATATGAGTTCTCCTGAAGCAGATTTTGCTTGGCAGGGTGGTTCTTGGATTCCCCAAGCCACTTGGAGTACACAGACTCTTGTTCTTCCTACCAGCTCTGTGACTCTCTGTCTACAGTGGAAAGAGCCAACTGTGATGCTCAATCTGGACAGATTCCTCTATGGGAAGGCTTGATTCTTCAAGCCCTCTGGTGCTCGATGTTGCTTGTGGTCAGCTCGGCCCTCTGTCTCCTCTGCTTGGCTTTACTGTTCTTTGTGCTTAGTCCTCCTCTCAGGGTTCACTGTTCACTGTCTCTCTTGGTCGCTTGGACTCTTTGTTCTGAATCTCTTCTTCTTCTCCTTTCAACTATCTTTGTTCATGGCTTTAGCCATTCGACCTCCACGCCTGTTCGGTTCCTCTCCCGTCTGCGTCGTTCCTCCTTTCGCTTATGTGCTTGGAGTTCCCTGTTCGACATCAGCATGAACGCTCGGGAAGTAGCCACGTGTCTCCATCGAAACAGCGCCAGCCTGTTCGTCGATTCATTTATTTCTCCATCGTGGCGGTCAATGGATTCCAAATCCCCTTAATCGCGACTTTATTCACTGTCGATTCCGCTCCTGTCTATCGGGCGCGATCTCAGCCATTCGATATGGGCTCCCCCAGATCCAACTTCATTCGCACATTGAGCACGGTTGACTTGCTCGACCGATAACACGCGATCACGGCGGTTTTTCTCTCACCTCCGCTGCCACACATCGATCGCTGAGGGTGATCGCTTCGCTTTCTCCAAAACCGCTTACCGTTCAAGGGCGCCTCAATCAAACCACCGGTTTCCAGGTTGTGGGTCCCACCTTCGTACGATGGTGCTTTACGTTTCTCCACCCACGGTCCTCTGGCTCCCAACGTGATCGAGTGCTTAAGGCTCCTCCTTTTTGGCCCTGTTTTCCCAGTGATGCGTGTTAGCGCTAAGTGCTAACGCGCATCGAAAATTAGCTCCTTTTCCCATTCTGGGGCTCCTAGGGGCTACATCGACCTCCTGCGCAGTCTCCATGGGCCTCGGTCAGCGCGCTTTGACCGAGGTCCTAGTCGCTCCACGCCGGCTGCCATGGCCACTGGTTCAGGGTGTTTTCGATTGCTGTTTTGGATTCTTCAAGGGTTTGTTTTGTCCCGATATAGTCATGGTTCTATGACAGTCGTTTATGGATCCGATTTGGATCATGGCCTCCCAACTGAAAAGCTTTTGGACCACCAAAATTTTGTTTTCTTCAAGCATCGACTAAGTGAGGAAACTGTTGTCTCACTTGTCCAATCTCAATCCACTTCGCACTGCTCGGCTTCGAACCTTTAAGCCCAATTCTGAGGTATTCCACCTGTCCACTGTGCGTCGTCCTTACCTTCCTGTCCAGCACTGTATCTTCCTGCAACTCATTAAGATATTCAGGTAGCAGGTCATCAACAGAAGGCAATTGACTCTGCTCTTCAGGGTCCTCAATCATTGAAGGTTCAAACAACCTCAAGCAATCTGCGTTCACGACTGAGTAGATGTGCATGTAAGCTCGCAGATCAAGGCGAAAAGCATTTTCACCAATCTTCTCAAGTATTCTGAAGGGTCCATACCTGATAGGTTTTCACTTCTTACCTTCACCTTGCATCTTGTCCTTGCTGATATATAGCCAGACTTGGTCTCCAACTTGAAAACTATGCTCCATATGATGCTTATCATGCCTAGCCTTGTACTTGGCCTGGCTCTTTTCCAGCTGTTCTTGTACTGCTTAGTGGATCTCCTGGATCTATTCAATGAACCTAGTTGCTTTGTCCACATCACTGTGTCCATCAACCATGGTATCTTTACCAAAGACAAAATCCAAGGGAGACCTTGGTATGAAACCAAAGCAAGTCTCAAAAGGAGATCTCTAGGTAGAAGAGTGTTTGGCTCTATTGTAAGCATGCTGCACATAACACAAGTGTTCATCCCAAAGCTTAGGGTGTTTGTTGCAATATCCTCTCAGTAACTGGATCACTGTCCTGTTAACTACTTCTGTCTGGCCATCTGTTTGTGGATGAAAAGCTGTGCTTTTCTTTAATTTGGTGTCCATTAGTTCCCACAGATTGGACCAAAACTTTCCCACAAATCGGGTGTCTCGATCAGATATAATAGAAGTGGGTAATCCAAAATGAACCCATACATGTTCAAAGAATAATTTTGCAGTTTGTTCAGCTGTAATCTGTTTACTACAGGGTATCAAAATACACATTTTGCTGAACCTATCCACAACAACATATAGATAATCATGACCTTTCCTAGATTTAGGCAGTCCTCCAACAAAATCCATGGAAATGCTTTCCCAAGGGTGAGAAGGAACTGGCAATGGAGTGTATAAGCCTAGTTTTCTGTTACTGGGCTTGCTTTTAGCACACATAGCACACCCCTTTACATATCTAGAAACTGTCTCATTCATTCTTGGCCAATAGCAGAACCTTTGCAGCTGTGCAACTGTTTTACTTACCCCAAAGTGACCTGATATCATAGAAGTGTGTGCTTCCCTAATTATCTTTGCTCTCTCAGTTTGTGGAATGCAGAGTTTCCCATAATGATATAAGAGTCGGTCCTTCACATGATAGTCCAATTCTTCTACTCTTTTTCCTTGACTCAAAGTTGCATATACATCTTTAAAGTCCATGTCCTGAGCATATTGTTCTATGTAGCTTTCATGCAGCACAGAATTATGCTTAAGTATGGTAGATGCATTTATAATGGGTCTAGATAACATGTCTGCAACCTTGTTATGTATGCCCTTTTTATATTTGATGACTAAATGAAACTGTTGTAGAAAACCCATCCATCTGTAATGTCTTGATTGTTGCAACTTAGTTTGAGAGTGTAGGTATTGAAGTGGCTGATGATCAGTATGTATTACTGTTTCTTTGCCCATTAAGTAATGTTTCCACTTTTTCACACTCTGAACTAATGCATAAAATTCCTTATCATATGTAGGATAGTTAACTACTGCAGGATTAAAAGTCTCAGAATGATAACATATGGGTTTACCGTGCTGTGTCAACACTGCTCCCATGGCATAGTCACTGGCATCAGTTTGGATCTCAAATGGTCTTTGTAGATCTGGCAGTGCTAGTACAGGTGCTGTACTAATTTTTTCTTTCAAGGTGTCGAAGGCTTTCTGCTGTTTGCCTCCGCACTGAAACACCTTGTTCAATCCTGTCAAAGCATGTAAGGGAGCTGCAGTTGAGAAAAAAATTGAAATGAACTTCCTCCAATACTATGTTGCTCCGAAGAAGCTTTTCACTTCTGTAGTAGACTTGGGTTTAGGCCAGTTTACAATGACTACCACTTTAGAGGGATCTATTTTCAATTCACCTCCCCCAACTATATGACCCAAATAATTTAGAGAGGTTTTGCCAAATTCACATTTGGAGAGTTTAACATAAAGTTTTTCTCTTTTCAAAACATCGAATGTCTGCTTAACATGCTTCAAATGTTCTTCCCACGTTTTACTAAAAATCAGAATGTCATCCAGATACACAATAACAAAATCATCAAGAAAAGGTCTGAGTACATCATTCATTAATCTCATGAAAGTAGCAGGGGCATTGGTCAAGCCAAAAGGTATAACCAGCCATTCATACAATCCCTGCTTTGTTTTGAAAGCAGTCTTCCATGCATCTTGCTCTGCAACTCTGACCTGATGGTACCCACTGTGCAAATCCAGCTTGGTGAAATAAACAACTTCCTTCAATTGATCTAAAAGATCATCTATGCGAGGAAGGGGATAACGATTTTTGATTGTTATCTTATTTAGTGCCCGGTAATCAATGCACATTCTCCACGAGCCATCTTTCTTTCTCACCAAAATGATTGGTGACCCACATGGTGATGTGCTAGGCCTGATGAACCCTTTCTCGAGCAACCCCTGCACTTGCTTCTTGATTTCAGCATTCTCTAAAGCAGATAGCCTGTACATTCCAATGTTAGGCAAAGGAACATCTTGCTACAAAATAATATCATGCACTATTCCCTTTTTGGGTGGCAGACCTTGAGGTTCTTGAAACAATACATCATACTCTGAAACAATCTTTTCTATATTAGCTCGCTGATCAGAATTACAGCCCTCAAGTACATTGGTTTTATCAGTTTTCTTTTCTTTTACAACCATCAGTAAGAACTGTTTGCATGAATTTATCATTCTTTTCATCTATCCTGAGTTTATGAGAGTATAATTATTCTTGAGCTTATGAGCTCTTACAAAGTATTCGATTCCATCTTTAACAAGTAGGTACTTGTTCTTAGCTCTATAAAAAATAGCCTTTCTATCATACAAGTAAGGACTTCCTAAAAAAATTCCACATATATCCAAAGGAATTATATCTAACTCAACCTCATCTACAAATGCTGACCCAAAAGAAAACTTGAGTTTGCACTGTCTAGTCACTTCTAGTTGTGCTTTATCATTCAACCATCCTAATGGGTATGGCTTCTTATGAGGTGCAGTTGCTAATCCCAATTTCTTTACAATTGCTTCAGAAATTAGTTTTACTTGTGAGCCACTATCAAACAAAGTATCAATCTTTTGATTTTTGGAAACAACTCGAATATGAAAAAGCTCATGTCTTTTTCTCTCATGTTCTTCATCAATAACAGATTGAGCAGAATTACTAGTAGATGCTTCAGAATTCTTACCTTTTATACCTGTGGCTGCAATGATTGTTTCATCTCCCGAGTTTGACTCCAAATCTTTATGAATCGCTGCAGCAGTCTTCTTCTTCTTGCCCTCGGACTTCTTAGGTCTCAGCTCTGGATGCAGAATCCAACAGTGCTCATCATCATGCCCCTCCTTTTTACAATGAGTGCACGAGGCTTTGCCTTTCTATGTAGTGTTAGCCTTCCTTGCTTTCCACTTCTACTTTCTTTTCTCCTTTCTCTTGCTTACAGTGGGTTGGGATGGTCCCCCAACTTCTGGATTTCCATTCTTTCCTCTAGCTTCCAGATGAGTAGCTTGTACAGATACCTCATCTATACTAGTGGGATTAAACATGAGGATGGTATGCCTCATGTAGCTTTGTAAACCACCAATGTACTTCAAAAGAGTTTCTGGTGAGTCTAATGAAATACCCAACATCAATGCTCTCTTTCTGAACTCTTGAGTATACCCTTGTACACTTTTCCCTTTCAACTGTCGAAGAGTTTGCCAACTCATCATGGCTTGTTGCATGTAGGCCAATGGATAAAACTGCTTTTTGATTGCAGTAACAAAGTCACTCCAGACAGAGATGGTCTTACCATGCTTCCTCATATCAGCTTGGGTTCTGCCTTCCCACCAAACCAAGGCAGTGCCTCCTAGGCGTAGGCTTGCCAGCTGAATCTTACTCTTGTCTGAGTCTATATTTTGTACTCTGCAATACACATCAATTTGTCTAATCCAATTGTCCAGGTTTTCAACATTTAGCTCTCCATCATATATAGGCAAATCAAACTTAACATCTAACTTAATCAAAGATGCCTTCTTATTATGCACAGGGCTACTAGGAGGTGTAGGGAAGCTTTCTTCTTTTTCCTTTCCTTTTGAGTGGTCATGGGAATGAGATTCATCTTCTTCTTTATCTTGCTTAGAGCCTGATGAATCTTCACCCTTATGTTTTCTAAAGTCCCTATACATTTCTTCTACCATGGACTTTATAGCTAGGAAACTTTCTATGAATTGAGGGTCTGGCCCTATAGAACCTTCTTCTGAAATTTTATTTCGAGAATAGACTCTCCCAATTTCAGGATTAGTTTCCACCAACTCTTCTTCTCCTAATTTGAGCTTTGATCTAATGAGCATCCACAGCTAAACCAAGACAAGCTTGTCCAACCTTACAGCCTAAGCTCTAATACCACTTGATCTGATAATCACCCTATGAGTGACCTCAGTTGAAGATTTATTAAACAAAAGGTATTACAGACCCATGTGCTGGTGTGTGTGTTCTGTGTTACTGAAACAACGGATCGATCAGATTGCCAATACACAAAAAATAAATGGAAATACAACAGAGAAATACAGTAAGCAACACAAAGACACAAACAATTTTTAATAAGGAGTTCACCCTATTCTCCAGGGCTACGTCTCCGGTCCAGCTTCAGTGGTGGCCTTGTTTTATTGTGTCTTTGAGCAGAGAAATTACAATGCAGGGACTCAATATGAGTTCTCTTGAAGCAGATTTTGCTTGGTAGGGTGGTTCTTGGATTCCCTAAGCCACTTGGAGTACACAAACTCTTGTTCTTCTTACCAGCTTTGTGACCCTCGGTCTACAGTGGAAAGAGCCAACTGTTATGCTCAATCCGGACAGATTCCTTTATGGGAAGGCTTGATTCTTCAAGCTCTCTGGTGCTCGATGCTGCTTGTGGTCAGCTCGACCCTCTGTCTCCTCTGCTTGGCTTTACTGTTCTCTGTGCTCAGTCCTCCTCTCAGGGTTCACTGTTCACTGTCTCTCTTGGTCGCTTGGACTCTTTGTTTTGAATCTCTTCTTCTTCTCATTTCAACTCTCTCTATTCATGGCTTTAGCCATTCGACCTCCACGCCTGTTCGGTTCCTCTCCCGTTTGCGTCGTTCCTCCTTCCGCCTGTGTGCTTGGAGTTCCCTGTTCAATGTCAGCATGAACGCTCGGGAAGTAGCCATGTGTCTCCATCGGAACAGCGCCAGCTTGTTCGTCGATTCGTTTCTTTCTCCATCGTGGCGGTCAACGGATTCCAAATCCCCTTAATCGCGGCTTTATTCACTGTCGATTTCACTCCTGTCTATCGAGCGCGATCTCAGCCGTCCGATCTGGGCTCCCCTAGATCCAACGTCATTCGCACGTCGAGCGCGGTTGACCTGCTCGACCGATAACGCGCGATCACGATGGTTTTTCTCTCACCTCTGCTGCCACGCGTCGACCACTGAGGGTGATCACTCCGCTTTCTCCAAAATCGCTTATCGTTCAAGGGCGCCCCGATCAAATCGCTGGTTTCCAGGTTGTGGGTCCCACCTTCGTACGATGGCGCTTTACGTTTCTTCGCCCACGGTCCTCTGGCTCCCAACATGACCGAGTGCTTAAGGCTCCTCCTTTTCGGCCCTGTTTTCCGTAACGCACATCGAAAATCAGCTCATTTTCCCATTCCGGGGCTCCCAGGGGCTACATCGACCTCCTGCGCAGTCTCCATGGGCCTCGGTCAGCGCGCTTTGACCGAGGTTCTCGTCGCTCCATGCCGGCTGCCATGGCCACTGGTTCAGGGTGTTTTCGATTGTTGTTTTGGATTCTTCAAGGGTTTGTTTTGTCCCGATATAGTCATGGTTCGATGACAGTCGTTTATGGATCTGATTTGGATCAAGAATTGTATGAAGAAACAAAAATAAAGTTAAAAGACAATAGCAACAATCAAAAACAAGGAGAGGAAATGTAGAGTACTTATCATTGAGAAAGGTCTAGGTCCTATTGTGATCTTCATCATATTTGTCCTTACATAAGCATGATGTCATTCTCAAGAGCTAGGTTTTTATTTTTACAATGGAAATAATTATTTAGAGTTTTTGTTCCTAGGGTTTTCTAACTCAAACCTTCGCTAGGATTTACAAACCCTAGATGATTCAATATCTAAAGCCTTCCATTCTTTAAAAAACTGTAATTTCTACAAGCCTACTAAAGAGTTAGTTTCAAACCCTAGAAATGTCGTTAGCAAGCTCTCTATATGTGAGTTAGAGTTCATTTCATTCTTTGATTTCAAAAACCTAGTAAGGAAATACTTCAAATGCTAACATATCAATTCATCTACATAAACCCTTTATGATGCATGGATATCTTTAAAGAGATCATTATCTTAGATTTATACTACAATTGACATAGATCACAAAATTATACATACCTCTTTCATTCTTACTTGTCCATCCTTACAAAGATCTAATCCTTTTCTACAGTTGACATGTATCAACATTCTCCAATCAGAGATTCCTTAGACTATTAGCCATAAAACTACAAAGATTTCTTTGAGCTGTTTGCAATGTCTTGGTTCCTTTCAAACTTCATAGACAGGTTGGTTTCTTTGATGTAAATCGTCCTTGATTTTTGTATAAGAGAGTAGCGTAACAAATTCACATACTTGTGCCACTGAGATGAGATTCATGTGCCTTCATGGTTATTTCACATAGTTTGTAAGAACACAGAGATGGTTCTTACAGTTCCAGTCCTTTCCACTTTATGCTACTAACAAGATGTCATAGGTATGTACTTCAAGGTCAACTATAGAGATCATCCTTGTAACGAAGTCAACTTGTATCCTTAACAAACTTTTGTTCTTCGTCCTTTAGGTCATCACATATATAAGACATCAAACATATAGTGCCACATAAATGTTTTAATGCTATTTCATTATAGTGTCACAATAGGTTTCAAATGTCACCACAAGACTTTTGGATTTGTCACAGGTTCAAATCCTTGTCCTCGTCCTTGTAAACACTACACTATTCTTGAGAATTCTTGGGATAGCCACAAAGATTAGGGGGATGTTCCTTTTATCTTTCTTTCTTGTACGTATCTCTTCTTGTCTCTCTTCATTTCAGCCTTTTATTCTCCTTGAGTACTTCATAGATTGCATGCAATAATGGGTTGCATGTTTTGTTCTGCAATGGATACAAATAGGCTATATATATATATAGTCTTCTTCATAAATTTCAAATTCTTTAAGCATGTCGCCTTACTCAGAAAATTTTGGAGACTTTTTCATATTTTGGACCCTGAAGATTATATTGCAGGAATAAACTTGCCTATACAACGACTATCGATTATTGGCTCTTGATATCATAGATTCCTTTTTGAACTCGAATACCCAAAATATATTACCACAGTTAGTTCAAATTTCATAGTAGTTCAGATCCACAAAAAACTTCTTGTCACAATAACTCGGATGCGACATAAGATAAGCTGCTACAAAAGTTATGATGCCACACACTTGTATTACCCTAGAAAAATGTGTGTTGATGTGCTCCAATACTTCTCTACATGGTTCTTCCAAGGAGAAATTGATCTTCTTACCATACCATAAGAAGCAAGACTGAACACACCTTTTCCCGAGTTTGGGCCCGAAACAAAAAATAGATGATAATAATTTTGATCACAAAACATAAGTTTCAAACCTCCTTGAACTGATGCTACAAATTTCAGATTAATATCATAGACTTCAGTCAAGGCTCCACTGAACTTGGTTGTATGCCACAAAGAGAATTTTGGATGTCTTAGATAGTTCAGTCCTTGATTACTGTCTCTAGATGCCTCTGCTCTTTATGATCTTAACTTCTTAGGACTTTCCAACAAATGCTCCTGTTTTTACTATAGCTCTAATACCATGTTGAAATTCCAATACAAGGGTTATTTCTTAACATGATAATTAGTTGCGAAGTTATTTAATGTTCTTCTTCATTTTTTCCTTTATTATTCATCAACCAATTACCATTTAAAACAATAAAAAAGAGATCATAATGCACACAAGATAAGAGACATAATAAATTAGGCTCCAAGCCAGGGCAAAACTCACAAGGGGAAAATCCATCAATCCTTTCCTTATAGCTTCTTCATCAACAAGAGAAATCCAAGTCAAAACAAACTAGTGATCCAAGTGCCAATTC
Source organism: Pinus tabuliformis (assembly GCA_031772625.1). Classification (NCBI taxonomy): domain Eukaryota; kingdom Viridiplantae; phylum Streptophyta; class Pinopsida; order Pinales; family Pinaceae; genus Pinus; species Pinus tabuliformis. The sequence goes on along the minus strand of CM062820.1, from coordinate 981,993,901 downwards.
AACCCTCCACCAACCAACAGTTCACATGAAGTCTTCTACAAATATGTCCACTAGATGCCATGATTCTTTCCACTGGAGAGTCCAAAAAACTGTCCATAAAAAGCCCGAATTTCGTCCTTTATTTCAGCCTAATAACCAACGAGATAATGCCACAAAGTCTTTGTATGAACAATGCCTTAAAATTTTGGATGTATGTGCTTCAGAACTTCGGATATGTATCCCTCAGAGTTTTGGATATACATGCTTGATAATTTTGGATATACATGCCTCAAGACTCAGATATGTGTGCCTTAGAACTCAGATCGATGTGCCTCAAAACTCAGACAAGTGTGCCTCAGAACTCATGTTTCTCTACCTCAGAGGATCACATAATGGTTGTGAAATGATGTAGGATAAGTGCCAATACATACTCGTTTTCAAATGCGAAGGGTCACGTCCTTTGGGCAGGTCGTCATGAAATCTAGGAGAGCCGACTTGGAAACATGGAGGAACTAAATTACATTTACAAAATTCAAAATTTTCTTCTTGTTATAGGGCCATGAAGAACATGCCCTTTGACCTTTTATTTTGACCAAAAAATAAAGCATGAAGAACATGCTTAATAATAAAAGTAATAATAATGAATTTTCTTTTGTTTTTACAAGAAATACATATTGATACAAATAAAATAATGATTAAGACTGAACCTAGTTACAATTTCAATATTTCCATGGTAGTGATCCATTAAAGGTGAAGTGTAATGATATACAATATTTCTTGTTGGTCCACGATGAGAAAATCAACCCAAATCAAGAGTCAACAATCATGTAAAGAAGCCACACTTTGTGTAGTGGTTTTTACCATATACATGTATTAAGTGATGTATGTATAGTGTTTTTTTAGTATATACATGTGTTAAGAACCATTTAAAGCATTATCTATAACGTTATTGTCTTGCTTGTGTTCTATGTGAATTTTGATGTTTTTCAAATTCACATTTCCCATAGTTTCCATCACTTTGTGCTTTTTCTTTTAACTCATCTTAAATGAGGCTTATCTTTCTCCATTCACTATATAATTCTTTTTTGTCACTAGTTAAGGAATCATCATCTTTATATTTTGTCATTTTTATATCAAACATAAAGACTTTTGTATCACAAGTAATATTTTGTATGAAGTTATTGTTGAGAAACCAAGTGTAACGAAGTCTAACACCTAATTTCTCTTCTTGATAATTACTTGTGAATATTAGATGTCTTCTTATTAATTCTTATGTCTTCTTCATCAAACAATTATACAAATGTTCAATCTTACAAAAAAATATAGAGATCACAATAAGATGAGACACCAAAATTAGGTTGGTAGCCAGGAAAAAACCCAAAATGAGAAAACCCAACAATCCTTCTCTTATAGAATCAAATAAAAATGAGATATATCCATGACCAATACTAAGACCAAACTACCACCAAGATACTAAGTCTAACCCTCCTCCAAGTCACCTCCAAAGTCAAAGTCAACGCTGGTCAAACAGCTCCAAATTTGGTCAAAGTTTTGAAATTCAGACCTGCAAGAAGGAGCTGAAATTCAGCTTGTAATTGCCTCATATTTTTCGACCTCTTTCGTAGAAAGTTTAAACCTCTACACGTGCAAACTTCAATAGTCAAGTATTTGGTCAACGAAGGGAATATTCTTCTAGTTTTTGACTTAATTTCTCTCTCCTTTGACTTCAGTTTCTTCTCTCCTTCGCTTGGTTCATAAATGCTTCTTGTGATTATTTGTGAATGTGCTCCAAGTAGGTTGAATTGTCTCTTATATATAGATGTGCAGGAAAGTCGAATAGGTGTCACTCTGGAGGGCCAAGATGACTTGTCCATGGAGGGTCGACTTGGTCATCTTGTGGATTAATGACTCGAAATAAAATTCAAATTCCTTTTTCTTACAAATGTCCAAATGGGGCATGACTCATAAATTTTCTTTTGAATAATAATAAATTCTTTTTGACTCTTTTTGACTTTAACGATGAATACCATGCTTTGACAAAAATAGAATAAATATATTAAATACATTAATGTTAAATTTACAATATGAAGGCCAAACCTAGTTACAAATTCAACACTCCCTCTTAACTAGGGAGGTATTCATAATGACTCATAGGGATAATCTCAAGTTGAAATATTCGTATAAGAAAGGATTCACATTGATAAGCATCATTAATGATAACATCATCATAACCAACATTGTCAAAATACCAAGGCCTTGAAAAGTAAGCTCTATCTCTCCACTAGATTTGAGCACTATGCTAGGAGGCATTCAATTGGACACCATACCACCTATCTGAGGCACATAATCCACCTAGGTTCACCAAAGTATATCCTCCACATGACCATTTCCTACTAGTCACAATGAAATATTGAGTCCTCCGGACCATTCTCTACCTAAGTCCATATACTTGACTTACAATTGTTAGTGCTATACACAATACATGACTCAAGAATGCCTGTTCAAGATTCTTATCCAATCCACCATTCTACTTATCCATGTTTATGTACTTGCTTACAACTGTTAGCCCTGGTCACAATACATGACACATTGATAACAAGGTGTCCATTCTCACTCCCTCTCAACCTAGGAAGAGTAATCCACATGCCCAATCTTGTCTTATAAGTACTCATACTTCCCTTACATCAACTACCTGTTCATCCGTGGAGATTTATTTTAGCTTCTCAGATCCTATCGACACCATACTATTGAATCATAAAGCACTTCTACCTTCCATAAAAAACCAGTTTCTCTGTCAATCTTCATACATATTGATTACAAAGTATAAATGTTGAATCTAATACACCATCAAATAGTCCATCAAACATTTTATGGATCCAAACTGTTTCATAGCTAATTGTAGAAACTACCATATCTTTTGCCTCCACAGTGCAACAAAATCTTGCTTCATGCTCTTTCAGGAAACCATACTATATACCAACCATTAATAGTATCTCTATTCATCATCAACACTACAAATCCAATTGATGTATCCAATTTTTATTCCAAACCTCAAGTCCCAAGTTGTAATGTATCAATCCAATATCAAATTCTACTTCCATCTACTTCTAAAGTCAATATTTCTTCCTTTGACTCATGAGTCCTTATTTCCCAAAGTACGAGGTCTTCTTTAATCATGAGGCTCCTTTTCAAAATCTTGGGATAACTTTTCTAACTGAGGCAATCATCTTAACATGATCCTCTCCCTCTTACGGGGAGAACCTTCTTGCTTCCATGTTGCTATTAGGTGCATGTTATATTTTTGACTTCTCTAATGCATACTTCAAACTACTCTCTCTTTCTGTATTCACGTTCTTCAATAATTTAGGAAATTATTTGTGCTTTGCTACGTTCTTCCCATTTTTTCATTTGTTATCAAGGCTTGGGAAACTCTTATCAATGACCTGCAAACTTTATTAGGAGAGACTATATATAGACAAAAGAATATCCAAAGATAAAGACAAAAGAAACAATACTAATCAAAGAAAGGAGAGGTAGAGTAATTATCTTTAAGAAAAAAATTAGCTCCCTCTTAAACTTGTACTTCTTGTAATTATATTTGTTATCACATCACCATGATGTCATTTCTGTCATTCTCAAGAGATAAGTATTCTTATTTCAGTTGAAATGATTAGTCCTATGGTTTGTTCCTATGGTTTTCTTAGTTCATACTTTTCCTAGGGTTTACAAACCCTAGATGCTTCAATATCGAAAGTATTCAAGACCTGTCATCTTTCAAATTGCAAGTTCTACATGTATACTAATGTGTTAGTTACAAACCCTATAAATGCCATTTATATGCCTTCTACATTAGAGATGGATCTCATCAATGTTTGATTGACTTACTCTAATTGTAGTACAAAAATTTGACCTACATATGCAAGAAGAGGATATATCACTTATCATATTGATTACATCTTTGTCCTCCACACATGCATAAGAGACACCTGCATTGTAGCATGAATCCATCCAGTATGATAGACTTACAAGATTATAGATCTCGAAGATCATTCTTTAGATGAACTTAAGAGTTATTAAGCGAACTTGGAATGGACTTTCAATCTAGATATATGCCTAGTTCTTGAGATATGATAACAAGAGGTTATATGTACCTCTTCAACCTTACCTGTCCAACCTTACTTGTTATCCATTTTTTCCTTCGAGATGGAAAATTTTAGGGGCTAATATTCGTAGGTGGGCTAATTTTCCATAATTTTTCCAAAAACAAGATTTGCCAACTTCATTTTTTTCTAAAAATGATTCACCCAAATTTTACAATATAAAATTATTTTACCTTATAAATCACCATCATTATATAGAGAATATATATAAAATCATTATAAATTTGAATAATTTTACAAATATATCAATAAACATTTTATAGTTTGCATATTAGGGACTAGTGATATTTTCCAATGTTTTTAAATTTCAAGGTAATTTTCCATCCTCAATATTTTCCCTGTCGAGTATGGTACCATATTATAACTTCCTTGGGCTGCTTCAACGAGATATGCTCACAAAAAATTCAGATTTCTCATCATGGTAGCTCAAGTCAACTCTTCAATTACGTCCATAAGAGGTCTACAACTAAGTCTTCGTATGCTTTACAAGAGGTTTGAACATCGACCTTATTTTTATCCTCAAATCAATCACAGTAGAAGTTACCATAAAGATTTGTATTATCCACAAAGACTAGATTCGGTCCTTTGCATGAACAAGAGATACAAACCTTCACATAAGCAAACATCAGACTTCTGATCTGGTGCTTTCATTTTTTTTGTGAGAAGAAATACTTCACATAGCATATCTTGTGTCATATGATTGCAAGGAAATGATTTCGAATCATTAGTCTTCTAGGATTGATCTTATTAATTTAGCAACAATCTTTAGATTAGATAATCCTTTGTTGATCTTTTGTATTTATAATGCCCCTTGTCATCAGTGTCTTCCTTTGGTGCCATCAAATATTTCTAAGTTACTTATATCATTTTGTATTCTAGATCTCGTAACCCTTTATTATGTATAAAACATGGACGTTGACGTTAAGGATTTAGTGACATGTAGTCTTTGAAGTTGCTCACCAAAAACTAATAGGTAGTTTATGAAGATCTAAGACACTTATGCTAACTAGATTTCAGAGAGGTGATATAACTTGTACTCCTTTGAAAAGTTCAGATGAATATCATAGAGGAGAGAGCTTCAAATGTCTTGGATTTAGCACATACTTTTCTTCAACCACAAATGTAAACTTTTTCATTGAGTATAACTTCAGATATGGTGATAAAATACTTTAGGTTCACATCTTTAGGTTTGCAATTTTTGAAAGGTAGCTCATATAATGGAGGAATGATGCCACAGGTAGGCACTGCACCACTTAGTCTTCTACTTGGTTTTCCATGACTACTTGAGAGAGATATGTGTGCCAATCAATACTAGTTTTCAACCTTGCTCCCATATAATGATTCTCAGATATTAGTTTTTGGTCTACCACAAGGACTCAATCCTTTTTATACAGGGAACTTAGATCACATTCCTTCAAGACTTCTCTACAATTCTTTCTAGCTCTAATACCATGTTGAGAAACCAAGTGTAATGAAGTCTAACACCTAATTTCTCTTCTTGATAATTACTTGTGAATATTCTATGTCTTCTTATTACTTCTTATGTCTTCTTCATCAAGAAAATATACAATTTCTCAATCTTACAGAAAAATATAGAGATCACAATGAGATAATATACACCAAAATTAGGTCGGTAGGCGGGGCAAAACCCACAAGGGGAAAACCCAACAATCCTTTTCTTATGGAATCAGATCAAAATGAGAGATATCCAAGACCAATACTGAAACAAAACTGCCACCAAGATACCAAGTCCAACCCTCCAAGTCACCTCCAATGTCAAAGTCAACATTGGTCAAAATTCTCCAAATATGGTCAAAGTTTTGAAATTCGGACCTGCAACAAAGAGCTGAAATTCAACCTGTAATTACCTCAAAATTTTCAAGCTCTTTCACATAAAATTTAGACCTCCACACGTGTGAATTGTAGGAATCAAGTATTTGGTCAACGAAAGGAATATTCTTCTAGTTTTTGACTTTCTTTCTCTCTTCTTTGACTTTGACTTCTTCTCTCCTTTGACTTCGACTTCTCTCCTTTGCTTGGTTCATAAATGCTTCTTGTGATTTTTTTTTAATGTGCTACAAGTAGGTTGAAAAATATCTTATATATAGTCGTCCATGAAGTTCGAATAGGTGTCACTCTGGAGGCCCAAGTCGACTTCTCCAAGGAGGGCCAAATTGGTCATCTTGTGGATTAATGAATCAAAATAAAATTCAAATTTTTTTTTTCGTACAAATGTCCAAATGGGACATGACTCAAATAATTTTTCTTTTGACTCATAATATTTTTTTTTTACTCTTTTTGACTCTAAGCACAAAGAGCATGCTTTGAAAAAAATATAATTAATGTAATATATACATTAATGATCCATTTACATTATGAAGACCAAACCTAGTTACAACTTCAACAACTATTTGTATCAGAAGTTGCATTAACCATATTTTCAATTTTTTGTTCATTTTTCATTAATTTTTATTGAAGTTCTTAAATCAATCTATCTATGAAATAATTTTTCTTGTGAATATCAACAACCCAATTATTTAATTGATATAAGAAGCTTTGTAATTCTTTGATTTCTTGATTGACATTTTAAAATGCTTTCTCTTTGACCCATCTTTTATATCATGCTTGCTTTCTTGTATATCATCACACTTAGGGTGTTGGACACTACATATCATGAAATCCAAGTGTGATTTTTTTAATGACTTACTTTGATTAAAATGATCTCCTTATTCATATAATTTTTTAAATAATAGTGTTTCTTGGATAATGTAATGATTCACCATTATGTTTCAAGGATTAGATTACTCAATAAACTTAAAGATCAAACAAGACACTTGAACTATCTTGTCATGAAACATATTTTACATAGACCACAAAATATTAGAACTTTTTAACTTTGGACAATGTTCAACGAAGACTTGAGAAATAAAGAATGCTTAGTTTTATTTGATAAATGCTTTAAATGATCAATAATTTTTTGTCCCTAGTCACTCAAGTGTATGGTGTATAAATGAAAAATTGCAATTATGTTTAAGAGTTAGAATGAGCGATGATACACCATAAACATCCAAGAAAATACACTACATCACACACATGTACAAATGTACTTAGACCCCCTTAGTCTTATTTCAAGACAGGTATAAAACAAGGAGGAAAAATGTGTCATTTTATCATATGCATCCCTCATTTTTCCTCATAACAATTGCAAGTTTCACAATTTTTCTCTTTCAAACAATGTTTGAGTATATCTTGAAGCTAATTTTACAAAATAATAGTTCCGAACACCCTAACTCTTGTCCCATTTATACCCAAGAAATTTGTTCTTTTTAATGATTTTTACATCAACTCACAACTCAATTATTCATCTTTTAAAATAAAAAATAAAATAAAATAATTAATATCATTTTCACAAGGCTTATTTCACCCATTTTCTCAAGGGAAAATTTCCTTTGAATAATTAAGATGGAATGAGAGAATTTGAGTTTCCATGCTAAAACTTCTCAAATATGTTGATTTGATTAGATAGTTTGGATTGCACATATCTTGTTGAGGATGAATCACAATCAGAAGCATAAGTGATAGTAGTGGTAAATGTAAATTTGATGAACATCGAAATGATATTTTTTACAAAATCATTGTTAGATTTTGGGAATAAATGTAACTAAAAAAAAATTGGCATGTCTTAGGATATAATAAAGGAAGAAACTTTCTTATAAAAGGTTATTCCAACTTAGATTCAATTTGTATTGCACAATTTCTTGATGTGAATTTGAAGGCTAGAAAATTTAATGAAGTTAAAAATATTGAGGATACAAACATTGAACAAATTATTGCTAAGTTCCAATATTGTCGTTGCACTGTTCACATGGAGAATCAATGTTTTTATGCCATGTCTTCATTGTCAAAAGATAAATCATCATTGAAATAAATGTCACAAGAGAAAGAAGGCTAAAAGAAAACAATTAATTATGACTAGATTATTTCTTGGTGATTGAATCAAGAATTCAAGAAATTGCATGTCTTACCATCTAGTTTATACATAGGTAAAGTCACATTCACACAGAGAAATGACAAAAGCAAAATATTTTCAAATTACTAGTTTAGATGAAGATTTTGGGCATGATTATTCTACATGTTTTTTGAATTGAAACACAAGTCAAGAGAATGGTGTTGTTTATATATCAAAGCAGGGGGAGTACATTGATGAAATAAAAATGTTTAATGGCTAATAAAACCACCACATTAATAAAGTGAAAATGGTTAGTGTCCGACCAACAAAACTACCAAATAAAATGATGAAGCATTGAAAAATAAAAGAATCCAAAAGCTAAAGTTTGGATCCCTTTCACATATTTTTCATCTTACACTTGACATTGATGAATACCAAATGTCGATAATCATAGCTAGGACAGGTTTTGAAGTCCTATCAATCAAAATTCAATTGAAATTTAGGAATTCCAACATGACAACTAGTCTTCTCAACTATTCATTGAGATGTTGTTTTGCACATAATTGTCTCCATATTTAGAGAGAACTTCAATGATCCTATTTATTCAACGATAGTAGAATGGTGATCCTATTTATTCACCAAATTAGTAGAAGAAATTAGTTTCTTCTAGCCAAATTACTTGGTAAATCGTTAAATTGTCAACGAGTCATGAAATTTTTAGACATTGTAGATGTTCACTTCTAGAAAATATATTCTCTTTCACAATGCATTTTAGATGAACCATTCAACATCTAGATTTGGTGTTTTTTTAAGCATGTCTTTATCAGTGCTTAGTAAGAACGTTTTAGGATGAAGATTGAAGATGATACCAATTTATGCATTAGTTCATGTTGTTTCATTGATATAATTATTCAGATATATGATCAAGTGGGGAATGTTAGACTATGAATCCCCAAACAATTACAAAGTCTAATATCGCCTTCTTAGGAGTTGGCACCCTTACCTATTAACAAGATATTGCCACTATTCACTAATGAGTTGTCAATGAGATATATACCTATATGTGGTCAAATACACGTACTATGTATTGACATCATGAAATGAATACGTGAATTGAGAATGGATTAAAACCTATTTTGCTAATTTTTTAAATCTTTATTGTTCTATTTGTTAACATTAATGGTAAAATCTTAGTTTCTCTTATGATGAGAATATATTTTCACATGTGATAGGTGGTAAATGTACTTCATTAATGGCCAATATGGATTTATTTTCAACTTGCGAGATGCTCATGGAAACTTGTGATAGGTGGTTGACTTGTTCCTATGGATGACAATGTGTTCTTACCTATGATTAAGTGGCATATTTACTTTATTGATGGATGTTATCGAAGTACTTTCAAAGAGTGTGGTGCCAAATATGATATATTATAAATGGTTGATTTGTTCCAATGGATACTAGTGTGTTATTTCCTATGATATGTGGTAGATCTACTTGAATGACAGCTTACATGGATTTATTTTCACCATTGGAGATGCCTAGGGGAACCTATGATATATGGAGGATCTAGTTCATTGATCATTGGTAATATGTGATTTATACTTCAAAAAATGACATGGAGGATTTACTTCATTGAGATGCCTAGGCGAACCTATGATACGTGGAAGACCTACTTCATTGATGGTTGGTATGTGATCTATACTTCAACAAATGTGATGCTAAGAAAGACCTATCATATGTGGTTGATTTGTTCCAATATATCTCAATGTTTAGAGTGGACTAATTACTATGATGTGCTTACTTAACCACTTGATCATTTATTAATTTTTGTATCTTGAGAGATGGATGAATATTGGCTAAGTTAATTTGGTTTACAATGATGGTGACATTGCTTAGTGTTATTGACTGTTACAAATGGAGTGGGATTCTAGTGTTATCCCTTGGGATATTATTATTATAGATTTTTTACATTTGTGGACAGATTGATCATTAATGTGATAAATACTATGATGATAAGATATTAGTGATCTTTTGCATTTGAATTGATGGCGGTCAAACTGAAAATTGATTCAAACCTTGTCATTGATGGTAGTAGTGGTGAGTACCATTGATAGTGTTATGCAACCAACTCACAAAATAGAAGAAAAGATAAATCAACGACTTCAAAATAAGCCTCTTTGAGGGGGAAACCTTCTTTACATTACACAAATGAACAATTCTTGGATGATTCAAATGAAAAAACCTCCTTTCTATATATAGGAGTCTAAGGGGTCACAATATAATCAAAGCCAACATAAAAATAATAATACAAGGGCATAACAATAACAATAGTGGGCTTCTATGGGGCACAATAGTAACAATGCGGGGACAACAGGGGCACAACAATAACAATAAGGGGCTACAATGACAATAGTAATGGGGGAATCACTAGTATTATATGGACCTAACATGCCCCTCTCCTTCAAAAAAGTGTTGTCCTCAACGCTTGAGTAGTTCTGGATGCTTCTGTATAAAATTCTCATCCTCCCATGTGGAATCTTCAACAGGTAAGTTCTTCCACTTGATGAGATACTATGAGATTGATCAATTTCGTAGCTGTCGAGTTCTTGTTTCTGTGACTACAGGTTCCAATATTAATTTTTCTTCCTCGTTAAGTTTTGGCAATATTGTTTGAACTGGTGTCACGGGAATAAGTACCCTTGGGCTTTGGGTTGGAACCCCAGCAGAGAAAGAGCAAACTACAGTAATAAACACTCATACAACTCAGGCAACATGCGTATATATACAAAGTATGCGATAGAGACCATACTCGGATGTCCTTCGTTTGGGTAGTCCCAACAGGGTTCAAACCTTCTGCAACTCTTGATGATCTTCGAATCTATAAATCAACCAATTCGAACATACATAACATTATATAGATAAAGCATTTTAATGAAATTAACTTTGTATCATATAAGAAAATGATTAGTTATACATCAAAATAACATTCATATATGAATTACAAAACTATCTGATGCATAAACACAATTAATCTCAAGAACAAGACAACGCTTCTTTTTATTGTAGAAAGCTATAACTAAGACGGAGATAATTCACCTGAGTCTTCTTCTTATGGCTCCAGGAGGAAACATCCTCTAGATCCATTCAGTCCCAGTCTTCAACATCCTCTTCCATAACCAATACCATGATATCTCAAGCAAGTGGGAGAATGTGAACACTCAAGGAAACATGGGTTTCCTGAAACTTGGGGAAGTGCTTGAAGCACAAGGATACTTTAGACTTAGTCAGGGATAATCTCAGTATAATAAATCTATCTCTTCTCCTCCTTAATGCCTTCCCATGGAAGTCTATTTATACTTCTCCCAATTAGTTTTTTAGTTGGGAAATAGTTGGGCCACAGGAAATAGGAGGTAATCAACAGGTAAAAACCATGAACTCTGCCCATAATTAAGGAAATTTATTTTTTTTAAAATGTTTTAACACATATACACAGATTGGGTATTGACTAACCCGCATGTACGCGCTTTTATCTCAGGGCAAAGTAGCATACAAGGAATAAAACACTGTTTTTAAAATATTTGGACCAAGTTTGGAAGGAGGAGTTGCCCTAGGCCATAAACCAAGCATCACAAATACCAAGGGTGGTAAATGGTGCTATAACAACTGGGAACTTGTCACATATAACCTTCTTTAAGCATGAAACATGGAAAATTAGGTGCACTCAGGAAGATGTAGGAAGCTCCAATTTGTATGCCACAGTACCAATCTTTTGCAACACCTTGTACATACCATAATACTTTGGTGATAATTTATTATCCTTCTTAGATTTCTTGAGGGACATTTGTTTGTATGGTTGTATTCGTAGAAATACCTAGTCACCTACATCAAAACTTCTTTCGCTGCGATGTTGATCTCCTTGTTGTTTCATTCTATTCTACGCCAAAGTGAGGTTATCCTTTAAGAGTTGGAGAACCTATTGTTGATGCTTGATGTGATCTTCCACTGCTTGAACCTTAGAATTTTCCCTTAAAGACATTGTGATGGATGGTGGATGATATCCATGAAGTGCCATAAATGGGGTCATTTTTGCTACAGTATGGAAGGAAGTGTTATACCACCATTCAACCAAAGTCAACCACTTGACCCATTGTGTTTGTTTATAAGATACAAAGAAATGAAGATATCATTCCAAACATTTGTTCACTAACTCAGTTTGCCCATCAGATTGAGGATGAAGATGAACTATGAGCTAACTGAGTACCCAGACAATAAAATAATTTAGTCCAAAAATTTCTAGTGAAAATGGGATCTCTGTCACTTACAATAATCTTTGGGTTTCCATGTAGCTTTTGAATTGTTTCCATAAATGCGGTAGCAACTGTACGAGATTTAAATGGATGAGATAATGCACAAAAGTGTGCATACTTGGTAAGTCTATCAACTACCACCATGATGACACTCTTTCCTTCGGACTTGGGTAAACCTGTGATAAAATCCATTGAAACCTTCTCCCAAGGTTGACTTGGAATGGATAATGGTTGTAACAGATCTGGGGTCTTAATTGTCTCAACTTTATTTTGTTGTAAAACCAAACATTCCACCACAAACCTTTGAATATCATATTTAAGGCCATCCCAAAAAAATTCCTTTTTAACCCTGTGGTAAGTTTTTAAAAATCTTGAGTGCCCTCCTAAGGGAGAGGTGTGCAATTCCAGAAGAATATTTTGTTTGAGTTGGGAATTATTATAGAGGTATAAGCGATCTTTGTACCATAACAAATCATATTTCCAGCTAAATGTATTAGATGTATTGAGATCTTGCTGCAACTTTTGAATGGGTGCCCACACTTCTTCATCATTCTTCCATTCATCCCTTGCTTCGTTTATCCAATCTGGTTGGATGATAGAGATGGCACAAAGCAATGCTTTCACATCCTCATCCTTTCTTGAGAGTGCATTCGCAACAACATTTTTCTTCCCTTTTTTGTAGATGATTTCAAAGTCATAATCCAACATCTTTGTGACCCATTTTTGCTACTCTTCTAAATATAATCTTTGTTCTAAGAAGTATTTAAGACTATCATGATCCATTTTTACCTTGAAGTGTCTTCCCATTAGGTAAGGATGCCATTTCTTAAGTGCATGTAGTATTGCCAACATTTTCTTCTCATAAATAGATTTTTATAAATACTTTCCTTTGATTGGATGACTTTCAAAAGCAATGGGTCTTCCTTCTTGTATTAAAACAATGCCAATTCCATTTCCTAAGGCATCACATTCCAAAATAAAGGTTTTTGTGAAGTATGGAGTAGATGTAGGTTTTAATCCCGTATAGAAATTACCTACATACGAATTCTAAAAACAGAAAATAAACAATGGCGAGAGCATAACACATAAAACAAATATACACAGAGATTTTCCCCTGGATCCCAAAACCAAGACTACCAAATTGATTTTTCATTATGTTCCTTTCAATGTTACAATACATATATATACATGCTGAAGCATCCATAAACCCAAATCCATTAACCCTGGATTAGAACATAATCATAGTTCCCTTGACCAGATCTACAAAATACCATGGACTGAAAACCATCGCACCCAAAACCATGTGCGAAATCCATGAAAAAAACCATAGGTAGGTTCGCCCACCTAATATAGGGTCCAATTTTTTTTTGTTAGGGCGCTACCCCAGACGCCGTAGAGGGGGACTACCGCCCCGCTCAAACCCCCTGACAAGGGGGGTTGTCGCCGCCCCTATAAACCCCCCAGTTTGACTACTGGGGCTAGTCCTGGAAAGAATATAACACAACCCAACAATAGCTAAGACCGGTGCTTGGTACATTGCCTCTTTAAGATATTCAAAGGCATTTGTTGCTTCTGAAGTCCAAGAAAATGCATCTTTCTTCAGTAATGTTGTTAGAGGTGCTGCTATTTTTCCCATAATTCTTAACAAACTTGAGATAATACCTTGTCAACCTGAGAAATCCTCATAGATGCTTTTTGGATGTGGGGATTTTCCATTCCTTAATGGCTTTAATTTTTCTATGGTCTACGTTAACACCTCCATGAGATAGAATATGACCCAAATATTCCACCTCCTGTACTCCAAAGAAACATTTGGAGGTTTTTGCATATAATTGTTTCTCCTCCAATAGTTTGAGCACCTTGTCAACATGTTGACCATGATCCTTCCAAGACTTGCTATAGATTAGTATATCATCAAAAAATACTAACAAGAATTTTCTAAGGAAGGGTTTGAAAATGGAATTCATCAAACCTTGAAATGTTGAAGGTGCATTGGTAAGGAAAAAAGGCATGACCAAAAATTCATAATGACCCTCACGAGTTCTAAATGGTATTTTCAGAATGTCTTCAGTCTTCATTCTGATTTGATGATATCCTGAACGAAGATCCAACATGGTGAAGTAAATTTCTCCATGTAATTCATCCAATAATTCATCAATGATAGGAATGGGAACTTTATCTTTAATAGTGAGCTTGTTGAGATCCCTATAATCTAGACACATGCGCCATGATCCATCCTTCTTGTGCACCAATACTATTGGAGCAGAGAAACAATTTTGACTAGGTTGAATTATACCAACCTCTAGCATTTATGGAATCATACGTTCAATTCCACTCTTTTGGGCATAGGGATATCTATAAGGCATGATGTTTGGAGGAACACTTCCTGGAATCAAATGAATAGCATGATCATGGTCATGAATAGGTGGGAGGCCTTTGGGATTCTCAAAGAACTTGGAATGATCGTCCAAGACTTTTTGGAGATCTGGAGAAATATATGCTTTCAATGTGGGAAATTCTAGTGAACATAATTGTGCAATTACGCCTCGTTGTTCTTTCTTTAGAAGCTTTGTCATGTCGTTAGAGCTGATTATCTTTCCCGATTTCCCTGTGATACCCCTTAATTCAACTTCCTTTCCTTCCCAACAAAATTTCATGAAAAGTTCTTGAAAATTAAAAGCTATCGTACCCAAAGATTGTAGCCATTGGACTCCTAGTACAACATCAACACCACCCATTGGAATAGAAAGCATAGGACTATTCAATACATATTCTCCCAGGGTTAGATTGATATTATGGCACTTTCCAGAGCAATTTATGGTTCCTCCATTTTTAACCATCACTTGACACTCTGGTGCTGGATATTGGAAGCAATTCAATTCCTTGGCTATCTTACAATGAATAAAATTATGGGTACTACTTGAATCAATCAACACTATTACCTTTTTCTTCTTGATATGTCCTTCTATCTTGAGAGTTTGAGGAGTAGTAATTCTTGCCAATGCATTACAAGATATGGTTGGATTCATTTCTTCTTTCTCTAGGGTTGATTCCTGATGTATATCCTCTTCTTTTGACGTTTCTTGTTCCTTTTATTCCTCCTCTTCATAATCTATGTAAAGTATTTTTTTCTCAAAACACTTATGACCTTTAGTGTATTTGCTATCACAACTGTAACAAAGCCCCTTTGCTCTTTTTTCTTCCAATTGTTGTGGTGTCAACCTTGTAGGTTGTGGAAGGCTAGGGGTAGCAATGCTTCCATCTTTATAGTTGTGAGTGGTAGGCTTCCTTGTTGCCATAATTTTGCTTTCAATTTTTCTTTCCAACCTGAATGCCTTCTCCAATGAATCAGGTTTCCAAAGGCGAACCTCATGTTGGATGTTATCCTTTAAATTCCCTATGAACACATCAATCCTATGCTCCTCTGGAATATCATTTACCCTTATATTCAATTTTTGGAAGTCCTCAATGTGCTCCACCATTGAACCCTTTTGTTTGAGATTTATCAATTGGCTAAAGAAGGTGTTTCTCTTTGTATCCTCATAATGTGTTATCATTTCGTCCGTAAAAATTGACCAAGTGACAATTTGTTTACAAGAAAAAAGCCATCGATACCATACAAACTAATTGGATTCCAAATATAAAGTTGCAATGGGTACCTTTTGTGTGTTTTTCACATTATGGGGATCAAAATATTTTTCCATCTGTAGTATCCATGTTACGGGATCCTTGCCATCAAACTTACTCATATCAATCTTTGGAACGTGGTGGGTATTTATTCCAATGTTAGAGTCTATGAAATCATGATTAACATTTCTTTTGTTCTCATCATGAGTTTCCTCTACTACCTTTTCGCCATTAGGAATCCTTTCTTGTAGCAACTTTGTCAAACCTTCCTTCAAACCTTCCACATCTTTCTTCAAATATTCAATGTTGTCATTCTTCGAATCATGATTAACATTTCTTTTGTTCTCATTATGAGTTTGCTCTACTACCTTTTCGCTATTAGGAAGCCTTTCTTGTAGCAACTTTGTCAAACCTTCCTTCCAACCTTCCATGTATTTTTTCCAATCTTCAATGTTGTCTTTCATACCATTGATGCCATTCTTCAAACCATCCATCTTAGCTTCTGTTACTTTTTGTGAGAGAGAAATTTGTTGCACTTGGTCTCATAATTTTGATATATCATGTTGCATTTCTTCCTCTTCTTCATGTGTCATAGTAGAGCTTTTGGGTTGCTTACTAGGTGTTGCCATTTTGTTAGGTCCCTATAATACTAGTGATTACCCCATTACTATTGTAGTTGTATCCCTTATTAATATTGTTGTGCCCCTATTGTCCCCATATTGTTATTACTGTGCCCCATAGAATCCCTCTATTGTTATTTTTGTGGCTTTATATTATTATTGTTAGGTCGGCTGGGTTATATTGTGACTCCTTAGACTCCTATATATAGAAAGGAGGTTTTGTCATTTGAATCATCAAAGAATTGTTCATTTATGTAATGTAAAGGAGGTTTTCCCTTGAAGAGGCTGAATTCTAAGGCGTTGATCTATCTTTTCTATCTTTTTGTGAGTAGGTTTCATAACATTTGGTATCAGAGCTTTGGATTCTAGGGTTTCGCTGCTCCAAATAGGTCATCGTGGAATTTTCGCTATAACTTTTTTTCTGCAACGTTTCAGAAGCTAAAGAAAAACCTATTTGAGATGAAATTGCACTAAACCTTGGGTCCGAATTTCAGAGCTTTTCACACTATATTTGTGGAGATATGATCTGAGGAAGTTGGTCTTTTTGTAGACTCCTGAATTACATTCCAAACAGGTGACCTGGGGAAAATCGTCATAACTTTCTCTCTAAGCATCAGATTGAAATTTAGTAAGAAGGTACAGAAAGAGGACGGATGATAGTTTCTTGTATATATTTTTCAGCGCCAAAGGTCGAAATAGTGACTTGTGGCACGTCGTACAAGTTCTCTCTACTGAACTAGTCTATAATCAGGTCACTGTGGGAGATTTGGCATAACTCTTCCCTGGAGAATCCAATTAGGATTGGACTGGTGGCATTGGAAAGAGGACGCAGAGGGCTACCAGAACTGGATGATCCGAAATTACAGAGATACATCAGATTCAATATCAAGCTCCTACAAAGTGAAAAAAGATGTGTAGTTTTTTAATTTTTTTTGCATAAGCTTGGTTTGAAAAATTAGTTTGAAGGAATTCAAAGGGCATAGTAAGGTATTATATTGGTAATTGATGCCCCGAGGAAAGAAAATGCAAACACCTAGTAAGCAACCTGAAAGCTCTAGCATGAATCATGAAGAAGAGGAAGAAATGCAACATGATATATCAAAAATTACGAGACCAAGTGCAACAAGTGTCACTTGCACAAAAAGTAACAGAATCTAAGATGGATGGTTTAAAGAAAGATGTAGAAGCTAATATGGATGGTTTAAAGAAAGGCGTAGAAGCTAAGATGGATTGTTTAAAGAAAGGTGTAGAAGCTAAGATGAATGACATGGAAGCTAAGATGGACAATTTGAAGACATGCATGGAAGATTTGAAGACAGACTTGAAGACAAATTTGACAAAGTTTCTACAAGAAATGCTTACTAATGGTGAAAGGGTAGTAAAGGAAACTCATGATGAGAACAAAAGAAATGTTAATCATGATTTCATAGACTCTAATGTTGGACCAAAGACCCACAATATTCCAAAAATCGATATGAGGAAGTTTGATGGCAAGGATCCCGCAACATGGATATTATAGATGGAGCAATATTTCGATCTCAATAATGTGCAAAACAAACAAAAGGTACGTATTGAAACTTTATATTTGGAACCAAATCAGTTTGGATGGTATCAATGGCTTTGCTCTCGTAAACAAATTATCACTTGGGCAATTTTTACAGAAGAATTGACAGCACATTATGAGGATACAAAAAGCAACACTTTTTTTAGCCAATTGATAAGTCTCAAACAAAAGGGTTCAATAATGGAGCACATTGAGGAGTTCCAAAAATTGAACATAAGGGTAAAAAATATTCCAGAGGAGCATAGGATTGATGTGTTCATAGGGACTTTAAAGGATAATATCCAACATGATGTTCGCCTTTGGGAACCTGATTCATTAGAGAAGGCATTCAGGTTAGCAAGAAAAATGGAAAGCAAAATTATGGCAACCAGGAAGCATACCACTCACAACTATAAAGATGGAAGTGTTGTTGCCCCTAGTCTTCCACAACCTATAAGGTTGACACCACAACAATTGGAAGAAAAAAGAGCAAAAGGGCTTTGTTACAGTTGTGATAGCAAATACACTAAAGGTCATAAGTGTGCTGAGAAGAAATTATTCTACATAGATTGTGAAGAGGAAGAAGAAAAGGAGCAAGAAAGGTCAAAAGAAGAGGATATACTCCAGGAACAAAGCCTAGATAAAGAAGAAATGAATCCGACCATATCTTGTAATGCATTGGCTGGAATTACCACTCCTCAAACCATCAAGATAGAAGGACAAATCAAGAAGAAAAGGTAATAGTGTTGATTGATTCAGGAAGTACCCACAATTTTATTCATTGTAAGGTAGCAAAAGAATTGAATTGCTTCCTATATCCAGCACCAGAGTGTCAAGTGATGGTTGCAAATGGAGGAACAATAAATTGCTTGGAAAGTGCCATAATATCAAGCTATCCATGGGAGAATATGTATTGACTAGCCCAATGCTTTCCATTCCAATGGGAGGTGCTGATGTTGTACTAGGAGTCCAATGGCTACAATCCTTGGGTACAATAGCTTTTAATTTTCAAGAACTTTTCATGAAATTTTCTACGGAAGGAAAGGAAGTTGAATTAAGGGGTATTGCAGGGAAACTGGGAAAGATAATCAGCTCTAATGGTATGACAAAGCTTCTAAAAAAGGAACAAAGAGGTGTAATTGCACAATTATGTTTGCTAGATGTTTCCACATCGGAATCATCTATTTCTCCAGATCTCCAAAAAGTCTTGGACAATCATTCCAAGGTATTTGAGACTCCCAAAGGTCTCCCACCTATTCGTGATCATGATCATGCTATTCATCTGATTCCAGGAAGTGTTCCTCCAAACATCAGGCCGTACAGATATCCCTATGCCCAAAAGAGTGAAATTGAACGTATGGTTGCAGAAATGCTAGAGGCTGGTATAATTCAACCTAGTCAAAGTTCTTTCTCTGCTCCAGTAGTATTGGTGCACAAGAAGGATGGATCATGGCGCATGTGTCTGGATTATAGGGAGCTCAACAAGCTCACTATTAAAGATAAGTTTCCCATTCCTGTCATTGATGAATTACTGGATGAATTGCATGGATCAATTTACTTCACCAAGTTGGATCTTCGTTCAGGATATCATCAAATCAGAATGAAGATTGAAGACATTTCGAAAACGGCATTTAGAACTCATGAGGGTCATTATGAATTTTTGGTCATGCCTTTTGGCCTTACCAATGCACCTTCAACATTTCAAGGTTTGATGAATTCCATTTTCAAACCCTTCCTTAGAAAATTTGTGTTAGTATTTTTTGATGATATACTAATCTACAGCAAGTCTTGGAAGGATCATGTTGAACATGTTGACAGGGTGCTACAACTATTGGAGGAGAAACAATTATATGCAAAAAGATCCAAATGTTTCTTTGGAGTACAAGAGGTGGAATATCTGGGTCATATTGTATCTCATGAAGGAGTTAAGGTAGACCCTAGCAAAATTAAAGCCATTAAGGAATGGAAAATCCCCACATCCATAAAGCATCTGCGAGGATTTCTCGGGTTGACAGGGTATTATCGCAAGTTTGTTAAGAATTATGGGAGAATAGCAGCACCTCTAACAACATTATTGAAGAAAGATGCATTTTCATGGACTCCAGAAGCAACAAAGGCCTTCGAACATCTTAAAGAGGCAATGTGCCAAGCACCGGTCTTAGCTACACCGGACTTCACAAAAACCTTTATTGTGGAATGTGATGCTTCAGGAAATGGAATTGGTGCTGTTTTAATGCAAGATGAAAGACCCATTGCTTTTGAAAGTCGTCCAATCAAGGGAAAGTTTTTACACAAAGCTATTTATGAGAAGGAAATGTTGGCAATACTACATGCACTTAAGAAATGGCGACCCTACCTAATGGGAAGACACTTCAAGGTAAAAACAGATCATGATAGCCTTAAATACTTTTTAGAACAAAGATTATCCTCTGAAGAGCAACAAAAGTGGGTCACAAAGATGTTGGGTTATGACTTTGAAATCATCTACAAAAAAGGGAAGCAAAATGTGGTGGCAGATGCACTCTCAAGAAAGGATGAGGATGTGGAAGCATTTTTGTGCGCCATTTCTATTATCCAACCAGATTGGATAAACGAAGCAAGGGAGGAATGGAAGAATGATGAAGAAGTGTGGGCACTTATTCGAAAGTTACAACAAGATTCCAGTACATCTGATACATTTAGCTGGCAAAATGATTCGTTATGGTACAAAGATCGCTTATACCTCTGTAAGAATTCCCAACTCAAACAAAAGATTCTTATGGAATTGCACACTTCTCCCTTAGGAGGGCACTCAGGATTTTTAAAAACTTACCACAGGGTTAAGAAGGAATTTTTTGGGATGGCCTTAAATCGGATATTCAAAAGTTTGTGGCAGAATGTTTGGTTTGCCAACAAAATAAAGTTGAAACAATTAAGACCCGGGTCTATTACAACCTTTATCCATTCCAAGCCAACGTTGGGAGGAGGTTTCAATGGACAGGTTTACCCAAGTTTGAGGGAAAGAGTGTCATCATGGTGGTAGTTGACTGACTTACCAAGTATGCACACTTTTTTGCATTATCACATCCATTTAAAGCCAGTACAGTTTCTAATGCATTTATGGAAACAACTCAAAAGCTACATGGAAACCCAAAGATTATTATAAGTGACAGAGATCCCATTTTCGCTGGAAATTTTTGGACAGAATTATTTTCTTGCCTTGGTACTCAGTTAGCTCATAGCTCATCTTATCATCCTCAATCTGATGGGGAAACTGAGATAGTAAACAAATGTTTGGAAGGATATCTTCGTTGCTTTGTATCTGATAAACAGACACAATGGGTCAAATGGTTGCCTCTGGCTGAATGGTGGTATAAAACTTCCTTCCATACATCAACAAAAATGACCCCATTTATGGCACTTTATGGATATCAGCCACCATCCATCACATCATATTTAAAAGAAAATTCTAAGGTTCAAGCAGTGGAACATCACATCAAACATCAACAACAAGTTCTCCAACTCTTAAAGGATAACCTCGTGTTGGCACATAATAGAATGAAACAACAGGCAGATCAACATCACAGAGAAAGAAGTTTTGATGTAGGTGATTTGGTATTCCTACGGCTACAACCATATAAACAAATGTCCCTCAAGCAAGCTAAGAAGGATAATAAATTATCACCAAAGTATTATGGTTCGTACAAGGTGTTGCAAAAGATTGGTACTATGGCATACAAATTGGAGCTTCCTGCAACTTCTTGAGTGCACCCAGTTTTCCATGTTTCATGTTTAAAGAAGGTTATAGGCGACAAGCTCCCAGTTCAAACAATATTTCCAGAACTTGACGAGGAAGGAAAAATTATATTGGAACCGGAAGCAGTCACAGAAACAAGAACTCGACAACTACGAAATCGATTAATTTCGCAGTATCTCATCAAGTGGAAGAACTTATTCGCTGAAGATTCCACATGGGAGGATGAGAATTTTATACAGAAGCATCCAGAACTACTCAAGCATTGAGGACAACACTTTTTTGAAGGAGAGGGGCATGTTAGGTCCCTATAATACTAGTGATTACCCCATTACTATTGTAGTTGTATCCCTTATTAATATTGTTGTGCCCCTATTGTCCCCATATTGTTATTACTGTGCCCCATAGAATCCCTCTATTGTTATTTTTGTGGCTTTATATTATTATTGTTAGGTCGCCTGGGTTATATTGTGACTCCTTAGACTCCTATATATGGAAAGGAGGTTTTGTCATTTGAATCATCCAAGAATTGTTCATTTATGTAATATAAAGGAGTTTGCCCCCTCGAAGAGGCTGAATTCTAAAGCGTTGAACTATCTTTTCTATCTTTTTGTGAGCGGATTTCATAACACATTTTCTTTCTTCAGGGCATTAACTAATTATAATTTTCTTCACTATTCCCTTTTAATCACTTCAAACTAATTTTTCAAACAAAACTTACGCAAATTTTTAAAAATACTACACACTTTTTTTTTGTAGGATCTTGATATTGAATATGATGTATCTCTAAAATTTCGGATCTCTAAAGTCTGAAATTTCAAAATGCAGCAACCCTTTGAGTCCTCTTTCCAACTCCACCAGTTTGATTGAAATTGGATTCTCCAAGAAAGAGCTATGCCCAATCTCCTAAGATGACCACCTTATACACTTTTTTAGTAGAGCAAACTCGTACGAAGTGCCACGTGTCATTGTTTCAACCTTCGGACCTGAAAACAATGCATAGACAACTAAAGTCTATCCTATTTTTGTAACTTCTTATGAAATTTCAATCTGAAACTCAGAGAGAAAGTTATGACGATTTTCCCAAAGTCACCTGTTTTGGATGTAATTCGGGATCCTTCAAAAACCCTAACTTCCTTGGATCATATCTTCGAAACTATAGAGACACAAGCTCTGAAATTAGGACCCTAGGGTCATCAATATTTTGGTTTGAATGCGTTTTTTTTCATCTTTTGAAACGTCATATAAAAAAAATTATAGCGAAAATTCCACGATGACCTGTTTGGAGCAGCGAAATCCTAGAATCCAAAGCTCTGATACCAAATGTTATGCAACCAACTCACAAAATAGAATAAAAGATAGATCAATGACTTCAAAATAAGCATCTTCAAGGGGGAAACCTCCTTTACATTACACAAATGAACAATTCTTGGATGATTCAAATGACAAAACCTCCTTTCTATATATAGGAGTCTAAGGGGTCACAATATAATCAAAGCCAACATAACAATAATAATACAAGGGCACAACAATAACAATAATGGGCTTCTATGGGGCACAATAATAACAATGTGGGGACAACAGGGGCACAACAATAACAATAAGGGGTTGGAATGACAATAGTAATGGGGGAATCACTAGTATTATAGGGACCTAACACATAGGGTTGTTGGTTCTTGTAGGTAGACATAGTTGATCATGACGATACTTTTTCTTCAATATTATCTTATAAATAGCGAGGAAATATGATTGAGGTATAATTAGTGGTCTATGGTTTTAAGGTGCTTGAAGGGATTTTCATGCTCATAGTTACCATGTGAGTCAACATTGCAAATTTCTTGGATAGATACACAACATTGTGAATGTTGATAGATTGAATGCTATGGTGTTCAAACTCATACTTGTGGGTATCACTTTTACATAGTATGTATCATGCTCTATCATGATGGAGGAATATTCTTTCAAATTTCTAGAAGCGTTAGAGTTATAAATTTTAGATTTATAGATAATTTATTAGTGTTATAGAAAACACTTTTTTGTAAAGAGGGAGTGTTAGCTTCAATTTATTTTTCTCCCTACACTAGTATCTTAATAACATTTTATGGACGCATGGATGGCTTAGTTTTGGTGGATACCTAACCTTGGCTGGGGTGTGTTGTTCTATACAACAACCCCCCCATTTAAAATTTTTCTTAATCTTATTCTAAGATGCTAAATAGGAAATAGGGTCCCTTTAGTTTGTAAAAAGCAATAAAACCTTTACATAGAAATAAATTTCTTTGTTTCTTGCTTTTTAAATAAAAAGTGCTTCAAAAAACCCTCTAAAAAATTAAGCATCGCAAATCGCATTCGCTTAAGGCTAAGGTACATTCAATCCTAATATTCATGTTGCAATGCGAAGTTACCGCAAAAATCTTAATCGTAGAGCTTCTTATAACAATCCATTGATAAACATGCGATGCGATAAAACTATCGCATATTGTATATCGCCGATTCCAATAAATAAGTTTTAACGGTCCGTTGAAACTTTGTGATGCGATATGATTATCGCATTTCACATATCGCCTAAAACCAAAGGAAGCTAGCCCTGAAAACTTGCGATGCGATATACATTGATCGCATATCTCAATTCCAGCGGAAACAAGTGATACATACCTCAAGGATGCACAATGCGATGTTAAAATATAATAAAGTGGTTCAATAATAGTAAAGGGAAAACACGATTCTGGCAAGTTTAAAGAGGAATTACCCAACTCTATACACCAGGTCATCACTTATCACAATCGCAGAAAATTCAAAAGACTCTTAGAACATGGAACCTATAACTCCCGACTTGCGATATGCGATCGCTCTTTACATATTAAAATAATATATTAAAATCGCTCATCGCAAAACCGGAAAGTTTATGGCACACATTCTAATAAGACATTTGGAAATCTACGATGCGATCTATTCATTGAGCATTAAATTTTCACGTCGTTGGTTACAACAAAGCATTAAGAATAGTTATGACTGCGGTCCTTCAAGATTTCATCCTTCGTGTTAATATCAAGTTATAATACGAAATATTTTTCATCAAATGCTCCATTCCGATTTTCGTCTGTACTTCTTTCAACACTATCTTTATAAGCATTTAGCTGCTCTGAAGTTTTAGCCTATCACTCTCCTCTGTATCATTTTTGCAGTTTGAATCTGGAAGTATGAAGCTAGCCAAAATGTCAAAGAAGGCTCGAAAGATGAAAGCTCCCCCTGCAGTGGCGGAAGGATAGGAAAAAATTGTGTCGATCTCGGATACCACATGTCAAGATTGTGGGAAAATTTCATGGGAAGTCATTTATGATATGTTAGAAATGGAAAAGCCAAAGGTAACCGAGGGACATGCAACAACTGATGGACCTACAGAGTCAAAAAACACACTTGGTGATTTAGCTGACTCTTTTATTCATCGAATAATGGCCCACCCAAAGATTTTGCCATATAATGACATGGTCAAATGGGTAATTGAAAGAATCAATATAACAGACAGGACGTTCTTCAAAGCTGACGGAAGAATGTTTGGATCCTTTAAGACTGAACACTTGGAGAAAATGTATCATTTTCCAGAGCCTCAGAAGTACTACAATAAGGCATTCCTTGAAGCTTTCTCGAAGGAAAATCAAATAGAGTCTGACCCCATCAGGCAATGGAGGCACTTCCCTAACAAACACAAGCACGAATCATCCGATATGTATTCTATGGACTCCCTAGCGTCTCCATATTGTTATGTTGCCGCAATGATGTGTAGACTATTTGGAAGCTCCAATTCTGCTAAGTTTTCCATTGAAATGGTTCCATTAATAGAAGCAACATTGAACTCTTTTGTAATGGACTGGGCTAATATCCTATCAGACAAAATGGCCATTCAAATACTTGATTATAGGAAAAATAGGTTTGTTACCACCCGAGTTGTTCCCCCATTTATATGAGTGCCTATATAGTTGATACCGTTTGTTTCAATTTTGATTTTCCCATCATGGGATGGAAATGGACTATCCAGGACCCAACCCCTATCCATGTTTACCATAAATGCCTGTGGCAGAAACAATATAAGAATCATTTCTAAAAAAATTGTCATGGCTTCATCCTACCCATTCATCAGGCCATTTTTAATAGACCAACTCCTTGGCTATCCGAGGAGGCTAGTATTGATTTAACTTCAATTGACAGTTGGTTTGGGGAAGAAGTGTTCACAGATATTAGGGTTTTTGGCAGCATTACCGACCCACATGTCCTTCCTCTATATGTCCCAGATAAACTATTGGATAGGGAAATAGCTTATCAGACAGTTGAAAAAGGGCTTACAAAAAATCTCAAAGATGCCAAGAAACAATTATGGCCTACCTTTCCTGTTCGATGCGGCAACTATTCATTACATGACTATAAACATGCCCAAATTGAAGCTGAGAAAACAAAGGGTTTGAACCTAGCTGTTATTCCCAAAAGACAGTATGACCCGAATAAAGTTGCTTTTAATTTTACTACTCAGGTAAAGGTTAAACAATTCGTCCATGAGAAAGATGAATTCGATGACTTATTTACATCAGCAAAGACATTCACACAAGTGAGCCACATGGAAAAAATCAAGTTGGAATCAGCAAAAATGGACCAATTCATCCAATACAGGACGCAAAGGCTTCAGACAGTACCACTGGACTTATTGAATATTGCACCAGTCATCCAGCAAACAGAGCAAAGCACGGAGTAGGATATAGAAAAAAATTCTGGTGCAACCGAGACACACGAGAAGGCAAGTGAACATATGGACACAGATGTTCACATTGATCTGATATTGATCAAAGAATGGGAACATTTTGATCAACAGATTAAAGGTCAAAGTGATACCCAAAATGTTATCACAACGGGATCCCCCTTAAGACAACAACCCATGATTCATGATCCTGTGATTGAAACACCATCCAACAAGGACTCAAATCTAAAACCCTTCATCAGAGATTACACTGAGCATAGAGGAAATTCCACCGTTGGATGTGTTTTATAGCCCTAAACACAGAGCTGTAGTCAAAAGGAAACAGAAAAAGAGAAAGATAGACCAAGCATCAGCAACAGTTCCTCAAGGTGAATCCATGAATGTCAGCTGGAAAGACTCAGAGGTCAATTCCTCTTAGGAATTGACCAAATTATCTCAGTTTGCAGGAGCGTATACAACTGCCACGATAGATAAAGCAACCGAAGTCAATCAATTGGTCAAGGAAAAAGATCAAAAGATTAAACAGCTTGAAGAATAGTTAAGGGTAGAAAAATAGAGGATTGATCAGTAGGCTATTGAAAGGAAACAATAGTTATCTCAGGAGTTCGAACAACTAAAACTGGCACATCATGAAGAAAGTAAATCTAAGGATGAACAAATAAAGCAACTACAACTCTCAATGGAGCAATTCAAAGACAATCCCAAAGTTGAAGAGTTTATAAAGGAAGCCTTAGAAATAAATAATTTCTTATCTCAACAGCTAACCCAACTCTGCCAAAAGATATCTCTCATTCATCCACTATGTATCAAAACCAACACACTGATAGATCAAGCGGTCAATTCTAGGTTGGAATTTGAGGATGCAGATGACAAAATCACAGGTTACATCTCTTGGAAAAGCACAAAAAAGGGAAGGGCTACTAAATTTCCAGTAATTGAAGAATCTCATAAAGAGATATTATTTTCAGAATGGGAGACACAACTAATCAAAGCAGAAAGAGCAAATTCAAGGGCCAGGGAGGAATAATATCATTGGGTTGATAAAAATAACTTACACAGCGCCAATTTAATTTCCGAGTGTTCCCAAGAAAGCCTTCCAAAAGCAAAAATATTGGAAAAACAATGGAAGCACTATTTGAATACCAGAGAGGAGCAACTCAAAAAATTAGAAAGCCTCAATTGGGATACATATTGGTTCTATTTAGTCAAACCGCATAACCAACAATTGACAATCAAATTTCTTGTTGATGCAACAGATCACATGATTCCAGAACTCTCGAATGCGGTAGACACAAGTCAGTTGCATGCCAGGATGAGTCATCAACTAGAGATCCAAACTAAGCTCAAGGTTTGTCAGTTGAAGCCGCAGGAGGAATGATAGATGTAATGCATCTTTTCAAGAGCTATCACAATTCTATTTTTAACATGAAATCCCATATTTTGGGAAAGGTTGTTCCAACCACTTTAAGAACTTTTTACGAACAATTTGTTTTTATTTTTACTATAAAGACCCTTTCATGTCATTTTAGAAAGGGTCCTGAAATTGTATTAAAATTAGATTTAAGAAGATAACATTTCTGCACTTCTTAATTTACTTTTGTAGAAGACAAGGATCAAGGTTCAAACTTGTTGTAAAGGGGATTTCAAGAGGACTTGCATTTCTGTATCTTTTT
The DNA here is from genome assembly GCA_031772625.1 of Pinus tabuliformis. NCBI lineage: Eukaryota > Viridiplantae > Streptophyta > Pinopsida > Pinales > Pinaceae > Pinus > Pinus tabuliformis. The sequence goes on along the minus strand of CM062820.1, from coordinate 981,965,563 downwards.
GAAGTTTTCAGAATAAGAAGAGCGAACCAGACTGTTACTTTCGTAAGAGGATTCAAATACATATGGTACTTTTATCAATGTCTTTTTGTTTCATGTTATGCAATTAAACAGTCTTTTGATTCGATATTGTTGTTATATGTGATTTTTTCATACAATTCTGCATTATATCACTTTTGAGTAATTTGGAATTGATATTTTTAAACACATATGCTGACAATTGATGTTATTATGATATGCGATATGTTTTATATCACTTTGTTTAAAGTGATCATCATTCATGCTTAACTTTCTGTAGCCAAGTGATTGATCTTCATTAACATTTGATTACCAGAAATCATTATAAATCGCATTGATATTGGATTACCCGGGTTATATATATATATATATATATATATATAGATCTATTTGTATACTTTCAGATATATATATATATATCTGAAAGTATACAAATAGATCTATATATATATATATATATATATATATATATATCTATTTGTATACTTTCATAAGCTTATTTTCCAAACCATCTATCATTTTTGTTATGTATATTAAACACCAATTCATCAACACACATTTTATTGGGAAATTGGTCGCATACTATCCAGTCAGAGCCACCATACCAAACGGAAAAGGAACTGCATTAAGGGCCGGACCGGGTGGTTATCCCCAATGTTGGTGCAACGATTTTTGAGGCATCAACACTTTTGGCGCTAGAAGGAGGGCCTGACTATGAATGGCAAGTAAATCTAAACCTATAGGCCATTCCAAGAGTAAAACTCCCTCACCATCATCTCCAACTTCTCGTTTGCATTCCAAAACTCTTATGCCCGAGCGAGAAGTTGAAAAGAAAAATACAGAACCCACTGCTGAAATCCTAAACAAGCCAAACATTTCTTCTTTTGAACCCCCTGAAGTACAATCTTTGATCCACAAATTGCAGGGGATTTCAATATCTCAAGAAGAGTCTGAGTTATCCCAAGGCAGTGTCACTTCTCAATATATCCCATCACAACTGCTGACTAGAGCAAAGAGTGAAAAACTTGGAATCCCACCAGTTGAATTCCCTCTACCAAGGCGTAAAAGGGCTAAGAAGACACCATCAGAATCTAACATCGATATTCTTTCATCATCATCATCCATTCCATCCATATCATTGCAAGGTCATACACCTGCTTCTCAACTCCAGATCGTGATTCACGCAGGTACAGGAGCCACACCATCCTCTACCCAATCACCTTCACCCATTGCTTCACTCTCTTCTACTAATATCCCAAAAATGGCACACAATCAAGCTCAGCCAAGGCCATGGACCAACCCAGGGGCTGTTAGAATGCCTTCACCTTTGACCCAATTACCAACACATCCAAAAAAATGGTTACCTAAATTTAACCCTGATAGTGGCCTGTTAGCTGAAGAACATATAAATAATTTCATGTTGTCCATTAATTTGAATGGAGTAACGGAGGAAGATGCAGTTGCAAGATTATTCCCATATACTCTACAAGGAGCAACTGGATCATGGTACTTTTCGTTACCAGCAGGCTCAATTAATAGCTGGGAACAATTTTTAACTAAATTTGGAGATGATAGGTCTACAACAACTTTGATAAATGACCTCTCCAATTTGAAAGCCAAACCAAAAGAACCCATTAAGGACTTCAACTCATGTTTCAATAAGTTATTGAATAAAATACCTACGACGTCCAAGCCTAGTGAGGAGGTTCGAAATGAATGGTACATTTCTACTCTACCTTCAAACACAACCATCTTTGTTGATAGAGCTGCCAAACCAACGTTAGCAGAAAATATGAAAGAAGCAATAGCTGTTGAAAAACGTATCTTGGCCGTAGAAAAGAAAAACGCATTAGAGGAAAGAAAATCCAAGAAAGTAACTTTTAGAGATGAATCAAAGAAGAAAGTAACCAAAGATCCATATGACATGGAAGGCCTGCAAAAAGTTCTTAAAACTATGTCCAATGAAATGGTAGAGATTAAAAAGCAGGTAGCTGAAACTTCATCAAAAAAACCATTTAGGAATTTTAAAAGAAATCAGCCAACCAATCCTAAACCTCCAAATGCTATATCAAATGCAGAATCTGATTTAGATGATGATGAAGAAGAAGATACAGTTTTATCAGCTGAAGAAACAGAGGAAGAAGAAACAATTGAATGTCATGGAATGTGGGATTTTATTCTACCCAACTCTGATAATGAAAGTGAACAGGAAGCCCTACCAGTAAACACCAAAAGTAAGAGTATCATAGAACCTAATCAGTCAAATCAAAAGAAGAAAAACTCAAATCCTGTTACTAAAGAGAAAACTCCCGCGAAGAAAACTCCAATTTCATCTCCCCAAACAAAACCATCTTCATCCAATCCTCCATCATCATCAAAAACTCTAGTAGTTACAGATTCCATGGATTATAACATAGTTGAAGATATGAAGAAGACTCGAGCAAACATTTCTCTGCATGAACTTAGCAAGCTCAAACATCAACAAAAGTTGTTTCTTAAGGAATTAAATGCAATACCTTCTTCTCCTCTTCCAACTAGTGTATTATCCAAGGCTGCCAGAGGATCAGGTAGGCCACCATCTGATAAGGTGGATTCTACCAATGCCGTTTTAATTGGAGATAGATCAAATTCTCATACCCCTCCTTTTCTTTTGACTTATGAGATCTACAATAGAAATTTGCATAACTACTTGATTGATTCAGGGGCTTCATCAAATATAATGCCAGCATCAGTTTGCTCCAAATTAAATATTGAACCCCAGAAGTCTACAGTTCATATTGTCCAATTAGATTGAACTAAGGTTCAAGTTTTAGGAGAAATAAATTCAGTTACTATTAGACTATCTGCTGATCCAAGGGTTGTTCAAATAATTGACATATTGATTGCTGACATCCCTGAGTTTTATGGTTTAATTCTTAGCAGAGATTGGTCTGAAAAACTTCATGGTTATATTTCAACTGATTGGTCTCACATGTGGCTTCCTTATAATGGGAAGCCAAATCAAATCAGAATTGACTGTGAAAAACACTTGACTCACATAGTAATAGAATTTGAAGAAGATAATGAACCAGTAGCCTTCAATAATAATATTCTTGGAAACTATTTGGCTGAATCATTTTTTGGGAACTTCAATGCTCAGCAATCACCTTTTTCAGTTAGTAATGTCACATCGCAAGTTGAGAATTTTTCACAGACCAATACTTCTAAGTGTGTTAATATTGTAGATAAACCTGTAGATAAGCCTTTATTTTGGTCCTTGTACTTTTTGGGTTGTGTTATATTCTTTCCATGACTAGCCCACGTAGTTAATTGGGAGGTTAGAAGGGGGGGCGGAGCCCCCCCTTTGTTGCACCGATTGCGCAGCGGGGGGGTTTGAGGGGGGTGGGTAGCCCCCCTCTACGGGGTCAGGGGCAGCGCCCTAGATTTTTTTTTTTTTTGGACCCTATATTAGGTTGGGCGAACCTACTTATGGTTTTGTGCATGATTTTTGCACATGGTTTTGGACGCGATGGTTTTCGGCCCATGGTATTGGATGCTTCAGCATGTATAAACATGTATTGTAACATTGAAAGGAATATAATGAAAAATCAAGCTAGTAGTCCCAATTTTGGGATCTAGGGGAAAATCTCTGTGTATATGTGTTATGCTTTCGTATTGTTTATTTTCTGTGTTTTAGAATTCGTATTCAGGTAATTTCTGTATAGGGTTAAAACCTACATTTGGTATCAGAGCTGTTTTGGCTTCAAGGGGACGCCTTTGTTGCTGAGAGGTTTCGCTCGGGTCTGTGGTAGACCCTGTTCAATGGGAGATCTGCAGGATCGATTTTGGTGGTGAAAGAAGATGACGAGCAATGGAAAGATAGAGATTGATAAATTTAATGGTTAAAGTTTTGAGTTGTGGAAACTCAAGATGGAGGATCTGTTGGTGGATAAAGATCAGTGGATCATGGTAGATCTAGGTACTAAACCAACAGGAGTGTCTGATGAAGAATGGAAGAAGTTGGATCAGAAGGCAAAGAGCACAATACGATTGTGTGTCTCAGATTCAGTATTGTTGAATGAATCAGGGGAAGCTACGATGAAGGGTTTGTGGGACAAGTTAGGGACTTTGTACCAATCTAAGTCTTTGGTGAATAAACTGTTCCTACGGAAAAAGTTGTATAAACCGAGGATGAAGGATGAAGACTTGGTGACAAAGCATCTGAATGCATTTAATACTGTGGTAAGTCAGTTATTGTCTGTTGATATCAAAATTTTAGACGAAGATAAGTGCATTAGTTTGTTGTGTTTTCTACCAGATTCATGGGATAGTTTGGTTATTGCAATAGGTAGCAATGCAACTGCCTTGCAGTTTGATGAAATAGTTTCATCCTTGCTGACGGAGGAGATGAGACGGAAAAATATGGAGAGCTAGAATGGTGATGCCTTGTTTGTATGAGGATGGTCACCGAACAGAAACAAAAATAAGTCATCGAGTGGGAGATCTAAATCTAGAGGGAGATCTAAATCTCTAGGAAAACCTGTAAAGGTGGTGTGCTAGAAACGCAGAAAGGAAGGGCACTAAAAAAGGGACTGTAAATCTAAAGCTCCTGACAAAGGAAAGGGATCCGATGATGCTCCTTCTACAGAGGCGAAAACCACCTCAGATGAAGGTGGGGATGTGTAATTGGATTCTTCAAGTACACATGTAGATCATGAGGCATGGTTGATTAAATCAGGTGCATCCTTTCACTTCACTCCCCATAGAGAGTGGTTCTGCGAGTATGAGAAATATGATGGTGGTGATCTCTTCTTAGGGGATGATAGGAAGGCTAGAATCGTTGTTTGTGGAAAAGTAAAGTTGAAATTGCAAGGTGGAAGGGTTAGAACACTTCCGGGTGTTCTACTTATTCCTGCATTGGCCAGAAATATGATTTATAAGCAAGCTGGATGATGCAGGTGTGAAAACAGTGTTTGAGAAGGATACCTGCAAGATGGTTCAGGGCGCACTGGTATTGATGCCGGGAGTTTAGATTGGAACTCTGTACAAGCTGCAAGGTAGCACTGTTGTTGATGGGTGAAACAATTCTGTGGTTCCTGAAAGTGGAGCAGAAAATCTAGTGGTCTCTGGAGAGAAGACCATGCTGTGGCATCAAAGGCTTGGACATATTGGAGAGAAGGGCCTTCGAATACTTCATGGTAAAGGTATGGTAGAAGGTATGAGTAATAGCTCTCTGGATTTTGATTTCTATGAAAACTGTGTATATGGAAGCAGAATCGGGTGAGTTTACCCTCTGGTGGTAAGAGGGCGAAACATATATTAGAACTTGTGCATAGTGATGTGTTTGGATCTATGAAGGTTCCATCACTGGGTAAGTTTGTGTACTATGTATCATTTATAGATGACTTCTCAAGGAATACATGGATATATTTCCTTAAGAAGAAATCTGAAGTCTTTGACAGGTTTAAAGAATTTAAGGCTCTGGTGGAAAACCAGACAGAGAAGAAGATAAAGGTGCTGAGAACACATAACGGTGGAGAGTTTTGCAGTAAGGAATTTGAAGAATTCTATAAGAAGTGTGGTATAGCACGACAGAAGACTACTCCATTTACACCTTAGCAAAATGGAGTTGCAGAAAGAATGAACAAGACATTGACGGAAATGGCAAGAAGCATGCTCAGTAGTGCCAGGTTAGGACAAGAATTCTGGGCAGAGGCGGTGGAGACTGCATGTTACCTGGTCAACAGATCACCTTCATCAGTGTTGGAGGATAAGAATCCACAAGAGGTATGGACTAGTAAGAAACCCTCTATTTCACATCTGAGGGTATTTGGATGTGATGCATATGTACATATTCCAAAGGAGAAACGAACCAAGTTGGATAGTAAATCTGAAAAGTGCATCTTTATTGGGTATAAGGATGGTTTAAAGGGTTATAAGCTTTGGAACCCAGTAACAAGGAAGGTTGTGTACATCCGAGATGTGGTGTTCAAAGAGGTGAAAAATGTTATTAAACATGAAGTCCAACCAAAGGAACCTGAGAAGATAGAGTTTGAGCTAAAGGAGGAAGAATTAGACTCTACAGCAGAGGAGGAATCAGAAGATGAAGAGCCACAAACTCCGGGTGTGAGAAGATCAGTTTGAGAAAGAAGGCAGCTAGAAAGGTATAGTCTATTTGCTTTTTGTTCAAATTTTGCTTTATCTATTACTGATGATGATCCCAGAACTGTGAAGGAAGCAGTAGATTCCGAGGATGGAAAACTCTGGAAAGAGGCCATGGTTGATAAAATGGCATCTTTGCAAAAAAATGGGGCTTGGGATCTGGTGGAGTTTTCGGCTGGAAGGAAACCCATTGGCAGCAAATGGGTGTTCAAGAAGAAGACAAATGTAGAAGGAAAGGTGGAGAAATGCAAAGCTTGGTTGGTAGAAAAAGGTTATTCCCAGGTGCTGGGAATTTATTTTGGTGATATTTTTTCTCCTGTTGCCAAGGTAGCTTTTATTAGATTACTTTTATCTGTTGCTGCTGCTTTTGATTTTGAGGTAGAACCGATGGATGTGAAGACAACATTTCTTCACAGGGATCTGGAAGAGGAGATCTATATGATGCAACCTGAAGGCTTTGTGGTGAAGGGTAAGAAAGAACTGGTATGCAAGTTAAATAAGTCTCTGTATGGGTTAAAACAGTCGCCAAGGATGTGGTATCAGAAATTTGATACATTTATACGGGGACTTGGCTTCACCAGAAGCAAAGAAGATCACTGTGTGTATTTTAAATTAATTGGTGACCGTGTTATTTATCTGTTCTTGTATGTGGATGATATGTTGTTGGTTGGAAATGCCAACAAAATTATCCAGGATTTGAAGATCCATTTGTCCTCCAAATTCGACATGAAAGATCTTGGTGTTGCAAACTATATTTTGGGCATGGAAATTAAAAGAGATTGGGCAAAGAGGAAGCTCTGGTTAAACCAGAGGAAGTATGTCGAGAAAATATTGCAGAGGTTTAATATGCAGGATAGTAAACCGGTGAAGGTTCCTATTCCTGTAGGTGTAAAGTTATCTATTGAACAGTGTCCCAAGACACAAGAAGAGGAAGAGGATATGTCCCATGTTCCATATGCAAGTGCAGTCGGTAGCCTGATGTATGCGATGGTCTGTACTAGACCAGACATTGCACATGCAGTGGGAGTATTGAGCAGGTTTATGTCAAAACCACGGAAGGAGCATTGGACAATAGTGAAGCGGGTTTTCGGGTATTTGCGTGGCACTTGTGATTATGGTTTGTGCTACCAAGGAAGACCATGATTGGATAGAGTGTTGGATATTCATGCTTTGTTGATGCAGATTGGGTCGGAGATCTGGATCAGAGAAGATCTACAAGTGGGTATGTGTTTAACCTATTTGGAGGTGCAGTCAGTTGGATGAGTAAGAAACAATATGTAGTGGCACTATCAACTACAGAGGCAAAATACATGGCAGTCACTGATCCAGGTTCGGGTGTGAAGAAGGACCTTTCCAAGACCTTTTACTTTCATGATGTGTTAAAATTGCATTTTAAAAGAACATTAACAAATATAGCTACATATTGTAAAGAAGAGGAACATAACAATCATCAACACATGAAAACATAAGCGTTGATAACGGAGTTCGTCCAGGAGGGACTACGTCTCCAGGTCCTAGTCAAGGTGGTGTAGGCTGCTAGATTAGGTGCTGTCAATAAGGTGATGTACATAGAGATGATGTCTCGATCATACAAGGAAGAATTACCTCACGCAGGAGTGGCTCTAAGAGAAGTTCCACAACTAGAATTCTCAATCAGAAGACTCCTATCAGTATGACACAAAAACAAGCATGGTGCGCATCCCACCAACATGGCACAAAAGGGATGTAAAAGCAAAACACATGCATGAAGAAAACAAGAGTATCCCAACAACATACATAAGGGATATCAAAACATAACATAAAGAGTTATGACAACAAGTACATCATATGAAAGATTCTGCATAACATGAAGCAAGGAATCATGACAACATATACTAAACAAGATCCTGCATCAATATCAATCAAGGATTTGCAGCATAACATAAAAGGAAGAAATATATGAATAAATCATATACCTCACACCATGGGCCATATGAAGATGTGGATGAAGAAGTGGATAAAACGATCCACGGTGAATACACTGTTCACATATCAATGCGCAAGAATAGTCTGCTACCAATCTGTCACGACCTCATTACGAATGACCATATGAAGAAGCGAGGAATCTGAAACAGTTGTTAATAAGCTGAAGCTCACTGAAACATCGATCTCACAACATCTATTTGCAAGAAGAATTGATCACAAGAATCAATCAAAGAAGCATTGATCAAAAGATGAATCGATCACAAAGAGAAGAACTGCTCTGGACTCTCGGCTCTATAGCTCGCTGACTATCTGGCTCTGGAGCGCTCTGGCTTATGTCACTGTAGCTCTGTGATCTACTATATTTCCAAGCGCTCTCTGGCTTTCATGCTTCTCTATAGCTCTACGGTTCTATGGATTTGAAGCGCTGCTCTAGCTTCATGCTTCTCTGCGTACTCAGGCTCTCGGGCCTCTCTCCATGCAGCCTCTCCACACAGCTTGTTACGCAGCCTTTCACCTCTCTCCCTAGCTCTCTGCATCCATGCTCTAGGCACTCTTAGTAGGCTTTTGGGCTCTTGGGCACTCTCTAGCATACAGGCTCTCTCGCCTTTTTCTTCTAGCACCTTCCTCGGCTCTGTGTTACCCATCGTGTTTTATAACATGTTTGGGACAAGGTTGCTTCAAAATCGAAGGTTGTTTTGTTCAGAATAGAAGCTGTTTGCATAGAAGCATTGGCAGGTGCAACAACCTATGAAAATAGGCCTTTTTATCATTTTAAAGCGATAATACAAAAACCCGAAAACACTGAAAAATGTTGAAAAATCCAAAAGTTCGGATTTCAAATTTTATAAAATTGGGCTTATAAACTTATCGGGTCCGTGCTATATCACAAGTCGGGATCTCAGATCACCAATTTAATCGTGGCCGTTGATCAGTTCCGATCATACAGCTGAGATCGCATCGCATCTCACTATCGCATCGCCCCTTAGTATCGGGATCACCGATCTCCCGATCGCCGATTTAATCGTGGCCATCGATCTGCTTCCTGATCCAACGGCTGAGATTAAATCACATATCGCTATCACATCGGCCCAAGGGTTCTACCTTTGGCATCCTCCGATGCTGATCTCTGACGCCAATTGCCGACACCGATCGCCGATTTGATCACTGATTGCATGTTTTAAGCCTTTCGACATCGCCAATTGCCTGCTCCCGACTCCGATATCGGAGATAGCTGATCGGGGGTTCTAAAGGCCCGCCTTAAGTCTGCCCTTGGCATGATTTCTAATGGGATTTTCCTTTTAAAGGCTTTAAGTACATTTTTATGAAAAAACCTCCTTTTTTCAAAGGAACCAAGGCAACTCTTTTCGTGATAAATTCATTGTCCGGACTTGGATTGATGAACTGTTCACACCTCCACGATCAGGAAGACAAGATCTACGCTCTGGTCCTAGTTTGAAATCATTATGATCAATTTGATTTTTGAGCATTTCCATGCCATGGTGTCTGAAGATCCACATGGATCAATCCTCCCTACTGAGGAGCTTTTGGTCCTCCAAAAGCATAAAATGTAATTTGCATCTTTCTCTGTACCCTATTTGCATCACAAATGTCCTGAAAAGGTCTTGCTTCCATCTCCTTCACCTTTGTTCTTCGGTGCCTTAAGCGACGAGCCAACCCCTGCTACCTCTGAAACCTGTAGTACATGGTTTTGCAAATTGAATGCTTTGAATGACATGACCAACTAAAGACCCAAACAACCCATACTTGCCACGAGTTTATAACTCATACTCGGTGGTCAAGTTTACAATAAGATGGATGTAATACTCCAGATATGACAACAAGGCTAACCTATCATGGTTGCTTCAAAAAGTGACAGAAAAAACATCATCACTACAACGCATGATTTACATACATAAGGCCAAACACTATTGTTTCGACACATGATGGAAACATAACATCACTTCGAGAGTATTAATATGCGACTCAAAACATGACCAAACATCATTGTTGCTGACTACGTGATGGAAACACATCATCACGTTTACACTTTAAAATGCAACAAATGATTTAAAAAAGAATGACCATGAAATGACAATGTGTAGAAACCATTTCTCACTGATCAATGTGAATGGGTCACCTCCTTGAGGTGGCTTTTCCTGTCGAACAATTACTTTACCTGGTTCATGCATCGCGCTTTGTATTTAAGGCACTGTTCTGGATGGAGCCTCTAGCAAGTGGCTCTTTGATGGCCATTTATGTCGCAATGACTATAGTAGGCTTTCTTCCTCCATATTTGCTTAACCTGTTTCTTTTCATGCTGTCGAGAGGGTTTTTCACGCCTCATGAGTGCTGCTATTCTTTTCCAACACTTAGAAAAGGTATGGTTAGGTAAACCACAAAAAGTGCATGTTTTTCGATGCCTTTGTCTTCGTTCATTATTAACAACATGATCAAAATGAACATTCGAAGATCGAAAGTGATTATACCTTCCTTTTTTGTTTCTGATGTCAGTATGGCGATGAGAGCTTGCCTTAGCTCTCTCCCTGCAATGGAAACTGCCATGGGATGATGGGGATGTTTTCCCATCATTCTCTTTCCTCAACGATGTCTCGGACAAATATGACACCTTTGAGCACTCTCCTTTGGTGTACCTTGAGCCTGCAAATTGAGGTTCATGCATAACCTCCAAAGGTTGAGTGATGCCTTGGTTATTAGCACCAAGTTCTTTCTCCTCATGCCTTGTCTTTGTAAGGAGCCTCATGTTTGTCCCTGTAATTGGGATCTCCAAATCTCCAACAGACATCATACTATCAGAAGATGAAATCGAAAGGAAATCAACATCTTTTACCTTCTCTTTCGATTTGGAAAGAACTGATGAGGGTTGCTCATCATTTGTTGTTGGTGGATCGCATTCCCCAACTTCTTTCCTGACATACCCAAGTCCTGCTTGACACGATAATTCCTCTACTTGGATGGGATTGAAAATGCCTTGGCCATTAACGCCCAAGCCTTTTCCTTCATACCCCCTTCTCTTCAACATTTTGGAGCCAATTCATGTGGTGTGATTTTCAAACATAGCGAAATCATCATCAGGAAACATACATGAAGATGGAGAACTACTTTTTACCTCACATGAGTCTCGCTGCAGCTTTTCCAAGGCCTCGTCCTTTGCTTGCAGTTGTAGTAGCAAACTTTGTTTCTCCTCTTTCTCTTCATGTAAGCGCATCTTCAATTCATCATTCTCTATTTGAAGGTTATGTTTGTTTTTCTTCAGTTCCTCCATGGCCTCTTCTGTGGCTTTCAATTGAAGCTGTAACTGCTCCTTTTCCTCTGTCTCTTTCTATAGAGTTTCATACACAATTTCCACTTTCTTGGAAATGTTAAGCATGGTCTCGTACATTGCTCTTTCATCCTCTGTCATTGCACATTCCATTGTTCACACTGCAATTCACATCAATGCAAAGACCTGCTCTGATACCACTTGATCCAGGTCCGGGTGTGAAGAAGGACCTTTCCAAGACCTTTTACTTTCATGATGTGTTAAAATTGCATTTTAAAAGAACATTAACAAATACAACTGCAGAATGTAAAGAAGAGGAACATAAGAATCATCAACACATGAAAAAATAAGCGTTGATAACGGAGTTCGTCCAGGAGGGACTACGTCTCCGGGCCCCAGTCAAGGTGGTGTAGGCCGCTGCATTAGGTGTTGTCAATAAGGTGATGTACACAGAGATGATGTCTTGATCATACAAGGAAGAATGCCCTCATGTAGGAGTGGCTCTAAGAGATGTTCCACAACTAGAACTCTCAATCAAAAGACTCCTATCAGTGTGACACAAAAACAAGCATGGTGCGCTGTTATAGACATTTTTGTGCCTTGCAGCTCCAAGCATGAAATATCCATAAACCAAGGGCTCCTAAGTCCCTAAAAGTGTTGTTCTAACCCCTAAAGGAACAAGGTCAACAAATTACAGCTTCTCCCAGAAGTTCGCCACCAGAAACTGCTCAGAATAAGTCAAAACAGGATCATTTCAGCTGCTCCACTGGCTAGCTGCGTTGCATAGCACCTAAACACACTAGCTGGGTGCATTGCAACGCACCTAAATGCACTATGAGGGTGCGTTGAGCGGGAAATGACAAATGGCAGTGCCATTCCGCGAGGTGGAAAGACAATGGAAGCTTCCAGAATCTTCTCCTATGACACTTGCCTCACTGAATTCGACCAAGGATGAGTAAGAGGCCTTCAGTCTCCAAGTGGAAGCAAGAACTGACAGAGAGAAGACACTAATCAAATCACAAGCTGACTCATCCTCCTTGCATACATCTATATATGGATCCCTCATCCCAGAGATCCAGAGGCTGGAATTTTGCACATTGTAAGGAATTGCTGTTGGTTTTGAGATAGATATCAGAGTATTGGGTGATTTATGCTTTGTTGGAGGTGAAGAGGGGCTTCTTTGCTGGGAGGTTGATGCTGGGTCAAGAATCATCGGTTGTAACTCCTCCTGGATCTTCTTGTATATCAATAAAAACTATTTGAGTTTTTCCTCCATGCTTTTGTATCATTGATGCTTGTTACATTTGTATGGTTAGCTTAAATCTGATCCTAAGCTGTTTATGAATATAGATCCATGTCTTTGTATAGTTTTCTTCTTCTATGATCTTACAGGTACTTGGTGAAGCTGGGCAAGTAAGGGAGCAAGTAGCTGGAAGCTGTCAAAGAGGAGAGGGACTGGATCAAAGGATTAGCGCAAGACACAGGTCGGTTCTTTCTATCCCCCTCTATCTTTAATTCATAAAGGAAATACAAAAGTAGTTTTTCTCTGTTTGTTTCTAAGGTAGCTGTCACACCTTAGTGGGATAGAGCAGTTCTAAATAGACACTTTTCCCGGTACCAAAATGGCGACTCCAATGGGGAAGATTGTCTAATTAGTTTGTTTGTGTATCTTTTTGTTGTTTGTTTCATAAACTTATAAGTAGCATTCGAACTGCATTTGCCATAACAAATGCAAAGTAGACATCTGCTGCTTCAATCCATTCACTGGATCTGTTTATGATTTGAACAACTGATTCACAAATGATCTGATTGCCCTTGTGATAGCTCTTAGACCCTCCTTAGATCTACCCCCTGATTGTGCATTACTGATTGCTTTTACTCGGCCAAAAACCAAAGATTGAACTGCAAACCGTGACCCAGAACCCGGACAAATTCTCGTTTCTGGCCCAGCGCAGGTACTGTTAAGAGTTCCTGCATTTCAGCGCACTTCTCGAAAGGGAAACCTGCGCTGCAATCCAGTTTCTCTGTGTTACAGGTGCACTGATCAGACTAGCCCTGTGCAGCTGAGGTTCTTGTGCTTCATTCTTTCCAGTTTTGTCTCTGATTTTTGCAGCCTGTGATCAGTATATGTCTGTTTAAAACCCCTTTTCCTTGCTGTTATTCTGCCTCCTTTGTAAAAAAGAACTGTAGATGTTTTTGTGTGTTTGTTGAGTCATTTACAGTTTTCCATTGCAAAAGTAGAATAGTCGTACTGTCGTCCTTTGATTTAGATCTGTCGCAAGTGTCGATTTCGATCATAGGAGAAAGTTTGATTGCTGTTGATGGTCGATTATACTTGTACTATTGCCTTTGGCCTGAATTTGTGACTTTCTAGTGTCAAAAACGAGTATTTATTTCAAAATCTTAAAGTGTCGTAATCGTCTTTATCTTTTGATTTCGAAAAGAAGCTTGTTTGTGTTTGTCGCTTGAAAGCAAATTCATATTTGTACATCAACTTTCTTTTTAGCATCAATACTAAGAAAGTCGAAAAAAATACATGCATGTGCATTTGCATATTGACAGTCTGTTTGGCTTGATTTAGCAAAGTGCATTTACAGTGTGCTCTTTGCTCTTTGTGAAAAGATTGTGTCTTTCTTTTCCTCTAGTAGCTAAGATTTTCATTGCACAAAAGAGATAAAAGTTTGTTTATCATCTTTTAGATTACATTTTAGGAATTACATCTACATCTCGTGGTGAACCCAAAAGGCAAACTTCATAAGAAATATCAAAATAAATTCAATGAATCTAACAATGCTTTGGAACTTAACGCACAACATTTAGAGGTCTAGGCTAGAGACGTATTCCGGCGTCGTAAAGCCTAGTAACTGTTGTCCTCATTGATGGTTGGGTGATTCCTCCACTTTGAGACGATAAGTGCTAGTACGGACTTGTGCTCCCACGTACCGTCGAGTATATTTTGGGAGACCCCTATAGGCTTAAATCCTTTATCCATAGGAAGCCGTGTCTACCGCCCTATCGATCACAATGCACTGAACACAGCATTCGGGAAGATTGACTGCCGTACTGTAAAAAGTATTCTGCAGTTTTGCGATTGGTTTGGTACTCCCTCTACCTAGATCTCCAGAGCAGTCCCTTTCGTTCCTTTTCAGACTCCTTAACGGAAAAGGTCCATCTGAGCACTTGTCACTTCAGGCTCATTAAAAATCGAAGGAGACTAGAGTCATCTTTTGTTTTTTCTTGACTCTTTAAAATTGAAAAAACAAGTTGTGTCAAAGCATCTAAAATTTATTTTAAACGGAATAATCATCAACTTTCCTACGTTGGTCTTAGAAGTTAGTCTCCCTTCATCGCAAAGTTCCTGTAGAATCGCTAGGTAATCTTTTGGATAGACTACAAATGTCTGAGCAACCGTCAACATCTAGGACTGTGTCATCTGACACAGCGACGACAGAACTCCCTGCTATCACTCCGACAATGTTCGCCGGCATACCATCTGTCCCGACTAGCTCTCAGCCACTAGAAGGAGCCCACTCAGGGGCTATTACGACAGTATGGTCCGTTCCTGTTTGTTCATCCGGAATAATATCCGGAAACTCTTATGTTGAGTCTCAACAAATTGATCCATTTGGAGGTCAATTTGGGCAGTTCGGTCCCCAAGGGCAAACAATTCCCTTGAGTTCTGGATTACCACCGTATGGGGGGCAATATGCCCTTTCATTACCCCCTCCGGGAGGATATCCATACAGGAGTTCACAACAACATTCAGATTACACTGGAATTACCTCAAGTGGTTGGGTACCTATACTACCTCAACAACCAAGAATTGTGTATTCGATACAACAATGCGTACCTATGTCGAATATCCCGACTACGCCAGCTATTGTGACGGTGTCGCAAGTTCAAACGCTGCCTGTTGTATGCCAACCTCAGGTTTCTTAGGTTGTAATGCAACAGCCCCTTGACCCTGTGACTCAACCACAATCGCCGACTAGTGGAGCGACGCAGGTCCAGACGGGTACAATTCCCCCTCACCTTGGTCAAACGGTTAGTATAGCGCAACAGCACATGGCTTCACAACCATGGCTGGTGCAATACCAACAACCGCAATCCCAACAAGTATACCAAGGTTCTGAGCAGCGAATCTTTGCGAACAGTGGACAGCCGTACATTCAAAACGGTCAAAATCAACCATTTTACAATGGTCATGTCCACCAACCTTACCAAACATACCAGCATCAAATGCATTATTCCGGTATGCAAAGACCAACTACTCAGGCAATCCCATCTTATCCTGGGTATGCTTCACCTAACCTGAATCAGCAGTTACCCTTTGTGGCAACCTTAGAGTTACCTGATTTAAATCGGTTAACAAACGATCCAATCGCTTACGCCCCTTGGTGGCCAGCGATTCCGCATAAACTTCCATCAAATATTCCTAAATTTAATGGAAATCCAGGTGAAGATCCATCGAATCACGTGATGACCTTTCATCTATGGTGTTCATCAAACACCCTAAATGATGATTCGATAAGACTTCGCCTCTTTCAGAGGACGTTAACGGGTCCGGCGGTAAAATGGTACATTGAATTGCCTAGAGCTTCGTTTGACAACTTCAGTACCTTAGCCAAAACCTTCTTAACCCATTTTCAATTACCAATAAGGTACGAAACGGGAACAGAACTTCTTACCAACTTCAAACAAATGACGACCACTCACATATCTGATCATATACATGAATGGCGACGTCGTCGTAGAATGGTGAAAACGTATGTTCCCGATAAGCTATTAGCTGAATGGTTTATTAAGTCATTACTGCCTTCCATCACATAAGATGTGGCAAAAGGGGGAGTCATCACAGAAGAGAAAGTTATCGCTCGTGCGCAATATTTGGACTTGATTTACACTCAGTCCGGCACGCTCTACGATAAAATACCTGATGCCCCTAGACCAGAATTCTCAGTTCCTCCTCCTCCTAAATCAAACAATGACTCTCATGCCAGCGATGGCGTGATTGGCGAAACAGACATGAAATTGACAAAGACTACATCTAAAAAGGCCCGTAAGATTTCCAGTCAAAATGCAAAAAAAGAACTTCTTGCCTCGGAAGTAAATGCCGTGTCGACCGACAAGGGCAAACAACTGAAGCAACCAGGGGGCAAGAAGAAAAAGAAAGGGAGAAAAAAGAAGCAGGATGAGTCATCTCCTGAAAAACCTTCTGCAAACCCTTCTTGGCAAAGGAAACCCCGTGCGGGGTGTCATATATACGATGAGGATCATTGGACGAGAGATTGTCCACATATAGCTGAAGTTAAGAAACTCTTTAAGAGTTCAAAAACCTTAGCAGTATTGACTGATCCGTTTCCAAACCCGGGAACCAAACTGGTTGCTAATCAAAATGCTTCCCGATCCCAAGTGCTTATGTTGTCTATATCAAAGCAGGAAAATGATGCTTTGACAAGGAATAAAGATTACGGGAATCCACAGCTGTTGAATAACAAGGCTAATGAACAACCTAGTAGTTCGACAACAACTTTGACCGAAGTTGTGCCACCTATCATTCCTGAACAAATGATAAAGTTGCCAAAGGGAGTAGTAAACAAATCGACATTTAATCCTCGTGCAAAAATAGCAGAGAATTATAATATAATAGAGGACCTGGCCCAATCGTCGTCCGCTATGTTGACACTAGAGGTACCACAAAATTGCCTCTCCCAAGAGCAAGCTTTATTATCAGTAGTAGGTGGGATTGACCCAATGGATTCCAATCTTGTGGCCTTTGATCATAAAGGATATGACCCTCAATTACCAGCTCAACAAGATTTCCTTATTCAAGTGAAAGCCCTCAACAAAACTGTTCATCGAACAATTATTGATGAGGGGGCATCCACATGTATTATGTCGATGAGTTGCTAGAAAAATTTAGGCTCACCACCCTTGTCGCGATCATCAACAATGTTAAAAGCATTTGATGGACGATCATACACTTCATACGGGATTTTAAGTAACTTGCAAATTGAACTGGGGGGTAAAATAGTAGAAATTGATGCTGAAGTAATCGACGGAAACCTCGATTACAACATCCTATTGGGAAGGCCCTGGATATATGCCATGGCCGCAGTTGTGTCGACCTACTTCAGGAAGATTTCATTTCCCTTCCAAGGAGGAATTACAATCATCGACCAACAAACATTTCTCCCCAACAGTTCACAAGTTACGGGAAGCATTCCAATGATCCATGGAAGCAATCATTCGCTCCAAAATATCGGAGTAGGTCTCCTAAAAGACCTTGCCTTAATGGGTACTTTTGCCCTACCGCCTCCGAGTAATCTGGCGGAAGTGGCCACGGTGGAATATGAAATCTTCTATATCTAATGGATTTGGATTCCGAGGACGGTTCTTATCTCGTGTCGACCTCGTTAAAAAATGAAACAAGGAGTCATGAGGATAGTTATTTTACTGTATCAACCTCATTAAAAAATGAAACAAATCCCCTTTCCAAATCTCAAAGGTAAACCTTCATTCCAACCACCGAGTTGAATGCAATGAAGCTTGGGGGGCATGCACCTCGATTTGCGTTATTATGCTGGGGGCATGCAAACCCGCCACGAGCAGTGTTACTGCAGGGTTCAAGCTCGTTTAAAAAATAAACCCGCATCGAGCAGTGTTACCGCAAGGTTCAAGCTCGTTAAAAAATAAACCCGCACCGAGCAAATGTTTCCACCCGCGTTTAAGCTCGTTAAAAAAAATGAACTATTCCCCGGTAAATAACCACCGTGAATGTAGTACTTCAGCCATTAAAGCCTTGGTCGTGTTTGCACCGTCACCTCCACTTTTACATTGGTCGATCATTCACCTCCATTTGATTGTTTACCCATTTTGAGGAACAGCTGCGAAGAGTGATTTCACTAGCCATCCTTGTGACACTGCCGTGATTGGAAAATTCCAAACCTTACCTGGAATCAGCTGCTACCCATTTTATCACTCGTTCCTCAAAAGACGAGTCTCCTTTAAGCTCTTTTCAACTGACTCGTAAAATATGAAAAGATTGCCGAGCCATTGGCCTCTCCAGCTCGTTAAAGGGACAGGAAGTGCTATCCCTCCTCTAGATTTTAATCTTTTTGGACCTGAGGGATTATTACACAAAAAGATCGAGCGCTTGTTTTGTTCGGCTCGTTAAAACTATCGAAAATTCATCCCTTCTGTATTGTTTTATACTTTTTCAGACTTTAGGGATTAGATGATGAAAAAGGGAATTTTGGAGTTACCTTTACGTACCTTTTCAGACTCTCTAAAAATGAAAAGGACCGAGTTATCTTTGTCGTTAAACTCGTTAAAAAGATTAATAGCGACAAACTTGTCTTTAGATGAGAACGAGTTTCACTATCGCTAGGCTCGTTAAAACATAGCGATGGGTTTTCCTGAAGGGAAAATTATAGAACAAGCATATGTTATCCTCCTCAAGCTTGACAAAAATAAAGAGGTACTGGTCAGCAATGACTGGGGAAAAATTGGGAAGAAAACTCAAAGAATATTTATTGGTAGCAAGTCGCTCTTCAACATGACACTTCCACTCCGTGTCCGAGTCGGGTTGGGTTGTTTCATTCACCGGTCACATCACCATGGTCATGCCATACCATCCACATTTGGGGTTAATGCTACCAATCCATCACATAAGTGTCGCCGACATGTTCAAGAGAAGTCATCCAGAGAAGTCACCTGTGTCCCACCCACTACCATACATTATACTCCATTCTTTCATGACCGCCATCCTAAACCGTATATCATCAGATCGTTTTCACCTCCATCAAAATCATTTACTCCGTTCCGTGTCATTGATGTGGGATTCATTAAGGCCCTCCTATGACAGATCACTTCTTGTCGACATCAGCTCATTATCCAAGAAGTTGGTCTAGGAACACCCCATTCAGTACTTTGAAGCTTGCATGCCTTAATGGCAAGTTTCTCACTTCCGGCGACAGGTTTACATCAATGGCCTTCGACTGAAAGATTTTGCGTGGTGTTCGACACCAACTCCTTTATTCACACCACGTGAATTGTACTGTAGTACCTTGAGGGTCATTATCATTATCGGTGATTCCTCTCGCGCTTGTTAACAGTTTACATCATTGACTGGTAATCAAGCGATGTCTTTCCATGTTCGACTTCAGAACATTTCTCACATGGATCGACTTGTACTTTGAGTGAAGATCGGACGAGATTGAAGACCCCGGATCTAGTTTCATCCATCCGGGCTGCGATATATATTCAGGGAAATAAAGACATTAAATGTACAACATTGCAGCACAGATAATCATCCTACCAAAAGGATGGTGGCTCTATCAGAATCATTAGTCTACATCAGACGATTGTCTGTCCTATGTACATGAAAATGAATTTATAAAGCTGAGGATGGGAATGCCCGCCTCAGCTAGATCATGAAAAACAGTATGAAGATAATGTATTGTATTGTATCTTATTACAGGTCTCCTCCTAGCATTGAAAGAACTTCGGATCCTCATAATAAAGCATTTCACCCGATTAACGGCCTCATACTTTAGGGGGCAACTGTTATAGACATTTTTGTGCCTTGCAGCTCCAAGCATGAAATGTCCATAAACCAAGGGCTCCTAAGTCCCTAAAACTGTTGTTCTAACCCCTAAAGGAACAAGGTCAACAAATTACAGCTTCTCCCAGAAGTTCTCCACCAGAAACTGCTCAGAATAAGTCAAAACAGGATCATTTCAGCTGCTCCACTGGCTAGCTGCGTTGCATAGCACCTAAACACACTAGCTGGGTGCGTTGCAACGCACCTAAATGCACTATGAGGGTGCGTTGAGCGGGAAATGACAAATGGCAGTGCCATTCCGCGAGGTGGAAAGACAATGGAAGCTTCCAGAATCTTCTCCTATGACACTTGCCTCACTGAATTCAACCAAGGATGAGTAAGAGGCCTTCAGTCTCCAAGTGGAAGCAAGAACTGACAGAGAGAAGACACTAATCAAATCACAAGCTGACTCATCCTCCTTGCATACATCTATATATGGATCCCTCATCCCAGAGATCCAGAGGCTGGAATTTTGCACATTGTAAGGAATTGCTGTTGGTTTTGAGATAGATATCAGAGTATTGGGTGATTTATGCTTTGTTGGAGGTGAAGAGGGGCTTCTTTGCTGGGAGGTTGATGCTGGGTCAGGAATCATCGGTTGTAACTCCTCCTGGATCTTCTTGTATATCAATAAAAACTATTTGAGTTTTTCCTCCATGCTTTTGTATCATTGATGCTTGTTACATTTGTATGGTTAGCTTAAATATGATCCTAAGCTGTTTATGAATATAGATCCATGTCTTTGTATAGTTTTCTTCTTCTGTGATCTTACAGGTACTTGGTGAAGCTGGGAAAGTAAGGGAGCAAGTAGCTGGAAGCTGTCAAAGAGGAGAGGGATTGGATCAAAGGATTAGCGCAAGACACATGTCGGTTCTTTCTATCCCCCTTTATCTTTAATTCATAAAGGAAATACAAAAGTAGTTTTTCTCTGTTTGTTTCTAAGGCAACTGTCACACCTTAGTGGGATAGAGCAGTTCTAAATAGACACTTTTCCCGGTAACATGCGCATCCTGCCAACATGGCACAAAAGGGATGTCAAAGAAAAACACATGCATGACGACAACAAGAGTATCCTAAAAACATACACAAGGGATCTAAAAACATAACATAAAGAGTTATGACAACAAGCACATCATATGAAAGATTCCACATAACATGAAGCAAGGAATCATGACAACATATACTAAACAAGTTCCTGCATTAATATCAATCAAGGATCTGCAACATAAAGTAAAAAGAAGAAATATATGAATAAATTATATAGCTCACACCATGGGCCATATGAAGATGTGGATGAAGAAGTGGATAAAACGATCCACAGTGAATACATTGTTCATATTATCAATGCGCAGGCACAGTCCGCTGCCAATCTACCACGACCTCATTACGAATGACCATATGAAGAAGCGAGGCATCTGAAACAGCTGTCAATAAGCTGAAGCTCGCTGAAACATCGATCTCACAACATCTATTTGCAAGAAGAATCGATCACAAGAATCAATCAAAGAAGCATTGATCAAAAGATGAGTCGATCACAAAGAGAAGAACTGCTCTGGACTCTCGGCTCTATAGCTCGCTAGCTATCTGGCTCTGTAGCGCTCTGGCTTATGTCACTGTTGCTCTGCGAGCTGCCAGATTTCCAAGCACTCTCTGGCTTCCATGCTTCTTTGTAGCTCTACGGTTCTGTGAATTTGAAGCACTGCTCTGGCTTCATGCTTTTCTGCGTACTCAGGCTCTCGGGCCTCTCTCCACGTAGCCTCTCCACGCAGCCTTTCGCCTCTCTCTCCAACTCTCTGCATCCATGCTCTGGGCACTCTTAGCAGGATTTTGGGCTCTTGGGCACTCTCTAGCATACATGTTCTCTCGCCTTTTTCCTCTGGCACCTTCCTCAGCTCTCTATTACCCATCATGTTTTATAACACGTTTGGGACAAGTCTGCTTCAAAATCGGAGGTTGTTTTGTTCAAGATAGAAGTCGTTTGCATAGAAGCATTGGCGAGCGCAACAACCTACAAAAATAGGCCTTTTTATCGTTTTAAAGCGATAATACAAAAACCCGAAAAAGACTGAAAAATGTTGAAAAATCCGAAAGTCCAGATTTCAAATTTTATAAAATCGGGCTTATAAACTTATCGGGTCCGCGCTATATCACAAGTAAGGATTTCATATCACCGATTTAATCATGGCTGTTGATCAGTTCCGATCAGACGACTGAGATCGCATTGCATCGCCCCTTAGTATCGGGATCGCCGATCTCCCGATGGACGATTTAATTGTGGTTGTCAATCTGCTTCCTGATCCGACGACTGATATTAAATCGCATATCGCTATCGCATCGGCCTGGGGGTTCTACCTTTGGCATCTGCCGATGCTGATCACCGACGCCGATTGCCGACGCCGATCGCCTTTGCTGATTGCATGTTTTAAGTCTTCCGACATTGCCGATTGCCTGCCCCCGACTCCGATATCGGAGATTTCTGATCGGGGGTTCTAAAGGCATGCCTTAAGTCCACCCTTGGCACAATTTCCAATGTGATTTGCCTTATAAAGGATTTAAGTCCATTTTTATGAAAAAACCTCCTTTTTTCAAAGGAACCAAGCAAATATTTTCGCGATAACTTCATCATCCGAACTCAGATTGACGAACCGTTCACACCTCCACGATCAGGAAGACGAGATCTACGCTCTGGTCCTAGTTCAACATCATTCTGATCACTTTGATTTTAGAGCATTTCCATGCCATGGTGTCTGAAGAGCCACTTGGATCAGCCACTCATGCAAGCAAGGAAGCAGTTTGGTTGCAGAGATTGTGTTCAAGTATGGGGTTAGTACGAGAAGCTATAAAGATAGACTGTGACAGCCAAAGTGCAATTTTCTTGGCAAAGAACCCTACATATCATTCAAAGACAAAGCACATTGATGTTCAATATCACTTTGTGAGGGATATGATAGAAGACAAAAAGGTGTTGCTGGTAAAGGTGGACACTTTGAAGAATACTGCAGATGCATTGACAAAATCTGTTAGCTCTGAGAAGTTCTATTGGTGTAGAGAAAAAAAGGGTGTTGCAGGGCTAGATAAATGACTAAGCTCTCTTGTGGCCCCCTGTGGAAAGAAAACAACAAGTGGGAGAATGTTGGGTTGTGTTATATTCTTTCCACGACTAGCCCACGTAGTTAACTGGGGGGTTAGAAGGGGGGTGGAGCTCCCCCTGTCTGGTAAGGGTTTGAGGGGGGCGAGTAGCCCCCCTCTACGGGGTCCAGGGCAGCGCCCGGGGAATTTTTTTTTTGGACCCTATATTAGGTTGGGCGGACCTACCTATGGTTTTGTGCATGATTTTTGCACATGGTTTTGGACGCGATGGTTTTCGGTCCATGGTTTTGGATGCGATGGTTTTCGATCCATGGTATTAAATGCTTCGGCATGTATAACTATGCATCGTAACATTGAAAGGAGTATAATGAAAAATCAAGCTGGTAAGTCCCGGTTTTGGGATCCAGGGGAAAATCTCTGTGTATATGTGTTTTATGTGTTATGCTCTTGCATTGTTTATTTTCTGTGTTTTAGAATTCATATGCAGGCAATTTCTGTACGGGGTTAAAACCTACAATGTTTTGATGGATCTAAATCTAATGACGGTGCAAGAGCAGGATGTGTTTTAGTCAGTCCTGAAGGAGAAAATACAATGTTATCATGTAGGTTAGAATTTGAGTGTACCAATAATATTGCAGAATATGAAGCATTGATTCAAGGTCTATATAAAGTAATAGGCCTGAATGTCCAATAACTGAAAGTATTTGGTGATTCCGAAATTGTCATTAAACAAGTGAGAAATACTATTCACTATCTTTTGGGACATCTGAAACATTATCAATCACTTGTTCAAGATCTTATATCTCATTTTCTGGCATTTGATATCTCTCCTATTCCCAGATCACAGAATGCAGTAGCAGATCTCCTGGCTAATGTAGCTTCTAAGCTCCTTCCATCTGAGGATTATAGTCTAGATAGATTTTCTATTGAGTTAATTTTTAGACCATCCATCCCAGATAATGTCACCAATTGGCATGTGTTCAATCATGATGAGGATATCTTAAATTTCTTGACATCTGAAGGATCTTATGACGACCAAATCATCGATGAAAGTGATCATGATCTTCAATTAAAGCAGAAACTCAATGAAAATCCTATTCCTAAATATGTGGTTAAATTGGAAGATCTTTATGATATTAAGGATAGATTCAAAAAGGTCACTAATTCAAAGCTTCAAAGTTCAACTTTAAGGTTTGAATTAGTAAACCTTGGTACCGATGCCAAACCACAAAATGTCAATCTAGGACTTGGACTTTCACCTGATGAAAGATTTTCTTTCATCCAATTATTGAAAAAATATAAAAATGTTTTTTCTTGGAATTATGAGGATCTGAAGACTTATGATACCTTTATTATTCAACATACAATTCCAATGATTTCTGATGAGAAACCTGTACAACAGAAATTAAGGAAAATTCACCCTAATCTTGAGAGTCAAATCAAAGCAGAGTTGAATAAACTCCTTAAAGCCAAAATAATTTTTCCTGTCAGACATTCGAAATGGGTCTCAAATTTGGTACCTCTCATGAAGAAGAATGGTGAAATTAGGATTTGTATATATTTTAGAAATCTCAATAGATCATGTCAAAAAGATAATTTCCCATTACCAACAATGGAGCAGATACTTCAATCAGTAGCTAGCTCAGAATTAATGTCTTTTCTTGATGGTTTTTCAGGATATAATCAGATCCTGGTACATCCAGATGATAGATTAAAGACTACATTCAGAACCAAATGGGGAACATATGCTTATCAGAAAATGCCTTTTGGTTTGATAAATGCTAGAGCTACTTTCCAACGAGCCATGGACATAGCTTTCAAAGGTTTGATCAATAAAACGATCGTTGTTTACTTGGATGACAAAACTGTCTATTCTAAGAAAAAGAGAAATCATTTGCATGATTTAAAGCAAATATTTGAACGTTTCAAAAAGTATGGGATCTCCCTAAATCCTAAAAAATCATTCTTTTCTCTTAATGAAGGTAAACTCTTAGGGTTTATTGTATCCAAAAATGGCATATACATTGATCCTGATAGGATAAAGGAGATTTCTGATATCCCTTTACCACATAATAAGAAATCTATGCAATCATTCTTGGGACAGATAAATTTTGTAAAAAGATTTGTTCCTGATTTTTCTCATATTGTTCTACCCTTGCAATCCATGATTAAGAAAAATTCAGTCTTCAAATGGGGACATAACAAAAGAGAAGCTTTTGACTCAATCAAACAAGCAATCATTAATGCTCCTACATTGAATACTCCGAATTTTTCTAGTCATTTTATTTTGTATACTTTGGCCACTCAATCATCTTATGTTGTTGTTTTAACACAAATCAATGATTAGCAGTTGGAATCACCCATATCTTTCTTTAGTTCCAATTTGCGAGGTGCTGAACTTAATTATTCAAAAGTCGAGAAACAAGCATTCGCTGTATTTAAGCCTGTTAAACATTTCAGATCTTTCCTCCTGAAACACATACAAAAGTGATAGTCCCATTCTCTGTAGTAAGGCAATTGGTAATTTAAAGAGAAGTAGGAGAAAAAAGAGCTAACTAGGTAACAACTTTACAAGAATATGACATTGATATTAAACCAATGAAAATTGTTAGAGGACAAGGTTTTTGCAGGTTACTGGCAGGAGCTTCCAATATACCAGATCATGAAGATTCAGGTAGTACTGCACAAGTAAATGAGATAAGTATGATTGATTCTAAATCTCAATATGCTGATCTGATTTTTTACTTGAAAAATGGATATGCCCCCCTGAATTCAGCTACAAAAACAAACGTGCCCTAAGGTTAAAATCCAAACACTATGAAATCATTGATGATGTGTTATTCAGAAGAAACTATGATTCTGTTCTGTTAAGATGCCTTGAAAAATATGAAGCACAAACGGTTTTACAGGAACTCCATGATGGCCCAGCTGGTGGAAACTTTGGAGGAGACACTACAACACACAAGATACTACATGCGGGGTATTATTGGCCAACTTTGTTCAAAGATACCCATGACTATGTGAGGAAATGTAAAGTATGCCAAACTGCTAGTGGGAGACAAAGGAAACCAGCCTTTCCTTTACAACCAGTTAATATTGAGAAACCATTTGAGCAGTGGGGGCTTGATATTATAGGAGAGATTGTTCCTCATTCTTCCAAGCAACACAGATACATCCTTACAGCCACAGACTACTTCACTAAGTGGGTAGAAGCAATTCCACTAAAGGTAGCAAATTCTGATGCGATTATTGAATTTATTGATCATTTCATCATCACCAGGTTTGGTTTACCTAATGCGCTTATCTTTGACAATGCATCTTATTTTTCTAGAAATAGTATAGTCGAATTTGCTCTTAAGAGAGGTTTTAAGTTAAAATACTCTGCAAATTACTATCCCCAAGGAAATGGCTTAACAGAGTCAACTAACAAAAATCTCATCAGGATTATTAAAAGAACTATTGATCAAAGCCAAAAGAATTGGCATAAATATTTAATATTCGCACTATGGGCATATCGTATAACTAAGAAGACCTTAATAGGCAATTCTCCTTTTAACTTAGTGTATGGGAAAGAAATTGTTATTCCACCAAATCTGGCCCTCCCATCACTAGCCCTAGTACAATTCATTAAAGAAACTCCTTCTTCCTCTATTCAATTAAGGTTTGATCAAATTCTTAAATTAGACGAGGAAAGAGAAAAAGCCAAGATTACTCATGCTAAACATCAGAAAGTCATTAAATCCTCTTTTGATGCAAGTTTAGCCAGCTCAAAAACATTACAGATTGGTGATCTCGTTTTGAAATGGGACAAAGCACATGAAGACAAAGGTAAGCATACCAAATTTCAGAAGATGTGCCTTGGACCATTCCAAACTGTCGAAAAGATAGGCTCATCAACATTTCTACTGCAATACTTAACAAGAAAGAGAGATTCCCTTCCTATAAATGGGCTTATCTTAAAGAAATTCTTTCCCTAAGGAGGCAACCCCTTCTTATCTGTACATATTTTTATGCAAATTTTGAGTTCTTTCAGAAATAATGTTGTAAATAGTATACCATTGGCTTTTTACTATTGAAATCTCTTTGAAAATATATTGTGAATATCCACTTTTAAAAAGTAGAAACTTTCAAGGAAATGATTACAGTTTTGGAAACTAGATAAACATCATAAAACTCTGAGATGTTCTTTGAAATTGTGAAATCTTTCAAACCTGGAAAACATAGTAAATCATTTTGAGTTTTATCAGTTGAGAAAGGTTATTTTTAAAAAAGTAAAGACTTTCTACAACTAAGCATCTACATCTCTATAATTGTCATCCAATAACTCTTAAGGAGTCAAAGATTCACCCCATCCACTAGGTTTATGATTTTTTAGAGTGTAATTCTAAAATATATATGACTTAAAAGATAAGAGGTCTCATTACGAGCCTGCTTACCATGATCATAGGGAATTAATTAAACTGACATTACCAATACTGCATACCAAAACAGGGTAATGGCTTATAATCATAAGACAAGGGGTCTCATTATGAGCCAGCTTGTTCAGTTCAATTACAACCAGTGAATGGCATTGTCATCTTTTGGCTCCCAAACCAGAGCAATGGCTTTTATCCAGAAAAGAAAAAGAAAAAAAGAAAAGAAAAAATGAAAATATATATAGAAATATCTTTCTGAATTTATCTTTAAAATATTATACTCTTAGATGGATGGGATAATGAATAATTGATGGTTAAAAGGTAACCCTGTCGAGACTATAGACGTTTGTTGGCAGAAATGGCACTACCTGTGACAAAAGAGTAAATTCAAAAGCTAAGTTGAAGGAGCCCCCTACTATATCTTTAACAACCAATCAAGGCTTGAAGAAACCATAAATGTTTTCATTTATAATAAGGGTTTGGAAAAGAGATTGCAAAATTGATCAATTTTTATTATCACGAGGAATTTTATTTATCTAACTAATTTCAAAATAGTTTCATTTTCCTCAATTGTTTGTACTTGAGAAAGTGTTAGAAATTTCATCATTTTATTTAGAGATAACTGGTTCTTTCAGTGAATCACCAATTGTTGTGCTATACAACAACCCCCCTCATTTCAATTTTTTCTTAATCTTATTATAAGATGCTAAATAGGAAATAGGGTCCCTTTAGTTTGTAAAAAGAAATAAAACCTTTACATAGAAATAAATTTCTTTGTTTCTTTCTTTTTAAATAAAAAGTGCTTCAAAAAACCCTCTAAAAAATCAAACATCGTAAATCGCATTCGCTTAAGGCTAAGGTACATTCAATCCAAATATTCATGTTGTGATGCGAAGTTACCACAAAAATCTCAATCATAGAGCTTCTTATAACAATCCATTGACAAACATGCGATGCGATAAAACTATCACATATCACATATCGCCGATTCCAATAAATAAGTTTTAACGGTCCGTTGAAACTTTACGATGCGATATGATTCTTGCATTTCGCATGTCGCTGAAAACCAAAGGAAGCTAGCCCCAAAAACTTGCGATGCGATATACATCGATCGCATATCGCAATCCCATCGGAAACAAGTGATACTTACCTCGGGGATGCGCATTGCGATGTTAAAATATAATAAAGTGGTTCAATAATAATAAAGGGAAAACAAGATTCGGGCGAGTTTAAAGAGGAATTACCCAACTCTATATCCCAGGTCATCACTTATTGCAATAGCGGAAAATTCAAAAGACTCTTGGAACATGGCACCTATAACTCCCGACTTGCGATATGCGATTGCTCTTTACATATTAAAATAATATATTGAAATCACTCATTGCAAAACCGGAAAGTTTATGACACACATTCTAATAAGACCTTTGGAAATATGCAATGCGATCTATTCATTGAGCATTAAAGTTTCACGTCGTTGGTTACGACAAAGCATTAAGAACAGTTATGACTGCGGTCCTTCAAGATTTCATCCTTCTTGTTAATATCAAGTTATAATACGAAATATTTCGCATCAAATTCTCTATTCCGATTTTCATCTGTACTTCTTTCAACACTATCTTTACAAGCATTTAGCTGCTCTGAAAGTTTTAGCCTATCACTCTCCTCTGTTTCATTTTTTTAGTTTGAATCTGGAAGTATGCAGCCAACCAAAATGTCAAAGAAATATCGAAAGACGAAATCTCCCCCTGCAGTGGTGGAAGGACAGGAAAAAATTGTGTTGATCTCGGAAACCACATGTCAAGATTGTGGGAAGATTTCATGGGAAGGCATTTATGATATGTTAGAAATGGAAAAGCCAAAGGTAACTGAGGGACATGCAACAACTGATGGACTTGCAGAGTCAGAAAACACACTTGGTGATTTAGCCAACTCTTTTCTTCATCAAATAGCGGCCTGCCCAAAGATTTTTCCATATAATGACATGGTAAAATGGGTAATTGAAAGCATCAATATAACAGATAGGATGCTCTTCATAGTTGGCAGAAGAATGTTTGGATCCTTCAAGCCCTGAAGACTTGAAGAAAATGTATCATTTTCCAAAGCCTCAGAAGTAATACAATAAGGAATTCCTTGAAGCTTTCTCGAAGGAAAATCAAATAGAGTCTGACCCCATCAGGCAATGGAGGCACTCCCTAACAAACACAAGCATGAATCATCCGGTATGTATTCTGTGGACTCCCTAGCGTCTCCATATTGTTATGCTGCCGCAATGATGTGTAGAATATTTGGAAGATCCAATTCTGCTAAGTTTTCCATTGAAATGGTTCCATTAATAGAAGCAACATTGAAATATTTTGTAATGGATTGGGCTAATATCCTATCAGACAAAATGGCCATTCAAATACTTGATTATAGGAAAAATAGGTTTGTTACCACCCGAGTTGTTCCCCCATTTTATATGAGTGCCTACATAGTCGATACCATTTGTTTCAATTCTGATTTTCCCATCATGGGATGGAAATGGACTATCCAGGACCCAACCCCTATCCATGTTTACCATAAATGCTTGTGGTAGAAACAATATAAGAAGCATTTCTACAAAATTTGTCATGGCTTCATCCTACCCATTCATCAGGCCATTTTTAATAGACCAGCTCCTCGGCTGTCCGAGGAGGCTAGTATTGATTTAACTTCAATTGGCAGTTGGTTTGGGGAAGAACTATTCACATACATTAGGGTTTTTGGTAGCATTACCGACCTGCATGTCCTTCCTCTATATGTCCCAGATAAACTATTGGCTAGGGAAATAGCTTATTAGATAGTTGAAAAAGGGCTTACGAAAAATCTCAAAGACGCCAAGAAATAGTTATGGCTTGCCTTTCCTATTCGATGCGGCATCTATTCATTGCATGACTATAAACATGCCCAAATTGAAGTCGAGAAAACAAAGGGTTTGAACCTAGCTGTTATTCCCAAAAGATAGTATGACCCAAATAAAGTTGCTTTTAATTTTACTACTCAGGTAAAGGTTAAACAATTCATCCATGAGAAAGATGAATTCGATGACTTATTTACATTAGCAGAGACATTCACACAAGTAAGCCACATGGGAAAAATCAAGCTGGAATCAACAAAAATTGGACCAATTCATCCAATAGAGGACGCAAAGGCTTCAGACAGTACCACTGGACTTATTGAATATTGCACCAGTCATCCAAAAAACAGAGCAAAGCACATAGCAGGATATAGAGAAAAATTCTGGTGTAGCCAAGACAAGCGAGAAGGCAAGTGAATAGATGGACACAAATGTTCACATTGATTCGATATTGATCAACGAATGGGAACAATTTGATCAACAGATTAACAGTCAAAGTGATACCCAAAATGTTATCACAACGGGATCCCCCTTAAGACAACCGCCCATGATTCATGATCGTGTGATTGAAACACCATCCAACAAGGTCTCAGCTCTAAAGGAAATTGAGGTAATCCCTGAGTACCCTTCATTAGAGATTACACTGAGCATAGAGGAAATTCCACCATTGGATGTGTTTTATAGCCCTAAACACAAAGTTGTAGTCAAAAGGAAACAAAAAAAGAGAAAGATAGACCAAGCATTAACAACAGTTCCTCAAGGTGAATCCATGAATTTCATTTGGAAAGACTCAGAGGTCAATCCCTCTGAGGACTTGACCAAATTATATTAGTTTGCAGGAGCGTATACAACTACCATGATAGATAAAGTAACTGAAGTCAATCAATTGGTCAAGGAAAAAGATCAAAAGATTAAATAGCTTGAAGAACGGTTAAGGGTAGAAAAACAGAGGATTGATTAGCAGGCTATTGA
Source organism: Pinus tabuliformis (assembly GCA_031772625.1). NCBI lineage: Eukaryota > Viridiplantae > Streptophyta > Pinopsida > Pinales > Pinaceae > Pinus > Pinus tabuliformis. The sequence goes on along the minus strand of CM062820.1, from coordinate 981,934,205 downwards.
AAGGTAACAACAGTTATCTCAGGAGTTTGAACAGCTAAAATTGGCACATCATGAAGAAAGAAAATCTAAGGATGAACAAATAAAGCAGTGACAACTCTCAATGGTTAAATTCAAAGACAATCCCAAGTTGAAGAGTTTATAAAGGAAGCCTTAGAAATAAATAATTTCTTATCTCAATAGCTAACCCAACTCTGCCAAAGATATCTCTCATTCATCCACTATGTATCTAAACCAACGCACTGATAGATCAAGCATTCAAATCTAGGTTGGAATTCGAGGATGCAAATGACAAAATCACATCTTACATCTCTTGGCAAAGAACAAAAAAGGGAAGGGCTACTAAATTGCGAGTAATTGAAGAATCTAATAAAAAGATATTATTTTCAGAATGGGAGACACAACTAATCAAAGTAGAAAGAGCAACTTCAAGGGCTAGGGCAGTGAGGAATAATATCATTGAGCTCATAAACAATAACTTACACAGTACCAATTTAATTTTTGAGTGTTCCCCAGAAAACCTTCCTAAAGCAAAAGTATTGGAAAAACAATGGAAGCAAGATGTGAATACCAGAGAGGAGCAACTCAAAAAATTAGAAAGCCTCAATTGGGATACATATTGGTTCTATTTAGTCAAACCACATAGCCAACAAATGACAATCAAATGTCTTGTTGATGCAGTAGATCACATGATTCCAGAACTCTCGGATGCGGTATACACCAGTCAGTTGCATGCCAGGATGAGTCATCCACCAGAGATCCAAACTATGCTCGAGATTTTTCAGTTGAAGCTATAGGAGGAATGATAGATGCAATGCATCTTTTCAAGAGCTATCACAATTCTATTTTTAACATGAAATCCCATATTTTGGGAAAGGTTGTTCCAACCACTTTAAGCACTTTTTACGAACAGTTTGTTTTTATTTTTACTATAAAGACCCTTTCATGTCATTTTAGAAAGGGTCTTGAAATTGTATTAAAATTAGATTTAAGAAGATAGCATTTCTGCACTTCTTAATTTACTTTTGTAGAAGACAAGGATCAAGGTTCAAACTTGTTGTAAAGGGGATTTCAAGAGGACTTGCATTTCTGTATCTTTTTGAAGTTTTTAGAATAAGAAGAGCGAACCAGACTGTTACTTTCGTAAGAGGATTCAAATACATATGGTACTTTTATCAATGTCTTTTTGTTTCATGTTATGCAATTAAACAGTCTTTTGATTCGATATTGTTATTATATGTGAATTTTTCATACAATTCTGCATTATATCACTTTTGAGTAATTTGGAATTGATATTTTTAAACACATATGTTGACAATTGATGTTATTATGATATGCGATATGTTTTATATCACTTTGTTTAAAGTGATCATCATTCATGTTTACTTTTTGTAGCCAAGTGATTGATCTTCATTAACATTTGATTACCAGAAATCATTATAAATCGAATTGATATTGGATTACCCGGGTTATATATATATTTGTATACTTTCATAAGCTTATTTTCCAAACCATCTATCTTTTTTGTTATATATATTAAACACCAATTCATCAAAACACATTTATTTGGAAACGGGTCCCATACTATCCAATCGAAGCCACTATACCAAATGGAAAAGGAACTGCATTAAGGGTCGGACTGGGTGGTTATCCCCAATGTTGGTGCAACGATTTTTGAGGCATCAACAGGGTGTTAGCATAACACCATTACTTAGGAGGTTGTTACCTTTATTAACATGATCATTGACCAATTTGGTGCATACAATGGAGGAGCATGTTGCTTGATTAAGGGCGTTATCTACCCAAGAGGAGAATGGATAAGTACTTGGAGGAGGAAACTTAGTCTCAAGATATTAGGACCATGTAATGTGCACCTTGGAGGATGGATAATTGGGCTGAGAAGCATATTTCATGGAGGTTGGTTATGTACCTAAACACATGTTGTGATGCTTTAGAGCATGGTAATAACATTCGCACACATGAAGGAGAAATTGGCACATGCGTGGACAAGTGGCATGCAGTTAAAGGATGAGTACCTTGCATGGGGACACTTGGATACCACCATCAAAGAGAAGTGTTGGACTAACAACTCGTTAGAGAGCACACTATCCTAAAGGAGGGGACATTGAGTATTAAGGAATTCATGCTTAGAGGATATTTCATCTTGCGAGTTGGATAAATCCCAATTTGACCCTTGTATATGTATTGTAGAACAATTCATGCGGGGTTGCCTTGTTTGGTTAGTTTTATGGAATTATATCCTTGTTTTATGTTAGGCGTCCTAAGATGGTTATGCATTTGGCAGGATCTCTCTAGAGTTCTCATTTTATTGGAAGTTGTATTTAGTGGTTGATTTTACCCCTCATTTGACAAAGTGGTGCTATGGGTAACACTATTTTTCTTGAATAAAAATTACAATTTTTTTTTTCAATTTTTATCTGCAATGTTGTTAATAAAAACCCTAAAATTGATCCCCAAAATGAAAATGGTTCTATTATTAATACTTTTATTTTCAGGAGGGAGTTAAGATTACAATTCTTTTGAAACCACGACCTTGACCATTAGTACATTGTGAATGAGAATCTTAAAGTCAATTCTTGAATAAAAAAGTGGTGTTGTTAGTAGCATCTTGTTTTTTATTTTTATTTTTATTTTGAGGTAAAACTTATAACTTGTTTGATACTATCACCTTGAAAATCAGTATCATTGGTGAAAAAAAACCTCAAAATGAACTCTTGAATAAAAATATGTTGCTATTTGTAACACCCTTTTTTATGTCCAAATTAAATGCAAAATGAACGAAAACAAACATGTTTTTAAAAAAGGATGAAGAAAATATAAAAATTAGTATTTTAAATTACAAAAATATCATGATTTATAAGTCTATAATCGAGAAAAAAAATTAACAAGATGAACACATTTAAAATACACATATTAAAGAAAATCTTTTTTAAAAACAAAGGAGACTGATAAAAAAATGTTTAAATTAAAAAATAAAAGAAATAAAAAGAAATGTAAAAAATTGAAAAACAACAAATAAGTTTGTTTGTTTGCTTTCTTGAATTTTGTAGAGTGGTGGGGGTGATATTTCTAGAATCACCCTCCCCACCAATCCCCATGCACAAGTCCAAACCAAACCCTGCCTATCCTTTTCACCTCTCCCCTCTCCCCATGCCCCAAAAACCATTTTCCTCACCTCTCTTTACCTCCCCATCCTCCCATGCTATCCCCCTTCACCTAATACCCACTCCATCCATGCACAACCCCCAAACAACTATTAGCTATCTTGTCAAACATTAGAGAAATTTTAAGGTCTAAAATGGGTCTCAAAACAAAAATGTATAACCAAAATCAACTTTATAAGAACCAATAGGATTCAAGATGATATCAACCATGGGCGATGATTCACCATTTTTGGAGTAAAAAAAAAAAAAAAACTAAAAAACTATTTTTTCAACTCGTATTTTCAACTTATCTCCCTACAGTTTTACTCAAATTTTAAGCAGGAGCACTCATTGAATGAAAAATTTAATTATTCATCGAAGGAGTACCCATGTTGCATACTTTTGATGGACCCTACTACATGAAAACTTAGAAATACATGAAAAGTATGATTTCAATCACGTTTTTTCATGAATTTCTCATTTTTCGTGTAGCAGGGTCCAACGAAAGTATTCAAAATACATACTTCTTGGAGGAAAAATTAAATTCCACATCCAATGACTGCTCCCACTCAAAATTTGAGTAAAACCGTATGGAGATATGTTGAAAATACAAGTTGAAAAGATAGTTTTTTTCTTTTTTCTTTTTTCCCTCTAAAGTTTGACGATGTAATCTAATCTTATTTTATTATTTCCACTATTCTTTTGTAATATTCCTTAGGAGACCCATTTTAGACCTCAAATTTTCTCTAATAATCTAATTAGGGATGGGTTAGATTTTGCATGTACCCTCATGGACATCTGAGGTTCTAAATAGTTCCAGTAGTGTTGCTCAACACGTTAAAAAAATTGAGTGCCCTTTAATAATGATCGAAGTTCCCACAATTTATTTCTTTAGTACAAATGAGTAAGGAATGGTTATATATTCCATAGGTTGTGCTCTATATTCCTAGTCTATAATACATTTAGAAGGTGGTAGCAAATTAGTAAAGGAAAATATTAGAAGTCTTAATACAGAGCCTATTATCAAAAGGGAGATATATTTTTTTCTTGGGGATCATGCACATGAGAAGTGAAAGTTGGGGAAGGAGGGGGGAATAACATAGAAGGGAAAGGTGGGAAACAATGGGGAAAAGAGTTAGAAAGATTGGCGGGTGGGGAGCAAGGGATTGGTGCTAGGTTTGGGATTAGGCATGGGGTTTGGAGTAGAGGGTAATTCTAGGAATCGTCCCCTCCTTCCCCCTATAGGGCCTTAGATATGTAGCAAGAACGATACCTTCCTTTGTCTCTTCTACTTTAATTATCAACCTAGGATCATACAAACTTCGAGGTGTTGTGCACTATGAATGCAAGACAATTTCTCTCTTTACTCTAAATGAATTTAATCATGCCTATTTGATGTCATTTTAGGTCTTGCTTTTAATTCTTAGTAAATGAAAGACATCTAAGGGAAGGAAACACTAGGCTTGAAAATAAATTATATGAATCTAATTTCCAAGGAATCAAAAGTGGTCTTGGAAAGTAAATTTTATCATAATCTTATCCTTTAATTGCAGGAAATGAAACAAAAACAATACAATGTAGCATGTTGTAAGAATTTAATTACTATAGGGGGATGCAGGAGCATGAGGGGCATTGTTCAACCCCGATGAAAAATTATCTCGCAATATGCTCCAAGACTTTGTCTTGCGACTAATAACCAACTAAGTACCTTTCTCTTTGGAAGGGTTTGGAAATATCTCTTGCAAATAAAATATTCAAACTAATGGTTTTTGGTGACTCAATGCTTGTTATTTGACAAATGATCAAGGCCAAGAAGGTATGAAGTTCAAATCACCCTCCCATTCTCCAAAGGACTATCCTAATTTCCTCTCAGTTCAAGCAGTTGGATTTTTTTCATGATTATATGCATTTAAATTCAATGACTGATTCTTTGGTAAAAAAAGGATCAACATTGGGACAAGGAAGAATAGAGTTGGATCAGGTTTTATTAAACCCCCCTATCCCTTAGTTATGATTGGAATCCCAAGACACATTAGTTTCATTATTAAATATGTCACATTCCATCTCTTCTTGGAACTTAGCCAAGTTAGACCAACAACATAGCAATTTGGAGAAATTTTTGAATGGTTTGTGCGAGGAGGTTAATTCTCTCAGGGCTCCAGTCTCTCCTTTGGAGGACCTCAAGCTTGGTTGTGCTCAGCCCGAATTGGGGGATGTTGGATCCAATGCTACTCCAACAAGGAAAAATAATCACCGCTCATGACAATATGGTACTTCAGACCATGGCCATTGCTGAAGGATGGGTTCAATGTTTAGATATGTTGGTTTTTGTAGGTTTTTTAAACAATCTTGAAGATCTATGCTACTTTGTAAATATATTTTAATACTCATGACTTTTTACCAAATTATCAATAGAAATGTATTTAGTGTAGGAATGAAATGCAACTCTAGAGATGACAGTCATATTTTGTGGATTGATGAACACTACTTCTATAAAAAAAATAGAAATTTTTGTTACGGGTTTTGGCCCATAATCAAGTGATGTGGGAGCATTCGAGCTTCCAAGTCATCAAGCATTTTGGAGACAAAGCTCCAAACCAGGTCTTAACATGGAAAAGGAATTTTATTTCTTAGAGAACTATAGATAGAGATAAGATTTAGTAGATAAAATTTTTAAGAATAAAATATGCCTTTTAAGGCATGGAAAATTTAGGAAATAAATCATGAGATGTTGTAGGAGAAAAAATCTTGATAGCAATTAACAAGTTGTTAGGATAAGAAAAAGTTTAGAAATTTAAGAAAATATTGGGGGTGCCTTTAGGATTTATAAAATCTATGGATAGGCAAGATTTTGTCAATAAGACAAAAACAAGTCTGCCTTGAAAAACATGAGTGATTTGTGGATTGATCTATGGATCTAGGAAAATTTATTTTGTTTGTATATGTTATTATAAATATTATAAGCCTAAATGGAAAACAAATGGCCAAAGGAATGTAGAATCAGGTCGAGAGAGAAATGTATGATAATGAGTTTATGCATGTATAGTTTTTCTTTGTTTAAAGGAAATGCAGATTCACCAAAGCCTCTGTGTATGACTCTTTGTATTATTATGTGTGTTATTTTAAATGATTTGAGATGTGGTGAATAATAATTAATTGACTAAATAATAGAATTTGTGCATGTAATCCAGATTGAGAAGTTGAACTTTGCAGGAAAATTCAATTTTTCCTGCATCAAGTGGTATCAGAGAAAGGATATGTTCTTTGGGAAACATAGATCTGAGTGAGAAGGTTTTTTTTTTGCAGGAACATATCACATAAAAGCTTATGCAAATGATGGAAGAGCAGATCTATTGAGATCTGAAAACTTATTGGTCTTGTGTTTTTTGATGACAATTAATTAATGTGCAGGTAGAAACCATTACAACATTAAAGTTATGAAAGAGGGAGAAGGAGCATATCAAATTCTTAGGTGAAGAAATTTGTGACAAAACCCTAGCAACAAATTAATATTTCTGAAGAGGAATAGGACAAGCATAAGTTCTTAGTAAGTGAGTAAGGTATATGCAAAAAACCAAGAGAGCAAGGAGTGCTCAGAAAGAAGGTTCAAGTGAAGTGAACCATTGGCAAAGTTTAGAGGAGATCACTTGGTGAGGTGTTGGCTAGATTGTAGTTCACAAGTGGACAAGGAGATTTAAAAAAGAAGAAGGAAGTAACAATGACTATTAATAGTCATGTCAAGGGTTCAGGAAGAAGTCACAAGAAGATGAAAGAGAATGCCAAAGCAGTTGGAATGAGGAAGATGAGGGATGAGGAATTTGAGAAAGAGATGACTGAGATGAATGAACAATTGAATGTGCTTATGGAGCTACTACAACAAGAAGCTGAAGATCAAAGATGCAGATGTGTGCTACAGAAGAAAGTGAAATGGTACAAGTTGCAAGTGAAGCTGGAGCACATGTTGAGAATTCGACAAAGCGAAGAAGAGCACAGGGTAGTAGAGATGGAGGTTTGCATTTGTGAACTAGGACAAGACTAGTTCTTGGTGAAGATGAAGATGAAAGAGTTGATGAGATCCAAGGATCTCATGATTTTAAAACTAATGAAATGTTTGTGAATGTAGGTCATGCATGTGTAGATGATGGAGAGTTTCCTCATGAAGGCAATACCGAGGAAATTCCAATTAATGGAATTGTGGATGAAATTTTTATGACAGAGGAAAGAGATATGGAATTCAAGGAAGAAGAAATTTTTTTGGAGGAATGGTCAACAAAGGACATAAGTGATGAGTATACAAATTTAGTTCAAGGTAATTTTACTGATTTGTGTGAAGAGATGAAACTTCTTGAGGAGATATTAGTAAATTAGAAAGTGCACATTCAACTTGTAAAGTTGAACTTGAAGAAGAGGAAATTGTCTTGGAAGACAATAATGGAGAGGAATTTACAAGGCTTGAGAAATGGATAATGAAGCAAGTGTATAAACCAGAATGTGCCAAGATCCTTGAAATGCTTATGCACAAATAAGATGTGCAACAACAAGCGAGAGATGATAACAAGTTTCAACAGTCAAGGACAAAATTGGATGAGGAAATTGATAAGCTGTGTATGCTGATCAAGAGGATGACCAAGAGAAGGTACAATAAGAGGAAAAGGACATCCAACAACAAAGTACAACTGACTAATCAACTTTGCATCAACAAGGTAAGTGGACGAGAAAAAAACAGAGTTTGGAATCTTGGAGAAGTGAAGGAAACATCAACAGTAGGACAACAACATGCAAAGATGAAAGGACAACTACAACACAAGGTTTGGGATCTTGGAGGATTCAGAAATTGATGACACATGACCAAGAGGTCATGAAATTTTTCTACCTTGGGAGTCTGATGCAGGAGCATTAGAGCTTCCAAGTCATCAAGCTTTTTGGAGACAAAGCTCCAAACCAAGTCTTAACATGGAAAAGGAATTTTATTTCCTTATTGTAAATAATTTTAATTTATTTATTTCTTAGAGAACTATAGATAGAGATAAGATTTAGTAGATAAGATTTTTAAGAAGAAAATCTACCTTTTAAGGCATGAAAAATTTAGGAAATAAATCATGAGAGGTTGTAGGAGAAAAAATCTTGGTAGCAATTAACAAGTTGTTAAGATAAGAAAAAGTTTATAAACCTTAGAAACTACTGGGGGTGCCTTTAGGATTTAGAAAAGCTACGGATAGGAAAGATTTTGTTATTAAGGTAAAAGCGAGTCTACCTTGAAAATCATGAGTGATTTGTGGATTGATTTATGGATCTAGGAAAACTTATTTTTTTTTGTATATGCTATTATAAATATTGTAAGCCTTAAGGGAAAACAAATGGCCAAATGAATGTAGAACCAGGCTAAGAGAGAAATGTATGATTACGAGCTTATGCATGTATAGTTTTCCTTTGTTTAAAGGAAATGCAGATTCACTAAAGCCTCTGTGTATGTGTTAGGGTCCCACCCTAACCCCCTTATTTATGTCATGGGATCACGTCATAGTCAAGAGTCAATAAAGCCCATATTAATATTTGTAAGTGGTTAACCCGCAATTAATGACGGGACCACAGTTAGTTGCAAATGGGCGGTAGTATTAGATAGATGGTAAATGGGCGGTAGTATTAGATAGATGGTATTAATAAAACCCATGGTATTGGCCTGTGGTATTGCATGTATGAGTCATATATAAAGGATAGAGACTCCCTGCGAGGATTATCGTGTCTTGTTTTTGTAATCGAGCTCTGCTCTATTGGAGGTTGCCCCCTCGAAGAGGCCTGTGAACATTTCTCTCTGAATAATAAAATCATTGCTATTCTGTGTTCTGGGTATCGTTTCTTCGCATATTCTGTGTTTGGGTATTACTTTGCAGGTTAAGAGCATAACAAGTGGTATCAGAGCACTTTCCAGGGCTCGGTGGGATCTCCAAATTTTAGCAATTTTTTTTTTTTTTTGGCTAGAGACGTGTTCCGGCGTCTTTAAACCACGAGATCTGTCGTTAAGCGCATAAAACTGTGGATTTGGGGAGGCATGCACACAGGAAATACAAGAGGTGGTCACGTCTGTTGGACTCCCTTGTAACCCCTGTGGGTACCCCTTCGAGTAGTAGCGCATTAGAAAGAACCGCGCACGGACTGTCTTCCATGTACCCTCTGGGTATATAGGAAGCCCCCTAGCTCCCTTGAAACCTCACCATAGATAAACCTTCGGCCGTCTTGTGGCTACAATACACCGAGAACAACACTCGGAGAGATTACTCACCCGTACGATAGGGTAGTCGGGTTGTACGGCTAAGGGTACGGTCGATCCTCCTTAGTTAGAGCCCTGAAACATTGGGCCGAGTACTACTGTCAGACCCTTATGTATATTGCGATCTGTAGCACCTGACACTCCTCAAGACCATAGTTCCCTTTCTATCGGGGGATCACACATCATCTATTCCAGATCAGCAAGTGCAACAGCAGCAGACATCAGTCCCGCAGCTCCATCAGATCAGCAGCAGCAGTTGTTCCACCATTCAGATCTCTCAGATCCACCAGATCGGAGTAGTGGTGAAGGGTTCCAGTACTTGGATATAATTTTCGCAGGACTTTTGGCGGCATTGACATTTTGAGGATTTAGCGACTGCAGTATTGATCAGGAAGGAGTAAAACTCCGTTAGGAGTTTTCCAAAAAAAAAAAAAAAGTCTGAGATCTTCCGGGGCGCTTATTGGTGATCTAGCCCATCAGAATCAGGACGACGAGCTGAGCAAGGTGGTACCATTCAATTTCTTAGTAAAAATTTTTAGGCGGTCCCAATTTTTCATCAGGTTGGTGTATGGTAGAAAATCGTGCTCAAGCGATGGCCAATGAAAGGATAGACAAAATTGAAGACCATGTGAACTCCATCCAATTTGTGGTGACCGAAATCCAACATGAGATTAAAGGAATAAGTATCCAGATACAGAATGCACTCTCGAAGGGCAAGGAGCCAACCCACGAGGAGGCGAATAATGGCCATGAATACCATGAGGGTGAGTCTAGCCACTCTCCTCATGTCTGGCACACCCATCCACCACCCAGTCAGCGACCTCCCAAGTTGGATATGCATAAATTTGACGGTTCTCACACGTCCGCATGGCTAGCACAAATGGAGCAGTATTTCAAATTGAATCATATCATAGATGAGGGGACTAAGCTTATGGTGGGCACCATGTACTTGGACAATGAACGATGGCAATGGGGGGAATGGCATCAGCGCTGCAATGGACATTTTCAGAATTGGGCCCAATTTGCCAAAGCTCTTCGAAATCGCTTTGAACAGGAAGACTCTTTTTTGGGGCGTCTCACTAAGCTCCGACAGACGGGTACAGTGGAGGAATATATTACTGCTTTTGAAGCCTTAGCCTTTCGCACTAAGGGTCTCACAGATGAGTTCTACATGGAATGCTTTATCAGCGGTCTTAAAGAAGCCATCAAAGCTCAGGTTCTACTCCACCACCCTCCCACATGGACAGAGGCTTGCCAGGTAGCTCGTAAGGTGGAACGTGCATTAACAGCCCAATCCAGCTGTTAGCGCTTGGAATTCACCTAGACTGAGATAGACAAACTCTCAAGGCTACATCAAACCATTTCACCTCGTAGCTAGCCCTACGAGGTATGAGAAGGCTCTCTCGGGTCAGATTTGATAGATCTTTCAATATGATTAGGCTGACCAATTAAGAATAAAGATTTTAGGCTAGTAAATTGATAGGGGGGTTGGATTTAATGATTTTTGGGGTTTTTGGTGGCAATTGGAGGGAGTGCAATTCAGGGTGCGGGGATTGGGCTCATTTTTTGCAGGGGGTTCTTTGGGGCAAGGTAGGAACTTGTGCTGATGCCTTTGGCTTGGATGAGTGATCAGGGAAGAAAGAGAGGAGGTTAAAGAGGGCAAACAAGGACTTTGAATCCTCTTTAAACAGTGGAAAACATAGATATTGAACAGAATTAAAAGCTGAGCATGGCATGCATGAATTCAAACTTTATCACTTCATCTTGTTCAAATAGCAGCAAAGAAAGAGAGATGTAACACATAAACAAACTTACAGTAACAATTAGAAGACACACCATCAACACAACAATCCACAAGAATCCACAATGATGTCTGCAAAACCCTGGCCTTCCTTTTCCTTAAATTGCAGAGATAGATGTACAATATACAATGAAAGCTTTCTTCCACAAGAGTCCAACCATGAAAATGAGAAGGAGAGAGCATAATATAGACCATCTAGACCATCTAACTCCTTTCCCCACCTCTAGGGGTCGAGCTCAGCTTCCTAGGGGCAGTTTGAACTAATTCCAAATTAAGCACTAGATAATAGGCAGTCCAACAACTTGCCTCTATTACTTAGCTAACTGATTCATGCATTAATTATTCACTTTTTACATCAAGGAAGCTTCTAGAAGGGTAAAGAGAGATAAAATCTATCAAAGTGCCATGAAAATATTACATTTATCCATCATCTACAAGTAAAAATGGTCAACCATAGTCAAAACAGTGTTTTTTGACAAAAAAGGTCAATTCTGGCAAAGCTGGCTCGAATGGTCGCGCCCCTTTGCAGCAACTTTTGAGTGGGTTCCACTGGTCCAAATCAGGTGCAAGATGGCTCATTGGAAAGCTTGGTCTGTCTACTTTCCATCCCAAGTGGAATTTCTGAATTTGGAGTTGTTTTTCCCCCTCAAAAACCATTTCTCCCAAGGTCACTTTCTGCAACTCAAAAAGTGGGCAGAAAGTCATTTTTTTGATGTATTTTGAGCTTTTGGAGGCTCAAATCTCAAAATCAGGCTTCTCCCAAGTATTGGTAATTTTTCTCTTTGCATTCCCTTTCCAAAAATGCCAAGTTTTCAAAATTCCGAGCAGTCCTCCAAAATGGTCTCACCCGGGGTGAGACCATTCCACGGGAAAAACCTGTAATTTTACCAAAAATTTGCAAAATGCTCCAAAATTTTCAGATTTTGATGCTAGATCAAGGCTGATCAGTACCATGATGAGTGAGGGATGCCTCAGCCAAGATACGGAGTGGGTTTGTCCTTTTCTTCTTCTTCTGGGCCTCTGACAACTTCCTTTGGAGAATTTTCATTTTAGCCTTGCAAACATGCAATCTTGCCCAATAGTGTGTTTTCATGTTGCGTAGCAGCTCTTTGTCATGATTTGCCTTCTCCAACAATCTCTCCAAGTGTGCATTCACACTGATAAGCATGGACTCCCGATCAGCAGGCAATGGGTCACCGGGCCTCCTACGGTTCAAAGTTCGATCATTGCGGATCCTCCATAGCTCATCAAGTTCTTTTTCTTCTTCTAATTGTTTGGTGCGCTATTCTAGATAAGTGATGGTCCATTGAGCCATTTGGAGCTTTTGCTGCAACACGAGGTTCTCCTCCTCTCTTTGCCTGATAATCTCATAAAAATCTGAAGGAGGAGAGCGGGCATCACGACCAATGAAATCATCATGTGCCTCGCCAACTGCCTCATCCTCAACCATGGGCTGCTTGCCCTCTCGTACTGCCTGTGCCGATGAAGAAAGTGAGGCCCCTTCCACCTGGTGTGGAGATAACACTCGCTGCTCTGAAGATGATGACGAGACCCCTTCCACCGGCTGTGGAGAAAGTACTCGTCGAGTTGCTGCAAATAAGGTCCTATGACCTCTCTGATATGTGACCCTAGGAGAAGAAGCCATGTGTCTCGGAATGCTGGTCTCGGGCTGATGTGATGGCCCTCCCTCCTCGTGAACTGCCTCTGGCTCTGGATGTGGCTGTGTAAAAAACTCTCGGGAGATAAAATCTGCCCAAGGAATGCCCTGCTGGCTCAGCTGATAGGAAACTACTAGCTGAATAAGACCATGATGGCATAGGCTCCGAAGTTGCTGTACTAGGGTCTGTCTCTGAAAGATAGAGACCATCCTCTGAGTGTCGTGAAATAAGTATGCTGAGATGTTCATCATCCTCACTCTGGTGAAGTGCATTAGCATGCGGATATGACCAGGACCTACCCGTGAGAATCTCCCCTCGCATGTGAAGTAGTGCATAATGAGTCTCATGATATCTACATACTCTGCTCGGAGGAACTTGATAGGAAAGTTCCTTGTCAAGTTACGCACATGTGTAGGCCTGACATATGGCTCATAGTATACTAGATCCAGCCACTTGCACTTCGGCCACACCTCACCCACATTGGGTATCCCGGTAGCCTCTGTGATAGCCTCTGGAGAAAACACAAAATTCACCCCTGCAAGGGTGACCTGCCTGTCATGGAGATGTAGGACAAACAACCGGGCCAACTCTCTGTGATGCTGAATGTGTGACAGCCTCTCACAAAACTGATAACAAGCCATGTGCTGAAAACAAGCCACTGCCAATGGGCAAGCCTGCAACTCTGTCAATGATGTGGGCTCTTCTCTCCTGTGGTGACCACCTTTGCCTCCCCTACGAGGCCTCCGCTGTGTCTCAATCTCAGAAGATGATGATCGGTCTTCACCTTGCTCATTAGTCTCAGTAGTTGACATGGTGTTGTTATTGAGCAAGGTGGAATAAACAAGTCAAAATGACCGCTGCCCTGCCTGCAAAATGCTGTGAAGTATGCTGTTTTCAAGGGGAAACATCATGAGGGACGTGTTAGGGGAGGGAATTTACATATAGGAAAGGGAAAAATATATATAAGCAGGGAATTTTGAAGGAAAACATCACATAATGCTAAACATGTCATTCCATCTTTCAACATTTGCAAATCAATACTTTATTTAGGGAAACTGCGTTTTTTAAGCATCAAGGGAAAGGACAATGAAAATCTTCATGATGGAGGGGAGGATGTCATGGGCATAGGGGGATAGGGCAGCATCACTTATGTACAAGTAACAGGCAGCTCATTTCATTTTGCTTTTGCATGTCCTTGAGGAGCATACTCTGTTTTTTATAACTTTTGGAATGGCCATTTGATGCTTTGGGAAACAGGGAGTTAGGGTATTTGATTGCAAGAGGAAGGGAGAGGGGATTGCTGTGATTATGTTACAATGGAAGGGAGAGGGAATTGGTAATTTGGGAATTAGGGAAAAGAGAGGATATTAGGAATTAGGTTTAGGGGGACAATGAAACCTTTTTAATAATCACTGCCAACTAATTTTCGTAACATCAATTCATTTAGGACAGTGGCAGCTTCATCATGCTTTTACCATGGGGAATTAGGGTTTCACTGTGTGCTTTGATCGTAGGGAGGGACATTCAATTTGCATAAGGAGTTTTGCATGAAGGGAAATGCAATTGAATTAGGGTTTTAATATAGGGAATAGATAGGGAAAAACAGAGTTCTAGGAAAGGGAGATGATACCATGTTACTGCAAACTCTAACCACAGCAAGACTGCTCTTTTTGGATAACTAGCAGCTGATACCTTTAATGAATTTTATCATGAATTTTACACAGCTTGTAACCTTTGACATCATATAGCAAGATGACATTTTTCTTTATTTTTTTTAAGGCTATGCAAATGGTAATTTTCACTGTTTTTACAATTTCTTGTGTGCATGCCTTGTCATCACTTTTCTTTTTGTTTTTTACAATGTTTTCCTTTTTACTTTGCTGTGTATACTAGTGTTTAGGTTTTGAGCATATAACATGGTAAAAAATTAGGGTTTGAAATGGTTTAGAAGGGGTTAGGGTTTCATAGGATTTGGGGGTAGGGTTTGTATGGTTAATTTGCAAATATGATTAATGAATATGACATTTTAACACTTGTGATTTAACATGGGAAAATAATGGAAGGGAATAAAGGAAAAATCACCTTGAAAAACGAACAAACTATCAAAGCATATGCTTGCAAAACAACCATCATTTAACCTATTTTTCATTGTTTTCTTGCATGACAAAACATGACCATAAATCTCCTTTGAAACCATGACACACTCATAAACTTGATAAAGGAGGCATACCTTGGAAAAAACCCGAGCAAGTTTGGAGAAATTTGGAGTTTGGATGAATTTTGGTGAGTTTTCTGTGCAGGCGGACCAAATGGTCGCGCACCACCCTGGAATGGTCGCGCACCACTGGAATGATCGCGCCTGTGTAAATTTACACAGGGAAATGCTCGTGGAATGGTCGCGCACCACCCAGGTGGTCGCGCACACCTGTGGAATGGTCGCGCACCTTCCCAAGCGCTGGATTTGCAGAAAATTGCCACGAAATCGCCTTCTTTGCCTCTAGCACGAAATTTTCACTTTCAATTGCACAATAAGAGTGAATAAAGAGGGAAGTTAGCTTTTATAGGGTCATTTTTAAAAAAAATTAACTTTAGAACCCACTTTCTAATGTTTTCAACTTGCTTTTCTTTTTAACACTGTTTAGAGTCTTTTTGTCCTGAAATGAGCTCTTTTGATGCGTTTGACTCCGTTCTTTTTGCAGGTTGACCGCCTGATGGACTGTAGTGAAGGAACCAGGGTTGTTGCCGGCACTTTTACAAATTTTTGGAAATTTCTTTATTTTTACAAATTCCTCATGGCCTTGGACTTAAAAACAGGGTTTTTTAAATCCAAGGCATAAAGTGAGCTATAGCTGAAGAAAATGATAATGAAACATATGTACAAAATTCCTTCCGGCTTGCTGGGCACTTACTGACCATGACTCATTACCTTGAAATGATTTTGACTCAAAACCCTAGACCTAAGACCATGGGATCTCAAGACAAAAAAAATAAGAACAAGCATGACTCAATTACATTGTTGTATGACCTGATCCAGCAAAGCCAAGAAGGGAACAAAGACCAGCTCCTCCATTCAGTGTTATGGCATGCCTAGTGGGATGCAAAATTGACACTGATGAGACACCTATAAATGAATATGCAAAGAGTTATTGATCACTGATGGAGGGCTCAAGACCGACACTAACACCAGCCACCCCAACTTCCCCGCTAAAGGTCGTCCCTCACAGGCTCCCAACACGACTCAGACACTTAAGATTCAAAAGGTGTCACCTGCGGAAATGGCCGAAAGAAGGAAGCAAGGACTATGTTACTACTGTGATGAAAAATATTCCCTGGGTCATAAATGCAAAGAGCCCAAGTTTTTTCAAATAGATGCCACTGACTACAGCTCCACCGAGGAAGATCCACCACTTGAGGAACCGGAGGCGATCGAAGAAGATAACCAAAAGGAGATTGTATCTGATGAACCAATTATTTCGCTAAATGCATTGGCAGGAATTTCTTCCCCTCAAACTCTCAAAATCAGGGGTTTTCTTAAAAATCGCCCAGTAGTAGTCTTGATTGATAGTGGAAGTACCCATAATTTCATCCATCAAAAGATCACTGAAGTAGCACATTGTTTTGTCCGGGCAGTTTCTAACTTCCAAGTCCAGATTGCAGATGGGGGCACAATGAAATGTGAAGGTCGCTGTGAAAATGTCAAACTTCAAATGGGGGATTATCAGTTGAAAACCCACATGTTTGCAATACACATGGGGGGTTGCGACATTGTCCTAGGCGCGGAATGGCTCCGCACCCTTGGGCCAATCACAATGGATTTCCAGGAGTTATATATGAGTTTTAAGCAGAACAACTCCACACACACCCTCCGTGGACTACAGGCGGGAGCCCCCTCTATCATTAGCTCGCATAGGATGGAAAAATTGTTAAAAAAGGGCCATCATGGAGTGGTAGCTCAATTTAATGCCATCCAGGTAGTCGACACCATGTCTCTGCCAATTAATCCTGAGATGCAACAGATTTTAAATAAACATCGAACGGTCTTTGACAAGCCTCAGGAGCTTCCACCCTCGCGAGGGGAACATGATCATAGCATCACATTGGTTCCAGGGGCCCAACCCCCAAATGTGCGGCCATATAGATATCCGTTCACCCAAAAGAATGAAATAGAAAAAATCATCAAGGAATTGTTGGAAGCAGGTGTCATTCGTCCCAGCATTAGTCCTTATTCATCCCCAGTGGTCATGGTCCTCAAGAAAGATGGGGAGTGGTGGATGTGTCCCGACTTCAGGGCCCTCAATAAGTTGACAGTCAAAGATAAATTTCCCATCCCGGTGGTTGACGATTTGCTGGACGAACTCAATGGGGCTCAATTCTTCACTAAGTTGGATCTTCGCTCAGGCTACCACCAAATTCGCATGAAGGAAGTCGACATTCCCAAGACGGCTTTCAGAACTCATGAAGGCCATTATGAGTTCCTGGTCATGCCATTTGGTCTCTGTAATGCCCCCTCTACTTTTCAGAGCCTTATGAATCACCTCCTCAAACCATATCTCAGAAAATTTGTCCTTGTCTTCTTCGATGACATCCTCATCTATAGTGGCACTTGGGCGACACATCTTCAGCATGTAGATCTACTCTTGCAACTGCTCCGCACGCATAAATTATTTGTCAAGATGTCTAAGTGTTCGTTTGGCATGGAAGAAGTTGAGTATTTGGGCCACATTGTGGGGCGTGAAGGTGTCAAGGTGGACCCCAAAAAGATCCAGGCAATGCAAGAATGGCCTCAACCTAAGACCTTGAAAAGCTTGAGAGGATTTTTGGGTCTCACAGGTTATTATCGTAAATTTATCCGCAACTATGGCCGCATAGCGAAGCCCCTAACTCAACTCCTAAAGAAAATTCCTTCTTCTTGAACGAGGAAGCACAAAAGGCATTTACCGCTCTCAAAACCGCCATGTGTTCCACTCCCGTATTAGCACTACCTGACTTCACCAAATCCTTTGTCATTGAATGTGATGCTTCAGGTATAGGTATTGGAGCGGTCTTAATGCAGGAAGGGCGACCATTGGCCTTCACCAGCCAACAACTAAGTGGGAGGAATCTGGGCCAATCTACCTACGAGAAGGAAATGATGGCCATCTTACATGCAGTCGAGACCTGGCGACCTTACTTGTTGGGGCGACGTTTCCAAATCCGCACAGATCATCACAGTCTTAAATATTTTTTGGAGCAACGCCTATATTCCCCACAACAAAATAAATGGTTAGCCAAAATGCTGGGATATGATTATGAGATCATTTACAAGAAAGGGAAAGACAACAGTGTAGCAGATGCATTGTTGTGCCAATTTGAGGAGGAAAGTACTCTGCTCGCAATTTCCCTCCCCATTCCAGACTGGATTGAAGAGGCTCGCAGGGAATGGTTTTCACATCCCGGGCTCTCCCTACTCATTTCTCAATTGCAGGTAGATCCTAATTCCAGCAAGGGCTACTCGTGGCAGAATGATATTCTTCGCTACAAGGACAGAGTCGTAATATCACCAACATCCACCCTCAAAAGTCGCATTTTGGCAGAATTGCACTCATCTCCCATTGCAGGAAATTTGGGCTTTCAGAAGACGTATGCTCGCACCAGAAGATCATTTTTTTGGACAGGCATGAAACATGACATCCTTACTTTTGTAGCAGAATGTGACGTCTGTCAACGCCACAAAGGGGAAACCGTCAACACAGCAGGCACATTACAACCATTGCCCATTCCGGCGTCAATTTGGACGGAGGTCTCCATGGATTTCATTACAGGTCTTCCAAAGTCTGGGAACAAGTCAGTCATCATGGTGGTTGTGGACCAACTGTCGAAGTATGCTCATTTCTGCGCCCTACCCCAATCGTTTACACCAAATTTGGTTGCTCAAACTTTCATGGATCAGATCTTCAAATTGCATGGCATGCCCACTTCTATTGTGTCCGACCGCGACCCGATCTTCACCAGTAATTTTTGGCAGGAACTCTTCAGAATACAAGGCACTCAACTCAAACTCAGTACTTCATATCATCCGCAAACAGAAGGTCAAACCGAAGCCGTCAACAAATGTCTAGAAACCTACCTTAGGTGTTTCACTTCAGAAAAGCAACACCTTTGGGTACAGTGGCTACCTTTGGCTAAATGGTGGTATAACACCAACTATCATGCCATCACCAAAATGACTCCCTATGAAGCAGTCTATCGTCAACTTCTGCCTTCCCCTACTTCTTATCTCACGAGGTGCTCCAAAGTACAAGCCGTGGATCAACTCCTACAACACCGCGCAACCATGCTCGCCCATCTGCGCGAGAATCTTCATCAAGCTCAGAACCGTATGAAGCAACAGGCCGACCAACATCGCTCAGAGCGCCAATTTCAAGAAGGGGATCAGGTCTTTTTGAGGCTGCAACCATATAAGCAAACATCACTCAAAGACAAGGGTTGTCAAAAGCTCTCTCCAAAATTCTACGGACCATACCAAGTACTTCAGCGCATTGGAGAAGTGGCTTACAAGTTGGCTTTGCCACCTACAGCAAAAATCCACCCAGTTTTCCATGTATCGTGCCTCAAGAAAGTGATTGGGAACAATTGCCGAGTTCAAACCAGTCTACCTGAATTAGACGAAGAAGGGTCAATTTGGCTTCAACCTGAACATGTTCTAGACACACGAGACAAGCACCTGCGCGGCCGCATGATTAAGGAGGTCCTCGTCAAATGGAAAGACACCTCTCCGGAAGATGCAACTTGGGAACCAGCCACTATTCTTCAGCAGTTTCCACAGCTTCAGCCTTGAGGACAAGGCTAGTCTTAAGGGGGAGGGCATGTTAGGGTCCCACCCTAACCCCCTTATTTATGTCATGGGATCACGTCATAGTCAAGAGTCAATAAAGCCCATATTAATATTTGTAAGTGGTTAACCCGCAATTAATGACGGGACCACAGTTAGTTGCAAATGGGCGGTAGTATTAGATAGATGGTAAATGGGCGGTAGTATTAGATAGATGGTATTAATAAAACCCACGGTATTGGCCCGTGGTATTGCATGTATGAGTCATATATAAAGGATAGAGACTCCCTGCGAGGAGTATCGTGTCTTGTTTTTGTAATCGAGCTCTGCTCTATTGGAGGTTGCCCCCTCGAAGAGGCCTGTGAAAATTTCTCTCTGAATAATAAAATCATTGCTATTCTGTGTTCTGGGTATCTTTTCTTTGCATATTCTGTGTTCTGGGTATCTTTTCTTCGCATATTCTGTGTTTGGGTATTACTTTGCAGGTTAAGAGCATAACAATATGACTCTTTGTATTATTGTGTGTGTTATTGTAAATTCTTTGAAATGTGGTGAATAATAGTTAATTGACTAAATACTAGAATTTGTGAATGTAATCTAGATTGAGAAGTTGAACTTTATAGGAAAATTCAAATTTTCCTGCATCACCAAGTCTTTATTAATATCAAAACACCTTCTTGTTCCTTAAAAAGAAGAATTGAATTATTATAAAATAGGAAATGAAACTTGAAATAACCAAACCCTAGCTATGCCCTAAATCCTTTTATAAGCATCTATTGGATGACATCATCATCCATTGTGAAGAAACATATATTGCTAACTAATATCTTTGAAAAGAATGAGGTTTTGTGTTATTCTATAGGAAGCGTTGTATTACTATAGGAAACTTTTGCAAAAAGTTACTTATTGTTAACTAAATGGAAAACATGTTTTTCTAACTGCCAATACTCATCAATAAGTCTAATCTATTCATTTAAAGATATGCAAATTCATACAAGAAGGTAAATGCACAACTGAATTTAACTTTTACGGGAACATGCAATTCTACCATTCAATAATCCGTTGGAACAAAGAAACAATGTTGATTTTTTTTAACAAGAAATCATGAAAATGAAATAAGAGAAGTTCACAAGGGCCCTAGAGCTTCTGTAGGTGGGTCCTACCCATGGTTCTTAAGTACCTTTACGAAATAAATATTTTATAGTTGGGCAATAGAACTGCTTCATTAAAAACAAAGTTACCAAGTTAATGAGAACTTGACCAAGTTCTCATTTTTTTAGAGGTCCTATCAAATCATGATTTTCCTGCCGATTTTGAAAAGTGTTGATGTAGTATCACCCTTTTTTTCAACATTTTTTTGACACTTTAAATCTTCTTATCTATAAGTATGGACACTAATTTTTTTCAAATGTTAGTTTTTGAATCATTTTTCAACTTGTTTTCTTCAACACCCCCTTGCCTCAAATGTTAGTTTCTTTTATAGGTTCTTCAATTATTATTGTTATTATTCTTTTTTTTTTTTGTAATGAAATTTTTGGTATTTTCACAATGTCGAAAAAAATAGTTAATATTTTGAAGCTAACATTTTTCATATATTAATGTGTCATTAATTAATTTAGGATGCCATACTTTTTTAAATATATTGTAAAATAACATTTTTAACATTTATCTTTGGTAAAATACACAATAAATAATTGTCAATAAAAATCAATAATTTTAAACATTTGACAAAAAGAATATACTTTTCAAATATTGATATAATTAAAAAAATCCATATTTTAGGAGATTTTTGCTTAAAATGACATGTCACATAAAGGCATTTCATGACAAAATTTGAACAAAAAAATGTTAAGAAAAACAAGTAAAATGATTTTTTTATGAATTTTATGTTAAATATGGTAATATTTAAAGTTTTTCCTCCCCAAAAATAATGGTTCACATAAAAATTAAAGTAAGAACAACATAATAAAAATATTAATCATAAAACAAAAAATAAATGAATACTTATTCTTAGAATAGAATATTAAAGTCAAAACATTATAAGTATAACTTATTAGTAATTTCCAAAATTGGGTTTGGCTTTCAAGCATAACTTAAAATTAATCAACAATATCATATAAGCAAAATTCATCATCTTCATGAGCTCATTATCATTTTCTTCCATGTTATATTGTGCTTATGTTGGGTCAATTTCCTCCCACATTGGCTTTTTAATGTCTACAAATCTTCCAAAGTATTTCTTTCCAATAAATCCATCTAATAGTGGTTGAGGTTCCTTTGAATATTTTGCCACATGTGATTCATTGAAATATCCTTTCTTCAAACCATCTTCTTGTGTTGCATCTGGAATAACTTTAGTAGTATTAATTCTTTCATATATAAAATCGCATTGTAGTGGGTCATTTTCAATGGCTATGCAATTTCTTCCTTTTTGTAAGCAATGTGCTAGTGTTCTACTTAATCACCAAGTATAAAAGAAATAATTAAGTAAATTAGTATAAACACATACAAATTAAAAAATAATAACGGTTGAAGTTCAATTTCATACCATTAATCTTACTCGAACCTAAGAACAAATCTAGAACCTGTTCTTCTCAGATTGAACATAAATCTAAAAGATAATTAATTAGTGCTTGTGGCTTTTGTTAAATGTTAAAAATATCTCCTTTCACATATTTTTGTTCATATGTTAATAACGATTACTTGACCATGACTCTTTCCATCTACTTTATTCAGAAGAAGAGATTTATAAATATCATATTCTGTCTAGGATTCAACATGTACCAACTCAAAATCACTTGTAACTGGTTGGTATTTGACACTAATAAGATTTGGCTTTTTCCTATAATGTGAAATAGTAAAAATTCAGTTAACTTGTACATTTTTTTTTTGTTTGATATTAATCACTAAATGTACAATTTCAATGTCTTGCCATAAAGTTGCATCCTTGAGTTTTCTTTTCCCTTGAAGTTTGATAGTACTAATCCTACTTGTGTGTCTAAATGAAAAGTCACAAATCTCCAAACTAGTGATGTTGTGCCTTCTAGAAATCCTATAACCATTTTATTGAAAGCTTGGTAAGCGTAAGGTTGCCTATCATATCCAATGTTTTGGAAATTGAAACCATGAGGGATATTTGCAATAACTATGGAGTATTCCTTTTTAGGAATGATATTTGCAATGTTTTCACAATCACCTAATATTATTTGATACTGGACAATGTCAAACCCATTCCAAATGTAGTGATCAAGAGTAGAATCAAGTTCAACATTTTCAAGATGTTGTTTTCTTTGCCTTTCAAACTTAACTTTTGAATGATACTTTTGAAAGTCTATAATATTCTGTTTGCTTTCCTCTTCGACATCTTTAATCAAACAAACAAATATATCTATAAGTAATTAAATAAAAATAGTTTACAAATGAATAAAATGAATTTATTAAATCAACATAATTTTTTGAATGTAACAAAAATTTGTTTGAGTCTTGTTGTAGAACTTGCATCTTGATAGTTGCATCTGACATCATTGCAACTCTCTTCATTCAATATTTTAACTATTTCTTCTTGTATTCTCATATAAACATTGTTACTAAATAAGTAAAATGAAGAATGTTATAATGATATATATAATAAACACTAGCAATCACATGTTATAATAAAAACAAAATGTAATACAAAAATAAATAAAAACAACTCAACAAATTTAATTTTGAAAATCACTAGACATTTCTTCTATTGATAATTCACTTGAATTTACACATTGGGATAATATTGTTATGACAACCCTTTCATTTTTCATTCACATTTCTCTCCAAAGTGTGATAATCATATCTTTTAGAAGATTCTCGATTTTATGACTTGCCTTACTGATACTACATGTTAAGGATTTAGACTTTTGAGCCCTGTAATTTTTTATGTCAATATTCTCCCACATGTTGAAAATTTCATTGATCAAATCCCATGTCTTCCAATTTTTATATCCCAATTGGAAAAATCTATCCACAACTTTAAATGCATCACTTTGCAAATTTTTCCTTTAACATTTTTCTCATCAATTGGGAAGCCTATTTCCATACAACATTGCTTTTGAAAGCTTGGACTAACATTTATCTTATCCCTATCACATTGTTCTTCAAATTTGTTATGAATAAATATGACCCTTTGGACAAAAGGCATAGACATCCTATGTTCATTATCTATATTACGATCCCATGCCAATAAATTTGCTTCCACATATATTAAACCAACATAAATGATACATTTCACTATTTTAAAAATTGGGTTATTAAGCTACTCCTGCATTAATTCACTTCCAGCCTCTAGAGAATGATTTTCCCCAATCAAATAATATTTGTAGTCAAAACATTTTGATCTATCAAATACCTCCTTGTTGGGAACCTCCCTTGGATCAACAAGAATCATGTAGTCAACCACATGTGCATATGGATTGTACCTAATAAATATTTTCAATTTATGAACATGCAGATGGTATGGATTTGTAATTTGGTATTTAGATTTCCCTTTTGTGGGTGGATAAAGTTACTTGACAATAAACTAACATGCGTGGCCCTCATCAATGAAGTTGTTCTTCCTTAATTGATTTTGAATGCATTTTGTTTTGTGTTAATAATATCATCCTCTAAATCAATGCATGATGTTATGATTTCCCTATGATCCATAAATTGTCGTGGATATTCCATTGAAAAGTTCGTCACAACAATTCTAATAAAACTATAATTTAAAAAATCTGAAATCTATGCTATAAGGGTTTTATTCTTCTTTAGATTTCTAGATTTGTAGATTACAGTTAATTGTGTATGCAGGCAAATTAAAATTATTTAGAAAACAGAGAATAGAAAAATAAAAACTCATGAAACCATAATTAACAAAAGATATGACTTGGAAAACCTTTTCAGGAGAAAACCCAGTTGAAATGTGAGGTCACTTTGTTATCTTTCTCTAAAAAAGAAAATGACTACAAGTACAAAGAAGTATGACATGCGGCTCGTGAGATACTATAGTGAAAAAAATCCATTCTATGTGCTCTACCTCCTATCCATCTCAGCTATTTTTTCCCATTTATGGAAAAAATGCACTAAAAATTAATGGAACCCCTTTTCCTCCTAGTGGCCCAGTTATAACATAGCTAGATAACCTACTAGTGGTTAGGTTTGACTACCTCAACTATTAACCAGAGTTACAATATGGACTCTTCTAGAGTGTTCTTCATCATATCCAGGCCGCTATCAAATTTCCATGAATAATGGGGTTTGGCATGGCATCGTCTCAAATTATGGTGGTGAAAACATGAAGGTCAACTTTTGAGAGGCATAACTTTTTCATGTGGACTTAGATTGAGGCAATTATTACATTGTTAGAAAGGTCTTTGTGTGTAGAATATGAAAAGAAATTGCGACACTAAAGTGGAAAAGTTTTACCCCCCCAAAAAATGTCATTTGATTCCTCAAAATGCTCCTAGAAGGTTTTAGACAATTTTCAAAAATGGGTCCCATCGGCAAAAGTGGTCCGGTGAGCTAATTCCACCACCTTTCCCACTCTAAAAGAATCGATATGGATGAGAAACAATATAATGATACAATCCGGATCACCTGATTGGATTGTTTCTTCGTTTTTGAGTCATGGTTCTAATCACGTATAGCGACAATGGTTGAGATCCTTCCCTTTGTGGGCTCAAACCATTAGCCAAAGTTTTTTCACATGGGAAGATGGATTCCAACAAATCTCACCCTTTCCAATTTGGGAAGTTATATTTGTAGAATTCAAAATTTATGACTAGTATGAGCTGATGGTGGAAATTAAATAACATTGTGCCTAGCACCAAAATGTATAAGATCCAACAATTCCTAAAATATCTGAATAATAGCATGAAGAAATGGAACAAGGAACGTTTTGGGAATATATTTGAAGCAAAAATCAAGTTGGACCAAGAGATGGCTGATCTCAAATAGTCTTTAATACAACAAGGAACTAATGAGGCTCTTCCTTGTTGCAAAGAGAAACTAATCCAAGAACTATATGAATCATACCTTCAAGAAGAGATCTTATGGGATCAAGAGTCAAGAATTAGATGGTTGAAAGAAGGAGTTTGCAACATAAGCTTCTTCCATAAATATCTCCAAGAATGTTGAAGTTTCAATCACATCTCCTCTATAAAAACATATTAAGGACTCAATATTGAAAAACACAGGATCTAGAAAAGGAATTAATCAAACACTTTAACCCTCTAGTTCAAGAAACTGAGGTGGATCGATCTAAGGATACTCCATGGATATTGGAGGCCATTTATCCACTAGTCACAAAATAATAGAACAGTAATTTCATGCAGTAAATATCTCTTGAAGAGGTGGAGTAGGTAGTTAAATATTTGTCTCTGTACAAATCTTCAGATTTAGAGGGTTTCACCACAAATTTCTTCCAAGTCTGTTGGCATATTATGGGAAAGGATATATGGGAAGCTATGGAGGAAGAGACAAAAAGAGTCAATTATTCAAGCCTTCAATTATACATTCTTAGTTCTCATTCCTAGGTATCAGGAAGCTAACATATCATATATGTTCCATTCCATATCCCTATGCAATATTTTCTATAAAATTATAACAACGATTATAGTTGTGTCTAAAAGCCCTTTCTAATTCCATCATATGTCTGGAATAAGGAGGCTTTGTGAAAGGTCGCTAAAACTATATGACATTATCCTTGCTAATGAATCAAGAAATTTCCTGGGATGCTCATCTTATCTATAAATTACCATGGATATTAAACTAGATAGTTTTTCACATTATAAAATAAACCAAACTCTAGACTATGAAGGGGTAATTCCTTTTAGATTCTAGATTTCTTATTATTACTCTTTTTTACACATGCAATAGATAATAAATGGAGAATAGAAAAAGGGTAAATACAATCAATCACAAACTTACAATGAGCACCAACATATGCTTTGGGAAACTCTTTTGGGATAAAACCGAGCTAGAAGGCGAGAATTCTCTACCCTCTTTTGTATTGAATGGAAATGAAGCAAGTAGAAAGGAGAAGGCAGACTTGATGGAGTTTCCTAAGACTTTTAATTAATTAAATGGTACAAAAGACAAACCCCTTATATTACTCTCTCTCTTTATCCACATTCGGCTACTTTTCTCAACTATAGAACAAAATGCAAGAAAATAGAATGGAACCCATTCTCCCCCAAGTGGCCCAATCATAATACAACTTGATAGCCAACTGTGGATTAATTTTGACCCATTCAACCATCAACATGAGATAAAACTTAACCATTCTATAGTATTATTCATAGCACCCATATGGATAATCCCTTCGACATGGGTAACAAGGGTTGACATGAAATCCTCTCGAATTATGGTGATCAACCAAAATAGGTCAACTTTTGGGAGGCATAAATTTTGCATCCAAACCCTGATTGATGCAATTATTTTATAATTTGAAAAAAATACAAGTGTATAAAAAAGGAAAAAGGATCCTAAACTTCAATAGGTAATTTTACCACAAAAAAATGTTGTCTAAGGCCTCAAATTTGCAATAAAAGGTTTCAAACCCTAATTCTCCAAACAGGGCCCTATCAATAAAATTGCTTTTGTAAACTAATTCCTTTAATTTTTCCACTCTAAAAGCATTGATATGAATGAAAAAATATATGGTTATCTAATAAATATCATCATAAAAGTAGACATGTCTAAGGCCTATGATCATTTAAGTTGGGATTTCTTTCTCAAATCCTTTAATCCTTTGGGTTTAATAAACATTGGACTTCAGGGATCATGAGTTTGATCTCCTCTACCTTCTTCTCCATCTTAATCAACAAATTCCAATCCAAAAATTTCAACCCATCCTAGGGTATCTTCCAAGGGGATACTCTCTCTCCTTTTCTTTACATCATTATTGTTAAAGGCCTTGGTCAATTTATTAAACAAGAAATTTCTGTTAGATGTGTTCATGGACTCTCACTTACCCTTAATCTTGATCCCATCTCCCACCTTCAATTTGTTGATGATAACTTATTTATGTGAACTCCCTCTATAAATTAATATCAACCCATTAATGTTTCCTTAGACACCCTTTTATAGGTTTTGGGAGTTGTTATCAATAAAACCAAGTCCCAAATTTTCCTTTTCAATACCCACGTGTCCATTCAAAGAAATATCATTTTTCTTCTAGGTTTCCAATGGGATTATCTCCCTTCCTAATATCTATATGCTCCCTCTTGGACTGAGCTTCGAAAAATTCCTCCTAGGAAGACCTCTTACTATAATTAGAGGCTAGGATCCTTAGTTAGACCTTTCGATTTATTTCCCTCCCATCTAGAGTTCTTATTAATTTGGTGTTGCATTTTATTCCTTTGTATGTGTTTTATAATTTTGGTAGCTCCTAAACGTGATAAAATAATTGGTAACCTACAAAGGGTATTTTTATGGTGTGGTACAAAAAGGAATGGAAATGGTCACTTGTGTCATGGGACAAGGTACGTTTCCTCAAGGGAGAAGGTGGCCTCAATATCAATGATATTCTTCCAATGACTAAATCATTGGTAGTTAAAATATGGTGGAAATGTCTAAAGATCAAAGGAGAGTAATGGAAAGACAAGTGGAGAGAAAATTATGCCCCCAACATACCTAAAAATTCCCTAGTTCACATGGATGGATATTTCCTCGGGTCTTTGATTTGGAACAATGCTTGGCAAAGCCAAAATCTAGTTCAAAAACACTACTTTTGGGAGGTGTGTAAAATTTGTCTTCTATAAGGAAGGTGTCTGACAAAAGGAACCCATCCTATCCAAAAAACAAGATTTAGCCTCTATCTCACAATTGATTATGGAAGTGGGATAAACTAACATTAAGCAATATTGGGACATGACAGTGGAGACAGACCATCCTGGAATACATAAATGGATCCCTATTGAGCAATGGTTTATTCAACAAGTGAATGGAAATCAATAGAAAATTGATGGAATTCCCCAATCTTGCCTCATTAACATAAGTGTAGATGAAGATGTCTTAAGACAGGGTTGGTAAGAATATGGAAAATTCAAAGTCAAAGAAGCCTATTTTCTAATAGTGGGTTAGCCTCAATCCAACCCTTCTCGATAATGGGACACAATCTAGAATCCATACTTATGGTTGAAAATATCTACCTTTCTATGGTTACTCAATCTAAAGAAAACTTTAACTTGGGATAATATTGTCAAGTATGGTTTGTGAGATCATCACAATTTCCATTGTGTCTAGTCATGGAGGAAACCAAAAACCATCTCTTTATTTTATGCAAGGCTTCACATAATCTATGGGATATAGGGGAAATTCTCTTTCATAAATCATGCAAATCCTACATACAGGTCCTTGTCACTATGTATTAGAGGTGGAAAGACCCATTCAATAATAACATCCTCAATCTAGATTGGAATTCTTTCTCAAGCTTCCTGCTTTGGAACATTTAGAAGGAAGGAATAGATGGATCCTCAAATATAATACCCTTAAGGAAGAGAAATTTTAGGAGCTACTCATTAAAAACATCAAAGAGTTGATTGAAGTAAGAAATTGGACTAAGAAATCCCAACAAACATCTGGCTTAGAAAATCTAATAATGTAAGAGCTCATTAGTATGGGTTCTATTCAATGGTCTTTGCATCAAGTAAGTCCCAAAGGCATTCCCTCACTTGATAAATGTCAACCCCATTAGTATGTCCAAATAAAGCTAATTTTTGATGGCGCATCGAAAGGAAACCCATGATAGGCTAGGTTAGGAGGAGTCTTTAGGAATCATGAAGGTCAAGTTCTATGTATGTTTTTTGAATGATTGGGCTACAATTCCAATAATGGACCAGAGATTGCAAGCCTCATTAGGGGCTTGTGCCTAGATAATGATAGGGGATTCACCTTTCTCATAGTTAAAAGAGACTCACACTTGATAATCCAAGTTGTTTGTAAGATCAGAGATGGAACCAATCCGCTAAATATCTCAACTAATTGGAGGCTCATAACAAGTTATTCCAAGGTGGCTAGATTATTAAAAACTTTTCCCTTCATCATTCCATAACACATCAAGCTATTTGGTAATGTGCTAGATAGATATCTTAAGAAATGAAGGGGACTCCCAATCCACTTTAGTGTGGACTTAGAGTTCGTTGGAAGAAATCCCACAACTGGTCCAATTTATTGTCTCACTATTATGATCAAAGATGCCCAATTTCTAGATGGGGTGTCAACATAAGGTTCAAATGGGAAATAAGAGAGGTTGATCAAGGTGACAAATGTGGATGGAAATAAGGAAGAAAAGAGGAATGTTGTGGTGGGTTATTATAAATATAAATGATAGATCCTATGTGGGATCCTTCCCTCATCTATTCCTATACAACCATAGTATGACTCCAAATCTCCAATAATGAGCATGTGTCTATTGACCACTGATGGACCAAGTGAGGGAGGTAGCTTGTCCAATTAGGGCCTTGGGTAGGCACACGTCGACATGACCTCCCATATGATTGAGGCCAGGATTTGGTTCATGCAAAGCAAAATTACCATGATTAAATTATCATATCTGAGGAAGGTGGAAATAAAGTGACTTAATCACGTGTGGGTACCCTATCCAATTAAAATAATGATGTGGTATTTTTGTTGTTGAGAGGTTGTTCAAGATTTATTATCAACATGTTTTTTCAAGATCAAGCTCATTCATCTCCACCTTAGCATACACAAGGGTTGTGATTTACATAGATGGAGCTTTCAAGTGAAGGAATATTGGTTTGGGTACAATCCAAATGCAAAGGGATAGGTAATAATTATACCAAATTGATGTGAGCCTAACAAAGGAAAGAAGAAAACTTTTGAATCTAGGGGCTCAATTTGAATTAGAGAGACAAGGAAAAAGCATGTAATGTGAGTGGGGAAGGATATGGAACAAGCATTCGTATTCAATCCCTATATATGCGTCATCCAAAGGGAAAATCAACCATTGATGAGGTTGACATGGAAATGCAATAGTTATGGGAAAAAATGGACATAGAGTGACTTCTATCAAAGACTCAAGGCCAAGATATATGACCTTTCCAACACTAAAACTAAGGTAATAACATATTTTAGGTTATCATAGATGTAATGGACCATGAAATCCATGGTTATGCAAGCCATTTCTCTAGAGAGGGTCAAAATTTCAAATATAAAGAAGTAATTATCAATATTCAACGGAAAGTTTGAGGGCCCTCTTTAAAGGGAATTCAAGATCACCATATCAGTCAAAGTTCCAATATGTATGGGATAGTGCAAGGAATACACATATGGATAAAGATGATCAAAAGAATTAGTAAAATCCTATTATGTTCCCTAAATATCCTCTCCCACCATCATCTAGTCTAGCCAACACTCCAAGTTCTCGAATTCCAGGTTTTGTTAAGGAGGAGGTAACCACATGCCCTCCCCTAGAGAATTACCCCTTTGTTGATGAAATTTATTTATTTCTTTGTTTAATTTCATATGATTCATATAATTGAGAATCAAGAGATAAGGTTGATCCTTATTGAATTAGGCACCTAGACAAGCCATAAAGAATTTTTAATGCTTAGACATTACTAGAATTTTATTCTATTTATGTTATTATCTATGCCAATACATACTTATTGCAAATATTGGTTTCCCATAGAGGTAAGCTATTTTGAACACTCAAGAGGGATTAGTTTCCTTGGTGGAAAGCCCCCATATACTCTGTGATTTTGTATATGTTGTGATATTTATGTGAAATAGAAGGCACTATATACATATACATATACATATACATATACATATACATATACATATACATATACATATACATATACATATACATATACATATATATATATATATAATAGAGGGCACTACACACACACACACACACACACAAAATGAAATCACGCTACATATAAAACTAGAAAATGACAATCTATGTGAAAGGAAATATTAAGAAGCTTTATTCTATTTCATCATAAATTGGACATACGCTAAAGGAATTGTCCTTTGGAGTGGAGAAAGAATTCTTATTTAAACACAAACTTTCTTTATATATATATATATATATATATACACACACACACTAAATGAAATCATGCTACATCTAAAACTACAAAATGACAATCTATGTGAAAGGAAATATTAAGAAGCTTTATTCTATTTCATCATAAATTGGACATATGTTAGAGGAATTGTCCTTTGGAGTGGAGAAAGCATTCTTATTTAAACACAATCTTTCTTTGAAACTAAGATAACGAATAATAGATTCATATCCACAAATCCCTCATGTGGTTACAATCATGTGCTAATAATCAACAATCAAATATCTATAAATATTTTCTCATGAATATCTCCAAAATATTTGATAACAAATCTTATCAAGAACTCCAAGATTATTTTATGTTCAATATATTTGAATGATGATCTCAAACCCATATCAAATATTCAATAGTTAAAGATGAAATTTGAATTTGGATAAAAAGGTAAAAATTTGCAATGTTATAAGATTTGCCTATTCCTCTAATCACCAACAAACTAACCCAATTTTGAAAGATAAGTGAAAGTATGATATTTTATAATATTTAGCCATAAGTTCACTGTAAATACTAAAATAAATGAATTAACAAATATTGAGCCTAATCCCACATATAAGCATTAAAAAAGAGTAAAACAAGGTTATGGAAAAGCTAAAAGGGATTAAAAATCATAGGAAAGGATATGAAAATATGATGATTTTCATTATTCAACAAGTACTAGTGCTAGGAATACCTAATGAGGACAGTCAAAGAAAAGTTAATCCTAATAGGGTGGAACTTAAGGGTGAATGTGAGGGAGATCTAGTATGTGCTCTACCAAGACTAGGAACAAATTCCCATAATGGTTAGAGACCTTGCAAGTGTTGAGAATGGTGAGGTCTAGGAGGATCTCCTATGTAACTCAACTTGTAGTGAGATGTATGTTGGGCCTTCATTTTGAGGTTTTTTTCACTTCCAAAAGTGTTATTTTTGACCCTTTCCACTCCTTCTTACAACCTTATTACTATCCCTTTTCATCACATTCACTTGTGTTTTCAAGGAAAATGATCACAAAAAGCTCATGAGGTATATTGTTTTCATTTTTTAATGGTTTCCCTTATTTTTAATGAATTTGTAAATTGTTTTTCTATTGAGGGTTCCAGATCATGTAACCTCATTGTAAATTCAATAACCTGTGTCATTTCTTAGCATATTTGTACACATCCAAGGAAAAATCCACTGCATGGATTTTGTTTCTAGGTTCGAAAATATGGTTTAATGTTGGTTATATCAACACTAGGCCAAACAAGGAATGCACTAAATCATGGCCAATTCTCTAACTAAACATAGGCCAAAATATAGCATCCAACACTAAAAGGGTGTTGAGGCCTCAACAACTCCCTTTAATTGTCTCGAAAATAAAGGGGGTCCACATAATTTTTTTGAAATATTGCCTAGGATTGCTTTGGGTTTCCTATTTTTAATGATTTTTGGGTTTCCTATTTTCCCCTTTTGATAATCTCATCATCTTCGTCTTGTTGATACTTTACTGGAGATAAAAAATTTGCCTCATTTTCACTCTTGGATTAAAAGTTATACTTGTTTCAAGTTTTGCATTTTTTCACTAGTTTGATGAGATGGCATGCCACATGGTATCCTATGGGGCATGTTGACATGGAAGTACCGACTTCATAAAAAATTACATGTGGTACTTCCACATCATCATCTATACACGCCTTTACATGTGCCATGTGGCTAGCACATCAATGCAACCTACCACATCATCACCACATGGCACCTCTCTAGGCCGCCACATCAGCAGGAACACCATATTAGCTATGCCACATCATCCCACCATCAAGTTTGCGCCTTGGTCCTTTTTTAACTTTTTATGTTACGATATGACAATTATATTGACCAATTCCAGGCGATGACAATAATTTTTTATCCCAGGATCTGTCAGTTAATGAGACTGGGAGATGACAATTCTTAACAAGGTTTATTTTTTTTATTTTTTTTTAATTTTTTGTTTTTTTGTTTCGAGACCGTCAATTAACGAACCCAAGACATCAACATTTCACAATTCTAGACGATAATTTTCCCATCCCGCTAAGACAAACTTATTTCATGACTCATTTTGGATTATCAGTGATTTGGGGAGGCGTGGTCCTGGGCTGACCGTAGTCAATTGGATGGAAATGGAGAAGGGCTCCAAGTTAAAGCATTATCTGAGTGCTTCTCCACTATAGTTTCCATTAAATACTTACATAAATCATTATATCCATTTTTTCTTATAAACAATTAAAGGTCATCTACCCCATGCATGTGGTATTTATTTTTTTCAACTTGACCATTCGAAAAAACAGCAAATCATTCTACAAAATGCACTTGAGCTGTTATAGGATCCTGTCTTCCAGAGGCCATATATTGGGCCATAGGGCATGAAATCATGACCATGATACCTCGTTGGATAAATTATACTGATGAGAACACTATGGGATAATTTGTTTTTGAAATATATAGGTTAAATGATCTAAAAATTTAGCAGAAAAGGGGGCTACAAAACTATAACAAACTAAGTCACTTGTGTGAATTTGTAGAAAAATATGACTGCTAGATCATTTTATTGTTGGGATTTCATCACAATATTATCTATTTTTCAATAATACAACAAAAAATACCACTTGGGCTTAGAATTAAGATTTTATGTTGAATTCAATTGAGTTTTTCTTAAAATAATTTGTTTTGAATAATTTTTATATTTGAGTTTTATTTGGTTTTTAATGATAATTTTGTTAATATTTTGGAGGTCATTTACCAGTTGGAGCCTCAATATTGATTAATAATAATTTTAGAGTTGGGAAAGGGGATTCTTCAGCTCCCAAAAGGAGAAAACAAATCTTCATGAAACTATCATGAAACAAACTTTTATTTCTGAAATTGAATTGTATAATTATAAATAGGAGATTTGTAGAAGAGGAAAGGGTTCCAATTTTCTGAATAGGAGGAAACTAGGAACTGTTGCACAAGATAATTCTTGCAGGATATTGAGAATTTGTTGGATTGAACAAGGGAGAAAATATTTATTCTCCAACCATTCAATTTGATTTAGATTTTGTTCCAGACAAATATGATTGTAGATTTAGCACTGTTGTTAAAATGATGAAAAATTATGCTTATTTAAAACTGTTGTAAAGCTATCTTTGTAGGGTTGGGAAGATTTAAATTATAATTGAATGCAAAACTCAAGTAGACATGTATGTGTTAGCTAGTAACTATTTAGCATCTTAATGACATGCTTGTCTTTGTTCTTATTACTGTTATGTTATATGAATATTTTTTTGTAATATAATGAGTAATTTCCTATCTTGAATCCAATCAATGTTATTAGGATCTAAGTATATGCATGAATGGATCTCATAATTGTTTATTAGGTAATTGTATATGCATATATTATTGAATTTCTTCAATTGTTTGCTGGTTCATCCTAATCTTAGATCCAACTCTGGTTCCTTTTATCTTTGTCTTTATTAAGAGTGGGATTGTTCCCTCTCTTGATTGAGATAGATTAGATTCATTTCTATTTTTTGCATATGAGTTTATATTTCATTTAGTTTAGATTTAGGAATTCATATTAGAAAGTCTCCTTTTTAAGGAGCAATTAACTCAGTGGCAGCCAGGCCCACCCCCAATGAATAAGGGTCTAACTGGGGCCTTGACTAGGTGATTTACTGAATGTTGACATGGTCAATTTTGGCAATCAATATTTTTGGTGCTAGAAGGAGGGTTGACTTACAAGCTGAACTTGTCAAGATGTTTGTTTTAGTTCTTTTTATTTTTCACGGCACCTTCCCAAATACCTATTTGGAGTTGCATTTCTAGACGAGCATCTTCCAACAACCTAATAAAGATAGTAAATCTCTTGTCAAAGAAGAAATTTGATAGTAAGGGTGAAATAACTGTAGTTAAACATGTTTTTCAGTTTGTTTCAAATTTTATTTTTTATGATATTTATGAAGGTGAAATGTGTGGGATTTTCACTCTCACTTTCACAGATTGAGCTAAGAAATGGTGTCAATCATTGTCGACTACTTCAATACACACATGGGAAAAGTTTGTAAGTAAATTCTTACATGCATTTCAAGAATGTGAATACGATGAGGTATGTTCGGAACTTGAAAACTTACATGCGTTAGAAGGTGAATTTGCAGTATATTTTCTTATTAGATTTGAATTAATTTATCTTAAATTTCATTTCGACGATAAACCTTTTGAAAAAGACCTAAAAAAATGGTTTCTTCACTTATGTTTTCTTCCTTGTATACCAAATAATTATGATGAATGTGAATATCTCTCTTTTCTAAGTGTACATGCTACAATTGTTGCCATACATTATTCTTTTGAGTCTACTAGTGACATTGATGATCTTGTTCAAACAAGTAGTCTAGAACTCGTTAGTGAACAAATTCAGGAGCATGCACATACACCCAATAAAATCAATTCCACTCCTAAAATGATTTCAGATTATGATAAACCTATTGTTTGTAATGAAGAGTATAATGGAGAATCAATAACTCAAATCTCAAACACCCATAATAAAGATTACTATCTAAATAGAGAAGCATTTAATATTGTCTCCTCTAACAACCTTATTCATTATATCCTAACTTGTTTGATGACTCTTTTTCATGTATTAATCATTCTTTTCATGTGATAGTCCCTTCATGTATAAATCCACTTCAAGAAGAATAAGGAACTATTACAGATCAAAATAGTTTTCAATTGCCAATCAATCAAGTTCGGGATAATCAAACAATAAAGAATCATTTTGTAGATAATTTTGGTGAATCTCACACATGTATATTTGATTTATCTTCTAGTTCTAATTTATCTTTTATGAGGGAAGGTAGTGAAGTCATTTATGATGAAACTTTGGATAAATCATTTCAAGCTAAGGCACTTCACCCTTTGGTGACTATATTAGCTTCTCATGTTGTCAATCCTCAAATTGAATCTAGAGTACAAGATGAGCTTTGTATTTATATTGATAATGTCATAATAGATCCTCTTCTTGAATCTTCTCAAAATCATATTGATTCAGATTATCAAGAAGAAATATCTATTCATATACATAATTATGAAGTATTAAATCAATTTCTTGTTGAATCATATAATTATCTTGAACATTTTTCACAAGTAGATAATAATATAGGTTTTAATATCCCTAATGATAGTTGTGAAAATGAATTTTATACAAATAAGTTCCTAGTGCCTTGGAACATTAATTTACTTTGTGTAAAAAATATGTAAATTTATTGCCCAATATTTTTAGCCTGTATTATCTTGATATATTATGGTTTTTTTTTCTTTTTTTTTTTCTAGATATATATACAACTTTCATGTTTTAATTTTTGTATTTTATGTTGGTATTTCAAATACTCAAGTATTGAATACTTGCTAAGTGAGTTAGCAGAGGAATATTAGAATGGCTTCTTGGAATATAAATAGCTCAAGGACTATCAAAATCATAAAACTTTACAATTTCACTTAATGATGTTTCAATATCAGTTTCCATTGTCCTTTAAAAGTAGTAATATCAACAATCTTGTACACCTCCAACACTTGAAAGTATATCATTTGTGTTTTTCCATCTTTCCTATCCACCATTCAAATCCCACGTCATCCATCAATGGCTTCTTCATGTTCTTTAACACATTTCCATTTTGAATTCTAAGGATCCAATTGAATCTTTCTTGGAAAAATCAATTTAGAAGAATATTTCATTGTATAGTAATATCAATGCTCTTATTGTTGTAAACAAAACAATTAGTACTGACCTTTCTCAACAGGGTATGATTTATGAAATTTCTCAGCAGGTTGGTTCTCTGACTATGTTTTCTCTCCAACAATTTCATGTTAACCATGTTGATTTTCACGATAGAACCGAAACATGGTTGGAGAAATTATTTTGAGCAAAATTTCTTGTAAATAAAAATGTTCTTATAGAGAACATTTTAGATATAGGTGTAAATATTATTAATCATTTTACGTATAATATGTTATTAATTAAGATTCTACTAATGTTTTGTGGTGTATACATGTATACAGGTTTAAAACAACTGGAATGGCTACATTAGAAGTTTGATTTTACGTAGTTTTGGTTGTCCCTATAGAGTAGAATAGGTTTAGGAATAATTTAATTTTCTTTTCATTATTTTTTGTTTTACTTAACTGAATAATGCAGTTATGGAAATAAGGTGGTGTTGATCCCTTTAGAGAAGTCCACTTTAAATTTCGTGGTTATTTTCTCTTACTTTTTTGGGAAGAATTGAGAAATGGTTCAAAGTACTCCCAACAAAATCAATTCATTCATATAACCAATTTAGGGAAGTATTCCTTCTTTGTCATAAAAATTTTAGTTATGACAAGTTGTGCTTAGAGATGGATAATAATTCTATATTGGAAAATGACTATGTTGATGAGTTGTATTCTAGATTTATGTTGCTTTGATGCAAATTTCATCATGAAGATTTACTCTCTAAAATAGATTTAATAGAATGGTTTTCCACTCTTGTTCATTCTGGTAATAAACATAATTAAACAAGCAATCATGAACATAGTAGAGATCTTTCTCAGAACATTGATCCAATAGTTAATCTTGTTTCTATTTATAACCTTATAGAATCAAAGGATGAAATTGAAACTACTTTCTGACCACACACATTAGGTGTATGTTTTACACATTTTCAAAAAAATAGAAGATAACTCAGATTTAAATCTCTAATTTGAAAATGTTGTCAAAACATCTCTTGATGCCTGTGGCAAAGAGAAAATTCGATAGAAATAAACTCCATGTAAAGACAATATTTAGAAAATAGGCATACATCTTCTTTAAATGATGATATGGAATTAGTTCATATTGTTTTAATGAAAGATTTATCTTTTAATCTGAGTTTATCCAATGATTCCAAGGAAGATGCTTTTTTTCATAATGATATAGACCATTTAATCTTGGGGGAAGCATCTGATTATTTATACTTTGTTAGTCACTACTCTATGCATATAGATTGGTTTTCAAATCTCAATATATACAATATTGATGACTTAATTAATCTTCATGTAAAAATACTTTTGCACTAGTTCAGATTTCAGTTAAAAGGAATATTTTGGAAATCAACAAAATCATGAGGTTTCTTTTCACTTTGTTCGGGGTGATGAATTTCAGTGTGATATGCCTATTGACATCAATTTTGAGTCTGTTTCTTATCCATTTGATCAGGTTCATGATTTACAAGAGAAGGAAATTATATTTGATGATTATCTTGACATTGATAGCTTCAAAACAATTATAATGCAAAGTGACATAAATTCAATTTTTAGATTCATACATGACAGACTCTCATTCTTTATTTTCATTTAAGCGTTGGTTTGAAATTTTCAATTGCATGTTTCGATGATGTTTCTTTTATTCCTCGAAATTCATTTCAAGTTTCCAACGATGTTTATATTAATTTTCCATTGGATGATTTCTACGATCAAACATTTGTGAAACCATCTTCTTATCTTGTTGGTGGTACTCTTAGTTCAGTACATAAGCACTGACCCAATGCTTGCCTTAGTACTATTTTTGGATTTTATAAATTAACGAAAGATGATCATGAACATGTGGAGAATTATCAAGTAAATGCAGCACTTTGGTCTTGGTTTATGGTTATGTCAGGCCCTCTTGATCTTATTAAGTCATCTGAAATAAATTACAATGATATTCTTTAAAGTATTCTTACATATATTTTATCTTCATCTTCTGATATTTTCCATTGTACATATAATGGTAGGATAGATGCCTAATTAGAAGAGTCCTTCAGTAATTTTTTTCTCATAATTATGAGTCTTTAGTAATTTTTTTCTCATAATTATGAGTCTTCATCTTTTCTATATTCTTGATATAATTATACATAGTTCAGGTCTTTTCTTTTTGTTTGGTATTAGTTATATTTATGTCACTAGTTTTTGATGGACATACTTTTGCAAGTTAAAACAATTGAATGGATCTATTGGAAATTTGAATTTACTTAGTTATAATATTCTAATATTATATTAGGTTTAAAAGTAGCCGAGTTTATTTGTGTAATATTTTACTTATTTGAATAAAGAAATTATGAAGACATTCAAGCTAGAAATGAGTCATCAGCAGGGAAATCACTTTACATTTTCTCCCAGATTTTACTTGTCATCTTGTTCATATTTACTTTCATTAAATACTTGTTTTAAGTCTTATATCTAATAGCTTATCATTGACGCTTATTTAATTAATGTTTAATGTTATTATTAATCATGAAGCAAGATGTGTGAAAGGAAAACAACATCCAGGTGAGAAGATCATATTTAAACCTTTGATCATAATTGTGTTGCAAGTTTGGGGTTTTACTTTCAAACAAAAGCCTAATCAGTGACCACCATAGAAGACAAATTCATCATCAACTTAACTTTATCTTTTATTTTTATGTTAAGATGCTTCTTTTCATCTTGTCTGGTTAGAGTCTTGTTTATTTCATGGATTATTATTTTTTATACCTTTTCGTTCTTTCGAGATTGTGAAGTTTCTTACAACTTAATTTTTTATAGTATTTTCATTTTAATTTCTTAATGTTTTCAAAATTTATATGGGGAACTATTTTCAAAGAAACGCCAATTGGTATCCCCTGGGAAATATTTACTCTATTACTATAATGGAGTTTTATTTATCTAAAATATATATTTATAAAGCTTCCTTTCTCCTACATTAGGCAATGACTTTGGAGGAACACCAATATATGTTTCAAGTAATTTAGTTCACTTTTAAAAAATAAAGAGTCTTTTCAGTCTTTTCCTTTAAATCCCATCCCTTATCCCACCAGACTAAATCCTTTAGGTTGGTAGCTTAGCGAAAATGAAATTCTCAAGCAATCAAATCTAAATGGTGGAAACACAAGAGAGTTGAAAGCAATGTAAGTGTGGGAAGTACAAGTAAATCCATAGGGTCTATGGACGCTCACTAGAAGTAGGGATATGCTTGTATGGTGTCAAAACATTGTCATTGGGGCTATAGATGCTTGTGGGAAGTGAAGCATTGTTAGGAAAGAGAGATAAATTATACATTCAATAGATGTGTACTCACTGTAAAACTTAAGATCCATACCTCTTCTATTAGATATTATGAGGAATATATAAAATAAATTTCCTTTAGTTGGATTCATTTTGTAAGGCTGAGTAGGTATTAAGAACTCAAATATTTATGAATTTTATTATTTGACTTGCTTTATCTAGGACCCTTTGAAACTAGTGCAATGTTTAGAAGAATATTGTGAAACATATCATTCAATTTTTAATAAATTTAATCCCATTACATTAATATCAGAGATAATAGCTTCATCCTAGTTTGTCACCAATTGTTGAGGCAACAACTGCCCTTAATTTTTCTTAAAAACAAAGAGGCCTCTATATAAAATTTTGGAAATATTGCCTTGGATTGCCTTTGGATTCATATTTGCAGGGATTTTTTGGTTTCTTAGTTTTCCCTAGTTTTATAATCACATCATCTTCATCTTGTCAATACCTTTCTAGTGATATAAAATTTTCCTCATTTTGACTCCCAGATCAAAAGTTGTGGCAGTTTGAAGTTTTATTTATTTTTCACTAGTTTGATGAGGTCACATGCCATGTGACAACTTACAGACGTGTTGACATGGGTAATTTTGAATTGGAAAAAAATTACACATGGTACCTCCACATCATCTCCACATGTCATTTAAACTTCCGCATCAATATCCAGGCACACCTTTCCATGTGCCATGTGACACTTCCACATGGTTGACACATTAGTAAAATCTGCCACATCATCACTATATGGAACCTGTTAGCGCTTGAAATTTCACCTCAGGCTGAGAAAGGTAAACCTCAAGGCTACATCAAACCATTCAGCCTCGTAGCTAGCCCTACGGGGTAGGAGAAGGCTCTCTCCGGTCAATCTCAGTAGATCTTCAATGGGATGAGATGACCAACAAGGTAACACTGATATTAGGCTAGTAAACTGATTAAAAAGGTGGATTTGGGGTTTTTTTTGGGTTTTTGGTGGCAATTTGAGGAATTTGGCGGATCTAAGGGATGGGAAATGTTTGATAAGGTACTTTAAGGATAGGGGAAGGTGTATGAACATCAGGAAACAAGTTTTGCCGATGATTTGACCGTCCAAGAGAAATTGGCTTTCAAAACCCTAGGAGAGGGAAATGACCTTGCCAAGGCACAACTGAAGCATGAACAAGATGTAAAATGACTCATTAGACACTGACATGAAAATGAAAACCCTATGAATAATGATAGACTCAGCTGAATGGTGACATGGACCAACATTTTGACAACTTTAGAAGGAGTTAAGGCAAACCCTAGACCTAATGCCTAGTGACCAAATTTTGCTTGAAAACTCTTTGAAATGACAAAATTTGACTTGGAAACTCTGAGACCACTTTGTAAGAGCATATTTGATCACTGGAGGAAGGCTGGGAAGACTGACACTAACAAAACCTATATCAACATATGTCATG
Source organism: Pinus tabuliformis (assembly GCA_031772625.1). Taxonomy (NCBI): domain Eukaryota; kingdom Viridiplantae; phylum Streptophyta; class Pinopsida; order Pinales; family Pinaceae; genus Pinus; species Pinus tabuliformis. Next base: position 981,891,900 of record CM062820.1, on the reverse strand, counting down.
TCATTCCACCATCAAGTTTTCACCTTGGTCAATTTTTCATTTTTCCACAATCACAGGGAAAATCCAGCGAGTCGAGGGAATGCAAATTTTTTATGTCGCAGGATGACAATTATTTTTAACACTGCCAGACAATGACGATATTTTTTTTGTCCTGGGATCTATCAGTTAACGGGTCTGAGAGACTCGAATTATTAAAAAATATTTTTGTGTTCTAGGATTTGTTAATTAACACACCTGGGATGGCAACATTTCACATCTTGAGACAGGGATTTTCCCATCCCATCATTACAAAATTTTTTCATGTATACTTTTTTTATTTATCCACGGTCTAGGGAGGCATGGTCATAGGCTAACTTATTTCATGTCCCATTTTTAGTCTATCCACACTCCGGGTAGAGGCGGTCCCAGGCTGACCTTGGTCAACTAGATGGAAACATACAAGGGCTCAAAGTATGTTTTTTTGATTTATTTATCACATATTTATGTTTTGTTTTACCGTGTCAAAACATTACCCAAGCGCCTCTCCACTATGGCTTCCATTACATTTTCATGTAAACGATTATATCCATGTTTTTTATAAACACTAAAATTTCAATCTGTCCTATGTGTTAGAAAATGTAACTAGTTTCAATCTTCATAATTGTCATTGTACTCATGTCTTATGGATATATTATGTAACAAACAAAAGGAGACAAAAAATATTATTTTCAAGCATGAGTTTCTTTCTTCTTTTTGATTGGTCATCTAGGTTAGGAATGCTCTTCATGGTTCTAGGGTTTGTATTGCCATAAGAATAATTTTCATGAGTCAAGAAATTCAATGTCATGAATATAAGACCCACTTGGTCAAGTTGTATCATGTAAAATAATTTATTTTGAGTCTAAAAAGTCGAGCTAATGGTCAAAACTGACATTTGAAGAAAATTGAAGGAGGATTGACCCTTGTTGACTTGGTTGATCTTTGGCCAATTTGGTAGAAATTCTTAGAGGGCTGACTTGGGGTTTGGAGGAGGTCTTGATTGTGGTCTTAAACTTCTCATTTGAACTAATTCTATAAGAAGATAAGATATTTTTTTTTGGTTTTCCCCTTGGAGGGGTTTTTCCCTAGCTTGGGGCCTACTTCTTGTGTCTATTATTTTTATTGTTTATGGTCTTGATAATTGTTTTATGAAATAAATATGACAAAAAAAGTAATAAGAAGCTAATATAAGTTAACAAGATTTTATCAAGGTTAAGGAGAATTGTTTAAATAGTTTCCCTATCAGATTATCGAACACCATGCATGTGGGATTTTTTTTCCCAAAAACATTTGGAAAAACACATAAATTGTTCTACACAACGTGTATGTGTTGTTACAAGACCCCATCTTCCGGAGGCCATATCTCGGGCTATGGGACACAAAATTAGGCCCATGATACCTTGTTGGAAATATTAAACCAAGGAGAACAATATGAGATAGTTAATTTTGAGAAATACATAGGTCAAATGTTCCAAAAATTTAGCATAAAATGGGGCTACGAAATTGTACCAAACTGAGTTTCCTTTGTGATTCTTTAGAAAAATATGACTGCTAGAGCATTTTATTGTTGATATTTCATCATAGTATTGTATATTTGTCAATAATACAACATAAAATAACCACTTGGGCTCATATTTAGGATTTTATTTTTAATTTAATTGGGTTTTTATTAGAATAATTCATTTTGAACAATTTTTAAATCTGAGTTTTATTTGGGTTTTAATGATAATTTTGTTAATATTTTGAAGAGATTTTGGAGGTGAATTACCAACTGGAGTCTCAAGATTGATTAATAAGAATTTTAGAGTTAGGAAAGGGGATTCTTCAACTCCCAAAAGGAGAAAAATAACTATCATGAAAAAGACTTCTATTTCTGAAATTGAATTGTATAATTATAAATAGGAGATCTGCAGAAGAGAAAAGGGTACTAATTTTATGAATAGGATGAAACTAGGCATTGTAGCATAGGATAATTCTTTAAGGAGATTGATAATTTGTTGGATTGAACTAGAGAGAAAACTTCTCATTTTGTAATGAATATGAGCATTGCTATTAAATTTTGAGTAATGAATAGAGATACCATTTAGATTCATTTATCCTTTGTTCTAGATAAATATGATTATTGATTTAGCGTGTTGTTAAAATCATGACAATTTATGTTTGTTTAAAACTATTGTAAAGCTATCTTTGCAGGGTTGGGAAAAGTTAAATTAGAATTGAATGCATAATTCAAGTAAACTTGTATGTGTTAGTTGGTAATTATTTAGCAACTTAATGGCATGCTTGTCTTTGTTCCAATTTAGGTTATGTCATATGACTAGTTATGAAATATAATGAGTAATTTCCTATGTTGAATTCAATCAATGTTATTTGGATATAAGTATATGCATGAAAGGATCTTATCATTGTTTATTAGGTAATTGTATATGCATATATGCTTGAATAGTTGCAAATCATATGAATTGATTTAATGATTTGGTAGTTCATCCTAATCTTAGATCCAACTTTAGTTCCTTTTATCTTGCTCTTGATTAAGACTGGGATTGTTCCCTCTCTTGATTTAGATAGATTAGATTCCTTTCTATTATTTTCATATTAGTTTATATTTCATTTAGTTTAGATTGAGGAATTCATATTAGAAAGTCTCGTTTTTAAGGAGAAATTCACTCAGTGGCAACTAGGTCCACATATCGGTCGCAATCACCACCCCAAACAGATAAGGGTCTAATTAGGGCCCTAACTGGGTGATTTCTTGAATATTGGCATGGTCATTTTTGGCTATCAACAAGAGGTTAATATATGAGAGAATTAGAGGTTATTTTCAAGTGGTAAGGATATTTTCATGTATCACAAGTCATGAAAATCTCCCATGATAACAATTGTCTACTATCCTTTTCAGTAAATGAATGTATTTTTAGTTTGGCATTACGCCATACCTTTGTATTTTAAATAGTTGGAATGAGTTTGTACACTCTATAAAATAAGGGAGATGGTAAAGGCCTTATCATTCCCTCTCACACTCTATATAAATGTTTTGTAATGTAAAGAAAAATAGTCATACAATTGAACTACATAGTTTGAGAATAATATATGCAAATTCCATGGTGAGGTTGTGCAAACCCAATTTATGGATTGTAATGTAAACTTGTGAACCAATTCATTAATATAAAATTGATGTTGTTTTGAGATCTTGTATGAAATAGAGTACTCACACTATAGCCTTCTTTGTATCACAAGTCAGTTAGGTAGTCCCCCCAATCTAGTTTGCGTTGCAGCTCATTTTTCTTAGATAGATTATTTCAATAGACAGATAGATTTACATTTATGTCTTTGCTTTGTAGATAAAAATTTCATCTTTTGTCATTTGATTTTTTGAATTATTTACATGCATATACTTACAAAAGTGTGGATTCCCTAAAGAAGTTAGACATTGAAGGTTAACAAATGAATGTGCTTATCAAAGTATCTTAGAACCATTTGATGGTTTTGAGCTAAACAAAGGACTATGACCTACACCTAGAATAGTTCTCATAAACATAAGCTCAATGATCAAATAAAACTCTATTATATTTTAATGATGTTCTAGTTGGACTTTATTACAAGTGTATTTCTTAGAGAATTAAATTGTAGATTTCTTTTCATAGCACAAGAATCATTCTTCTATTAGTTCCGCACATATAGTGTTGATGTTTCTAAGTTTATGTCCTTGGATTGACAATAGAATGTAACATGATTTAAACATTTAAATTGACTAATACTTTTGGTGACATTGTTGGGGAAATGATAAAATGTATTAGGAAATTTATGTTTGTTTTTCTAAGTGCTTCAAATTTCATAATTTTCTTCTATATGGTTTCTTTTTGGGCACTAGCATTCTAGATACAATGAGTTAGTAAGACTATTACTTCATTGAATCGAAAGAATGTTAATATTGTATGAATAAGGAAATAGATAATAAAACAAGATTTCTTAGGAAAGGAATTGGTAGAGAAGTTCCCATCACACCAAATCATACCCCTTAACATACTAATTTGCTAGCATGAAAATAGAAAAGATGAATATAAGAAATATGGACACTGGTGATACAACCAGACCCAAGGTCTGTAGTGGACAATTCAAGGAAGATAAAATCTAATATAAGTAAAATTTTGAACCCCAAAGCCTCTACAATATGTTATCACCTAGATTGACCTCAGGCTGAAGGGAGGCAATTCCAGGGTAACCACAAACCAAGCTTAGCCTAGTAGCTAGCCCTACTAGGTCGGGAGAGGGCTCTCTCCGTAAGGATCTTAGTCAAGATGACTGGATCAGGTAAAGGATTTTAGGCTAGGTATAGTAGCTCGAAAGGTTTTGATTGAATTTGTTGGTGTTTTGCTGGATCAGATGGAGCTGGGCAGTTTAGGTCTGGGAAATTAGGTCAGAAATGTAGGGTGTTCTATGGGGCAAGGTAGGCATAGGCTTTAGCACTTTAGGCTTAATGGTGTGAGGTGTTTAAGACTGATGAGGAGCTAAGAAGGGCATGTGACAATCATGGATCCTTATCAAATAGTAGAAAACATGAAATATTGAATGATTTCCCAAGGCAGAGCACTATTACAATGGATTCTACCTATCAAACTTGATAACATTCAATAAGAAGCAATGAAATGAATGATGGCATACATAAAACCTGTAAACAAATGATTACAAAAGAAGAAACTGTGCTAAAACTCCATACCATAGGGATCCCATAAAAATAGCTGCAAATCTTATTAATCTCCTTGCCAAACTGCTTATAATGATGTACAATCAAGCTCTGAGCATCCAAGTGAGTCCAACCTCTCACAAAAAGAAATAAGAAGAAGATATAGACAAACATTCAACCTCCTCCCATCCTCAGGGGTCAAATCCATAAGATGAGGAGTTGATCTAACTGATACTAAACAAGAAACAGGAATATAGGCATCATCAACAACATGCCTCTAAAAATGAAAAACTGATTCATTTGACTTCAAACTAACTCCTAAAGCAATGAATCTACCCTCTACAAATTTTTAACCATCATATTTACAAGCCATGACATAATTTACAATAGTAAATAATCCGCCATGAGAGAGAATCCATGATCATAGTCAAAAACTAGGAAAATAGGCATCCTGAGCCAAATTTGCCCTACGCACAGCGCCACTGGCTCAATGTGCAGCACCACTTTCAGGTCCCTTTTGAAGGATTTCCCGTCATCCAAATTGAGTCCATGATAGCTCATTGGAAAGATATTCAAGTCTACTTTCCATAAAACCTATAATTTATGCATTTTGAGCTTATTTGACCCCTCAAAAATTGATTCTCCAAGACTTCTTCTGTGTGTCCAAAAAGTGGCAGAAAGGTCATTTTTAGGGTGTTTTTTGACCTTTTGGTGGACTAGTTATGCTCCAAAAACTTTGAAAATTTCTAGGGTGTATGTCATCACTACCCTGAATCTAAAAATGCAAGCCATTTTTCCATTTGGTGCCCCTAGGAAAAGCGTAGCGCCACTTCCTGAACGCGCAACGCCACTTCCTAAACGCGCATCGCCACTTCAAGCCTGCTTTTGACTGCCTTCCCGATGTCCAAATTGGGCATGGGATAGCTTTTTGGAAAGCTTGTCGAGTATACTTTCCATAATATCTTGAAATTTTTAATTGGGAGCTCATTTTCCCTGTCAAAAGTGCAATCTCCCAAGACTGGTCAAAATGTGCAGAATGAGGCTACCAAAATGCAGTGTTGTTTCAGTCAACCTTTGGAGGTCTTCCACAACTCCAAATTGAGCTCATGATAGCTCATTGGAAAGATATATATGTATGTCTATCATTTGACCCATCAGGAAAGTCATTTGGACACTCCATCTAGGAGAAAGCTTGATTTTCCCAAGGTCACTCCAGAAGTGAAGCAACTCTCCTGTGGCAAATGATTGTTTGGACATGTCTCCCAAAACATGAGACCTGTGTACAAACTGAAGGAGGTTTTTCGTATTGAGTCTATGATGGACAAAAACCTCTCTCAATTTTATCAAATTCATCTTTTTTTGCTCAGAAACATCATTTGAATAAAACCTATCCCGATGTGTGGAACAGGGGATTTGTAGAAATGAAGAGAAATGAAGGGGATGAGGGGATTCTAATTTCTTGAGAAAATTTTGGGAAGTAGGGAGGGATGTTAGGAGGTAGGGGAAAGTGGAATTTCAAGGACTAAGTGAGGGGAAGGGGTCCAAAAGGGAAAAACACAGGCCTAACCTAGAAAAGTGTCAAATTGTAGCAATAGGCTAGGGTTTGTGGGAAAATGATGAATTTGAGGGATATCAATGATGGGAGGTGTTTAAGAAGGTATATTCAAGATAGGGAAGGTGTATGAACATCAGGATACAAGTTTTGTTGATGATTTAACCATATAAGAAAAATTACCTTCAAAACCCTAGGAGAGGGAAATGAGCCTTACCTAAGCACCACTGAAGCACAAACAAGGTGTAAGATGACCCATTGGAACCTGAAATAATGATGAAAACTCTTTGAATGATGGTACACTCAGCCGAATGGTGACATGAACCAATACTTGGAAGACTTTGGAAGGAGTGAAAACAAATCCTAGACCTAATACCTAGTGACCAAATTTTTACTTGAAGACTCATTGAAATGACCAAAATTTGATTTCGACACCCCAAGACCACTTTGTAGGAGCATGTTTGATCGTTGGTGGAAGGCTGCAAAGACTGACACTAACACAATATATCATATAGTGAATTCAAAAATAACAGGTGAACCAAGAAAGTAATTAGATATTGAAGAGGAGTTCAATCCAATAGTGGAGCTAGAATCTCCCTTTCAAGAAAACGAGTATAACATTTTTGGGGGTAAAAATATGGAAGAAAGTGAAGGTGAGGTGTATTTAAATGGTGCAGTGAGGTGTTCAAATGAATAAGAGGAGGTAACTTTTAGTTTACCAATTTTTGATTTGAAGACAACAGTACAAATGAAGAACACCCCTCCATCAATTTTCCCTCATTTTCATGGTACGGTAATAGAAGATCCCGATGTTTTTTTTTTCAAGTTTGAAATTATGTGTCATAGCTGTGATTTTTCAAATGATTCACAAAGGCACAATTTTTTTCCCATTACTCTCAAGAATCAAACTTATGTTGGCTTATGGGGTTGGAAGAAAACACAATTTGGACTTCAGAAGAAATGCATAGGAGTTTCCTTTAAAAATATCAAGAATATTGAAAAGACAAAAATTTAAGAGAATAAATTATTAAATGGCCCAAAAATAAGAATAAAAATTAGATGATTATCTCAAAATGTTTTTATATGATCTCCAGTGCTTTAAGTAAAATAGATTAGATCTAGGTACCATTAGGATCATCTTTTTGGGACGAAATTCTAATGGATCTGTAAATTTTCTTGATTTAATGATAGCTAGAGATGTTTCTCAACTAACCTTTGATCAAATCAATGAATTAATTAGGATGTATTCTCAAATTCAAGCCAAACATGGTCAGGGTTCTAAAGACACTTTTTCTAGTTTCCAAATCTGTAACTAGTGGAGTAATTAGGGATGAAATGGGATAACTATTAGAAAAATTTAAGGTTGAAATTGTTGTTACTCTTCAATGCAATTAAAAACTTTAAAATTTAATAATAAAAAATAGGAAGAGAATGAAATCCTCTCTATTTTATGTCCTAGGTGTGGAAATAAATATCCATTAAAAGAATTCCCTTTGAATAACATTCAAATTTGTGTATACAATGAGTCAAATCAAATGCTAGATTGTAGTGCATGAAGCATTAGTGGGCGAGAAGACCGATGTAGAGCTACAAATGAAATACTTGAAGCACACAAATTATTTTGTTGGTCATATGAAGATGCTTTCACTAGTAGAAATACATGGAACTCCTTTTTAGAGGAGGATATGTTACTCTAAAAATGAAATATTTGAACTATATTGAATGTAATTTCAATTAGCTTTAACATAATCTCTATATAAACTTCAAGATTGTTGTGAGAGGATAGATGAGGTGCGAATGGCAAGATGAACCAGGGTTTGCGGGCCTAATCTCGGTTTAGAGTGTGATTGCAAAAATAGTAAAGGAGGAATCTCGCAATCCGAGATAGGGTAGATATAACGTGGATACAAATATCGTAATTAGAGGGCCTGGGTAGATATGACATTGAGATCCTAGGACCTTGATGATTTGACACAAGGTGGAATAATGGAGGAGGAAAATATTGTTGAATAAGAGCCATAAGCAAAAGGAGAGGGTCCAATATGGGAAACCTCCAAAGATTTCATGCCTAGCTCAATCATCTTCTGTTACATGGATGAGCCGGACTCATCTATGTTTCCCCAATCCTCTTCAACAAATCTAGACATACCAGAGGTCTCGGGTCAGGTAGACAACTTCGATGTGGAAGTATATTTTTTTGGTTAACCCAACCTAGGGTTTTTCAAAAAACATCATCTCCGCCCCAGGGTTCCGAACCTACCATCCTTAGGGTTTCTGGGTACTTTCTCCTTGAATCCTCCCCCTGTATATTTCAATTTTTTAGGTATGAGATAGATTCTTTTCTAGTGGGATAAAGTGGTTTTCTTAATTCTAGATTTCCAAGGGGTCTCCCCACATCAGAAATGTTATGCCAGTTAGTCGGGTTTCAAGCTTTGGGTTTTCAAATAAATGCAGAGCCTTTCTCTTCCATTTATTAGTTCTTTCCCTCTTCATGAAGCCCTACATTCAACTACCAATATTTTCATAAACAAAGTTTTGGATACAAAAGGAAGTGAAGGGAAAAACTTAGATGGGAGTGTAGGAAAAATATGATGGGATCTAGGACTTGAAGGGAAAGAATATAAAACGACCTCTTCAGGAGAAATAACAACTAGACAAAAAGGAAGGAAGAGTCACTTCCTAAAGAAAAAATCAAACTGAAAAAATAAAGCTAGTGCTGGGTGAAGACATCCTGATGAGGAACACCACAAAAATGTGGGGAAAAACCTTAGTTGGTAGATCCAGAGGGTGAAAATTCAATACCAATATGGTTAGAGCATGGGAAAATAGGTCTATAAATCCTAAATTAAAATTCCTCCCTAAAGTTATATTGTTGGCCAAGGGTTGGATCCAATTAAGTTTCCAAGACCATGTAGAAGACCTATGGATGACACAGAAGGCCTTGCATATTGATTCTACATCGTTTTTTTTGAAATTCTGGACACCCGCCCCCCCCCCCCCACATTGATGAAAGCAAAGAATGAATGAATTTCATCCCAATATGGGTTAGGTTTCCAGGCCTCCCCCTCAATATTGGGAAAACCTAATCTCTAAAGACCTAGGGAACTCTTTAGGATTTTATTTGGAACATGATATATCTTATGGATAAACAAGCGACAAGATTGTGGCCGAAATTATAGTAAATATATATCTATGGGAGGGTTTGAAAGACATGATGGATATATGCATTGGAGAGGAGAAATGGAAGATTAACGACTATGAGGGAGTCCCCTTTAGGTGTGGTCGATACCACAAGCATGAAAACCTAGCAAAAGACTACATTCTCCCTCTGCACAAAAATACCTATGATTCTAGGCATGGAAACAACAAGAATTGGGGCCCTTTAATCTTGGATTTAAGGGATAAGGAACTGGTCTTGGACTTCCAAGAATTATACAATGCAAGAAGCAAATCCATAGTTACCACAAATCTAGGTGGAGGCATCTCATTCAAAGTAGAAAGATGTTTAGGACCAAGTGGAATAGGACATTATGTAATGACCACATGAAGGTACTCAAATGACTATGGTCTATATTTTTTCCTCTTCCCTTGCTTCTCTTATGTTAAGCTCTTGTTTAGTTGAAACGGGTTTGAAATCTTCTTTCTTTCCTTCTCGTTCCTCTAGTCCACTTGTCTCATCCCCCTTGTTGGGTGTGGAGCCTAATTATCTTCTGTATTCAAAGGTATCACCACATTGGACCCTAGTTCATAATGGGGCGGCAACGCTGTCCGTAAAATATTCATTAGAGGGGGGGTCCGGGGGGGCAGCGGTGACCTTTTGGAGCCCCCCCCGCGGGGGGATTGGGGGCAGCGCCCCTGAAGCTAAAAATAGATGTAAAATTGCCTTGTAAAATGTTGTAATTTCGTAGTCAATCTGAGCCGTTCATTAGGTGGAGATCTGATGCTAGAAGTTATGTTTAATTTAGTGTTTTTTTCTCTAGAAGGCAACCCCTCGCTATATATGAGGGAATTGTATTGCGTTTATGTAGATCTGTATTCTGAGCGAAAAGAGAGAGGAGATTGAGCGAGAGAGAAGAGGGAATTACAATGGATCTGCTGTAGGTTGTATCTCTTCAGTTTGCTGGATAACATAAAAGGAAGGACTGGCTATTTCTCTATGGACATAGCCCAAATTGGGTGAACCACGTATGTTCGTGTCTCTCTTGTTTTATGTGTTTTCTATGTTTATATTTCTACAATATTTTATGTGTTACATTGCTCTGTAATATATAATTTTCAAACACCACCCCCCCCCTAAATACCACTTTCCCTTTCCCAAGTGATATTTTCAATTTCGCTTCTCCAATGGTTTCACTGTCAAAGAACCTTTCTGACTATGCATTAGAGGAGGAAATTATATACAACCTTTGATCCTAAATAATTTTCCCTGTCCCTAATGGAATTTTAGGGGGCATTAGGAAAATCTTGCTATTGAATCATGGGGGAAAAAGGAAACGGAAGAAATATCATCTGTTAAAAGCTAAAGAAAAGGGTTGAAAGGAACTTGTTGCGGGAAAAAAACAATCTATTCAAGGGGCACTTAGAATAATGATAGTTGTTCGCAGTGTTACCCATTAAAAATTATCTCTTTCAACTATATGGATTTAGCATGTCCCTCCAAAAAACATGCTTTCTGTAGATTAATTGAATTAAACAAACCTGTCTTGATCTTTCTTTAAGAAACCCTAGTGGATGGTTGTGTTATTTCTAAAGCATTGGAATCTATCTTAAGTGGTTGGAATTTTATAGGTCTCGATGTCTAAGTGTTATGAAACCAACTCACAAAATAGAAGAAAAGATAGATCAATGACTTCAAAATCAGCCTCTTTGAGGGGGCAACCTCCTTTACATTACATAAATGAATAAGTCTTGGATGATACAAATGACAAAACCTCCATTCTATATATAGGAGTCTAAGGGGTCACAATATAATCAGGACGACATCACAATAATAATATAAGGGAACAAAAATAACAATATTGGGCTTCTATGGGGCACAATAATAACAATATGGGGACAATAGGGGCACAACAATAATAATAAGGACCAAAATGACAATAGTAATAGGGTAATCACTAGTATTATAAGGACCTAACATGCCCCTCTCCTTCAAAAAAGTGTTGTCCTCAATGCTTGAGTATTTTTGGATGCTTCTGTATAAAATTCTCATCCTCCCATGTGGAATCTTGTTGGCTTAGGGGGTCTTGACCCAGGTTCAGAGTTAGTTGCACCAACTAATAGATCCCTACACTACTGGCCCTTTCGGAAACAACCAACATAGCGCAGGATGCAGTCTCACCTGAAGCAGTATGGGGGGATGCAAGAACCAAGTTTCTGCATCTAGAGACTAGTGTGATGTCTTTTGGTGCCTAAGATCTACCTTCACGTATATTGATACACTCCTAGGGCTCATTGCTGTAACTCCATCAGATAGCCTTCAGACCTTCATGAAGGTCTACGATTAGTCTTTGCGGAACTCTAATAGTCAATCTATCTACTTACGCACATCAGAAAGCAGTCCTAAATTAGGGTTCGTGCAGATTTACTTAAGTTATTAGTAAACATCAAATAATTTATCAGAGTCTTCACGAAAATACATAAACATGCTTTGTGTACATAATTAGCATTTATCCAACAGAATCGCGCAACATTCAATCAATATTCCTTAAAACACATTATTCATAGAAATCATATATCATCAATAGAAGTAAATAGAGATACGCAAGAATTATTAAAAAACTGTCTTTTATTGATCTTTATTCAGGATTACAGACTCAAAACTACCCTGCGCATGTAGCTGCAGGGGTCTGTGCACTCAACTGCAGACTCTACCTAGGCCACTATGCACTCAGCTGTAGAGAATTTCTTCTCCTATCTGACCCACTTCTCTTCGCTATCACTGCCTATCCATCACTCATTACTAACATGACCTTCCTTAGACTCTCTAAGACACACCTATTTATAGCCTTTTGCATACAATGCCATGGTCCGTAGAAGATGGGTGGATCTCAAAACCGACTCAATATTTACATATAACAAGGGGCTAAACCCCTTTGGCTCCTAATCATCTATGCGCTCTGCATCCACAAATCGTGGAGACTTTACATTAATTACAAAATTGTATCAAAACTTGGGTTATCTTAACCCCAAAACTGATCAAGGAGACCCTATCCCCCCAACACAAAAATCGTGACTCGCCCTCGAGTCACTCGGATGGCATTGCGATCTTACTACAAAGATCCCCCAGCTCCACCTGGATTATTGCAACTTCAACAGTGCTTTGAGTTGCTTCGTGCTTAACTTCCTCAACTAAATTTTCTGTAGCTGGTCCTTCTATGGCCATCCTCATTGTCTGTTGTGTCTACTGCAAGCCTTTAATCTTATCCTGGATGGTTTTCATGAATTGATAAGACTCTTCCAACCATAGTTGCAACGTGGCCTTTAGCAAGGCCTCCTTCTTCTGTGCTTCCTCTACCTGCGCTAGGAGCTACTTTCCATCCTGTAATTTGGCTAGGTGCTGTGCTGGTGCGATGGAGCGTGTCGTTACCCTAACTTCATCGTATTGTCACTGCAACTCCTTGAATTCTGTATTCAGCGTCTGCAGGTTTGGATATTCCTGTAGATTGGTCTCTAACTCCATTGCTTGCTCGAACAATGTCGTACATTCACTAACTATGGCATCCAGGGTGGCCATTCCTTCCTTTATCGCAGCTCTACGCTGCTTCCAGACCTTAGATGGAGTCATGGGCTACAAATTTAATTGCAACTTTGTGATCTTCATGTTGAGCTCAAACTGAACTCGTCCAACCTCTACTTTAGCTTCACACACACCAACGATAAGTTTTTTGATCTTTTCTTTTGGCTGTGCATCCTTCGGGATGTGAAGCTCAGGCACTATCCTGCATGCCTCTGTCACTGCTGACTCTAGTCGTGAACTTTGCGCCTGCAACATCTATTTTTCCTTCAGAGCCTTTATCTTTTAAGTGAACATCTTCTCATTGTTCACTTGTATTCACTGATGAGTTTGAGGGTGTGCTACTCTTGAGCTCTCAATTCATCTGCCACCCTTACATGTAGCATGTGGAGGCTCTCGTTGGAGAGTGCTGCTATATTCAGCCTAATGTTCTTGATTGTGCTCAGGATAATGCAATCATCGGCTGTCTCCACATGAAGAGACCCATCTGAAAATGAAATAGTTTGAAGGTCTAGGGTCCTTACCAACTCTGTTGCTTGGCTTGTCCCTATTTCCAAGATCGCTTGTCCGTGCTCGCTTGTCTGGTGCCTACCTGTATTTTTCTTGCCTGGATCTACAGCTCACGCAGATCCTTTTAGATGCTTCCTAGCATCTGCATATATTGCTGCTCAAACTACTGCAACACTTCGGTGGTGGTATCCCTGATTTTATCCCTGATCTCATCGAGATCGCCCTCTGTCAAGACCATGGGATTACCCTGTGACTTGTCTGATTGCTGCTTCTTCCTTGTACCTTCCTGCTACTCCTTGTTGCTTCTCTTTAGAATAAATGGGGTGCTCTGCCCCTCATCTCCGCCAAAACCTTACCCTGAAATTTCCTCCTCCTCTGTTTCCGGCGAAGGTGACTTTTCACCTTTTTGTGACTCGCATTGCTCCTGTTCTGCCTGCTCCTTGGCAACACACTCTTGCTCCACTCGAGCCTTCACTATGGCTTCCTTCTTTTTCTACACAACCAGGTTACATGCAACTTTCTTTGCTGCCTCCTTTCTCTTCTTCGTAGCAGAACTCCCCACGCCCGTGCTTGTTCCAACATCTAAATCTGAGGGGGCATGCCACTCTATAGGCCACCTCTTGCACATCTATTTCCATCACCAAATATGGCAAGTCATGCAATTTATTTTGTGGATCCTTTTGCGCTTGAATGTATACTCTGTGGAAGTTAGCCTTGAATGTCGCATAGGCTGATAGCTACATGTACAAGGTTGGGGACAACCTCAGGCACTAGTTAATGGCCATGCAGAGACTCGATTCCATAAGGACCCAAAATATTTTCTTCTCTGTGATTCGCGTGGGGTCCTTTGCAGCCCATAAGGAAGCAAATCGCACTGCCTTCGGCAATCCTTCCTCAAGCGAAGGAAACTAGTTGTACTCTGGTAATTCCCACGCGACAAAAAAAAGGATAACAATAACCAAGAGTAGTGAAACAACTTGGTTTCATCCCCGGTCTCTCGACAGTTCGCGAGGAACTCCTAACAGAGGTATCTGGACCAATTGAATTGTACTCCCTTCGCGCACTGGGTAGCTAGGGAAACTACAGGCACCAGAACTTCATCCACACGACATTTCCTTATCATCTTCCCTACTAATATATGGGTGGCTAGTTGAATTGCTGGGTATATTATCGACAGAATTGAATACCCTCGCAACTTCTTCATGAGGCTGTAATCTCTCTTCATTCTTTCTGCAAGGTCCTTTTCCCCCGTCATTCTGCCAAACTCCTTTGTTGGGTTTAGTCCTTCATACAGAAAGTGCGTAATCCTGTGAATTAGCATGTTTGTAATGGGTATAGGCCCTCCTAGCCATAGAAAACCATCGTGCACCAATGTGAGAAGCTGGCACACACATATTGTGTTGATGGGGGTGCAGTGATAATGGGGCACCCACAATAGATTGAGTAACCATGAGTTTTCGACACTTCAGACCCATTCCTCTGTCTCTAATGCGGTCACACCTGACTCCGCGTAGTAGATGCACCTCATGTACTTATCTGTCGCTAAGTGTGGAAACCTAGCATGATATGTGAGGTCCTAATCCTCCATTTTCAACTGTGCGATCCGTGTGAGCCACAGACCTTCAAAAGGGACCTGGTCTGGTGGCAGGGGCATGGAAACAATGAACTTCTCAGAATCTGGGTCCCTTGGGACCTTCGCCTTTCCCTTCCGCGGAGGGCTATACTCGGGTAGCTTCCTTAAAGGCTCAACTCCTTCAGCATTAATGTCTTCTATACCCTGGCCTTCTACTGCCTCCATGTCCATGACTTTATCCGGTTGCTTGTCTTTCTTTTGTTTTTCTTGTGCTACAGATGCCTTCTTGGTGATTCATGCACTGACATTGGCTTTTTCTTCTTGTCCTTCTTTGGTTTGGCTTTTTGGGTTTCTCTAGTAGGTGTAGGCTTAGGCCTAGGAAACCTCAGTGCCATAGGCACAGGAGCTGGAGCTTCCATACTTACCACTTTTCGGGTAGCTCCTTAAGAGGTCACATCGCCACCAGTACTCACGTTTTCTGCGGGGCTTGGTCCAAGCATTTTCTCTAGAATGAACTTATGATTTAGCTTATACAACTTAGCAAATGCAGGGATCGCAACTAGATCCTCCCAATACAATCGATTCATAGGCGACTATCACTAGCAATTATGAGGGTGCAAAGTGTTCCCTATTGGATCGACACATGTAATTTATAGGCGTATTTGAATTCAAATCCAACTGTTCACCCCAATTTATGGAAATTAATGTTGTTTTGGTTGTAGATCATAAAATATTTTTACCTTAAATGCCGCCATCCTACTCCCCTTAACCGTCTTCTGGCTGTCAAGTCATGAACAGTGACTCCAACGGTCACTTTCTTGTTGTGCTGCGTAGAAATTCCCTCCATGGCACAACTTCCTGCACACAACTTCATAGGTTGTAGCTTCATCACTTTCCATGCAGCCTGCTCACTGCGTTGTCCTCCAAATTGGGTAGTGTAGTTTATAGTCCCGCGCTCCCTTGCAACTGCCTAGAGCACTAAGACTATCCTGCCGCCATATAGTCATTATGTAGGATCCCCTATACATAACTTCAATCTGATCCCATTCACCCTTCTTGGAAAAGGTTCTCCATTCATCATCACGAGCTGAACTGCACCTCCATCTGTAATTTCTTTGATAATGTATGTCCCTAGCCAATGCATTTGGAATTTACCTGGAAACTTAGTGAATTTACTATCATATAACAAGAAAAGATCATTTACCTTGAACATGTGAAGCTTGATGTGGCGATCGTGCCATGCTTTTTCACGTTCCTTCTGTACTTGTTGATGAAATCTTACTAAACATCAATCCTCTTCGAGCTCCATCAGCTTCACAAGTCGTTCCTCCAAGGCCTCGCAATCTGCCATACCTGTGAGAGCTGCTATGGATAGACTAGGCACAATATACTCCATTGACATTACAGGTTTGACACCATACACCAATTTGAACGATGTTTTCCCTATTATCTTCTTGCAAGTAGTCGTATAAGCCCATAGTATTACGGGTACGCGCACATCCCAGTCATTTCGTTGTGCGTTGCAGATCTTTGTCAACGCGTTCTCCAAAATCTTGTTGAAGGCTTCAACAATTCCATTGGCCTGTGGGTGAGACAGTGTACTCTTCTGATGGTAGACCTGGAATTCTTCTGTCAATGCATTGATCGTTTCGTTCATAAAGTGATTACCTCTATCACTCATCAACACTTTTGGGTAGTCAAATCTGGTTAAGACATATTCAAACAAAAAAGTTGCTGTCGTAGCCCCTGTAAAATCCTTAATCGACTATGATTCTGCCCATATGGTGAGATATTCTGTCACGGTGATGATATAACGTGCACCAGTTTTCTTTCCTGGGGGCTGAATTGGCCCAACGAGATCAATCACCCATTTCTCAAATGGCTGCAAAGATATTTGAGGATGCAATGGAAGCTCATCCCTTCATGATGGTCTGCCCGTTCTCTGACATGCATCACACGCCTTACAATATGATCCAAGCCTGGGTGTGACAAAGGACCCTTCCAAGACCTTTTACTTTCGTGATGTGTTAAATTTCATTTTTAAAAGAACTTAAATGAATACATGTGTATGTTGTAAAGAAGAGGAACATGACAATCATCAGCAACATAAAAACATAAGCCGTTGATAACGGAGTTTGTCCAGGAGGAACTACGTCTCTGGGCCCTGGTGTCAAGATGGTGTAGCCTATTGCATTAAGTGCTGTCAATAGTGATGATGTACACAAGAGATGATGTCGAATTCATATAAGTAAAATTCCCTCACGCAGGAGTGGCTCTAAGAGATGTTCCACTACAGGAACTCTCAGTCAAAAAGACTCCTATCAGTATGACACAAACTCATGCATGATGAGCATCCCGCCAACATGTCATAAAAGGGATCTCAATGCAAACATGCATGATGACAACATGAGTATCCCCTCAACATACAACAAAGGGATCTCAAAACAAAACATGACGAATCATGACAACAAGTACATCACACATATGATTTTGCATCACTTCAAGCAGGAATCATGAAACAAGTATGAAAGCAAGCTCTTGCATCAAACATCAAACATGGATCTATGCAACACAATGCATAACAAAAGAAGTACATGAATACACTGCATATACCTCACAACTAGGGGCCATCTGAAGAAGCGGATGTCAAATTGTTGAAGCTTCTCAGACCATCAATCTCATGGCATCAAATCGCATGAAAATGGATGCTCACACATGAATGTTGACACCTGCATTCCACTTAGAAATGTGACTGAAAAATAGAATGAGAAAATGAAAAATATGAACACATCGTCAGATTTGTGGTGTCAAATAGTGCAAAATCGACTGTCAAATTTCTGTATTCTCAGAAAGTGAGAATCTGGGGCTCAAGGAATCTTTTAGATTCCCCCTAGATTCCTTAAAGATTCCCTCCTTCAAGTCCTCTACAAATAGGCTACTCAGATAAGGAAATTGACTGCGCCATCAGGTTCGTGTCGTCGAGAGGTGTAAGATCGACATAAAGTTTGTCCAATTTAGACACTGCGAACATTTCACCCTCCTGGAAATTTTGCTCAGTCATGGTTCCACTTGCATAAAAATTAATTAAAAATTATCTCACCTCGATTTCCATGCCCGCTCCTGGTTCCTCCATCTGCCCCCATGCATTGGTGAAGATGAATGTTTATATAGAATCTCGGGTGGATTTCACAAGGAGTCAATTTAGGTGGATTGGTAAGGTTGGTAGTTTGTTGAGGAGGGGTCGAGGAATCAAATCCCGCCCCTCCCTATTTTAACACATTAACTATTTGAATACCATGTATTAAATCTTTGGTGGGGGTTGGGTCCACCTTGGGCGGCTCGCCCCTTAACCTCTGCCATAATGTCGCATTAACGTTTGATGGGCGCGTGTTGTGGTTGCATCAATTTTGGAACCGTTGTTTGGTGGTTCATTCATGGGGCCGCCCGATGGGGGCCAACCCACATGGGTTGGGTGGGTTCAATCCTTGCCAGCCTCCTCATTAATGTATGGCATATACGTTAGTTTGTTAAGGGTGTGGGGTGGTGGCCCACCACCTCCCATTATATATATTTTTTAATTTTTTAATATAATAATAAGGCCACTTTGAAAAATTCAGATTTTAGGCCAAAGGAGACAAATTAACTAGGCCACAAATTTGCCTGGAATTTGGCCCAGGTTGGCCGGAATCCGTGGCCAGGTTCTATCCAAATTGTGGCCTCCTTAAGCCTGCCTAGTCAGCAAAAAGTCAACCGAACATTGACTGCTTCTAACTCTTGCATACAAACTCAGTTTAATGAACCGTTCGCACTGCCGTGATCAAGACGACGAGATCTATGCTCTGGTCCTAGTTTGAAAACATTCTGATTACTTTGATTTTCGAGCTTCCATTAGCCCTCTTTGTCCTGTGTGTGTCTCTGGAGCCACCTGGATCAATCCTCCCCACTGAGGAGCTTTTGGTCCTCCAAAAGCATGAAAAATAATTTGCAACTTCTTTGTACCTTGTCTGCATCACAAGCGTCCTGAAAGGCCTCGCTTCCATCTCCTTCACATTTTTTCTTCAGAGCCTTAAGCGATGAGCCAACACCTGCTATTTCTGCAACCTTTAGTACATTGTTTTCGCAAATTACATGCTTGACTCTCATGGCCAACTAATGACCCAAGCATCCCACACTTTCCACGAGTTTATACTCGGTGGTCAAGTTTACAACAAGATGGACGCAATACCCCAGTTACGAAAACAAGGCCAACATATCATTGTTGCTTCAACAAGTGATGAAAAACACATCATCACTGCAACACATGATTTACAATAATAAGGCCAAACACTATTTTTTGCTCTGACAGGTGATGGAAACATGACATTACTTTCACAGTTTATCATGCAACACAAAACAAGACCAGACATCATTGTTGCTTAACAAGTGATCGAAAACACATCATCACTTTTACATTTTAAACTGCAACAAATGATATACAAAAGTACGACCATGAAATGCTAACATATCTAGGAACCATTTTTCACTTATCAAGGTGAACGGGTCATCACCCTATGATGGTTTTGCTTGTCAAACAACTGTTTCATTTGGTTCATGCATCAACACTTTGTCTTTAAGGCACTACTATGGATGGAGCCTCCAACAAGTGGCTCTTTGATGGCCACTTCTATCGCCATGACTGTAATAGGTTTTCTTCCTCCAGATCTGCTTAACATGTTTCTTTACCTACTGTTGAGAGGGTCTTTCACACCTCATCCTTTTGTGTGCTGCCATTCTTTTCCAACACTTAGAAAATGTATGGTTATGTAATCCACAAAAGGTACATGTTTTTCGATGCCATGTTTTACGTTCATCGTTAACAACATGATTATAATCGAAATGAACATTTGAATGTCGAGAGTGGTTATACCTTCCCTTGCTGTCTTTGGTGTCATTATGGCGATGAGATCTCGCCTCATCTCTTTCCTTGCAATGGAAACTACCATCGGATGATGGGGATGTGTTCCCATCATTCTCTTTCCTCGACATTTTCGATGATGTCTTCGAATAATTTGACACCTTCAAGCACTCTCCCTCGGTATATCTCAAGCCTACAAATTGAGGTATTTGCACAACCTCCAATGGTTGAGTTATGAATCGGTTATTAATACCAATTTTTTCTTCCTTCTCGTGCCTCGTCCTGGTAAGGAGCCTCATGTTTGTCCCTATAATTGGGATCTCCGAATCTCCAACATAAATCATACTATGTGACGATGAAACTGAAATTAAATCAACATCTTTTACCTCCTCTGTCGATTTGGAAAGAACTGTTGATGGCTTCTCATCATCTGTTGTTGGTGATTCACTAGCTGTCTCAACGCATTCCCCAACTTCCCTTCTGACATACCCAAGTCCTTCCTAACAGGGTAATTCTTCTACTTTGACGGGGTTAACAATGCCTTGGCCATTAACACCCAAGCCTTTTCCTTCATACCCCATTTTCTTCAACATTTTGGATCCAATTCCTGTGGTGTGATTTTCAAAAACAGCAAAATCATCATGAGGACACATACATGAATTCAGAGAATTACATTTTACCTCACATGGGTCACGTTGCAACTTTTCCAAGGCCGCGTCCTTAGCTTGCAGCTATCGCAACATACTATGTTTCCCCTCTTTCTCTTCACGTAGATGCATATTCAATTCAATGTTCTTTGTTTCAAGGCTCTGGTTGTTGTGCTTTAGTTCTTCCAGGGCCTCTTCTGTGGCTTGCAACTGAAGCTGCAATCGCTCCTTTTCCTCTGTCTCTTTCTATAGAGTTTCATACATTATTTCCATTCTTTTGGAAATTTTGAGCATGGTCTCGTACATCGCTTTTTCATCCTCTGTTGCTGCACATCCCATTGTTCACGCTGAAATTCACATCAACGCAAACACTGCTCTGATACCATTTGATCCATGTTTGGGTGTGACGAAGGACCCTTCCAAGATCTTTTACTTTTGTGATGTGTTAAATTGAATTTTTAAAAGAACATAAATGAATACATTTGTATGCTGTAAAGAAGAGGAACATGATAATCATTAGCAAAATAAAAACATAAGCCATTGATAACGGAGTTCGTCCAGGAGGGACTATGTCTCCGGGCCCCGGTGTCAAGATGGTGTAGGTTGTTGCATTAAGTGCTGTCAATAGTGATGATGCACACAAGAGATAATGTCACAATCATATAAGGAAAATTCCCTCATGCAGGAGTGGCTCTAAGAGATGTTTTGCTACAGGAACTCTCAACCAAAAATACTCCTATAAGTATGACACAAACTCATGCATGATGAGCATCCCGCCAACATGTCATAAAAGGGATCTCAATGAAAACATGCATGATGACAACATGAGTATCCCATCAACATACAACAAAGGGATCTCAAAACACAACATGACAAATCATGACAACAAGTACATCACACATATGATTCTACATCACATCAAGCAGGAATCATGAAACAAGTATAAAAACAAGATCCCACATCAAACATCAAAAAGGGATCTGTGAAACACAATGCATAGCAAAATAGGTACATGAATACACTGCATATACCTCATAGCTAGGGGCCATCTGAAGAAGCAGATGTAAAACTGCTGAAGCTGTTTGGACAATCAATCTCATGGCATCTAATCGCATGAA
Organism: Pinus tabuliformis; assembly: GCA_031772625.1. NCBI lineage: Eukaryota > Viridiplantae > Streptophyta > Pinopsida > Pinales > Pinaceae > Pinus > Pinus tabuliformis. The sequence goes on along the minus strand of CM062820.1, from coordinate 981,870,171 downwards.
AATGGTTGTTCGCACATGAATGCTGACACCTGCATTCCACTTAGAAAAGTGGCCGAAAAATAGAATGAGAAAATGAAAAATATAAACACACCATCAGATTTGTGGCATTAAAGAGTGCAAAATCGACTGTCAAATTTCTAAATTTTGAGAAAGTGTGAATCTGGGGCTCAAGGAATCTTTTAGATTCCACCTAGATTCCTCAAAGATTCCCTCATCCGAGTCCCCTACAAATTGGTTGTTCAGATCAAGAAATTGACTGCATCATCGGGTTCATGTCGCCTATAGGTGTAAGATCGACATAAAGTTTGTCCAATTTGGACACTGCGAAAATTTCACCCTCCTAGAAATTTTTCTTAGTCATGGTTCCACCCGCATAAAAATTAATTAAAAATTAGCTCGCCTCGATTTCCATGCCCACTCCTGGTTCTTCCATCTACCCCCACGCATTGGTGAAAATGAATTTTTATATAGAATCTGTTATCACTTAGAGTAAAAATTTTATGCATATAGTCCTTGGTCTTAGTTCAATGTCAAAGGTCTGTGTCATATGGTTTTCGTTTTATGTTTCATACTTAGGATTTGGAGTTTTAAAGGTGTTTGTTTTAAATTATACTCTAATCCTATTGGTTCTCCTCCACCATCATTGTGTTATAAGCCATGTCTTGTCTTATCCTATTCACCGAGTCTTTTCGTGATTTTGCAGCGTAATCTCCTATTGGCCAGTTTCGCAGTGTAATCATTGTTCAGTCATTTCGCAGCGCGTTGTCATTAAGCCATTTCGCAGCGCATTATTAGAATTTTAAACTAACCGCGCTGCGAAATCGCGGATTCGTGCATTTCGCAGCGAATCTTTCCTAAAGTGTCAAGTCTGTTAATGAGTCATCAATTCTGTCCTCTCATGTCAGTTTTTGTGTACCTCCCGTAGTATGTCTAAGCGCTCATTAGTCATCACTCCACCAATAGATTTGATGAAACGCACAGAAATATCATTCCGATGGATTGTACCATGCATGGATCTTGATGATGATCGTGAGTGTTACATAAGTGACAAGCTTATCGGATGATGTATTTGAGTTTTCAAGCGAGCCTGATTACAAGCGAGCCCGAGTTAAAAAGAACTGAACCGCCATTTCAACTGACGCTGTTGGTCATTGTGAGTGAAAGATTTCAAAAAAGCAAAATGGAGAGGAAAGAACACAGGTCTGGAAAATGCCAGAGGACCGAACCTGAAGGTTTAGACATAGCATTAAGGGATGAAGGCGTGAGGAAAGCATTCAAAGATGCCGGGTGCTGAAACTTCTGTAAAAAACTGCAAGGTGGATATGCGCAGGTAAACAAAGAGTTTGCTTTGAACTTCACCGGTTTAAATTCAAAAATAGCTATGTTGGAAGTTCAAGTGTCTCCGGAGGCAATAGCTGCTGTAACAGAAATCCCAAGAGGGCAGCAAGAATGGTTTAAGAACTTTAAATTTGATATGAATCCATGTAAAGAGTTCTTAAAAGAGGCATATGTGAATGAAGACCTAACAAAAGCAGTGCCCAGAAACTATGTTAAGGAGCATTATGCCCTTCTTCTCACCTGCATTCAGAAATACTTAACATGTGAAGGAAGATACAATAAGGTCTACTCTTATCATTTCAAGTTGCTTTTACATTTCACTGGGAAGGCTTCCATAGATATTCCTTTTTACTTATTTCGCAGTCTAAGTAAAATGTGTGACAAGGTGCAGTTGAGAAAAGAAGATTGCGAAACTTCTTTATTTCACCATGGTTTGATTAAATTGTTAGTTTTAGATGGCCTTCAGAAAATAGGCAGGGACTGGAATTCGTTCATCTTCATGGATGGTTTCCAAAGAAAAACCGGCCTTACTCCACAACCAGTCAGAGAGCAACCAGTCAAAGAACTCACAATAGCTGAGCTTCAAAAGGAGGCTAGAGCTAAAAAGCAAACCAAGTCACAGCTTAAAAGACCAGTGAAGCCACTGATCATCAAAGAACAACCTCAGCAAGCAATAAAAGAAAAGACTCAGGGTAAGAAGAATGTAGCTGAAACAAGCAGAGCTGAAGCAATTTCCAGAGTGAGGACAAGAAGCCAAATAAGTAAAGAAAAGGGTAAGGCCATAGCTGTTGAAGAAAGCCCAGCATCTAAGGCAAGCCTGAATGATTTATTAGAGGCCACTGAGTTTGAGCAAATTGAACCAGTACATATTGATTTGACACAGTCATCACCAGAAAGTGCCAAGAAGTCTAAAGCCTCAAAGAGGCTGAAGTTTGATGAACCAGGTGAGGAATTCATATTCAAACCCAGAAGACCTATTACAAGGAAGCAAGTAAAGGAAGCTCAGCCCAGGACAGAGGAAACTGAGAAATTGCCTAGAACAGAGGAGACAGAGAAAATTAAGCAAAAAGACACCAACAGAACAATCATTATATCTCAAGGGGGTAATATTATAGCTATAAAGAATCAGCTAGAAGCAGCTAAACATGAGATTGCTAAGGTGAGGAATACCACTAGGGAGTCTGCTGTCAGGTATGCAAATTATCGTAAAGCTGTTTTGAAAGGAAGTGAAAACCTAATAAACCAGGTGGATTCAGTAGCTGATGTTTACACATGGACAGTACCTGCCATTAAAGAGGCCAAACTCCTCAGAAAGATAAACATGCATCTAAGAGCTGAGAACAAAGCTATGAGAAAGAAAGTTGAAGACTTGAAGGCACAGCTAGGCCAGTTAGCTGCTAAATGAGGTTGCTGTTCAAAGGAAGGTTTTGTTCCAAATTTTGTTAAATTTTGCTTAGTTTATTTGTTTTGAAGACATGTAGATCCCTGCTATATATATCCAAGGTCAAAAGGAGTTTTTGCAATCAAATGCCTGGGCGGTAAATATCTCAGGGAAAAGACAAGCTGTTTAAACAATTCAGCAGTTTCGTAGCGCGCTACGAAACTACTGTAGGTGTTGTTTTTTAACGCAGACAAACAGTTTGATAAGATGATCGGAAATTTTCAAAGGAAACACCTAAGGGACATATAAGAGACCAAATGAAGCTATCACAGCCATTCAGATTATGACAGGTGTACCTTTAAAAAAGTGAAATGTTTTGACTCAGGTTTAAAGTTTTGTTATAAAGTCACTTTATTACCGGTCATTAGGGTTTGGAAGGAGCTGCATACGAGGAGTTTTGGCTTACACACCTGTCCATCAATGAAGCCTCCAACACATCAGGAACATGGTGGTGCTCTATATTTTTGGGATATTAAAGAGCTAAAGACATGCTGCTGCATATTCGAATAAGGGGTGGAAGTCTGGAACCGAAAAGCAGGGGATTTCTCCTAACATCACTGAACCATTAAAGCACTCAGCATCCAAAGCCAGCATGGAACATTGAATACTCATATCAGCCATCTCAGCCAAACTGCAAGGAGTCCAAGTGTCAAAGAACAAGAAGGAATCATTCTACGAAGAAGATAGAGTTAGAGTCATAATCAAATTAGAACTCTTTAGAACTCCAGTTAGCATTAATTGTATTTAATATTTGTTGTAAAGTAGATAGGTGTCATCATAGGCAGAATTCGAGTTCCCCTCATGTTGGAGGAGGAAGCTCGAAGTAGTTAGAATAAGGATTTTCTATATATAGCTGGAACATCTATGTAATGAGGGTTGGATATTTGATAAACAGAGGATTGTTTTGGCTTGTGTAAAACTCAGTTTCAGTAATATAATTTGCTGCTTTTCTTCTCAGGATTCATACAGTATTTCGATGTTCAAGATGTGTGGTTTTACTTTGTCCTTGATGTTTTTACAGTTGTATAAATACACAATCACTCAGAATTCACTTATGCTGCTCTGATTTCCTGTGTGTATTTGTAAACTTTGGTTTTCTATGAGTTGTGTTTTGAGCATCTAAATGCCACATGCCCTGACTTCTATGTAAAAGCAGTGTCATTGTTTACTGAAGTATGATTGACTCCATAAGCCCAATGGAAACCTATGCAATGTTTGTCTAGCCTTCATATTTGTTAATTTTACTTCACAAGAGTTAGCCATCTTACTAATAGTCAAAATCAATAACCTTGTTGAGAGAGCCCTCTCAGGCTAAGGAGGCTAAGCCTTAGTCAAAAGATTGGTCTGAAATAGTTACACAAGGTCTACCTGATCAGCAGCCTTTCAGTGCTTGATTTTGTGATAACATTTTGGTGCGTCTGCCGGGAGCCTGAAGATTACTCATTCCCGAAAATATGAGACTGAACTTCTGAAGGTAGCAGAAGCTCAGGAAGGTGTTCGAGGCTGCATTCTACCTTGGTGACTCCATTCAATCTTAAAGTTAAAAAAGGTGGCTTCGAGAGGAAGATATACAAGGAGTAATCCTGACCCAAACCCACCTAGTCCTGTGGATAATCCCAACATTATCTCAAGGAGTAGACAAAGATTTTCTGATATACCAGGTACTTCAAACATTTCAAAATCTTTGTTTCCTGAATTTTCTAGAAGTCCTGAAGATAAAATTGTTGATGATAAAATTCAAGAGGTATTGTTGAGGTCTGAAAATGAAGAAGAGCTTATTGGAATCATTTTAGATTTACAAAAGAGAGGCATTGATACTTCTTCTTTAGTGTCACAAAAAGATAAGGAAGAGTTTTGGGAGGTTGTTACTTCAGAATTGCTATTAGAGGAAGAGGATTTAAATCAGCTCAAAGAACTTGATCCTTTTGAAGTTTTGCTCAAATCTAAAACTGGTTTACCTCTCCCAAATTGGAGTTCTTTTGTCAGTGGTTTGCAAAGTCCAAACAGCCCTTTTCGCACTAATACCTTATCTTCTGCCTCTGCTAGTCCAAATAGTCCTCAGACACCATCTCACACTAAATCTACTCCCTCTGGTCATACAATACCTGTTGTCACTGTTCCTCCATTCATTATGGCTGTACCTGCTAGGTATGCTCCTCTAGCTCTCCCTGCTGTTTTACATGATCTTCCTAGTAAATATGCTGCCAGGATTCCAACATGGGGAGGTGATGAAGATATTACAGCAGAAGAACATGTGGATAGGTTCAATGATTTTGTTGATAGGGAAGAAGTGGATGATGAAGATGTGAAACTAAGATTGTTTGCTCAGACTTTCATTGGGGAAGTCAGAAAATGGTTTAAAGCCCTTAGAGCTGGAAGCATTCATAGTTGGGTAGAATTTGAAGACAGTTTTCTAAGGAAATGGGGAAACAGAACTAACCCTGTCCAAGCCCTTACTGAGTATAATAATCTTAGGAGAGCTCCAGAGGAAACTGTTCAAAATTTCTCTAAGAGGTTTAACAAGGTTTATAATTCTATTCCAGCACATTTGAAGCCTCCTGGAGCTTTGGCTCAGTTGAGATATGCTGAGTCATTCGATTCAGATTTCTCTCTTTTACTCAGAGAAAGAGAGTCTGCCAATCTTGCTGACATGCAAAATGATGCAATTAAAGTAGAGGTGAATATGCTTGCTGCTAAGAAATCAAAAATGGCAAAGTCTAAATTAAAAGAGGAAGAGAAGCCTTCTACATCTACTCAAGAAGACAAGTTTGAAACAATGATGAAAACCATGGAGAAATTGATGGACAGATTAGCCCTTGGGAATACTTCTGCTCCTCAAGCACAGCAAGAACCTCAATTTAGAAACCCACAGTTCAGAAGACCCCAAAATCAGCAAAGGCCAAGAGATAATCGAAATCAGCAGGCAGATCCTCCAGTGAGACCTCCTTTCCAGCAAAATTTGGTAGATGAAGAGGATGAACCTGAAGTCCCTGAGGAATCAATTCATTGTTTTGATGAAGAAGGGTCAGGAATTTTCTTGACCAAAGAGGAACATGATGAGTCCAGCATGACAAAGTCAGAGGAAGAACCTTCAGATTTTTTAAAGGGCTATCAGCATGCTATTTTTGAGATGCAAAAGCAGTATAATCTCAGGAATAGAGATGTTCCTATTACAGCAGACAAAGCACAGTTCAAGAAGAATACCTCAAGGACAGCCGATGATAAAAAGGAGAAAGCAAAGGTAGGTGAAAGTAAAGTTGATCCTCCTCTTGACAAAAGGGACATTCAAATTTCTTCTCCTCCCAAGGAAAGTGACAAGTCTACCTCTGTTTTTAATATTGAGAATGAGATTGCAAAAATTAAAATATTAGTCCCTTTTAATGAAATTCTCAAGGTAGATAAGTATAGAAGCAAAATTGTTGAAATGCTTAATTCACAACCAGGGGTGGCTGATATCCTAAATGTACAAGAGGATAATCCTATTATCTGCTTGGGTCCAAGGCTTGAGGATGAACAAAATGAGGAGCTTCCTCCTTTCTACATAAGCATTACCATCCATGACATGCCTTTACATAATGCTATGTTAGATTCGGGGGCATCACATAATCTTATGCCTAAGGTAATTATGGAAATACTGGGGTTAGAAATTACTAGGCCATATAAGGATTTATTCTCCTTTGATTCAAAGAGAGTTCATTGCATTGGTTTGATAAAAGATGTTGTTGTGGGTCTGCAACAAATTCCAGCAAAAACCACTGTTATGGACATTGTTGTTGCAGACATTCCACCTAAGTTTGGAATGCTTCTTTCAAGGTCATGGGCAGCCAAAATCAAGGGCACAATGCAGATGGATCTCACATATGCTACTATTCCAGTGTTTGGTGAGCAAAGGAGGTTGTACCGTGAAACAAGGATGGCCTACATGGTGAGCAGCAAAGAAAAGCCTCAAAATTTTCCTATTTACTCATGTGATACTGGTCTTGGTTCAGCTATCCTTTTCAATGAATCAGTTGGGAGAGAATTAGAAGATAAATCAGCAGAAAATCAGAGTCAAGAAGGACAGCAAGGAGATGAAAAAGATATCATGGGCTGTTGGTCATTGTACTTTGATGGATCAGCAGGAAAAGAAGGGGCAGGAGCTGGCATTTGGATCACTAGTCCAACTGAAGAAAGTAAGTTTCTCTCATACAAATTAAATTTTGATTGCACCAACAACATGGCTGAGTACGAATCTCTAGTTTTAGGGCTGGAAGCCTTGATAAAGTTGAAGGCCAAAAACATTGCTGTTTGTGGAGATTCTGAACTGGTAATTAAACAAATAGAGGGTGCATATCAAACCAAGGATGCAAGAATGAGAGCATACAGAAATTTAGTGTTGGAGATGCTAGAAAAATTTCAGACTTACTCTTTTAGCATCAAAACTAGAGACCAAAACTCTATTGCAGATTCTCTTGCTGTTTCAGCCAGTTTATTTGTCATTCCTAAGCACTCTTCTGATAGTTATGAGGTGGAGGTTCGCCATAGACCAGTCATACCAGATAATATCATAAATTGGCAAGTCTTTGAGGATGATCAGCAGGTAAGGAATTTCATTGAATTAAAAGAAGAGTTTGAGCACAATCAAATAGATCAGCAGAACATGTTAGTAGAATCAAAGGAAGGTTCTGAAGTCTTACAGTTGCAAAATAATTTAATCCCTAAGGGCCTCATTCCTTTGGAGAAATTATTTGATCAAAATGATGTGTTCAAAGCACCAAGACTGCAGGCTAATGAGGAGGAAGTGGAAAGCTGTAATTTAGGTGACTCAGTAGTGCCTAAAATGGTCAAGATTTCGAAGTTCCTTTCAGCTGATATGAAGACTAAATATGTTGAAATGATGAAAAAATTCATTGATGTTTTTGCATGGAGCTATGCTGATTTGAAACAGTATGATTCTTCAATCATACAACATACCATCCCAATTAAGCAAAATGAGAAGCCTTTTAAGCAGAAGTTAAGGAGGATTAATCCTCTTCTAATGCCACTGATTGAAAAAGAGGTGAAAAAGCTTTTTGATGCCAAAATTATTGTTCCAATCAGATTCTGAAATTGGCTTGCTAACTTGGTACCAGTTAGGAAAAAGAATGGGGAGATCAGAATTTGTATAGACTTCAGGAATTTAAACAAAACTTCATTGAAGGATAATTACCCTCTTCCCAAAATGGATCTCATTTTGCAAAATATTGTAGGTTCACAAAGGATGTCTATGCTTGATGGCTTCTCAGGGTACAATCAGATTCTTGTTCACCCAGATGATCAGGAGAAGACAGCTTTCACTACACCCTGGGGAACATTCATGTATGCAAAAATGCCCTTTGGCCTCATGAATGCTGGAGCAACTTTCCAGAGAGCAATGGACATTGCTTTTGCTGAAGAAAAGGACAAATCAGTGGTGGTTTATCTTGATGATATCACAGTTTTTTCAAAAAAGGAAGAAGACCACTTAAAGCACCTTGAAAGGGTCCTACTGAAATGTGGAAAGTTTGGTATTTCTCTAAACCCAACCAAAAGTATTTTTGCTTTAACTTCTGGCAAACTGATTGGACATATTATTTCTGAAGAAGGAATTAGGATTGATCCTAATAGAGTTAATGCAATTCAAAAGTTAGATTTACCAAGAAGTAAGAAGGAGATTCAATCTTTTCTTGGGAAAGTTAACTTTGTTAGAAGATTCATTCCTAACTTTGCTGAAGTGGTTAAGAACATAACAAAGATGTTAAAGAAAGGAGCAGATTTTAAATGGACACCTGAAGCAAAGAGATCATTTGAAGAAATTAAGAAAGCACTCACTCAAGCACCAGTGCTCATCAGCCCGGATTTTACCAAGGAATTTCTGATATTCACATTTGCTTCCGAAGACACAATTGCTGGAGTTTTATTGCAAAAAGGAAGTCAAGGTACTGAACAGCCCATTTCCTTCTTTAGCAAGACATTGGCTAATGCTGAATTGAAATATAATATCTTAGAGAAACAAGCTTATGCATTGGTAAAAGCAATTAAGGATTTCAGGATTTATGTTTTGCATTCTCATATTGTTGCATACGTGCCAAATACTGTTATAAAAGATATCCTTACACAAGCTGATCCGGATGGAAAAAGGGGAAAGTGGATAGCAAAGTTGTTGGAGTATGACATTGAGATCAAACCCACCAAGTTGGTAAAGGGTCAAGGTTTAACCAAATTGTTGACTCAGTCAAATCTGGACTGTATTGATATTAATTTAAACACAAAAATCTCATAAATTTCTGAAAATGAAGAAGAGTTAGTCCAGATAAATGAAAAATTCCTAATCTCAGAATGGTACAAGGATATATAATTTGTTTTGCAACACAATAGAGCTCCTGATAACCTTTCAAAGTCCAAAGCTCAGTTTACCAAGTTGAAATCTCTCAGATATTTTGTGTATGATCAAAATCTGTTTTGGAAAGATGCAGGAGGAATATTATTAAATTGTCTCATTGAAGAAGAAGCTGATAAAGTGATTGATGAGTTTCATAAAGGGGATTGCGGAGGTCATCATTATTGGAAAGCCACTGCAAACAAGGTTTTGAGAGCTGGCTATTTTTGGCCAACTATGTTTAGAGACATTTATAAAAAGATAGCCACATGCCATGAATGTCAAGTATTTTAAGGTAAAAGAAAGCTCATGCCAATGCCCTTGGTTCCTATTTATGTTGAAGCACCATTCCAGCAGTGGGGATTAGATTTTATAGGGGAAATCCATCCTCCCTCATCAGGACAGCATCGCTGGATTCTCACCGCCACTGATTACTTTACAAAATGGATAGAGGCAATACCCACAAGGCAAGCAAATGATTCTGTGATTATTTCTTTCTTAGAAAATAATATATTATCAAGGTTTGGTTGTCCAATCAAGGTCATTACAGATAATGCTCAAGCTTTCAAGTCCAAAAGAATGATTAATTTCTGTCATCAGTATCACATTTCCCTTGGACATTCCACTGCTTATTATCCATAGGGAAACAGACTAGCTGAGTCATCAAACAAGAGTCTTGTGAGGATCATAAAGAAGCTGCTGCAAGAAAATAAAAAAGCTTGGCATTTGAAACTGAAATATGCCTTGTGGGCTGACCGGATTTGCACAAAGAGGTCCATTGGAACATCACCATATGAACTTGTGTATGGAGCAGAGGCTATCTTCCCAACATCTCTTGGGGTACCAGTAATGAAGCTGATTCAAGGATTAGAAGAGGAACCAAATGCTATACAGCGAAGGATCAATCAGCTAATAGCTTTGCAGGAGAAAAGAAGTGAGGTGTTTGACAGTCATCAACAAAATCAGAACAGGGTCAAGAGAGCATTTGACAAAAGAATCAAGGAGGTTTCATTTCAGATTCATGATAAAGTTCTGAAATGGGAAGCCAGAATTGAAGAGAAAGGTAAACATGGTAAATTTGAAAATTTGTGGAAAGGGCCATATCAGATTTCTGCTTTCCATGGAAATAACACCTACATTCTGCAGGAGGTTGATGGAACACCATATGCTGGAGGACTTGTTAATGGCAGGTTCCTAAAGCATTACAATTAATGAATCTCTGCCAAGTGTCTCACAAACATTGTATATAACCGTTTATGAGTCTTTCTTGTTGAAAATAAATGACAAGCTGAACAGGAAGCTTAAGCCCGAGGTGAAGGCCCACAAAGCTAGAAAGGAATGCTTGTCAACTCTGTGTGTGTGTTTTTAGAATTTGAATAAAGCACTGGACGTACGAGTTCTTAGTGTACTACAGGAGCACACTATCCCAAGTGGAGCCACTGTTATCGCTTAGAGTAAAAATTTTATGCATATAGTCCTTGGTCTTAGTTCAATGTCAAAGGTCTGTGTCATATGGTTTTCGTTTTATGTTTCATACTTAGGATTTGGAGTTTTAAAGGTGTTTGTTTTAAATTATACTCTAATCCTATTGGTTCTCCTCCACCATCATTGTGTTATAAGCCATGTCTTGTCTTATCCTATTCACCGAGTCTTTTCGTGATTTCGCAGCGTAATCTCCTATTGGCCAGTTTCGCAGCGTAATCATTGTTCAGTCATTTCGCAGCGCGTTGTCATTAAGCCATTTCGCAGCGCATTATTAGAATTTTAAACTAACCGCGCTGCGAAATCGCGGATTCGTGCATTTCGCAGCGAATCTTTCCTAAAGTGTCAAGTCTGTTAATGAGTCATCAATTCTGTCCTCTCATGTCAGTTTTTGTGTACCTCTCGTAGTATGTCTAAGCGCTCATTAGTCATCACTCCACCAATAGATTTGATGAAACGCACAGAAATATCATTCCGATGGATTGTACCGTGCATGGATCTTGATGATGATCGTGAGTGTTACATAAGTGACAAGCTTATCGGATGATGTATTTGAGTTTTCAAGCGAGCCTGATTACAAGCGAGCCCGAGTTAAAAAGAACTGAACCGCCATTTCAACTGACGCTGTTGGTCATTGTGAGTGAAAGATTTCAAAAAAGCAAAATGGAGAGGAAAGAACACAGGTCTGGAAAATGCCAGAGGACCGAACCTGAAGGTTTAGACATAGCATTAAGGGATGAAGGCGTGAGGAAAGCATTCAAAGATGCCGGGTGCTGGAACTTCTGTAAAAAACTGCAAGGTGGACATGCGCAGGTAACCAAAGAGTTTGCTTTGAACTTCACCGGTTTAAATTCAAAAATAGCTATGTTGGAAGTTCAAGTGTCTCCGGAGGCAATAGCTGATGTAACAGAAATCCCAAGAGGGCAGCAAGAATGGTTTAAGAACTTTAAATTTGATATGAATCCATGTAAAGAGTTCTTAAAAGAGGCATATGTGAATGAAGACCTAACAAAAGCAGTGCCCAGAAACTATGTTAAGGAGCATTATGCCCTTCTTCTCACCTACATTCAGAAATACTTAACATGTGAAGGAAGATACAATAAGGTCTACTCTTATCATTTCAAGTTGCTTTTACATTTCACTGGGAAGGCTTCCATAGATATTCCTTTTTACTTATTTCGCAGTCTAAGTAAAATGTGTGACAAGGTGCAGTTGAGAAAAGAAGATTGCGAAACTTCTTTATTTCACCATGGTTTGATTAAATTGTTAGTTTTAGATGGCCTTCAGAAAATAGGCAGGGACTGGAATTCGTTCATCTTCATGGCTGGTTTCCAAAGCAAAACCGGCCTTACTCCACAACGAGTCAGAGAGCAACCAGTCAAAGAACTCACAATAGCTGAGCTTCAAAAGGAGGCTAGAGCTAAAAAGCAAACCAAGTCACAGCTTAAAAGACCAGTGAAGCCACTGATCATCAAAGAACAACCTCAACAAGCAATAAAAGAAAAGACTCAGGGTAAGAAGAATGTAGCTGAAACAAGCAGAGCTGAAGCAGTTTCCAGAGTGAGGACAAGAAGCCAAATAAGTAAAGAAAAGGGTAAGGCCATAGCTGTTTAAGAAAGCCCAGCATCTAAGGCAAGCCTGAATGATTTATTAGAGGCCATTGAGTTTGAGCAAATTGAACCAGTACATATTGATTTGACACAGTCATCACCAGAAAGTGCCAAGAAGTCTAAAGCCTCAAAGAGGCTGAAGTTTGATGAACCAGGTGAGGAATTCATATTCAAACCCAGAAGACCTATTACAAGGAAGCAAGTAAAGGAAGCTCAGCCCAGGACAGAGGAAACTGAGAAATTGCCTAGAACAGAGGAGACAGAGAAAATTAAGCAAAAAGACACCAACAGAATAGTCATTATATCTCAAGGGGGTAATATTATAGCTATAAAGAATCAGCTAGAAGCAGCTAAACATGAGATTGCTAAGGTGAGGAATACCACTAGGGAGTCTGTTGTCAGGTACGCAAATTATCGTAAAGCTGTTTTGAAAGGAAGTGAAAACCTAATAAACCAGGTGGATTCAGTAGCTGATGTTTACACATGGACAGTACCTGCATTTAAAGAGGCCAAACTCCTCAGAAAGATAAACATGCATCTAAGAGCTGAGAACAAAGCTATGAGAAAGAAAGTTGAAGACTTGAAGGCACAGCTAGGCCAGTTAGCTGCTAAATGAGGTTGCTGTTCAAAGGAAGGTTTTGTTCCAAATTTTGTTAAATTTTGCTTAGTTTATTTGTTTTGAAGACATGTAGATCCCTGCTATATATATCTAAGGTCAAAAGGAGTTTTTGCAATCAAATGCCTGGGCGGTAAATATCTCAGGGAAAAGACAAGCTGTTTAAACAATTCAGCAGTTTCGTAGCGCGCTACGAAACTGCTGTAGGTGTTGTTTTTTAACGCAGACAAACAGTTTGATAAGATGATCCGAAATTTTCAAAGGAAACACCTAAGGGACATATAAGAGACCAAATGAAGCTATCACAACCATTCAGATTATGACAGGTGTACCTTTAAAAAAGTGAAATGTTTTGACTCAGGTTTAAAGTTTTGTTATAAAGTCACTTTATTACCGGTCATTAGGGTTTGGAAGGAGCTGCATACGAGGAGTTTTGGCTTGCACACCTGTCCATCAATGAAGCCTCCAACACATCAGGAACATGGTGGTGCTCTATATTTTTGGGATATTAAAGAGCTAAAGACATGCTGCTGCATATTCGAATAAGGGGTGGAAGACTGGAACCGAAAAACAGGGGATTTCTCCTAACATCACTGAACCATTAAAGCACTCAGCATCCAAAGCCAACATGGAACATTGAATACTCATCTCAGCCATCTCAGCCAAACTGCAAGGAGTCCAAGTGTCAAAGAACAAGAAGGAATCATTCTACGAAGAAGATAGAGTTAGAGTCATAATCAAATTAGAACTCTTTAGAACTCCAGTTAGCATTAATTGTATTTAATATTTGTTGTAAAGCAGATAGGTGTCATCATAGGCAGAATTCGAGTTCCCCTCATGTTGGAGGAGGAAGCTCGAAGTAGTTAGAATAAGGATTTTCTATATATAGCTGGAACATCTATGTAATGAGGGTTGGATATTTGATAAATAGAGGATTGTTTTGGCTTGTGTAAAACTCAGTTTCAGTAATATAATTTGCTGCTTTTCTTCTCAGGATTCATACAGTATTTCTATGTTCAAGATGTGTGGTTTTACTTTGTCCTTGATGTTTTTACAGTTGTATAAATACACAATCACTCAGAATTCACTTATGCTGCTCTGATTTCCTGTGTGTATTTGTAAACTTTGGTTTTCTATGAGTTGTGTTTTGAGCATCTAAATGCCACATGCCCTGACTTCTATGTAAAAGTAGTGTCATTGTTTACTGAAGTATGATTGACTCCATAAGCCCAATGGAAACCTATGCAATGTTTGTCTAGCCTTCATATTTGTTAATTTTACTTCACAAGAGTTAGCCATCTTAATAATAGTCAAAATCAATAACCTTGTTGAGAGAGCCCTCTCAGGCTAAGGAGGCTAAGCCTTAGTCAAAAGATTGGTCTGAAATAGTTACACAAGGTCTACCTGATCAGCAGCCTTTCAGTGCTTGATTTTGTGATAACAGAATCCTGGGTGGATTTCACAAGGAGTTAGTTTAGGTGGATTGGTAAGGTTGGTAGTTTGTTGAGGAGGGGTCGGCCACTTTTCTAAGTGGAATGCAGGTGTTAGCATTCATGTGCAAGGAGCCATGTTCATGTGATTTGATGCCGTGAGATTGATGGTCCGAGTAGCTTCAGCAGTTTGACATCCACTTCTTTAGATGGCCGCTGGCTGTGAGGTATATGCAGTGAATTCATGTACTTATTTTGCTATGCATTGTGCTGCACAGATCCCTGTTTGATGTTTGATGTGGGATCTTGTTTTCATACTTGTTTCATGATTCCTGCTTGATGTGATGCATAATCATATGTGTGATGTACTTGTTGTGATGATTCGTCATGTTGTGTTTTGAGATCCCTTTTTTGTATGTTGATGGGATACTCATCTTGTCGTCATGCATGTTTGCATTGAGATCCATTTTATGACATGTTGGCAGGATGCTCATCATGCATGAGTTTGTGTCATACTGATAGGAGTCTTTTTGACTGAGAGTTCCTATAGCGAAACATCTCTTAGAGCCACTCCTGTGTGAGGGAATTTTCCTTGTATGATCACGGCATCATCTCTTGTGTACATCATCACTATTGACAACACTTAATGCAGCGGCCTACACCATCTTGACACAGGGCCCAGAGATGTAGTCCCTCCTAGATGAACTCCGTTATCAATAGATTATGTTTTTATGTTGCGGATGATTTTCATGTTCCTCTTCTTTACAACATACACATGTATTCATTTATGTTCTTTTAAAAATGCAATTTAACACATCACAAAAGTAAAAGGTCTTGGAAGGGTCCTTCGTCACACCTAGACCTGGATCACAATACGCCTTGGAATCCTTGTGCAGTGTTGGCCACCATAGATCTGCGCACAAAATATTTTGTGCAGTCACCTTTCCTGCATAATGACCTCCCGCACCCCCTCCATGAGCTTCAGTGAGAATGCTATCCCTCTTAAAGTCTGGCACATATCTTCGCAATATTTCATCAGCCCCCATCTTATACAAATGTCCTGCAATAACTGAAAAATATATCACGCGCACTACTAATTCCTTCTTTTGCTGACTCATATACCCTTCCGATATCATCCCCGTAGTCAAGAAGTGAATAATATCTGCAAAATGATTATCCCCTATGAGCACCACAAAGAGCTATGCATCTGGCAACCCTTCCTCTAGATTATTGGGCTCCTTTCCTATTTTGATCAGCGACAGATGATCAGGTCCCGCATTTAACCTCCCTGGCTTCACAATTCCCCAACATAGACTTATTGACCAGGTATTTCAAGGCAGAATGATTTGTGTATGTTTTGAAATGCCCTCCTAATAGATAATTCTTGAACTTTTGCGGCACGTATACCATGGCCAATCCTTCATGCTCAATTGTTGAGTAATTATTTTTGGCCTTTTATAATTTCCCACTTGTGAAGGCTATAGGATGGTCCATTTCTCCTTCACCGACTTACATTAACCCTGCACCCAACGCAATACAAGAGGCATCCACATGTATGTGAAATTACTTTTTCCAATCAGGAATACCAAGTTCGGTGCAGTGACCATATTTTCTTTCAATACATCTAAGATGCGCTGACATTCTTCGTCCCAACAGAATGTTGCGTCCTTCTTCAAAAACTTCTCCATAGGTGTGGTAATTTGAGCATATGCTTTGATAAAATTTCTGTAATATCCTGTATGTCCCAACTTTGCATGCAGCTACTTAACACTTGTTGGGGCCTCCAAATTCACAATTACTGCAATCTTTGTAGGGTCCACCATCAATCCTTGCTTGCACACCACATGACCCAAAAAGATTCCAAAGGGAACACATAAGATGCATTTCTTCAAATTCAGCGCGATCTGGTATCTGCGACACGTATCCAACATCAGGCGCAAACTTGCTACATGGCGCTTTACTAATCTAAACATTGTCTAGTCATCAAAGTACACTTCCAGGGACTTATGAATGAACTCTTTGAACGCTGTGATGACTATGCGATAAAATATTGCAGGCGCATTCTTGAGTCCAAATAGCATCACTGTGTATTGAAAACAACCCCATTCAGTCACGAAGTTCGTTTTTCTTCTATCTTCTGGTACGATCTTGATCTGATGATACCCAGAGAATCCATTAGTGAAGGAATATGCCTCTTGCCCTCCAACATTGTCTAATACTTCATCGGTAAATGGCGTTGGGAATGGGTCACGGATGCACGCATCATTAAGCTTCTACAGGTCTACGAAAATCCTTATTTGATCCTTTTGTTTCTTCTCCTGAACCACCATTAGGCTCACCCAATCAGATTCCTCAATAGGTTCTATGATGCCCGCCTCCAGCATCTTATCCAACTCCTGGTGAACCTTTTCCTTGTACTTGGGATTAAGGTGATATGACCTCTGTTTAATAGGCTTCGCGTCTAGCTTTAGAGTCTTCATAAGGCCCAAATCACTAATTATGCCCTTCAAATCCGAAAACTTGGTAGGGAAAATATCCTAGTATTCGCGGAGTAACTCAACAACTTTATCCACAGTAACATCATCCCAATAGTCTCCAATCTTTGCAAACTTCGGTTCTGCTTTAGTGCCAATATTTACTTGCTTTGTCTTCAACAACGGGGTGATATCCAAGTTGTCTATTTGTGGGCCCTCAACTTCGTAATGCCCCTCTACCTCTAGAATATTAATGTTTCGTAGGTCTTCATCTTCCTCTTCAGCGGTCACATTATAACATTCCAGCGCATGGCGTAGCTGGGTGCTCTAGTCAGGTTAGATCCACTCCATAGGTTCTTGCGGTGTCCTCAAGATAAATGCCTTAATCTCCTATAGAGCTTCATCAATGCTTACGAAGCCATATTCAAAATTGGAAGTCAATAAGAACCCTTCCCTCAATATATCCCACTCCGCGGTGCCATGGCGAAGCTCTTTTTCCAGATACCAGTTCATGGGAATTGTATCTAATGTATGGAAAAATATGTGTACCCATTCTGGCTGTGACTCTATTCACCATGCTTTAGTCCATTTTGCTAAGTGATCACGTGGATCATCCTTCCTGTTATATTTTTCAGTCAATCGAGTGTTAGGATGCCCAAACTGTAATCTCATCATCCTTCTGTAATCTCGCCATCCATCAAAACTATCTTTATGTGTACACCACCATCGAGAAGGCGTAGTGCGCAGGGCCAAGTCTAATGCTTGGAAGCGGTGATCCTCAGGAACTTCGCACTCAAATGCATCCAGAAATTTATCTACATCAATTAAACCATCATAATAAGGTAGTTTCCTTACCTCTGACGACA